>JAPQVY010000012.1:5154834-6491446 GCA_028535165.1 Quercus tomentella
TGCCAATGAGATGTCTCCACAAGCTTCAGTCATACCATAGCCCTGCCAGAATACAACATAATGCACTTGAAATCAAGATGTGAGCTTCTCGCTACAAACTACCACAGAGAAGCTTCAATGCATAATTCTACATGTATTGCTTATCATATACTTTTTTTTTTTTTTTAATTGATACCAAATTTAAAAACTTTTCCTTTATATTATAATATGCTTCCATGATAGATGAAGCAATATATGTTTGTTGAAAATTTGTAAGAAAAGTTCACCTTTTCAGTTTATAGGCTTATCATAAAAAAGTTCAAGCAGTCTTAAAAGATAGCCATTGTAATGTTCCTATGCTCACCGTGCCTTCACCTTCCCAGTGGAGCAACTAAACTTCTGCTCAAGTTGGGAAGGAGGCAATACCTCTCTGTCTCACTAACTTATATCTTAGTGCATAAATCATTCATTCTATTGAAAAATAATTATTAAAAAAAAAAAAAACAATTAGCAAACATACAACTGAGAATTTATCATAGCTGCAATTCTCTCGAGAGGAAAGTTCTGACATGTACAATACTTCCCTCTGCAGTGTGAAGAACAAAATATTTGAAAATGTTTGATTATTGTATACACAAGTATGCAATACTGACAAAGTTTTATCTCACCCAACTCAATAAGAGATACATTCTAGATTAATACCAATTTGTCTTGTATTTGCATTAAGCAATGGAAAATGGGCTGGTTGCATGGTTTAGGGTTTAGAACTTCGTATGACAAAAATTTCTTTAAATTGTCCAAAATAACTCCAAAACTCTAAAATAACCAAAATACCCTGAAGACTACTAGAATGACTAAAATATTTCTAGAGCTTTTAAAATAACCAAAATACCACCTGATATCTCTAAAATTACCAAAATATCTCATGAAATGACCAAAATACCCCTAGAAAAATGAACATTACCCAAAGAGACCAAAATACTTGTAGAACATCCAAAATGACCTAAATGCTCCCTGAAACGTCCATGATTACGAATGTACCTTGAAATCTCTAACATGACCAAAATTAGAGGTATTTTGTTGAAGTAACAGCATTATGAAAATTTGGATTGGTAAAAAGATTGCTATCGGGAAATCAAAGTATGAATATAATCCAATATATGATTAAATTGTATAATCCTTCACAAATATTTTTTTCATTTTAGTGGTTTCAAAGGTATTGGAGGTTCATGGGCATTTTAATCAATCTGAAGGTTGGGGTTTTCACAATCATTTTGAATGTCTCGAGGATATTTTATTAATTTTGAAGGTTTCAAGAATACTTTGATCATTTTAGAGGTTTATGTGGTATTTTGGAGGATCAGGGTATTTTGATCATTTTGGATATTCTAAGGGCATCTAGGTTAATTTGGAGATTTTGGTTATATTTTGGTCTTTTTTTTTTTACATCGAGTCATTTTAGAGAAATCTAGCATACTGGCCATCAAACCAACATACTAACCCCAGGAAATGTACTGGTTTGAATGCCAGGATGTTTCATATTCTATTTCAACCTTTTGCTTTTTGGCATATCGTGGCCTTTCTGGGCCTGAAAATCATTTCTGATCGGTTCAAAAATAGTAATGAAAACTCTACCATGGTAATAAAAAAGGAACTGGAAAATCGTTGGAAGTTTTGCAGAATAGTAGCGTAAAGAATAAAATGATGAAGAGAAATAAAGGGAAAATAAGAAAGAGATATAGAAGGCAGAAAAACTGAAGAAGTTCGTGAAAAAAAAAAATGATAATATAGTGAAAGAAGAAGAAAGAGAAAAGTCAAAAAACAGTAATAAACTAGGAACAATGTTACATACACAATATTTTTTTAGTGGTGTTAGAGATATTATAAATTTTAATACATAAGTCTTATAAATTAATGTGTCACCAATCATAAGGAGTTATTCAAACACCAATTTATGTAAGATAATGAAACTACTCCAAATTAACTTTTTTATATAAAGTTTACAAATTGTTGTGCCGTTGAATGTAATTGGTAGAGTTCAACGACTAATAAATATATGATTGATTTTTTTTTTGTTTTTGGTGACTTATGAGACGTCAATTTGTAAGGTTTATGCAGTAAAATTTGTAATGTCCTTTGCATTACTCCTCACTTATTATCTGGTTGAACTGACATAAATTACTTTTATTTTTATTTTTTTGATAGAAAAACCATTTTTATTGTTATATCAATTTGTAAACTTTTTTTTAATTCTCAAAAAAAAAAAAAAAAAATTGTAAGCTTTTTTGAGTTATCAAATAGTTATTGATAACAATAAATTTTATGATTGTTGAGTTATCAAGTAGTTATTGATTTTTTTCCTATAAAAAAAAAGTAGTTATTTTTTTTTTTGATACAAGATAGAATTTTTACTCTAGCCTAATTTAAGTGTATATATGTGTGAAACTCCATCCTAGAGACTTGAACCCCGACCTTTACCCCCCACATCCCACAAGCACTTAAACTTAATTTTGACATTATTGTATTATCTATAATTTTATAATTAACTCTTAATTTTTACCCTAATTCATCCCAAACGTCAAGAAATTTTTTGTGTAAAGAGGGGGTGAATTTAGAAAAAGTGAATGTAAAATAGAAAAAGTGGCTAATGTTGCACATTTAGCCCAAATTCTCCCACGTCAGATAGGCTAAAATTATGTAAATTTACACGTACAGTTGCTACAGTATCAGTATAAATATACATGGTTACTACAGCTTTGTACTTAATATTTTATTAACCTCTCTCTCTCTCTCTCTCTCTCTCTCTCTCTCTCTCTCTCTCTCTCTCTCTCTCTCTCTCTCTCTCTCTCTCTCTCTCTATAAACAACAAAGAACTTTTTTGCAAATGCACCCCCACTACTATGATACTATCCAATCACCACCACCACCACCCATTACATTACATGATAATCCAATCACAAAATAAAATCCAAAATCAATAGGAAATCAAATAAAAAATCAACCCAAACTCATCAATGGAAAACCCAAAATCAAACCCAAACTCAAATCCAAATGTCACCATCGCCAAGTATGCCATCATCATCGCCTTGAATGACTGTTTCAAAGGGGAGATCAACTATTCAGTGAGGAATAGAGAGGTGGAGGTTGTGGCTCTTTGTGAAAGAGAGCTCAAAGGATAGAGAGAATATGAGGGAAATTCTTCAGCGAAAGAGAAAATGTGATTTTGTGTGAATGGATGAAATGAGAAAGAGAGAGGTGAGAGGAAAACTGTGAGTATTTATGGTTTGGGATCAGTGGCGAAGCCAGAAATTTATCTTTGGGGGGGCCAAACAATTTTTTTTTCTTTGTATATATTAATTATATTTATATTATGTATAATAGTCTAAAATAGTAATGTAAGTACAATTCAGTATACAAGTTAAATATTTTATAACTCAATGTGTGCTAAAAATATGTATTTATTAAAATCAAACAATCAAGAGACAATATTAACAAAAAGAATGAGTCAATAATTTTTAATTTGCCCATAAACCTTAATTTTCAAAATAAATTATCAACATAATAAAATATAATGATTAAGATAAAAAATAATAGTAGATCAAAAAATGTCAAATAGTAGACAAACAATCACTCAAATTTCAATACTAAAAAAATACTAATAAAAAACAACTAATTACACGTTATATTATATTATATATATATATAAAAATTATATGATATATAGTAGTATATTTTTATTAGGTTTACTAATAATTTATTGTATTATATTTATAATGTTATATAATTTATTTATTATTTTAAATAATAATTATATATATATGGCAAGACTTAGGTACAGTACTTAGGTATTGTTCCTTAAGTTCCCCTCTTAAGATTCTGCCATGTGAATTTTTTCTCATGGGATTAAAGTGTATTTTTTAGTTAAGTAGTCACGTGACTCAATTTTAAGTAGGAAATTTAAGGAACAGAGGTATTATACCTAAGTTTTGTCTATATATATATATATATATATATATATATATATATATATATATATATATATATATGAGGAGAAAAGTCCAATCAAAAGGAAAAAAAAAAAAAAAAAAAAAAAAAAAAAAAAAAAAAACCTTGGGATTCTAAACTTGTACACTTGCTTTTGTAGACATTTCCTCTTAAGCATACACGTGGTAGAGCCTTAGAGATATTAACTAATTGGATGGTTGGATTAAAACTGCAAGTATAACACACCACTTGCTTCATAAATAACGGAAAAAGCAAAGAGGAAACAGAGTAAATTAAAAAGCAGATCAGTTGAGTTGAGACACAGGAGACAAAGGGAGATAAAATTTCAAAGAATCACCTATGCCAAAAGAACCTGGTGGTGTTTGCAACTGCGTGGTGGTGCAAATAGGTACCCTTCCTATGAAGATTTTAGAGGCAAATCACAACCTCACATTGTGAAGTTGACAATAGTAAGCCCTAAAACTGTCTTTTAAGTAAATTTTTTTTTTTATTTGTCGAAATAATGGTGATTGTTGAATGTCTAAATATTTGTTCAAAATTTGGGGGGACCAAAAGCATATCTAGTCTTGAAAATTGTTTAATTGGTTGGGATAACTCATAGTTAAATATATCTACTTTCTTTTTTGAAAAATTTTGGGTGGGTCATGGCCCCCTCGGTCCCAACGTGGCTCCGCCACTGTTTGGGATGAGAGAGAGAGAGAGAGTTAAGAGGCGAGATACTATATAAGCAAGAAGATGAGATGAAATTAATAATAAAAATAGAATGAAAATTTATTATTTAAATAGAATAGTGTAGAATAGATAAGTTGATGTGAGTGACTTTGAAAAATGGTTGTATAAAATAGAAAAAATTAGTTATTATGCTAAAATACATGAATTTATGTACGGACTAATGCGAATATTTCAAGACATTCCAACGAACTCTTATAGGGCACACATTTTATTACAATTTGTTTGAGTATCAACTAATAATTAGGTACTTATACATGGGTCTGCATGTAAAAGCACTGCAATCCTCAATTGATATACTGCAATCGTCAATTGATACCAAACAATTCAAGGAAGACGATTTCGTACCGTACCGGCCGGTACCGCCGAAATTTACCGTTCCGGTAGCTAGTCCGGTAGCAAAACACTTTGATTTCGTACCGGTTTATATTCCGGCCATACCGGAGTTGTTTCGGCCGTACCGGGATAAATACCGGATTTCGGCCGGTTAGTGGATACCGGACCCGTACTAACCAGTGACCAAAAACACCACCATGACAGTCAAACTTCCTCTGTCTCATCATGATCATCCTACGTTCTGACTTCTGATATGCAGTGAACGACGGCACCAGAGCTTTGTTGAGACTGTGAGAAGAGGCTGAAAGCTTTGCAAGAGAGAGAGAGTTTTGTGAGATCTAAAATCCATAGGAAGGACGGAGATTGTGAGAAGAGGCTGTAAGCTTACAAGAGAGAGTTTTGTGAGATCTAAAATCCATAGGAAGGACGGAGGAGGCGTGAAACCCAAACAACTTAACGCTAGAAAAGCATGTTGGAACTTGGAACACATGAAAAAAGACAGGTTGGTTTATTTTTGGTTTTATCACCTGATAGTTTTCAAAAGTTAAATTGTTAATGCTTTAAAATTTTTAAGGGGTTTTTACCAAACCATTTAATGCTTTTACCAAAACCCCACGCCCCCATCTAAATTATTATTATGCTTATAAATTTAAATTTAAGTGCTCATACTCAATTATTATTATGTGAACTTTAACTACTAAACATATAAATATAAATATATGCTCCAGAATAGAGATTTTGTGTGTATATATATATATATATATATTAAATATATAAAATAGCGGTAAACTCGAAACGGTATATCGATATTGACCGGTATCCGAAATATATCGTACTGGTGACCAAACCGATACAGCCTCCGATACGGTATTGACTTCCTTACCAAACATGGCCAAAATTGATATATTTTAGTCTACAAAATATGACCCGATCATTTTTGCATTCTAAAAAATTGTCATTGCTCAGAGGAACACCTTACCTCTTCCTCTTTTACCTCTAGTCAGAAGTAAAAAGTAGGATGTCATTGGTGGAGAGGAACACCTTATTCTTGTCAGCATTTAAAAAGTTTAATTCAAAAGAAAAAAAAAATAGTAATATTAATTACCTTTATCGGCCAAGAGGCATATTAAAACAAAAAACAAAAAAAAAACCAAAAACAAAAAACAAACAGATATCCATGCCGGCATATTTCGTTTTTATCACCTTTATCGGCCGGGCCATGTACTATCTTGTTTTATACGTCATGGCCAAAACAGTATATGATTATATATTTCGTTTTTTTTTTACCAAACCAAAACGATACGACCTAAAAGGCAAAAACAAAACAAAAATAAAGAAAGACATATTAGAGACTATTATAATATATTATTACCTGACAAATATCAGCACGAGGGATATTTCTAGCACACTCCTCCACCACATCTCTCCCAAGAGGTGCTGCACCGGACCTGACCTGTTTCAACGACGATAAATCATACCTCTTCATCACCGCACTCTGCTTCACCAGCTCAACCATCACCGGCGGAACCACGCTCAAATGGGTCACCCTATACTTCTCCACCGCCCACAACACCTTCTCCAAATTAAACTTCCCCATCGACACCACCGTGTTCCCTCTCCGAAGCTGTGAATACATCGCCACCGACAGCCCAAACATATGAAACATCGGCACGAAACACAGAAACACGTTTCTCGGATCCCCATAACTGTCCTGATCTGCTGTCACCATCAGCGAAGTCGCGATTAAGTTCTTGTGCAAAGCAATCACTCCCTTACTCGTCCCGGTCGTGCCGGACGAGTACATAAGCGCCGCTATATCGCTCTGTGTCACGGTTTTATCCGGTAATTCACACTCCACGTTCGACATTTCTATCAGTTCAGAGTAATACCAAATCTTCGAACTCGGCGTTTCTGTAAAACTCATAGATTTCGAAGAACCTATAATTATGGAAGGCAAGTTTAGTTCTTTGATTTTGTGCCAGAGTTCAGGGACGGTGATAACGAGCTTAGGGTTACAGTCTTGGACTTGCTTTGAGATCTCGGAAATGGTATACGAAGGATTACAGGTTGAAGCTATTGCACCGAGAGCGACAATGGCGAGAAAACAGACAGGGAAGTGGATTGAGTTGGGAGCGACGATGAGGACGACGTCGTTTTTGTGAATGTTGAGATGGAGCAAAGAGTGGGCGAGCTTGGAGACCTGGAGTTTGAGCTGGTGGAAGGTTAGGGTTTCGTCGGTATCAGCTTCGATGAGAGCGAGGCTTTGTGGGAAAGAAGATGAGTTTTGGAAGAGAAAAGAAGTGAGAGAGAGGTTGGGATTGGTAGGGAGGTGAATCGGTGGTCTTGGGGATGTGTAGGTTTGGGTTTTGGGGTTGAAGGTGGCTGCTGCCATGGGTGTTTGGAGAGTGGGAAAATGTGGGAATTGTTTGTTTCTCGGAAAGTAGAGGTTTGAACTTTGGAGATGGGAGGTTAATAAGGCAAGGTGAGAGTTGAGACGTTTTTAATGGATTGTTAAAGATCTGTTTGATACCAACATATGTATTGAAAACTGAAAATTAAAAAATAAAAATTGAAAATATTATAATAAAAATAATTTTTAAACGTGTAAATAATGTTAAGAAATTTAAATTTATATTGAAAATTGTGTTTAGATGTCTTTTGTGAGTCCATAAACAATACCATGTGACTCACATTTTTTCAACAAAATGTACCGACACAAACATGGTATCATATCACTGCCATTCGAACACTTACTAAGGGTCCGTTTGGATACAGCTGAAAACTGAAAACTGAAACTGAAAAACACTATAGTAAAATAATTTTTAAATGTGTGAATAGTACCGTGGAACCAATTTTTAATGAAAAAGTTGCTGAAAAATGAAATTTGTGGATCCATAAACAGTACACAAGAATACTATTTACAGAAAAAAATCAAAAAGTTACGACTAGAAAAAAAAAAAAATCTGAAATGCAAACGTGTTTCTGGGAAGCGCAAAACGCGCTTTCCAAACGCATTCTAAGTGGGTCAGTTATAAATAGTAATTTATATATTCGCATGGCCGGTACGGTGGAGAAAGCTTTCCCGCCCGAAAATGAAAGATAAGAAAAAAAAATGCAAAAAGGGCTGTGCACATGTGATTAATGCAAGCCTCGTGGCATTGTCTTTTTTTCTTTTCTTTTTTTAGTGGGGACTTTATATATATATATATATATATATATATATATTATATCATTTCTTATTTAAGTCTAATTTTCTTACTTCTTTTTAAGATAAAAAAATTACTAAATATTTTTTCATATCATAAATTAGCTAATATTTCTTTCAATTGGTGCGCAATTAATTATATGTTTATTTAATTTGTTTCACAAAAAAGTTGTTAACAACATTGATAATATACTAAAAAAGAAGTATATATAAAAGTTTGGGCGTTGACACCTATAACTATAAGAGAGACTGAGAGAGATAGAGAGTGATTTTCAACTTCAGTGCGTGAAGGAGATAGTTTTCCGCTTCATTTGTTTCGACGTTAATTTTTTTTTTTTTTAAATGAATCATTTTGCATAAAGTATTTATTAGAAAATTATCTTCTTCTTTTTTTTTGGCAACTGCCTTAAAATGAGTCAAAAAAATATATTTTAATTTACCTGTCAAAAAATAATATTTTCATTTATCTTATTTAGTTTGAAGTGGGATAGAATTGTTTTTCATAAATGGAAAACAACTCTATCTCACTTCAAACTAAATAAAGAAAGTTAATAGATAATTTTTCTTTGACTAAATTTTTTCCCTAATACTACTAACACATGAAAATACAAAAAACTATCTTGGTATAAAGTTTTCTATTGAAAAAAAAAATTGAGTGTTAATGGAAAAACTTATGTGAAAATAATTTTCTGTATTTTCCTGTGATTGGTAGTATAAAAAATTGGTTGAAGAAAAACTATTTCTTAACTTCCTTTATTTTTCTTGGCATGAGATAGACTTGTTTTCCACTAAAATTTGATGGAAAACAACCTTATCTAACTTTATCTTACTCGAAGCTAAATAAGAAAAGCCGAGAAATAACTTTTTAACTTATTATGTGGTCATTATCAAACATAGGAAAATTAGATAATTTTCTAAAAAATACTTTTTGAAAAATGTTAATGTTGAAACAAACATCAAATCCAAGGAATAGATTTTTATTTTAGAAAATGCTAAAGATACTTGCAATTTTATAACATAAGCATGCACAAATTATTTTATAACATATTTACAAACTGTTGATATGACAAATTCTTATTAGTTTTCATTTGGGTCTACCACTAACATTACTTTTTTACTTATCAATAACCAATCACCATATCAACATATTGTAAAATAGATTGTGACTTCAACATTTTCCTTATAACATTACCTTTACAAAGTTACGAGGCAATTAAAATGGTTGGTAGATTTTAAAAATATAATGAATGATTGTTGACTGACTAACTTGTTTATGATTAGTGACACATTAAATGGTAAAATATCATGTAATAAAATTTGTAGTTTTCTTTGTATTACTTTTTTATTTTTTTTTTCTTTAATAAATTTTTTTATTGATTAATATTTAGAGCTTAATTAATATTCTACTCCTACTTATAAAGACAATTATTTCGACTTTAGTTGATTGCTTGGCTAATATATGGTTGAGCTGACACTAAGTATAAGTGTCTGTTTGGGACAAACTGAAAATTTCAGCTTATTTGCAACTTCAGCTTATTTTTGCTACTATTCATGGGTCTCACTGCACTTTTTAGTATTATTCATGAGTCTCATTATACTATTCAGTTAGCTTTTACCTTTATCTA
Source organism: Quercus tomentella (assembly GCA_028535165.1). Taxonomy (NCBI): domain Eukaryota; kingdom Viridiplantae; phylum Streptophyta; class Magnoliopsida; order Fagales; family Fagaceae; genus Quercus; species Quercus tomentella. Next base: position 5,164,714 of record JAPQVY010000012.1, read on the forward strand.
CAATATTTTCAGTAAAAAAAAATTTAGTTTTAGCTAAATAAGTTATTCCCAATGGATACTAAGTGTAACTAAATCCAACTGGGGATGGTCTTCTAAAATTTATTGAGATCCATGAATTTAGCAAAATTCCTAAAATAAAATAAAAGATTTTGGGATCCATGATGCTGAGAAATCGCCCAATATTATAATTAAGCCACGTTTATATTTCTTTTGAATTAAGGGACTGTCCAATATTGACTACTGGGCTAGAGCCATGACAGACGAAGGCTTTACTACCAAGCCAATTCATATGCGGCAACCAGACACAGGCTTTGTGCCCGTTTGGTTCCACATTTTCAGCTCAAAAAGCGCTTTTTGAAAAAAGCCAGTCCTAAATTTGCGTTTGGTTAAGTCCAAAACGCAACTTTTATCAAAAAGTTGCGTTTTGGGCATGGAGCAAAAACGCGGATAAACGCGAAAAATTTTATGGACCTCTGAGGGTCCATAAATGAAAACGCGCAGTGCGTGTTTTGGATGGTTACCGTTGCTACGGTAGAATTACGGAAATACCCATTCAATTAGAACATCAACTCTTTCGGAAACAGTAGATCAAGAACAGAAAAAAAAAAAAAAAATAGAACAGCTCTTTCGGAAGCAGCAGATCAAGAACAGAAAAAAAGAAAAAAAAATTTAGAACAACTCTTTCGGAAACAGCAGATCAAGAACAGAAAAAAAAAAAAAAAAAAATTAGAGCAACAACTCTTTCGGATCAACAGCAGATCAACAACAACAACAAGAAAATTAGAACAACAGCAGATCAAGACCCTCTGGCGGATCAAAAAGACTGACGAAAAAAAAAGGGGAGGGAGAGATTTACCGACCATCCAATCTTCCCGATCATCCAATCTTCCCGATGATCCAAGAACAAGAAAAAAAAATAGAAAAAGAAGAAGGAGAGCTGGTTCCTTCATTCGTTTTGAAGTGCTAAGAGAACAAAAAAAAAAAAAAGAAGAAGAAGAAGGAGAGCGACTGTTCTGGCCTGAAGTGCTAAGAGGAAAAAAAAAAAAAAAAAAGAATAAAGAGAGCGATTGTTCTGGACTGAAGTGCTTAAGAGGAAAAAAAAAAGATGAAAGAGCTGTGGAATGAATGTTCTGGATAGTGCTGGTGTGGTAGGAATAAAAGAGGAATGAAGGAAAAAACAAAAGAAGGAAAAAACAAAAGAAAAGAGTGTGGGTACGTGGGTGGAGGAAAAAAAAAGAGGGAAAAAAAAAAAAAAAAAAAAAAAGAAGGGAAGGAGAGCCCACGTGTGTGTGTGTGGGGAGAGAAAAAAAATTATATCACAATATTTTTACAATAAATTTTAAGGTAGGTTATTATTAGCTAATATTGGTGAGAAAAAAATAATTTTTTTAGAAAGAGAAAAAAATAATTTTAATAGTACGTTAAAATTAAAATTAGTATCAATTTTTATCACAATATTTTCACAATACTTTCATAATAAATCTTAAGTGGTAGGTTATTATTAGCTAATATTGGTGAGAAAAAAATATTTTTTTTAGAAAGAGAAAAATTAATTTAAGTATGATGAAATAATTGATTTAAGTATGAAACAAACTCACATAAAAAAAAAAAAGTATGAAATAAATTCCCTTATATATACATTGTCCTTTTTGGTCATTTACCCCTCAAAAAGCCACTTTTAACAGTTTTTACCAAACACTCAGCTTTTTCATTATGCACTTTTTAACAGTTTTTACCAAACACTCAGCTTTTTGAAACTCCACTTTTTACATTATGCACTTTTATAAAACTCCACTTTTTCATTATGCACTTTTTCAAAAAAGCTGAACCAAACTCACCCTTTAACTCCATCTAATATGAAATAAAATAAAGAGGATAAGAGGTAAACTCTAGGCCGGGGACTAACAATGGTGGCAGGTAAGAAGCAACAGTCACCAAATCAAATATTTTGTACTATTTTTTTGGGCTCTACTTTATACTATGTATTGTTTTTACTCTATAAAATTAAAATTAAAATTGGAAAAAAAAAAAATCAAACTTATGGCATAAAATTAAGGCAAAATTATACCATTGGTCCCTAAAGTTTGCCAATTAAACGGTATTAGTCCCTTAAGTTTCAAGTTAGTGTTATTTGTCCCTAAAATTTAAAATATGAACACATTTAGTCCTTTTATTAACGATGTTAGTCTCAGTACCTACGTGGCTAACAAAGCAATGATATGGTAAATTTTAAGTGACATGGCATCACTTTTTTATATTAAAAATTTAAAACTTGTTAGAAACAACCAACTCATTTTGTGACCCGTTTTCCAAATCAAATGTGAAATTGTTAGCTCTAATCTGGATTAATTTAGATATGAAATCATTTGCGAAAATGAAAAAGAGAAAGAATCACAGTAGATATTTTTATTTCCTATAATCTCAAAACAAATACTATATAATATCTTAATACTTTGTAGATTGCTTGTTAGGAAAACATGTCACATAATATCGGAAATTATATTAAAGAAATTGAATATGAAAAAGTTAGCCACATTTTTGCAATCATAATGGGTTTAGAAGAGCCTATATCCCATATCACTATCACCTATGTGATGCTTGGCAATCATAGAGAGTAAGATCGTGTATATGGATTTGTTGTCATAGAAGAGATTAGTACTACTTTGTTGTTATTTTTGGAATGATGACATTTAGGGTTGGGGAAGAGTTCTGTGTTAATGTGTGTTGAGGCCTAAACGATGTTTTTTTTTAATCCCAGTGTACCGATGAATTTTGTGCATGAGAATACTTCTTCGAGCTCTAGAGATGATGCGAACGGCTACTAGTGATGCTACTGTTTAGGGATTTCTCTCTCTTTAGATTAGGGCTAGCAATTTCACATTTAATTTAGGAATACCTTCTTCTTAAGGGGTCACAAAATGGCTTGGTTGTTTCTAACGGGTCATGGGTTTTCAATAGGTAGCAGTTTTTTATTTTTTATTTTAGATTTAATTGAAAAAAATTGATGTCATGTCACTCAAAATTTACCATATTATGGCTCTGTTAGCCACATAGGACTGAAACTAACGATAGTTAAAAGAAGGACAAATTGTGCTCATGTTTTAAACTTGAGAGACCAATAGCGCTTACTTGAAACTTAAGGGATTAATAGTACTTGACAAGCAAACTTTAGAGACTAATAATGTAGTTTCACTTAAAATCAAAATTGGTTCATATTTTTTTTTTTTTTTTTTTATAAGCATACCAAAGTTGAACAAACTTGAGAATAATATGGCTTCATAGTTAAAAAAAGAAGAAGTTAAGCCTAGACTTGTTAATGAGCTTTATAATAAACTTGATATAGACTTCAAAAATAAACACATATCTTACTATAATATGTTTAATATGAACTTGATAATGTACTTGTACGTGTTGAATTTTAAGCTCAAGAGTTTGATAATGAGCTCAAGCTTGAGTTGACTAATGAATCAAGAACCAAGTTGAGTAACTTGTGGATTTTTTGATGAGTTCAAGTTCGAAAATTATTTGTAAGCTTGGTTCAAGATTAAGTTAAATCTTTAACATTTCACTTTTGTTGTCAAACCTATTATCTTTAAAAAAAATTGAATAAAAAGAATGAAAGAAAAATCAGAGATTTCTACCTAACAAATTTTAGCATGAGGGATCTTCTTGCACACTCCTCCATCACATCCCTCCCAAGAGGTGCTGCACCAGACCTGACCTGCTTCAACAAAGACAAGTCATACTTCTTCATCACCACACTCTGCTTCACTAGCTCAACCATCACTGGCGGAACCACGCACAAATAGGTCACCATATAATTCTCCACTACCCACAATACCTTCTCCAAATCAAACTTCCCCATCAAAACCACCGTGTTCCCTCTCCGAAGCTGCGAATACATCGCCCCCAACAGCCTAAACATATGAAACATAGGCACGAAACACAGGAACGTTTCTCGGGTCCTCGTATTAGTCCTAATCGGTTGTTGTAAAGTTATGATTTACAACTATATTTTATGTTGGCTTTAATTCCATGTTAAATTTGATTGTAATTATGTTCAATCATTTCCCTGTATTTTTGTGGGATTTAATGTAAGTGTTGTGTGTGAGAGTTTGGTGAAGATTCTGTGAAGATGAGGATTTCGCGACTATCTTGCGACTGGCTCATGAATGCCAACTTGTGAAACAGGCCACGTGAGAAGCATATGCTGAAATTTGAAGAGTTTTTGACAGACTGGATTTTGTGAGTCATTCGCAACCAAGGCCAAGTCGCTAATGACCCGTGAAACTCTCTGCCTGATTATTTTGATTGTGTCTTTTCACATTCCTTTACCAACACTATATAAACCCTCATTACCCACGAAATGTAAGAAGAATAAGAAGTCTTTACAAGAAACTTTTGAGAGAGAAAACCCTAGCCAAACACTTGAGAGTTAGAGATTGTTTACCCACAAGCATTAGTGTTTCTACACTAATTGAGTTTTCAGCTGTCACCATTAGTGAAGTCGCAATTAAGTTCTTATGCGTCGCAATCACTCCCTTACTCGTCCTGGTCGTGCCAGACGAATACATAAGCACCGCCATGTCGCTCTATGTCATGGCTTCCTCCGGTAATTCAGACTCCACGTCGACATTTCTATTAGTTTAGAGTAATACCAAATTTTCGAACTCGGTGTTTCTGTAAAACTCATAGATTTCGAAGAACCTCTAATTATGGAAGGCAAGTTTAATTCATTGATTTTGTGCCAAAGTTTAGGGACGGTTATAACAAGCTTAGGGTTACAATCTTGGACTTGCTTTGAGATCTCAGAAATGGTATACGAAGGATTATAGGTTGAGGCAATAGCATCGAGAGCGACAATGGCTAGAAAACAGACATGGAAGTGGATTGAGTTGGGAGTGACAGTGAGGACGACGTCGTTTTTGTGAATGTTGAGAAGAAAAAAGAGTGGGCGAACTTGGAGACCAGGAGTTTGAGTTGGTGGAAGGTTAGGGTTTCATTGGTATTGGAGTCAATGAGAGCAAGGTTGTGTGGGAAGGAAGATGAGTTTTGGAAGAGGAAAGAAGTGAGAGAGAGGTTAGGGTTGGTAGGGAGGTGAATCGGTGGTCTTGGAGATGTGTAGATTTGAGTTTGAGGGTTGAAGGTCAATGTTGACATGCCCATGGTTGTTTGGGAAGTGAGAAAATGTAGCAAATGTTTGTTTCTAAGGAAAGTTTGGGGTTTGAACTATGAAGATGGGAGATTAAGGCAAGGTGAGAGTTATATTGAACAAAAAGTTGAACGGTAGGAGGGACAATGCCAGTGGCACAAACGTTGGAACATATCACATGGCCGGTACGAGTAAGTTTTCCTACCTAAAAATATTGAAAGAATAATGAGGAGTTGTTTACGGTTGTAAATATTTTCACCACCTAGGTTAGGAAAAGGTTTTAATGTAATTTGATTTGTAGAAATTTTTAATACGTGTGGATGATTTTTTTAACCACCACCACATTGTGGATTGCATAAACATTCTTGCAATTTAGATCACTTGCATAAAAACCTTACTCATTGAAAAATTCTCGGACCACAATCAAATTCTCATTTTCACAATTATCTGATGTGGCTAACTTTGAGTAGTAGGTTCATGTGAAAATAACAGACAACTAGTCACAGTATACTACATAGAATAGTTGTGAAATTAGGTGTGAAATATTGATTGTGGTCCTAGAGGCTAGAATAACTTGTATTGAGCCAAATATGGTTAGCCATGTGTATAAATTTTTTGAGGGACTCCAAGTATTGGGCTAGAGCTCTGAAAGACGAATGCTATAGCAAAACCAATCCATATGGAGCAACCAGAATACCAGATAGAGGCAAACTCTAAGGGCCTTTAATGGCGAAATTTAAGAAGCTACACCAAATCTGTAAACATGTCAACATAAGATTAGCAAAAGAGTAGTTCTAGGACCACAAATTATTATTCCACAACTTTTTTCTCATAACTACGACGCGGTAGACTATAAGTGGTTAACCATCACTTTCACATGGATCTACCAATTTTTTCTTCACCAATCACATTCTACCACATCAGAGTTATGGCAAGAAGTTATGAAAAATTTTGTGGTCTTAAACCTTTCCTTAGCAATATGTTTAGTTGTTGTACTTCCTACCTAGTGTGATCGAAGGAAGTCGCACATTTTCTGGAAATCCTTTGAAGGACTATAAGACTCTGTGAAAGGAAGTAGTAATATGATTGATTTTATTGTTTTCTCTTTACAAAATAAATTTACTATATGTTCGAGTCTATGACATATATCCCCCTAATTTGCCACAGTGGTCACAAGCTGCTCCTTTTGATCAAAATATCAATGCAAGCGTGACTCTTTTACTTGCTTCACATCATAGAAATATTGCGAGTATGAACTACCAAGCTACCTACGTACCCCTTAAAAGGGATCGAGTATCACATATTTCAAAAGAATTTTTAGTTTGACATGTGATTGAACTTAGTATGAAATACCAAGCTGTCTATATATCCTTTGAGAGGGATCAAGTCATCACGTAGTTCAAAAGAATTTTTTGGTTTGACATGTGACTGAACTTAGTATGAAAAACCAAGCTTCCGTACCTCTTGAGAGGGATCAAGTCATCATGTAGTTCAAAGGATTTTTTTTTTTTTTTGACATGTGATTGAACTTAGTCTGAAATATCAAGCTACCTACGTACCCCTTGAAAGGAATCAAGTCAACATGTAGTTCAAAAGTTTTATATATTTCTTGGCTCTAACTTTTGCCTAGGTTGTCTTTTTAAAGGTTTTCAACCTAGCAAGCTTTTTATACCCTAACTTTTGCCCAGGTTGCATTTTTAAAGGTTTTCAACCTATCTAACTTTTTGATACTCTAACTTTTGCCTAGGTCGCATTTTTAAAGGTTTTCAATCTAACACAATTAGGATAGCATAATTAAATTAAAATTGAGAAACATGCAAGAATGACAAAATTCTTGGTTAAGATTTTTCTATTTCCTCCTAACATTTTATTTTTCATTTGAACTTTTTTCCCCTCGATTTGAACTGATGAATTGGTAGCAGAATGTCAAAATAATGCAAATATAATATAGGAGTGGCCATCGATCTATCAAAGTGCACCTGTTTAGAGCAGGGACCATTGCTATTACAAAGATGCATCATTGTGTAGCATAAAGTATTTTGTGCGCATTTAGATCAGCTTAGTTTGTTTAAAAATGTTTTTTTTTCTTTTTGAGAAAGTTTGTTTAAAAATGTGATTGTACCTAAAAAATTAGTTTCAACATGTTGTCCATAAGCTATAATCAGCATATCCAGTGAAAACTTATGGCCTGTTTGGAAGTTTAGAGAGGGAGGAGAGTAGAGGGGAGTAGAAGGGAGGAGAGTAGTGGGGAGGAGAGTAGAGGGGAATGGTTCCCCTCCACCTTGTTTGGATGTTTTTAAAATTAGTAAGGGGGAATGGAGTAATTAGCCCTTCCCCTTATTTGGATGTTTTAAAAATTAAGATGGAGATGAGAGGAAATGATTAAAATAGACAAATTTACCCCTATTTGAAAATGGATTTGCAACATTGGTCTATTATTAATTTAGAATGGGTAAATTAAGAAATTTACCTAGTCAATAATTTATCTACTCTACTCTCCTTCCAAATCTCTCCAATTTTGGGGAATTAAAAATGAGGGGTTAGAGGTGGTTGAAACCCCTCCAAACCCCTCCAAACTCCTCCCCCTCATTCCTTAAAAAACTTCCAAACAAGGTAATTGAATCACTCTCCCTCCCTCTACTCTACTCCCCCTCTTTTTTTAAACTTCCAAACAAGCCATTACTCATTAATATTGTATCAAGAAGTGAAAACAAAATCAAGATTTAAGTGATAGTCTAGCAGTAAGGACATTTTTTGTAATATCTCATGTTTGTAATTCAAACTTGCTATCCATTCTTCCACTGTCTACCTAATAAATAATTATAAAAAATAAAAAATAAAAAATAAAATAAAAAAAAGAGAGCAAATTTTAGTCCCACTCTGAACAAGGTTAGCCCAAAATAAGAAATTGGGCTGCCACAACAAAAGCAGTGGCGAGAGTGGGCTGCGTTCAGACCCCAAAATATTTTCTTCGAGCGTATGTATTGGGCCTATTGTGTTGTCAATTGTTATTTTCTACTGTTTTAATTTGGGTTAATACTGTTCTTGTTTCTGTCGAAAGAAAAAAAAGTTCGAGTAAAATACCAAAATAATTCTCTAAATTTGGGCTAATGCAAAATTGCTTGGCTCCAATGTGTAAAGTGGACATGTGTCAAATAATTGCCACCCTTGTCCAATACATAGTACCTTTTTTTTTATATATAAAAAAAATATTTATTCTGCTCTCTAAGTAAAAAAGAAAAGTTCCAATCAGCTCAATTGTTAAAATCATTCAATCTCTATCTACACAAAAAATCGATTAGTGTCTTAACCTAATGATAAAAAAGACAATCATTAAAAGTGTACGCCATATATTGAAACTCTATAATAATAAAAAATGGCAAATTACAACTTACCCACTTGTGATTTGGCTAAATTTTAAATTGCCTACTGTGGTTTGAAATTTGACACTTTGCTTACTTGAAATTAGTTCAATTAGAGTTTCGTAAGCCATCTGTTAAAAACATGGCTAAATATGTAATTTTGCTTCACTTTTATGTCTCTCTCCTCAAAAAAAAAAAAATTAATCAAAGAAGATAAAAAAGAATTCAATTGAGCAAAAAAGACAATCATTAAAAGTATACGCTATATATTGAAACTCTATAATAAAAAAAATGACAAATTACAACTTACAACTTACCCACTTGTGATTTGAAATTTGACATTTTACCTACCTGAGATTAGCTCAATTAGAGTTTCGTAACCCATCCGTTAAAAACATGGTTAAATATGTAATTTTGCTCAATTTTTATGTCTGTCTCCTAAAAAAAAAAGTACAAGATCAAAGAAGATAAAAAATAATTCAATTGAACACTTTGAGTCTTGGACATGGGATTTTAAATCATAAGTAAACAACTTAAATTTTGGTCAAATTTTAATTGGATAAAGTGTTAAATTTTAAATCAGATAACTTAAATTTCGGTCAAATCATGTTGGGATAATTTGTAATTTGCCAAAAAAAAAACATTGTGGAAAAATTTTCACAGCCAGATCTGTATTTTTGTTTTAGGACAAGACAACTTTGAATATTCTGTTTTGTAGTCGGAAAGACCAAAGGAACACCAGACCAACGGTCTCGAAAACGTACCGTTGTGCCACGTGGCAGATGTCTCCACACATGTGTCGTCGAAGTCTCTCTCTCTCTCTCTGTTATTAGTAGTTTTTGACCTTTCCCGAACTTTCACTTCTTTTTTACTTTCTTTCCTCTCTGATTCTGTGATCCATTTCTCTCTCTCTCTCTCGCTCTAAAAGGAATCTTTGTCCTTTTTCTCTCTAATGGCGGAAACCTCCGCTCTGTGCTTCTCGCCCTTGGCTTCGATCCCATCGATTTCTCGCTTCTCTTCGCTCTCCGCATTCACTTCCTCTCACAAATCCTCAATTTCTCATTCTCCTCGTCCCTCTCGTCCTCTACGTTTCTCTGTCAAAGCTTCTTCAGATTCCGGCAGCTTTTTCGCCGACGATTCATTCGGCTTCTTCCCTTGGAGCCAAGGTGATAGCGGTAATAACTCATCTCATCTACTCTTCTCTCATTTTTCATTTCCCAGATTTTTTTTTCTTTTAATCTCTTGGAAACCCTGTGACTATTAGATTCGAAGATAAGCCAATTTAATTTAATTAAGCTTTGATTATGGCATTTTTGTTTTGGTTCTTCTGATTAGATTCTAAATTATTTATTTTCATTTTATTGTGTTTTTTGAGATCTTTTTAGTATATGAGGAATTGGGTTCTGGAACGTGGTGTTATTAGAGAACGATTATTAAGTGTTTATGATGGTTGTTACATGGGAAGAAGATGGACAAACTTTCGATTGGATTGTGGGTTTGAGTACCTTAAGGCCACTTGTTGCTTGCATATGTTAGTGAAAATTTAGGATTTTGTTTTCAGAGCATGACCTTGTATATGATCCCGATTAACCTGTTGAGAATACATAGCCAATCCCAAAAGTTTTGGGAGTAAGCCTTGATTGTTGTTGTTGTTTTTCAAAGCAATGCCTTATATTTGTGTTATTAGGTTCAATTGAATAGAGATCTACAGAGATTTGATGTTAGCCCATTAACAATTTTAGGAAGATGGCGTGTGTAACCATACTTAAGTGATTGTATATGATTGTTGGTTGTATAGGCCAAACTTTGTCTTTTTAAAATTAATGAACATCTTTTACTAACAATTTGTAAAGGACACAGTTTTTCTCCAAATCGGTTTGGAGGAATCTCCTCCAACTCAATATGTGGTTATTTATAAAACCATCCATATGTATTGTTCATGGCTCATTAAATTATCTAAACAAGTTACATAATTTATTAAATAGGTCATGTGCCTAATGCGTGGATGAGTTTAGGGTTGGAATCTTCCTCCAAATGGTTTGGAGGTAAACTCTGTCCATTTGGAAAAGGGGTGTATTAATAGTTTGTTTAATCTGTTGACTACTGCTGGCTTGGCTTTGGCTCACTCTTCTGCTGCTTTTGTTGTGATCTCCAGCAAACCATGGTTGGTCTAGCCCACTACACCAGGCTCTGTGCCATGTGAAACTATGATTATACAGCATTTGCATGTCCCATAAATATTAAAGGCTAAATTACAAATTACACCCTTCAGCTTTGGGCCTTTGGCCAAATTTCAAGTCACTCCTGTAACTTTGATATTTTGTTCCATTGTCTTTCTGTCCAATTCGGTTTGTAGGGCTGCCATTAAGTGCCCCCCCCGCCCCCTCTCTCTCTCTCTCTACATGGACAGCTTCAACTTTGTTTGGTTCCCAGTGCCTCGAAACAAATTTGCCACCACCAACACCAACTTGACCATTGCTATGAGAACTCAGGCCCATCTGTCGCCAAGCAAGAAGGAGTTTTTTCGTTCAAGCTTCCTTGCTAAACACATGATTCCCCAGTATGCAAAATCGAGGGAGGAGATATTGGGTGAGTCAGTTGGGTCACTGGATTCAGCCAAGGTGGGTTTGGGTTGATTGGGTTTTGAGGGGGTAGAGTGACTAGTTATATCCAGATTTGGTTAATTTTGCAAGTAGGTGTAAGATCTGTGTATCTAAATTTTGTTTTTGGGCAGAAATTTTTGGTTAACTCTGCCTATTGAAATATTTTGTATAGAAATTTTTGGTCAGATCTATGTAGTGGGTTTTCTTGTTGAATCTCTGTGTAGAAATTTTGTTTTGTGATAGAAAATTTTGTATATAGAGTTTGATTTTTTTAACAAAGATTTTATTTATTTTTATTTACTATAAAATCCCAAATACGTTTCAAAAATTCAGATTTTTTAGGAGAAGATTTTATAATAATTTGGTCAAGATTCTTACTTTGTTTTTAATCCATCTTTTCTCTGTGTTGTTCTTCTTCAATTTGTCTCGCACACACAAAAATAACTTCTTCTTCTTTTTTTTGTTTCCCCCCCAAAATTTGTGATTAATTTTCTCAATTTTTTAAATTTAAGAAATTCAAAAAAATAAAAAATAAAAAACTAAAAACTACATTGTTTTGGGCACTTAATGGCGGCCCACCTAATGGAATTGGACAGAAGCACTGAATTAACAACAAATGAAAGTTAAAGGATTGAAATGAAAAAAGTTAAACTTATAAGACTAACTTGAAAATCGGCCAAAGTTAGACGGTGTAATTTGGAAATTATCCAAAATTAAATAATAACGGTTCTGATTTTTGAATTATTTCTGACTTAAAGAACTTGATGTCTTACATTTCATGTGCTTAAAGAAATTGAATGGGTTCCTGAGGAGAGGATAACGTTGTTCACTGCTGATGGGCTTATTCAGATTGGAGGCTCGCTAGTCCCTCAACGTGTCTCTTCTTCAGAGGTATGTCATTTTTATTCTGGCAGCTTCAGTTGTTCTAAAGAATATAAAATAAAATTGTTATTTTTTATTTTTCATGAAGATCGGCTGCTACTTCAGTGCTTTTGGAAATTGGAATGAGTTCTTTAATGACTAATATCTGCAATAGCATTTTGTGTTTTTTTTTATTAATTCAATAGTTACAATGGGGAGGGGGGATTTCAAACCTGGGCATTTTTGTTGAGAACACCAGGAGGTGCCAATTGAGCTACTAGGCTCTTGGCATCTGCTATAACATTTTGTGTTTAGTTGAAACAACATCTTTTGCATAAGGGAGAAACTATGATTAGGTGGCACTCCGTCAAAGTTGATGGGGTCATACCAATTTTTGTGTTTAATAGATTATTAGTGAAGTTTTGTTGTGACTTAGACCATTCAAAAGCTTAAGTATCTTTTATATACTTGATAACTAAGTGAATTATAAATTCAATGGTTTTTACTAGAAATTAAGTGATTTTTATTTTTTTTTTGGCTTATATATGCAATATGGTCACTGTCCAAATATAAGTAAAGATCTGGATCACTACACTAGTTTAGCCAAAATTTGAAAATTGTCTACCATCATGCTTTATAGATTTATTTGAACACTTTAGGTCTATAACTAATTTGATTATTTATAAATTAAAAAATAACAATAAAAAAAGAAGAAGAAGAAGAAGAAGAAGAAGAAGAGGGTGCAGCTCCATCAACTTGGATAGGGCACTGCCCTATCATAGTTTCCTCGTTTGTGTAAGCATTTATGTGTACGTAATTAACAACTTTGGGGGTACCTGTTATCTGCTTTTGGATCCTATTGCATGTTGGAAAAAAAAAAACCCCTATTGGCTATTCCTTTCATTTGATAAGAGTATTATGCACAATGATATGGATACTTGATCATCAAGAGATACTGTCTTTGATGCTTATATTTCATTTTCTATTATATGCACTCCATCGTAATATGGAATATGTTATTATATTATGCTTCACAGAAGAAGCAAGGGAGATCAAGAACTGCTCAGAGATTTCAACGCTTTCAAGAAAGCGATTACATGGATCCAGAGCAGGGCCTTTGTCTGGGTGCACTCTTTGATATTGCGGCAACAAATGTAAGCAGTCCCTTTGCTTTTATTGAACATGCCCTTTTTTGACCACTTGGTTTGATGAATGATGGAACTTTCTTTTCCAGGGACTTGATATGGGCAGAAGACTCTGTATTATTGGGTTTTGCCGTTCCATTGAGATGCTGAGTGATGTTGTGGAGGACACTGTCTTGGAGCATGGTGGGGAGGTACGACCTTTCAAATCAATTTTATGTTCCATTTGATTGTTGCAGTTGCAGATATGGTGCTTCTATATAATTATTGTTTGGTCTGTGGCATCAACAAAAGTAGGCTTAAGATTACACCAAACCTACCATTGTTGACCCTACTATTTTTTATGAAGCCTACTATAGTAGGCTCAACAATACTAAGCTTAAGATTACACCAAAGAGCTTCAGGAAATGATTTTAGCTCATAACCGTTGCATGGTTTATGGTTTGACAGCAGTACTAATATTGTCCTCCAAAAAGGGATCACATATCTCACTGGGTTCGTCTTTGAATCCTGAATGTATTTTTGTTGTGTGTCTTAGTTTTTGTACTTGCCGAATATTTCTTAGGTTTTATTTATTCAGAGATAGAGCTTTTAGTCAAAAATGAATTTTCAATTGGAGGATTGGAGTTTTAGTTGGTCCATTTTTCTGTCATTAGATTAAAGTTCTATCGACCTCTTTTTAAGGAATGGGATCATCTGGCCAGTCGTTGGAATTTGGACTTGATTGGTTGAGCCAATTCCTCTATTGGGTTCCCATAAATTGTATAATATATTTGGCTCACTAACATTATATATCTAGGCCATCTTGGTATTTCGGGAGTGAACAGAACATGTGCTGAGGTGTTGTTTTATGAGAAAATTTAGAGGCTATGCTAATAAAGATGTGAGAACCATATATCTGGTTCAGTTTTAAAACGTTGATTCTTGTCCACTTTATGTGGTTCCTTCACATGTTCAACACTGGGCTACATTTTTATGTGTCTTGCACATCTGCTGCCTGTTCAAAGGCTCAGGTTCTGTACCCTGCGGATTAGCCATTAATGTGAATGATGTGTAATGTCCAGATTGTTACTGCGGAGAAGGCAACCAAAGGCGGTTTGCATGAGAAGCTAACCATGACGGTTGCAGTGCCATTACTTTGGGGGGTTCCTCCTGCATCTGAAACACTTCACCTTGCAGTTCAGAGTGGTGGAGGGATTGTGGATAAGGTTTTTTGGCAATGGGATTTTTTGTAGATGCATAATTGAATTCTTCTAACCATCATTAATGCATTCTTGTACATAAATTTGTTATGTTCCTATGTACAAAACCCAAATTCAATGATTATTTGCCTGTCAATATCTAATTGATTACTAAATTCTCTTTTGTCTGCTCCATCAGCCACCTGGATGCAATTTGGAAGTAACATAATTTACTTCACAACCTCACAATTCCATGGAAATATGGAAAGAGATGATATTAGAAAAGGCAGGAGAGGAAGAAATGCCATTTAGCCACAAAGGTGGTGTCCTTGTGTTGTCTACAAAATGTGGGATAAATATGCCATTTGAGCGAGAATGTTGATTGTAGAGCTCTAAAAGATTGACTGGTTGAGTATGAAATGGCCAAAATGGTTACTGCCTTAAGGCAGTCAAAATATGGGAACTTTTTTTATTTTTCCTCAACAGCCGAAAGAGCATAATTATAAGGATTGTGCCGTCTGAGTGGGCTTTCTTTTAGTTGTTGCCTTGTTGGAAAAAGGCAGGCCGGACTTCTACTTTGAAATTCCAATAGTGTGGTTGCAGAAGAAGAGAAGTGGAATTTGATGGCGGCCTCAAAAGTAAGCCGCCTAGTACAATAAAAAGAAAGCCACCCAAACGTAATTATGACTTGTTGGTGAGGTCCAAACTTAATTGTGACTCTTTATGGGACCCTCCAATGTTTCTTTTTTTGACAGGTAGATGGTGGGGAGGAGTAAAAGATGGGGTTTGAATATCGTATACGAGGCACCATAAAAAATGTTATCTATTCTACATTACATGTAATACATTTTATATACTAGCTTATGTCTTTAATAATATTTTAATTCTCCATTTGGCATTAAAAAAGAAAAGTAAAAGAAAGCTACATAGTAGAAGTTGGACCAAAATGGTGAGTTCCTAAATTTCATTTAAAATGAGTAGTTTGAATTTTACTCCGATATTAACATTTAAACAAAGGTTGGTTGTGACTAATTTGATGCCTGTTTAAATTATTAATGATATAGTAAAACTTAATTCATTCATTTAAAGATTCTTTAGAGTTACCGCCACAACTCTAAAGAATCTTTATTCGTAGAAGTCTATACATGCAACTAAAAGTCTTAATACAATAATCTCTTACTAGCCTTTTGCCTGTGAGGCGTAAAAGAAAAATACCACTTATTAAATTAACTCAATTCTAAATTTCAACTAGCGTCATAGCTACATGCCCCACGTTTCTTTTAATTGTCTATTCGGTTGTTGAGAATTTCAAATCTTAGAAGTTAATAATTTTTGAATTGAAACTCACAAGAATTAAAATTCATGAGAGTTAACATTTATATTGCATTGATAATACTTGATATATCTAGAATTTGAATATATATATATATATGTATATATGTGTGTGTGTGTAAGTGGGCGAAAATCAATTTTAACTCAAATTAGATGGAGAGTTAATATATGACAGCCCAATACAATTAATTTGTAAAGAATGGGTTTCCGAGGTCAACCTTAGAATGCCTATATGGTTTAGCTTTTAAGTTAATGGAAACATATCAAATAACTCATAAGGGAGAAGTAGTTTTGATGTTAACTCTTTCTCAGGTTAGTCTGAGGAGCGCTAGTTCATATAATGTTCAAATCTCGGTTATAAGGTAGTGTTACAAAGAGTATGTTTCTTTTTTAAGTTTTTTCTATCCCCTAATTTGGAGGCATTTCCTTTCTTTATATAACTATCTGAATTGCATTATAGCCCTCCACTTGTACAATCACTGATCTTCTTTTGGATACTTGCCCCATCAAGGTTTTGCTGGAGGTAGTAGAATGTACTACAAGCTGTGAGGGTACTGCTCAGGGGTCATTCTACCATTAATGCGGCTAACTGAGTTGGTGTAGTGCATTGAATGCGGAGGTGAATGATACTTTACCTGAATATTTCCCTTCTTTTTTGCTTGCACATCTCTACCGCCCTCCTCATTATTTTGTCTTTTGGTCCAAGTGGCATGCTCAATGCCTCCGGAGGAACGCTCGCTCTTCGGACTCCTCAGGTAGTCGGCCTCTATTCTCGAGCTCTCATCTATGTATTGGGTTAGAACTAATAAGGGAATGGGCCCTTCCACCTCCTCGATCTAGGCCCACAGAGTTCTATTCTATTCCTGGATCTCACTCCTCCCACCATAAAGGCATAAATATATATATATATATATATATATATTAAAATATTAATAATTTGACCGTTATAGATAATTTTTAAATGACAAAAAAATTTATTGAGCAGTAGGTAACATCTTATGTGGATGAAAAAAAAATTTCTAAATTAACTCAACGTAGTTTTTTTTTTTTTTAAGAAGAACTCTCTACGTAGTTAGTTTAAAGAAAGATTCTCAAGTAAAAAAAACAAAGAAAAAAAAGTTTAAAGAAAGAAAAAGTAATTTGAGATATAAAAGATATTTGACAACTGACAATTCCAACCTATACTATATGAGAGTTTAGAATTCTCACGTTTCACGAGAATTGTAATTCTTGAAAATTTCAATCAAATAACCAAACTTAATGATTTTTTTTTAATAAAAAAAATTAAAATTTACCATCCCAATTCACTTTCTTTACTGTTACATGGACATATATAGTATTCCACAATTTTATTTCTTGTGTTAATAATTATAAAATGACGTGACATTACGTATATCTTTAAGATTATAATATATAAGCAAACTATAAAATGAGAAAAATCTAATTCCATTACTTGCATGGAAACTAAAACAATAGAAATATAACTATCTTTTCATAATTATTGAAGTGACAACTTGTTAATGGTAGACAAAATAAAATATTATCAATAATAATTACATATAAAAATCAATAATAATCTAACATGTCACCAAGTTTGTGAAGAAGACAGTGATTGTAATATTACTCTAAATAAAATGTCTCCAACATCTCATTTTATAAGAGATTATTTTAACACTAGTTTTTAAATAGTCTATGCATGTCCTCACCTTGGAGCATTTACATTGACCTAGGTAAAGTTTTAGAAAAATCATAACTTATTGAGGTACTCTTTCTATTTGAAATATTCACTCTCAAATAGTACCCCACGTTAACAATCTATTTCTTTCTCCAATCTATTAAAATACTACTTCTTTCTATTTTTCTCACCATTCTCTTGTTTCTTTTTGCTCACTTTCTTAACCAAAAACCATACAAATCACTGTATATGAGAGAGAGAGAGAGAGAGAGAGAGAGAGGTGTGAATCACACCCACAGCCAATATTGACCACCCACAACCTCAGTAGGCTTGAAATGTCCGGGACTCACATTGGATGGGGAAATGGTGAGGACAATGAAGCTCTTGTTTGCATTACAAAAAGGAGGTGGCGTTCATGTGGAGGACCATGATGTCGTCAGGTCTAATGTCAATGTCAAATAGATCAATGATGAATGACCATGCCAATCTTGTAACAGGCTTCAACAATCAGGGTCAGCTTGGGGGTTACCCCCACGCCTCCTCTTGCAGAAATGGACAAGTTTTGGTGTTGGGAGGTGGATCTAGCTAGATTGGTTATTGTATGTTCAATTGAGAGAGAGAGCTAAGTTATAGTGCTAAGTCAAAAAAAAAAAAAACCGTTGAAAAATATATATTATTTTGCTAAGTTATAGTGCTAATCAATTTTAACCAAGCACTATATAGCTCAAAGATGTTTTGCTGTATAGCTTTTAGCTAGCTTTATAGGGGTTTATCAACTAAATTTAGTTGGAATATCCATCTTTATTTCCCTTATAGTTTGATAGTTGAGGGAATAAGAATTTAAATCTTAAATATTTTTATTGAAAACATTAAAAAGTATCAATTCAGTTATACAACCCTTGATGCTTAGCCATCCATACTAATGTTTTTATTATTTGTTTTGAGTAAAAGTAGATAAGAGAATAATTTCATTCTTGAAAGCCCCCCAAAAAAAAATAAAAATAAAAATAAAAGAAAGAGGATTGCTTTCCAACCCACCATTTCATTTTCTCCCAAACTGGGAAAAACTTAGAGAGAAGCAAGAATGGTTATTGTGGCCTGTGGGTCCTATAATTTGTGTCTTTTTCTTCTCTCCATATAGAACCAAAAAACTTCATAATTTGGTGCTCCATAATTTGCTTCTAACCTCTACCCTTATCTACTAAAATTCTGCTGGTTCTTTGAACACTATCCATCTAATAATTGCCACATGTTGATAAGAAGGGATGGTTTCATGATCATTTGTTTATCAAGGTGATGATTGAATAATGAAGCTCAGTTGGGATTGATTGGATGAGCAACTAAGTTTTAGTGAAAGGTGATCAAATTTGCTGCATAAATAAAAAGAGACTTTTTATAGAGTCCTCAGACTCTAGGTTTTCTTTTCTTTTCCTTTTCATTTTTTTTTTTTTTTATAACCATTGCATACAGAATATCCAATCCTCCATCTTTAATTATCCCTAGAAAAACATTGCATTATGAACTTGAAAACACTATTTGCAGAAAAAGTAGCTTGTCAGTAGGTGCCATACCTTTTGACCTTTTGCACTCCACTAGAAAAGACATTCCCAGAAAACGTTAACCCCATAGCTTGAAGACAAATTTTTTTTCTAATATTATGTACATATAATGCCTATAGCTGGCAAACCCCATTAGTCTAATCCAACATGCGAAAGAAACAAACAAAAAAGGTGAAGAGGTCAATGCGTTTTAATCGTCAACACAGCCAATCTGTTTTTTTCTGCAAAGATAATTAATTACTTTTTCGTCGAAACTACACTGCAAGACCCATCAAACAATGAGACACCTATGGCATCATTATCTTGGGACCATATATTTTTGGAGACCTTGGACTGCTTCCCCATGAGGATTCTCTATCATTTTTGCACGATGGATGACTAATTGCCGTTCAATAATCTCTGTTTCCCAAGTTAGATATTTTTTTCTAGTCTATTAAATCATTTTTTAATGGAAAGATAAGTTTTCTGCTACCCGGTAGCGTGGCAATTTTGCTGGGATCACATGAACAGAAGGCAAGATCCATTCACGTAACAGATATTAGCTTACTAGTTCTTTTTCTTGTACAAGAGGTTAGGTTTTTTTTTTTCTTTTCTTATCTTAGTTGGGTTTTAAATCAAGATCCTGATCAAGAATGCAAGAAATCAAAAAGATGAGCAATCATTTCTTCTAAGTTTCGGTGTAGAATAAATCAATAAACCACGGTAAAAATCTTTTTTAATATTTATTATAATAAGGAAGTTTGAGAAGATATATCGAGATGATTAATCGAACATTAGAGCATCCACAGCAAATGTTGTATTTGTGCTAAATACTATAATATTTGGCATTTGACACACCAAACACCAAAAACGAAGCTTTATCAGATGTGTTAAATGTGTCAAATTTTTGCAACATGCTACAGTACCGTAATAATTTTGGCACGGTACAGAGCAATATAGCAAACGGGTTTATTATTTTTTTATTCATCTTTCTCTCTCATCTCTCCATCGATCTCTTCCTCTCTTTTTTTCTCAAACCCCAATCCTCTCATTTTTTGTTCTCTCACCCTCACTGCTCTTCCAAGCCGATGCCGACGCTGACGATCACTTCCACGCCAATCTCTCTCTGGCAATGGTTTTTCTGGTTTTTTTTTTTTTTTTTTTGGTTGTGGTTTGATGGGTGGGTTGGGCAGTGGGTGGGTTTAGACAATGATGTGTGGGTGGGTTCAGATGGGCTAGGCTATGGGTTCCTATGGATGGGTCGGCGGTGGGTGGGTATGGGTCTGAGGTCTTGGTCTTTGAAGCTTTTATGGTTGGGAGTAATGTTGGTGTCGATGACGGCGATGACGAGGTCGGAGCCAAAGTCGGACTCTTTAAGGAGGCCGGAGTTGCTGGTGGTTTTGAGGCCTAGGAATTGAGGGGAGCGAGTGGCGTGGAGGTAGCAGACAGTGTGGGGGGAAGATGGTGGGTTTGGAGTCTAGGTTGACTTGGATTATGAAGGTTTTGGGTTTGGAAGTGGGTGTGGGTAAGGGTGAGGGTGTGGAGGCGGTGGGTTTGTCGGGGTTTGTGGTTAAGGTGGTGGTGGTGGGGCCTTCGATTTGGTGTTGGTGGGCTATGGGTTTGTTTTGAATTGTGTTTTGGGTTGTGGAGGATGTGGTGGTTGTGTGGTGGTGGCTGTTGGTTGTTGGCAGCAGTGTGGTGGCTGTTAATTCTGTTTGATGAGTTGTAAATATTATTTTAATATGTTGTATATATTATTTTAATATATAGAATTGAAGAATAGAACATGTGATAAATGGCGTATTGTAAAATGATGTGGTAATATAATAAAGTAGGTGTTTTGATGTGTTAAAATGGCATAATTTTACCACATTTGTTGTGGATGCTCTTATAAGGTTGAAGTTGGAATTGGATCTAGTGGACCTAGGGCTAAACCGTGAGGAGCCTTTAGGTTAGGGCTTAGTCCTAGCCCACAGGCTCTAACAAAATGGACTCGATAGGATATGTCAATCCAAAACAACCATGACTGGATACCATAAGAACTTCTTGGGTCATCATCTTCATAGTATTTTGACCTTTAAATTCTGTTCACTCATAGTATTCTTAAATATATATATATATATATATATATATTCGTTTTGGTTGGTCCGTACGACTTCCCTAAATAAGAGATCTCGGTGAATGTTATTGACTTCCTCTTATGTAAATATTTATTGTGCTCATCAATTTCTACCATCACATTTAAAGTGGTTGAAACCCCTCCCCCCACCCCTACACCCACCAGTAGGGATGGCAATAAAAGCCCGCCCCGCGGGTACTCGATCCGACCCGACTCTACTAGGCCGGATTTTACCTGGTCCGATAAATAATAGGGTCGGATATGGATTTTTTTTTTAAAAACCCGGAATGGGTCTAGGTTGGGTCCGGGTTTTATGCATACTCGACTTAAACCCAACCCGTATACATATATAATATTAAAAAAAAAAAAAAAAAAACCCTAGATATAAATACTCTCTTTCTCCTATTAGATTTCATTTCCCAAACCCTAACCCTCACCTCTCAGCTGCCCCTCTCTCTCTCTCTCACTCTCTCTCTCACAGAGGCTTTCACACTGCTGCTAGCCACCCACTTTTCTTGATCTTTGAACAAACCACAATACAAATCCAAATCCTTGCTGCCATTGTCATCTCTCATTGCCGTCGTCATAGTCATCATCTTCGCTTCATTACCGGCGTTACTGTTATCACCATCATCTTCATCACAAATCTGACAATGAGACTAAAATGGCGCCATCGCAGCATAGAGCCTCTCAATGATCCCATCTCTTCGTTGCTTCAACTCGCTACCATAATCCATAGACGCCACCAAAATTGCTCTCTATAAACGTCCACACATCCACACCTGAAGGCTCTAGAACCATTCCTGAAATCATCTATATCCATTGTTTTGTCCTCTCTTTTTTCAATTTTTTTTTAAAAAAAAATATATAAATTGTATTTGAAACGAAACAATATCATATTGAAGATTGAAAATAGTTTCTGTTTGTGATTTGTATTTTTTTTTTTTTTTATGGGTGTGATTTGTGTTTCTGTTTATGTTTGTGATCGGAATAGTTTTTGTGGTTGTAATTTTTTTTTATTTAAAAGATTGGATCTGATTGGGCCATAGATTAGGGCTTCTGAATAGGCCCAAAAGTGGCTGGACGGGGCCCGTGGGCCCCGATGGGGCGGGTTTAGGCCCAAAAAACCCGTTTATTAAATGGGCCAGGTTTGGATAATGGATAAGGCCCGCGGGTCGGGTTTGGGTATCAAAAAACCCGGTCCAAAGCCGACCTGTTGCCATTCCTACCCACCAGTAGGTTTAGTAACACCATCTTGGCACGTGTTCCCTTAGCTGACTAGAGGAAAAAATCTCTTAACACGCCAAAAATTCTGATTTTGGGAGATTGTTCACTCCAAATCCAAGCCCATCCTAGCCTATAAACTATAAAGACTCGTTTGTTTCACTAAATAAATTTTGTCATTTTCAACCATTGTTACTCTGCTATTTCAAACTTAGACCCTTTTATGTTGACTTAAACATTAAAGCACCTTTGGTCACCCCCCACCCCTTGCGGTTGGCATTGGTTACATTGGAGGGCCTTTTTTCCTTGATAGGAAAGTGAATCTCTTTTTAAACTTACCACCTAGAATATATGAATATATATATATATATATATATATATATATATATATATATATATATATAATTTTTTGTTTACAACAAAGTGGTATCGAAGGATTGATGATGAATATTTTTTATTATCATGTGTATAAATTTTTGGGCCATTTTGTGGATTTGATTGGTTTTCGGAATCCTACCTTCTTAGCTAGCAACTCTAACTAAGCATAACAATTTCCACTCTAGCATGTGAACCAGATTTCAATTAAGATATTAGATCAATAGGATACACATTTAACCTATGACGTTCACTCCACAATGACTATTCTTTATTATTAAGTTAAGACAACAATTGAATTTTTTTATATGCAATATTTGAACCCGATCTTTATTTCAATAAAAAGCTTAAACTTTCTTAATTGACTTAACTGGAACCCACAATATCATTTTTATCCGTATATATTAATCACAACATATCGTGCTTTAAACGGTGACACGTTCATATTTTAATTTGTCCGACACGTTAGTGGCAGCAGGATTCTTGTTTCCTGCTGCCACTGGTAGTAGGAAATTAGTTTTCCTTTTCTATTCTTTGCTTCTCTGCCCGTTTTTACCGCTCAAAGGCCTTATCCACCAATGATCAATTATTGTAATCTGTCCTTCAATTTTTTTTTTTTTTTATTTTTATTGAAATCTGGCTCATATGTCATCTTCTTGTTGAATTGTTTTTTCTTTTTTTTCTTTTATACTTCTTTATTTTGGCTTGATGCGTCATCGCATTGATCATCAAGCATTAAAAATCAGAGACATTTGAATAATTGTATATGCTGATAATATAACATCCTAACTTACAAAATTTCAATTATAAATTTATAATAATCATGTTTTCCTCGTTTCCATGTCATAATCTGTGGTACCAGATTGTCTATGCCTGTTTTAATAAATCATGTTACGTGTTCCACTTGATCATTGTTATAATATACATCCACATGAAATCAATGACACCATCGATTTTGGCTGTATGCGTGCCGTCTCTAGTACACTATAGTGTTTGTTTTATAAGCTAAAGATACACTTGTTTAAGAAGACTAAGATTAGGATTAACATGGAGTCAATTTTTTTTATTAATTGTTACAAGGCAAAATACCCACAAAAATCAAAGATTTTAATGTTGGGCTTGGCTACATTCGAGTTAAAATATAATATCACAAAGAAAATAAGTGCTCAAACTGAAAAGGATGTGAATGAAAAAGAGGAATAAGAAGAAGAAGAACTTTTACTTAAGTCATTGTTATTGTGCATGATTGGATTTGAGGTTCAAATCTTGGAAGATGATGGCTTCTGTAGTTTCCATGACATTTATGCTTGAACGGGTGCAGTTAAACCGTACGAACAGATACATTATTTCACAAAAAGAAATGCACAAAGACAAAGGAAACTTTTTACCATGTACTTTCAAAAGAAGTGTTTCCATCAAGAACATTTACCCAATGCCACAAAGTTTGAGA
Organism: Quercus tomentella; assembly: GCA_028535165.1. NCBI lineage: Eukaryota > Viridiplantae > Streptophyta > Magnoliopsida > Fagales > Fagaceae > Quercus > Quercus tomentella. The sequence goes on from JAPQVY010000012.1 coordinate 5,188,728, forward strand.
GTCCACGAGTGTAAAATCTTCAGCCCATCCCTTCCTTTCCCTTCAAATCTTTTTTGATTTCACCTACAGTCAGCATCAATAGTACATCATCTGCTTTTCCTGATCTGTCTTGTTTTCATCAAAAAAGAAGTTGTTGCAATTACTAGTGCTAATTAACTGCTTAAATTCCTCAAGCCCATAGTCTAATGGGGGATCACTCCACATACCATTTTGCTTTTGAATCCAATTACCATTCACATCACCATCACCATCACCATTGGAAATCATGAACCTTTGGTTTCCATCAATGTTCCCATTGTAAAGAAAACTCTGCTGCAGACCACCCATTTGTACTTCACCATAATTTCCACCATATTCATACTCTCTTTCCCCATTGCCATGGTTGATCAGGTTATTTGAACTTCCATCAGAAGAGCTGCAACTAGCTTCACTTCCAAACATGAGCAGATTATCTTTTATTTGGTAATTTTGTGGTGGACCCACAAAGCTTTCTTGGGCTTGAAGAACTGGAGCTGCTGCTGCTGCATTAGTACAACAATTATTACTGCTTAAAAGACTTGATGCAAATTCAAGATCTGTGAAAGAACTTGCTGAGTTGTAGCCTTTGTATGATGATGTTGGTGATATTGATGATGATGAAGAAGTTTGAAGAACTGAAGAGAGATTGGCTGCTTGGTGAGCCTTTCTCTGAGATGGAGGAAATATACCCATGAGTTTCTTCTTAAGCTTGGTGTTCCAATAGTTCTTAATGTCATTGTCTGTCCTGCCTGGCAACTGAGCTGCTATTATTGACCACCTGCACTTTGTTGGGTCAGTTGGTTTGAATAAGTCCTAGAAGAAGAAACATAACTGAGCTTCTTTTTCAAGCTCTAATCAAGTACTCATGGAAGATCTAAACAGACTAAACTTGACATGCATGCAGAGCAATTCAGCCCCAAAAATTTAAAAAAAAAAAAAAAAGAAAAAAGAAAAAAAAAAAAAAGACAGAAAACAGGAATATAATACTTTTATATAGCATATTCTTCGAACAAGTAACTTTTTCCTTAAGTTCTCAAAAAGAGAGAGAAAATTTTTACTTTCATTTATTGCTTTTGATGAATTCACAAAATCTTCACAGTAATTATAAAGGAAAAAGTAATCTGACCCAGATGAAACATTGTGAAAAAAGACTAAAATATGTATGAAAAATAGAAAATTGTGAAAGTAGAAAAGAAGAAAAATTAGAAAAGAAAGATGATTATTACCTGCTTCCAATGTTAGCAAAGAGGCTGCATATTATCCTATCTTCATTTTCAGTGAATTCACCATGTTTAATGTTGGGTCTGAGATAGTTAAGCCATCTTAATCTGCAGCTTTTTCCACATCTCTTGAGACCTGGTGGATGAGAACCAAACAATTATTGAAGATGACCATAAATATAAAAATAAGTGACACCCAAAAAATAAAGATAAAAAAGACACAGAAAGAAACCCTACATATTTAAAGCATTATAAAGAAGAGGTTGTCATTTCTCTGGGAATTGTCATACTTACTCATACCAGCTTTCTTTTTCTTTTTTTACACAAAAAATAAATATACTAAAAGGAAAAGAAAAAAGAAAACTCTTACCTGCTTTCTGTGGAAGAGCAATCCAATTCCCTCCGGTCCCATATTTATCTATATACTCTTTCAGCTTTGCATCTTCTTCAGGTGACCATGGCCCTTTTTTCACGTTGGCCTTATCACAACAAGGAGCTCTTCCCATCTTTGTGTTTGTGATTTCTCTCACTCTCTCTCTCTCTCTCTTTCTCTCTCACTCTCAAATATCTCACCTCTGATCCAAGTGGCTCTTTCAAAGTTATAGAGGAAGGTGTGCCCTTGTTTCTTCTCACTAGACTTAGGGTGTTGGACACTAGGGAGATATATATTTATTGAGAGTTAACAGAAGTCAAAGGACAGCCTCTCTAAATTCAATCATCACGTTCCAACCCTTTCTTATTTGAAGAGAGAAGTTTCCATCACATATAAACAAATCAAGCAATAGGAAGCTTTACTTGGTCTCTGCCTTCTCTCACACAAGGAGAGAATCCAAAGTCTGCTAAAGCAAACCATTTACTATTTGCTATTGAAAATGATAGGCTATTAATTGCTTTGTTTTCCAAGCCATAGGGCAAAGTCATAGGTTTACTATTGTCAAATTGCGGGTCCAATTACGACCAGAAAAGAAAAATATTGGAGGTCCAATTATATGCAACAATACATGTATGTCTTTTATATTCATGTACACATGTACATTCAGTGTATGTTGTGTTCATACAGAGGAAGATAAACATTTCAAATAGCCTTCTTGGTGGCTGTGGCTAAAGTGAATTAAATATGTTTTGCTTGACGTTTATAGATAAAACTAAAATATAGTTGCTCTCTTTGTGGCCATGGCAGCTCTTGCTAATCTTATTTATTAGTATTATATTAATTTATTTAAAAGTGCTTTAAGTAAATAATTTATCTATAGTTTTTGAAAGTTTATGGGTTTACAACTTTTAAAAAATGTACATCTTTTAAGTACTATTGTTTACTTTTGCTATAAAAAAATTTTTCCTTTAAAACCAAGTATTCCCATGTAGACCAGATAGATGACCTTCACTTCAAGCAGGAAAGTGATCTATTGAATGGAAGGAACTCCTTAGTTTTCTAATATGTTCTACTGGTGTTCTTGTATCAACTTGCTTTTGAAATTGAGATCGTTTTTAAGTGTAGTTAGGAAAAAATATCGGAGGGAGTTCTCGAAACATCCAATGAAAATAACCTCTCCTCCAAAAGAATTACGTGTGAGTTTGGGTAGAGATTAAAAATTAAAATTATTTCACTATTCAGCTTATTTTTGTTACTATTCATAGCTCCACTGCACTTTTTGGCACTATTTATAGGCCCCACTATACTATTTCAACTAACTTTTACCTTTATCTACAGTACTTTCAGCAACAATTTTTCAGTTTCAACAAAATAAGTGGTATCCAAACACACCCTACTTATCACTTTTACATAAATTCTTGAATATCATTTGTTCAAATAATTGGTAGTTCTAGGCACATATAATTTATATTTTTTTAGACTTTCTAATTTCAATGTATTAAAATATATTATGATATTATCATTAATATATAAATCATGATTTTGTAAAATACTATGGACTATTGTCATCTTGAAATACCAAAGATCTACTTTGATTTTAGGGCTACTATATTAGACCTAACTTATTCTCACATATATCCTATCTTAATTACATTAACGTTATTGTAAATTTGTAATATACAGTTCAATACAGTGAAAATGTAATCATTTGGCTTTTCTATTATGGGTGTCGGCTATCAAGCCAAAACACATTAATTATCATATGCAAGTTCCCTAAGTAGTTTCCTAATTAAAGATCACAGACTTGCTTATGCAGCTGATCACCCCAGCATCGTCTCTAGGTTGATGTTTTTTGGCTTTCATCAATTGATATCTTTTGGCCAAACAATAGTCAATGTCGCTATCCTCATGCCACTATTGACCGTCACTATTGCCAAAGTCTACCATGTAAAAATTTTATAATAAAATTTTTAAGAAATTAATTTTAAATAATATTCATTTTTTATTTAAATAAATTTACCATAATTTTTTCATTTAATAAAAATCTGGCATTAAAATATGTGTTTTCATGGCATAAATTTAAATATATTTTTTAATCATTAAGCAGATATTATAAGTTTAATTAATATGTACATTATATAAATATACTCAAACTTGGCAAAATTGAACTCAAACACGTTAATCTACCTAAACCCACACAAAACGTGGTAGGAATAATAGAAATGGTAACTCATTTTAGTTTAACTTTACCTGATTTTAACCTAACTCAATTGGGTCAAATTCGGACCTAACTTGGCCCAACTTATTCATGTTATAAAATTTAAAATATATATTTAAAAAAATTATTTATTGACTCATTTTGAATGTATACATATATGATAATGTTATATTAGGTTTTTTACATCGTAGATAAAAGTTCTAATTAACGACATTAATTTTTTTTTTCTTCTCTTTTTAGTTTATTTGTTTATGTACATCATTTTAAAGACTCATATATTTATTTTAAGTACAACTCTACTTTTGCCAATTTTTAGGTAGCATGTATATGCATTTTCTTTTCTTATTTTTTGGAATTAATGGACTAGTAAACTATTAAAATTAATTATTGGACTACAAAATTAAGGATTTATGTATTATTCAACTTTTATGTTTTAGTTTTTCTTTATTCTTTTATTTGCATAGAAAAAAAAAAGGGAAAAATTTTAAAAATATATATTTATAATTATTTTTTAGGTATGTGAAAAAAATACGAGCTCCATGTTAACTCAACGCGTTAAAGACCGCGCAAGGATTATATGAATAACAATCCATTTCAACATAATAATTAAGTTTTTTTACTCATACTCAACTAGGTCGAACCTTCTTATCCAAAAAAAAAAAAAAAAAAACTGGGTCGAACCTGAGCTCGTTCAACCTGACTTGTTTGATGGGTCTAGATATGCTAGTTTAATACTAAAGTTTGGCATTCAATAATGGCTTCAATGTGCACAGCTTTTAATTTCTTTGACTAGCAGAAGAGACTGGTCACAAATTTAGACATTGATAGGATTGTATATATGCAGGTTGTCAATATGGTCCCTCATCATGCTATCTATAGTGGGGACACTTATTGAAGAGTGGTACTGGTATTCTATTCACACATTGGTTCAATTAGAAGTTACATCTGCTTCAAGATTTTTCCCTAATTCAATGCCCGAAGACGACCAGATTTTTCATTTGTTGAATTTGGAGTTTGCTTAATCATATTCATAGATTACTAGGTTGGACCTGCAAAAAGCAAAAAAAAAATAAAAAAGAAGAAGAAGAAGAAGAGGAAGAAGGGTCTTTAGGCCCATGAGAGACGTGTTTTGATTAGCTTCTTTTTTCGGCCGTCATCGTAGTTGAACCTGGTACGGTAGGGAACGTTGTTTATAGCCAAAAAGAGAAAACTACTTGTTTAGCGTTCTTTTAGATCAACTGATGGTATAAACTAAGTATAAAGGATTTTTTCATGAATGTAAATTGTATTTACCCGTATAAAAAAAAGACACTTAGTGCAACAAATTTCTAGTCATATACGTATCTATCAATATCTATAATAATCTATAACTGTCGATGTATGATTCAATGAATATTGAGAAAACTAGATGTGGACCAATCGGCTGCATTAGTTGGTGAGTTCAAGTACAATACAATAATTCATGGTTTGATCCATAAAATCTTCCACATAATAATTAGTTAATAACCTTCCCCTTTGAGTCTCATAAACGAAAGGGATTGAATTCCTTGAAAATTCATGGTTTTTCCCACTCTCTTTCCTTCCCTCATTATACCCATGAAGATTTCATAAATTTAAGCTACCTGTATTTAATATAAAACTATATAAAAATGTAAAAATGTATGCATGTGTGTGTGTGTTCATATTACAAAGTTTTAATTGGTAATGTTTCATATATATCCCTTTGACCTAATGGATTCAAGCTTATGATCATTAGGTCTCACGGTTGGATTTCATAAGATAAGTAGTATTTGATTTGATTTCCAAATGTACCAAATTAATCTGTAGAATCTTCCGAGAAAAGTAAGTTTTTATAAAAAAAAATTATTCCATCAGCTTATATTGTTGGTCTAGCATTTGGGCATCATATTCACCTTTGTCATGCAGGTTGTATATACCTATAGCTCATTGGTTTCTGCTTTTTTCTTGATTATGACACAGGAAACCACGTGAATAATGTACTTGGACATAAGCATTGCATAATAGGCAATTTGTAATCTCCAATCCTTTTGCTTTTTGATGGAGAAAAGCAAAACATGAGGGAGGCTATTTAGAGATTATTAACTTTATTTGGGCCCATCTAAATACTTTTTTTTAGAAGAAGTAAAATATCATCGCTGACCTAAAGGTGATATATATATATATATATATATATAAATGATTATGATTCACATATTTCCCACCATACTAGAGATTTCTAGTAAAGTTGATTGTGGTCCAAAGAAGAAATTGCAATGTAAAATGAAATGGCCAATTATACCATATTTTTTAAATTTTCTTGAGGGGACGCAAACAAAAAAGTGTCACATCGATTCAATTTTTCAACAATCTTAATATAAGTTATTGAAATGTGCTTGGTGCTTTGCTGTCTGTCATGCTTTTCTTCCAAGGCTGTAAGCAGGATGTTTTGACCTCTGTCCCTTAAGTTCAAAATTTTCTACTCCCATAATTAATTAAATATATAGTGACTTTACAAAAATCATTTCTTGAGTTAGATCTGTGTTTGTTGACGATTCCCAACCATATTGAGCAACGATGCACCAATGGAATTTTGCAAAAAAATTAGACCATTTATATATCAAATTTAAAAGCCTAAATGATTTTATGGCTATGACAGCAACAAATGTATGTTAGCAAATGAAAAAAAAAAGTCGCAAACACCATTAATGCAATTAATAAATCGAGAAAGGACCAAGCAATTGTGGGGATCTTAATTGTCTACCACTTCAAATTTATTGGTAGAAATTTTTCTATTTCCCTTGTAACCTTAAGTCGTCACATTAGACTTTTAAGCTTGATCTTTTGAAAAGTTCACAAACCAGCCAGGTTAGTGTACGTATTACGACTATTACCGTCCAAGGGATTGTTTATTCTAGTGCATATGTATTGTATCACTCTTGAACAAGCAACAATCTAATAGTTGAAACTTGAACAGGAGGGAATTAATTTATAACAACTAGAATAGTTGCTGTTCTTTAAACAAATGGACAGTTTAACAAGAAAAGTAGATGAGCTCTGTATTCTTATATTCCATAGTCATGTAACTTCGTTACCTTTACCTAACCATACATGTAACTTCCTTATTAATTAAGGATCTGTCCTTTTTAGTATCTAAACAACGATTCTTTGTATAAGAGCAATGCTACCGACACAATAAATTTTACAACTTTTTTCACAACTTATTGAGTTTATAGAATATAATTGGTGGGGCAACGTCATTCTCATCTGAAATCGCCATTATCATCACTTTATAGCACAGTAATTATAGACTAAGGTATAAAATTTGTTGCCAAATTGTTTGTGTACTTATACTTTCTTGTTTGCATAATCCTTATTTCGTTGACAGCTCTACTTTATATCAATAATAATTGTGTTTAGTTACGAACTCAATCACTGCACTGATCCTTAATTTTGACATGCACGTCAATTGTCTAGTGATGTGTGCAGTATGCATATTTACAGACTCCTATATATCACGCTTACGTGTACTGTGCTTACAAGAGTTTAATCATATTAGCCAAGCTAGAATATGGTGCACAAAATAATTTTTAAAGTGTTCCAATTGTTACCAAACTTTATCCAACATGAGCCTTTCTTTCTTCATTTGTGCCTTCCATTTTGAAATTTTGGGCATCTAGCGGAATACATTCCTGCCAAGAAAAGTAGAAAATCTGAGGAAGCGAAATTTCAAGAATTTGACTAATAAAACAAGTCATAATATTGACTAAAACTCAAAAATTTTGAGGAGAATCTTGAAGGTTTGGCTTAGCGATTCTTAAAATTTTGGGCATCTGGGCGAATACAATCCTGCCAAGTAAAAAATCCGAGGAAGTGAAATTTCAAGAATTTGACTAATAAAACAAGTCATAATATTGAGTAGAACTCAAAAATTTTGAGGACAATCTTGAAGGGTTGGCTTAGCGATTCTTAAGACTTTATGATATTTATGAGATTCTAAATTTGAAACCACTTGTCAGCATTTTGAAGTCACCTTCATGAAATTCCTCCCTATAATTAATATATTATAATCTAGTGTGTGTGAAATGAAAAGACTATGTACATCCGAAAAAAAATAGTCAAATACTTGAAAAAATCTGAATACTCTTATTTGTCAGGAAAGGAAAAAAAAAAAAAAAAAAAAAAAAAAGGACTTCACTCTACAGAACCATGTAGCTCACTTCTAATTAAAACCACGACAGTGCAAATAGCATCCTTGTAGATATGAATTAGTATAATTTGGAAATGCGTAATGCTTTTTAACGAAGTTATCCTTTTTTTTATGTGCATAGAACAATCAATAATTTACTTAAAATAAAGATTTTGAATTTAAAATTCCCGCTTTACAGATGTACCCAAGTGTGAGAACAGCATAAAAGCCAACTCTTGTTCTAGAAAAGTATTGTAAAGTGCATTATGCATAAGGGAAAGAGTAATTGACTCGTAAACCGAAGGTTCAGAAATGAGAAATCTTCATTAATTAAAGTCGATCAAGTTAGGTACAAATCTTACTCACCTTTTGTGCATGTTTTTCTTCATTCAATGGATTCTTTATTTAAAACATTATGAAAATAAGGCAAGAGGAAATTTCTTTATGCATACTAGTCGCTAAAATATGTAATATACAAAAAGAGTGGCCTACTATGGTGGTGATGGGTGAGGTAGAATTAGAGTTTGATTTTGGAGAGGGAGTCTTAGAAACGGCTACCACATTCAAGGAAGACAGCAAAAAGATAAAAGCAACACAAAAACAATGTATATATGATAGTGATACCCATTTAACTAATAAATAATTAAATTTTATTTAAAGAAGAAAAATAATATAATTTAATCAGAATTTATTTAGGATTAGGTTGCTTTGTCAAAAAGGGCAAGATATATATATATATATATATATATATATATATATATTAAAAGAAATTAAAATTAAAATTAGTGAATTTCTAGATAATAATTTATCTTCTAATTTAATTAAAGAAGATTAAATACAATTTAATCACAATATTTTAGAGTTAGATTTCTTTGTCCAACAAAAAAAAGGTTTCTAATTAATTTAAACTAACATAGTTTAATCCTATTTATAACTCTCTCTCTCTCTCTCTCTCTCTCTCTCTCTCTCTATATATATATATATAGATGAAGCAAAAAACATATTGGCTTCTAAAAATTTATGTGGAAACCTTAAAATAATTCAATAAAAAATTAAAGAATTTAATTATATATAAGAAAATGCTAATTGCACATTTTCTATCAAATTTCTAAAAGGCACAAGATTGATTAAATTTAATTATTAAGGAATGGAATATTGATATATTTATAAATCATTGAAAACTCAGAAAAACTTAATTTAACTCATTATTTTATAAGGAATAGATTCATAACATCTTAAATTATTAGATCAATTACAATTTGCCTTTTGTGGTTTGACCCTTTCACGATTTAGTTCTCAAAATTTCAATTGCTACATTTAAATTTAAAATTTGTATAGAATTTCTCTCTCTCTCTCTCTCTCTCTCTCTCTCTCTCTCTCTCTCTCTCTCTCTCTCTCTCTCTCTCTCTCTCTCTCTCTCTCTCTCTCTCTCTCTCTCTCGCGTGTGCAAGCGCGCACACAAGGCTACAATTTGGCTAAGATCACCAAGGACTCACCCTCCAACAATTCTCATGGTAGAACATATAAGAGTAAACTACATATTTGGTCATTATCTTTTAAACCATATTTCAATTTGATCTCTAACCTTAGTTTAGTCTCTAACTTTTTAGTGCTGTGTCATTTTAGTTCTTACCGTTATCTCTTTGATGAAAATTGTTGACGTGGCTAACAGCTAAAATAAAAAATTAGTTTTCATATCAACAATTTTTATCCAAGAGATAAGGAATAGATTCATAACATCTTAAATTATTGGATCAATTATAATTTGCCCTTTGTGGTTTGACCCTTTCACGATTTAGTTCTCAAAGTTTCAATTGCTACATTTAAATCTAAAATTTGTATAAAAATGAAATTGTTTTTCATTAAAAATAAATATTTGCTCACTCATGCAACATGTGTGGAATTTCTCTCTCTCTCTCTCTCTCTCTCTCTCTCTCTCGCGCGCGCGCGCGCACACACACACAAGGCTACAATTTGGCTAAGATCAACAAGGACTCACCCTCCAACAATTCTCGTGGTAGAACATATAAGAGTAAACTACATATTTGGTCATTATCTTTTAAATCATATTTCAATTTGATCTCTAACCTTAATTTAGTCTCTAACCTTTTAGTGTTGTGTCATTTTAGTTCTTACCTTTATCTCTTGGATGAGAATTGTTGACGTGGCTAACAGCTAAAATAAAAAATTAGTTTTCATATCAACAATTTTTATCCAAGAGATAAGGAATAGATTCATAACATCTTAAATTATTGGATCAATTATAATTTGCCCTTTGTGGTTTGACCCTTTCACGATTTAGTTCTCAAAGTTTCAATTGCTACATTTAAATCTAAAATTTGTATAAAAATGAAATTGTTTTTCATTAAAAATAAATATTTTCTCACTCATGCAACATGTGTGGAATCTCTCTCTCTCTCTCTCTCTCTCTCTCTCTCTCTCTCTCTCTCTCTCTCTCTCTCTCTCTCTCGTGTGCGCGCACACACACACAAGGCTACAATTTGGCTAAGATCACCAAGGACTCACCCTCCAACAATTCTCGTGGTAGAACATATAAGAGTAAACTACATATTTGGTCATTATCTTTTAAATCATATTTCAATTTGATCTCTAACCTTAATTTAGTCTCTAACCTTTTAGTGTTGTGTCATTTTAGTTCTTACCTTTATCTCTTGGATGAAAATTGTTGACGTGGCTAACAGCTAAAATAAAAAATTAGTTTTCATATCAACAATTTTTATCCAAGAGATAAGGAATAGATTCATAACATCTTAAATTATTGGATCAATTATAATTTGCCCTTTGTGGTTTGACCCTTTCACGATTTAGTTCTCAAAGTTTCAATTGCTACATTTAAATTTAAAATTTGTATAAAAATGAAATTGTTTTTCACTAAAAATAAATATTTGTTCACTCATGCAACATGTGTGGAATTTCTCTCTCTCTCTCTCACGCGCGCACACACACAAGGCTACAATTTGGCTAAGATCACCAAGGACTCACCCTCCAACAATCCTCATGGTAGAACATATAAGAGTAAACTATTTGGTCCTTATCTTTTAAACCACATTTCAATTTGATCTCTAACCTTTTAGTGTTATGTCATTTTAATTCTTACCGTTATCTCTTAGAAAAAAATTGTTGACGTGGCTAACAACTAAAATAAAAAATTAGTTTTCACATCAACAATTTCATCCAAGAGATAACAACAAAGACTAAATTGATACGGTACTGAAAGTTTAAGAATCAAACTAATACAATTGAAATGTTATGGATCACATGAAATATAGTGTAAACGATAGGAACTAAATACGTAATTTACCCAGCTTATAAACTATTCATATAATAAATAAATTTTATTTCTCCATGCAAAATTTTTGTGTTGTTGGATTTTAAGTGATAACCCAGTGTTAATGAATATATATAATATATATATATATATATATATATATATATATATATATATATATATATATATATATATATATTTTAATGATTCTACATGTTTGAAATTTGAACCCTACCTCTCAGCACAATTTTTTTTTTTATAGGGGCCCCTATAAAAAAAATTGTGCTGTTTTTTCAACCAATTGAAAATAGATGCTTAAATTATTAGATTAATTTAACTTTTAGTTCAACTGACTTAGCGAAAAGAATTTGTCCCATGGTCCGTGATTCCTACTCTTATTTAGGTAAACTAGATTAAATTTTGAGAGTAAGATGGGCCCATATAATTAACAACTTCAAATTTGATTCACTAATCGCCAAAATATTTCTCAAAAACTATTATTTATATATATATATATATATATATATATATATATATATATATATATATAATTGTAGACTGTTTCCCTGTTCATGAGAATATATATGGGATGGTTGACCCTGTTTCTTATTTGTTTTATAGGGGCCCGTATAAAAGATAAGAAATACTTCAAAAAGGCCGAGTAATCTATCAAGAGTTTTATAATTTAATTGGTATATTTTGGTATTTCAAATCCTCCATTTTTCCAATTATCGAGTTACATGTTAAAAATTAAAAACTAAGAAACCAGGGGAAAAAATTTAACAAACTAAGCATGCCCTGACCCTAAAGTCTAAACCAAACTCATAAAAAAGGATAATGTTAATGGCACTCCATTGGGCCTTGGTTTGGCATAAATGAGTATTCACTTTGGCATGACCAAAACTGAAAGCAAAAATGACCCATGGCATTGATTCGAGTTCTCCCACAAGTAACGTGTTGCAACTTCTTATACCTTACTCGTAGATTGTTCACCTAGCTCATCAACGACTATGGTGTAGGGTTTTAGCCAAGAACGATTATAGTGCTACTATGATCACACCTAGATAGGAAAATCATGCTCGTTACTAGGGCTGTCCAGATTGATCCGGCAATCCGACCCACCCGAAGAACCGATCGGATCCGACCCAAATCCGGCCGACCCGACTACTCCGGCGGGTCGACGGCGGGTCTTCACCACCAAAAACCGATTCCGGCAGATCGGTTTCGGTTTTCCTCCCCTAAAACCCGAAAAACCCGAACCGACCGAAAGATTTCCAGATTCCGGCAAAATTTCCAGAATCCGGTGATAATTTTCCAGAATCCGGCGATATTTCCCTTAGATCCGGTGATATTTTGACCGGATCTGGCAAAATCTCATCAAATTCGGTGAGATTTTCGCCGGATCTGGCGAAATCTCACCGGATCTAAGGGAAATATCGTCGGAATCTGGAAAACTATCGTCGGAATCTACGTTTCTTCGCCGGATCTGTGTTTTTTTCACCGTTTTTTCGCCATCTTCTCAGATCTATGACTCCTACCGACCCGCCCGCCACCCGTTGATGGTCTGAACCGCCCGACCCGATTACTCCGGCAGGTCGGCGGCAGGTGCATTTTTTTCCGACCCGGACCGGCCCGTGGACAACCCTACTCGTTACCCTCTCCAACTATTTTTTTAAAATAAAAATAAATATATAAATAAAGCAAATATGTGATAGCTAGATGCTTGCTTGTTGCGTGGATGGCGGGCAATATATATAATTGGACATTCACTACCTAAAAGCTTGCAAAAAGACAAGCGTCTTCACTTGCATTGACTTTGCATGAGAATTATGAAAAAGATAAGAAGATTCCAAAACGCTATTTATAATAAATATATTAACCATTTGATCTCTCTGGAATGAGTCTTGAAAGAGAAAAATAATTTATTGATAGGTTTGTTGGGCTACCTAATTGAGTTTTCAAGACTAAGTACAACAATACACGCTTCATATCTCTAATGTTTGATGAATTTCCTCACCTAAACGATTCGCCGTTAGAGTTTGTTCTTCCTATATGTTCTCATCTTTCATACTATCTTTGATCCTACTATCATAATATCTTAATCATCATTTATTTTGATAATTATATCATTATAATGGAAATGAGATTTCAAGCTTTCAATTCTGACATTAATTTCTATTAAAAACATTAAGAAGTGCCGGTTGAACTAAGAGACTTTGTGCATTAAACAAAAGCTTCAATGCAACATCAATCAAAATGATGGCAAATGTTCATCATGGACTCAAGAGATAAATCAAACTAGCAGTCAATTATTGCAAATGTAATGATTTACAAGCTGCAGTATAGTTTACTAGTTAGATTAGACGAGACCCATTTGTACTATGATGACCCTTCAATTATCGAATTTGGAAAAGGGCAATAGGTTGTACATTCATGCGTGTGAGTTTATACAAACACAAATGTGAGAGTAATGACTAATAATAAGAGCTTAGGAGTAGGATGGGGACACTGGCTAAGGCAAATAATTGATGTAGTTGAGTTGACTAATTATTTCCCCATACAAAAATCAAAGATGGATAAGAGGCACATGTGAGAGTTATACTCAATTTTATAGTGTCATGATAATATCACGAATCATGTTAGAGTTTTTCCCTCCATATAAAAATAAAACACGTCTAAATTTATACTCAATTTTATAACATGTTTACATGTAAATTTATAATTTGATTACATCGCTTGTACATGAGACTATTATAGGTAACTACACGGTGGTTTGATGGTAGAAATCTTTGTCTTAGCATTCGAAGAGGAGCGGTTCGAGCGATAATCATAGCAAAATCCGTGTGATACATATGATATTACTTATTGCTATCACATGGCATAGGATCGATAAACTCACATCAAAGATCCATTTTTTATTAAAAAAAGAAAAAGAAATAGAGACTCTAAAAAGCATAAATCACAATTCGACACTTGTTGTAAAATCGATGGATTGTAGTGTGTCATTTTCCAAAAATTATTGAAAAATGTGTCATGAGTCAGACTTGTGTGGTGGAAATTGGCTAAGTGGATGTGGACTACTAAACCACCGATTTAGTCTATGATATTTGGGTTATTGGGCCCACGTATTGGGTTAGGCCGATCTCGGCTATTAATTTGATTGTTTGAACGTAAGAATTTGGATTTGTTCTTCTTGGGCCAATCAACCAATCAATCATGTCATCATGTACCATCCAGACTTCTCTATTGTGTGGTTGATTTTTTAGGTGCTTGCGTAAATTTTTTTTTCCTCAATTATATTGCTTGGGGTTATTTTTTACTTTAATTCTCACACTGACTTTAAGTCTATCGTATTTAGTGTTGCGTACCTGAAATATTTTAAAGGAACTCTTTGAAATGGAATCTGATTTTGTTAATGGTGTTTGACAAGGTCCATTTTGATTTCCTGGATCATGGAATTTTTGCGTCAGCATGGTGATGCTTTTACCTCTGTTTTAGGATCTGTTCGATCAGGTTGAAAATATACACTATCAAATTGGTTTATTATGAGATTATCAGGTTGTTCTTCAGATTGAATATATATATATATATATAAATTTCTTTTTTTTATTGGGCTTTTTTCTTAATTTAGAAAATTGAAAGAAAAGCAAAACCACATCAACTTGGGCTACTTAAAGAAAATTTTCTAATGGAGTTACCGAATTGAATTAAGTTAAAAGTTAAGAGGACTAGATTAAATGAAATTGAATTGTAAGCAAAGTTGAGAGTGTTAGCGAAATATAAATTAGAGAATTGGTAAATATGAACAAACCTATTTAATTGAATTTTTTTAAAACAAGATTAAACCTAATCATTTTTGTTTCTCAAAAAAAAAAATATCAAGATTCATTTTATATGCAAAAATCGGTATTCATTTAATATTATATTGATTTATTAAAAAAATGGTGAGTTTTAATTAATTTAAACTAACACACATAAGAAGTGTGGACTTTGAAATATGATTAAAAAGGTGTTAAGCACCCAAACTCGCTCGATTGAATAGATCAGCCTCCACTCATATTATTGGGCAACTTTCAATTATAGGCTTTGGGAGAACCTGCTTTTCATAATCCATAATCTCGAAACATTAAAATTAGTTATGTGCAATATGAACTACATGATTTGTTTACAAGATTAATTTATTGTCATACTTATTAGAAAAGAAATTAGTTTGCAAGAGAATTGTTTAGAATATATTGTCTTGTAGTGCAGGTTTATAATTAAGAATGTGTCATTATTCAATTTTGTAAATAAATAAGTTAAAGGCCAAATAGGTCAGGGCCAAATAATATTCTTAGAAAAAAACAAAAGAAGGGCCCAATAATATAATGATAATGGGATATAAAGTCTAGTCCAAACAAATATATATATCGTTGAACGCTAGGGAGCAACGAATGATTGAGTTTTCAATATGTTAAAGAAAAAAAAAAAAAAAAAAAAAAAAAAAAAAAGAGATTGTAGGTTAGGGACAGACAATGGGTGACAAGTTTGATCATCAATCATCTAATACACGGTAAGAAGTATAAATCATGAAACAGAAATTTTCATTATTGATTTATTGGTTTTTCCGACAGTGATTGGGTATGAGTCTTGGTATGATCGATCCTTGACCACCGGCTAAACAAAAAGTCATTCCATGCATTATGGATTGGACCAACCTAGGAAAATGTTCTAAACGAGTTTTTACATACCATAAGGTAGGTTTTGGGTTCTTCACAAATTGAAACGTTACACCTCCCGACTTGTAATGGAAGGAGCATTGCATTGATCTAAGTAATGAAGAACGAAGTTTATACTACGCAATAGGGTGGTACATTCACCAATGACTACCCAAGTTTAGGGAAGATTGGATCTGTGATGGTAGCGACTGGACCCATGTTTGCTACCATTTGCTACCATCGTGTTTTTAGATCAAATAAACTTGTAAATGAAATGCCAAAAAAAAAAAAAAAAAAACTAAAAATTTTATTTTTTACTTTTGTTCCTAGTTAAATTTTAATAAATATAAAACTACATAAACAAAATGCTGTTTAGAACAAATTATTGGCATTCTAAGACATGATGGAGGAATTCTTAAGAGCAACCCCTAACTACTTAAGATACTTAAAATGATCATTTTAAATTTAGTTTACTAAATATATATTTTTCTAGCAGCCTAACAACTTTAAATTAACGTTTACGTTTTTTTACATTAAAAGATAGAAAAACAAATATAAAAAATCATTTAAAGCCTTAATATATATATATTTAAAAGTTTCCATAAAAAATGTTACAAGTCACAAACTATTTTACAACATTTTTACAAACTGTTGTTGGCCAACTTCTTACTAGTTCTCATTTGGACCCACCAATAACATCGTTTTTTTTTTTTTTTAACCAATAATCACTTACCACATAAACAGTTTGTGAAAGATTCTTTAATTCTTTACTTAAAAAAATAATTTGATTATTCCCTTGAAAAAATTATACTTTCCTTAGAGCACTCACAACAGTGATGCTATATTAGTATATTGATATTTTTTAGCTCCTCAAACATCAAAAAACATGCTCCAGCAGTGGAGCTATAGATGTGCACTGTTCATGAGAGCTAAACAAAAAAAAAATTATTTTACTCCCGGCCCAGATTAAAATAATATTCCCTCAAACTCTCTCAAAATCATCTCACTTTCTCTCTCCCCTCTCAGCCTATCTCTCTCTCTCTCTCTCTCTCCTCACTTCCTAGACTTTATGATCAGCCTCTCGTCATTCTCGGCCGCACGTTCTCCGATTGCGAGATCGATCTCTCGCTCTTAACTGTCGTCGTCGTTTTCCTCACCACCGTCGGATCGTTCCTCATCTCGGTGTTGATGCTCGACTTTGCGATCATGTGCGTGAATGGTGCGTTTAGAGTTCAAAAGGATCTGTTCCTCCACGATCAAGAGGCAGCGAATTCCAGATTCCTCTCCTTCCTCGACAGCGCTGCCTCTTCCGCCGCCGCATGTGTCAAACCCACGCTGCCGATCCGCCTCAGACCCACTTCTCTTCAACCGATCAAACCCAGGCCAACACTGTCCTCCTCACCAAAGCCCAGCTTTGTGATTGGTGATTTTTTATTTTGTTTGTGATTGGTGATTTTGTTTGGTCTGGATTGAGGAAAAAGATTAGAGATTTGGGTTGGTGGTTTTTTTTTTTTTCCTGCTGTGGACTGTTGGTGGTGCCAGCGGCAGTGGTGGTGGTAGTTGTGGGTGTGGTTGTGGTTGTGGTTGTGACTGATGATAGAGGTGGTTGTGATTGGTACCGTGGATATTTTTATGGGTAGTGAAATATATTATTTTATTGTAGTAGATATATTACTTTATTGTGATGTTTATATTATTTTATTATGTTAAAAGCTAAAATAGATCCACTGCTACAGCATGTGTGTAGGTAAAATAGATAAAGTAACTTTTGATAGAACTAAATAGCTAAATTTTTAGCTCCACTGCTGTGGATACTTTTATAAAGAATAATAAAATAAAAGACTAATACAAGCTTATGGGTAGCCCAATAGGTCCAACCCAATAACCTAGCCCGCTAAAGATAAAATAAGCATTATCTATGGGTAGGTTCATGGGCTGAAGCTTGCTATTTTCATTTTCTAGCTACGCCACTGTATATAAATATAACATTAGTCACTTTTAGGCATAATAATAAGTGAAGGCTATTAATTAATATATATAATCATAATCATTATTCTCTAATAATTGTTAGTACTTGATAATTGATACCATATTGAAAGCTCGGAATTTATGGTTATGGCCCAAAGCCTAGGAATTAATAGCCAAAAAAAGTAGAGAAGAAAGCTAGGTAAAAGGCAATGTTTGTTAACAAAATTCTAGTTTTGTTCCTAACACGTAAAAAGGATAAGAGTATATTGCAATTTACTCTCCAAAAGTTTGGAGTGTTTGGATTTTACAAGTTTCAAATTTTGAAATTTAGCCCCTAAAACTTGGAGTGTTCGGATTTTATACCCCCAAATTCTAAAACTTAAGGATGTAAAATCTAAACACCCAAAATTTTAGAGAGTAAAATCCAAACACCCCTAAAATTTAGAGGTAAAATCTAAATTCTAAAACGTTAAGGTGTAAAATTCAAATATCCCCTAACTTCAAGAGGTAAAATTTAAATTTTGAAACTATAGAATGTAAAATCCATCCAATCACCCCTAAACTTTAAGGGTGTAATTTACAATTTAGCCTAAGGATAATATTCAGTAATTATACCAAGTTATTTAAGGGATTATGAACTCTTCATCTCTTGCTTCTTTTGGAAAATGAATAGGCTTTTAATAAGGTGACTATAGATAAGATCTTTTTATCAAAATTAAGCTCATAAATTCAAATTTAAGTTGACATTTGTACTGGGAAAATTTTTAGTAAGTGATTGAATCTTTTCTAAGGGACATTAATGCCAATAAATTTCCTTTTAAAGTGTTTGGCTCTTAAATGAGGAGATTTAGTCAAGTTTTTAAATTAAAAAAAAAAATGAAATTGATAGGCTATTTCATTTTCTTTTTCTTTTTTTTGCTGCTTTATATGCTTACAGCTATACTTAATTGTTCACATGATATGCATCCTATCTAATTTCCTCTTTGCTCTTTTGGGCTGCTTTGCTGTTTTCCATTAAATCCCTTCAACTATTGCTTCTTCCATCTTTACTGCACCAAGTATACCCAAAAAAGGAAGAATCTAAGATCATTATATTTTTCATCAGAAAATATATTTTCAATGTTAAAAATCTTACCCTACATTTAGACATTTTTTCTGGTGTTGCAAAAATTGCTCCAAGCACACATTGTTCCAATAGAGTTGACAATGCTTACACAGTGCAACTATTGCAAAGAATTTCCTTTCAATCCTGTTGTCCATATACAATAAAGAGTTCATATTAAGAGTTTTAGCTTTCAATCTAATCTCTCTATTTTGATTGCCGATTGATCTTCCTTGGTAATGGGCTCATTTGAAAATGCAACATAAAATCTCAAGTTTATGTATGGGTCTATTCACTGTGTATTTGTATATGGGTTTATATATATATATATATATAAATACCCAGTGAATAGACCCATCCATTTACAAGATGATGCCATTATATATATATATATATATATATATATATATATATATATATATACTTGAGATTTTATACTACTTTGAATGAGCCCATAACCAGAGAAGATTCACCTGCACATTGCATGTCAATCAAAATAGAGATTAGATTGAAAGCAAAATCTAAATATGAACTTTTTTTTTGCAGGTAGACAACAAGGTTAAAAGGAGATTCTTTGTAGTAGGTACAATTGTCAACTCTATTGGGACAATGTGCCTTGGGACAATTGTTGCAACACCAAAAAAAAATGTCTAAATGCAGGATAAGGTTTTTAACATTGAAAATATATTTTCTGATGAAAAATATAATGATCTTAGATTCTTCTTTTTTTAGGGGTATACTTGGAGCAGTAAAGATGGAAGGAGCAATAGCCGAAGGGATTTCATGGAAAAAAAAGCAGCCCAAAAGAGCAATAGGAAATTAGATAGGATGCATATCATGTGAACAATTGAGTATAGCTATAAGCATATAAAGCAACAAAAAAAAAAGAATAAAAAATGAAAGAGCCTATCAAACTAGTAGAGACAAATGGCCTAACTTCATGTTTAGATTGGTTAGTAAACAGAGTGACCATTTTGATGGATCAGTGACCCATCTCTCAGCTTCATCTTTCATTTTGATGTTTCCTTTCTAAAGATTTCCCTCATCTTTAAATTTGATGTACTAGCCTATTATCAATATTGTATGTGTTCTTGTTCCAGTAATCTTGAAGGTCAGTTTTTTTGTTCTAGGTTTTTTTTTTTTTTTTTTTATAAGTAATAAGATATATTGTTATCAAAAAGGAAACACCCTAGTACATAGGGAGTGAACAAGGGGACAACAAATCAAAAACAAAAATTGCAAGAATCTAGGAAAACAAAAAAAGAAGGGAAAGATTTGTTTTGCAAAGCAAACAACCAATCCAACAAAGTTCTAAAAAAGAAAAGCTTGAGATCCAGAATAGATCTCTCAATATCTTCAAAACAACGACTATTTCTCTCCCTCCAAGGATACCACATTAAACCATGAGGAACGATGGACCATATATAACCATTTCAATGACGACCAAAGCTGCCTTGCCAACACCCTAACAGCCCCAAAACAGTATGTGGCATAACCCAAGATACTCCAAATAAACCCAAAACCATAGAGCATAGATCCCTAGCAACGGGACAATGAAGGAAGAGATGGTCAACCGATTCACCATTACTCTTGCACATGTAGCACCAATCCAAAATCCACACCTTCCTTTTTCGCAAATTATCAATCATCAAGCATTTCCCTAAGGCAGCAGACCATACAAAGAAAGCTACTCTAGAGGGGATCTTCTACTTCCAAATACTTCTCCAAGGAAACTGAAGATAGAAGGACCAGCTAAAATTCTATAATAATATTTCACCAAGAACCCCTTAGCTTTGCTAGGAATCCAACACATCTTATCCTCACCAAACCCCCTTATAGAAGAACCATATATGGTTTCCATGAAGCTTGACAAAGCCTCTAATTCCCGAACATGCACACCCCTAAAGATGAAGGTCTATTTCTTTTCCTCTCCCTATTCCAGCTTTCTATTATCAATTTGTTTTCTTCATACTATTTCACAATTTGATAAAAAAAATATATATATATAACATTGAAAAGGTAATACATTTGATATTATAAAAAGGACAATTTTTGGGAGATTACAATTCCCCAAAATAGTTCCTGCAGTTGGCAAAATGGGAATGGTAATAAGATGGCTTAGATGGCTTTATGGCATGAAAAATGGCATCTAGACACAATTTGTCCCGCTAATGGGAAAAACATATTTAATAAAACATATTAAAATTGCAGTACTTAAATTGTATAAAATTGTCATGTAGATTAAGCTAATTTTGTACTAATAGCTAAGCCTAAAGCTCCCCCAAATAAACCAACTATTCTAGAAAAAAATATGCATCATTGTATTATGTGTAAATCACTTGATATATCTATATAGATATTATAGTTGTTTTTATATCGAGGGATGTTGCAAATATATCTATTTATAGACTTGTAGGATTTATTTAAGATTAATGGGAATTATAACCCATTTCCAAGTGTCAATCTTACACTGGCTAAGGCTCATACAATCAGTCAACCCACTAACAAGATCACCCCTAATGGATAAGAGTGGCTGCCCATTATGAGGGAGTTAAAATTATATTTCCACTGTCAATTATGAGAGGCAGTCTGGTAGAAGTACTAGAGGCAGATTGAAAGCCTTTGGGTTGGGTTTGTCGGTTTGTCCATGAATTTGAAGCTTCTGTCTTGGAATGTGAGGGGATTGAATAATCCTCATAAAAGACTAGTAGTGACAAATCTTCTAAAGTAGTGGAAATGTGATATTGTTTGCCTTCAAGAACCTAAACTAGAAAGTACCAGATCTAACATGGTAAAAAGTCTTTGGGGCAACTCTTTTGTAGACTAGGTGGCTTTAGAGGCCATCTATACAGCTAGGGGTATAATTTTGATGTGGGATAAGAGGGTATTTGAGAAAGTTGATTTTATGGCTGGAAGGTTTTCAGTTTCAGTTGTTTTGAAGGGTGTGGCACACGGTTTTGAATGGATCTGTTTGGGGGTTTATGGACCTACTGATGGAGGCCTTGGGAATGTATTATGGGCAAAGCTAGACATTGTGAGATCATGGTGGCTTTTGGCATGGTGTTTGTTTGGAGATTTCAATATTATTAGATATCTGACTAAGAGACTTGGATGTTCTTCGTTCAATTCAGCCATGTTTAAATTCTAGGATTTTATTGTTTAACACTCTTTGGTTGATTTGCCTTTGGAGGGAGGTGAGTTCACGTGGTTTTGTGACTCTGCCAGGATAGAGTGTTTGTGTCTGCGGATTGGGAGGGTCATTTCTTAGATGTGACCGAAAGAATTCTTCCTAGGGTGGTGTCTGATCACTGTCCTCTACTCTTGGAGGCAAGAGGGATGTCTAGGAGGAGGAGTCCTTTCGAATTTGAAAATATGTGGTTAAAGGTAGAGGGCTTTGTGGATATGGTGCGTCAATGATGGAGTAGTTATCATTTTTTAGGACCTCCTAGTTATATTCTAGCACGTAAACTGAAGGCTCTCAAAGGGGACTTGAAACACTGGAACAAGCATGTTTTTGGGGATGTTTCTTTTAGGAAAAAATGCTTGATGATTGAGCTCTTAGACATTGATATGAAAGAGGGGCTGCAAGTTTTAGCCCAAGAGGACAAAGACAGAAGAGTGGTGGTTAAATCTAATATAGATTTTTTGGCTTCTTTGGAAGAGATTTCCTGAAGGCAAAAATCTAAGGCGCTGGTTATTATACGAAGGTGATAATAACACTCGCTTTTTTCATAGACTTGATAACTCTCATAGGCGAACCAATCAGATTAGGGGGGTGGAGGTTGAGGGGGTTCTCTATAAGGATGAGTCTGAAGTTACGAATTAGGTAGTGGATTTTTATAAGAAATTAGTGTGTCTGATTTCCCATTAATCTCTCATTTCCATCCGCAGTCATAGAACTCCCACTGCCACATGTTGTGGCCAGCAAGGGTGGTTTGGTTTTTTTGGTGATGATGGGACCAATTTTATTTTATTGTGATATAAGATGGTTTTTTTTTTTCTTTTTCCAATGAAATTTTGAATGGTAAGTATCTTGGTTACTGTTCCTTAGTTACTAGTTTGTATCTTTCTTTTTTCTCTTTTTTGTGAAAGAAAAAAACTAGAAGAAGAAAGATACAACCATTAACATCGTTCACTTTTTTGAGTAATTAGACAGATTGCTGAATTTTAAGAAGATACCTAATATCTAAATTTTTCCCTATGATCTTGAATGGAACATAATTATCTAGAAGGATGTAAATTGGATTGAGAAAAAAAATTATGATCCCGATCACACCTAAATCAAGCACTCAAAGGCCACATAAAACTATGAAAATAGCTCAGAAATATTAAACAGACCCAGTACCATCTTTTTTGCAGTGAATCCAAATTATAAATAAATAAATAAATAAAAAGTGATAATACTAAGTGAGTCCAAAAAAAAAAAAGGTGATAATACCTGGGGAACGTTGTTTTGATTCCAAAAGATCGCCCAGCTAAATCAAGCTTCCGACAAAGATATTGTTTGTAAATACTTACATTTTCATCTTTTAAGTCTTCAAATTGTTGCGGTTTGCAGCTCCTGTAAAAGTTGCAACCCAATGTAAGCTAATCTTAAATATGATTTTTTTTCCAAGCTAATCTAAGATGAAAAAACAATAGATTTTTTAGCTAATAGGAATTTATAAGTAAGTATCCCAAATAGTTTTCTTCCATTTTATTAGTTACATAGCTATATGTCACATTGGTAGCTAGTATATATATATATATATATATAAAATAAAAGTTTAGATGTAACAGATCTCAATCCTTGTTTCTCTCTCACTCTCTCATAGTCTTTAGTAAATTGGTTTAATGATATTCACTATTTTATTACCCATTTGAAGTGAGCATTAAATGGTTTACCATTGAATAACTTTTAAATAATTGACTTTACTCAATAACACTAACCCTTCAAAATAACCACAATACTACAAGAATGACTAAAATGATTCAAATACCTTTGGTATGCCTAATATGATCAAAATATCCTCAAAACCTCTAAAATTACCAAAATACCCCAAAAAACATGCAAAATACATTGAAAAGTTCAAAAAGATTGAAACAACTCTAAAACCATTAAAAAGACAAAAATACACATAAAATTCCTAAAAGTCTCATCTTTCTTTCCCCTTTCTTATTCTCCTTCTATTTTTCTGCTTGCTAGGTTGGAGTCCGTGTGCTCTAAGAATTAACCTATTTTCAGTTAACATTCATCCTGGAAAATAATTATATATTTTTGTGTAAAATGTAAGAATTTTTGGGCCACAGCAATTTATGGAAACAAGCCATTATTGATGATGATGTGGGTGAGAGTGACCCTAGATTGATGATTATACATATATATTTTTAATGTCCATCTGAATTGAAAGAAACATTTTGCTAGAAATTTGATGATTGTAGTTTTGTATTTTATCTATAGTAATGAAATTATTATAACCAGTTGCGTCGTTTTTCTCTAATGCCAAAACTGTGTTCTACAAACTCCTCTGGCTGAATTGATTTGACACTATAGAACCAAACCAAAGATCATGGTTTATTAAATTATTAGTAGTTTAGTACCAATTGACGAATATATGGGAAGAAGAAATAATGTCAATATAATGAGGCAAAGAAACAATCATAGGTATTGCAGTTGAAGGCCGGGTGTAACAGATTATAAATTTTAAGGTAAAATTGTGTAGTTGCTGCATGATTATTTGTAATAGAGTTATTAAAGTGTAGGTAGTGTTGTATCTGCTTCCCTGGTTGGAAGCTTGTGTTCAGGGATGGAACTAGGATTCGAACCTAGGGGGGCCCAAGCTTAACGGAAGTTAGACTTTTATGGGTGGTGTTTTTTCAAAAAAAAAATTTTAATGATTTTTATAAATTAAAACATCAACACTAGAGATTGGCAACACTAAATCAACACTAGAGATTGGGTAAAAAAATGGTTGAGCTTTTGTGATTTGAGATTTTTTTGTTGTTGGTATTTGTGTTGTTTAGACCGGATTTTGATTTGTTAAATGTTGGCTTTTTTATTTGTCTAAAGGGAATTGTTGTTATCCGGATATATGATTTGTTTGAAGATTTGTTTTGGTTATTCTTGAGACAATTGGGCAAAAGGGTAGGCCAGATCATTTGTCTATATTTTTTTTTCGGGTTTCATGGGTCAATTTGTAAATTTTTTGGGTGAAGGGAGGCCAAGAATATCAATCAAGGGTGAAATGTTCAAACTTTTGTGTACATATATATAAAAGATCAAATTTTTAAAAAAGTTGGGGAGCCAACCCCAACATGGTTCCGTCCCTGCTTGTGTTTGCAGCCTGGGGTTTTGAACTTTTGTTGTTCAATGATAAGAATCTTACTCATCAAACAGATAAACACATAAATATATAAAATAAAAATAAAAAACGAAAACAATGATTGATTTCAAAAGAAGAATGAGAAGCAATTAAATTTAAGGAGGTGAAAAAATAAGAAAGGTGACATCTTTAACATATAACTAGGCAAAATTAAAATCTGGGTAGGATTTATAATTAAAATATAGAAAATATGACAATAAAGATGCAGAACCACATAAGAGAAACCAAATAAAGGTGATATTTTTAACATGAAACTGGATAAAGTAGTTAAATTGAAATACATAATCAACAAAAAAAAAAAGTACCTTCCGAACTAGATCAGTAGAGGAATAGGACGATCGTGACTGGGTTTGTAGAGGAAAAGGAAGATCCATGCGATTTTGAGAAGAGCAGTTTCAAAAGGTAGGCGCAGAGGGAGTTTAGAAGAGAGAGGAAGAAACATCATAAGATGATATGTTAAAAGGGGAATAAAATAATAGTAACAAATTAAAATACAATTAAATTTAGGTTTTGTAGACTTTCAAAAATAAAATTAGGTTTTATCGCCTTCAAAAAAAAAAAAAAACAAAATAGGTTTTATCAAAAAAACATTAATTAATTAGGAGTAGGTTTTTGTATGGTGGTGACACCTCGATTTACGTGTCGTGACCTAAACACTGTTCGATGGAGAGAATATCCAACGTTGGATGTGCCCGATATGGGTCGGGTTGTACCGAAACCGACCAACAAGTCATTATCGGATCCCAAAACCACTCCCAATTGGGCCAATCCCTTCCTATTCAAAAGTATTTTTTGAAAATAAAAACTAGGTAATTTTTTGGAAGCCCAAATTACGAACCTCATGCGCCGGCCCATTGACCCAATTATTACAACTACTTACATAATTACGAGCGGTCAAACACCACAAATTCACTTTCTAAAAAAACCACAAATTCTTTGGGAAAAGTCTGTGATTACACAACTTTTTAGTAGGTCTGACGTGACAGAGTGTGATTGATGAAAAAAAAAGTAGGTTAATGTATAAGTGATGTTTAATCATTCATCGTCTGTCACATCACAACTGACACAAAAGTTGCGAAATAATTTGTAGTGCTAGAACTATTCAACTCTTAAAAAGTTAAAAGTATAAAGTTTGACTCCAAGTGTATTTGAGATATTTTGCTTTAACTCATTATGTGATGATTGAAAATATTATTCATATGTAATTTTAGTCATATTACTAATTAGGGGTGCCCAACAAAAACCGTAACCCAACCCATCATCATAAGGATTACACCATGGTCCATGGAGACACATGAAACTTTTCTTGTCACAACAAACATAGAGACACATGAAACTTTTCATTGTCAATTCTTTTTCTCATTCACATGGAGTTGGGACTAACATTCGGGAGGAACATGAATGAATTCTCAAGATTTATTAATCAATAGTCAAAAAGCAGCACTGAATTTCATCATATATATTTCTGTCGCCAAGAAAAAAGTGCATTCAAAATTTCAAATATAAAACTGTATGTCCAGTGCCGAATTTGGAATAGCTATAATCAGCAAACATGTGAAACGCAGCACACTGGCATAAGCATCATAATAGACCCCAAGGCAATATTTTTTATGTCAAGAGGAAGGTTGCCAACAATGTCACAAAAACAGCAAGTGATAATAACAATCCAATTAGAATTTTAGGTATCATATATCTAGGAATATTCTCTACTGTTATGTTTCTGTCAAAAGTTTTTAATTTCTCCCAATTTACCAAAGACTTACAAAATAAATCTTGTCTTAAAACCAAATATGTTACAAGCCAAGTTGCCTAGCAGAGTTTATTTTACTTCCTAGCAGAGTTTATTTTGAAGTAAAATGTTTTCCTATTTTTAGATGTTTGTTTGTATGTAAAATGTGGTTAAACTTGTCAAATTTTTTTCGTTCTACCGTAAAATTCTAAGGAAAAAGTTTTAAAAATTTTTACATTTAAAAACTTGGTAAAACATTTTACAAAAACACATAGTGGCCTTCCCTCCCATCTTGTGGCCAGATCATTAGTCCAGTGCATTGGGTAGGCGGTGCCAACAGTTTGATCATTAGAGATGCCATTCTATTGACTGGTGCTAATGGTTTGGTTGTTGGTGCCACTAGTCAGGTCGTCGAAGGTGGCTGTTCCGCTTGTCCAATCGCAGTTCCAGTCACCAAATTTGCCACTTAGACGGCCAATGTCTACAATTAGGTCATCAAAGCTACTAGTTCAGCATTCAAAACAGAGGTCCGGTCCACCAAACCTTTGACACCAACAATTTCAATGGTTGAGCCGCCAATTTTAGTGTTTTGTACTTGAAAAATTTTATACCTAAAATATTTTACTTTGAAACAAATGAAACATAAAACACATATTGCTATAGTACAAGGTAGGGGTAGGAATGTTGTACGCTTACTAATGTTAAATTAATTATTCTCCCAAAGGCTTAAGTTAGGTATTAGAAAATTGTGAATTTAATCATTTAACTATAGTTGTAACACTCTCTTCATGTGTATGCCTAAACCCCTCTTATTATAGACTTTTACAACCCTCACCTCCATCTTCTTTCCCTTGGAAAAGTTTGTGGAAGCCAAAGTTCCCAGTAAGGTTGCCTTTTTCCTCTGGACAGTAGCTACGGGAAAAATTCTGGCTATTGATAACCTCAAAATTGGCAGGTGCATGTTATTGACTGGTGTTTTATGTGCAAGTCAACTGGGGTAACTATAAATTATTTGCTTCTTCAATCCCCTTTTGCTCATGAATTGTGGAATTTGGTTAATTGGTCATCGCCCTGTTTGGGGTCATGTGGATCATGCTGAAAGGTGTGGAGTAACTTCTTCCTAGTTGGAAATGAAAGTTTGGTAGAACAGGCAATAATATGATTTGGAATACGATCCCGCATTGCCTCTAGTGTATTTGGCGTGAGAGGAATGCAACGACCTTTGAGGGACAGGAGAAATTAGTGAATGATCTTAAGCTTTTTCTACTCGATCTTTATTTGAGTGGATGAATGCTTCCCCTCTCTTTTCTTTTGATAATATGTTTGATAGTTGTTCATTTCGTGCTTAATGTCGATTCACTCTGTGTACACGGTTACCTCTATGAGTTTCATTAATAAACTTCTACTTATCAATAAAATGATTGTTTAATCATAGTATAATTGTGTTGTTTGAGGACTACAGTTGTCTTCCTTGTGGGCATATATATGGTATGTCTTGCATCAAAAGATGGCTACAACAACATAGAAATGCCGGAAAGGTATTGCCTATTATATAATCAATTAATCATGACACCATTTACATGAATTAACTAGAAAGAAGCTTTTTTTTTTTTTTTTTTTTTGATATTTATATTTGTATTTGTTGTTATTTTTTATTTTTGATAATTTTTTGTATTTGTAGTGTCCTCAATGCAATAGGGCATGCACACTGAAGGATGTAAGGAAGCTTTTTGCATCACGGGTTGTTGCAGTTGATGAAGAATCACGAAAGGTCACATGAAATCTAGTGGGGTTGTTATTATATCAGGAGAAACTTACAATATTCCTAATCTGAATCCATGGGCTATTTTTGTTTGCAGAGGATTCGGTCACTTGAGGCTAAATGTGCTTCTCTTGAGAGGAAGGTAGGAATTTTTAGTTTGATATGGTTTGCTAAAACATCCCCTATAAAAGGCATAGCAGTGTAAGGAGCTAGTTTCTAGTGGTCTTTGGTTGGCTTATGGAGCAAGTATTTATTTTTGTGCTTTATTATGTCTAGGATGCTAATTGGTGTAAGAAAGAATCTGAATGGAAAAAAAAGGAGGATGACTTGCTTTGGAAAGTAAGCCAGTTGACAAAGGTATGCTTGATTGTATATATCTACTTTTTTATTGTATACATTGTACAATAGAGGTTAAGTCTTGGTGTGGTGGCAAGTGCCTTCCACCAAAAGTGATAGTTCACGGGTTTGAGTCCGGAAATCAGCCTCTCCGATAAATTGAGGTTAAGATTGCCTACCATGACCTCTCCCAGACCTTGCATAGTATATCAAATTATTGATTCTCTTAAAAGTTCAAGCCACTAAAAAATAATGAATTTAATCATCTTACCATAATTTTAACAAATAATTGAGAGAAAAAAGATTTTATGACAGATAATTGTTCTAAGCATAAATAATAATATATATAATCTCTCATTGTATATTTAAGATAACATCACCATCTTTGAAATTTTGATAAGCTAAACATGAAAAGGGAAAACAAAAGAATTACTCCTAGCTACCGCATCAAGATCAAAACTAATTCATTAAAGAAATTATTGCAATCACTACATATTAATTATTAGAGCCAGCAACAAATTTTCATTACTTTCTTCAGGTTGATTGAGAAAGTGAAGCAGCTGCATTTTTCCTTATGGCTTTCCTATTGTTCCTTTTTTTTGCCTGACTCCTCTGCAGAGCCATCAACTCCTCGGGATCATCCTCCAAACTCAAATCATTCATGCTTCTCTCTACCTCTTTTTCCAACTCTAAATTTATCTGGGCAATAGGAGCAAAGTTGTGCATGTAAGGCAAGACACAACTTGTTGTAGGTGCACCAAAACCTGACAAGGTCTTGAAATCCCTCTCTTTAACATCATATCTTACTAGCTCATCATGCACATCTTGCCACAAATAAATGAAATTGGATTCAAGCTTGGAACCTATAATCTTATGGGCAACCCGTGAATCTGAACCTTGTTTTTTATTAATCCACTTAGTGGCTACATATAACTCATCTTCGGCTAAGATCTCAAGCTCCTTGTAGCAACTTTGATTTGGCTTCCACTCATCATTGAAGCAAAGAGACCAAAAGCAGAGAAGACAGCGTACATTTAAACTCGTCTAGACTATAACAGAGAAGCTTGTTGTCCTTGGCTTTCCACAGAGTCCTTCCTTGTCGTAGAGAACACGGAGCCTCAATCAACTGGTAGCAACACTGTGACTTTGATGACTTCTTGTTTAGGTGGCATACAAGAATGTGATCTTCATAGCAATTCTAGAAAAGCTTATTGTCAATTACCACCTTCGAACCTATTATGCTTTGTTCACACAAAGCAAAAGGTGGAAGCCTGTCATCAAATTCCTTCCACTCGCCCGTGTCCCACGAAAAAATGACCAATCCAGATTGGGTGTCGTCAACACGTCTGTGATTATTATTAATAACATAGACCACCTTAAATCCAAGGTAACAGACGATGGTTGTGTCTGCGAGCAAAGCAAAGGTGAGGCGTTTGGATGGCAATTGTGGTTTAGCTTTAGCAAGCGGATAAGGAAGGCAGACACGTTCCTTTGTGAGAGGATTACAAACGAAGTAAGTTGTGACATGCTTTTTCCCTTGGTAGGTGCAATAAAGCAAGAGACCATTACACGAATCAATAATCTCCACCACTTCGTTGCTATTTTTTCCCTTCTGCTTTAAGAACTTCAAACAAGGATCTGAAAGAGGAATAGCATCATCATCAGGGCCTCCTAGACCTAGTCCTGGGGGAATAAACTCAAGGTCAGCTAGAAATTCACCGTTAACGAGTCTGTACTCATTACCATAATAATCCTCATACTTGTGATTAATGTAATCTACCATCAGGACTAAGCGATTCTCGCCACTGGTAGAAGAACCCCGCTAGGTTGCCATTAGCAGCATGTTTCGCTGCAAATTCTGGCTTTCTTGTTATCTTGTTTATGCCTTTCGACACAATCCGAATGATGCAAATCTCTTTTGCCTACAACCTCGACAGTATCTCCATTAAGATGCTTTCTGGGATGATTTCCATGATTTCCATAGGCTTTTCTTCGTTGTCTTTGTTTTTTATGTTTTTTTGGCTTCGATCGAGTTTCAACCTGGTACCCTTAGCCATCGTGTTTTTCTTTTATTCTTCTGTTTACGCCAACGTACTGTGCTCCTATCAGTCCAATATATAAGGATGCAGTCACTGAAGTCAAGTCTAAATCGGACTAGGAATTCCAATCCGAGGCGCTCTAGGAGACGGCTAAAACTATTCTTCAGCAACGTAAAAGCGCGCTCCCAATTTAGGGTCCATATCTTTCCCAAAACGTCTTCACCAATACTCCCAATCAAAACGACCAAAATTTGTGCGCAGTCTCTCTCTCTCTCTCTCTCACTCACACTCACACTCACACACAGGGGCGGAGCCAGGAATTTTTGTTTGGGGGGGCCAAGTTGCAACACTAATATATTTATCAAGACAACTCCATACACACACATAAATACACATGCTTTTTTTATTATATACACACACTTTTTTATTTGATAAATTATATATATACACACACCCAACAAAAAAAGAGCTTAATATTTTCAATCAAAATTATGTTTGATAGCTATCTTTCATAAAATTAATAAAATACATTTTCACAATTTTCATAGTGAAATTCTTAAAAAGTTTCATTTTCTATAAAAATTATCAAATTTTATAGTAAAATTATTCAATTGAACTAATGTAATTTTCAAACACAAGAATGATCCAAAACTTGGAGGAACAAATTAGGCTCCAAACATATTTGAAGTTATTTTGCTTTGACCCATTGTGTGGCAACTAAAGAGACATTTCATGTGTAGTTTTAATGACAATAATTTTTTAATGAGTCAATGACTTGTTAATCGCCACATAACAGATTGAAAAAGATAAATTTAAACATGTTTGGTGCCAAACTTTTTTAAATATTTAACAGATATAAAAACACATTTTACAATAAAAAATATAATTGCGAAAAATAAAGTTGTCTCTATAACTATTAGACCTTTTTTTTTTTTTTTAAATCATCATTGGACTAATTCAAATACTTAGAGGGGGCCAACTCTTATTTTTGTAGACTAAATTTTGAAAACATTAAAATAATTAGATATATATTTAAAAAAATTTCAAAATTTTGGGGGGGCCATGGCCCCCCCACCCTTCAACATGGCTCCGCCCATGCTCACACACACATGAAGAAACTCTAATGGCAAACCACGACGAAGACTACGCTCGCTATCTCCAAAACGTTGATCAACTTGCCCCGTTACAAGTCGATTCCGGTTCCGAAACCGAAGAAGAAGAAGATGATGATGATGATGATGATGAAGAAGAAGAAGAAGAAGAAAAAGAGGAAGAGGAAGAAGATAAGCAATGCAAGCGGAGGAGGAGAAGCTTGTTCGTCGAACGGACTGGGAAGCGTCGATGGCTCGCAAGATAATGAGTGGAATCGGAGTGAAATCGACGGTCTCTTTTGCCCTATTTGTATGGAAGCTTGGACCACCGACGGTAACCATTATATCTGGTTAGTACTCGCCTCCCAATTCTTACTCTTCTTTGAGCCCTATATATTTGATGAATTTTAGTTCATTCTTGGCTTCTTGTTATGGATCTGGTTAGTAATTATCTAAAAGTATTGTTAAACTGATCCTACCAAAAGTGTTCGAACACCCTTGCTAAATAACAATAATATTTTAACAATTTTGTTAGTTGCCTTGTTTGGAAACAATGTATAAAAATAGCATCTCGAGTTTCTAAAACTCGAGATTTAATTGGAACTTGAGTTTTAGAAACTCGAGTTAAGTGTTTTGTGCTAACCTTACCTGGACAAAATTGCCAGGTGGAGCCACGTAGATATCGAGTTTATAAGACTCGAGATATGCTGAAATATACCAGACACACAGCTCTTTCAACGTCTCATTTCAAAATCTGAATGTTCAAACACACACTCACTCACTCACACCCTTTCTCTCCGCCCTCTCAAACTCACTCACTCTCACTCACTCACTGATTCATTCATAAAGCAAATTCGTGGCCCTAATCTGAAGCAAATTCGTAGCCACTGTCACGAAGGTAGTCTCTCAAGCAATCGGAGTTCATTCTCAACGCCGTTCGGAGCCCACCGTGCCGAAGGTACTCTCTCTTTCTTCTGAATGCTTTCTCGTTTTTGCTTCTTAGATTCCTCTGTCTCTCTTTCTCCAATTTTAGATTTTGGAATTTCATGATTTGACCTAGGGTTTGGATCTTTTTGGGTTTTTTTTGTGTTTTTTTAAAAATGATTGAATTTGATTTAATTGGTTTTGCATCATGTTTGAATTTGTTGGTTTGTTCTACAAGTTGATGATTTAGTGGTTTTGCATGATTTGCTATAGCTATTGTCTAAGTTTAGGTTTTGGGTTTCTGGGTTCTTTTCCTTCTGGATGATGATTACTTTTTAGCTTTTTTTTAGATATCCATCTGTGATAAATGAATACTTAATGAGCTAAAATATTATATCTTTGAAAGATTAAGAAGATGAGACTTTGTAAAATTTCAATGTACTGATTGGAGTCAGTTGTTGTAAATGGTAGTGAATCTTCTATCGTTTGAGCTCAATGATTGGGCAGGTTATTCCCTTCCCTATAAGTTGTGATCTATATGTTAAGATAGTTATAAACTACCAAGATATCTAGTCTCTTAATAAGTTCTAATAGTTTCAATTAAAAATCTTTAGGAAGCAACAAGTTTATAAAAATTACCTGAATGTGAAGTTTTAGGAATTATACAAACACAAAAAAAATGACCTGGTGCTTTATTTCCAGCAATGACCACCTGGGAACGAGCACCCATGTTCTAAAGTTTTAGGAATTATACAAACAGATGGTTATGGAAAAGCATGTTGAAAGAATGTAATTTCTAAAGAGCACACTAAACATGCAATCCTAGATATGAGAATGTAAGATAACTTTGATTTATCATCAATGCAAGGCTAAGATATTGAATTTCATTTCACATAGTACCCTTATATTAGAAAGAAATAAACCTATTTTTTGTTACCTTATGTTGAAATTTTAGTTCAATGGTACTTGCAAAGACTTTCTCTGCTAATTTGTAGATTTGTTATGAAGAAGGGGATTTTGAGAGCAGGGTTATAAATCTTGGCATCTTGGAATGCTTAAACATGAAATTTGGGGAATATAACGGCAAGAAAAAAATACGTAAGATTAGAAGTCTTAATTGTAGGACTTTAGAATTGTGCAAATTTAGTGGAACAAAATAAAATTCTTTAGTTGTAGGTCCGTGGAAGAATAAAATCTTGTAGTCGTAGAACTACAACTATTGAACACAACTACACTTCAAGTTCAACATTCTCAAGCCTCATCTCGCTGCTTTTGTTCTCCAAGTTCAACATTCTCAAGCATATCAATCTCTGTCACACCAGACCAAAAACCTCTATTATATAAATGTGTCAACTCATCTTAAAAGGCCCTGACAAACAAAAAGTATCACCAAAATAGTTTACCTTCATTGATGTCACCATCTGCAAGTATATTCTGATCTTTTAGTGTTAAAACAACTGCCCCACATTCCACTACTTTGTCAATGCCATGAAGAACTTTAACTCCTGCCAGATTATCTATAAAGTATTCAAAATAGAAACAATATCAGTATTGATCAGTGATGTAGGAACACATCAAACAAAACCACTTGCTTACAGATTAGGTTCTAGAAGAACAAACTTGTGGGCCATAAATCATAAACAGGTGTAAACTCATCGGAATCTACAGTCACACACACAATTTTAGTTCTATTATGGAGCTTGGATGTCATTAGGAAATTTCATGACTACTCAATAGAACTTGATGAGTATGGTATTTGAATCAGTCCAATCTATGCACTCAAAATCTAATAAAATGCAAAATGGACTAATTCAAAATCATGTCACAACATCAATTCGATTTTACAAGACAAATCATAAGGAGTAAGAACCCTTACGCGCAGTACCGTGGCTTTCTTCCTCATCTTCACTGTCTCCTTGACGAACATTGTCCTGAGAAAATTCACACTGTGATATTAATAAAAGATCCTGCCTGAAATCAATCATTTGAGAAAAATAATACAAAGAAACACAATTAAAACGCAACCTGTTCCGGAAAAATCTTTGAGAGCCGCAATGCTTTCTCCTTTTTAGCAATCCTTTTCTCCTCGAGGTTACGACTCCGACTGACCCATGACAAAACTTCAGAAACACCTTTAGAATTTTTGTTCAATCTTTCTTCTCTTTTCCTGAACAAAAAGGTTAAAAAGAGGTGTAAAGAAACATATTCACATTACATCAAACATGTTTTGGAAAAATGGCTTTTTAAAGTTCTGGAAGAATTGTCACACCGCCAACATAGAATGCAAAAAAAAGTAGAAGAGATAAATACGATGTAAATCACTATACCAAATAATCACCATTCAGCTAAACTAATTTAGACACAAAATCCAAGGGAATGCTGGAAAAACAAGTAACTTAAATAATAACTAATACAGTGCTCAGTACAAAGCAGCTACTGGCAAAACACAAGCACAACCAAGATAGCAGGAAAGTATGGTCAACATGGTTTTATGGACTCAAGGTTTCGAATACCAGATATTGATTTGATATATCAAAATGCAACAAAGAAAGCATACATAAAGATTTCCTTACTTCAATATTCGCTCCTCAAGCTCTGATGCCGACAAGTGCGCTCCACCTAATGACCCCTCAGTATTTTCTTCAGTCTTAGCATGATGGGATAACCTCCCTTGCTTGGAAGCATCCCTATCCCTATTATCTTCATGGTCCATCTTAGATTTGGTTCCTTCAAGATCCTTATATTTATCTCTCTCCTTTTCCCTTTCCTTTTCCTTTGGCCTATCCCTTTCCTTTTCTCTTTCTTTATCTCTGTCCCTATCCCTGTTCTTCTCCTTTACCCTCTCCTTGTCTCGTCCTCGACCACTATCCTTCTCTGCATCTCTCTCCCTCTCCCTCTCATGGTCTTTCCCTCGATCTTTTCTATCTTTATCCCTATCGCGCTCTTTCTCTCTATATTTTTCCCTATCATATTCTTTGTCCCTCACCTTACTATCTTTGCTCCTATCCTTCTCTCGCTCATCTCTATCATCTTTCCTCCTATCTCTACTGCTTTCTTTCTCTCTTTCCTTCACAACATCATCGCTACTTCTCTTTCATCGTTCTCGGTCTTTACTCCTATGTTCCTTATCTTCCCCTCCTCGACTACTCTTCTTCCTATCCTTGCTTCGGTGCTTGCTCGATTTATCAGTCCCATCCTGCTGTAAATCATCATAATGTTCTCGCATTGGAGACTCATCATCCCTCTCTTCGCGGTGTTCATACTTCGAATCAGACCATTCCATGTCCATTACAACTTCAAAAACAAAAACAACAAACATAAAAGCAGAATCAGAATCAGAATAAATACAAATAATTCAACATTTCTAGGCATTGCCAATAGTACATCAATTTTTTAAGCTGAATTTAGGTTTTTTACTGAAAATCAAATATATTGTGAGCAATTAATTACAAAAATTAAACCGAATATGGATTCAAAAACTAAGTAATTAGCTTTGTTTCTTTATTCAAATACTTTGTTTAGTTCTAAACAAAAAAAAACACGATACTCTTCAAAATAACGCTTATATATCTACTCATAAATTGTCTCGGGAACCAAATAGAAAATAAAGCAATAATCGATATTGTGTCGAATTTATTGCAATCAGAAATTTAGAACCCTAAGGTAAAAACCACACTGTGAGAGAGAGAATTGTACCTGTTTAGTACTGCTGACGAATCAATTGATGCTATTTCAACAAAAAGAGATGAGAGATCCACCGAATGAGCCTAAAAAGTACTGTAAAGAATAATTAGAGGTATATAGAAGTAAAAGTAAGTTCACAAACTCAAATTCTCAGAAAATTACATGAGCTTACCCTCTGTTTAGGCGAATTGTAAGTGCTTCACTTAACCAGCCAATCATTTCTTTTCTTTTTTCTTTAGCACAAATGGCCTCTCCCTCCCACACACAGATACAGATGTCAGTTACATAAACAAGAGCATTATGGTTTAGTTACATTCTCTATTTAATGGTTTAACATGACATCTGCTTGTGGGACCTCATATTCTACTGGTTAATGAGGGAAATTATCAGAAAAGGAAAGCGCAATTAAGGGCACAAGCCTAGTACACAGAAAGTATACTAGGAAAACACCCCAAAACAAAAGCTAACGTCTCCCACAAATTTGAGATGGAAAAGTAATTTGCATATGATGTTCAATTATAGTGAGAACTTACAACATAGAAATTTCAACTGCATCAAGGGAAATCCACGTCCCTCAAAATTCTTCACATTCCTCACTCCAAATATACCATTTGATACAAAAGGGAACTACTTTCCAAATTTCGCCACTACCAGGTCCTCCAAATTGTCCATTCTAACATGCTGACAATGTTTTATCTAGCTAAAGAGACTAAAAGCTACTAACTAAAAGTGATCACTTTAAGTTCGTTAGAGACTAAAATTGACCACATCAAGTTTTTTAGGTACTAAAATCAACCTCTTTAAGTTTGTTAAGGACTAAATATTATGAATTTGCACTTCATAGACTAAAATTGCTCATGGGCTAAGTTTTTGGGACCAACAGTATATTTAAGCCTACTTTTTTAATTGTCAAATCCATGATTAAGGACTGAAAAGCTACTAACTAAGAGCGTAAGTGTAATTCTAGTGAATTATACCACTTTCTAAACAACATAGAAAGTCTAGGTAAACTGTCTAAGCATAAGGATAAAAAGAGTTGTAGTTGAAATAACTGAATTTTTTTGGGGGGCTGTTCGATCAAGTAAGGGAAACTCAATGGAATTCATAACCGTTTCAATGTTTTTTTTTTTACTTTCTTTATCTTTATTTTTATTGTCTGAATATTCAAGAGCTAAGACCATTCCAATGCTCCTTTTCGCCATGCATAAACTAAACCAACAATTAGGATAAGCACGAAAATGAAAGCTTCTATAAATACGGATATACCCAATACATCAAAACTCATTGCCCATGGATAAAGAAGAAACATGTGTCCATGTTAGATTTATTTGTAAATGATGCTTTTCAAGTTATAATGATTCTATACTGTTACTTATATTAACAATGAGTTAAATAAAATATTAGTGTTGATCCACCTGATGTAATTAAGATTTCTCCTTGTGCCAGAATGGAGTGCTGGATAGGTGCATTTTAAGTTGCTAATTCCTTTCTATTCCTGTTGTTTTATTGTATGCATAGCAGTTAATATATTGTCATCATATTTTAGTTCTACTTCGGTTGGTCTCTTAAGGCAGCTTTTTGGTCTGAGCTAACATATGCTGTACTTCCAAACACTTGCTGCTATTTGTAATAAATTGTGAAAGAATTTTTGTTAGTGAGTCCTTAAGTTCTCTGGCAAATGTTTTTCTTTCATTGTAATTTATTTATTATTTGGTGAGGTGTCCTGAGGAGGTTGTAAATGGTTTTCCCAACATATTGGAAATAGCTACTATACATTCTATTAGAACTTTAGAATCTTTATTTCTTTATTATAGCTTGTAATTTATTTATTATTTGGTTAGGGCTTCTGCTGTATTTGGTTAGGGCTTCTGCTGGGGTGCAATTTTCCCCCCCCAAATGCTCTGTTTAGATAGCTCTTGGCCTAAACAGAGCATTTAGGGAAAAAAATTTCCCCAGTAGGAACTTGAGTTTCAAAGACTCGAGTTCGTACGGGGGAAACTTTTTCCCCCCCAAATGCTCTGTTTAGGCCGAGAGCCTACAAAAACAGAGCATTTGGGGGGGGGGGGGGGGGAAATTGCACCAGTAGGAACTCGAGTCTATAAAACTCGAGTTCCACTATGTACAAAAAAATAACTCGTGGAACTAGAGTTTTATAGACTCGAGTTGCACTATGTAAGATAAACAAAAATGTGAGATTTTTAAAAAATACATAAAAAAAAAAAAAGCCGAACTCGAGTTCTAAGTTACAAAAAAAGTGAGATTTTTAAAAAATAAAAAATCAGTTAAAAAAAAAAAAAAAACTTAAAGGAACTCGAGTTTTAGAAACTCGAGTTCCAAGGTGCAAAAACAAAATCAAACAAAAGTGTGATTTTTAAAAAATAAAAAATCACCAAAAAAAAAAAAAAAACTAAGTGGAACTCGAGTTTTAGAAACTGGAGTTCCAAGGTACAATAAAAGAACCAAAAAAGTGAGATTTTTAAAAAATAAAAAATCACTAAAAAAAAAAAAAATCCAGTGGAACTCAAGTTTTAGAAACTCGAGTTCCAATGAAATTTTTTTTTTCTGAACTGAGTGCTCTGTTTTAGGCCGAGAGGGGTTGGATAATGCTCTGTTTTTCCCAGTGGAACTCGAGTCTCTTAGACTCGAGTTCCACTGGAAATTTTTTTTTTCTCCCCTTTATGTGCTAAATGCTCTGTTTAGGCCAAGAGGGGTGCTCTATTTTGGGCTATTTTTCCCAGTGGAACTCAAGTTTTATAGACTCGAGTTCCACTGGAAATTTTTTTTTTCCCCTTTATGTGCTGCTCTGTTTAGGTCGAGAGGGGTGCTCTGTTTTGGGCTATTTTTCCCAGTGGAACTCGAGTTTTATAGACTCGAGTTCCATTGGAAATTTTTTTTTTCCCCTTTATGTGCTGCTCTGTTTAGGCCGAGAGGGGTGCTCTGTTTTGGGCTATTTTTCCCAATGGAACTCGAGTCTATGACTCAAGTTCCACTAGAAATTTTTTTTTCCCCCTCTGGACTTGCATATCTGCTCAATAGGCAAACCAGAAACTGGGAAATTTTTTTTTTCTTTGACATGCAGGCAAACCAGAAACTATAAATGCATTTAAATAAAATTACATCAAAACGCGTTCTCAATAGGCACCAAACTATAGAAACTTTTATGCTCTATGCATAAACATAGTTTTACAATGCAAATGCACTTATATCGCAGCAAAAGCTGCTGCTCAATATATCAACATTGTAAACATGCCCAACCACACTTAATTTACAGTTCTAACCATTCTACTAAAATCACAATCTTCATAGACGTACATTGGATAGAGAATTACAAGTACATACAATAAAATCCAAAAGGTTCACATAGAGCCAATACAACATAGTCACTTTTCCTAACAGCGGCGGTCCGCACGACAAAAACATCATCTATGGAAGCATGCTTGAAAAACGTAGAGTAATCACGTTAGGAGGCAAGATAGTAAACATTAGGTAAACATAGAATGAACAACAAATATTTAACCAATGCATAACTTTTTGCCATCTACCTACTTAGTGTGGAACATGACTGCTTGTGGAAGCGCCACGGGACTGCGGACATTTTCTACGGTTATGCCCGGAAGCATGACACAGTCCACATGTCTACTTGGGTTGACTCTTTATCAAATCCGCGTCCTCCCTCCGCCATCCCGGTTCTCGATCCTTATTCCTCACTCCATCCATCTCATTTCTTATTCTCGACTTCACTGGTCGACCTTTGGCCCGCAACAATGCTGGATTAGGCAACCACTTCGGCCCCATGGGATCCCTCCACAACGACTACGACTTAGGAACCACAAATGCATGCTCTTAAGTGTTAAGGGCATTGTTCAAACCATAACATGGGTGAATATATATGGTCGAATTAATATGTAAATAGTCACATACTCTAATTGCATGTGAACACGGGATCCCTATGTTTTGCCATTTCCCACAACTGCATGTTCTTTCCTGTAACCGAACTTCATAACTGTGGTTTCCCCCTCCTGCGCTACATGTGTTGAGTTGGGTAACTACTTGAAATATCAACTCTTCATTGCTAAATGGCTTGAGATAGTGTTTCTCAAATTTACGCTTATTTCCATCCCACGTGGAGAAGGCATATTCACTCCATTTCTTACCCTCTGAGAACTCAAAATGGTATTCTTTGCGCCGGTCGTGGAAATATTGAATAAGTTTGTTCCAAGTGAACTCAACCAACGCGGCAATAGGAAGGCCCCGTGCACCTTTTAATACACCATTGAAGCACTCTGATATATTGGTTGTCATTGCCCCAAAACATCTCCCACCATCATGTGATTGGCTCCACATATCCACAGTCTTGCCCATTAGGTATGTGTATGGAAGATAATCTTGATTCTTTTCCTTGCCATCCTTCCCCGTCACCTTCTTCTTATTCCTAATGGCCTCAATTTCCACTTGCTTAATGGACTCCATTATGGCATCAAATTTCACTACCTAACTAGCATATCCCACTTTCAACGCCGCTGACTTTAGAGTTGAGTTCTGAAAATGGGTGTTGAAGTTGCTAACAACATGTCGAAGGCAATATCTATGAAATACCGGTGTACTTCCATCATCCCTTCTAGGCCAGTTTGCAATGGCGTTTTTGATACCGAGATGTCGGTCAGAAATTATGCAAATGCCTTCCTTAGGTATCACGTGGCCAATCGTATCTCAGAGGCACTGTAAAAACCACCTCCAACTGGACCCTGACTCATAATCCACAACAGCAAACGCGAGAGGGAATACCTTGTTGTTAGCGTCGGTTGCCATTGCGACCAACAACTTTCCCTGATATTTGCCATATAGATGGGTCCCATCAATACTGATAACCGGCTTGCAGTATTTGAATCTTGATATGCATGGACCGAAAGACCAAAAGACATAATGCAACAATACGGCGTCATCTTCATCGGTGGATGTGATACGATAGAACACTTGGGTAGTCGGGTCCTGATCAATATATGCCATTAGCAATTTTTGCAACTTTTGGTAAGACTCTTCCCAATTCCCAAACATCTTCGCAATCGCCTTTTGTTTCGCATCCCATACCTTGTAGTAAGAAGGCTTCTGGCCACTATATTTCTTCTCTATCATAGATCTGAGATGCTTAACTGGGGTAGTGTGATCCTCACATAACTTCTGATGGATGTCTGATGCAATAAAATTACAACTCATCATTCTACCATCATTTCGCACCCCAGTCGGTATACACGTGTGAGGACCCACATACACGGTGACCATCCATAGTTGGTGGAGATCGGGCTTCATAACTACGCAGACATACCACTTGCATGACTCATGCACTCATTTCGCACAAAGTTTTTTCGTCGTCGACCTAATGATCGTAAAATGTTTGTTTTCCTTGAGGGCACAAATTGTAAATACGTGCTTCACCTCCTCTTTATTGGCAAAAGTCAACCCTTTGCACAAATTCATCCCCTCTCTCCAAGTAGACACAAATGGCATATCAATATGTGAAGGATCAACCATATTTTCCCAAGTATTTGCAAAGAATGACAATGCAGGAGGTGCGTAGGCAGGGATTGTATTCGTAATGTTTTGGACACTAATAACATTGTCTGCATAAGGTTCACTACCATCCAATGTCTCATCGTCATCAATGTCCCTCTCAAAGTCCCCAAGGTCTTTGCCAATCGTGTCTTCATACTCATCTCTATCCACAAAATCTTCACCGTTAATGGCAATATTCTCATCAACATAGTCATCATCATCATTGTTAATGGCAATAGTCTCATCAACATAGTCGTCGTCATCATCATCATCATCATCGTCATCATCATCACATCAGCATGAATATCACCATCGGCATGAACATAATCATCCTCTACATGTGTAGAATACTCATATTGAGCATCTGGAACCGTAACCTGTAAGCTTGTGGTTGTTTGTTGGATATCCTCTTCCTAAACTGCACGCGGCTCCAACTGTATGTACAACTCAATGTTAGTTACTTCAGCTATTCTCTCCAACTTGTCAAACATGATCTTTACATGTTTGTCTGTTTCTATCACCATATACTTGTAATTAATCCGATGCTTCAAGATTTCGTTTGGCATAGATAAGTAATTTGTATGTTGTGTATAGCAGGATTCTCACACAACTCTTCCATGACAATCTTCTTCAATTCGTCAAGGGTCTTCAACCTACGATCAATTTGGGTATAATAGGTTTTTATACCCGGCCCTTCAAATGGCAATCCCTTGTTCGCATTGACATTCTTAAGCGGACCACCGTGGTATAGGATTATATCAATTTCAGGCATTGTGAACCTGTTCAAGTCAAGTTACTATGTTAGTTAAATCACATAGTCGTAAAGTGGGGGAAAAAAAGTAATGCGATCTTAAGGCTGAACATATTCAAGCCAGAATTTTCATAGGTAATTACTAGTTTTATAGCCATTATGTAACTTGTGGTACCCATGGTTCTAAATTTGGCTTCAGAAGCAAATTTGAAACATATCTAGTGGAGCAACCCCGAAAAATAAAAGGTAAGGAAAATATATATATTTAAAGAATACATAGAACGAGAGGAGACTTTACAAAGATGATGTAGCATTAATAAAACATATTAAATTAACAAGATCAGAGTATTCCATATCCTTAAGGCTTAAATGTCATTACCAAATACCAAATTGTTTCCAAAATGACCAATTCTTATACTTTTTTTTATTTTAATAATGATCAATTCCTTACACAGTCATGTATTGTAGGTCACTACATTTTAAGAATTACTTTCAGGAGTATGATTATGATACCCAT
This sequence comes from Quercus tomentella, assembly GCA_028535165.1. Classification (NCBI taxonomy): domain Eukaryota; kingdom Viridiplantae; phylum Streptophyta; class Magnoliopsida; order Fagales; family Fagaceae; genus Quercus; species Quercus tomentella. The sequence continues at coordinate 5,232,544 of JAPQVY010000012.1, forward strand.
TCATTCCATTCAATCACTACCCATTTCATACCCAAAATAATGATGAATAAAGTCAAAAAAACTTGTAAGATCATGATAAAAATAAAGGCCTAGAAATGATGAATAAAATTTTCGTAACAAAATGGGCAAATAAATACTCAAAAAATTAACACTAACAAAACAAACTTCTATAACACACAATATTGGTAAATTAACTAAGTTATGTCAACTATGTACAAAATAATTAGTCAAACTCTTTAACCTACACCCATAGACAACTAATACCCAACTACAATGACAATCAAATTATGCAAACCCTTACCTGAGATATCAATTTGTTGAGAGGAAAGAGCAGTGAGAGAGGCAGTGTGATGAGTGAGAGTGAGAGGCAATGTGGTGTAGGAGTTATGGGTGAGTGAGAGTTAGTGAGGGTAAGAGTTAGTGAGGCTGAGAGACTTAGTGAGGATGCTCTGTTTTTGGGTGAGAAGGCTGTGTAGAGTGTTAGCAAGTGTGTTATACGGGCTGAGTGTTAAGAGTGTTATGTTTTTATAATTTTCCCCAGTGGAACTCGAGTCTATAAGACTCGAGTTACTTGTATTTTTAACCAAATTTATTTTTTGCACGTGAAGTCCTGTATCTTTGTTTTGTAATTTTATTTTGAGGATCTCGAGTCTTTAAGACTCGAGATCCTTGTATTTTTAACCAAATTTATTTAATTTATTTTGTGCACGTGAAGTTGTCTATTTTTATTTTGTGGATCTCGAGACTTTAAGACTCGAGATCCACAAAATAAATATAACGGATTTCACGTGCACAAAATAAATTAAATAAAATTGGTTAAAAATACAAGGATCTCGAGTCTTTAAGACTCGAGATCCAGGTGGCAATTTTGTCCACCTCAACCAGTAGAAAATAATGGAAAGCGAGTTTTTAAGTGGATCTCGATTTTCTAAAACTCGAGATGCTATTTTCCTTTATTCTTTCAAACATTGTCTAACTTACTACATAGAAAAGCTGAACAATGTTAGTCTGCTCAAAACCTCAAAAGTGTTCTACATGAAACATCCAGTTTAGCATCTTATATTTTTCAATAAGCCCTGGTGACCTGTTGTTAATTGTAGAATACATAATTCCTGTTCTGTTTTTTGCATATTATTTTCAAGCCTGTTCCATTTTTAATTTGTTTTAGAAACGAATCTTGTTGCTTGTAAAGAACAAAATTTATGATTACTTTTTTTTTTCTTACTCCAATTAGTGGTCATTATTAATTCTAAAAATAAAAAAAAAACAATTAGTGATCATGGCTTTGCTTTTTTAATGACCTGTCTAAACAATACCTGTGGGCTAATATTGTTGACTGTGCTAATATTGCTGGGCTAGGATTTTAGAAGTGCTACTTTTTTGCTGCACTGCCAGTATCAGCTTCACCATATGTCAAAAATACTTTTTATCTAGTGATTATGGTCTTTTTTATTTTTAACAATCAATGTAAGAATCCTGAACCCCCATAAGTCAGTAGCCATGGCGGGTTGAGTTTTTAAGCCTCCCCCCTAAATGACATGGTGGAGAAATGGTTGTATTTATGTCTGCATAATGAGTGCTAACTATTGTTCTATTCACTTGACTTGCATTGCAGGCTCTGAACTTGTCAAGAGGTAATCAACTGACATTTTTGGCTTATACTAATGGAGTAATTTAGGTCGATCGCAATCCAAATTTACAATAGGATTTTGTAAGGTTCACTTACTCAAAACTGTATTCTTGCATATATTTATTAATAGTAAGATTCAGACGAAATTTTTAGGTAGCTTCTTAAGCAATGAGCTGCATTGTATAGTTACTTGTTATATAATATTTGTAGGTTAAATTTACTAATTTAGTCTTCTAACCATTGGTTAACGTTCAATGATCTCTTAATTATTAATTGCCTCAATTTGATCTCAATAAAATCAAGTCAATTTTATCCTTACTTATGTCTTCATTTAATTATTTATTTATTATTTTGTTAACCAAATAAAATGCATAAAAATCTTGACTTGGTCTAAAAAACAAAAAACAAATAATAAGCCAGCACCTTTTTTTCCCTTTACTTTCTCTCCCCATTTTCTTCCCCAATTAACCCTTTCTCACAATCATCGAAGTGGTATATGGCGCTGCTCTATGTACTTTTTACTACCCACCACTGCCGCAGTCACTACTCTTCTTTGTAGGTTGACTTCACCCAAAAACCCACTGTAAGCCACCAATCACAAACCTAGCTAGCTGCATCTCAGTCATAGCCAGTGGAGCAGCCTTACTGAAACAGATAAATCCAAATACTCAGTTGTTTGGGTCTTCATAACAGAGGGCAACAAATTCCTCTAATTTTCAAGATGAACAGGAGTCTAAAACCATTTTAGATCAAAATAACAACCAAACAACGAATAATCCAACATAAAACGGAACTATTAAGTATTGAGTTTCTAATATTCCACTTTAAGCCAACCTCTCTCATCAACTAGGTAACCAAAAGAAAAAAATTCAAGAGCTAAAGCCACTAAAACCCCCAATGCTATAGTGGTGGAGTTTGGATTAACCATTGAAATAAGGACAACCTAATCCACCGATTTTAAATTAGATGGATAGGATTTTAGGAACGCCATAATGGAGCTACCTACCCAGAAGAGAATCTTATTCTAAATTAATCCATTTGTTTAACTATTTCAATAGTTAAGATTGTCCTTATTTAGTATTTACCTTCCCTTTCTCTTCCCCCCCCCCCCCCCCCCCCCCCCCCCGGTGCAACCAATAGCCAAGTAATACTCCAATCTTTCTTGGTCAGTTTCTCCGTACAACAATAAGACAGAAGAAAAGAAAAGCCGAACCAGGCAAAGAAAGTGTTATTTGTTTTATTCAAAGCTATATAAGCTGGTCCACTTGATTAAATATTGGTGTGGCCCATTTATTGAGAACAGTAACTAGGTTATGTTGAGAAGTATTTTTGGTTAATTACTAAATGCTTATAGAAGAGGGATAGGGGGCCTTATTTATGTCATAGAGACACATCTTAATTAGTCAACCATAACTGAAATTTATGATGTTTTCTTAATAGGTCATTTAACTAGTTCAAAAGGCCAAGATGAGTTTTTACAGAGTGGAACATTGAGGAAGACCTAAAACTGACAGAGATTATGATTTTTGATAGCATAGAATTGCAGAGAAGAATAAATGTAGTTGACCTCAAAGTTTTTGGACTAAGTCTTGGTTGTTGTTGTCATTGTAACAAATTGGTGGAAATGATTATGCGATGGACTCCTTAATCTATACATATTACAAATACAATGCGAATCATTTAATAATCTTTCTACAAGATGAAGGTTTTGTATGTATCCATCTTGAGCTAAAAAGTAATATTTGTGCTAATATTTATATTTTATAGGAATGACCTTGCAAACATTGTTAGACGGAGAGGATATAAACTGATTAGAGAGCTTCTTGGTAACTCAACAACATCAAACATCGATGGGCTTGATCCGAAGAAAAGCTTTGATGAAAACCAGGGTGCAATCAGTGATCATGAACATATATTAACAGGTTTATCTCAGTTTCTTTTTAAGTGTTATTCAATCCTCATTGTAAAGTACCTCTGGCTGTTATTGATAACCTGTTATATGTTAAAAGGTCAGGACAAGAAGGCGAATACTTTGGTTGTCGAACACATCTCGTCAACTGATATCTCCACTGTAGGGAACGATTACAGTAGTCCAAGTAGTGATTTGGATTTCAACTCTGGTGACTTTAGGAGCCTACCTGTAGAATCTTCATCCAATTTGTTTTTGGAAGAAAAGGTATCGCATAGATTAAAGGGTCATGATGAGAAAGTAAAAGACGTTGCTGAAAATGCTTTCTTGTCAACTGAAGTTTCCACCATGGAAGGTTCAAGCATCAATTTTGATCTCAACACTGATGAAAACAGCTGCATGCCTGTAGAATTTTCAGTCCTGGAGGAGAGGACTTCATCTAATTTGCAAGTTGAGGACAAGAAGGTGACTGATATGGTTGAAGATGTGGCCTTTTCAAATGAAGGAAAGAAACATTATTCCTGGAGTTCAAATCCAGATTTCAATCCCACTGACTTTAAAAGTATGCCTATAGAATCTCCAATCAGTTTGTCCTTGGAGGAAAGGTCCTCATATAATTTGAAAGATCAGGATGAGAAGATTAAGAATAATAATGTACCTCTCTACTCTAGTGAAGATTCTCGCATGCCTATAGAATTTTCAGCGAACTCATCCCTTGAGGAAAAGGTGACAAAGTTTATTCAGAATGGGGATTTGGATATGATTGAGGGTAAGATTCTCTATAAACAATAGTTTTATACTCACTTCATCAGTCAATATATATATATATATATATATTTTGGCATTTCACTAGTCCAGACGCTGGTGTTGATTTTGACATAGAAGTATAAGGTGCTTGACTCAACAATATGAAATATATTCCAAAAATTGATGAGGGGATTGGTTGGAGTTAAGTGTTTGACATTTATTCATACGTCTATCATCAAAAACAGAAAAACCCCTTGAAATGGAATCAGACGTGTCTTGTCTGCCCATATACTTTCACATCTTGCCAACCTTTTCTTAATATGTTCCCTCCTTGTTCCCTATTAAAATAGTGAGGATTTATTTTCCTTTTGCTCTCCTTGTCCCTATGTTTTTGTGAATCCTAAAATGTGATAATTTTGATGGATAGCATATGAAAACATGTAGAGGAAACTCACTCAGCATTTGAGCATACGAGTAAGGTGACTGCTTGGAAGCTAATAAGTCTGAGGAGTACCTATATTATAAAGTTGTTTCAACTTAATATCTGTTACTTAACATGATCCAAGATGTTAGGCTGATGGCAATCTTTGTGCTAACATGTTGTGATGGTGTAGTTGCAAAGTTCTAGGCACTTTGGACTACCATAATTGGAGTATAGCATTTCCCAAGCTGTATTACAGACAATGGTTTTCACTACAGTAAAACAGGCCTCATATATGATTTCTTTAAATAGTATTTGTTTGAATGATGTACACCTGATGAATGGACGTGCAGCACCTTCTCATCATCTTTATCATGACTAGGTAGCGGCACTTGCCGCTTAGAGTTTTACAGGAATAGCTGGGGACAGTTCTGCAGTACATTTTTATTTTTCATAGTGTTAGGTTCATAGTTGATGAAGTTAAAAAGAAAGGGTCCATTTATCGTTTTTGGAAGAGAAATTATAATAAGTTTTATCAAGTTGAAAAGGGTAAAAAAAGGAGTTAATTACGGCTAATGACCATAAAATATGGGATCATTTGCAATGTGCTCTTAAATTTCAAACTTCTGCAATTAGCACCCTGATTCGAGATTTATTTGTAATTTCTATTACTCATCCAAATTATAGTGCACACTGATAGAGTAATGGACAACTGTCCATCATATATAATGAATACATTCACAATGTTTACCCTAAAATAAAAAGTCTTCAATTCACACCCTAATTTGAAATTAATCTACTCACTAGTTGGACATTCTGGACACTGATTTGGATAGTGGGTAGCCTTAAAAATTAATCTCGAATTATGGTGGCGAATGCAAAATTTTCTAGTTTACGATGCACATTACAAATGCCTCTATCTTTTAGAGTGGATATTTGCAATTAACCTTAAAAATAAATTTCTTAATACCTTTAAAATAATTCTCTTTGTACCATAATACTTCTCTACTTGATTTCTTGTTAGTAAAAGAGGAGTGAACATAAGAAAGATGATCAAGAACACCTCAACTCTGAAGTTGAAAATTCCAAAGGGTTGAATATCTTCTTTGCCATCTTAATAGTTCTAGTATACTATTTATCAAAAAAAAAAAAAAAAAGAAGGTTCAAGTATACTGCTAATGTTGCTTATTTTTTTGTTTAATGTCCCTGTTACCCTGTAGATAATTTTTCAACCACTATATGTACATTGGTTTTGTATATCTTTTAGTCATGTGTTTGTCATGATACCATTTTGTATTTGTCTTTGTAGAATGATTTCTATCTTGAGATTGAATTTGTTGACTTTTATTTATTTGGTGCCTTTGAATATTGAAGTTGAGTTTGTGGAGCTGCTTGATGCTCAGATAATGCCTATGGTATATTAAATGAACGTGTTGCTGAAGAAAGCAAGGAATTTATCAAGCTGCAAAATTCGGTAGTGCAGCCTGCTGAAGAGCACTCTGGAAATTCGCTTAATGGTGGGAGTGTTGCTGTGACATTGAATGGCAGTACACTGACATCCAAGGATGTCACTCCTGCTGCACTAGTCACTCAACCACTTAGGTTAGTAACTTAGTATTCTATAACATATGATAAAAGTGCCCAGGCCTGCAGCTCTTATTTATTTTCTTTTCTCAAACTGTTATAACCATTTGAACAGGTTTCACATGTCTAATTTCATGAACTCTAAATCATGCTATTTATAATTTCTATTTAGTTTCTTCATTATGCAAGCGACACTTCTACTTATTGATTTCAATCCATTAATTTATTCTTGAAATTTTGGCATATGTTGTGAATAATCTAGAGATGCTTATTAGATGAATTGTTCTTTATTATGAACAGCAACAACAACAATTAATTTACTTCTCTTTTTAAACTAATTTTCCTACCTAAATGAACAATGAAATCACGTGGTTTAATATCCTCCAATTATGGCAAGGTTGGCATCAAAAAGGTTTTTATACATAGTTTCTTGATTGATGGTGATTTTTGTATGGATTTCGTATGTCTTTGCGGAGTTGTCATATTCCAATCCAAGAATGTTTATTTGCTTCAAATAGTTAGTTGAATTCTGGTGTGTGTTTGGGGGGGGGGGAGGGGGGGGGGGGGTTGGTGGTGTATTTCATTTTATGCTTAATGTTGGGGTTATTGGTTAGTGTACAGAAAACAATGATAGATTGCTTGGAATTCTGTACTATCCAAGCAAAGATCAAAGCTTAAAGCCACGTAGGTAAAAGAAATGGAATCAGGCCTTCAAGACCATGCAGATTTTGGATTGACGTTGCTATCTTGTACCATGAAAATTAAGGTCCTTTAGCCTGTTATGTGCAACGTTTAGTATTCTTTTACCAAGTTCAAGTGATAGCCCAACAGTAATTGCATTCTTTGTAGTGCACTATGTCTGTGGTTCAAATTCCACCCCTCCCCTTCCCACTATCGACCTATTAAAAAAATGTTTACATTTCTTTCTGTTTTTCTTTCCTTTTATACGTATATTTTCCATATGCACTTGGTAAGCCAGCATATAACTTAGCAAGAAATCAGGTGGTTTCCATCAGAAATCCATAATGATCGGGAAATATTGATGCCTGAAAATATTGGGAGTTGCAATTTGATGGCATTTCTAGAAAGGTTGAGAATTCTTAGGTTAGCATTTTACTACTAGGAAATTTGATTTTTAGGACAAAAAGTTTAGAACGTGAAAAAGATTTTTAAAATGGTCTCTCTAAACTTATTAATCCCACTTATCAAAGCTATTTTGAGCTTATTAGAATTTTGAGGGGCTTTTTTGATAACCCTTGGTACTTGGTAGCCAGCAAATGGGGCCGAGATTAGTTGGCCTAATGTTGTGGCAACAAATCAACCAATAAAAAAATGAAAAAGGGCAACAAATCTATAAAATTATATATGATCTCCTATCCAGTATGACTTAATGCTTCTGCCTTTACCATATAGAGGGAAGTGCCAAATTTGTAGTCAATAACTAGAGTAAAATACTACTGGGTTTCATGGTTAGTGTGCTAAATTCAATCTCTAATCCTTACATTTTTTGTTAGGTGATGTCAAAGATATTATAAATCATACTATATAAATCTTATTAAGATGTGTTAGTTTATACATACAAAATAAAAAATTCATAATGATTTTTTTTTTTTTTTTTTGTGGATAAATTCATTATGAATTTTATTTATTAAGTTGGCGATGTGAGTTTCCAAGTACCTATATAATTCAAAATAGCATTTATTGTTGTTATGATCTTTTTAAACCACATCAATGTAGCATTTCAATCTACTTTGATCCATTTAGTCCATTTTTGTCCAATTCGGTCCCAATCAGTTTATTTCAGTCTATCTGGTCCATTCTGGTCTACGTCGGTTAATTTGGTCCAATTCTGTCTATTTCGGTTCATTTCTGTCCAATTCTTCGGTCCATTTCATCCCATTTGAGACATTTCTGGCTCATTCGGTCCACTTTGGTCTATTCGCTCTACCTTAGTTGACTTCGGTCTATTTTAGACTAATTGAGCCTTAAATTTATAAATTGATTTTTTTTTTTGGTAGGTATCCTTTCTAGTTTTTGGCTCAAAAAAATTTTCCCTTTAATTTTTAGGTCAAAAAGTATGAAATGAAAATGTTACAATTGTAAGCTTATATAGTAATTTAAACTTAATGTCACACGTCACCTACATTCCATGGAATAGGAGTGTACATTTTACAAAAAAATATTCTCGGATATGTTCAAATTAGTCAATCAATTATGCATTATAGACTCTTTGCTCCACTTCAGTTGGCGCGTCTCTTTCCTCGCATTTCCTATACTTCCTCTTCTATCTATCTTCACTCTTCACTCTCTTCTTCTTCTTTCTAGTCCAGTAAAACTAGCTACTATACTCCTATTTTGGTAAACTAAGCCAACAAAACTAGTGTACACTCTATTCACTTTCTTGCTATCTGTGTCCAGAAAGAAATGTCAATACTCAATGCCTCTGCTGCTCTTCGTATGAATTTTATGTCTCCTCTGCTTCCTCCCTCACCAACTTTTTCCAAAATCCATACTGAAACATGGGCTACTATAAGAATAACAACAACAAGAAGAGCACTAGTTATCAGTCCCTCTTTTGCAATGAAGAACGAACGTATTGATAAGGTTGAGGAAGGTGAAGAAATAGAAGAAGAAATGGAGGAATCCCGTGAGACCCTCTTGTACTCCTTTGCCTTTGTTCTTTATGGCTGCTCTTCCTGGAGGTAAATGTTGTTACCATCTTCTTTTCAAAGCATGGGTGAATGTATGATTAATTTGCAAAAAACATTTCTAAGGATATTGTATATTCCTTGTGTACTGAGCTACGCTTCTCTTTTTCAATGAATTTTATTACTTTTCAAAAAACTAAATTTTGAGGTGCTTTATATTTTTTAGATGTTGGCTAGGGGATTAATGTAGAAGTAGCCTAAGTAGGATTTATCAGAACCGTACAAAGAGGTTTATGGTTTGGTTTCTTGTGTACCTATTAGTAATGGCGATGCTCATAGAGGATCTTGCTCCATAAATTTTCGGAGGAATGATTTTTTTTTTTTTTTCTTTTCATTGTAATTTTGAGACTAAAGGGTGTTGGATGATAGGATGAAGAATCCTAGTTTCTTAGAAAAACTTCAACATGTGCAAAGGTTGATATGGGGAACAGGGCACGGGTATATTAGAGATAAGACTGGGGAACTTTATTTGGTGAATTGTTGAAATTCAGGTTTATATTTGTTTTGAAGTTGGGCAAGTTGGCAATGGTACATTTTAGTGCAATAATTTCGAGGAAAACTTCTTTGTCATGTTAGTATACAACACACTAGTGTTAATTAACTTAAGTCTTTTTTCTTTTGCATTTAAATCCTTGAATAACCAGCAATCATGCTGAAATAATTCAAAAAAAATAAATAGGAACCAAATCATCGTACATTGTAACAGATGGCTGAGAACATTGTATGTTCTGAATCCGCTTTCTGAGTCCTCATTACACTGGGCATAAGATTAAGTCAGCAACAACCTCATGGACGTTTTTAACTTTTAGGTTCTGCTGGTCCCTTTTCTATTTTATCTTCTAATTGTATATAGGTTTCAGCAAGTAGTGGGGTTTTCTATTTTTATTTTTATGATGAACAAGTATTTTGTCCCAATGGCCAATGGGAGGGAAAGCTTCAAACCAATGGCCTTAGTTTCATAAGATGTGGTCCTAGCCAAGTGTGCTATCCCTTGGGGATTTTGCAAGACTGAAGTTTTTACTTTGTCAAAAAGTATTAGCTAGCCTACTGCAGAATTCATCTTTTTGTAAAGCCTAAAAACTCTTTTGCATAAGCCAGATATTTATGAGCTTTAACACTAGCCTGATATTACTTGATAAAAGTCATGAGACATTAATATCTGAACAACATAACAACTTTTAATATGTGAATTACAGCTGGTGCTGTGAGATCTCTGTTTGGGCCTTTTGTTGAGCTTATTAAGTCATGGAATCTTCTTGGCTGGCTTGTACATTGGGGTCACCTTGGAAATATGGTATAAGAATTTCCTTCTGTCTCCCTCACTCTTATCTTACATAAAATAAACCACAAATTACTGCAAATATTACCATCAACTTTCTGATTTAGAGTTACATCATCTAATTGTCTACTGTTTGATCCTTGAACCTGTAGGCGGTTGTGCTCTTTGCTATGGGTGGCTATGGAACATATCTAGGTTTCCGTATACTTTTTCTGATGATGTGGTAAGAAACTAATTACAATGTTTGCTTATTGTAACTAAATAATTGATGCTGGTTCTGGTGCCATGATTTATTTTGTTGACACGCCGTACTTCATCAATTCAGGAGAAGGCTATGGCCAAAGACTTGCACCCAAAGCTTCTAGCTGGGATGTTTTTCTTCTTTGCTCTTGGGGCAACTGGTGGAATAACAGCTCTACTCACTTCAGATAAACCCATCTTTGAGAGGTACTTCTAACAATTATCTTATATATGTACACACACACACATCATTCTAAATTAGAACAGGTCCTCTTTATTTGATTTAGAGAAATTGAACTTTACATGGTTGTTTTGCAGTCCTCATGCTGTTACAGGTTTAACTGGCCTTGCTCTCTTGACCTTACAAGCCACATTACCTGCATTATTTGAGGTAATCATGATTTTTGAGGACCTGAATTCTATTGTTTTCTTCTTTTTGTATCTATTCCCAGTTCTTTCAATCTCTTTTTTTTTTTTTTTTTTTTTTTTTCACATTAATCATGCAGAATAATCCTGGTCTAAGAAATGTTCATGGTATCTTGGGAAGTGGGATTATGACATTGTTTCTTGTGCACGCTGCTCTTGGATTTCAACTTGGGCTCAGTTTCTAATCACAACTTGTCCATGCCTTGTCCTCTTGGACTCTGTCATTCAAATTTGTTTGTATGCACATTCTTTTTGAACATTGATTTGACAGCAATTTTTGGAGGACATGATCAATGAGATTATTGTGATTCCATGAGGCTTAACATATATTTCTGGGCTTAAGAAGCAACTTATGTATTGATTCCCCCCACCCCTACAACAAAAAAAAGGGACGTTAAAAGCAACTTATGTAATTCTCTAGTTAAAATTACAATTTACAACCATTAAGTACTTGGAAGTACTGAGTGAGTAGTGAGTAGTTTCTATACGTGTGTGTGTTTCTTAGGATTAGATGCCAAACATGCCATTGTGTCGTTTGAGAGTTTCTGGAGTTACAACTTATAAATAAATAAAAAAAATTAAAAAAAAACACACACACAATGATTCATTTTATATGCAAAAATAAGTATTCATTTAATATTATATTTATTTATTAAAAAATGATGAGTTTTAATTAATTTAAACTAACGCGTATATTGGAAGTGTGGACTTTGAATTATGATTAAAAATGTGTTAGGCACCCAAAGTTGCTTGATTGAATAAATCAGCATCCACTCATTTTATTGGGCCATTTTCAATTTATAGTGACCCACTTGACCCTAGGTAAACAGGATATATCATGTAATTATTTAAAAAAAAAAATTTGGTAATGTGAATAATTTACTTTTTAGATCAAATAAACTTGTAAATGAAATGCCAAAAAAAATACTAAAACTTTTACTTTTTTACTTTTGTTCCTAGTTAAATTTTAATAAATATAAAACTACATAAATAAAATGTTGTTTAGAACAAATTATTGGCAGTCTAAGACATGGTGGAGGAATTCTTTAAGAGCAACCCTTAACTATTAAGATACTTAAAGCAATCATGTTAAATTTAGTTTACTAAATACATATTTTTTTAGTAGCCTAGCAACTTTAAATTAACAGTTGCATTTTTTTTACATTAAAAGATAGAAAAATAAATATAAAAAACCATTTAAAGCCTTTATATATATATATATATATATATATATATATATATATATATATAAAAGTTTCCATAAAAAAAAAAAATACTACAGTCCAACAATTTTACAATATTTTTATAAACTATTGTTGACCAATTTCTTACTGGCTCTCATTTGGGCCCACTAATAACATTGTTTTTTTACCAATAATCACTCATCACATCAACAATTTGTAAAAAAAGTTTTTATCTCTAGTATTTTCCAAAAAAAATCAAATAGGTTTGACTACAAAAAGTTAAAATAAGTTTTGAAAATTTTTAATTCTTTCCTTAAAAAAAATATACTTTATTTATAAAGAATAATAAAATAAAATGCTAACACAAGCTCATGGGTAGCCCAATAAACCCAACCCAATAACCCAGCCCACTAATGATAAAATGAGCATTATCCATTAGCAGGTTCATGGGTTGAAACTTACCATTTTCTGGCTTTAACATTAAATATAAGTATGTAACATTAGACTTTTAGGTATGATTATAATAAGTGAAGGCTATTAACATATATATATATATATATATATATATATATATAATCATAATCATTATTCTCTAATAATTGTTAGTACTTGATAATTGATACCATATTGAAAGCTCGGGTCTTATGGTTATGGCCCAAAGTCTAGGAATTAATAGCCAAAAAAAGTAGAGAAGAAAGCTAAGTAAAAGGCAGTGTTTGTTGACAAAATTCTAACTTTGCTCCTAAGACGTAAAAAGGATAAAAGTATATTGCAAATTACTTTCCAAAAGTTTGGGGTATTTGGATTTTACATCTTAAAGTTTCAAATTTTAAAATTTAGCCCCTAAAGTTTAGGGTGTACAAATTTTACACCCCAAGTTCTAAAACTTAAGAATGTAAAATCTAAACATTCTAAAACTTTAGGGAGTAAAATTCAAACACCCCTAAAATTGGGGTTAATTGCCAATTTTGGCATTTTTTTCATCCAAAATTATTTGAATTTTTAAATCCAAAAACTAACAAACTACCCTTTTTTTTTTGCTTGCAAATTATTTGTCCTTGAAAACATTTTTGTTTCTTTAGTTTTAGATTTTATTATTGTCATCCTTATAAATTTATATTTATTGCCAATTTAATGTTATATTTCATTTTCAATAAAGATATATAACCTTTGGTTTTATCGATTTTGTTCATAAATAATCAATGGACAATTCATTTTGAAAAATGAATTTCTTAATGTAAAGTGGTAAATATAGGTGTAAATGAGCCATGTCATTCATTCACAATTTATGCTTGACTCAATAAAAAAATCATTAATTTTTGTTTGTGTATAAACAAATCAAGCCTAGGCCTTAAGCTTATTTAATAAACAAACTAAATTCCAGAAAAAAAATATTTATAAATAGATTCGTGAACATTACCTTGATACTTTAAAAAAAAAAAAAAAAAAAAAAAACTAAGTTTAGGCTTGTTTAAGAGTTTAATAATAAGCTTGAAAATTATAACTTGCATTTTACCATAATTTTAGGTAACCGTGAGTTTTTTTTTTTTTCAAAAATAAAAAAGTAATTGGAAGTTTGGACCAAATCAAATAGGGTTTTAACAAGCTTGATAGTGTACTTGTGTCGAATTTGAAGCTTAACCGCTTGAACTCAAACTTCATATATAGACTTGGTTTGAGCTTGGATGTTTTACTTTTGCTCTTAACCCAAGTTTAAACACTCATTACTTGACAAAGTTAGTTTGTTTACAGGCTTGTTAGATAAACATTATTAGTCAAACTTTTACTGTATAGTATATAATATATTAATATTATACCAAGTCAATATAAATAAATCAAAAAATATTGAACTATATTAAATATATATATATATATTACAATCTCGTTATGATTCTCACTTTTCTATTTTTGATAAGTCATTAAGCCCTCATTTGAGAGGAGGAAATGGAATTGAATGAAAATAATAATTTTAGAATATTCTTCTCATTTCTTGTTTGAGAGTTTCCTCTTTTGTTTGAGAGTTTTAATAAAGGGAATAATTTTAGAATATTCTTCTCTTATTTGGGAGTTTAAGTGAGAGGATTAAAACCTCAAATTTTCATTCCCCCAAAAATTGGGAGGAAATAGGATGTAATGAAATTAGATTTAATGAATTTTTTATTAAAACTCTCAAAATACTCCTATATATTCAACCATTTATTTTAAAATAAAGGTTTAATAGTAATATTGTCATAAAATGATTTCAGTTCATTCTCTTTATGTTACTCTTAAATAAGATTATTTACATTTCATTCATTTTCATTCTTTTATTTTAAAAAACATCTAATCAAAGTTACTTAATTTCATTCCATTTCTTTTACTTAAATACATTCCATTCCATTTCCTTATGAATTCTCAAACTTAAGAAGAAATAGGGTACTCATTTTGGAGTGGGATTCCAATTTATACATATATAAGATCTTCATCTCCTTCTCTACTAGTCATTATAGGGTAAATATTAAGTAGAATATTTGTGTTGTACATTAAAATTTTCATTTGAATTCAACACATAGTCCAATAAAACACAAATATATATATATATATATTTTGTGATGATAATTAAATCCAATACAACTATTTTATTATCTTTTTCTCGACAAAGTGTTACACTCTGTTACCCTTTTCCGGCCCAATTCACTTAAAAAACCGGGACATCCAATTCCAAGGTCTGAATATAAAATCAGGTGCAGCCTAACAAACAGAAAAAGAAGCAAACCCCAAACCCTAACTAGCCCAGAGCCGTAACCCTATAAAACCTAGACTAACACCGCGAGCTAGGGTTTTTCCTACACCAACACACACACACACACACACGCACACGCACACACCTGGTTCGTTCGCTTGCTCTGATTCTCATCACCATGGCGGTACTCGCTCTCTTCAAAATTTTGATGGGTATTTGGTCGCTCTAGAAATGAATAAATTATTATCTTTGTGGGTCTTGGATTTTGCCATGCTTAGCTCCAGATTAATATCTGAACATACTATGTGCTGCTGTAGGGGTTTGTGGGCTAGATTTGTTAGCTTAACAACCAATATATGTTTTGTCTCTCAGTTCATCTTGTCTGTGATTTGGGTTTTCTCATATATGCTTGTTTATCCGCCCAATTTCATGGCTTAGCTAACCACCTGTGGTTTGCTTGTTTGTTCTTATGCTTGAAATGTTATCTGTTCCATAATAGATGGATTGGTTAATATCATAATGCATCAGTATTGTTTAATATTTTCTTGAAATGTTATGTGTTTCATAATTGAGAGTGACAAAATCATCCTCCTTAGTAGCCCCATGTCTGGCAAGGGGATCAGCCCCTGTGTTGGCCTCTCTATAGCAGTGCTGCACCTGGGTGTGGGGGATTTTACTGGGTAAGGCCCTGCAATCATCAACAAGATGAGACAAACGTTTAGAATAGGCCGAGGCTCCAGATATCATATTAAAAATTAATAGGGCATCCATTAAACACTTGGTATCTTACAGTCCATGTAAATTACGCTTTTGATGCACACTTATTGACAGTTCTGCTCTTCTTCTCAAAACAAAGACAGTTCTGCTCTACTTGTTTAATTTTAGTTAACAACACTATCATGTAAATGAGCTACAGATATAGGAAGCAAAGCATTTCCAGTCCTTGCATTCTTTCTTATCATATCAAGCCCCTTGCGGTAGAGTACGTCCACAACTTAATATGTTTTTCATTTTCACTGTATTCAAGCAACAGGATTCGTTGTATCATCACTGGTGTTAGCCAGAGATAACTATTAGAAATTTATCTGAACTAACCATTATAGAATTGTATTATTGGTACTTGAAATGACAGAAGCAAGTTTTATATATAAACCCATATACAAATACGATCTCTTTTTTGCAGAAAGATAAGAAGGTTGAAAAGAAATTCTCTTTGGTAGCTGCATGGTGCAAGCATTGCCATCTTTCTTGGGACAATGTGTCCCTGGCGCAATTGGTGCAACACCAGGCCAGATGTTTAGAGGCAGGGTAAGTTTTTTACATTACTAGTATATTTTCTGATGAAAAATAAAATGCTTACCTTCTTCTTTTTTTTAGGGGTATACCTGGAGCGGTGAAGATGGAAGGAGCGACAGCTGCAGGGATTCCATTTAGACCAGCAGCTCAGGCCAGAAGGGCAAGAGGAATTTAGATAGGAAAAGGTAATGGTAAGTATCTTGGCTATTCATTTAAGATGTTTTTTTTTTTCAATGAAATTTTGATCTGTGTGGTAATGGTAAGTATCTTGGTTACTGTTCCTTAGTTACTAGTAACAACAGTAACCAAGATACTTACCATTATCACACAGATCAAAATTTCATTGGGAAAAAAAAAAAAACCATCTTAAATGAATAGCCAAGATACTTACCATTACCTTTTCCTATCTAAATTCCTCTTGCCCTTCTGGCCTTGGCTGCTGGTCTAAATGGAATCCCTGCAGCTGTCGCTCCTTCCATCTTCACCGCTCCAGGTATACCCCTAAAAAAAAGAAGAATGTAAGCATTTTATTTTTCATCAGAAAATATACTAGTAATGTAAAAAACTTACCCTGCCTCTAAACATCTGGCCTGGTGTTGCACCAATTGCGCCAGGGACACATTGTCCCAAGAAAGATGGCAATGCTTGCACCATGCAGCTACCAAATAGAATTTCTTTTCAACCTTCTTATCTTTCTGCAAAAAAGAGATCGTATTTGTATATGGGTTTATATATAAAACTTGCTTCTGTCATTTCAAGTACCAATAATACAATTCTATAATGGTTAGTTCAGATAAATTTCTAATAGTTATCTCTGGCTAACATCAGTGATGATACAACGAATCCTGTTGCTTGAATACAGTGAAAATGAAAAACATATTAAGTTGTGGACGTACTCTACCGCAAGGGGCTTGATATGATAAGAAAGAATGCAAGGACTGGAAATGCTTTGCTTCCTATATCTGTAGCTCATTTACATGATAGTGTTGTTAACTAAAATTAAACAAGTAGAGCAGAACTGTACGGTCTCTTTTGCCCTATTTGTATGGAAGCTTGGACCACCGACGGTAACCATTATATCTGGTTAGTACTCGCCTCCCAATTCTTACTCTTCTTTGAGCCCTATATATTTGATGAATTTTAGTTCATTCTTGGCTTCTTGTTATGGATCTGGTTAGTAATTATCTAAAAGTATTGTTAAACTGATCCTACCAAAAGTGTTCTACATGAAACATCCAGTTTAGCATCTTATATTTTTCAATAAGCCCTGGTGACCTGTTGTTAATTGTAGAATACATAATTCCTGTTCTGTTTTTTGCATATTATTTTCAAGCCTGTTCCATTTTTAATTTGTTTTAGAAACGAATCTTGTTGCTTTTAAAGAACAAAATTTATGATTACTTTTTTTTTTCTTACTACAATTAGTGGTCATTATTAATTCTAAAAAAAAAAAAAACAATTAGTGATCATGGCTTTGCTTTTTTAATGACCTGTCTAAACAATACCTGTGGGCTAGTATTGTTGACTGTGCTAATATTGCTGGGCTAGGATTTTAGAAGTGCTACTTTTTTGCTGCACTGCCAGTATCAGCTTCACCATATGTCAAAAATACTTTTTATCTAGTGATTATGGTCTTTTTTATTTTTAACAATCAATGTAAGAATCCTGAACCCCCATAAGTCAGTAGCCATGGCAGGTTGACTTTCTAAGCCTCCCCCCTAAATGACATGGTGGAGAAATGGTTGTATTTATGTCTGCATAATGAGTGCTAACTCTTGTTCTACTCACTTGACTTGCATTGCAGGCTCTGAACTTGTCAAGAGGTGATCAACTGACATTTTTGGCTTATACTAATGGAGCAATTTAGGTCGATCGCAATCCAAATTTACAACAGGATTTTGTAAGGTTCACTTACTCAAAACTGTATTCTTGCATATATTTATTAATAGTAAGATTCAGACGAAATTTTTAGGTAGCTTCTTAAGTAATGAGCTGCATTGTATAGTTACTTGTTATATAATATTTGTAGGTTAGAGTCTTCTAAAAAACCAACTTTAGCATTTAGCATCTAAAAAGCTGCATTCTTATCAAAGGTTGTAAAAATTTTAGCATTTAGCATCTAAAAAACCAAATTTATAACATTTTATACATCACTTTACAATACAACTAACATCAAAACTTCTATTTTTTTACCACTTCATTAAAATATTATTTATTTCTCATTTTTTATTTTTTTTATTCTCCCCACCCACGCCACCACAAACCCACACATAAATTCATGGCAACCAGCAATCAGCCATATTCACCACCACTAGCACCACCGTGGCAGCCACAAACCACCACAAAAAACCCAAAACAACCACCATCAGCCACCACTACCGCCACTGTGGCAGCCACAACTCACAGCAAAAAATCCCAAAACAAAACCACCACCACAACAACCACCATCATCAACAACCCACCACAGAACCCATTAAAATAGACCAACACCACTGGCCAAAACAACCATCATCACAATCACAAGCCACCTCAAAAAAAAAAAAAAAAAAACCCAAACAATCCACCAAGACCCCACCACCGAAAAAAAAAAAAAAAAAAAAAGAACTTCAACACCACCACAGCACCACCACTACCACCGTGACCCAAAATCAACCACAGTACACACTGGCATGTACCTTCGTCGTCCACCTCCAGCAAAAAACCCATGCCAAATCAAGTAGGCTCTAGCGTGGTCCCTCAAGATTGAACCTAAAACTGAAAACCCATGCCAAATCAAGTGATTATCATGAAAAAAAAAACTACCCAATCCTGAAACAAATCAAGGAAAAATCAAACCTCATGGAGAAAGGCCGGTGAAACAACACAGGAAAAGAAAGAAGAAAAAGAGAGAAAAAGGTGTGTTGGTGAGAGACAAAGAAAGAGGAAAAGTGAGAATAGTCAGAGGAGTAATAAAAAACTATTTTTTTTATAAGATTTGAGCTACAATGCGAGAGCGTACCATAGCAAGATTGTAAATTTTTTAGAATATGGCAGGTTTGATGGAGCACATTTTGTAGTTTCAGATGCTAAAAAATAGCATTTACAACCTTTGTTGTGAATGCTCTAACTATTGGTTAACGTTCAATGATCTCTTAATTATTAATTGCTTCAATTTGATCCTCAATAAAATCAAGTCAATTTTATCATTACTTATGTCTTCATTTAATTATTTATTTATTATTTTGTTAACCAAATAAAATGCATAAAAATCTTGACTTGGTCTAAAAAACAAAAAACAAATAATAAGCCAGCACCTTTTTTACCCTTTACTTTCTCTCCCCATTTTCTTCCCCAATTAACCCTTTCTCACAATCATTGAGGTGGTATATAGTGTTTTCGCTGCTCTATTTACTTTTTAGTACCCACCGTTGCTGCAGTCACTACTCTTCTTTGTAGGTTGACTTCACCAGATTAACAGGAATCTAAAACCATTTTAGATTAGAATCACAACCAAACAACGAATAATCCAACATAAAATGGAACTATTAAGTATTGAGTTTCTAATATTCCACTTCAAGCCAACCTCTCCCATCAACTAGGTAACCAAAAGAAAAAAATTCAAGACTAAAGCCACTAAAACCCCAAATGCTATAGTGGTGGAGTTTGGATTAACCATTGAAATAAGGACAACCTAATCCACCGATTTTAAATTAGATGGATAGGATTTTAGGAACGCCATAATGGAGCTACGTACCCAAAAGAGAATCTTATTCTAAATTAATCCATTTGTTTTACTATTTCAATAGTGAAGATTGTCCTTATTTAGTATTTACCTTCCCTTTCTCTTTACCCCCGCAAACCATGGTACATAGAGCCAATAGCCAAGTAATACTCCAATCTTTCTTGGTCAGTTTCTCCGAACAACAATAAGACAGAAGAAAAGAGAAGATGAGAGAAAAAAATGGTTTATTAGTTTCAAGTAGAAAACGTAGGGGCCACATTACTTGATACAATATTGATTGTGGCCTGTTTGGTGAGCCCAGTAACTGGTTATGCTGACCCAAGAAAAGCCGAACCAGGCAAAGAAAGTGTTATTTGTTTTATTCAAAGCTATATAAGCTGGCCCACTTGATTAAATATTGGTGTGGCCCATTTATTGAGCCCAGTAACTAGGTTATGTTGAGAAGTATCTTTGGTTAATTACTATGTTCTAACATGGTAGTGAGAGAAGTATTTTTGGTTAATTACTAAATGCTTATAGAAGAGGGATAGGGGGCCTTATTTATGTCATAGAGACACATCTTAATTAGTCAACCATAACTGAAATTTATGATGTTTTCTTAATAGGTCATTTAACTAGTTCAAAAGGCCAAGATGAGTTTTTACAGAGTGGAACATTGAGGAAGACCTAAAACTGACAGAGATTATGATTTTTGATAGCATAGAATTGCAGAGAAGAATAAATGTAGTTGACCTCAAAGTTTTTGGACTATGTCTTGGTTGTTGTTGTCATTGTAACAAATTGGTGGAAATGATTATGCGATGGACTCCTTAATCTATACATATTACAAATACAATGCGACTCATTTAATAATCTTTCTACAAGATGAAGGTTTTGTATGTATCCATCTTGAGTTAAAAAGTAATATTTGTGCTAATATTTATATTTTATAGGAATGACCTTGCAAACATTGTTAGACGGAGAGGATATAAACTGATTAGAGAGCTTCTTGGTAACTCAACAACATCAAACATCGATGGGCTTGATCTGAAGAAAAGCTTTGATGAAAACCAGGGTGCAATCAGTGATCATGAACATATATTAACAGGTTTATCTCAGTTTCTTTTTAAGTGTTATTCAATCCTCATTGTAAAGTACCTCTGGCTGTTATTGATACCCTGTTACATGTTAAAAGGTCAGGACAAGAAGGCGAATACTTTGGTTGTCGAACACATCTCATCTACTGATATCTCCACTGTAGGGAACGATTACAGTAGTCCAAGTAGTGATTTGGATTTCAACTCTGGTGACTTTAGGAGCCTACTTGTAGAATCTTCATCCAATTTGTTTTTGGAAGAAAAGGTATCGCATAGATTAAAGGGTCATGATGAGAAAGTAAAAGAAGTTGCTGAAAATGCTTTCTTGTCAACTGAAGTTTCCACCATGGAAGGTTCAAGCATCAATTTTGATCTCAACACTGATGAAAACAGCTGCATGCCTGTAGAACTTTCAGTCCTGGAGGAGAAGACTTCATCTAATTTGCAAGTCGAGGATGAGAAGGTGAATAAGATGGTTGAAGATGTGGCCTTTTCAAATGAAGGAAAGAAACATTATTCCTGGAGTTCAAATCCAGATTTCAATCCCACTGACTTTAAAAGTATGCCTATAGAATCTCCAATCAGTTTGTCCTTGGAGGAAAGGCCCTCGTATAATTTAAAAGATCAGGATGAGAAGATTAAGAATAATGATGTACCTCTCTACTCTAGTGAAGATTCTCGCATACCTATAGAATTTTCAGCGAACTCATCCCTTGAGGAAAGGTGACAAAGTTTATTCAGAATGGGGATTTGGATATGATTGAGGGTAAGATTCTCTATAAACAATAGTTTTATACTCACTTCATCAGTCAATATATATATTTTTTGGCATGTCACTAGTCCGGACGCTGGTGTTGATTTTGAAATAAAAGTATAAGGTGCTTGACTCAACAATATGAAATATATTCCAAAAATTGATGGGGGGATTGGTTGGAGATAAGTGTTTGACATTTATTCATGCGTCTATCATCAAAATCAGAAAAACCCCTTGAAATGGTATCAGAGGTGTCTCATCTGCCTATATACTTTCACATCTTGCCAACCTTTTCTTAATATGTTCCCTCCTCGTTCCCTATTAAAATAGTGAGGATTTGTTTTCCTTTTGCTCTCCTTGTCCCTATGTTTTTGTGAATCCTAAAATGCGATAATTTTGATGGATAGCATATGAAAACATGGAGAGGAAACTCACTCAGCATTTGAGCATGTGAGTAAGGTGACTGCTTGGAAGCTAATAAGTCTGAGGAGTACCTATATTATAAAGTTGTTTCAACTTAATATTTGTTACTTAACATGATCCAAGATGTTAGGCTGATGGCAATCTTTGTGCTAACGTGTTGTGATGGTGTAGTTGCAAAGTTCTAGGCACTTTGGACTACCATAATTGGAGTATTGCAGTTCCCAAGCTGTAATACAGACCATGGTTTTCACTACAGTAAAACAGGCCTCATATGTGGGTTCTCCAAATAGTATTTGTTTGAATGATGTACACCTGATGAATGGACGTGCAGCACCTTCTCATCATCTTTATCATGACTAGGTAGCGGCACTTACCGCTTAGAGTTTTACAGGAATAGCTGGAGACAGTTCTGCAGTAAATTTTTATTTTTCATAGTGTTAGGTTCATACGAAAGAGAATGTTCATTTATATTTGAAGACATCAAATAATAAGAAGGCTGAAAAAAAAAGAATTTAACTTCTGATTTTTTTATTTTTTTTTATTTTTTTTATTTTTTTGAGATAATATAAACAGAAGACACTAGGGTCTTCTGAAATTAAAAGAGGAAAATCTACATGTAATTTTACTAGAATAAAAAAAAAAAATACACATACACATACATTTAATTAAGCAAATGTGATCCTAATCCTCGAAATGCCAATGGGGCCGTTACTCTTAAGTGAAACGAATCGACTTAAATCTAAGGTGCCAATGTCCAAATGCCATATTAGAGTTATGCTTGTGTCACATAGAGTGGCATAACTTGTGCCACATATTGCCCATGTGGCGAGTTATGGACCCATCATTACTCTCTATCACTTATAACTAGTCACGTGGACGAGTTGTGGCACAAGTTGTGCCACTTTATGTGACACTAGCATAACTTGCCATATTATCATCCGTTTCCGAAAATAGAACAAACGCTTTAAAACATGAAATCTAAGTAAGCAACTCAGGCAAATTAAAGTACTTCTCAAAAGCAATACTTTGAAAGTGTTTTTCATTGAGGTATTTATGTCTATTGTATATGGTGTATTATATCTCTCTCATGTAATTATGGAACTCACATATGAATCTTGCACATAAAATCCACGTATATATGAGAAGAATTAATGTATAACACATAATGTACTAAAAAATTTGTCATGATTTATAAACTATAAAAATATAATAACGAAATGGATTTGAGCAGCTCCATTGGACCATACATAAGTTGCACATCCCTTGTACTTTTTTTTTATTATCCTTTTTTGGGAACCCCCTTATTCTTGTTTAGTTACTTAATTACCTTCTCTTTTTTTCCAGGAAATTTTTTTTAGTTGTTTATCTAATGTATTTATTCATCTTCTCAAAAAAAAAAATAAATAAAAATAAAAAAATAAAAAAAAGTCTTATCCTATTAGAGAACTTAACAAAAAAGGAAAAACCTAGCATGGTAATGTCAATCCTGGTGACTAAAACGCACCAACCCAATTTGCTTTTGACCACATGATTTCCCTCAATTTGTTGTCATTTCTTATTCCTCATCAGCCATCACTATCCTGATAATGAAAAGAAAAATATAAGCCAAAACATAGCATGTAAAATTTGGGAAAGTCTGGCAGGTTTATTATTAATTTTGGACAAAACACTTTCCTTAATTGCCTAGAAATATTTTGTAAACAAACTAATCTCCTCAATGAATCTTATAAAAATAAAATAAAAGTAATAGAAATTATGAGCCATGTCTTTCCTATTGGCATATCAATAGAACTGCACAAAGAAATTATGATTAAACTAAAACTCACCTGTTTGTGCATAACTAGGAGTACGTTGGCATGACCCAAAAGGCATGAGCACCTTATGCTTCAACCTCCTCAACTCAGGCTTATACACCCAATGATCTTCTTGATGCATCACAAGATCATCACATCTGAAAATCTCCACCATTGGCTCACGAGACCCGATGAATACATTGTATAACGTCTGATTAACATCAGGACTACTAATCCATCCATTCCTCACCACCAGATTAGCCACCACTAAATTGACTTGTGTTGAGGGTCATTTTTGAGAATCCAAGTAGAAAGAAGAAAGCCCAGCAACAAGGGCAGCAAAGGGGTTGGCAAACAGATGGCAAAACCATTAGGTCCAAGCGGCAGGAATAATGGATCACAGGCTCATGAAATAAACAAATGGGCCTTGAAGAGGCAAGTAGGCTTAAAGGAACTCGGAAAGAGAGAAATAGCATACCCATGGGCAATATATGATATAGAAAAGTGAGAAAAGGCCACTGCAGGCTCAAAGTAACGCAAACTTAGAAAGTAAGAGGTTAATGGCAGGCCCATGAACCCCAAAGATGAGAATAAGGTAATTGGGCCAAGGAAGCCCAATGAAGTTAGTAAAAGCCCATGGGAATGTAAAATTAGTAAAAGGGCCAAGGAAGCCCAAAGAAAGTCAATGGGCCAAGGATGCCCAAGAGAAAAAACAAAAGGGACACAGGAGCCCATAAGTAGGAGAACCAATGGTCATGCCAAGCCATTGGGGGAAAGAGTAGACGGCTGGCCTAAAGAGGCCCAGCAGGATTGAGTCATTACAGTAGGAATGACAGAGTAATATGACAAGAAATGAGGGCAATCAAGAAATGGGCTGAAAGAAATGTAACGCCCAGTGTCAAATAAAGTCCAGCTCCTAAGGGGAGCGGGAAATTGAAAAGCAGCTCACATAAAAGGTCAAAGAAAACGAACGACAGACTGTGCAGGCAAGCCTCCAAACCATGGTGGACGAATAAGCAGCAGACAAATTTTTGGACACACATGGAAGGGAGGCACGCGCAAGGCCCAGGCACCACCAGCCTGTACCCAACCAATACAGGACATGGTGAGGTTGTGGGTTAGAGATAAGAGGGCATGGTTTGGTGGTGGAGAGAAGGGAAAAATCTATTTTTGAGGTTCCTGCTCAGGCTTTTTTGGGGGAAGTGTCCTGCTGGGATGACATACTACCCAAAAGAAGTAAGCTGAGTTGGAACTACTAGGTGCATGCCATAAGGGTTAGGGAGAGAGAAAGAACCCAGACCGTAGTAGAAAAGGGTGTCACGGCAGACAAACAAACAAAATACCATTCTTTGTCTGGTGATGGAGGGATGGCACATAGACGGACCAATGGTGGTCGGCAAGTACACCTAGACCAGACAAATGAGGTTAAGGGCTAAAACAGTAAAATCTGGTCACGACAGGCACTATAAATAGAGACCCTTGTCATGAACAAAGGAAGGACAGGGGAGGAGAACCATAACGAAGGAATAGGAAGTCGAAAAGATATACCAGGAAACAGAAAGAAACGAGTGTGAGGGAAAGAAAGAAAAAAGAAAAACCAAAAAGAAAATAGATAGAGAATTAGAACGGCAGGCATGCACTAATAGATTGATTCCCTTTCTTTCTCACAAAATCATGCTCTTTGTCAAAACCAAAAGGAGCCCTTTATGCATCAACCATTCAGGTTCGTTTCCTTCAAGGTAGTTAATTTCCACGGTAGGACTTTCCTGGGAGATTAATTGCGTTGAGAAGAAACGTTCTTTCCTCCCTGGTTTTGGTCCTGCGGACCAGATTTAATCTAACTTCTTTCTCTTCTGATTAACCCACATATATTACCATTTGTTCCCTTTGTTTTTTTTTGTAAAAGTGATTATTACTACTGTGATTATGTTTCTTGAATAGGGATCATTTGGTTATTTTCTATTAAGTAGTTAGTATATTTTATTTTGTTATTATTACCA
The DNA here is from genome assembly GCA_028535165.1 of Quercus tomentella. Classification (NCBI taxonomy): domain Eukaryota; kingdom Viridiplantae; phylum Streptophyta; class Magnoliopsida; order Fagales; family Fagaceae; genus Quercus; species Quercus tomentella. The sequence continues at coordinate 5,258,457 of JAPQVY010000012.1, forward strand.
TGTTTGTCTGCCACAACTTATCTGAAACAGATTTGCTTGCCGCAAGCATGTTCCTGGCAAACAAGGCATAGTTTGCGCACAAGCTGGACCAAATTGAGTTGCAGTTGGACCAATCCTAACTCCCTTATCCAGAAAATTTGAGCCTAGTGCAGCAGGAAGCAGCCCAACACTACAAGCAAGGCCCACCACTTTACAACTTGTAACCTAAACACATCCCTAATCCCCTTATACTCTTTAACCCTATCACATGGAACCCTAGCTATTACTACATCAAGGTCCTCATAATCCTCCACCCTCGGAATTTATGTAAACATCATGAGGTGTTCATTTACTTTGATATTTCAGCCTTTTTATATTTATTTATCAGTATTCATTTCATTCAAGAGGTCACCCTTGATATTCAATATAATAAGACCATATAAGCAAATCAAAATTCAAGATTAAAATCAACATATAACACTCTAAGAGACCAATATGATCTTTATTCTTTAGCTTATTTATTTAACAAAATTAAAGAATGAATTTTAATTAATAACCGATTCTAACAAGGAAAAACAAAATTATAAACCTGCACGACTAGATCATAAATTCTAACCAATTTTCTTGCTAACTAATTTCTTTTTGATTTGTTGTAAATAATAAGAAATTTTAATGTTTCAAAAATCGAAGATTGGGAAAAGTGACATCTCTCATAGCCCATGATTGAAAATGACATGAGTGGAGGATAATTTATTCAACTAAGCAAGCAACACCTTCTCATCCACGTATTTTAACTTTGGACCTAATAAGGTTTGGTTATGTTGGAACCCTATGTAGGGGTCAAATTAGTTCTTAGATTTATAACTAAATGGCGATGTCGATTCCTTTTTCTTCCCTGATGAGTAATTGGCAAAAGCATAATGGATATTAAATTATACCATAAATCTAATGCCATAAGATTTTTTTGACATAACTTGTTATGATGAGTATATAATAAAATAGAAGTGACGTACATTAAAGTAATACCATTCAAATATAATTTACCACCTTAACCAATAAAATGACAATGCTTGACACACACACACATATATATTTGAAGACGTTTGACAATTAGTTGATTTTATAATATTATGTTATATAAGGTTTTTGAATTTTCATAATTTTACGCATCATTAATTTAATATATAATTTAGGTTGTATATTTTATACGTGGCTTCTAGTTAACTTAATTGGTAAAATATGGTAAAATTTGCAATGTAGCTAGATTTATTTACCATGAAAATTATCATTAATTTTTTTACAAGTATGCATGTAAACTAATTGAATTTTTTTTAAAAAAATTCTCACATGGAACTCCACATACTGAAATCAAGCACTATTCTTTTGTTATTATTATTACTTTGATAAAAGTACTATTTTGGTTTATAAATTTTATCAAAAATTTATTTTTCATTCTTAAAATTTAAAAAGTTTGTTTTCGTTCATAAATAATTTAAATTTTTTTATTCCTATTTTTGTTTCTAAACTACTAATTTTTTTTATTTACAAAAATTTGAGGATGAGTTTTATTATTATTATTTTAAAGTTTATGGTTGAAAAAAAGCAACTTTTGGTAAAGTATAAATATCAAAACGGTATTTTTAATTTTTAATTTTTTTTAAAGAACTCAAAATCTCATCCTCTTGAGTCTTGAGTGACATCCCAAATTCCTTTGTCAGATACCATGAAAAACAAACCAAACCTGTAAATGCTGCAAACTCCCATTGATCTGCTCTCTCTCATGGGCCATGGCTACCCTTTCTCACTCTCACTTCTTAACCTTCCTCTCACTCCCTTCTCGTAAACTCTTCTTGCCTCCACAACAACATCTTCACCAGAACAAGCTACACTGCGAAACCTAGGAACACCCACCTCCTAAACAATTTACAACTTGTGCTTTGTCAAATAATTGCAGTCTTGAATCATTTCTTGAACGTTTTTTACATTTATAGCATTGATTTGTTGAGATTTGGGTAACTTGGTTACAACTCTCCTTTCGCTGGAGATATAGTCTTGAGGAAAATGATGAAGTTCCATTACCCATTAGACTTCAATTGCTGTTACAACCTTTGGGCACTGTTCACGTCAAGTAGAGGGTGACAGAAAGTTGATGGGACAGTCCCTAGTTCATTCTCAAAGACTTGGTTCTCTTGTAAAGGCCTCCAGCTGGACCTTGGTCAAGGATGAACAAGAGGGAGGATGGTTGTCTACTTCAGTCCTTTGCCTTTGCTCGAGTTCTTTGGATCGGGCTTGCTCATGTGGGCTGGAACCTTTAGGCTGGGCTGTATTCATCTCCTTTTTTACTTGGGCTTGTTCTCCTTATATAGCAAATTCAGACCTACGAAATGGACATTAATAACACATATTGCTATGGGTTTTCATCCCTCATGGACTCTTATTATTAGTGAATATTTTGGGTTCCAATAAATATTTGTAATGGATCTTTGAGCAATGAGTTGTAATATTAAAATAATAGCATAAACTTAATTACTTCAAAATGCTTTTGTAAATAACTTTTACTATTTTTGAAATGATGAATTCCATATCACAAGTAATGTTTATGGTTCCTGATAATCATGTCATAATTTAAACAGTGAACTTGTAGGATGAATAGTTACCAGGAGTTTTGAAAAAAAAATATTATGAATGTTGTGATATAAATAGTGACCATGGGTTCTTACTATATAAGTTCCATGGGTTTATGGTATGAGATAAATATCATAGTTTTAAGATAAATAACTTTTCTTGAGCTCCTATAAGATGATTGCCATAGATTATAGTAATGTTTAAGAAATTGAAACATTGTTCATCATTGGATTTTTAAGTGAAATAATTATGACATAGTATATTTTTGCCAAGTGCTAATAATCTTGGGCTTTTGATAAAATAGTGCTAACGTAAATTGGACTTTTAATATTGCCAATGAGAACTGAGCTTTTTAATGTTGCTAGTGAGAATTGGGCTTTTTTGATGTTACCAGTGAAAATTGGGCTTTTTGATATTGTCAGTGAGAACTGGGTTTTTTAATGTTGCCAGTAAGAACTGGACTTTTTGATAAATAATTTTCCATGAGATTGAATCATGGGCTTTCATCATGGATTTGAATTCCATTGATAAAATTTTTTTGCCATGTGTTTGAATCATGGGTTTTGATTGTGGATTTGAATTCCATTGATAAAATTATTTTACCATGTATTTGAATCATGGGCTTTTCAAATATTGCTAAGTATAAAAATTCTTGGGTTTTAGAAAAGAATGGGATTTTAAATTGCTCAATAAAATAAATAATTTGGGATTAGGCTTTACAAAAAAATATTGGGTCTTATAGTGTTTTATATTTGTAACCCAATTTTGTGATGGAAAGAAGAATGATTGTGAGCTAGCATGATAATAGTCAAAAATATTTAGGGAAGCCCAATAATTTGTGGGTGATATCTGAAAATAAATAGGTGTTATTTAAATAATATTAGGTCTAAAAAAATGTACCCTAACAATATCTAAATCAATTACAGACTCTATTTTTTGCAGATTGGCAACAAGGATGAAAGGAAGTTCTTTTTAGTAGCTGTACTATGCAAACATTGTAAACGGGACAATGTGTCCTTGGGACGACTGTTGCAACACCTGTCTAACTGTAGGTAAGGCTTTCACTATGTAAAATATTTTCTTGTAAGGCTTCTTTTGATCATATGCCAGTATAAAAAATATTTGAGACGTATACCCGGTGCCTATTTTCTTGTAAGTCTTCTTTTGCTATTTCTAAAAAACATGGCAGTATAGTTTCTCAATATATATATATATGGCAGTATAAAAATAAACAATGCCAGTATATTTTCCGATGAAAAATATAGTGAGGAGGGGCTGATCAAATGGTTTAAGTTAAAACTGATGTGACTACCTTAAGAGATTTATGCAGTTTGATCATCATCTCTCCTCTCTTGAGTTTTAATGGAAAAGTTGAGAATAGAGAAGAATGAAGTGCTAATGCATTCACAAACTTGAAATCTCTCTTTTTTTCAACAAGACCACCCATTTCAAATGTGAGAAAGACTGGAATTTCTTTAGCCATCTATCCCTCTCTCGAGTTTTAATGGAAAGGATGAGAGAGAATGCTACATGAAATATAAGAGAGAAGAGAAGTTGTTGGAACTTGCAAGGTTTATTTGCATAAATGGTTAGTTAAAAGAACAATAATGACTGTAGGAACACAACATGAACTTATGTGGGTTAATTAAGTTATAAGTAATGCAACATTACTTTCGCATCATCCTACCATAACATATATATATATATATATATATATTTTTTTTTTTTTTATGTAAAAACACTTTCAAATGACCCTATCACAACATATAAATTTTTTTTTTTTATGTAAAACCACTTTCACGTGATTCTATCACAATATATGATTTTTATAGGTCTGTTTGGATTGAACTTATTTTTGCTGAAATTGAAAACTGAAAACTGAAAACACTGTAGCAAAATAATTTTTAAATGCATGAATAGTGTCGTGGGACCCATGAACAGTACATGAACAATGTATGAACAATGTATTTTTATCCCCTGCACAGTAAAATCATGTGATATTACTGTTCACGCACAAGGAAAAAAAAAAGTCTATAAACGCAAAACGTAAACGCCACGTTCAATTGAATCCAAACAGATACTATATATGCATTAATTACAACAATTACTTGAACTATTATGAAAAACAATAGTGAGAATTTTTGTATCAATTGACTTTATTCATATCATTAATGTATTGATACTATTAATTTGTGGCTCATAAATTTTTATATAAATACTAGCTAGTATTGCGCACAATGTACATGTTTTAAAACATTTTGTGAAAAATTACACCACAAATTTTATAAAAATACTAGGTTATATGAATGAATATGAGAAGAATTGGTATATATACACAAAATTTTTTTCCCTATGAATGAAGCACGATCAAAACTATAAGAATCCATTAACATATAAAAAGAGATTCACATTTAAACTACATGAAATTTATCCTATGCACAAAACCTAATCAGTTTGATGCAAAAAAAAAAAAAAAAAAAAAAAAGCAAAGAAGACAAATTAATACATATCTGCTAGGTTGATAAGTAGGGCGGGCAGAAGAAGGGACTTTAAAATTTTGGGGATGGTGAATGTGACTACACGGAGGAAAATAGAGAATATATAAACTTGGAAGAAATTCATTTGATATAGAATTTTTAAATTGAAAATTATTGATAATGGCGTATTAGGAATAAAAATTTCATACTTAATATTAAAAAAATGACTTAAGTATAGTACTTTATATACAATTCCTTAGGTTCCTTTTTTAAAATTCTGTCACGTGACTATTTATTAAATTAGTAAACGCCATTAGAACTCCTGCGTTCCCGCGCGAAAACTCATTTACAATTAATTAGACTTGTGTTAGACTCAGACCCATAGAAATCAAGCACTTTTGGTGGGAGAGGACGAAGGGGCTGTAAATCAACAATTGCTCATTTACAAAAGCCCAATGCTCCAATCAATCTGCCGTTCACATCCTCCAAAAAATTACAATGCTTTGAACAAAAGAATTCGTGAGTGAAAAGCCCAAATATGGAAAAAGTATTTTGTATCAAATGATACCACATTATTCATATCAAAATCCAATAAACGAGAGACATGTGTGCAAAAATAACTATCCACTAACACGTTTTTCAATTGTTAGTGGGTTAGTTATTTTTTATTGACATGTCTCACATTTATTGGATTTTGATATTGCTGACATAGTATCATTTGATACCAAATACCTTCTCCCAAATATAACCTGAAATTTTACAAATTAAAATTCAATTACAAGTCCAATATGCAATTGAGTGTCTTCTGCAGAGAATTGTGGCCTTCTCTTGAAAACCAAGAACCCTATCGATTTGGAAGATGGAGTTGATACCCACGAACAAGAGTCCAATATTCTTCCCTTGATTGTCTTCTGTAGAGGCCTTGGTGGGTGTGGCTATATTTGTGGCTTGTGTGGTTGGACTTTTTGCGCAACTTATGGTGTCGTGGTGGTGGTGGAGGTTTTAATTGAGTGTCTTCTATTGGCACAACCATGTCTTTTAAACTTAACTTTTATTATATAGTATATAATATATGAAATGATATTCCCCTTTGCTTTCAAGATATTTTGAATAAAGTCTACTATTGTTTCCTCTAAAAAAAAAGTATTTTTGGTTCAATCAAGAAGGCCCTTGGACATATGTTACTTTATAACCCATTATGCAGCAATTGCTGCATACTCCTTTCCCTTTTTTAAAATCGTAATGTAAATTAAACAAAATATTTTAAGTATTAAATATAGATTATAGCCAAAAGTAATGTAACTCTACTAGTCAGCACCTCATGATGTTTCCAAGACATCAATGATTCTAATTCTCCCTCCTTCATTCTAATGATAGAATTATCGAAAAGAAAATATAGAATATAAAATAAATACAAAACTTATTCTAGCAGTTTAAATCTGCCAAGACTATCCACTCTGGTCTAATATTTTAAAGTGTCTTGCAAGCAGTTTCTTGATCAAGAAGCCAACCTTTTTCATTTTGAAATTCAGGAAATTGGGTAATCTTGGAATCATCTTATGTATCCTCTAGCAATTGTTTAGCACTCTCTTTTAGTTTTTTTTTTTTTTTTTTTTGGTTTATGTAGTTTGAAAACAAGATTCTTTTCTTTGAGAGAAGAAAACAAATTAATTGCCACAACGCACAAAGCTCTTTGTATTTTAAGTATGTTGTGATTTAAGACTTTTATTAGCTATTTGTTTATTAGATTTGATAGTTTTTAGACCTCTTAAAAACACAATCGGATTAACCTAGGTAATTAGCCAATTTTTACTTAGTTCGAATTCCAAATTTAGGTTATCACAATTAAACAATCATATCATGCAAAGCAGCGGAAAGATAAATAACACAAAGATATGATCACTCAGGAAACCAAACCAGTAAAAACTTGGGGAGGATTTAACCTAGCTATCCTCAAGGTAAACCTAAATCCACTATCTTGAAAGAATCGAAGTTCATACAATAAGACTTATAAGCCCCCACGCTCGACTTCTTATTGCTACCCACCAGTAGAACTTACTGACACGACCACGTGCAAGTTTCGAATCCACGAACTCCTTCTTTCTTGGATTCACCACCAGATACAAGCATACTTGCTTGTGTTTCTTTAAACTTCAATGGTAGCAACTGAATTAATCATCAAGGTGTAGATAATATCTCCTCCTTAAAAACCCTAAGTTTGTGTAAAGGAAAGCTCCTTTAGATCTCACAAGAGATTTACACAAATTGCAATATGAGCAACACTAAAACGTGGCTAGGGTTTGCCTTTTATACTTAGGACAAATTAGAAAACGCTAAACATTTTAAACAAACTAGGGTTGAGTTGGAATTATGCAGAAAAACACTTTTGACCCGATTTTCGATTGATCGAGCCTAAGCCTCGATCGATCGAACCAGACCGAGAAGCATAAAAGCCTTCTGCATCAACTTATTCCAACTTTACATAAATGATACAACTTTGAGCAAGTCTAAACACGACTAAACATATTGTTTTGATCATGGTTTGCCAACAATACACATTAGAGTTCTAAATACATAAAAACCTAAGTCTTTAGAACCTAACAAGATTGATGAAATTGGTTTGCCCTTGACATTAACCCCATTGTATCGTCATTGACGGGCTTCACATTAGAAGGAATGGTTTAATGTCAAATTGTTAATGGTAACTACATGATCTTTTAGTAACATGCACTCAAATTGTTTGAAAAAATAATATCTTAGGTGTTTTGTTTTTATTTTAAAAGCTGATTTTGTACCATGTACATTTTGCAGGCTAAGTCATATGTATACTCCACCCTATATTACTTACATGGCTTCACTATCTAAGGAGTTCAATATCTCTTCTCAAAAAAGAAAAGAAAAAAAAAAGTGTTCAATATCTACATTGATCATAGTCAATATTTTAGATCGTTGGCTTCTTTCTCCTTCAGGTTTGTTTCAATTTAGTTTATATCCTCCTCTCTTTTTTTTTTGGCCTAATCAACAAGCATTCTTGTATTTTACAACTTCGAAAATACTCAATTAGTAAATTCTATATATTTGTCTTTCTTGTGTAGTATTTCTAAAATAATCAATAAAAGCTTTGAATCTTGTGTATTATTTCTAAAATAATCAATAAAAGCTTTTCAAATACTCACATAAATAAGGTTATCTTAAAAAAGTTAATACCATTTTTAGAACCAAAATTTAAAAAGAAAAAAGAAAATATACATTATAATACATAGCTTAATTAAGAAAGAGAATGTAAATTTATGTTTTAAGACATCAATAAGGTCATCATCTGATTTGATATAAAATACATCTCGCACTGTTGTAACTCTTACTTTGATATTTCCTTTTTATATTTATTTATCAGTATTCATTTCATTCAAGAGGTTATAACTCTTGATATCCAGTATAATAGACCCATATAAGCGGAGCAAAATTCCAGATTAAAATCAACATATAACACTCTAAGAGACCCATATGACCTTTAGCTTATTTATTTAACAAAATATAAAGAATGGCTTTTAATTAATAACCAATTCTAAAAAGGAAAAACAAAATTATAAACCTGTACGACTAGATCATAAATTCTAACCAATTTTCTTGCTCACTAATTTCTTTTTGATTTGTTGTAAATAACAAGAAATTTTAACGTTTCAAAAATGGAGGATTGGGAAAAATGGCATCTCTCATAGCCCATGATGAAAATGGCCAAATAACATGAGTGGAGGTTAATATACTCGACTAAGCAAGCAACACCTTCCCATCCATGTATTTTAACTTTGGACCTAAGGTTTTGGCCGCCTTTCCTTCAAAAAAAAAAAAAAAAAAAAAAAAACCTTTGGACCTAGGGTTTGATTATGTTGGAACTCTACGTAGTGGTCAAATTAGTTCTTTGACTTATAACTAAGTCCATATTTAAAATGGATCCTCACTAGACAACTCTAAGAGAGCTAGTTGCAATGGCGAAAGCACCATGGATATTAAATTATACCATAAATCTAATTCCATAAGATTTTTTGACACAACTTGTTACAATGAGTATATAATAAAACTATAAAAGTGACTGACATTAAAGTAATATTGTTCAAATATAATTTACCACCTTAACCAATAAAACAACAATACTTAACAGAGCGTGCGCACACACAAATATATATTTGAAGATGTTTGACAATTAGTTGATTTTATAATATTATGCCTATAAGCTTTTTTAAGTTTCATAATTTTATGCATCATTAATTTAATATATATTTTAAAATTGAATTTAGCCTATTTAGGTTGTATTTTATATACGTAGTGATGGAGATCAAGGCACCGCTTCGAAAGATCTCGTTCAAGTACCAATTGGGCCCGTTACAAGAGCACGAGCAAAGAAGTTCAAGGATGTACTCAACAGACTCATCTAAGAGTTATGGGCTCAAGCAAATTCGTGGAGGCCCATTGAGCATGATCCACGTGGGCAACAAAAAATCATCACCTTAATTCAAGTTCTAGAAGGATCCGGTCAAGGCTAAGAATTGGCATAAAATATTTTAGGTCTATGTAAAAAACGTTATTCTAGGTTTAGGTGATTTATTTCCTTGTTTTTAAGTGCATTTAATGCTTTTTAGGTCAAACTTTATTCCTAATATGGTTAGGTATCAATTAGGAGTTATTTTAGAATATATTTTCTTGTCTGTCAAGTTTTAAGGAGCCTTTAAATAGTCATCTAAGTCTGCAAACGTTTTTCAGATATTATTGATAAAACTTGTAAGGTTTATTCTCTTTGGTTCTTTGAAGAACTACTCGAACTTATCGGGAATTCCCGTGGCGTTCATCTCGACTTATCAAATGGAGTTTCCACCACCGTTTGTGGTGTCTTCCTTATACCGAGGTTCTTGTTTGTCATAAACAACGGGTCGAGGTCTCCCATTTGAATCTGTCCATAGAACGATCTTGGGTTCCCTTTCATTGTTGGGTCTCGTTATTCTTGACGGGGTTCACATCACGTAGCTTCCAATTAGCTTAACTAGTAGAATATGATAAAATTTGCAATGTAACTAAACTTATTTACCATTAAAATTATCCTTAATCTTTTTACAAGTATGCATGTCAACCAATTGAATTTTATTTATTTATTTATTTATTTTTTTATGTTCTCACATGGAACTCCACATTAGTGACTACTATTCTCTTGTTATTATTATTATTTTGATAAAAATACTATTTTGGTTCTTAAATTTTATCAAATTTTTTTTTTCATTCTTAAATTTAAAAAAGTTTGTTTTTGTCCATAAATAATTAAAATTTTTTTATTCCTATTTTTGTCTCTAAACCTTTTTTTAAATAAAATTTAAGGATGAATTTTATTAATACTATTGTGTTTTTTTATTTTTTATATTATTAAAGTTTACGGATGGAAAAAAACAACTTTTTAATAAAGTTTAAATATCAAAACAGTATTTTTAATATTTATTATTTTTTTAAAGAACTCAAAAATCTCACCCTCTTGAGTCTTGAGTGACATGATTGACATCCCAAACTCCTTGTCACAGAGTCCTCGCAAAAAACAAACCAAACCTGTAAATGCTGCAAACTCCCATTGCTCTGCTCTCTCTCATGGGCCATGGCTACCCTTTCTCACTCTCACTTCCTAACCTTCCTCTCACTCCCTTCGCGTAAACTCTTCTTGCTTCCACAACTTCATCTTCACCAGAACAAGCTACACTGCGAAACCCAGGAACACCCACCTCCGAAACAATTTACAACCTGTGCTTTGTCAAATAAAAAACCCAGGTTTCAGTTCCTGATATGCTTGGTTTTTGTGTGTGTCTGTTTCTTCTATGGTTTTTCTTTTGTATCTGTTTTATGGGTTTTCTAATTGTGTGTGTGTGTGGGTGTTTTAGTAGTAGAACTAGAAAGGTAAAGAGCAATGAAGAACTGTGCAATGACATACAGCAATTTCTCACTGAGTTTGGGTTTCCAGAGGATCACGTGCCTTCCACCAAGGAGCTTTCGCTGCATGGAAGGTAAGGTTCTTCAATTCTTTCTCTGTGTTTTTGCTTCTAAGTATTTCTTTGCAATTCATTTAGGTTCTCTACTAGGCTTTATTAAGAAAAGAAGAATAGTAGTAGATTGATGTGTTACTGTTGAGTTCTTTATCTCCCACATGTTTAAATTTAATTACCCTTTTGGGAAAAGATAATACTTTTGGTGCTATATTGGTACATGCAACTATGTGATTGAATTTAATTGGAGAACCTAAAGAACTGAACCTAAAAATTTGTCCTGAAAAATTAGTATGTTCTAACATGGTAGTGAGAGAAGTATTTTTGGTTAATTACTAAATGCTTATAGAAGAGGGATAGGGGGCCATATTTATGTCATAGAAACACATCTTAATTAGCCAACCATAACTGAAATTTATGATGTTTTCTTAATAGGTCATTTAACTAGTTCAAAAGGCCAAGATGAGTTTTTACAGAGTGGAACATTGAGGAAGACCTAAAACTGACAGAGATTATGATTTTTGATAGCATAGAATGGCAGAGAAGAATAAGTCTTGGTTGTTGTTGTCATTGTAACAAATTGGTGGAAATGATTATGCGATGGACTCCTTAATCTATACATATTACAAATACAATGCGAATCATTTAATAATCTTTCTACAAGATGAAGGTTTTGTATAACTTATCAAAAAAAAAGATGAAGGTTTTGTATGTATCCATCTTGAGCTAAAAAGTAATATTTGTGCTAATATTTATAGGAATGACCTTGCAAACATTGTTAGACGGAGAGGATATAAACTGATTAGAGAGCTTCTTGCTAACTCAACAACATCAAACAATGATGGGCTTGATCCAAAGAAAAGCTTTGATGAAAACCAGGGTGCAATCAGTGATCACGAACATATATTAACAGGTTTATCTCAGTTTCTTTAAGTGTTATTCAATCCTCATTGTAAAGTACCTCTGGCTGTTATTTATACCCTGTTATATGTTAAAAGGTCAGGACAAGAAGGCGAATACTTTGGTTGTTGAACACATCTCATCAACTGATATCTCCACCGTAGGGAACGATTACATTAGTCCAAGTAGTGATTTGGATTTCAACTCTGGTGACTTTAGGAGCCTACCTGTAGAATCTTCATCCAATTTGTTTTTGGAAGAAAAGGTATCGCATAGAATAAAGGGTCATGATGAGAAAGTAAAAGGCGTGGCTGAAAATGCTTTCTTGTCAACTGAAGTTTCCACCATGGAAAGTTCAAGCATCAATTTTGATCTCAACACTGATGAAAACAGCTGCATGCCTGTAGAACTTTCAGTCCTGGAGGAGAAGACTTCATCTAATTTGCAAGTTGAGGACAAGAAGGTGAATAATATGGTTGAAGATGTGGCCTTTTCAAATGAAGGAAAGAAACATTATTCCTGTAGTTCAAATCCAGATTTCAATCCCACTGACTTTAAAAGTATGCCTATAGAATCTCCAATCAGTTTGTCCTTGGAGGAAAGGCCCTCATATAATTTGAAAGATCAGGATGAGAAGATTAAGAATAATAATGTACCTCTCTACTCTAGTGAAGATTCTCGCATGCCTATAGAATTTTCAGAGAACTCATCCCTTGAGGAAAAGGTGACTAAGTTTATTCAGAATGGGGATTTGGATATGATTGAGGGTAAGATTCTCTATAAACAATAATTTTATACTCACTTCATCAGTCAATATATATATATATATATATTTATATTTTTTGGCATGCCACTAGTCCAGACGCTGGTGTTGATTTTGACATAAAAGTATAAGGTGCTTGACTCAACAATATGAAATATATTCCAAAAATTGATGGGGGGATTGGTTGGAGTTAAGTGTTTGACATTTATTCATGTGTCTATCATCAAAAACAGAAAAACCCCTTGAAATGGTATCAGAGGTGTCTCATCTGCCTATATACTTTCACATCTTGCCAACCTTTTCTTAATATGTTCCCTCCTTGTTCCCTATTAAAATAGTGAGGATTTATTTTCCTTTTGCTCTCCTTGTCCCTATGTTTTTGTGAATCCTACAATGCGATAATTTTGATGGATAGCATATGAAAACATGTAGAGGAAACTCACTCAGCATTTGAGCATATGAGTAAGGTGACTGCTTGGAAGCTAATAAGTCTGAGGAGTACCTATATTATAAAGTTTTTTCAACTTAATATTTGTTACTTAACATGATCCAAGATGTTAGGCTGATGGCAATCTTTGTGCTAACATGTTGTGATGGTGTAGTTGCAAAGTTCTAGGCACTTTGGACTACCATAATTGGAGTATTGCAGTTCCCAAGCTGTATTACAGACCATGGTTTTCACTACAGTAAAACAGGCCTCATATGTGGGTTCTCCAAATAGTATTTGTTTGAATGATGTACACCTGATGAATGGACATGCAGCACCTTCTCATTATCTTTATCATGACTAGGTAGTGTCACTTACCTCTTAGAGTTTTACAGGAATAGCTGGAGACAGTTCTGCACTACATTTTTATTTTTCATAGTGTTAGGTTCATAGTTGATGAAGTTATATTTATCGTTTTTGGGAAGAAAAATTATAATAAGTTTTATAAAGTTGAAAAGGGTAAAAAAAAGAGTTAATTATGGCTAATAACCCTAAACTATGGGATCATTTGCAATGTGCTCTTAAATTTCAAACTTCTGCAATTAGCACCCTGATTCGAGATTTATTTGTAATTTCTACTACTCATCCAAATTATAGTGCACACTGATAGATTAATGGACAACTGTCCATCATAAATTATGAATACATTCACAATGTTTACCCTATAATAAAAAGTCTTCAATTCACACCCTAATTTGAAATTAATCTACTCACTAGTTGGACATTCTGGACACTGATTTGGATAGTGGGTAGCCTTAAAAATTAATCTCGAATTATGGTGGCGAATGCAAAATTTTGTAGTTTACGATGCACATTACAAATGCCTCTATCTTTCAGAGTGGATATTTGCAATTAACCTTAAAAATATATTTCTTAATACCTTTAAAATAATTCCCTTTGTACCATAGTAAATATCTTCTTTGCCATCTTAATAGTTCTAGTATACTATTTATCAAAAAAAAAAAAAAAGGTTCAAGTATACTGCTATTGTTGCTTATTTTTTTGTTTAATGTCCCTGTTACCCTGTAGATAATTTTTCAACCACTATAAATACATTGGTTTTGTATATCTTTTAGTCATTGTATTTGTCTTTGTAGAATGATTTCTATCTTGAGATTGAATTTGTTAACTTTTATTTATTTGGTGCCTTTGAATATTGAAGTTGAGTATGTGGAGCTGCTTGATGCTCAGATAATGCCTATGGTATATTAAATGAACGTGTTGCTGAAGAAAGCAAGGAATTTATCCAGCCGCAGAATTCGGTAGTGCAGCCTGCTGAAGAGCACTCTGGAAATTCGCTTAATGGAGGGAGTGTTGGCAGTACACTGACATCCAAGGATGTCACTCCTGCTGCATTAGTCACTCAACCGCTTAGGTTAGTAACTTAGTATTCTATAACATATGATAAAAGTGCCGAGACCTGCAACTCTTATTTATTTTCTTTTCTCAAACTGTTATAACCATTTGAACGAGTTTCACATGTCTAATTTCATGAACACTAAATCATGCTATTCATAATTTCTATTTAGTTTCTTCATCATGTAAGCGACACTTCTACTTATTGATTTCAATCCATTAATTTGTTCTTGAAATATTGGCATATGTTGTGAAGAATCTAGAGGTGCATATTAGATGAATTGTTCTTTATTATGAACAGCAACAACAACATTAAGCCTTAATCCCAAAATTTTGTGGTTGGATATGGATTCTCAACAGACTAGTCACAGTCGGCCACATGTATTATTTTCCTTCATTTTATTCTATTTTGAAATCATACTTTCCGTTACTTTCTTAAT
Source organism: Quercus tomentella (assembly GCA_028535165.1). Lineage (NCBI taxonomy): Eukaryota > Viridiplantae > Streptophyta > Magnoliopsida > Fagales > Fagaceae > Quercus > Quercus tomentella. Next base: position 5,273,498 of record JAPQVY010000012.1, read on the forward strand.
TCACATATCCTTTTTTACTCATTTTATTAATTAAAGAAAAAAAATTTTCCTCTACCTTTTTTCATTCTCCGCTGAACTTAACCAGACCATTATAAGCAAATTTCCCTTGTCTTTTTTCATGAAAAACACTTGATTTATAAAATTTCATTCCTCAATAATCCCTTCTATGATTACCAGAGCCCTTTTAAATAGGCTTTCAAGGAGTAAATTAATAAGAAAAATAATCCAAGTACAAAACATAATCTCACATAATCCTCAGCAAGATTAAAGTCAAGTTCAAAAAGAAATTTAGTTCAAAATGCAAAAATAAAATCTGGAAGAAAATCTGAAATGATTTTGCTCCTTGCATCACGATTTGGTTGTAGTATTCCAAACAGTTTGTCTCTTATGATCACATTGTCCATTTGCCAACTAACATCAAATCGGTTATATGCCAGTGAAAAAAAGTGAACATATTGTTTCATTCAACTTCAGTCGATTTTCTATTTTTCTTGCTTCTTTGTGTTCTTTGGCTGGTTATGGGTTTTAATTTTTTCTTTGACAGTATTTCTTTGGTGTTTAAAATCTTTATAGGGACGATCATGTGTCACCTGGACTATTAATGACTGCTAAGCTGGACAAAGATTTGGACACAGAGGTCACACTTATATTGTTTTATACAAAATCAATTTCCATTGGCGGTATGTTTGACATTATTCCTTAACTTTTATGTTTTCTGTGATACAGAGTAGCATAAGGGAGAGGCAAGCTGATATTAATCATCTCAAGTTCATGCTGGTAGTAATCTTAACGTTTTTTTTACCCATATTGAATTTTGTCACATATAAAATAAATGATTTGGCTATTTACTGTACTTCTTGTTCTGATTAGCATCAGAAGGAGTTGGAACTGTCACTGTTAAAAGAACAGATCGAGAAAGAAAAGGTATATGAGCAACTCAAAATGATTATGTTTAAATGAGACCTTGCCAAGTGGCTGCATTTCATTTTTTCATAGCATTCACAACATTAAAATTTCAAGATTGGACAAATTGAGTGCTGACACACATTATGGAATCATTGATGATTTCTGATGGGGCCTTTTGTTTTCTTTTTTCTCAACCTTTTGTTCATGCAACGTTACTCTAGTGATTTATCATATGAACATGGAATTACTGTAGTTGTCCCCGAAACTCATTAATAACACTCAAAAAAATGTTGCACCTCCACCAGATGCATAAGTTCTAGGAGCCATCTTGCTTACAAGATCTAACTAAAAAGGGCACTGCAGGAAAACCAAAGTAAAGATATTACTGCTGCAAAATATAAGTATAAGAAGGATTAAGTTAACATCTGATTTTTTCCTATATCCCAATGCGTGGTCTCCATGGATTTCATAAATTATAGGAACATATTGAGTCAACTGAAGATATACATTTCTTCGAATAAATATTCATAGTTCAAAGAGACATGAAATCTTAATTTTTAGAAATGAAGTTTTTGATGCAATAACTACCTATTTTATTTTTGCATTTCACTTCTGGCCAGCTTTCTTTGTCTGACTTGCAAACCAAGGCTGAAGCAGAAATCAGCAAAGCCCAAAAGCTTATCTCAGAAAAAGATGCAGAATTACAAGCTGCTGAAGGAAGTCTTTCAGGACTAGAAGAGGTACTGCATATAACATTTTGCTTGGACTGATTTTGTGTGTGTGAATGTACGTATACGGTCACAGTGCAGTCACTGCAGTGTCTGGGTTTGTTTCTGAATATGGCAAGGCAGTAGTCAACTTTCATGATTTATGCTTATATTGCTGGAATTGAAGGATACTTTGTTGGAATACTTCCTCTTACAAATTACAATACTCTTCCAAGCTCTTTATTATTTATGAACTAGAACCTGCAAATTGAGAGTATTTTTGGATTCCCAATTGATGCCTCCAACAAATGAAAAACAAATCTGAATGGAAGTCTAGTGGAAAGAATATCTTAATGTAGCACGACACATTCAAGGAGCTCTCCAGAAAACTTGGACTCTTGTTGGAAATGTAGACATGCATCAATCACACAGTGGATATGTTGACACACAATATGGAAAATGAATTTGATAGTTCAAAATATAGATATTATAGAAGCATATAAGAAGCAAGATATAAAAGTAGTGATATTATATTACATTTTCACATCAGAACTATCCATTCCAATTATTGTTTGTATACCTTTTAACTGACACAATGTGTTAGCAACATGAAATTGGAATCTGCTTGGACTTTGGTTGAAACTATATGCCTGCTGACTGGGATTGATTAATTCCCCTGTTGTTTTTAGGTTTCGATTCAATACTTTGGGGAGGGAGAAATTGTGGAGGTGTCAGGTAGCTTCAACGGTTGGCATCAGCGGATTAAAATGGATCCACAGCCATCATCAAGTATCACAGACCCCAATGCCTCAAGGTCTTTAATTTTTTGCCAAATTCTCTATTTACAACTCAGCATCACTGTCAAGTTATTTTAATTTTCATTACTAGTTTTTTCCAATCTAGGTTTCAGATATTCAACTTGTTTTATCTTAGTAGGTTAAAAAGAAAAAATAAATGACTTTTTTTTTTTGTGGTGTTTCCTTCATTCCTTGAAAAGGTGTTTGTTTTATGTTGTCATTTTACTCCCATTTCAGTCAAGCCCACCCTTCCTCTTAAAGCATAAAGCCCGGCAGGTCTTAGGCTTTAATGATTTCTAAAAACTCTGGAAATTTGTCCCAAAAAAAAAATACAGGAGTAAAAGGTCTCAAGAAGAAAATCATCAGGTAGAAAGTGACATAAACATGTCTGTGGTATCCACCTAGATGACTAATGCTTAATTGGTCAACCTTGACATGCCAGATGCTTGTGGTGTGACTGTCATTAATAATATGAACATAGAAAATAGTGTTTGAGTCAATCAATATGTTTTTGTGATGGACCACATTGGCATTGCACTTCCTCTTAGCACACTAGATGCATCTCTTCTGGCTCAATCTTGTGTATTAAGAATAATAATATTTTTTATATATTTGCTGCTCAAACTTTGATTAATTAAATAATGAGCTTACTGTGATAACATGTTCTTCCAGGAATTCTAGACTTTGGTCAACCGTGCTGTGGCTTTATCCTGGAACATATGAGGTGTGAACATCTACTATCTAATTTCTGTCGCAATTGCTTATACTGATGTTTGAACAGAATTAATTGTTTCAGCTATGAGGGATTTTTCCTGATTTTAGGAAGATTCCTAGTAGTCATTTGTTTGGATTTTGTGAAGTCATTTTATTAGTCACTGCTATAGAAGTGGTGAAACTGCTGTCTGATATTAACATATAATATATTTTCTGTTAAAGAATTCATAACTTATTCCCTAGAAGCGACATCCTGTTTATTGCAGATAAAATTCATTGTTGATGGCCGCTGGAGGACTGATCCTCGGAGAGAGTCAGTTACCACGGGTACCATATGTAACAATATTCTTCGAGTTGACAAATGATACAGTTTTGGCTGGCGGACATTTTTGCAATCCATAAGGTAAATTCTTTTTACTTCCTTACTGTTCTAATAAGAGTTTTGATTCAAAGTCATAAAGCAAGTGCAGTGGGCTTGTCATACTCCATGGGAACTTAACTTTATGGAACTGTCTCAGACCTTAGCCTTACATCTGAAGCACCATTACTGTATGCCAACTCTTGTAAAATTATGCATGGCCAATCACTAGATGGTTGCAAGTAGAATTTTTACCCAATTTTATTGCAATTTGTGATACAGTGATAGTTTTCAATAATTTTTAGAAAATTTACTTCTCTTTTTAAACTAATTTTCCTACCTAAACTATCAATGAAATCACGTGGTTTAATATCCTCCAATTATGGCAAGGTTGGCATCAAAAAGGTTTTTGTACATAGTTTCTTGATTCATGGTGATTTTTGTATGGATTTCGTATGTCTTTGCAGAGTTGTCATATTCCAATCCAAGAATGTTTATTTGCTTCAAATAGTTAGTTGAATTCTGGTCGTATATATATGTGTGTGTGTGTGTGTTTGTGTGTGTATATATATGTGTGTGTGTGTGTATTTCAATTTATGCTTATTATGTTGGGGTTATTGGTTAGTGTACAGAAAACAATGATAGATTGCTTGGAGTTCTGTACTATCCAAGAAAAGATCAAAGCTTAAAGCCACGTAGGTAAAAGAAATGGAATCAGGCCTTCAAGACCATGCAGATTTTGGATTGATGTTGCTATCTTGTACCATGAAAATTAAGGTCCTTTAGCCTGTATATATATGTGTGTGTGTGTATTTCAATTTATGCTTATTATGTTGGGGTTATTGGTTAGTGTACAGAAAACAATGATAGATTGCTTGGAGTTCTGTACTATCCAAGAAAAGATCAAAGCTTAAAGCCACGTAGGTAAAAGAAATGGAATCAGGCCTTCAAGACCATGCAGATTTTGGATTGATGTTGCTATCTTGTACCATGAAAATTAAGGTCCTTTAGCCTGTTATGTGCAACGTTTAGTATTAAACTCTTTTACCAAGTTCAAGTGATAGCGCAGCAGTAATGACAATTTTTGTAGTGCATTATGTCTGTGATTTGAATTCCACCCCTCCCCTTCCCGCTATCTACCTATTAAAAAAATGTTTAGATTTCTTTCTGTTTTTGTTTCCTTTTATATTTATATTTCCCATATTCACTTGGTAAGCCAGCATACAACCTAGCAAGAAATCAGGTGGTTTCATAATGCTCGTGAAATATTGATGCCTGAAAATATTGGGAGTTGCAATTTGATGGCATTTCTGGAAAGGTTGAGAATTCTTAGGTTAGCATTTTACAACTGGGAAATTTGATTTTTAGGACAAAAAGTTGAGAATGTGAAAAAGATTTTTAAAATTGTCTCTCTAAAGTTATTAATCCCACTTATCAAAGCTATTTTGAGCTTATTAGAATTTTGAGGGGCTTTTCTGATAACCCTTGGTACTTGGTAGGCAGCAAAGGGGGCCGAGATTAGTTGGCCTAATGTTGTGTGCAACAGATCAACCAATAAAAATATGAAAAAGGGCAACAAATCAATAAAATTATATATGATCTCCTATCCAGCATGACTTAATGCTTCTGCCTTTACCAAATAGAGGGAAGTGCCAAATTTGTAGTCAATAACTAGAGTAAAATACTACTGGGTTTCATGGTCGGTGTGCTAAATTCAATCTCTAATCCTTACATTTTTTGTTAGGTGATGACAAAGATATTATAAATTATACTATATAAATCTTATTAAGATGTGTTAGTTTATAAATACAAAATAAAAAATTCATTTTTTTTTTTTTTTTTTTGTGGATAAATTCATTATGAATTTTTTTTATTAAGTTGGCAATGTGAGTTTCCAAGTACCTATATAATACAAAATAGTATTTATTGTTGTTATGATCTTGTTAAGCCACATTAATGTAGCATTTCAATCTACTTCGATCCATTTAGTCCATTTTTGTCCAATTTGGTCCCAATCGGTTTATTTCAGTCTATCTGGTCCACTTTGGTTAATTCGGTCCAATATGGTCCTATTCTGTCTATTTCAGTTCATTTCTGTCCAATTCGGTCTATTTCGTCCCATTTGAGTCCAATTCGGTCCACTTTGATCTATTCGGTCTACCTTGGTCTATTTCAATCCACTTCGGTCTAATTTAGACTAATTGAGTCTTAAATTTTTATATATATATATATATATATATATATTTTTTTTTTTGTAGGTAGCCTTTTTAGTTTTTGGCTCAAAAAAAATTTTCCCTTTAATTTTTAGGATGAAAAGTATGAAATGAAAATGTTACGATTGTAAGCTTATATAGTAATTTAAACTTAATGTAATACGTTACATATGTTCCATGGAATAGGAGTGTAACATTTTAAAAAAAATATTCTTGGATATGTTCAAATTAGTCAATCAATTATGGTTTTTTTTTTAAAAAAAATTTGATAACATCTTCTCCCTTTAAATTTAAAAAGTATTATAATTATGAAATCACTATGTATTGTTATTGAATGCAAAATAATTAAATAACACATGCACTATTTAACCAAAAGATTTTACATTATTTTCTTACAAAATAATTATATTACATTTTTCTACGTATTGCCTGTATCTGCGACTAGTTTGTAGTAAAATTTGTAGTAATTTTGGTATTTTTTTTGTTTGGGTTGGGTGGGTAGGCTAAAGTATATTATCATTTGGTACCATCGTTGACTTTGCCCTCCCCTAACATTAATAAAGCCAATGCCTTGCCCTTGCGTATGGTCCGACATGAAAATGTCATGCTAAAAAGATTAGTGGGGAGATGGAGGTTCGTGTTGAGACCACGTGTTCGTGAGATGGAGGTTCTTATAGACTCTTTGTTTCAGTTCAGTTGGCGTGTCTCTTTCCTTGCCTTTCCTATACTTCCTCTTCTATCTATCTTCACTCTTTACTTTCTTCTTCTTCTTTCTAGTCCAGTAAATCTAGCTACTATACTCCTATTTTGATAAACTAAGCCAACAAAACTAGTGTAAACTCTATTCACTTTCTTTGCTATCTTTTGAGTCCAGAAAGAAATGTCAATACTCAATGCGTCTGCTGCTCTTCGTATGAATTTTATGTCTCCTCCTCTGCTTCCTCCCTCACCAACTTTTTCCAAAATCCATTCTAACACGTTGGCTACTACAAGAATAACAACAGGAAGAACACTAGTTATCAGTCCATCTTTTGCAGTGAAGAAGGAGACTAGTGAACCTCTTGATAAGGTAGAAGAAGAAATGGAGGAACCCCGTGAGACCCTGTTGTACTCTTTTACTCCTTTGCCTTTGTTCTTTATGGCTGCTCTTCCTGGAGGTAAATGTTGTTACCATCTTCTTTTCAAAGCATGGGTGAATGTATGATCAATTTGCCAAAAACATTTCTATGGATATTGTATATTCTTTGTGTACTAAGCCGCCTTCTCTTTTTCAATGAATTTTATTACTTTTCAAAAAACTAAATTTTGAGGTGCTTTATATTTTTTAGATGTTGGCTAGGGGATTAATGTAGAAGTAGCCCAAGTAGGATTTATCAGAACCGTACAAAAAGGTTTATGGTTTGGTTTCTTGTGTACCTATTAGTAATGGCGGTGCTCATAGAGGATCTCGCTCTATCAATTTTCGGTGGAATGAATTTTTTTTTCTTTTCTTTTCATTGTAATTTTGAGTCTAAGGGTGTTGGCGGATAGGACGAAGAATCCTAGTTTCTTAGAATAACTTCAATATGTGCCAAGGTTGATATGGGGAACAGGGCACGGGTATATATACTAGAGACGAGACTGGGGAGCTTTATTTGGTGAATTGTTGAAATTCAGGTTTATTTGTTTGAAGTTGAGCAAGTTGGCAGTGGTACATTTTAGTGCAATACTTTGAGGAAAACTTCTATGTCGTGTTAATATACAACACACTAGTGTTAATTAATTTGAGTGTTCTTCCTTGTCCATTTAAATCCTTGAATAACCAGCAATCGCACTGATATAATTCAAAGAAATAAATAGGAACCAAATCATCATACATTGTACCAGAGGGATGAGAACATTGTATGTTCTGAATAGGCTTTCTGAGTCCTCATTACACTGGGCATAAGATTAAGTCAGCAACAACCTCATGAACGTTTTTAATTTTTAGGTTCTGCTGGTCACAATTGTTAGGTCACTTGGAGGAGCAGCACCTTTTCTATTTTATCTTCTAATTGTATATAGGTTTCAGCAAGTAGTGGGGTTTTCTATTTTTATTTTTATGATGAATGAGTATTTTGTCCCAATGGGAGGGAAAGCTTCAAACCAATGACCTTATTTTCATAAGATGTGGTCCTAGCCAAGTAGGCTATCCCTTGGGGATTTTGCAAGACTGAAGTTTTTACTTTGTCACAAAGTATTAGCTAGCCTACTGCAGAATTCATCTGCTTGTAAAGCATATCTAGAAATTCTTTTGCATAAGCCAGATGGTTAGTTATTTATGAGCTTTAACATTAGCCTGATATTACTTGGTAAAAGTCATGAGACATTAACATCTGAAAAACATAACAACATTTAATATATGAATTACAGCTGGTGCTGTGAGATCTCTGTTTGGGCCTTTTGTTGAGCTTATTAAGTCATGGAATCTTCCTGGCTGGCTTGTGCATTGGGGTCACCCTGGAAACATGGTATAAGAATTTCCTTCTGTTTCCCTCACTCTTATCTTACATAATATAAACCACAAACTACTGCAAATATTACCGCAAATATTACCAACAATTTTTGGGTTTAGAGTTACATCATCTAATTGTCTACTGTTTGATCCTTGAGCCTGTAGGCAGTTGTGCTCTTTGCCATGGGTGGCTATGGAACATATCTAGGTTTCCGTTTACGTTTTTCTGATGATGTGGTAAGAAACTAATTAAAATGTTTGCTTATTGTAACTAAAAAATTGATGCTGGTTCTGGTGCCATGATTTATTTTGTTGACAAGCCGTACTTCATCAATTCAGGAGGAGAAGGCCATTGCCAAAGACTTGCACCCAAAGCTGCTAGCTGGGATGTTTTTCTTCTTCGCTCTTGGAGCAACTGGTGGAATAACAGCTCTACTCACTTCAGATAAACCCATCTTTGAGAGGTACTTCTAACAATTATGTTATATACACACACACACACACATACACACATCATTCTAACTTAGAACAGGTCCTCTTTATTTGATTTAGAGAAATTGAACTTTACATGGTTGTTTTGCAGTCCTCATGCTGTTACAGGTTTAACTGGCCTTGCTCTCTTGACCTTACAAACCACATTACCTGCATTATTTGAGGTAATCATGATTTTGAGGACCTGAATTCTATGGTTTTTCTTCTTTTTATATCTATTCCCAGTCTTTTCAATTTCTTATTTTTCTTTTTCACATTAATCATGCAGAATAATCCAGGATTGCGAAATGTTCATGGTATCTTGGGTAGTGGGATTATGACATTGTTTCTTGTGCACGCTGCTCTTGGGCTTCAACTTGGGCTCAGTTTCTAATCACACCTTGTCCATGCCTTGTCCTCTTGGACTCTATGTCATTCAAATTTGTTTATAATGCACATTCTTTTTTGAACATTTGCTTGTTAAGCAGAGAAATTGTTTGTAAGGTAATTTGACAGCAATTTTTGGAGGACATGATCAATGAGATTATTGTGATTGCATGAGGCCTAACATATATTTCTAGGCTTAAGAAGCAACTTATGTATTGATCCCCCACCCCCCGGCGGATTAGATGCCAAAAATGTCATTGTGTCGTTTGAGAGTTTATGGTGTTACAACTTTAGAGGGAAAAAAAAAACTATATTTAGCAATTAATTTAATTATAAATTATATAAAATAATTAATTTAATTATATTTAGCAATTATTTTAACATATTGCAAAATTTTTGGAAGTCCCAACTTCAGTTACCATTTAAGATGGAATTACTAGTAGATTCAATAAGCACTAAGGGAACCATGTTTCCCCAAAATTTTAAACAATTCTTAAATATATACTTATATATTTGTTGATTTGATTATTTAAATTTATTCAAATAGAATCTCAATCTTATAGTAAATACGACAACAATACAAGCTCAATTTCAAAATTTTATAAATGTTCAATTCATAAGAAAATGACAAAATTCTATGTTGATAATGAACCTATAACAATACTCATTTTTTGGCTCAGGACAAAATGTGAATTATAACGAGACACACAAGTCACTTACTCGAAAAATCACGTCATGACAACTAGGCAAGTCGCCGTTTCCCAAATTCTTCTAAATTCTACACTCACCAACCACACCAAGCTCCAAAAGAGCAACTTATGGTTCATCTCTAGCTTGGGAATTAGGACATCATAATTTTCTCTTTGAAATTGATTCTTTATAGATATTTATGTTTCTTACTTCTGCTACTCTTGTATCTTCATCTCTCAACGTATTTATTTCTAATTGCAAGACTATCCTTGCTACATATGGCAAGTCATGGTTCAACACATATCTCATGAAGCAAACAAATGTGCTGATAGTTTAGCTATTTTTGGGACACAAACTAATTGATTCTTTATGTATTGAACTTACCCTTCATCCGAATATTTTTGGTAATTCTTCTTTTTTAGTACCGTATTTTTGAGAAGTCTAAGAACTCTCTCTTTTCTCCTAGAGTAGTTAATTATTTGATAATTAATTATGTAACATTTGGATTCTTCTATCTATCTATCTAGTCAAAAAGAAAAAGAAAAAAAAAGAGCAGCTTACTTGTGAATGATGCAGCAAAAGTACCCAAATTAACTCTCTTGAAGAGAATATCTTCTTCTTTTCTTTTTTTTTTTTCTTTTTTTATTAAAAAAAAATGCTTCATGAACAGAATATATGGTCATTAGAGTTTTTTTTTTCCCCTTTACATTTCTATACAATACAAACTGTATAATATTGCTGTAATGTTTAATTATTTGTTTGATTATACTCCTTACTTGCGTTCCACCATTGTTTGTTTAATTTCTCATCAATTTTAAATGATTAAATCTATGAAGCTTTTTTTAAAATATTAGTTGTTACATTTTATGGAAGCTGAGTTTTTTTCACAAATAATATGGTAATTTAAATTTAAAAGAAAATTTTTGAAAACTTCACTTCTAATCCATATTTAACCTCTTTAACTATCTTAAAAAAAGACAACAATTTGAAATAAAAATATTTAGCTTTTATATTATTGTTTATTTTAGCCCTGCCTTGAACACACATATATTGTTCATTAAAAAAAAAGAAAGAATGACACATATATCTGACTCCACGATTGGATGGGATAACATTAAAAAAAGAAATCCATCAATTGCAAATTGTATGTAATGGTTTCTTTTTCTTTTTTTTTGCTAAATAATTGTATGTAATGCCGTAATGGTTTCACTTTCATCATTCATGCATCCAATAATCGCCAACATTCTGAGCATATACTTTGTACTTTGTAGTTTGTAGCCACAGCCACAACTCTAGCATGCCATGTGAGACTTGATCCACTTTTACTGAAGTCTCATTCTCATGAGACTATGACCCATTTGGTTTGAGTTAGACAGACGGGTTTTGAATTTGAATGCTTGCACTTGCCTACAAATAAAATACGTAGTAAGAGATATGATCACATTGTTATGTTGGGTCCGGGTCCTGCATCGAACTCGGACTTCGGAGTCAGGATCCACACATGGTGGGCCCCACCAAGTAATAGATCACTCGGCATCTTCCTAGAAAATCTTAGATGATAACCCATATTGATACGGGAATGCAATTTCACTTATTAGTCTCTGGATTCGTCCTGTCCAATCATCACAACCGTCCATTTGGAGTTGGGATAGGTGGTGATTCATAAAATTATACATTATTAAAACAACTTAAACATACACGACTTTTAAAAGCTCTATTGACACTATTAAACATACATCCAAATTCACAATAAGTGTTATCTTATCATTGGTGCACTTAAATACATTTTTTCAGCAAGTAAACATGACACTCACATGTGTAAATACTTTTATTTTTAATGGATATTTACGATCAAATTTCAATCTAAGCAATCCAAAACAAACCAATCAAAATTTGATATAAGCAGAATTCTGTGTAAATATTTTAATGCAATCACAAGTTGACAACTAAACATGCTTAGAACCTTGAGTGTAAATTTGGGTATGTGCAAGAGGTCATATGATTGATTAAGAAGTACACATCTCATGGTTGGTGGGAGAAAAATTTTCCATTCTCGAGTCACAATTAGCAACTCAATTGGTTGGTGAAAAAGGGACCCACATACCAACCACAAATGTTAGGTAGTTGATGTGAACTGCAAAGCTCAAACGCGAATGGAACGGGCAGCATAAAAGGCACAACACCTCAAAGCCAAGAGCACAGAAACAGAGAGAGAGAGCGAGTCAGACGAAGAAACAGCTCCCTCTACTAACTACTACCAAATTGCCAAAACTAGATCCCTTACTATAAATATATACGATATAAAACCAAACCCATCTCTCTCTCTTTGTTTCATTTCCTCTCTCTCTCTCTCATTCCTCCTCCTTCTTCCAAGGCATACATACAGGCGCAGCTCTCCAGGTTCATATATCTATCTATATGTCCATTTTCACTACAATATCTTGAATAAATGTTGGCCTAGATCTATGTCCAATTAAAAAGATCTTGCAATTGTTCAATGTTTTTAACGTTGAGTTCCCACATTTTGTTTAGATCTGTTTCTGTTGTCACACACATTTTCAATGTTAAATCTGTTTTCTTTTACTAACAAGATCGGATCTTTGGGTTGTCTTTGTTTTTTGCTCATTTGGGTGTTGATTTTCTTGTTTGTTTTGGTCGTGTTTAACTTCCCATTTCGATGGGATCTATTTATACCTGGGATTACTGTAGTTGATGTGTGTTCAGTGTGTCATAAAGATGCTTTGCATTTATGTAATTTTTTTCTTCGTATTTACTACATGGGTTGTTACCAACTTTTACCATGATGTCAACTTTATGTTTGCCTTTTTTGGATCTATCCTCCGATGTCATGTTAAGTGGATTTACATTGGTATTTGGTACTAATGGTATGATGGGGTTGTAACAGTAATTATTTTACATCTGACATTCTAGTTCTCTGGTTATTGATTTTGGCAGTTCGTTAATTAAGCCTGCTTATCTAGGACATTAGTCTCTAGATATGCAAATTAAGGATCAATTGTGTAATTTCATATTAATTGACTTAGCTTTTCTGATTTAACGGTGCATCAATTTCCATCACGTGCATGTCGTGGCTATAATACATTGGGTGGGTGCCCCTTTTTTTTACTCGGTGAACCATGCATCTTTCTTTTCTTTTAATATAACATTACCTTGATCTATGTAAAATGGAGAGAGATTTTCAGCCCTGGATAATTGGCAAATATGATTTGTGTTCGTAACAAACTTCTTCATTATTGTAGATAATGATAAATAGATAGCTATATCATCAATACAAACTTCTTCCTCACCACCATAAAGTGAAATGGAAGAGTTTGGTTACAGTCAGACAAGTTATGGAGTTGGTGAAAATTCATAGAGTAGATACAAGTAATACTAATATATAGTCTTTGGCATTACCATATAACCTTGAAATGTATATATGGTGAAAATGATGATGATGTGGTTGTTAATGTCAATGAATGATGGAATTATTGGCTCCTTTACTAGGAAAGTTTATGCATGGTGCCCTTCATTTTTCTTTTTGTAGTGTCCTTTTGTATGTTGAGATTTTAAGTTTCATGGGATGTTTTCTGTAAATCTTATCTTGAAATCTCAAAGTGGGGGATCACTAACATATCATATCTTTTTTCCCAGTTTAGAAATGGAAACCTTCCTCTACACATCTGAATCTGTCAATGAGGGCCATCCTGACAAACTCTGCGATCAAGTCTCAGATGCCATCCTTGATGCCTGCCTAGAACAAGACCCAGAGAGCAAAGTTGCCTGTGAAACATGCACAAAGACCAACATGGTGATGGTCTTTGGTGAGATCACGACCAAGGCTAAAGTAGATTATGAGAAAATAGTTAGAGATACTTGCAGAGGCATTGGGTTTGTGTCAGCTGACGTAGGCCTTGATGCTGACAAGTGCAATGTCCTTGTCAATATTGAGCAACAGAGCCCTGACATTGCTCAAGGAGTTCATGGCCATCTCACAAAGAAACCTGAGGAAATTGGAGCTGGTGATCAAGGCCACATGTTTGGCTATGCCACAGATGAAACACCTGAGTTAATGCCTCTAACTCATGTCCTTGCTACCAAACTTGGTGCCAAGCTCACTGAGGTCAGAAAAAATAAAACATGCCCATGGCTGAGGCCTGATGGTAAGACTCAAGTGACTGTTGAGTATCAGAATGAGAACGGAGCCATGGTCCCTATCCGGGTGCACACAGTTCTTATCTCAACTCAACATGACGAGACTGTGACAAATGATGAAATTGCCAAAGATTTGAAGGAGCATGTGATTAAACCTGTCATCCCATCCAAGTATCTTGATGATAATACCATTTTCCACCTTAACCCTTCAGGTAGGTTTGTCATCGGTGGACCTCATGGAGATGCAGGACTTACTGGCAGGAAGATTATCATTGATACCTATGGTGGGTGGGGTGCTCATGGTGGAGGTGCTTTCTCAGGGAAGGACCCAACCAAGGTGGACCGCAGTGGTGCATATATTGTTAGGCAGGCAGCAAAGAGTGTGGTGGCTTCAGGGCTTGCTAGACGCTGTATTGTGCAGGTTTCTTATGCAATTGGTGTGCCAGAACCACTGTCAGTGTTTGTGGACTCCTACAAAACAGGGAAGATTCCAGACAGGGATATTTTGGCTCTGATTAAGGAGAATTTTGACTTCAGGCCAGGAATGATGGCCATCAATCTAGATCTTAAGAGAGGAGGAAACTTCAGGTTTCAGAAGACTGCTGCTTATGGTCATTTCGGCCGTGAAGACCCAGATTTCACATGGGAGACTGTGAAGCTTCTCAAGCCCAAAGCTTGAGCAAGCAAGCAAGCATTTTGCGGATGGTTATTATCATAGCCATTATTATCCTCGCAGGAAATGAATAAAGAGGCTTGGATGCATACATCAGATGTTGAGGATGAATATCACAGCCCTGATAAGAAGACAGAAGAGATGTGTGCTTTAAGTTGAGGTGTTAGCAAACATAGAAACCAACAGCTTTTGCTTCATCTGTCATTGTCTTTTATTCATTTTTTTTGCCTTTATTTTACTTCATTCTTCAAATATTGTTTCTGCAACCACCTGCATTGTCTATGATGACTCTATAATGTCATTTATTTGAATGGATCAATCTTGAATTTACTATATTGTTTCTTCTATAATTTGAATAAGTTACTGCCAATGATTTGAGAATTATCAATTGTGGATTTAACCGTCATTTACAGTTTGCAATTCATAATTAGTACCAGACATTTTTGAAGCAATAGTAGCTTGAAGACATTCAATCTAAAGATTCTGACACCCATGTGAATCTTACAAACAGAACAAGAAAAAAAGAATTCATTACAAAAAAAAAAAAACACTGCTGATAGCTTATGAGCCAAGTATAAATAAGGTTTAACAAATTCAGAACCCTCACAGTAAATTGTCTCTACAGCTAAATATCGTTTGTTCATCCTGAGATATGTCTTCAGGAGTGCAACCACAAACGATCGTGCAGCCGCTCTTCTCCAGCACCATACATCTCATCTACCTTTTCACCATCTCGGTAGAAATGAAACGTAGGTGTATAACGAATGTGCTGCGTTGTCTCTGGGCATTCGTCAATATCTGCATATATGAAAGAGAGCTTTGGGAAATTGTTACTCAGCTGACAGAATGAAGGGAGGATCTGGCTACAAACACCACACCTGAAAAGTAATAACAAATCAAAATTACTCCATATCATAGATTCTGTGTAGGAATTTCATGGGTTGTTCAAAAAGAAAAGAAAGGTACAATTTCAATAAGAGAACCATACCATGAGATACTAGAACAAATAAGAGCAATCATGAGAAATATTGCTAGTGCCAATTGCTAATGGTTTTCAACTATACTTGACCTTGTCATGATATAGTATATAGCCTGCTATTAGTTATGGAAGACCAAAGTGAAACCATTTGTAATGTGAAAATTGATCCAAGCAATTTCCATAGCTCAATTTTCCCCACCCATTAGAGGATAAACGCAAGCAAAGTCCACAGCATTAAGAATCAAAATTTAAAAACCAGTTTCCTGGCAAAACTGCCTCTAACTCATACAAATGCAAACTCAATATGCCAACCATCATTACATCAAACACATGGTGTTCATACAAGATGCTCACAGATAAGATACGGAAAAAGCCCTTTAAACATTTTGTTAAGTTACTTACCAAGAAGCACCATAATTGACAACTGCCTGCAAGGATTTTATCATTCAAAATCAATAAACTGAAGCTAATCAAAACATGAAAACTAAACAAGCAAATATAATTTCAAAAACAAAAACAACCCAGAAAATAAAAAACATCATCGAGTGCTTACAGGGGTTTTGGAAGACTTAATTTGGAGAAGAATGTCCTTGAGGTTTTGATCACTGGAAGCACTTTTCAAGTTTCCATGGCGATTCAGTGGAAGATCCAAACCTGTGCCATCCAACCCTTTCTTTGCGCTGTCTTCATTTCCATTCGTAGTAGCAGCAGACCCACCTTCCATTTTCCTCTTTTTTTGCCTTCAGTATACACAGTGAGTGGCTGAGAACTGAGAAGGTCTTGGTTTTGGTACTAGGAGTGAAGTGGCGAATCAATGACTACTTGTTTGTACCGCAATGTCATTTCCGTTTTCACGTCATCTACTTTCCTCGTGTTCTAAACTCAAGTCGTTTATTTTGTCAAAAACTGAAATTTGAAAATTAAAAATAATAAAAAAGTTATTGTTCACGACAAGTTACTGTTTATAAGCTTAAATGCATTGTTTATATTCTATGAACAGTACAAAAGGCGCTAAAAAAAAAAATGCAAACGCAGGAGAAATCATTTCTATCCAAACGTATACTTAGAGAATGATTATCACATACTCTTTGGTGCACTTTTATCGTATACACACACTACGTGGACTGAAATCGTATTTGAAAACATGATTTTAAAATTTTAAGTAAAAGTTAAAATTCTAAGAATGAATATCACGCATTCGTTATTGCACACTTATCGTATACATATTGCCAAATAAACTAAAATCATGTTTTGAAAATACGATTTCATGATTTCACAATTTTAACTAAGGAAAAATTAACGAATGCCTTAAGACTGTTGGTTTAGAAATTATTTTTTTTAAAAAAAATTATGGAAAAAGAAAAAAAGTTACTAAATTTTTTGGCTTTATTTATTTATATTTTTCATAATAGTGGTATTAAAACTTTCATAAAATGGTCCATTAACAAATACCTTAAGAGCACCCATTAACGAAATCTTTTAACTAGAAGTTTAAATTTTAAAAGGGTGTGTACAAATTGTGTAATAATGAGTCTATAACTAGGTTTTCCTATATGCGAATGTGTATGTTCTAATTAACAAAGTTTTCCTCCAAACTAATTTAGAGAAATCTAATCTAACCCATGTAACAACTTATAAAATCATTCATGTGTATTATTTAAATAAGTCACATACCTCATATCTATATGTATCTTTAGTCATATATTATACTTAATAATCATGTACTTGTTTAAAATGATTTAATACATAACGTGATACATGATTTAATATATATGAATGACCTTATGAAATCTTAGGTTTGGTGGATTGGTTTGGGATACCATAATATTAAAGGTTACTATTATTTAAAACAAATAATAATAATTTTTTATTATCAAAAAGAGACCTAAACTTTGGAATACGAGCTTTCTCTAGTCTTCTCTCTTTTCTTCAAATTTACCTTCTATTTTTCTCTTTCCAAAAAAATATATTTTTTCATGAGAAACTTCAAATTTACTTGACCAAAAAGAGACCTAAACTTTATTGGTATAGACAATGAAAGGAGAAGCATACAAGAAATTTTACAGCTCCTCAAGTGTTTCTGAGTTTCACAACATAAAATCCTACTGAACTAGAGCAAATTGTGATATCAATATTTGATTTCTGTGATATCGGGTGTATAAATTTTTTTTTTCTACAGTAAGTAGAACAGGTTCAAACCTAAGTTGAATCATGCAACGCCACTGAAGGTTGAGGCAGAAGGCCAAGGGCCCTGTGTATTGTGTGTGTGCGTGCACGCGCTGAATCTCATTTTTTAAACAAAAACATAAAACAGGGGATGGAACTCCATCTCCTTCCTCCCAAGAACTTTGAAAGGGCCTTGTGTGTTTGATAGAATGCTTAGATGTATTATTGATGACATAATGATTATAATGGTTGTTTATTTAGTGGTGCAAAAATAATATTAATAATCCGCAGTATGACCTGCAAAAGCTCCTATATATTAATGAGCTCTATATCAAATGTGCACTTATTCTTCCGATAGTAATGGTATGGAAGATAAGATCATGAATTTAAGGCCCAAAGAATGCATATGTATCTTACTAAGAAAACAAAAATCCTAAATATCAAGAAAGACAAGGCAAGTAATTAATCAAAGACCTTTGAACCTTAAAGTAGAGACTAGAGCTCTGACATTCATTCCTACTTGCTTAATAACTAATATGAAGTTCTTTGTTTCCTACATATTTGTTCTCAATGATAAGGGCATTGCCCAGGTACAGAGTATTTGTATTTTTGGAAATTTTATTTTTTCTTGGCTCTTCTTGTTTCCCTTTCAATCCTAATTCCAAGGATCTCCTTGTTCTATCAATATCTGAAAAGAAAAGGTACCCATATATCTATATATGTTCGAGAGTTGTCAGAAGTGATTGTAAACAAGTCAGCTCCCCCAGGTCCCAAAAGCTTGGCAGGCAATACCTCCAAGACAAGTGCAATGATCAACTTAGTTAGTTTCAGAGAAAACCCCTGGATGGAATTTCTTGCACAAAGCTTCCATGGCTGATTCAATTCGTGCTTGGTCCTGCAACCAAATTTTAAAAAAGCTAAATTTCATGGAAGAACTTGTTTACAGGCTTTAATGTAAAAGTCATTTTGTCCTCGTGAAGTTTTCTCATACCTTGCCTTTGAAGCTAATTGTGAGGGGTCCACTTCTGGATCTGCGATAACCCCCTTGATGATGCAGAAGAAGAATGAAGTTAAAATGAGATAGAAAAAGATATAATATTCTCCTGAAACCCACACTAGCTAAAAAGACTCTTACCAATGTAAAGGTCTGGGAATTCAAGACAAAGTTTTGATAGAGGTTGAGCAGTTTCTACCTGAATGTTATTAAACATAGGCAACAATGAGGTGATGCCACACACAGTAGAATATTGATGGTACATGGACATTAAAAAAAGAGCTAGTAATACCAGTAAATTAACCATAAAAAGTAAAAAAGATTGCCTGAATTCTATGATATGCATCATTAGAATTGCTAAACAATAGGTTTTCCTTTGACAAGTAAAATTGCATCACAGGTGAGCTTCCTAATCTTAAAATATCCATTCTGGAAACTTCACGTACAGCAATTCTAGAATTCACTTTGAGAAAAATATAGAAAACATGCTAGTGAAAGAGTGTGTGATTTATTTCTTCCCTTCATACACAAAAGACACCGCACATATTTCTCCATTATTTTTGAAGGTTCATACCATTAACTTCTCGACATTGTTCCCCAAATTCAAGGCCATCATCTATACAAACACTAATATTTAGCTATGGTAGGCCAAGTGTGCATTAGCAATACTATTCAGCTTAACCCATTTAAACTGCAATTCACACTAAAAGAGTTTTGAAAGACTTCATGTGCCTATAGCTCTGTCTGCTCTTTATAAGGGACAATGTCTTAAATGTAACTTGCCTGGTGCATGCAGCCAGATGGCTGATACAGGAAAAGCGGAACTAGGAAAGAAATACAAACATCTCAGTACTTGGTAACATCTCCCCCCCCCCCCCCCCCTTCTCCCTCCCTCCCCTTTCTTTACATGCACTGAAGGTCAAGTATGTCAAGTCTAAATACAAAGATAACCAGAACAAGCTTAAACCCTAGCAACAATAGAAATGACTACCACAATCAATAGCCAACAAATTAAATTATCGACAGAAATATATAGGTATAGAGTTTAAACACATACATCTGAAAGCTGTGTTATCAAACACTTAGATATGTATGGCTCCATCATTTCGAACAGGCCACCAGATCTTGTTAATTCAATCAAACACTCCCACTCCTTGTCCAGCTCCATAATATTTGTTGCAGTAAGAATTATCACATTCTGACACTTGATCTACAAAAAATTGTCTGACACTTAGTAGTTCAAACTGACACAGTAACACTTGATAAATGACATTGTATAACAGATATCAAGTTGGTCCAGAAAGAAGTTGATAATTTGATATCGCGTCATTTTTCATAGCTCATGCTTCAATAAGGTGAGGTTCTAGCTCACCTTACACATCAAAAGCATACTATCAGACGCGAGCAGCAAGCTTGATTATTAAAAAAAATAAAAGTATCAGATTTGAGCTTAGAAACTTACCAAAGGCACAGGCAGATTTTCATGGTGCAACAATTCAGTGATACCTTCGGGCAACTGAGCCATCTGAAAAGGAAAAAATGCAAGTATGAGATCAATTTACTGCTTCAAATACCCCAGCATCATAACATAACCTTTAACGTAGCTGGTTTCATTTTCCCACAGGAAAGGCAAAATTTTCCCTCAGTCTCCAATCAACCAGGAAATTATACTAATAAGAGAATAAGACTCTATAATGGTGACAATGCATTCTCCATGTAATTATGTCATCCTTTCACATCAATGCATGCATAATTTTTCTTTTCCTTTTTCTTTTTCTATCATTTCAACAGACATATAACAGATCAAGTCACTCTATTTATCCAAAAATAAGATACATCATGCTATCAAATTATCAAAGCCCAGAATTCAAAAATAAAATAAAATAAAATAACGATAAATCTGGAGGTCTGGGAAGAGGGATAGGGATCAACAAGTTAATGAAAATTTTTTTCCTCTAAGAATTGAGTTAGGGGAACAAGTAAAAATATATTTTTATCAATGATTCGAGGAAATATCTTAGATCTATATTGAATTGGTAAGTCTATGTATCAATCAAAATAAATTAACCCTAGAAATCAAATACCTCATTCCGGTCACCAGTGCATTGATCACCAATAAGATGCCGAAGATACTCCTCAAATTCCTCATCAGGAGCCTATGACCAACAAGGATAGAGTTAGCGCAACAAATAAATTAAGCCTTCAGAAAAAATGACATCGCAATGACATGTCTATGGACGAAAAGGTACTAGTGAATGAAGTTAACAGAAGCTTGAATAATTAGAATTTCCATTTCAGATGCTAGCTTTATCAAAAACTCCAACAAGTTTTGTGGTAAAGGAAGAGTACTGGGGAAAAAAGAATCTGACACATCTTGTAAGATGTTAAATTTAGCATGGGTCCGGTTAATGTGTGCCCTTAGGGCACACATTAAGCTTTCCATTTTTGGAAACATTTTCTCGGAAATTGAAAAAGCTGTCATTACTTTTTCAATTTTCGAGAAAACTTTTTCCAAAAATGAAAATTAATGTGTGCCCTTAGGGCACACATTAGTAAAATCCATTTAGCATTATAGAAAGTTCACTTGAAATTAAAGAACGCACCAGACGAACCCCAAAGGCCTTTGCAACACCTGATGAAGTAACATCTGAATGCAATGGGCCTACCCCTCCATATATAAAAATCTGTACGGTCAGATCAAGGATATACACAATGAACAGTCAGAACATAAACTAAGAAGGAAAATCATAATTCATTTTATATGGTTTCAAATAAAACCACTAAAAGGGTTCTCTATCAATTTGCAACAGTTTACCAGATCATTAGTAGATTTTTGCCGCTCAACTTCTTCAGCCACAGAATCTACCTGGTGCAAGAAGAATGTTGAAAAAAATGAAACTGTAAAATGAAGTCAATAAATACAACTTTTAGAAATGTGTATGTAACTCTGCGTCCATCATTCAAAGACGAACATAATGCTTATTAATTAATGTGCATATCCCCACCACAATTATTAACTGAGGGTTCAACCCTGTGCATAGGCCAACTATGTTTACCAAGATGAATTCAGCAAATAATAACTTACATCATTCCGAACAACAGTAGCTTGTGATACACACCAGCCAATAGAATGGAGCTTTCTACACAACAAAGGTCCTAACTGATCCTCAATGGTGCCAAACCTGAGCTATGGAACAGATAACAAAATACTGGGGACTTCAGAAATAACAGTTGATGGGGAAGAAAAATAGAAACCAAAAGGGTTACACCAGACACTGATATTTCATGAATTTCATACATTATGGATTCCACATATTCTTTTCTTCAATCAGAGATTCAGAATATTCCTTGCCAAAACATATCAAAACATGTGAGACATTGATGCACATGCCCGTGCCATTTTGCATGAGTGAAAAGAAAAAATGCTGATAGATAGCAATCTAAGATGTTAACATAAATAATGAAACTCTACTGCTTTGCAATTACCATGATGATGTCAAGATAATTTTTAAATGTTGGTGAAGGCTCAACTAACAACCCATAAGATATAGCAATGACTCATGAATTAGGCTAAATATCAAAAGAATTTTTTTTTTTTTTTTTTTTTAAGGAAAAAAGAAAAGAAAAAAGAAGAAGAAGTAATTGACAAGGGAAGAGATTCAATAGTTAAACAAAATAATATATCTCTTGAGAGGCCATCCAAAACCTTTCAAGTCTGATGCAAAGGTAGAATAACTGACAAAAGAAATCAAACAAACAGAATCCATTTGCAATGAAACCCATGTAATATCAACGAAAGACTTACAGAATCTCATCCCCCACAGCAATGACTGAGGCTGTGAGCATGCTGTTTTTACGTAAATCAGTGCTATCCGGGCCATTGCTAACAGCAGAAAAACTCCCACAAACAGGAGAAAACTTTTTTACTCTCCCCGCTCTCTCTAATCTTCCATCAGAAAGCAGATATGCAGGTCTAAATGTTTCTTTGCTACTGGAGGAATCACTGATGCACAATAATGCATTAGGTACTGTGTCATATATGCTCCCAATTGAAGTGTAACTGCGAACATTCAAAGGAAAAAAACAAATCAGAATTGTTGAAAAAAAAATGAAATCCAGTATCATAGATGCATGTCTCATTTACATTTGCACCAGGGACTGAACTAGTGAAAGTCAGAATTATAGACTGCACCACCAATGTTGAACAAATAACTTAAAAAACTGAACAAAAATTCCAATATTTTATAAAGCAAAGATGAAGTATTACCCTTGATCATAAAGACTGCAGTACTGGACCTTGCAAGTTAATATGAAGGCCCACACATCTCTGCCAAAAAATAAAACCCCAAATTTACACTAAATTAAATTCAAGTGGAACAATAAAAATTTCCGAACCCCATAAGCATCACTATAAACATTCATGCAAGAACCAAACAGTAAAGTCCCAAGGAATAGCGTGGCTTTTACTGTCAACAAATAAGATTCCTAATTAACTACACCATTTGCTCGATAGGGCCATAAATGGCTGCTATGATGCTACAGGAAACCAGAAGCTTAAAGTATTTAACAGTTAAAATTATAATAAAATAAACCTTCAGGAGCCTTGGTTTGATTTCCCAAACAAATATTCATAGTGGAAATAATGCATTACGCTCATAAAGAGGAAAAACTAAATTGATTGATCAGGTTCCTGGCACATGATTCATTTGTATGAGTATCTGTTTTACAAATGAATTGATATGGGTCAACATACATATTCATTAATAGTCTATATCATGATAGATAGTTACCTATCTAGGTATCTTAGAATATACAATTCATAGAATAGATGAATAAAGGGTATGTCTATAAAATAAAACAATTATAGACGAGTGTAACACTAACCAAGTAGCTATTGATAAAAAAAAGCTTTCCAGATATAATAACAAAACAATTAAAAACCTAAAATAACTGCAATATTACAAATTACTGATAAAAGGAGGAAGGAAACCAATAAAAATGGTCTCCCATATTCGTGATACTAATAGCTAATGACTTCCATAACAGTGCCAGAGCTTTGCTTCTGCCTCTTTCTTTTTAAATGAAAAACTGTGTATTTTAAGTAACGTGATTTTTTGATAACTAACTCTGATTTATTTTGCCTTGACAACCTCTTAGTATATCAAGAACTAAATTCTTTGAATTGTACTCAATGCTGTTAATGTTGCTGAAATGACTACCCAATACACACACACACACACAAACATACACATATTGTGTGTGTGTGAACTCCTAGTCCATTTTCCATTAGCTTTAAATTCAACTAAATAAAACCTTTGCTGATTTGCTGTCAGACACCCCTTGCCATTTGCCAGGGAGGAAGTAGCTAGGGAGAATAAATGAGATACCTGTATGACCAATCCAAGATGGGATTCACTCTCATGAAGGATGGCCATCCAGGTGAACTAGGAGAAAACTGTTCTTGGCCTACCTGAGAGATTGAGTAAAACAATAAAAAAAATAATATCAACTTTCATATAGAAATCACAAAAAATTATGGAACATAATCTAGCAGGTAAGAAAATATGTAGCTAAGATATATCATGTCTTTGTCAATATAGAGCATGAAAGATACCGCAGTAGGATCACCAATTCGGACACCAAGGAAAATAGCTCTAATAGGTTTAGTCTTTAGTAAATCTTCCAGACCAGACTTGAAATCTGTGCGAATGATATCCATTTGTAAACCATAACTGTTCAAATAAAATAAGCCAAGCCAATTAGCAGCCAGATCCATAAACATTCAATAAGCCTACAAGGCTACAAGTCAGAAATTCTTAGCAGCTTGAGTAAAAATAAACTCTATCAAACATACAATTAAAAAAAAGAGGGGGGGGGGGGGGGGGGGGTGGAATTTCAATAAAAGAAAATAAGAGAAGCTTATCTTACGCAGAGGCCGCATCATAGGTAAATGAGTTGATTTCAGGGAAAGCACAAGTGCTCTCAAAATATATTGTTCGAATTGGAAAGTCATTGAGACCTTCATCAGAACAGCTTTGCTCCTCTTTATACAAAAAATAGCCAGCCCTAAGTACATGCAGCAAAACCTATACACCCAGTTTCATTGTCACTATCTATTAGATAAAAGACAACTGATGGATTACTCAAAAAAAAAAAAAAAGGTGAAAACATACAGTTGAATCCTTTCCTCCATTAAAGCTGAAGGCGACCTCTTCGATACTGTTAAGGAAAAGAATATCAGGTCTTTCAATCATCAGCAGACTTACATGCTCCCAATATATAATGACAAATAATGATTATAATCATGGCAGTTTACAAGAACAAAAGGAACAAAAAAGATGCATATGAAACACACAGAGGCAAAACTAGAAAATTACAACTCAAAAACCACTCTTTCCTCATCATTCCTTGAGGTCCAGTAACGAAAAGAAATGGTGGGCCACATGAATAATTCCCAAGCCTATTCATTTCCTACCTCCATTTCTTTTTGAGTAAGTAACTCCTACCTACCTTCATTTCCTTCAACCTAAATAGGGAAAGTGACCCTTTTCCTTCATTCTCATCTTCTCTAAAACAAATATAGTGTTCATCTGTCCAGAAGTGGCGAAAAATGTATACACTAACAGCATGTATGAAGTACAATGGTTGACAATCATATTTATCTAAACCTAGGCAAATGGTATTCTGTAACATTTCGTTTCCAATTATTGTCTGGAACTGTTAAGGTTGTTTTCTTATTAATCAAGGCTAGCTAAGTACACTACAACTCATTACTTATCCCAAAAAAAAGTAGAGTACGACTCATTATAAAAGAACAAAGGAGAGATGCCTTCTAACTAAATTAGAATGTTCAGGTAATTAACCATGTTAAAAGAACATAGAATCGCTACATAACATGAAGAAAAGTTAACTTCAGAGATCAGATTCATGTCCCCAGAAATGTTTGCCCCTACACTTCCGATTTGAATCATCCATTATCCCAGTATGGGATCTCATACCTGCATAATGCATGAATGGTCCAATTTATGCAATGTAAACAATACATTGTAAGGGATATGCTACTTCCACTAATGTTATTGAGTGGGTTTATGAAGCAAGTATAAACATGTGCATGTCTTTATGTGTGTGTATTGGAGGAGAGAGGGGCATAGTTGTATCAAAGCACTGAAGTATAATTTTTCTCAAATGGGAATGTATGTCATAAAAGTATTTTCCTGCTGTCATATGTGCCAAAATATAGATATTTTCATTTCTTTGAACCAAAGGCATAGGATCAATTCCTGCCCTCAATTTGATTTGGGTAAAAGGGGCTTAGAGTTTTCCTTTGGACCAAAAAGGAAACCAAAGGGTGAACGAGGACAACTTGTCCATCAGATGGTCTTTGGCAACCATTATTGTTCTTGAACCCCTTCCAACCATTCCCATACACATCATCCTAAACCCGTAAGGAATTCCAATTTGGTAGTTAGCTTTGCAAGAATTCAACATTGAAAACTCTAATCCTATTATTTGCACAATGTAAATCAATAGAGTTCAATAATCAAAAGTTTGGTGTCACCAACATCATCTTTTACACATGAGCACGACAATAGTAAATATCAACAAAAACTGTCCATTAAGTAGTTACTAATTTTATCATTCTATTAAATACCTCATAATGCTAGCATCAAATTAACCACAGTGCTGATTCAAACTGTAAAGAAAACTTCCATACAAAACAAATTATATTCTATTAATTGAGCAATAAGTTTCATGTTTATCCCAATGCCACACCTAATCCCCATCAAAAAAAAAAAAAAAAACCATAGGTCTCATCAATGCCCAAAACGCTACCGACACGCATCTAAAGAATTCCATAAACAGAAATCAGAAATGGCCCAGTAATATTTGTTGTATCTGCCTAGTGCCCAAAACACATAACAAGAATTTGTTGTAACCACCTAGAGACACCATGAATGCCCCTAATCATTCTATTGAATACCTAATAATGCTAGCATCGAATTTACCCATTTCATAAGCTAAGATGATTCTCTCTCAGAAAATGGAGACCAGAAAATCAAAAACATCACATTGCTGACTCAAACTGTAAGAAGACTTCCATATAAAACAAAATCTCTTCTATTAGGTGAGCAATACTTGCATTTATCCCAAACCTAACCAACCTCCCCCCTGCCCCCCCCCCCCCCCCAAAAAAAAAAGTTAAGTCTCATCAATGCCCAAATCAGTAACGGCACATATAAAAAACACCTAAAGAATCTAATAAATAAAAACTGCAATGACCCAGTAACATTTGTCGTATCTGCCCAGAGCCAAAAACACATAACACGAATTTGTTGTGTCTATCCTAGAGCCACCAAGAAGACCCTCAAATCTCCTTATTGGCACCCAAAAGAACTATCAACATGTGACAAAAAGGGTATTTTATTCTCATTGATGCCCGCCACAAACGCCGCAAAACATTCTACTAAATACCAAATAATGCTAGCACAAACTTTAACCCATTTGATAAGCTAATATGATTCTATTCCAAAAATGGAGACCGGAAAATCAAAAACCTCATGGTGCTTACTCAATTGTAAGAAAACCTCCATTTAAGGAAAAAAATTCCTCTAATAAGCCAGCAATATTTGTTGTATTTATTACAATCCCCCCCCCCCCCCTCCCCCAAAAAATAAAAATAAAAAACAGACCTAGTAATACTTTTCATATCTACCTAACACCCAAAACAAAACAAGAATTTATCGCATCTATCCCAAAGAACACCCTGAATCTTCAGATTGACACCTAACACACTAGCGACAGACACAAAAATCTAGTAATGCTTGTCATATCTACTCTAAACCACCGCCCCACCCAAACAGTAACGACATGCAGCAAAAAAATCTAACATCTTAGACAAGAATAAAAAAATAGCAACGATCCAGAAAAAACCGTTAAAAGGAATGTGCCACAGCGCCCTTTCTTAGATTTAATAAGTATAATTGTTAACCATTAAACTTCTTCACATCCGTATCTAAAAAGTTCATTCATCCTCCACTCATTAAACAGAATCTTGACCGATAACTTGACAGAAACACTAGACACTTAGTTTCAAACAATAAAAATAGAAATAGTTATGTACCTATCAAAACCAAATCATTCATTTTAATCCACAGATCTAACTTTCTTCTTCAATAATATTGTAGGATTAAACAGCTTCACAATAAGACCATTTCTAAATACAAATCAACAATATAGAAAAACTCTAACTTTCTTCTTCAATAATATTGTAGGATTAAACAGCTTCACAATAAGACCATTTCTAAATACAAATCAACAATATAGAAAAACTATAACATTTTAAAAAGCACGTTAAATCCACCAAATGTCATGTTCAATAAATTGGTGGCAGAAAAGGCAAACCAAACTGGCTCTGATAAACTCTTTTAGAAATAAATGCATAGACATAACATCATTCGATTATATTCAACATCACCCATTTCATAATATAGAAGGATAAAATAAAAAACCTTAACTTTTATTATTATTAAATTTCATTATTCAGGGCCTGAGGAAACATAAATCTCCACTAAACTGACCCTAACAACTGCATGACTGAGCCTAAGGGCATTCTTCCTTTTTTTCATTATATCAAATCAGTACGTATTAAGAATAAGATTCAAAATGTTTACATTCTTTTCCTTTAACCAAATGGAGTGTAAATCCAAAATCCATGACACCAAAAATCACAACCCAATTCATAACAAATACTTTGCAAGACATATATGTAAATTACAAAACTTTCAAAAACAAATTAAAACCAAAAGGCAAGGTGAAAAAAGAAAAAAACTTTACGAGTACAGAGCCAGAGCCCTCTTAATGACATAGATGGCGTTGTTATACTTGGTCTTGAGCCTCCTGTCATTGCTCTCTCTGATTGCCTTATCGATCTCCATGTACCCTGACACGCAAAAATCTGTACAAAAAACCATCAGACATGAAAATAAAGAAAATGGGGTTTATACAAATTTCAAATTTATTGCTGTTTCTTAAAAAAAAAAAAACAAGCAAATGGGTCTTCATAAATCAACAAAAAGCTCAAAACTTTGGAGTGAATTAGGCAAATGGGTATTCAAAACTTTGCTGTTACTTGCCAGATATGAGTCTATAAATATGAAAAACTCACTTTCAAACTCGCCTTTGAAAAGACTCTCTCTTTCTCTGATGCAAAAACTGTGAAAGGGAGAGCAATGAATATGTATGAACAAACTGTGAAACAAGTGAGAGATATTTATAATCGATTTCTCTGAATCAGAACAAATTGCTGAGATGGATATTTTGGATTTAGCATTACGTGTTGTTTGGATGGCACAAACTTCTGTATATCTGAAACTGAAAGTGGTTTCTTTTGCGTCTGCAACTATTTATTTTTAACACTTACTCTGCTCAAAGCACGCAGTCAAGCCGTTGAAAAATATGAATGAAACGGAAACTTGGATCCGGATGGACGGTCTTGTAATAAAAAAAAAATATTCCAGAATGATTCCACTTTCACTGTGCGTTTGTGTTTTTGGGAATGGTTTTTTCTTTTCTTTTTATTTGGATTTTGAAGTAGATAATACGGTTGCACTAGATGTAATCCATATATGATTCTCACATTTGGAGTAACATATAAAGATTTTAAAAAAAAAATTATTTATTTCTATAGATGGAAAGGAGTGGAGGATTTCCATTATCTCCTTTGGGAACACAAAAAATGCTACCATTATGAAGTTTTTTTTTTTTTTTTTTTTTAAATTAAATGTGGAGTACAATATATCATATATTGTCGTTATTTCTTGTTGCTCAACATGTTATCTGACTGCTTATTATTTTTGATTGATTATTATATAACCAGTCAAAAATAATGTATGAGAAATTTTTTTTTTTTTTGAGAAAAATGTATGAGAAATTTTGATAAAATATAATTTTATCAAAAAAATATTTCATCTAGCATTTATTTTGTATGTAAATATGAAATTTATCATTATGATAGATATTAATATACATTTGTTATGATTATGTTTTTATATTAAATATTAGATATGAAATTTGATAATTATGGTAGTTATTAATATGTTTTTATTATGACAATGTTTTTATGTTGAAATATTAAATATATAACTATGGTAATTATTAATAGGTATTATTGAACTTACTTTTTTAGAGTTTTCTTTTTGGGTTTGACTTACTTTCAGTATTTTTTTAATTGGAATTTTCTTTTGTTTTAATGAGAAATTGTCATATCACCTACTAACTAAATAAAATGTGAAGATTAAAATCCACTACCACTTGTTGTATTTAAAACATAAAAAAACCTTCATTTAAAAAAATATTAAAAGTAAGTCAAATTCTTTCTTTTTTATACGACACTTTTATGTGCTTTTAATAGGTTTAAGCAACCCATCACTAACCACTTTTTGGGCTCGCTACTGACCATAATTCTGACTAATGCTATCAACAATTATTTGGATCACTTATTTTTTGAAATATAATGGACCAATCTTTACCAGACAACATCCTAGCATCTATCATAACTTCTTCTCTCAAGGTTCATCTTTTTTTACTTAGTTATTCACGTAGATTATGATTTTTGGGGTATGTTTTCCCATTGAAGACACCCAAATCATACTAATCGGTGCATCACCCGTGCCTTTTTGTTTCAATTTATGCAAAAATTCACCAACTCGCTTAAGAACTCCACCATAACATTGTCCTTTGCTGAGGTTCCTCAATCCACTAGTGTAGCTGTCTTTCGACCTTAGTAGCCACTTTTTGGTCACTAGCGTGGCTATTCTCCGGTTGCTGATCATCATTGTTTAATGTCATTGCTAACATTTTGGAAGATTCATTCCACATTATGTTTGGTTCACTATTTCCAATCCGGTCATTTATGGACATGGTTTCCTTCATGATATTACAATTCCAAGTTCAAGATTCCACTTTGGTTTGATAGGGGATATTACTATATCACATGTTTTAATTAACTTAATGTACTTGTCATCTATGTTTTATTGTGTACGTATTTTAGTCTTGGCCCTTTTAATATGCCCGAACCAAGACATTTCAATTACATATACTTTATATTAAGCTCTTGTAATACACAATTCATAATGTAATAAAAATGTAGTTACTAAGAGATTTTTATTGTGGATGTAGGCTAAGCAGGACCACATAAACTTTCTTTTTTGTTCTTTCTTTCTTTCTCTTTTATTGTCTACATTCTACTAAAAAAAAGCTTTTTTTTAGAAGATATTTTTAAAAGGCTGATTATACAAAAGTGCTCAATTTTACCACAAATAAAGCATAATAAAGAAAAAAAAAACGGCTTTTATTTATAGAAATGATTATACAAAAATTTCACTTGGGTATATATAGAGTTAAAAAAAAAAATTAGTAAATGATTATATAAAAAAAAAAAAATCAAGGGAAAATGAAAGTTTCTAGATATATCATATATGATTGCGTAGATTTCTTTTCATAGTTGTTGTTTTTTTTGGCGAATTTCTTCTTTAGTTCTTTTAATGAAGTTGTTACTTTTGCTTCTTTTCTTTTCTTTTTTTCTTAAGAGAGGAAAGAAAAGAAAATTTTGATTGCAATGGGCCATCACTCTCTCTCTCTATCTCTCTAGGAAAGAGTGCATGACGCCATGACTCATTGGAACTGGTATTACGTATTAGGTAAGGAAGGCAACTCACATTGTCCAAAATTTGGGTTGGGACTTGGGACTAACAAATTTAAAAAGTTAAATCATTAAATTTTAAATTCACATTAAAGTTTTTTTATTTTCAGGCTCATCACTTTAGAGTTTAAATCCAATAATTTCGGGTAAAGGTGAAATATAAAATTATAAATATTTAATCCCACCCTTTTAGTGATACCAAAGATTAAGAACTATTTACTATAGTTTGGTTGTGCTAGATTAAAAAAAAACAGCAATTATAGTATTTTTGAACAATTTGCCTGATTATGGTCCCTAAATTTGAAAAGGTTTGATTGTGACACTCCAAAATTTTAAAATGTAACATTTTAGTCAGTTCTTCTCTTTTTCCATTAATTTCAGTGCCGAAATGCTCAGACATCCCATATTTAAGGATCAAAATGTAATTTGCCAATTATGTCTATACTAACTAAAAAATGCTACACTAATTATGTCTGTATTAAAGGATGAAAATATAACTTTTAAATTGAAAGACTGAAATCTATCACACACTTCCTTCTCAAAAAAAAAAAAAAAAAAAAAAAAAACCTATCACTCACTAATATTGGAGGGAAGTCGATTGCAATTTACCTCCAAAAAAATATAAAAATTTCTATGGTTAAACAAATTATTACGTGTGTATGAACTTCCCCCTCCTTCTATACTCCTTTACATAAAAAGAAAATTAAAATCTTATATATATATATATATATATTAACAAGTACCTTTAAAGCAATTGTTAATAAATCATATTAGGAAAGTTTTTAACACCATTTTCATAGAAAATATAAAAAGCTATCAGAAAATCATTTGCTTTATCATTTTCCTATAAAATGTTTCTAAAAATAGTTCATATACCAATGCCCTTAGAGCATTCGTTAACATTTCCTTATATATGTATGCGCACACACACGATTGTATTTTAAGTCTATTGTGTTCTCTTCATAATGATTGCTTTTTGTTATTAAGCGAAAATACCAATTGGTTTTCGGAGTAGGTAGAGATTGAATCACATATCTCTTATTCGAAAACAAGAGTCTTTAATTGAGCTAATTCAAACTCACAAAATATTAAAATCGGTTGCATAAGGTGAATGCAATTTATTAATGGTCACACTCACAAACTTACATCTAGAAGAAAATGCATATGAATATAGAGCCTCATGAATATGAGACTGCTTCCTCCTTTCCTGTGTTACTTATACTATAAAGGCAATAAATTATCAACCTTTCTGAAGTTTAGGCTGCGTTTGTTTCGGCTGAAAATGGATTTGGGAAAACAATTTACACCCTGCTGTGTGTTTGGTTGTGTATGGAAAATTTGGTCAAACGAAAAATCATTTTTACTGACTGTAAAATGAGCTTGGTTGAAGTGTAAAATAGATTACAGATCTATTTTACCTTCAAACCATTTCCAGAAAAAAAAGAAAAAAAAAGAAAAAAAAAAGAACCGAACCAAGAGAGAGAGAGAGAGAGAGAGAGAGGCCGGTCACCGTCAGAGAGAGAGAGAGAGAGAGAGCCGCCCACCATCAGAGAGAGAGAGAGGCCAGTCACCTGAACTTGAGATCGACTCCATCGCCATCTGGGCCGTGCCTCTCATCGCCGATCTACCCTATTTCTCTCTTCCTCCCTCTGCCACCCATGTCACCGATCTACCCTTTTTCTCTCTACCCATGTCGAGCAAACCACCGCAAGACGAGCGACCCACCGTGACCTAGTCGCCTTTGCCGCGCAATCTTGCCTTCGCCGCCTCTAGATCGAACCCGGTTGCCTCTCTCTCTTCCTTATTCTCTCAATTTGACCGGATTTGATGAATTTTTTGTTGGGTTTTGTTTCTTTTGTGTTTATCTATTGAGAAATGATATTATATATTTGTTTGGAAGCTGAGAAAATGTGAGCAACAAGTAGAAAATGTGTTTTCTATAGTATTTTCAAGAACACAACCAAACACTAAAAAATATTTTTCGAAGTATTTTTTAAAATGCCACCAAACACTTGAAAATATTTTCTTTTCTGAAAAATATTTTCACCTGAAAATATTTTACACTTGAAAAACATTTTACATCGAACCAAACACAGCCTTAAATGATGACTCTTCCTAGTTCCTATAGAAGATGGCTAGAGGAGTTAAATTAATTGCATCAAACTCAGAGTTCCCTGTAAGATATATTGAGCAGTATCATTAATGCTTTCACATTTTTGCATACGTGTACGTATGTGTTAACTGTAGTAACAATGACAGTTTGACCCAACAGCCTAATTTCCATACGTGGGTGGTGCAAGTGAAAGTGAAACCTTCTAATAATTAAGAACAGCAAGCATGGTGTGGCCTAGAATTCCATCTCGTGTGTGAGTGTGAGAAATTAAGAGCTCCTCTAATGCTTTACTAGAATCACTGATTGAGAGTAGCCACTAATTAATGTTTAATCATGACAGCAAGAAATTGGGTCTCTTTCATGAATCTGATCAAAACGTTGTCTGGCAGTAGCAGTTTCTGTTGCAGTGACAGTGAGCATACCCTGATAGTGATCCCAGATTCATAGAACTCCATGCTGAAGTATCTTGGCTAGTTCATTTAGTACGCGTTTGGATTGCGTCTATAGTCCACCGTGTGCGTTTTGCGTTTTTTTTTTTTTTTTTTTTGGGAGTAGCGCGTTTCAATTGCAAAGTACTTTTCCAGTGGATCTCGTGCACTGTTTACAGAACCCACAAACCTCTTTTTTTCAACAAAATTTTCATTAAAAATGGGTCCCAAGTACTATTCACACATTTAAAAATTATTTTGCTACATTGTTTTCAGTTTTCAGCAAAATAAGCGGTATTCAAGCGAACTCTTATTATACCATAAAATGCA
Organism: Quercus tomentella; assembly: GCA_028535165.1. Taxonomy (NCBI): domain Eukaryota; kingdom Viridiplantae; phylum Streptophyta; class Magnoliopsida; order Fagales; family Fagaceae; genus Quercus; species Quercus tomentella. The sequence continues at coordinate 5,307,752 of JAPQVY010000012.1, forward strand.
AATTACTTTTAGCACCAACTTATATACAGCTTTGCTAAAGAAAAAAAAAAAGGCTTATCAAAACTTATATACAGCTTTTTAAAAAATTTCTTAGATACAGTCATACTCATACAACCCACTTAAAAATAAAAATAAATAAACAAAATAAACCAATTAAAATGTTGTGAACTTAACAAAATAGGCAGGTGAAGAGGTCTACATCAATATCAACATGTTGTCTTTGTTTTATAGTTACTATGCATTTATTGACCTTTCAACTTCTAATAACGTGTTCTATCTTCACAGTCAAAAAAACTTCTAATTGTTTAGAAGTCTGGAGAGAAAGGATAATAGAGAAAAGAAGGGAAAAGTAGAGTAGAAGAGAGGAGATGGGAATAGTTATTCATTTCCTCTTATTTGGATGTTTTAAAAAATTAAGTAGGGGAGAGGAGAATATATACAAGGATGGCAATGAGGCTGGGTGGACCCTTGTCCTACCTCGTCTCTTCTTCTGGTTGGAGAAAACCCGCATTGAGTGAGACCGAGGTAGCTTGGGTTTAGGAAGAGTTGGAGATGTTTTACTAATTCTAATGAGAGTGAATGACATAAAGATTACATATAAAGGGAAGTGGTGACCATGAGAGAGAAAAAGAAGGGACAAGTATTTTGGAAATGATAATAAAATATGTAGTAAATTATAACTAGAATATGTATAAAAAAGATACACTATATTTATGAAAAATTTATAGCTTTTGTAAATATACATTCACGGTGAGGCAAGATGGGGGTGAGGCAAGTAAAATCCATTCATGCCCCATCATATCTTCAAGGCAGGGAGAATCTACACTAAACAGAGTGTGGTATGGCAGGTCAAACAGGACGAGACATTTTTGTCCTCCTTATTTATATATCTCTATATCTTGTTTGGATATCTTAAAAATTAAGGAGAAGAGAATAATCATATAAATTGATAATTAGGGGTGTGCAAAAAACCGGAAAACCGGAAAACAGAAACAATAGGCTGAAATCGCTCGAACCATGTCCAAAATTTCGATTCGGTTTTAGTTTTCCATTTCTTGAAACTGAAAAATTCAGTTTCGGTTTTAGTGGCAGGTCTTCATGCACCAAACTAGCCAAAACCGAATCCAAGTAACTATACAATTTATATTATATATATATATATATAAATTTATATAGGCCTTGCCAAATAAGTTGGGCCTTCGGCCTTGCAAATATATTGGCCAACTTGGGTCTGGCGTCTGGGCTTGGCCTTGTAGAAATTACTCAAGCCCACTGCCCATTAGATAAGTTAGATTAACTAACTAAAATTAAAATAATTAACTTAAATTAAACTAATTAACTTAAATTAAGTAAGTTAAACATAAACTAATTTAAAAAAAAAAAAAATAGAAACCCTACCCTACCTACCCCACATTCAGTCCCTCTCACACTCACATGCCTCCATCACTCTCTCTCACACATAGCCTCCATCACTCCCTCTCACACACACCGGCCTACATTAGTCCACATTTGTCGCCAGCCTCCACCGCTACTCCACATGTCGGCCTCTTCTTCTCTCATGGTATGATTCTTCTCTTTTATTTCTCTCTCTTCTCTTTTCTTTTTCTGTCTCTGATATATATCATGAGAGTACTATTTGGTCCGTTGGGGCTTCTTCTTCTGCAATATTTCACTCAAATTTCTTTGTTTCACATTGCATATTCCAACACCTCAAATGGGTACACTTCACTTTTTATGAGTTTTCTTGCTTCCTTTTCAAACTGACCAAAACCGAAATAAAACCGAAGCTGATTGATTCCCAATTATTTTGGTCAGTTTTGGTTGAGAATTTCAAAACCCAAATTTTCGGTTTAGGTTGGCCAAACACAAAGAAAATCGGCCAAACTGAACCGATTACACCCCTATTGACAATTATGACCCTCTTTAACTAATTTTGAAAAAAGAATCATATAAATTGACATCATAAGAACAAAAATAACAATTTAATTTTTTTTTAAAAATAAGTGGAACCCTTCCCTCCCCCCAAAATTCCCCTAATTTTGGGCAATTAAAAATGAGTAGTATCCTACTCCAACCCCTCCAAATCCCCCAAATCCTTTCCTTTTCCCTTATAGAAAACATCCGAGCAAGATTCATTAAACCATTCTCATCTCCTTCCATCTACTTTCCACTCCTCCCCCTCCATCTAAACTCATTATAAACAAAGACAATGTCTTAAGACATGTTCAATTAATTAATAAGAATTTTAAATCTTGGGAGTTAAACTCTTGAGGACTTAGTTAATTTAGTGTGAATTAGAACTCCTGAAAGTTGACATTTATGCCAAGAGCCATGTAAATCAATTGGCAAATTCTAGTATTTCCAACAAAGACATCCAAGGATTAGGTACCTCAAACTTCAACCATCAAATTATCAACAAAAAAAGAAGAAAAGACATTTATACTGTCTATAATCTATATATACTTAGATTTTGAATTTATACTATACTTTACATAGAGCTAAAAGAGAATTACTCTTTTGCTCAAAACTAACTATATAAAGTTATATCTTCAAAAAAAAAAAAACTATATAAAGTTAATTTTATAAAACAAATTGTTTTTTTTTTTTTATCAATAAGATGTTTATCGATATTAAGGGTATTTTTTTCATTTAATACAATTTTGTAGTGGTTAACTTGTCAGTTAATTAGTTGTGACTACGTGCGTTTGTGTTAGATTATTTTATAGAGCGAGACTTAGGTACAATACTTAGGTGTTGTTCCTTAGATTTTTCTCTTAAGATTTTATCATGTAGCTTTTTTCTTATGGATGGAAGTGTATTTTTTAAATTAAGTATTCACATGGCAGAATCTTAAGAGGAGAACCTAAAGAACAGCACCTAAGGTACTGTACATAAATTTTGTCCTATTTTATATAAAATATGTCTTTTGTATAGCTCTATGTAAAGTATAATATAAATTCAAAGAGTAATGCTAGATCCACAAATTATATTATAATATTTTTACAAACTATTAATGTGTCAATTACTTACTGATTCTCAATAATCACTCACTACATCAAAAATTTGTAAAATAATTTGAATATCTAAATTTAAGTTTTTCATTTGTAATTCTCACCAATACAGTGTACACGAGAATTGGTATTTCATATCTGCAAAATGAGCTTAAGAACATCTAAATTTAAGTTTTTCATTTTTAAAAGAATTTTGTCAAATAAATAAACAATCAAATATTTACGAATTCTCGAAAAATTAACAATTCCTATGATGAACTCTTTCACACCTTAAGTAATTTGCAATTATAATATGAAGGTTTGAATTGAGATTCAAACATTTGTTCCAAACTTGCTGATGCCATCCTTTGACTCATTAAAATAGAAAGACATACATAATAAAAAAAATAAAAAATAAAAAATAAAAAAAAAAACTATTGAAAGAAATACTTTATACTTTGTGTTCAATATATATAGGATCCGATTAATGTGTGTCTTTAAGGCATACATTAACTATCCATTTTAAGAAAGGTTTTATGGGAAATTGAAAAAACTAACAAAAAGTTTGCCAGCATCTTCAATTTCTTATAAAAACTTTCCTAAAATACTTTACTAATGTATGCTCTAGGGGCATACATTAGTAAATTATATATATATATATATATATGTAAAATTATATATTAGGGGGATTTGTTTTATCCCGTGCGTCACGCAGGACATCAATATCTTTGTAATTTCTTATATGTCAAAAGTCAGTCAGGGATGCATTGAAAATTGAAAAATACCATTTTTTTGGATCCATCATTGTAGTGATCAAGAAACTTCAGATGAAAGAGTAAGCACAAAGCAATACGGAAGCTGAGAAAATTCTTAAGTTCTTCCGTCTAAGATTCTAAATACTATCTGACCTTGACTTTGAACCCATCATCAGGCAGCAGCTAGCCATTGTCTTTTTTCTTTTGGGCTCTAGTCAACAAAATCCAAGTACTTTAGAACATTTTAACATCAACCTTTTGTTGGTCCTCTTCATATAAGTTTCAACTTTCAACACGGTATGCAATATTTAATCAACAAAAGTTCATACAAAAGTGAGACTTATTCTTGAAATGGTGAAATTATGGATCTTTGCATGCAGTAAAGGGACAATTCACGCTGCCAGTTCATGCTACACAACAAAAATATAAAATTACTATATGTATATTCTCAGGACACTTAATGTTTTTGTTTTCTTTTATTTATTACTTTCATGGTACCTAAACACTTATACATTTATTAGATGATATTTTTTTAATTTTTCTTCTTGCTTTTCATTATCTAATAAATAGTTATAATTCATTTGTAATAGAGCAACAAATACATTATGCAAGGAAAAAACAAGAATATCACATTATACATATGCCAGTCGCATGGGAGACTTGTACACAAGATAGACATATGTTCAAATTATTGGTTCAAAGGTTTTTCGGCATGCTATTTATTATGGTTGACATGGGTATAATCCTTAGGACACGGCTTGTGTCCAGTGGAAATTTCCACTGGACACGTCCGGATTCGGACACGTGTCCAAGAGTGGACACGTGTCCACCATCCAACGTGTCCAGTGGAAACTTTAATTTCCACTGGACACGTCCGGATTCGGACACGTGTCCAAGAGTGGACACGTGTCCACCATCCAACGTGTCCAGTGGAAACTTCCACTGGACACAAGCCAAGCCCTAATCCTTAAGATGTGAACCAAGAAGTCAGATCAATTATAGTAAAATTAATTAAGTCCAACTATCCACTCAATATTTAATGCGATGTGACTTGTCTCATTGGTGTGAGTCATACCACTGCTTAAAAGTACTCTAAGACCAGCAAAACTAGCCGGGGATGGTCACATTTGCCAAAAACAATGTATGTAGGCAATGATAGATTGCTAGAATCGGCATGTGCCAATCAAGAAATATTCCTTTCAACAACATTCAAGAGGCATGTAACTCTTAGCCATGTAACTCTTAGCCTAGACAAATTACACCCACTTAAACCTTTCTTCAACAAAATACTAACTTGAGCTTCAAAGTGCTGATTATCGCCTTAGCCGCAGTTGTTGCGTTCTTTGTGTACAGGTTACGACCAAACTCATCTTCTTTTGTAGGAACTTCCATCAAAATACCCTTCATTGAAATTCCATTCAATTACATGAGCCCTAACCAATTTCAAGTTTTCAATTGCATTGCTTAGAACAAAAAAAGACCTGACAATAGTCAAACTCTAATTACTATTGCCATATTGCCCCATACAGAATCAACGGATGAGACAATTATCAATCAATGAACTCCAGAAACAGTTTCAACCTGTTATTATTCACCAGAAGTCCCATACAAGAGCAAGACCTATTATGAATGGTGAAATTGTGTAACTTTGCAAATAGTAAAGGCACAACTCATGCTACACAACTAAAATAATATTTTTAAGTCTAGCATTTGGATTAAGATTAGTTTTCAGCAATCTATAATAAATGCGATAAATGATAGCAAGAGGTTCACTACCTTCCTTCATATCATAACCGGATGTTAGAATATTTAAAGTCAAAGCCTTAATAATATTGGGATCATCTAAAGCAAGGTTTACTAGCTTCCTCACGCAGGTTTAGCCATAACTTTTATTTATTTATTTTTTGTGTGGAGAAACTAGCCATAACTTAAGCCCAACTCTTCTGGAGTCCTAGTAGCATCAGTTAGTGGGTTAGTGGATATCCTGAGAACAAACTTCATGCCCTCAAAAATTCAAACTTGTTGACCTCAATCAAATTATATGAGAATGGCCTGGACCACTCACCTCAGTGGTGGTGCCAAAACCAATTTTTCACTGTGCCCCAATGGACAAAACACTCATTCTCTTCATCTGTATCAAAACACCCATCAAATTTCAGTAGCACGGTCATGTCTTTGAGCATTAACTAATCCAAATTCAGTTTGTCGATTAGAGCATTTACAATAGGAATGACATATGCCATATGTTGGTTCAATTTAGCATAAAAGTCCAGAACCCCCACACCATCTGGACTTGTAAAAGCTGACTATTGCAAACATATTTGTAATTGTACTACAGTGTGATTCTAAATTTAATATTTTATTCTTTTTTATTGTTTGCTTTAACTGATATTTCAACTCCTCTCTCTCTCTCTCTCTCTCACTGGTCACTCTCATCTCTCTTTTTTTTTTTTTTTTTCAATCCCTCCCCCTTTCTCGTCCCCTCCGTGTGGATCGGTGCCCGTGCATTGGTGTATCTCAGAGCATAAGGCGTGGGTCAGGTGGTGCAGTGGTGTGGGTCTAGTGGCGTGGGCAAGTGGTGCGGCGGTGTGGGCAGGTGGTTGTGGCGGCATGGGTCTTGTGGCTTCGGCAGATCTCTTCCCTTTTTTTTTTTTTCTATCTATTTTCCCTTGAATCAAGCCTCCGTGGGTCTCATAGTTTGGTGGAGCTCATGGGTTTGATGTGGTGGCAGATGTGGCAAATCAGGGCAGTGCCGAGGTGGTGTATCGGTGGGTGGTGATTGTGTTGTTGATGGTGGATTGGGGTGGTGTTGTGGTTAGTGGATCGGTGAGTGGTGATTGGAAAGTTTTGGGTTTGGGTGGTGGTTGTATTGTTGATGGTGGATCGGTGGGTAGTGGTTTTCTTGTTGATGGTGGATCAGTGGATGGTGGTGTTCTTGATGGTGGGTGGTGATTGGAAAGTTTTGGATGGATCGGTGGGTGGTCGTGTTGTTGATGGTTGGGTTGATTTGGGTTTGGGAGGTGGATGTATTGTTTGGGGTTTGGGATGAATTTTTGTGTTGGGTTTGTTTGGAGTTTGGGATGAATTTTTGTGCTGGGTTTGTCTGGAGTTTGGAATGAGTTTCTGTGCTGGGGTATTGGGTTTTCTCTGTGGTGAGGTGATGACTAGTTGAGAGAGAGGAAGGGAGACAGAAATTAGAGAGAATGAAATATATTTTATTGTATAATTTATATTATTTTAATGTGTTGTATTGTAAAATAAAAGTTGGAATGCGGAGAGTATTGTAAAATGGTATAGTATTATTGATAAAATAGAATAGGATGACACTTCTAGCTATGAATGCTCTGGTTTAATGCTTGCCAAAAATTGGGGTAACAATTTTATTCAACTCTAGAAAGCTCAACCCTCTTAAATGCCCTTGTCTTCCAGTACTTTCATCACTAGCTCTTCTACCTTCTTCCCGTAGATTTATATTAGCAAGCATATATGATAACAGTCCATAATAAGCTGCATGAGCAGACTCCATTTCATGAAGCCAAAAATCTCACCCCCTTTGAACATTTTTTTTCCCATGGAGTTTGCAAGCACCCAACAGATCTCTTTATGTTACAGAGTTGGCCTCTAATGGCATATCTTGAATTAAATTTTAAGCTTTATCCCATGCAACCACACAATCATAGTCTTCCAACACAGTTTGTAGGCCATCGACATTCAACAAGGATTGAAGTCACTTCTTACCATCCTCAACTATGGCCGCAAGCCAAGAAAACTGCAACAAATGTAATTTCATCACATTTTAAATCCAGCTAATTCCATTTCTTTAGAGAGAGTCAAAGAGCTGTTTTACCAAGTCTACATAGCACCAGACCAGAGAAGATGGAATTATAGACAAAGGCAGCCCCTGTATTCTGCAAAGTTCCATAGAAAGATATCTAGAGCAGCACCCCCACACCCCCCCCCCCCCCCCCCCCCCCCCCCCCCACACACACACACACACACACACACACAGAGGGTTGGGAGTGTGTCATTGAGCTGAATTTCCATTGGCTTAAAAAATGCTACTATATTTATTTATTGCTTGGTGGAAACAATGGCCTTTCATACAGAACTCCGTATGATTCTAATGAACTTTTGGAGGAATATAATACACAAAAAAGAATAATCTGAGCACCTCCAGTTGCCATTGCAGAAAGAAAGAATTTCAATGAAAGCAAGAGATGTATTTTCCCAAAATTAGAAGCAATCTTACTTCAGAACTGATTAGTTAACTACACAAATGTTTAGCTGTTGACAGGAACCAAACTAAGACTACAATTTTCTAATTGTTACTGGCATCTGAAACCAAATTATCTGTGCATGACTTATGTAAAGTGTAAACTGAGAACAGGCAAACCAACTGTACCACCATTAGATCAATTTGAGGGGTAAAAAATTGTATAGCCTATGGGTTGCTTCATCATCAATCCGCACAAATAAAACTGTGCAAAATTCTTAAGAACACTAGAAGGTTCCAATAACTTAGTCATAAAGGCCTTCCTCATTCCAGATGTCAACTAAAAAATCAACCATCTCCTGCAGAATCCATCAAATGATAATATTCATGTCAATATTGTCCCACAGGTGAGAAGCTAAAAAAAACAAAGAGGAAAATAGAAAGCTTCTACAGAAACTTACAGCTAACGGTATTGGCTGCTGAAAAGGTTCAGTAGATAAAAGCAGATCCTCGTATGTAGTGGTCCAGCTGCAAAAGATCTCATGGTTACATTATTCTGTAAAATAAAGAGAAGTAAAATGTTTTTTTTTTTTTGGTAAATGAAGTAAAATGTTTTACACACATTAAATAGTTGTATAACTGAAACCTCCCCAAAAATGTTTAATACACCACCCCTGCAGAGGTAATAATGCCCGTTCTTCTATCTCCCCTTTACAAAAAACTTTCACCACATCAAGCAATTAAAAAAAATTCTTTTTAACATATTTCAAATATTAATGAAATTATGATGAATAAGAGGAACAAAAAGGAAAAATCAATACACATTCAAATAAAATACACACAACCTGGCAGGGAAGGGTACTGGGATTGTCAGAAATCTCTCACATTATTCCCATTTATAAAACATCAAACATGTTAGCAAAGCCAAAGAAGAGCAAGTCCTAATTTGGGAGCATTAATTCCTTTCTTACACTAAAAATTACATCTTAAAGAAGTCTTCTCATTGTCATACATTGATTCCTTTTTCACATAAGTGGATATATTCGAGTAGGAGGGCAAAAGTCAAGTACAGTTCCTCAAGTGTTGTACCTTAAGTTCCCCAATTAAATTCAACCATATGACAACATTGACCACTAAAAGCCACATGGTTAAATTTAATTGTCCTTGGGAAAACATAACATCGTTTATGGTACATTGGCTAATGTAGCCACATAGCTGAATTTAATTAGAAAACCTAAGAAACAGTATCCAAGGAACCGTACCCAAGGTAACATAACATCAAGCTTTCATGAATCCCATTCCAGAGTTAGAATAAAGAATATAAGGGTGGGTTTGTAGAGGTTTCACAAGTGGCCAATTGGTTTTAATGACACTCACAAGCATGGAGTACACTATCAGCGAAGTGAATACCTCTCACACAAGCACTTCAGTTCAACGTCAACATAGTTTTTGTACCTGCCCCCACCCCCTCTTTTTCTAGTGACTTAGGTAAATTGGTATATATCTTGTATACTTCCCACCTACATTGGTTGCCCTTTGGACTTTTAATGACATTGTTTACAAATCAAAAAGATTGTGTCACCCTTTTTTCCTCTCAATTTATCCTATCTAATTTTGTTTACTTCAACATCCTCACAGTATGTGGATCAAGAATTTAACTGTTAACTTTCTTTTTACTCCCGACTCCACAGTGGATTAGTCAATTGGTACAGAAATCCAAAAGTTTATTACTCAAATGTTATAATAGGAGGAAAATCCTAATAAAAAAAAGTTTAATGACGTAATCCACCTTATACATTCTTGGATGTATCCAGATCCATCTTTCTCTCAAAGCTGCAGCTGGAACTTGCAAGTCAAGTTCCAGGCACAATTGATGGAACTAGTAAATTCCCCACCAAAACTTGACAGGACAATGAATCCCCTACCCTATCCACCCATAAATAATAATAAAAAACATACAAATTTAATGGTTAGTATAATGGTTTATTGCAAGTAGAGGCGCATATTTACAAGCATGCTACAGATTTCCTGACTGAGCCATTTCGAAAGAACCCAAAATAAATCCACATATAACTCCAAGCAGGTCAAAGAAAGAAAATAGTAGCAGTAAAAGACAAAACTGGCATCTGCCATTAGCGCTTTAACCATCAAAATCTAATGGAATCTTGAAAATCTTTTTTCTTTTTTCTTTTTTTTGATAAGTGGAATCTTGAAAATCTTTAACATAAGCATATACCTCATTATTGGTTCTCTAGGCGTTCTTCTTGATCTTTGAGATTGGTCCCCAACCCATTCTCTTCTTTTCTCATGCCAAGCTATCTCAGCTGCAAAGTGAGTCCATCCGTGTTAATCACAAGAAAAGGATTTTACTTGAAAACTTTCTAGAGAGGCGAAAAACAAAGGAATTTTCACTTGCACTGAATGCACTAGTAACAAGGAAGCGCACCAGAAAATTTCATCAAAAATGAAGTTCTATGAGTCATCAAGATAAATGACTTCTTATATGTCTTGGGAGAAAGTTCTCATCTAGAATGCTATTGCCATCTCATATTACTCATCATTTTTTTTTTTGGGGGGGGGGGGGGGGGTACTCAGGGAGAAGTACAATCAAACTCTCAAATCACAATATTACTCACCATTTTCCATTTTTAACTAAGGGTTCATTACACACCCACTCATACACATATTCAGACCTTACACTGAAAACCAAAAATGCTGATAAAATCATTTTACAAATTCATTTGTTTTTACTGCCATATAACAATTGTTGTTTAGTAAAATTCAAACAAGTTCAACCATACTCAAAATTACTTTGCTACTTATCAAAAAAAAAAAAAAAAAACTCTTAAGATTACTTTACTACTTATCAAAAAAGAAATACTCAAGATTACTTTGCTCAGTTTCACAGTATATTAAATAGTGTTACAAGCATAATTATTATGACTCTCTCTCTCTCTCTCTCTCTCTATATATATATATATATTTTGTCTTACTCTAATAAGCATGATCACTTCAAAACCCCCGTCTTCGTGTCAGACATGTCAGGGACACTCTGCATGTGTCCTCTTTGTACTGGGAGGGAAAAAAAAATTATTTAATAAAATTCTTTTGATTTTAGATATGTTTCTTAAAAAAAAAAACAAAAATTTTGATAAGTAAGAATAATTCTATTGAAATGAGACTACTTCATGAAAAAATACATGAAATAGTGTAAAGAATTACCATCGGAGAAAATATCTACATATGAATAGACTCTATGAAAGATTGAACAGAATTACTCTGTGAACCCAAAGCAAAAGACCACTCATAGAGAGAACTAATGAAGGATGCTTGCAGTTGAGTTGACATATACTCCACATCTTCAAAAGTATGTCAATTTCTTTCCCTCCATATGGTCCACAACAAACATAAAGTAACAAGATTCCAGACACCTGAAGAAGAAGTAGGCCCTCCAATTTGCCACCCATATGTTTTAAAAGATTTTTATTGTTGTTATTTATTTTGAAAAGTTAAAATAAACATAAAATATACCTAAAGGTATATATTAACTAATTGATTGTTTGCTGTATCCCCACTGTGCGGTGTCCTAATTTTTCAAGAATTGTTGTGTCCTCGTCCCATGCCGGGTCTGTGTCAATGTATGAGTCCATGCTTTTTAGGTCTTAATACACTTATATAGAAACAAAAGAACACGTAAATGGCCTTATACAATATAAATACCAACATTGGAACACTTTTTTTATTATAACCTATGATTTAGACCACAAGGTCAATGACTATTACCACCCCATGCGTGTAGAAAATATCAGATTCAGCATTAGCTTGACACTTTGACCACATTCCAAAATAATTGTTCAAATGGTAGACTGGTAAGTGATAATACTGTCCTTGAAGGCAAAATATATCAGATCTATAACAAATACAAGCTTTCCTTCAATAGACATACCGTGGTTAACAAAGATTTCTTTCTCATTAGGCTTCTCTGTGCTAGAATTATTTGATCCTCCTGAAGGTTGGCTTTCATTGGAATTAGAACTGCTACCATTAGTTTCCATTGTCTCTGGACTCGACAAACATTGCCTTGAAAATCACTGCTCTGTACAAAAAGTAAAGGAGGAGTGCAAGCCTCCACATGAGAAACCATTCATCAGCTCACAAGGAAGCAATCCATTGCACTGGATATTGAAAAGGCAGGGAAAAGAAACGCCTCATGCAGTTAGATAAAATTCAAACTAAAATTGGAAATTGACCAGAAATAACCTAAACAGTGAGATATGAGTCTGCCTCAAACTTTTTCATTATTGCAACCATAATAGAATAATTTACAGCTTCTAGATGTTGCAGTCATAACAAATAATATAGGCGTTAAATTATTATTATTATTTTTTTTGGGTGTACAATTCACAGTCCCCTGAACAGCCTTTAAAACTTTTCTTCCCTTCCTTTAATAAAAAGGCAACACCTATCTTTTATTACATCATTAGAAATCCTAGAGCCACATTTTTGCTATACTTTTTCCATCAGTGAAACCTAACCTAAACAATCAGAAGCCTCTCCAATTTCTGCTGTCATATTTCCTCCCATTAATTTTCCATAATTCTGCCAATCTTATTCCTGTCTCTGGCAATTTAATATCCATCAAGATTTTCATAATTCTATTCAAGAAAAAAATCTTGAAACTTCCTTCCCATTAAATATTCTTGAAGCTTACCATGTACAATGATAGAATGCAGTCCTAAACACAGTATTAAAGGCCATCCTTTCCATCCTATATCAATCTCATTTTTGTGGGAGACATTTTTCGTGGAAAACCTTTCAACATACAAAAACCACATATTTCATAAAATAAGTTCCTTTACAAGAAAAATTGTCTATGGATCCTCAACAAATTAGCTATGGCAGGCCATATGTATTATTTTCCTCCATTCTATTCTATTTGAAGTCATGCTCTCCGTTACTCTTTTTTTTTGGATAGGTAATAGATATTTTCATTAAAAAAAGTACATGTTCACGATGATGAACAGGGTACTAGAAACAAATACAAACAAATCAAACAGAAAAAGAAACAGAATGCACGAAATCAAAAATGGAAATACATTGTGTAAAACCCCAAATACGAGACCACCCAAACAAAGTCCCAACTAGCAAAGACTTCAAAGAATCAGCAAATTTCTCAACATCCTCAAAAATGCGAGTATTACATTCCCTCCAAATAAGCCACATCAAAAAGGCTGGCACTATATTCCAGATTGAAGAAGAGTGTAACCCCAGGAAATTCTCCCATGCAAATAGAAGAGAAAAAAAAAATCCTTGGCATCACCCACTGCAAACCACATATCAAAAACACTTCACTCCATAAGGCGTGTGCAAACTTACTTATACTAATGTTATATTTGGTCTTCCTCTACCTTTTTTTGTTCCCTCCACTTAGATCAATTCACACTTTCTTATTGGTTCATTAGTCACTCTCCACTGAACATGACCAAACCTTCTCAAGCGACTCTCCCTCATCTTTTCATCAATAGGGCTACAAGTACTTTAAGCTGATTTCCTCATTTTGAATCCTATTTTTCCATGTATTTCCACTTATCCATCTTAACATTTTTTTTTTGATAAGTAATAAGATATATTGAAAAAAAAAAAGGAACACCCAAGTGCACCGGAAGTGAACAAGGGAAAGGAAATCAAATACAAAAATTGCAAGAGTCTAGGAAAACAATAAAAGAAGGGAAAGATTTATTTTGCAAAGCAAACAACCAATCCCTTAAAGTTCTAAAAAAGAGAAGCTTGAGATCCGGAACTTATCCATCTTAACATTTTTTATTCTGCTACACTCATATTATGAGTATTTTTCTCCTTAACAGCCCAATATTTAGTAGTATAGAGCATAGTTGGTCATATAGCATTCTTACAAAATTTTCCCTTTAACTTAATAGGTATGCTATGATCACACAAAACTCCTAATGTGCTTTCTCCATTTCATCCAACTTGCTCTTATCTCTTTTTAGTATCTCTTGACCATCCAGTCTTACTGCCCCTTTGTCTCTATTTTTACTTTTACTAAACTTTACTAACAGTCCATGTACTTTGTTTTAGTCCTACTTAATCAAAAATGAAAAACCTTTATATTCTAGAGCAACTCGACAAATTTTTAACTTGGAATTAACCCTACTTCTAGGTTTTTTTTTTTTCTAGGTAATAAGAGTAATATTATTGATGAAAAAAGAAAGGAAAAATACAAGGTGTTCATGATGATGAACAAAGGGAAACAAAAATAGACAAAAAAGAAAAAGAAATCAAGAGGCAATTCTAAGAGAAGACATAAACTCTGAAAGAGAGGAACAATTAGTAAAACCCCAGCACTGAGACCAATCAAAAAGATTATGTTGGCATAGATCTTTTAACCCTACTTCTAGTTTTATCCACTAAAATTGTATCATCCACAAAAAGCATAAACCAAGGGACTTCCTCTTGAACCAAATTATGGACATCAACTACCTAGACACGTCTATTCATACAAGCCTTATCCAATCACTTAGTTTTAAATACAATTTCCCATCCACCCCTACTCCCCCCTTTTTTCCAGTGTAATCTAGTCCTGGACTATCTAGGGCCATATCTTCAATGTTATGATAAGTGACCATGTCTCAATCACCCCTTCAACCTGTTAGTTCTTTATTCATTCATTTTTATTGATAAGTAAATCTCTTTAGTCCTTTCCCTGGCCTAACCACACTATCCACAAATTTTGCAATATCACTCAATGTTTTCATCAGCTCTTACCATTAATTTCATTGTGAAACCTCATTCCTCATTCAAAGCAACACAGCAATGACAAAAGATTCAATAATAAATATATCAGCTTGGATCACAGTGAAGTCCCATAAAATATGCTTCAAAATAGATAAGAAAAAACACAGCTCTACCTTTTACCTTATTTTTTTAATAAGTAATAGGCTCTACCTTTTCCCTTTGCTTTCAAAGCATGCACTTCGCTGTTGCTGGGGCTTGCAGACAGCTCTTTCTGGGCATAGCAGCAAGCAGAAAACAAAAGTCAGAACTAACTATTAGCTAGCCCTAAGTTTTTTATTTATTCATGAATCTTAGCTTCCATGCTTTTACCAAAATTAAAAACACAAACTTTACCATCACTATCAAATACAATTCCCCATGCCCAAGAAACAACTTCTTAAATGGTACAAGACCTCTACAGAAAGCAAAATATCATAGCTTTCTGTCCTTGCCACATTCCACTTCAACTTTCTCAATGAAAGACACCAAAAAAAAATTATCAGTGCATTCTTACTAGCTATTATTTTACTCATATTCACTTTTTACAATTCTACAATGCACACATATATGTGCCTCACAATCAAAATATCAATCCAGTGAGGTAATATTGCAACACACACACAAAAGCAAAGAAACCCAACTCATAACAGACCCTACTACAAGCAAAAACCAAAGAAACCCATTAACTTTCATAGCATTAGCAATGCAATTAAAGGTTCAAAATCACAAATTTCCATTGATGACATAAAACCCACATCAAAATATCCAAAATATAACTGAAATTAACCCCAAAAAAAATAAAAATTCAGAGACTGTTATAAGGGCAAAGTAATAGAAAGGATTGGAAAGAAAGCCATACCTTTGGTGTGAAGCTATGAAGTCTGAACTGTGTTGTGGAGTGTGAAGGAGAAGTTGAACTTTGTAAGAAGACAGATCCTTTTTGAAGATTCGAGAACTGTGTTATTTGGTAAAACAGGAGTGAAAATCAAGGTCGGGAAAGCGTTTAGATTCTTTGCTTTAGTGGGAATATCTTGCATCTAGACACACTCGGACGATCAAATATATATCACCTCCTTGATTTGCACACGTGGCTCAAAGTGCATTAGTGCTTTTTTTTTTTTTTTTTTGATGGGTGCATTAGAGATATTTAGAGCATATGATCCCTAATTGGCTAATTCTCATTTTGTCTGAAAAATGTTACTGTATTTCAATACATTTTTTTTTGTTGTTGCTAGAATTATTTTTATTATTCTATATATATAGTATCTTTTTTTTTTTTTTTGAGAAATTATTATCTTGATTTATGACCCTAACTAATTTGGTTGAATTCCATAATTAATCATAAAAATATTTATGACTAATTTTTTTTTTTGGTTGTGACCCAATATACTACCTCTATGATTCACACACGTGGCTTGATGTACGGAGAAGATCCTCTTAATTATTATTTTTTTTCTAAAAATCAGAATAGTAAATTTTATCTTAATTCAATAAAAATCATTTGTCTCATTTTTTTTAAGGTTTAGTTATTTTATAAGAAATTTTAAAAAATAAGTGACAAGTTGTAATTGATAAAATATATATATATATATATATATATATAAAGTCAAAACTCAAAGAAAATCAAATTAGAATCTAGATTAAATTTCAACTGGATTCTAATTGTGCGCTATGTGTCCCATTTAATTTTTAATTTTTTTGCCAAGTGAATTATTGAGGGTAAAAATCGAAAAGTCCAAATCTTATTAGATTTCAATTAGAGTCCAATTTTGTTCCACGTGTTCATCTAAGTTTTTAATTTTTGTGGCAAGTAAATTATTGGGTGTAAAAATCGAAGAGTCTAAATCCAATTAAATTTTAAATTTATATATATATATATATATAGATATATATATAATATAAGAAACCATTACAAATTTTAAAAATCTATGGTTTTAAAAAGAAGTAAGCTAATATCATGTATAATTTCAACATTTTCTAACAAAATGTATAATTTGAACTATATAATTGTGATTATTTTTAATTGTGTCCGTGCATATGCACGAGTTACACACTAGTACAAAGTAGAACATAAAAAGTGATTTTTTTTTTTATTCCTATTAATTATGTAGTATCTTAGTTATGTCCATTACATTTATTGTAGAAATATTAGTAAAAGACTTTCACTTTTTTTTTAAAAAGATAATTAAGTGTCATGTCTTTTTTAAAAATAATAATTTCATGTTAAATATTGAATAAGAGGTGAATGATAAAAGAAATGTGCAATATGAACTCCAAAAGGAATTTGTACAAATAATACCATAATACTTTCGGTAAAAAAAAAAGTTAGAATACTAAAAGGCGCCAAGGATGATGGCCCATAAGCCTAATAAATTAATCTCTCTCCCCCTTTCAGCCATCGGTTATTTTGTTTTTGGGATGGCTTTTCAAAGGAGTCTTTTCATTTGATAAAAATTGAACATTTTCATTTTGGGGGTCTTGCGGCATAATTGGATGTCAATAACGAAAATGGGCTTCCATTTACAGGCATGGCTTGGTGCCCAAGTCTTGATTTGAGTATGAACCTTGACAATCTAGGCCCAAAAAAACAAAAACAAAACAAAACAAAATCGAAACAAACAAATGTTTGCATAATTGCATCTCAAAACATAGAGTGTCATAAGATAGGACTTTAATGACCACCGAAAGAAAAAGAAAACAGGACTCACATCACACACTTTATCATACCATTTTTCACAATTATTTTATCTGACAGACCATGACTGATTGTCTATAATCCTCATATGAATCCAGAACTTTTTTTTCACCAGTTATCGTTTGCTAGTTGTAAGACTGTCCTATATTTGTTTTCACACACATAAAACATTGGACTTCCAAAGCCCCATGCTCAATTCTGACCACCTAAAAGTGTCATAAGATAAAATATAATCGAATTATTGTATTTTCCTGTGGCTGACTGCTCTACATATACACAACAGGTTACATGCTCTGATTATTGGTCTTCTAGAGGTATATCATATACATTATCTTGTAGCTCACCTTGTATCTCTAAGCATAGATAGGAGACTAGCTAAAAGACCATTCCTCTTTCTCATACAACATAGAGATCATGAAAATGGACCTACAATATACATGAATTGCAGACTAGCTTAACTATGAGTTCACTAGCTGCTTCAAATTATGGCATGGCACCCATGCATGCCCAAAAAACAAGACCCAACCTACACAAAATTCCAAATATATATAGTGTCATAGTAAGTGTCGGTGGGGTATCTATTTGGGAGCAGGTTATGTCTCTTTCAATTGGGATTTCTTTATTACTTTTTGTTAACTTTAACAAATAGCAATGTTTCATAGCTAGGGTATGCTATATATTATGAAGCATCAAGCAAATTAAGTGTATTCTGATAAACATTATCATCAAGAGAGTATTATAATCAACGTTTCTATGTGCTTGCCACACTGTCTGATGTATCCATTTCCGTCTCAAATTCAAAGAACAATTATTGCTGGATTTAGCTCTCATTTATCACACCCGAAATATCAAAAATTTATTGATTTGATTTATTTATTTAAATTTTTTTTACTACCCATATTCTAGCAACTTTTTTCTTTTGCTATTTACTTTTTGTACATTATCCAATCACGTTTTTGTGCTCATTAATTATTTATCCTTAATATTGTATATATATAGGGGAGAAGGAAAAAAACAAAACTATTTTTACTTTTATTACTTTATTAATTTTTTAGTGCACAATTGCACTCGAGAATACGAAGTAACAGCAAAAGAGATTACATTTGAAAATTCAATGAACGTTAATGTTCAACAAATCAATTGCTCATTGAGACAATGTTTCTTTCTTTCTTATTCTTATCATTATTATTTTTTTAAGAATCATCAAAACGGTGAAGGGCACTAATCGTTGTACATGTGTACCGTCGCATTTTGATGTAATAGTTGTTGTTACTTGTTAGCCTGTTACCATCTTATCTATTCTTTTGATTTCAATGACAGATGAGAATTTAACAGCAACATAATTTTTTTTTTTCTTTTTTCGAAAAAAAAGAACGAACCAAAAAAGATATTAGAGGCAAAGGTAATGTCCATGTCCACCACAAAGGTTGGATTCAATATAGATGAGCTTTTTGTTTTCTTCATAAGCCATCAGTGCATCACAAAATAGAAGTTCTTTTCTTCTTTTCCTTTGAGAGACAAAAAGTCAAAAACATAAACCTAGGTCCTAGGTTAATTGCACTGCTCCTAAATTTTTGGGTCAATCTCAATTTCGTCATAAATTATAAAATCAAGTAATTATTGGATTTTATAGTTTAGGAAGAAATTAAGATTGGTCTAATAATTTGTTGGGGTCAAGGGAATTTCAATTAACCCTATAAAGTATAAACTTCGAATCACTTACCTAATACTAATAGTCAATTCTAGGTATATTTTAAATGTTAGTAGTGAAACAGAGAGCATACCATATTTTATGTATGAAGTTGTATGTGTTTATAAAATAAGGACATGAAAACAAAATAATAGGTTATCATTTGTAATTGACCTATATTCTCATGTATATACTTGACACAAGATAGAAAGTGTAAATGCCATACACCATACTAGTTAGATGTAAACTCTTAAGGGTTCCTTGAATACACAGAAAAGTTTTGAAATCCATCATAAAAGAAAACAAACATACTAAAATTTTTTTGATAATAGAATCTTATTTTTCTTTTTACAGATTGCATCACTATTTAGAGGGTTTTTTTTTTTTTTTTTTTTTTTGAAAAAGGTTAAGAAACTTATTTTCCAATTGAAATTATTCGTGAACAAATATATTGTACAATATGTAATGAGACTCTAATTTGATAAAGAAGGTCTCAAAGTAACTAAAATAAAGGGAAATAAAATTTAAGTCCTAAAAATCTAAAATTATATGTAAAATATAATATAAAAAAACTAACAAGTAATAAAAAGAATATACCCCATATTTTGTCCTATATCAATACTTTGCCCATCACCATAAAGAGGAAGAAAAAAAGAATAAGAAGAATGAGGGCCGCCTAATTTCAATTTGTGACGGTGCAATAGTTGTTCGTTTTGTTTGTTTTTGTATTTATTTTTTTACACACGAGGAAAACAAAAAAACCCTCATAGTTTTGGTATCTCCGTAAAAAACGCAACCTCTTTGGAGGTCAAGTTTAACACTACATCTCTCGTGATATTTTATGCGCATGATGAGAATGTATCTTTGTTCAATTGTTCATATATATATATTTTTTGATAATCATGTATCTTTGTTCATATGACATATAAATCATCTCATTTATAATACCCGAATCTCCTACTGTTATAAAATTTACATGTTGTGAGAAGAAGGATGCATTCGAGAGATAGCTACGTTCAGCACCCATGTTCTTAGGAACATTGAAGCTACATTTGTCAGCTTCACGTCGATTCTCTTTGACTTGAATGCATCTTTCTGGCCAAAAGTTAATGAAGCAACCATTAAACTATTGCCTAATAAACAGTTAGCTTCATTTCCCATCGATCATTCTTTTCTCTCCTGGTAAATACTCTAATATATATATATATATATATATATACAAACCAATTTTCACTTGAAAGTTGAGTTTATAGTAGAGGAGGCAAAAGCAAAAAGGTCCATCATTATTTAACAAAGATTGAAGTACGTAAGTGTCCTTTGAGCTTCAATATTCGTCGGCAAATGAAGGTGGTCCCCATTGCCATCTCTTCCACAGGCCCACCCCCACCTCCCCTTCAGGCTTTCTCTCTCTGTACTGACCGACACTATAGTGCAATTCTCCATCGTGAGACTGTTTGTCATATTTGGTCTACAATTGCAGCTCCCATATTTTGAATCCAAAGAGATAACATTATTGATTATTCATAGTTCACAACCCTGGCACTTGTGTTGGGTGCACCCATGGCAAGACGTAGAGGCAGAGTCAATGACTTATTTGGTAATGGATTCCTCTGTTAGACTATTTTTTTAGTCTGCAAACTGAAGCTCCCATAATTTGAATCCAGAGAACATCATTCACACCTTGCAACTATTACATAGTAATTCTAGGATAACACAATTTTCCGTTACTATCCTATATGGTAGACACGGGCAGAGCTGCACT
Source organism: Quercus tomentella (assembly GCA_028535165.1). Lineage (NCBI taxonomy): Eukaryota > Viridiplantae > Streptophyta > Magnoliopsida > Fagales > Fagaceae > Quercus > Quercus tomentella. The sequence continues at coordinate 5,328,649 of JAPQVY010000012.1, forward strand.
TTGGCCCCCCCAAATTTTTTAAAAACTTCATAATGTATGTATATTTTGCAATTGTTTAAAATATTAGACCTTAAAATCAATATTTGGCCCCTCCAAAAAATAAGAGCTGGCCCCTGCAAAAAATAATTGAACAACTAATTGTTGGGTTCCAAAAAATAGTTGTTAAGAACAACAAACTATCCACCTTGTAACATAAATAGTTGTTTCTTTCAAATTTTTAGTTTTTTCCTCTCTTAATTGGTAAGTTTTGTTTGTTGAGTTCAAATAGTAAGTTTTTAATAAAATAAATTTTTCTTAGACTTATTTTATTTGAGACTAAGGCTATGTTTGGATCACGTCCACATTTTGTGTTTGGACGTTTCAAGCGTTTTTTTTATTTTTTTATTTTATTTTTTAACCAACGCCTTTTGCATTGTTCATGTGACATGAACAGTACAAATAGGCCTGTGAACAGTAATTTTAAAAGTGAACAGTAATTAGAAAATGATTTTTTATTGTTTTCAGTTTTCAGCAAAATAAGCGGTATTCAAACGCACACTAAGTCTTTTTGTTGTTTTTGTTAAGTTTCAAATTGTTTGTCAATACTTAATTAGTTAGTCACAAAGCATCAAATGAAAAAAAACTACACTAAGAATATGTAATGTTAGGGAGTGACAATACTTAAAAAGCAATTTTCTCTTCGACACACATACGCACTCATATAATTTTTATATTTAATTTTCAATTTGGGACTAAGTCTTTTATTCTTATTGTTGTTGTTAAGTTTCAATTGTTTTTCAATGCTGATCTAAACTAAACATGTTGAATGAAAAAAAAAGTAGAGGATAATTTATTGTTAGGGGGTAAAAATGTAGCTGTGTAAATGTATGTATGAATATATAATTTGGTCTCCCTAAACTAAAAATCCTAGCTACGTCCTGGGTAGACAGTAACTAATTGTTATTTGTACATAAACATTGCAATTTTTTCTCTACCACTTACAATCTATCACATCAGAGTTGTGTAAAAATTTTTTTTTACCATGGCAATACCAATATGGCACGATAAGTCACCAACTCAGTTATCAGAGTTGTTCAAAGTTTTTTTTCACCATGGCAATACCAATATGGCATGGTAAGTAGAGTCACCGACTTAGTTGTCAGAGTTGTTCAAAGTTTTTTTCCACCATGGCAATACCAATATGGCATGGTAAGTAGAGTCACCGACTTAGTTTCTTTCACCATGGCAATACCAATATGGCAGGGTAAGAGTAAGACGTAAAGTCACCGACTTTAGACTAATGGACTCTCCTAGACTTAAAAGTACAAAATAAGGGATTGCTTTATTTCAACAAAACTCTTGTTGGGAGAGAGATCACATTGAGTATTTTTTTTTAAGAGAGTTTCAACCTATGGGCTCCTGATGATAGTTCATTTATCATCAAATCAAAAGGCTTAGGCTTAATGAATATGAACTTAACTATATTGTATTAACTAAATATAATTTAAGTGATATTTAATCATAAAAAAAATTATTTAAAATTTTCATCCAAGACCTCAAACTATATTGAGCCCGCCTTGATGCCTAGATCTAGAGCCAGCTCTACTTCACTATATCGTACCAAAAAAAAAAATCTATTTCCATATTATTTATATAAAAGAGTAAGATATTCTTTTTTAGCTATAGTTACCTGGGGCTAATTAAAGTTTAATGGCAGGTGTACAACGATTTACAGTTCTTTGTGCAAAATATATTGTGGCTACTGGCTAAGACTAGGGAACATGTTTTAATTCCTCTTTACATAATTATTTGAATATTCTCTCAAAAAAAAAAAAAAAAAATAGAAGAGCATTAATGCTTCTGAGGCACGGACAAAGAAATTTAAACTTTTGAATAATACGACGAAAGATCCTCATAAAGGCAACCAGATAGATTTTGTACATCCCTTTATTTAATTTTATCCCTTTCACTTGAGCAAAACAATAAAAAACCATATTAATTTGATCATCATTGAGGGAGTAATGAGTAGTCTCTCGCATTCTTATCAATAGAGGCCAGAATTGGATTTGGATCGGGGACTATTGCACCTTGCAATCCTAATCTTTAATGTGAGAGAGCAAGGTTAAAAAAAAAATGGTGAAAAAGATAAAAAAATAAAAAGGTTATCAACTTTGTTTTTAATCTTTTTTTTATTTTATTTTACAATATATAAATTCTACTATAGCCTAATCTAAATGTCTATGTGTGTGAAGCTCCCTCCTGAAGACTTAAACTCCGGCCCTTATTCCTCACATCCCGCAAGCACTTATACTTATGGAGTGACCACCGTATCAAGAGTGCGCGGTGGTTTTATTTTTTATTCTAATACTTGAAAATTGTATTACATAGTGCAATAGCCCCAAATCTCAATCTGCCAGAATTAGTATAAACCATCAAAGCGAAATTTTTTTAAAGTTTTAGACTTTTAAGAGAAATTTGTCTTTTCTTTTTGTGCTATACCCCTGAATCTTGGCAGTTGAACTGACTTAAATTTTTGTCCCAAAAAAAAATTAATGAAACCCTTAAACTCTCAATCTTTGTCAATTTCTTTTTGTTCTCTGTATGCAGTAGTGAGGACCCTAATGTTTTAATGCATATTAAATGTCTCTCGTAACACACAAATAGCCAAATAGGTCAGATCTTAAGCAGAAGATTCTGTTCAGTGCTAAATAAGATGATGTGGTTAATTATTACGTACACGTATAAAGTGATGATATCACGTAGTGTGATTGGTGGAGTACAAAATTAAATACTTAAGTTTAAACAAAAGGGTTTTATTCGAGTTGAGAATCTAGTAGCTTTCATTTAAGTAACATCTAAAATAATTGAGCTTTAGATTCCATCAACATATCTTAGTCCAACCAACAAACTTCATGGATTAGACCAAAATGGTGTCAATTTCAAGTGTCAATCAGAGGTAGACACGGATAGGGAAATTAGGACAAATAATCCTAACCACATTTAATGCTTCCAGAGAAAAATTTACTCGAAAATTGAGGGGGTGTTTGGTAGATGAATTTGAGTGATTTTGTTTGAGTGTTTTTGATATACGTATGGGTGAAAAAGTGTGTGAAAATGTAAGTGTGTTTGAAATGCTCAAAATGTTGCTTAAAATAGGCTACCAAACGGCCCTGAGTGTTTTCTTTTTCACCTATTGGTCTTTTTTAGCACTTAGAGTACTTACTTACCAGTGTACATTCTCATGGAAAGTTGGTCTCCAATTTGATTGGGTGAGATCTATATATGAGACTATATTGGTTAATCAATCAAGACACAAACGTAAGTACGTAACATTATGTTCAGTACAAATAGTTCAGTTCATGAGTCAATGAATTCAGACATATGCCCTTATGATCACATCCAACTTGGTCCCGTTCTAGATACCTCATGACCCACTCCATTAATTGATGAAGTTCTCAGGTTCAAACACACCATTACTTAGAAAGAAAAAAAAAATTGATTCATGCATGAGACATGGAGATTTGACTATATCAGAAACTGACCCACATTTTAACACACCGAAAGAGAGGGAAAAATGGAATGGTAAAAAACATTTTGGTTCAGTCCAACAAGGCTAGCTTTTAAGGCTCTCAGACAGAGAGGCATGTAGCTTTCAATGACCGATTGATGACTTTTAGCACGAATCCGATTTCCTGTGGATTCAGATTGCCTCACAAATCACACATGCAATGGAAAAAATGAACATTTAAGATATATATGATCTACTACCAGTACCTCTGCATTTCATTTCAACTTCTTCTCCTAGCTTTCCAACCATGCAAACAAAGATAACAGGTTGTTCTTTTCATTAAACGCATGAAAGAGAGTAGTTGTAGAGAAAAAGAAAAATTTTCTTTTAACAAATAGTTCATACATATACTACTTATTAGTATTACTGTACTTATTGTTACCAAGTCATTTATTGTGCAGAGGTGTAGACCTGAAAATTGTGAGCAATTTGATCGGTTTTTAGTCCTAATAATAATTAATTTCCCCATGAGTCATTTACTTGTACCTCTCAATAGAGGGACCTACTAATCCTCTTATTTATATCAAACAGTAATGCCATACTCTTCTTTCATATACACCTTGTCTCAATTCTCAAAGTTCTCTGTCTCATTCTCTCACCTTTCATTTTATACACACATACACATACACACGCACAATCACAATCATTCTACTTTCTCCACATTATAGCTTCCTTTCATTCATCTTTCTTCCCCTCTCCATGGCTTTCTTTCTTTTCCTACTTTTGATCCTTTTAGTCCCTTCAAGCAATGCTCAGTGGCCACCTTCACCTGGCTACTGGCCAAGCTATAGGTTCAACTCCATGAGCTTTTACAAAGGATATAAAAACCTCTGGGGTTCTTCGCATCAAAGCTTTGGCCAAAATGCATTAACCATCTGGCTTGATCGTACCTCAGGTCTTACTCAGTCTCATTATGTATACTTAATATATAGCTCTTAAATTTCTTTGTGCACATCCTGATTATATATTAACTATTCTTCATTTTATTGCTTGGTTTTTCATAACAGGAAGTGGGTTCAAGTCTGTCCGTCCATTTCGATCTGGCTACTTTGGTGCCTCCATTAAGCTTCAACCTGGTTACACTGCAGGAGTCATTACAGCTTTCTATGTGAGAATTTGGACCAAATAATAAGCTGTATTAGTTTTAGTATACTTAAAAAAGACTCAATTATTTAAAAGTACTTCAAATGTATGTGTATTGACAAGTATAATAATTTCTTAAAGGAACTATATTTTTTAATTATAATTTGATTAGTCTAATTGTATGCTAAATTGGGCAATGGCAGCTCTCCAACAATGAAGCTCATCCAGGTTTCCATGATGAAGTAGACATTGAATTCCTTGGGACAACATTTGGGAAGCCTTATACTTTACAGACCAATGTTTACATCAGAGGGAGTGGGGATGGGAGAATTATAGGCAGAGAGATGAAGTTTCATCTATGGTTTGATCCCACCCAAAATTTTCATCATTATGCTATACTGTGGAGTCCTAAAGAGCTCATGTAAGTGGATTATATTTAATTTGATAAATACCAATATGTATCAGAAACTTAGATTTTGAGTTATGATTATCTTAAGACTAGGAGGAGTTAGTTCTTAATAAAGCTCTAAAAGTCTGATTAGCAATTATTAATATCTGCATGGAATTTGTTTATTCCCACTTGATCGACATTTTAAGATGTGAGTAGTTGGGCCAATAAGTATTTTTGGAATGAATATGCAAAAGAGGCAAGTATTTATTCCCATTTCTCTTTAATTATAAGTTATTTGATAGTGTAAAATAAAAAATAGTATCCAGTTCACATGAGTGGTTTCTCAAAAAAATAAAAAAAAGTTCACGAGTGGATAGACTACCTATTGGCTGGCCACATATATGTCATTGTATATAGCAAAATTAATATTAAAAAAAACAAAGGATTATATTGATTTAATGCAAATGGTTATGTTGGTATTGGACTATTGGTATGTTAATTGTCTTATTGTGTCTCCCTTTATTAATTTGATTATCATATTTCAATTCAGATTCCTTGTGGATGACGTGCCCATAAGGAGGTACCCGAGGAAGAGTGATGCCACATTTCCACTAAGGCCAATGTGGGTTTATGGTTCTATATGGGATGCTTCATCATGGGCCACTGAAGATGGAAAATACAAAGCTGATTATAAGTACCAGCCATTTGTTGCAAGGTACACAAATTTCAAGGCCACTGGTTGCTCAGCCTATTCACCAGCTCGGTGCCACCCAGTCTCTGCCTCACCATTCAGGTCCGGTGGGCTAACTAGACAACAATATAGAGCCATGAGATGGGTTCAAAGCCACAATTTGGTTTATGACTATTGCAGGGATTCCAAGAGGGACCATTCCCTGACACCTGAGTGCTGGGGTTAAAAGTTAAAGTGAAAATTGGAGTTACTGCTATGTGTCTATTTAATTCTATGCATAGGAAGTCACTCAAATTTTCACTTTTTGTTATTTTTTCCTTCTTTTAAATTTTAGTGAGGGTGTCTTGTGATGGGTACCATTTGCCAACAAGGTTGATGCAAATGGTACTTGAGCGTCCAAGGCTCCACACAAAAGAAAAAAAATTGGAACAAAATTTGTGTGCATTTTTCATTTTTTGTTTTGGTGATTTTTGTGTACATTTGTGGTTGGAAACATACAAGGTATGAGACTTGGGGGGAGAGAAATAAAAAAAGAGAATGGAAATGAAGGCAATATTGAAGCCAAAGAAAAGAGATGGGGTCATGGGGTCTGAGTGAGTGAGTGAGGGTTTTCACTTTTTGTATAAGATTCAATAAATAATAAAGCAGAAGATTTTGTACCATGTGTAATGTGTCTGAAATTAATGCCATGAAAGTTGGGGCACTTTATGATTGGTCATGGGTTGGAGATATGAATGTTGGATCAAAATGGAACACCATGAAAAATGAAAATGGTTCTCAGAGCATAAATCCCAAGAATCATTTAAAGATGTAAAAATGTAAAATCATCATCTACATTTCATTGTTCAATTATTGATGAGATCAAGATAATTTTTTGAAATTTTATCTTAGTGTTTCGTAAACTACATTTTAAAAAGAGGTTAATTTGGTTACCCACAAATGCAATATAGTTAAATGAGCCTTTTGCGCAGTAATGAGGGAATGAGCTCTCTTTCCCCCCTCTATAACTTTTCCTCTTTACACAAACTAGTAAGTTACCTGTGTGATACATGGATAATGTTGTAATATTTTATGTAAGATGATTTTAAAGAATGTTGTATATGCATTATAACATAATTGTTATAAAAATTTATTAGTAATGAGTTCATCATAAAAAGCAACAATTATAAATTGCGCATACATTTCCATTATAACTATTCAATTGAACTAATAAGAAATTAAAAAAAAAAAATTTTGGAGGAATATTATAGAATAAAAGTTTATATAGAATGTGTTTTTTTCTTTCTCATTAATTCTAAAACCAAATACACATTTCAAACACTCACAGTTAATCACATCATTTATAAAACTCACAAATCCACAACGTCTGACCTTAACATCAAAATCGTAATTGTCATTGTCACTCAATATGAAATGCAAGCCCCTCTTCCTTGGTTGTAGCTAACTTGTACGGGTTAGGATTAGATGAGACAATAATGTTAAATCTAGGTAGGTGTCGTCGAAAATTTGAAGATAAATGAAATCGCTTTTGGTCTATGTGTATTTAAAATGGGATGGCATGAAGGACTATGAGTAGGTATATATAAAGGGGTAGAAGTGCAAGAGGTAAAAATGATGAATTAAAATGCAAAAAGTTTTGTGTGTACCTGTGAGGAATGAAAAGTTTTAAAACATTGAATCAAATAATACAAAGAATATTTATTTTTTAATTAGAAAAGTCTTGAAATATTGAACAAAATGAAACAAAAAGTCAATATTTAATTTGTTTTTATCTCCAATGTGGTACTTGAGAATATTTCAATTCTCTTTGCATAGAATGCGCCACTTAACAGAACCTCATACTTTCTCACGTGAGGTCTCTGCTTTTATATATATATATATATATATATATATATATATATATATATATATATATATATATATATATTGATTTCAAGCTAACTTAAGGAAAATAATAATAATAATTTTCTAAGTTTAATATATTACATAATCATGTATCATTGCTTGTGAGTGCACAGGCGGTAGCTATGATATTCAACCCATCCTGTAGCAATTGCTGGTTTGTCCTCTCTCTCTGTTCCTTTCAACAATTCACGGTAAATCATGGGAAACTAGTATCAAAAGAATAAATTTAGGTCACCATTTTAATTTAAAAATGAAAACAATAATAGAGTATTATAATTCTTACTACATAAATGATAAATCTTATAAATTGAGATGTCAACTTTTGAACACTTTATTAAAAAAGAAATTAAGAAATTTATTAATTATTTTGTTGATGTTTTGTCATCTATCATCTATCATATTCATTATCTTTTTTTGGTTAAAGTATCATATTCATTATCAAGATGTCAAGTCTTTCTATCAAATAAATAAATAAAAAGATGTCAAATCAATTTGGAAGATTTTTTTTAAAAAAAAAATCAGTAATAGTTTTAACATTTTCCATCATAATAACGCAAGAAGAACTTAGATTGAGCATCAAACAAGCTCTAGGGCGATAATTATTGGTACTACTTTCATGCTTCATTTTTGTGGTCAAAGATCAAATATAGATACTCCTTACATTGTCTTCATTTTTCTTATGTATGTACATAGTAGTACATTCAGAATAATAAGCAAAAAAAAAAAAAAAACATTTGCTTTTATTTTCAGAAGTGAAAGTTGAGATAATTCAATATGCAAATCCAATAACATAGAAGGGAATAGAATGCGCACTGTATCACATAATCATTAATAAAAAGATGCTTAATTATTACTATTATTTTCTCCAATATTTATATTTGCTTACCTCTACGTCCTGAATCATACCATTACACATATCTAGTTGATATGCCTTTGGTAAAAGAAATGACAAATTTATGCCACAAAGAGCAAAGATATGTACTTTTTTTTTTAGCAGAGCAAAGATATGTACTTGGTAAATTTTGAAAGAGTCTAAACATAAACCTATATTGTATAAATTTTACATCTAACTATCTAAGTACTGTTGTGATTTTATCAAAAAATTACTATCCAATCTTAAATCCAGAGACTATGTTTAGCAACCATAGTTGTGACTTGTGATCCCATATTCAATTCACAGGGAGCCAAGCAATTTAGCACAAAATTGCACAACACTAAAAAGAAGTAGCTCATCATAATAATATAATTTTTTCACCCCTGAAGCCAGAATAACATGATTACTAAATTCCTTCTCCCAATCAATATGACTTTTTGAATGTTATTAGAGATGCTTTGAGCAGCAATAATGCAGAAGACATATATATAAGCCCATTATTGCCAATGAATTAGATGGGGTCGCTGGTGGGGAGCTATTGAACTTTAAAGAAACAGAAAATGATAGAATGTCTTCAAACAAGTAGATATGGCTAAGAAAAAGTCCAAATCTTCTTCCTCTCTCACCCTTTTCTCATCTTCTTTTGTCATTTTATGAGGATTTGATTTTGAAATATTCGGTTTTTGCTGCTACAAAGATGATGCCTCCCAACAAACAAGTCAATTATCCTCTTGGCCACCATAATGCATTTTAAAAGTGTTATAATTAGAACATTACACATTAAAAAAATAAAAATAAAAATCTTATTCGAAGTTTTTTCACAACAGTGTTTGCAGCAATATTTTTTGTACACCAAATTCATGGGAGTTGAAGTTTATGTGTGTATATATATACAAACCTCCCTTTTTTAATTTATAATTAACCAAATTATAAGCATAACAGATTCATTTGTAAGTATTTTCTTTGAATTAATGTCTTCAATGGGGTCTGAAGTAATATGAATATGATACTTTTTTTTTTCCTTGAGAACCATTATGAATATGACACTTCGACTAATTAATCCTTTTATTTCTAAAGTTATAATTTCTCTATTCCTGTTTTATATATAAGAACACGTGATTGAACGAATATTTTGAAGTAGCATTTTGCCATTGGTGGTTGCAACTAATAGGTAGCTTATCCGGACATGATAATGCTTTTTTAGACCAATTCTGCAGGTGGAATTCTCCTATCTTTCTTTTTTATTAGTTTGGTGAATCATACACCAAAACATTTGAATAGAAAGACAATCTGTCAACAAACTTAAAGTTTGAAAGGCAGAAAAGTATTAGTAAAATTTTTTAGATCAAACGGTGGAATTATATGAAATTTGGTGACATGAAAGAATCATCACGAGGATCAAAACCCAAAAGTTTATGATCCTAACTTATGCCGCTTTTTGGATAAATCCCTTTGTTTAGGCTTCCATAATTCTATTTAATTAATTTTTTTTATTAATGGTAATATTTTTGTGATGTTCCCTATAATTCACTGGATTTGATTTTTGTAATTTTCTCAATTTAAAAAAAATTCTTATTTTCTAGACTAATTTCTTAGGATTTTCTAGGATTTCTTGGCCACCGTGAGATTTCTTTAGTATTTATATTCTGTTTGTAAATTCCTTGGCCAGCATGAGATTTCTTTAGTATTTATATTGTGTTTGTAAATTTGTCCAGATTCAACATCAAATTATGGCCTAGGGTATGATATATATTGGCTTTCCATCTATTTGTGTATATTGTTTCATCTTTACTTCAGTGGAAGCATTTGCACTGCAAAATTCGGCAGACAGAATATCAACGGTTCAACGCTATGATTCTATGAATATGAGCAATTAACAAGTAATTATAAAATAATGTGCGTCTTTTGACATGATCCGACCTTAGCTCAGTTGGTAGAGCGGAGGACTGTAGTTGTTAACCTAACAGGTAATCCTTAGGTCGCTGGTTCGAATCCGGCAGGTCGGAATTTTTTTTTTTTTTTGGGGTCAACATAACCTGGTTACTGGGCTCAATAAATGGGCCACAACCAATATTTAGTCAAGTGGGCCAGGTTATATAGCTTTGAATAAAACAAATAACACTTCTTTGCCTGGTTCGGCTTTGCTTCGGTCAGCATAACTAGTTACTGGGCTCAGCAAAGAGGCCACAATCAATATTGTATCAAGTAAACTGGCCCCCACGTTTCTACTTGAAACTAATAAACCTTTTTTTTTTTTTTTTTTTTTTTCAATCTCATCTTTTCTTTTCTTCTGTCTTATTGTTGTTCGGAGAAACTGACCAAGAAAGATTAGAGTATTACTTGGCTATTGGCTCTATGTACCATGGTTTGAGGGGGGAAAGAGAAAGGGAAGGTAAATAAGGACAATCTTAACTATTGAAATAGTTAAACAAATGGATTAATTTAAAATAAGATTCTCTTTCACGGTAGGTAGTTCTATTTTGGAGTACCTAAAATCCTATCCATCTAATTTAAAATCGGTGGATTAGGCTGTCCTTATTTCAATGGTTAATCCAAACTCCACCACTACAGCATTGGGGGTTTTAGCGGGCTTTAGCTCTTGAATTTTTTTTTCTTTTGGTTACCTAGTTGATGGGAGAGGTTGGCTTGACATGGAATATTAGAAACTCACTACTTAATAGTTCCGTTTTATGTTGGATTATTCGTTGTTTGGTTGTGATTCTTATCCAAAATGGTATAGATTCCTGTTAATCTTGAAAATTAGAGGAATTTGTTGCCCCTGTTATGAAGACCCAATCAACCGATAGTATTTGGATTTATCTGTTTCAGTAAGGCTGCTCCACTGGCTATGACTGAGATGCAGCTAGCTAGGTTTGTGATTGGTGGCTGACAGTGAGTTTCTTAGTGAAGTCAACCTACAAGGAAGAGTAGTGACTGCAGCAACGGTGAGAAGTTAAAAGTAAATAGAGCAGTGAAAATACCATATACCACCTCAATGATTGTGAGAAAGGGTTAATTGGGGAAGAAAATGGGGTGAGAAAGTAAAGGGAAAAAAAAGGTGCTGGCTTATTTTTTGTTTTTTGTTTTTTAGACCAAGTCAAGATTTTAAATGCATTTTATTTGGTTAACAAAATAATAAATAAATGAAGACGTAAGGATAAAATTGACTTGATTTTATTGAGGATCAAATTGAAGCAATTAATAATTAAGAGATCATTGAACGTTAACCAATAGTTAGAAGACTAAATTAGTAAATTTAACCTACAAATATTATATAACAAGTAACTATACAATGCAGCTCATTACTTAAGAAGCTACCTAAAAATTTCGTCTGAATCTTACTATTAATAAATATGTGCAAGAATACAGTTTTGAAATAACTGAACCTTACAAAATCCTATTGTAAATTTGGATTGCGATCGACCTAAATTACTCCATTAGTATAAGCCAAAAATGTCAGTCGATCACCTCTTGACAAGTTCGGAGCCTGCAACGCAAGTCAAGTGAGTAGAACAAGAGTTAGCACTCATTATGCAGATATAAATACAACCATTTCTCCATGTCATTTAGGGGGAAGGCTTAAAAATTCAACCCGCCATGGCTACTGACTTATGGGGGTTCAGGATTCTTACATTAATTGTTAAAAATAAAAAAGACCATAATCACTAAATTTTTTTTTTTTTTTTTAAGAAGTAATAATGACCACTAATTGTAGTGAGAAGAAAAAAAGTATTCATAAATTTTGTTCTTTAAAAGCAACAAGATACATTTCTAAAACAAATTAAAAATGGAACAGGCTTGAAAATAATATGCAAAAAACAGAACAGGAATTATGTATTCTACAGGTAACAACAGGTTACCAGGGCTTATTGAAAAACATAAGATGCTAAACTGGATGTTTCATGTAGAACACTTTTGGTAGGATCAGTTTAACAGTCAAAGAATACCAACATTATAATACTTTTAGATAATTACTAATTAGATCCATAACAAGAAGCCATGAATGAACTAAAATTAAGTAGCTTGTAAACAAATTAATACTACCCCAATTTATTGTAATATTAATTCACACTGACAAAAAAGTTGCACCATTAAAGAGGTGAAAAATTACAGTAAATCTTAAGTAATACTATAAGAATACCAGCAGTAGCCAGAAGTTTTTTTCTTTACTTTTTTGGTTTTGAGGTTGGTCAGGAATTAAAATAATAGTCCAAATTTAAATAATAGTGATAATAATAATAACAATGATGCTAATGAAAACAATAATAACAATAATATTAATATTAATAACTCACTCAAACTGAATTTAATCAGCTTACCTTTTTCATGAGAGTTTGGTACCGAAAAGATGAAGTGTATCCTCACTTAAACAACTAAGTAAACCTTGGCTGATGGCATGTGTGTACTTCATATCTCGAATAGGACGCTTTTGTGTATTAAGATGTTGAAGAACTGTAAAAGATGGCAACTCTTGCAAGATCAATTCGCGCGTAACTTCATCCCCAGATGCAAACATCCGGCCTTGATTTTCTATGTCTAAGATTGCAGATCTTATTGGTATTCGACTCTCATTCACATTGGCACATGCAGAACCCAACTTTTGAAAACAGTTGCTCCCCACTTCCTTGTAATGAACATGGGAGCCCTGAACTCCTTGCCCAATAACTTGGGAATGCATTATTGAAGGTTGAGAAATAGCCATCTCATTCTGCATCTCAACTTTGGGACGATATGAAGCAACAATGTCATCACTGCTAGGAGAATAAGAAAGGGATATACAAATTCCTTGATTAACCGATTCAGGAACCAAAAATGGCCTAGATAAGAATCAATTGTAAAATTGTTAGAATAAACCATCACATAATACTGATATAGACTAATTTTTAGACTAATAAAATAATAAGATAAATTCCCTTCATCAGCCCTCAAGAATTAAATGATAGAATACTATTTAAATTGTTTGGCCAACAGGGTGTGCATAACTCCATTTCTTATTGCAAAGGCACTAGACCTTAGATGACTTGTGATGACAACAAAGTCTGACTATTTATACAAAAAGGAAGCCAGGGCCCATCAATAGACCATATCAGATGAGGATTTTGGATGCAATTGGTCAAAGGTTCAAAGTTTCTTCCCGAGTGAGTTCTGATAAAGCATTTGCCCAAAAAAAGTTCTGATCAAGCAAAACAAGCACACATTTCTAAAATGCAAAAGATATAGTTTAAAATTAAAAAAAGAAGAAAGGGGGGGGGGGGGGGGGGATCTAAATGGATGCATGAAAAGACAGTTTTTATTTTTTTTTAAATTTTATAGCTCTATAGCTCGACCACCACACTTCTGCAATTATTCAAAGGTTCAAAGTTTCTTCCTGAGTGAGTTCTGATAAAGCATTTGCCCAAAAAAGTTCTGATCAAGCAAAACAAGCACACGTTTCTAAAATGCAAAAAATATAGTTTAAAATTATTTGGGGGGGGGGGGGGGGGAACATAAATGGATGCATAAAACAAGGAAGAAGTGAAATTTGACAGTTTGGCACTCATAAGAACTCAAAGCTTACATACATAAAATAATAACCTACCCCTTTTCAGAACCATCAAAGTTCCACCGAGACAAGCCAATTGACGAAGCAGAAAGGACAGATCTAACACCGGAAGTAAGAGTTGAACTATGTAAAAGTGAGTGTACAGTATGAACAGGATGGGGTGACCGGCCATTCAGGGAAATAACTGGCCCGTCAGTTTGGCGCATATCAAACACCAAAAGTGAGCCATTCTACAAAAAAGGGAAAAGTAAAAGATCAGCAAAAGTCACCTAGGTTCGCAACATAAATAAACTCACTTAAATTTCATACCTGCAGTCCAGCATATATGTAATGCGAGCTATTGAGATCCCATGAACATGACCATGCAGCAGCCTGGAAGTACATGCTTTACTATTAATACCAATGATAACATTTTTCACAGAAAGAAAATAGTGAAGGAAAATATAAAAGTCCTGGAGTACACACATTTGGGGAGTGTACATATAGAGAGAGACAGTGAGAGGAAGAGATTACATATAGGGTCTGTTTGGAAACCGTTTATTTTGCTGAAACTGAAAACTTTTTGCTTAAAGCATGTAGAAAAAAGGCTAAAAGCTGACTTTTCTGCAATGGGACCCACTTTAAGAGCAAAAATAAGCTAAAAAGTAAAATATACTAACTTTTTCTCAAATCCCAAACGCAACCAAAGTATATCAATAATAGACACATTCTACAGAACATGAAAGAGAATTAAATTAAAAGCCAATTTGGCAGCATCACTATAGCACTACAACTCCATTATAGTAATTGAATGAAACAACCCACTAGGCTGAGCAGGCATAATCTAAAGACTGAAATTCCTTGCCCCAAATTTGAGCCAGTCATCCATGCCTAACTTGGGCTAAGTTCAGCTCAAGCTAAACTTTCAGGCTAGAAGGAACTGCCCAGCTTAAAAGGCAATGTAGTTGACTACTGTTTCTTTAAAATATATTTCAAATTAATAGAGTTATGTATTCATATTCAAGCAATGAATATAGCTCTGTGCCAAGGTTTCGTACTCTCAAAATTTAAGGACCAAGATCCAAGCCTTCCTTTAGCCCATTTAAGGAACATAGACTGGGTGATGGTTTAAGTTTTATAAAGGGACTACAGTGAAGGGGAAGTTTTATTGTGTTATTAAAACTTGCTAGAATGAGTGCACCTGACATTTTATGTGGCATCAAGTATTTATTCACGTCTGACCTCAAAGCAAGCTTGATCCAACTCAACCAGATCTGTATCCCACCTTTAATCCCAACTCCTAGTCTCTATGAATGATGGGATTATCGCATGCAATTCCACTGGTTCAAACATTGCCAGACGGAAATTGAGATATGTCCAACATATCTACTGGAATGTATTAGTGAGAAATTCAGTGGATTAAAAGATACAAAATATTGGAAAGAACCCAATGATTAGGTGAGTACCAATTGAAGAACCACAGGATTTGAGGGGTGAAAGGGGGATGTTGAAAAAGGATTTTTTTTTTTTTAAATAAAATAAAGGGGTGCAACATGAGGACTTGCCAGGAGGTCACCCATCCTCGTACTACACTCAATGTTGAAAAAGGATTTCATGATTAAATAGAGCATAATCAAGTCAGACACAATAGAGATCATCACGTCAATTATCACCCCCATTATCCACAATGAAAAAAATTTCATTGAGGAACTTATTACCATGCAATATTCATCAATGTCCATGTAGAATATAACGTGCACTGGATCTGTAACTGTTACTGCAACTATCAGCAACATTCCCAGAACCAAGAATATCACATAAATATGTAGCTACCAACTCAACAAAGGAATAGTCATTAATGGTTGGGGAAGGTTCCACATAGTAAAGATTTAATAAAGGTCCTTATCTTCTTCAAAGATTTAATTTATCTCCCTGAATGAAGTTCTCTATACTTAAAATTTTGGGTTTGTGCATTCCTACACATGGACAAATCACATAAAAACAAGCCTTTTATAGTGAAAAATAGCAAGGCAACAATAAGTTTCAGGGAATTTTTAACGGAAAAGGATTGTAAAGTAACCAAAAGCCTCTACCCACATAGACAATATGGGAGCTCAACCTGATATCAAGAGATTCAAGACCTACGGTTATTTAACAAGAATATACTTGATGGATTGAACTTTTACCGGTAAATTATAGGAAAGGATGATATTGTTGCTTTCCAGACTGTAAAAAGTGGAACAACCAAGTCAATAGGGAAAGAGATTAAAGAAGACAACCAAAACAACAGATTATACAAATAAGGTCACACCTGAGAACTGATAGTTTCCCTAGTGAAGCAAAAAGTGCAAGGCTACCATTAGAAGGACAAATACGTAGGTCCCGAATAACTTTCATATAAGAAGGAAGTATGATATCTTGTTTTTCATGTGGAGGTATCAAGCTTATCTGCAAAATGATATTCAAAAGAACAAAATTGCAAAATTAAGGAGCAGTTCCCATTAAGTCCAAAATATGCATATAATATTACTAAGACCACAATTTATGTCATGAAACTTTACTTTGGTAAGTACAGGTGTTGCATCTATCCCAGACACTCTTCGCACGATTAACAAAATTTGGCTAGACGCATCCACATCGACTAAACGCGCTCCATCTACCTGGAATTCCTTCTACAGAAATTTATAATATAAGTTAATTTTATGTGGGCTACAAAAAATTACTTACGGAAACAGTTGCTCAATTCGAAGCACAGACGAAGATACTATCTCATGGAACAAATTTATGAACATTATTTGCCACCTTGAACAACAGAATAAAACAACAACGCCCATAAGCTTCATGTTATCAGCATAGGTTAATTGGGCTACAAAAAATTACTTGAGGAAACAGTTGCTCAATTCAAAGCAAAGAAGAAGATACTATCTCACGGAATAAATTTACAAATATTATTAACCACCCTGAACAAAAAAAAAAGAAAACAAGAACACTCATAAGCTTCATGTTTTCAGCATCAGTCGCCTGTCCATCAAAGTCGTTGATTTCAATAAGGGAAACATATCATGTGCTTGTCACCTGATAACGGGCAGAAGCACAATTACTTACCATGCTGTAACTCGCAATTCCAAACCTCGCAGTCTACTTGTGTGAAATCTTTCCTGTGCTTGAATTTGGTTCGTGTATATTTGGGTTTGGTTGTAATTCGATATTGATTTATGTTCTTGGGTTGGATATATTGTGCATTACTGATTCTAAGTTGCTCAGAGAGAATCATTTGGTAAGGATTAAGGAAATAGACAACAATTTTTTTATGTGATAACTGACAAGCACGTGATATATTTCCTCATTTCAATTAATGGCAACTTTGCACGTAGTTTATTAATGCTGAAAGAAGTTGAAGGGATTATTTATTTTCGAATTTCATAGATGACTGAAAATACTGAATATCACAAACTTAAATAGAAAAGTCTGAACATCACTAACTAGCCATGTAATCATCGGATTTTCTCCATATGATCATAAAAAGAGAATAAAAAAATTAAAACCTTGGAGATAACATAAATTCATTTTTTTTTCCTCATACATTGGGATATAATGGTTGTGCTTCAAAAGTAAGTTTCAGTCCTTATGGCATGTGAGAGAGAGAGATAGAGATGCCAAAGAAAGATTCCAAAACAAATAAAACATAGAAAGATAAAGGAGATGTTATATAAAGAATAAGAAAAATGAAAAGTCTATTACCTAGCAAGATGTACTTTTTTTAATGAAATATCTATTACCTATGATTATAAAAAAAAAAAAAAAAGTCTACAACCTGGTTAAATGTAAAACTCCATGTATGTTGAATAAAATACATTTTTAGACATCCTGCATAGTTGAGGTTTCATCTTCTCTTTAACAAAATTTCTTATTGGTTATTATTTATAGTCTAATAACTCTGGTGCATGTTGAGAGAGGATAGGAAACATAGCATAACAGAAAGCAAGAAATGGCACACCTGTAATATGAAACTGCAAGAAGATCCTTGTCCGCAAAAAGTTGAACCAAAGTTGTTGCCTACAAGATATATTCAACATACGGATGTGTTTACAAGATTCGGTGGGTCCAAAGAGATTTGATACTTGACAGTAGGGGAAAGGGTATCTAAAAAAATGAGAAAATAGCTCCAATGCAGACATCAATGATGAATGACCTAACCATAAAATTACATTGGAGAGTGTTTATCTATTTATTCAACATACATGTGTACAACAATACAGTATAAATACATAACATGTACAAATCTGTATATATAACATTACACTTGAATTTCACAAGGCATATATCTTACATTCTAAAAGATGCTTACCAAATACAGGACTTCCTTGATAGTGCCCACCAGCATTTGCTAATCTAGAGGCATTTGCTAATCTAGATGCTCTGCTCTGCACATCTCCTAATAAATGCTCCAAATCAGTTGTCCTCTACAAAGCAGAGTTTGAAACCAAAAGTGATAAAGACACACAGACAGACACAAAAGGTAAACTCTATACTACCTAAACACTTTAGTAAGCTCTTTGCAACTCAATTGATGGAAATACTAACAAAGAGCAGATTCAGTTTGCAACCTCAGTCCTTTTCATTTTGAATACTTAACATACACCCAATAATCCCTAATGTTATGAAATAATGCACACAAATCCTGGATAAATAAACAAATACATAGAGCAGACAACCACAAAGCTCACCAGAACACAAGTCTAAAATGCATATTGGTAAAGGTGGTCAAAACAAAATCAAAGGTATGACATAACTACTTCCTTTTTTATCTTTTTGGTAAGCAAATAATCAGTTTATTAGAAAGAGGAGAACGCTCAAGTACACTAGAGAGGCTCCTAAAGAATTACATTCTTAAGTTTAAAAAATCAATAAATTCTTCAGAAGCAGTGAAATGAACACTGCCTAAGGCAAACATCAAATCATACAAAGTTCTAATGAATGACCGCTTCCTAAGGCAATGATAATAATAATTTTTTTAAACAAAACTACAGATGTATGAAAAGAGATGGAGAACTTGAGCAATGGCAACATTGTGATCAGAATGACACCAAGAAATGTAGTGAAAGCACATAAAACATGACTGCTGATATTTTCTACACAAGAAGCACCAAAGCATATCGAACTATTCCGATACACAATTTGCTGTACAATGAATACAATAAGGGTCGTACCCAGTGTATAAAGCTCCCACTCATGCAAGGTCTAAGAAAGGTCATGGTAGGCAGCCTTAACCCCAATTTATCGGAGAGGCTGATTTCCGGACTCAAGCCCGTGAGCTATCACTTTTGGTGGAAGGCACTTGCCAACACACCAAGGCTCAACCTCTATTGTACAATGTATAAAATAAAAAAGTAGATAGATAAAATCAAGCATACCTTTGTCAACTGGCTTACTTTCCGACGCAAGTCATCTTCTCTTTTCTTCCATTCAGATTCTTTCTTACACCAATTAGCATCCTAGACATAATAAAGCACAAAAATAAATACTTGCTCCATAAGCCAACCAAAGACCACTAGAAACTAGATCCTTACACTGCTATGCCTTTTATAGGGGATGTTTTAGCAAACCATATCAAACTAAAAATTCCTACCTTCTTCTCAAGAGAAGCACATTTAGCCTCAAGTGACCGAATCCTCTGCAAACAAAAACAGCCCATGGATTCAGATTAAGAATATTGTAAGTTTCTCCTGATATAATAACAACCCCACTAGATTTCACGTGACCTTTTGTGATTCTTCGTCAATTGCAACAACCCGTGATGCAAAAAGCTTCCTTACATCCTTCAGTGTGCATGCCCTATTGCATTGAGGACACTACAAATACAAAAAATTATCAAAAATAAAAAATAACAACAAATACAAATATAAATATCAAAAAAAAAAAAAAAACCAAAAAAAAAGAAGAAGCTTCTTTCTATTTAATTCATGTAAATGGTGTCATGATTAATTGATTATATAACAGACAATACCTTTCCAGCATTTCTACGTTGTTGTAGCCATCTTTTGATGCATGACATACCATATATGTGCCCACAAGGAAGACAACTGCAGTCCTCAAGCAACACAATTATACTATGATTAAACAATCATTTTATTGATAAGTAAAAGTTTATTAATGAAACTCATAGAGGTAACCGTGTACATAGAGTAAATCGACATTAAGCATGAAATGAACAACTATCAAACATATTATCAAAAGAAAAGAGAGGGGAAGCATTCATCCACTCAAATAAAGATTGAGTAGAAAAAGCTTAAGATCATTCACTGATTTCTCCTGTCCCTCAAAGGTCCTTGCATTCCTCTCACACCAAATACACCAGAGGCAATGTGGGATCGCATTCCAAATCATATTATTGCCTGTTCTACCAAAATTTCCTTTCCAACTAGGAAGAAGTTACTCCACACCTTTCAGCATGATCCACATGACCCCAAACAGGGCGATGACCAATTAACCAAACTCCACAATTCATGAGCAAAAGGGGATTGAAGAAGCAAATAATTTACAGTTACACCAGTTGACTTGCACATGAAACACCAGTCAATAACAAGCACCTGCCTATTTTGAGGTTATCAATAGCCAGAATTTTTCCCATAGCCGTTGTCCAGAGAAAAAAGGCAACCTTACTGGGCACTCTGGCTTCCACAAACTTTTCCAAGGGAAAGAAGATGGAGGTGAGGGTTGTAAAAGTCTATAATAAGATTTTACTTCAAATATGCTCCTTGAAGGAGAGAGTCCAGCATATTGTACCCATGCCACTCCAATTTACCATACTAGAATATATGAGATCCATAAAGATTACCACGGATTCCAACTGCCATTCTTGGACTGTTCAAATAAAACTAATATCCAAGCGGTGCATCTCTCCGGCTAAAACCAAGTGATCTGCCACTGAAGCCTCTGTGTCACGTGCTATCCGAAATAATTGTCACGTACTATCCGAAATAATACAGGAAACCTCTCCCTCAACGGCTGCCCCCCACACCAGGAATCATGCCAAAACTTTATTCAAGTTCCATCATCCCACCTTAAAACTAATGAAGCCAACAAATTTATCCAATCCTGCCCTTATGTACTTCCAAATACTTTCCCCATACATTTCTGTAACCACCATCTGAACACCAATCCCCCGCAACATACTGCCAAATTTAGTACACACCACTCTCCACCATAATGCCTCACTCTTGAGCATATCTCCAAAGCCATTTTTCCCAATAAGGCCTTATTGAAATCAACTAAGTCTTTGACACCCAGCCGCCACTTTAAGGCAGATCACATACACACCTTCACCGTACCGAATGAAACTTAAATTCCTCTCCAATGTACTGTGAATAAACAATAATCCGGCGATACTCAACAGTCAATAGAATCACATCATCAGAAAATTCTTATCAATTTATCAAATTTAACCAAAATAAATGTCTCTATAAACTCCAATGAATCCAAAATTCAAGATTACACCAATTTACCACTAAATCAATAATGTCGGTTGTGCATTATGCTAATAGCAACAAAATTGTGAGTAACTGAAAGGTTGGAACAAAATTAGAGTAAAACCCTAGAATTGAAGGTAATGAAAATTCATCAAATATAGGGCTCAAAGAAGAGTAAGAATTGGGAGGCGAGTACTAACCAGATATAATGGTTACCGTCGGTGGTCCAGGCTTCCATACAAATAGGGCAAAAGAGACCGTCGATTTCACTCCGATTCCACTCATTATCTTGCGAGCCTTCGACGCTTCCCAGTCCGTTCGACGAACAAGCTTCTCCTCCTCCTTCGATTCTCCTCCGCTTGCATTGCTCATCTTCTTCCTCTTCCTCCTCCTCCTCTTCTTCTTCTTCTTCATCATCATCATCATAATCTTCTTCTTCTTCGGTTTCGGAACCGTAATCGACTTGTAACGGGGCAAGTTGATCAACGTTTTGGAGATAGCGAGCGTAGTCTTCGTCGTGGTCTGCCATTAGAGTTTCTTCGTGTGTGTGTGTGTGAGTGTGAGTGTGAGTGAGAGAGAGAAAGAGGGACTGCGCAAAAATTTTGGTCGTTTTGATTGGGAGTATTGGCGAAGACGTTTTGGGAAAGATATGAACCCTAAATTGGGAGCGCGCTTTTACGTTGCTGAAGGAATTTGAACCACGGTATAAAAACGCTACTTGTGTACTTGCGCCTTCGTGAAGAAGCATTTGATAATGTCTATTACAGCCCTTTTTTTTTTTTTCTTTTTTTCTTTCGCAAAAGTGTATTCTCACAATTTTCAACTGTTGGTGCCGGGTGAACTTAAAAGGGGTTGCTAGTTCAGAAAATTCTTTTCAAAATGTAAGCAGTAGGACTCGAATTGAGAGCACATCCAGTCGAGTTCAGTACAAGTATCCAGTCTGACAATTTTTATTTTTATTTTTTACAGTTTACTTTTAGTCATTTTTTACCACCTTTTAAAATGAATTATTTAAAAAATGGAGTTTTAAAATTTTGTATTTAGAAGATAAAAATAAAAAAAGTAATTACTAAAAAAATCACTAATTCGTTCTTAAAAAAAATAAATTGAAGAAAGTTTTCTTAATTTGTTTGTTTAAATACATGTATGTTTTATTTGTATTCATTTTAGGGTTTGTATCATTTATTTGTTGAAAATTGAAAACTTATTACCAAAAACACTGTAGCAAAATATTTTTTAAAGATATGAATAGTGCTACGGGACCCAAAAATGCATGGATATGCGCATTTTGTTGAGTTTGGTGGTCCCATGAACAGTGTCGTGATACCTCAAAAAAACTCCAAGCGCAGCTGAAATGCGAATTCAGTGCTATCCAAACTCACACTTAGGGTCTATTTAGATACCGTTTATTGCTGAAAACTGAAAATACTATAGCAAAATAATTTTTAAATGTGAGAATAGTGCCGTAAGACCTATTTTTAATGAAAGTTTTGTTGAAAAAAGAGATTTGTGGGTCCCGTGAACAGTGCACGGGACCCACTGACAAATGCTAGATACAGTTGAAAAAAAATTTCAGCTGTATCCAAACGTTCACTTAGTTTATTTTTCTAGTTGATTCTTCATATTGCAGCGATGGACTTAAAGTTTGAATAATCACTTTGACATATTGCACCTGCATCAGTCACCAGCTCCTCCATTAATTATATGATATACGTTGGAAATTTGTTGTTTGTTTAATCTCTCCTCAAATGAGTTAAATCAATCAGATCGAACAGAATAGTAAAGTTTATAGTTTAGCTGAAATGAAGAGTTTCACACTAATTTGCAAATCCACTAGTCATATTATAATTTTTGTTTTTTGTTTTGTCTCTAGTAAATTGTTGTGGAGAGGTAATGACTTTGGTGTGCTTGTGAGAGAGCTAGTTACTGCAGCATATGTGCTTGCCTAGTTCAAGAACTAATCATCTATGAAACAAGAAACAGATCAAGCAGACTTTTTGCTTTTGCAGTTTTTTTTTTTTTTGGACACGTTTACTGGTGCTATTCAGTATTCATGTGATCATTTATTTAGATAAACATATGCTAGGTCTTTGAAAATAGTTGTTGTTAGTGTAAAAAAGTAATGGTTGATCATACTATAATATGGTGCACCCTCACTCATACAATAACTCTTACTTGGTAGATGATATTGCTTCACCAAACTATACAAGAAATTAATTAAAGGTTAAAGCTAGTTATATATTAAAGAGTTGTGTTTTTTAAGATATATCTTATCAAGAGATATAAAGGAGTCTATAAATACTAACACTCCTTACACATTGTTTAACGTTGGATTTTATTCTCTCCGAGCGTCAAGGATGATGATTCCCACCCTAACAAGATTACCATCCTCACTATATAGGATCCAACAGTTGCATCATAACGAGACGCTTAAAAGTCTCTATCTTTGTGCTATATGCAAAACTCACATCCAGGTATAATAATTTAACAAGATAATATTTTTAACAATTTTTTAGTACATGTATCAACTAAAAACTGAAAGAGTACAATTGGTATGTGTGAGCGTGAGACAGAATTTGAAGAGTTTAGGTCCCTCCAATTCCAATAGGAATTAACAAGATTCAGTCCAAATGGGTTTATTGTCACTTTCCAACTTCCAAAAACGGTAAACTAGTATTTCTTTTTGTTTTTTGTTTTTTGTTTTTTTTTCCTACGATATTATTGAGACAGAGACTCAGAAACACGTCGTGGAGCGCCACTTTTCTACACACACAGTCGGGTGCAAAGTTTCAAACACTACACAATTTCAAGGTAATAATCATGCATCCTCGTCTAACCCATATATAGTTAATTATTTTTTCAACCCAAAGCTACAAACAATGGCAGATAAAAATGGCGAATACGAAAATTGTATAAATAGCCCAGGTGACGAATTTAAGGCAAGGAGGAAAAGGAATAGTAATGGCGATGAAAAATGCTGTTATGGTGAAAAACCAATCATTACATCGGTCCAGTCCATGTGGTGCTGGCCATAGTGGCGGTGCACAACCACCAAACGAGCTGCTTCAGCTGGGCCGACGCCGACGGTGTTGTCCGTAGCTGCCAGGTCTGGCAGTTCTGGGTCGACAGTATCACTCGAAGATGAAGCCCGTGGGTAAAATTTTGAGAGCAATTTTGTGAAAATCGGAAGAAAGGATTCCTTTCAGAATATTTGTCATATTGTGGCAGTTAGAAAGCTAAACTTAGGGCAGACTCTTGGCTTCACACGTGTCATTGTGTCATGAGGCATTTGTTAGTCTACCGTGTAAAGTGACCAATGCCACTCACGCGCAAGCCAAACCGTAAGGGACAAAGATCGGCTGAGTAAAATCAATACCGTACACTAGCCTCGCCGCACCCAAGTATGATGAGAATTTTTTTTTTTTGAGTTTATCTTCAAAATTTTCCAGAAAAATAAAAAAGAAAGAAACGACTAAAACGCGTATATAACAATCAAAGTCATACGACTAATAAAATAATTAAAAAAAAGCACTAAAAATAATTTTAAAAAAACACTAAAAGAATAGGACAAAACTTAAATACAGTATCTTAGGTGCTGTTTTTTAGATTCTTCTTTTAAGATTCAGGCATGTGACTATTTAACTAAAAAATAAACTTACATCTTATGAAAAAAAATCCACATGGCAGAATCTTAAGAGGGGAATCTAAGGAACAACACCTAAGTACTGTACCTAAATCTTGTTCTTTTATTTTATTTTTTTTAAAGATTAAACTATGGTTTTAAAAATTAGTATGGTCAAAGAATCGATTTGTGCCCCGATTTTTTTTTAAAATCTGGTTTTTACTGGTTTTGAGGAATTTTACCAGATCAAACTAGTGTCAAGTTCTCGATTGAACCGGTTGAACTGGCTAGTTCGGTTTGATTTTTAAAACAGAGGAAGAGATACATTTATTTAGCTTTGATTTTAGTAATTTTCTTACTCAAGGAATAAAGAGATATGAAAGTACCCAATTTTAAGGGATATGGATAAGGGGTTATGACTGAATTAAAATAAATTAGCTAAAAAAAACTTAAGAGAGAGATAGAGTGAAAAAACTACTTTTTAAAATTTATCTAAAATTTAGGAGTGTTTAAATTAATAATTTTACATAAATAACCCTATTATTATTATTATTATTTAGAATGCTAAGTATTTAACTCTATTATTTAAACTTTCTAAACAAATGAATTTAAAGATATTTTGATACACAAAATGATGAAACCTCAACGAGTGAATCCGTTTATTGGTAGTATAGATAGATAAATAAACGGATGTCATTCCATTTTAATATTTCAATCCTCAAACTCTGTGCACTCTATTAAATAAGTTATTGTTAAGTGCTCTTAAAAGTTAAAACAATTAAGTTTTGTTCTTTAAAAAAAAAAATTAATCCAAAAAATAAAAATCAGCAAAATTTTAAAAATAAAAATTGATTTAATTTTCCAAATTGAATAAGAAAACTGATTGAATTATAAATATATAAATTAGAAATAAATAAACTCCTCTCCTAAAAAATTTCTCAGAATACACAAATTCAACAAAATTTTTATATCAATGAAAATTTGTATACATGACTAGGAAAAGCCAATATGAATGAGACTGTGGATTTAAACCAAAAAAAAAAAAAAAATCCAAAAAAAATTTCATTCTATTCTGATTTTTCCAAAAAAATAAAAATAAAAACTACATAAATTCGGCTAAATTTTTTTTCAATTTCTATACACAAATCACAAATTTAATCCAACTAAATATAGGCCAAAAAAATCCATCACTTTCTCATTAACCAAACAACTTCCTTTCATCACCTTTTCAACAACCTAACAACTTCCGAATCACAGAATTTACTCATTAATCTATAACAAAAGCAATTTTTTACTGCTAAAACTTATAAAATCTACAACAAAAGCCATATAAAAAAAGTTACAAAGAATGTACATATAGTAATGTTTAAAAAATGCAAAGCAGGGCGCAAAGATGGCCAGATCTCTAAAAACCGGACCTTGACCCACCGATGAAGTCTATCTCTCTGTGTCAACTGTCAACTGGCTTAATTTTATATGCATCTCAGCTTCTCTTTTTCGCGATTCAAATTCTTTCTTGCAGCAATTGGCACCTTAAACAAAATAATGTATAAAACTAAATGCTTGCACCATAAGCCAACCAAAGAGTCAATTAAAGACGACTTGGAAACTAGCTCCTTGCACTGTTATGCCTTTTTCTAGGGCATGTTTAGAAAACCATTGCAGACTGAAAATACCTACCTTCTTCTTAAGAGAAACACACTTAGCCTCAGTTGACTGAATCCTCTACAAACAAAAACAGCCCATGGATTCAGATTAAGAATCTTGCTTATTTATTTGTGTGCTCTAGCTTCTAATGTCTATGACAGCATTTTTTTTTTTTTTTTTAATTATAAATTATGCAGTTTGGTTTTATAGCCTTTTTTTCTGTTCTTTTGCTGGTGGGGTTCATGTGATCGTTTAGATATATATAACAGTCGCAGGAACTGTTTTTGAAAGTAGTTGCATCATGATGATAAGCTTAAAAGTGATCTGTTTCTGCTTTCTGTGCTTTATGCAAAATTCATTTCTAGGTGTAATTATTTCCCCAAGAATATAGAACGAAATAACACCTCAACAAATTTTTAGTACATGTGAATGGCAGCTGAAAGAGTACATTGGCTTTGTGGGCAAGTGAAAGAGTACGGTACTACTATTAAACAACAAGCCCTTCAAAGTTGTTAACTTTGTACTAGTGTGAAGACACATGAGCTAATTCTTCTGTTAGGTGAATCCTTCTTTTACCAATTTATCAGTATGTGACTGTGTAGTAGAGCCTGAGGCATGGCGGTCGATGCCATGTTTTAATTCACTATTGCTCATCGAATGCAGGAAACAAAAAAGGCAAAAAAGAAAAAAGAAAAAAAAGAGAGAGAAATGTAACCGTGCGTCTTTGGAAGTTTGCTCTCTCTCTCTCTCTCTCTCTCTCTCTCTCACAAACACTTCTTTCTTTTTTAAACTACCCTTAAGTTAAAAACAATTGCAGATTAAAATAGCGAGGGCGGAAATGGCATAGACGACCCAACTAGCGATTTTGAGGTAAAAAGGAAATGGAATTGAAATAGCGATGAAAAACGCGGTTACGGTGAAGAAAACGCCACATTTCTCAAGCACTTGGGCTGTCAGCAAGAACTTGGGATTTATGAATTTGCTAACGACAACGGAAGCAAAGGCGAGTAAGATTGCTAGAGAGAACAAGTGGAAGATTGCAGGAAGTTGTGAATGGACTTGAACTGAGAGTATAGCTATATCAACGGCCGAAGCCAAACAAAAAGCAATCACAATCTCCGCCCATTCCATGTGGTGCACGACTACAAAGCCAGCTGCTTTAGCTTGTTTTTCGGCACCATCCCCAGTTGCTTGAGTTGGTGCTTCAGCTTGATCGACAGCGTCGTTGTCCCCAGCTGCCAGAGGAGCTACCAGTTCTGAGTCGACAGCATCAGCAGAAGGTGAAGGCCGTGGAAGTAGAAGTTGTGGGTAAAATTTGAAGAAGAGTTGGATAATTGGAACAAAGAATAGCTTGAAAGGATTTCTCATATTCTTTTGGCTATTCGTTCTTCTTGTTTTACTATGTTCAGTTTACTTGCTAATTAATCCTGAAGTTAATGTGTCACTATATATATGGGGAATAGGTTGAACACTTCTGAGCCAAAAAAAAAAAATAATAATAATAATATATATTCTCTTGCGATCCAACTTCCTTTGATTTTCTCAAGCGGTCGCACTTGCAGGGGAACTTCGAGGAAGCAAGTATAAAGTTCTGACATCAGTAAACCAAGTCAGCAACAAAAGCTAATATTGGGGTTAGTCAATGTGATGCAATTTCTGTTAAGTTCCAATTCAAATCTCAGTCCTTCAGTTCATTCCAAGATAGAGACACATCACTAATCCGCGTGAAAATGATAAAAATAAAATAAATAAAAAAAACTAAAATCCCTATTCTCTAAAACCCGCCTCTTTCTTTCTCAATTTAATTGTTTCAAACTCCCTCTCTCTGCCTCACAATTCCACTCCCTCTGCTTTCTCTCTCTCTCAACACTGCCGAGGCCGCTGCCGGGTCTCACACCAACCACTATCTCGGTCTCTCTCCTCAACGATTCCATGTTCTCTCTCTCAACCATAACTGTGGCGCTGCGCCATCGCCGACTCCACTACCCAGCATCGACAGCCACTATCCTGTAAGTTTTTTATTTCTCTGTCATTTTTTGTAATAAGCTCTGTTTTGTGTGTTGATCTGGTCTCTTTCAAAAGCTATGGGATTAATGAGTTATACAGGTTGTTTTGGTATGTGGTGTGCTTGGCTTTGATTCTTGAGTTGCATGTACTCTGTAGCCTATAACAGTGCAGTCATGTAGATGCGGCTTACCTTTAAATTTTGAGTCGTAACATTGGTTTCTCTGGTATGTTAATTTTAAATGAAATGATTACTATATTAATTTAAAAAAAGAAAAAGAAAAGCATAAGTTAATGGAAAATGAAAAAATCCATATGATTTGCATAAGTTAAGAAAAAAGATATGAAAATTACAAACATATAATAAAAGCATGAGTGATTTTTTAGGCCCCTGTTGCAATTAGCCTTGTATCATTAATTACTATTAAATGGCTGATATAAGTGTTTGCTAGTGCTTTAGGTTTTTTTTATGGAACTCCAATTAACCCAAAAGTGAATAAATGTTCAGCAGGAAGCTTGCAAGCAGAGACCAATAAGGTCCCTGTTAAGAACCACTGGGTTCCTAATGGAGATTGATGGGAATTATAGGAGAATTGATGGGAATTATAGGGAAATTGACTTAATTCAAGGTAACCACCCTACATAGAGAAAAAGAAATTAAGAGAGAGAGAGAGAGAGATTCATTAATGCACTAAGAAGTTGGTTTATTCTTCAATTGATATCAAATATTGGATTACAATCATGTATTTATAGGAGACTAGCCCTAATCTCATTAGCTCATATGGCTTCATCCTATTGGTTCCATTATTCCCTATGTGTATTAATAATTCCAACATGTGCTAAATGTGATTAACATGCTTGGAATTGTAACTAACTAACTAAATCTCAATACAACAATTATTATTCATATGCTTGTAGCATTCCTAACATTTCCCTCCCCTTGAAAACACCTTGCCCACAAGGTGTTGTGAAATAGCATCTTCATCAAAGGAGATCTTCCAATGGACCAATACCGTAGTGACATTTTGATCACCATATTCATGCATTTCTCTTTGACAAGCGGTCTTGTGCACATGAAGGTTTCTTCTTCGTAGATCTTCAAACTTTGCTCAAATTCTTGAGCCTTCAATGGTTCTTCAATCTTCAAGGTCTTGTTGGTTTTTTGAACCTTGAAATGTTTTTGTATCCTTAAGACCTCATTTGATTCTAGAACCATTAAAATTGTTGGTGCTTGTATCTTGGATTCTTGGATCACCAACACTTGAATTGCCGATTCTTGAATCATAGCTTGAATGGAAGCCTCTGGTGCATCAAGAATTGGTTCTTGGAAAATCATCATTTTCTTCTTTATTGGTTCTTTGGACTGAACTTCAAGGGTTGCGTCTTCATGTATATCATCATCCACTTTGACACAAAATTAACATCCCAACTTGCAACAATAGTAATAGATTCTTGGAACTTGATTTGTTCTTTGAATTCCATTGAATCAAGAGATTGTAAGTCCTATTTCGTCATGTTCTCAAGATCCTCTTGCAATCTTGAGAGCTCTTCATTTATGGCCTTGTTAGATTCAACCAAGGCCTTGAATTTCTTTGAAATAGCCTTGTGAGATTCTATCAAGGCCTTAACCTTCTCTAAAACTTCATTCACCATTTTCAAGATTTCTTGTCAGTCATATTCACCCGTCTCAAGATCGATGGCTCTGATACCAAATGTCAGGAACCCGGTGGTTCCTAATGGAGATTGATGGGAATTATAGGAGAATTGATGGAAATTGTAGGGAAATTGACTTAATTCAAGGTAGTCACCCTCCATAGAAAAAAAGAGATTAAGAGAGAGAGAGAGAGAGATGCACTAATGCACTAAGAAGTTGGTTTATTCTTCAATTGATATCAAATATTGGATTACAATCATGTATTTATATATAAGAGACTAACTCTAATCTCATTGGCCTATATGGCTTCATCCTATTGGTTCCATTATTCCCCATGTGCATTAATAATTCCAATATGTGCTAAATGTGATTAACATGCTTGGAATTGTAATTAACTAACTAACCAACTAAATCTCAATACAAGAATTATTATCTATATGCTTATAGCATTCCTAACAGTCCTTCAACCTTAGCTTTCAAATGTTAAAGAGTTCATAGTTCAAACTTGTAAGTTTAATGTAAAAGGCACAACATGAGGTTGAATCTTGTAACACAGATAAAGAATTACTTAAAGGCAACAATGTAATTTAAAAGAAAAGAACTTTGAGAGCATTCTCTTTTTATCAAGTTATAGTTGTACACAATCTAAGAGTTTAGTGCGTTGTCTACGGAAGACATAGATATTGCAAATAATTAGTTCTACTAGTGCCAAATAATAATGTATGATTTAGAAACCATTTACCAAGGAATGTGCTTATACAATTGTTGAGAATCCCTTTTTTTTTTTTTTGGAACATGTGTTCAAATGAAATTAAGCCTGAAGACATGAAAGTATGATTTTTTTTGCTAAAAGACATGAAAGTATGATTTAGAAACTACTTACCAAGGAATTTGCTTATCTCATCATTGCTCCAATGATTGATTGCTCATCACTTTTCACCTTCTTAATTAATCTGCCAATACCCTCTTGTTTCATGTTGATATCAAGGGAGTCAATACCGTACTGGAAGCTATATCGGTTTGGCCAGCAGTACGATATATTTCGGATACCGGTCAATACCGGTGTATCATTTCGGGTTTACCGCTATTTTTTATATTTATAAATATATATATATATATATGTATGTGTGTGTGTATATATATTATAATAAATATAAAAGTTTACCATAAAACATTTCCTCAATTCAGAACTAATTATTTATGGTTTTAGACTTTAGTATCAATTAAAAGAAAAAAAAAAACACAATATAAAAAATAGAAAGCTTAAAAGTTACCATTGCATACTAAGAAAACAAATAATACTAATAAGTTAATGCAAATAAGTTACCATTCTGCCCTAACAAAAATTCAAAAATTACAAAACTTAAAAAAAAAAAAAAAAAAAAAATCTGTACCGGCCGCTATTGCCCGAAATTGGCTGATACATGGCAGATACGGCCAGTATTTTTTTCGGTACGAAACAGGGAGGTTATATGTACCGGTTTGCTTGCCGGTACGATATATACCGGCCGTACCAGCCAGTACGGTACGGAATTGACTCCCTTGGTTGATATCCTTCTAAAGCGACTGACAAATTTGCTGTGAAGTTTTGATGTAACATGTTGGAACACCAACTTGATCCAAAATCTTAAAACTAGTGTACTTAGGCCCAACATATTTTATCAAACATTCACTTTTATACTTGCCTCCTAAAATAAAACTTTTATTTAACATATTAAATCATTAACACGTGATTATTCCAACACAAAAGTCTCCATAATGTATGGATGTAGAACTTGAATGAATTAGAGTTTAATTTGAGTATTTTCCCAAGTGGAAGTTAATTGCACAATTTTTGGTGGGATTATGTAAATTGATAAATTTTTACTAGTTCTCATTTGAGTCCATTACTAATGTTAGATAAGTTTTTCAAACACACTAGACTTATTGCATCATGACGAGAGGCTTAAAAGTGCTTAAAAGTGATTTGTTTCTGACTTCTAGTGCTGTATGCAAAATTCACATCCATGTATAATAATATCCCCTAGAATAGAACAAAATAATACTTTTAACAAATTTAGAACATGCGAGTAACAACAGAAAGAGTACAATGACTTGGGGGCAAGTGAAAGAGTAAAGCACAACTAGTAACCACAAGGAAGCATAATCCCTTCTAACTTCTAAGTCGTTACACGAAACAAAAGATGGTGAGACACAAGAGCTTCTTCCTTTAATGTGAATCCTCTTTTACCAATTTGTATGTGCAGTAAAGCCTGGAGGAGAGGTGATCGACTCCATATTTTTAATTTATCATTGTTTATCGAATGCAGATAACAAAAGGGCAATTAATTGTACATCTTTGGAAGTTTGTGCTCTAACTCTCACCACGCCTCTTTTAAGGCTGAATTACAAATTGAATTTTTTTTAACTTTGTCTAAAATTCAATTTAGTTCTTTGACTTCATTTTCACTCAATTCAGTTCTCTAACTTTTAACTTTGTTCAATACAATCTTCTTGTTACTCTCTATCAAAATTGAGATGTTAATGATCTCCAAAATGACATAGTTTGTATTGAACAAAATTGAAATTTAACGGCGCAATTTTGATGAAAACTAACTGGAATATTGAATTAAGCAAAATTGAAAGTTAGAAAATTAAATTGAATAAAAATAAAGTTGAAAGATTGAATTAAATTTTATACAAAGTTAAAAATAATTGCAAATTAAAATGGCAAGAGCGGAAATGGCATAGACGTCCAACTAGCAAATTTGAGGTAAAAAGGAAAAGGAATGGTAATGGCGATGAAAAATGCGGTTTCACCAAGAACTTGGGATTTATGAATTTGCCAACGACAATGGAAGCAAAAGAGAGTAAGATGGCTAGAGAGAACAAGTGGAAGGGTGCAGGAAGTTGTGAGTGGACTTGAAGGGATAGTAAAGCTATATCAATGGCCCAAGCCAAACAAAAACCAATCACAATCTCCGCCCATTCCATGTGGTGCACGACTAACAAGCCAGCTTCTTGAGCTTGTTTTTTAGCACCATTCCCAGCTGCCAGAGAAGCTACTACCACTTTTGAGTCAACAGTCTCAGCAGAAGGTGAAGGCCGTGGAAGTTGTGGGTAAAATTTTAAGAAGAGTTGGATAATTGGAACAAAGAATAGCTTGAGAGGATTTCTCATATTCTTTTGGCTATTCTCTTGCTCTTCTTGTTTTAATTTGTTCTGTTAATACTTGCTAATTAATCCTGATTAAATTTGTCAACTATATTAGGTTTGGAAGATTGCGACAAATGTTGGGGCAATATTTGTCAATAAATATTGATAAATATTGGGGCTTGATTAGGTTTAGGATTGGGGCTTGATTAGGTTTGGAAGATTTCGACAAATGTTTCACTTAATATGTTGGGTGGAAAGATTGGGATCAATGAACCATTGGGACTTGATTGGGTTCTCAATCTTTCCAATGTTTCTCATAATTTATTGGGAGGGATTAAAAAAAGAATGTTTCACATCCCTCCTTCCTATGATTTTCTCACAAGGTCACACCTCACAGTCCCATGCAGCTTGTTTGACCAAAGTTTGCCCTGTAAATAGACGACCCAGATTGAATCTCTAAAATAATCACTTGTGAATAGTATCTCTAAAATAATGTCTTGTGAATAGTATTTGTATTCTGGAATAAGTGATTATGTAGGGGAATGAATCTTAGGAAGCAACATTACGTAATTAGCCGACTTGCTAAGTTTAAGGAAAAATTTCGGACAAATAAGAAATGAGGAATTACCTTAGAGCATTGGTAGAAACCTAGCAGTTTGCTTGGAGTTGGAATAGGATAACAGGTGAATATAACTTATAAGTAACTAAAAAAAAAAACCAAAAACTTACCCACTTCCCACCCCCCAAAGGACTTTTCTACAATTGCTCTCTATCTTTAGGAAACATTGTTCATTCCCTAAAGTGGGTGTCTTAAAAAGTGAGAAATCATAATTGTCATGACATGGAGCATATCATGAATTAATTTTTTATTTTTCAGTATCTTATATCATATATTTTAAGATATACAAACACCAAGTGAATTAAAAAAAAAATTATATATATACATACATAAAATGTATATATATTATAAATATGAAATATATTCAACTAATGAATAATTTAATCATCATTTATAATTACATAAGAGCTCAAAAAATGACCCAAACCCACTTAGAATAGTGGTACTCAGTATTTTTGGCTCAACACTATTAATTTGTAAGAGAGTGGGCTTTCTAAGTCAACTATAATGCTAAGTACGATCCAAGCGTGAAATTAATGAAGTAATGACTCTTAATATGATGAAATGAAACTCAAGTTAAGTATAAACTCTTCCTCGGGCTTGTCTGATGATGGATTGTTCATATATTGTTTGCTATCTTCTTCACACAAGTTGATACACTTTTATCTCTAGTTTTGCTTCTGTTTCTCAACCCCTTTCCTAGAGGGCTTCCTTTCGTTTATATAGTCTCGCCTAATGCATCTGATCCATCCACCTATACGTCTCAGGGTTGTAATTGGGATGCTTGTCCCATCAGAACCCTTTTGGAGGTGGTAGATAGTGTTGTGAGCTGTGGAACTACTATTCAGGTATCTTTTCCTTATAAATGCGGCTAGCACAGTTGGTGCAGTACATTGAATGCGGAGGTGATGACTACCTTCCCCAGATATCTCATCTCTTCTTCACCTACACGTCTCTGATGTCTTCTACAGTGCAATACTTTTTGGCGCAGGTGGCCAACTGAGGCATTCCCGAGGTGCATTCGTTCCTTGGACTCCTTGGATAGTGGGTCCATCCGTTTCTCATCCTCGGACTTCTGTTCACATGTTAAGTCTGAATCAGCGTGGTCTTCATGTCTTCCCTCCTTGGGCTTAGTCCACGTATCAGGTCTGGATTGGTGCATGGATAGGCCTTTTCCCGTCCTCGGACTGGGGCTTTGGGATTTACGTTGTGTTTGGATCCTTCCCTCCCTCATAAACATTTAGATTGATCAAACCCAAAGGATGACACATGAGCCAAAATTATTTATTTTCATCACATCCGTTATCTTGCCTAATCAATTCCATCAAAGTCAATGTTATCATGATGTTCACTATCTTGAAAAATTATTTATTCTTTAACATTTTCTTCTTCATCATCATCATTTATTATCTCTTCTTGTTCTTTTATTTTAATAATTTTCCTATATATTTTTTCTTGGTATTCTAGCTTCTTAGACTTATAAAAATAATAAAAAATAATTATATTGTCATTTATTATCTTAAATAGTATAGAAAACAATTTGCAAATATGAGA
This sequence comes from Quercus tomentella, assembly GCA_028535165.1. Taxonomy (NCBI): domain Eukaryota; kingdom Viridiplantae; phylum Streptophyta; class Magnoliopsida; order Fagales; family Fagaceae; genus Quercus; species Quercus tomentella. The sequence goes on from JAPQVY010000012.1 coordinate 5,364,365, forward strand.
GTGTAGTGTTAAGTGGGTAGTCCAAATTGTGTAGGACAAAGAGAGAAGGAAAGAAAAATAGAAAACCTCATGGACATGTTATTTTATTTGTCTCAATCAAATAGCTTAATAATTTTGCAAAAAATCTAGTACCACAAAAAAAAGGCACAATTTTTGCCACAACTCCCTCATGTGGCTGACTGTGATTGGTGGAAAAAAAAAGTTGTGAACTCATGTGAAAGTAACAACAAGTAATCAATCAAAGTCTAACACATAGGAGAGTTGTGATAAAATTTGTGAATTTGTTTGTGGTAGTAGAAAAACTCATAATTTTGTGTTAAACAAAGTTTTAAAATTTGTAGGGTTCAAATAAAAACAAAAAATTTAACAAAAAACATATTTTAAACCCATGTGTTTATATATCATACGATTTTATACAATATGTATCGCATATCATTCAATATTGACAACTATGAGAAAATTAAATAAAAAATGAATAAATCATATTTAAATAATTTAGGGTTCATGATAGAGAATCTAATGTGGGTGAAATTGAAAAGTAGTTAGCTACATAAGGAAAAGTAGGTTTTAATCTGAAAATAGCTAGAGACAAAATTTTTTGTAAGCTGAGACCGATGCTCCTATGGCCCCAGAGAGGTTGTTTGTTGTGTGGACTATGATATACCAGAACCAACCTAGTAAATAGATCAGATATCCTTTTCAGACATAACTCATAACTGTCACACCATTTTGCAATTGAGATCTATCAAGGATAGATAAAATACTAATTTTAAATCATGAAATGGTACAAACCATGGTTTGATCCCCTGAATTAATATGAAGTCAATTGCAAAATAAGTGCTGGATGCATTTTAGAATTTAAATGAAATCATGTTTTCAAAACACGATTTCAATTGATATGGTGCATACAATCCATACACCCTGATGTGAAATAATTAGCACTCATGATGAAATTCCAAATTTTATGGTAAAAAAAAAAAAAATTTATTTGAAATTCCAATTTACATCTTAGGTTTGTGGATCAATTCTTTATCAATTTTACTTTTCTTAGATTGTATGTAGGACCAAAGTGATATGCTTTTTTTATTCCTAGGCTGTGTCTATGACCAAAGTGATAACTTTTATTTTCTTAGATTAGTTATGAAAGCTCAAATAGTGTGAAACACTCTAGCTAATTTAGACCCCTAATTTTAAATTACAACTTGATTACTTTTACTCTAATTTAACTAAGTGCGGAACAAGAGTAAATAAGTCGTATTAAAACCGAAACACTACTCTAAGGCATAATCATGTACAATAAACAATAAATGTAAAGCTTAAAGAGTAGGGAAGAGAGATGCAAAAATAAGATAACACCGAGACGTGTTATCGAAGAGGAAACTGAAGTACTCGGCGAAAAACCTCTCCGCAGCCCTCCAAGCTGAAATCGATCCATCAGTGAATAAAGTTGGAGTACATGAATATCAAAAAGACCCTCTAAGCCTAATCTACTCAATGTACTTGAACCCTCCAAGTTTCTGCTACCAACGGGCTTCATGGAGCCATGTCTTCATTAGTTATCTGGATCTCACAATTAGCTCCAAATTGCATCCGCCACTTAATGGCTTCTTCCATGCTTTCCATATGCACCAAAACTTCTCTCAACACTCAAATTGGGTGAGGTAAGTGTTTAGGCTAAGAACCTCTCAAGGATGTGTAGATGGAGAGGTAGGAGTAAATGAAAACTTTAGAGAAATAGTGTAGATGATTGTGGGTGTACAATCTCTAGCTCTTAAGTGTTTAGCTAGGGTTTTCTCTCTTAAAAGTTTCTTGGAAAAACTCCTTACAATCTCGTGGGTAATGAGGGTTTATATATTGTTGGTAAATGTATGAGAAAAAATACACTTAAAGAACTCCAGGCAGAGAGTTTTGCAGATCACTCGCGACTTGGCCTAAGTCGCGAAATGACTCGCGAAATCCAGCCTAGCAAAGAGACTCTTTAAATTCCAGTCTGTACTTCTCACGTGGCCTTTTGCGGGTTAGCACTTGCAAGCCAGTCGTGAGCTACTCATGAATTCTTCATCTTCACAGAATCTTCACCAATCTTTCATACACAACCCTTACAGTAAATCCCACAAAAAATACAGGGAAATGATTGAACAAAAATACAATCAAATTTTACATGGAATTAAAGTCAACATATAAACATAGTTGTAAATCACAACTTTACAAGTTGCATATTGCAAAGAATATTGTACAACAATTCTCATTGTTAAACAAACTCTTACGAACAACCAACTGCACTCTAACAGGCTAAGCAGTTTCTCCTTGTACTCAGGAGGGACTCACCACAAGAAACATTTAAAATGCATATTGGTAAAAGAGGTCAAAATGAAACCAAGGGTTTGAGTTTGACATGACTGCTACTTTTCTCCCCCTTTGGTAAGTAAATAATCATTTTATTAGAAAGAGGAAAATGCTTTGGTATACTAGAAGTGTGTTTGGCATGAGCTTATAAACTCAGCTTTTAGCTTTTAGCTTTTATGTACAGTTTTTTAAAATCTCACTGTTTCCTGCATTTTCTCACTTTTTCAAATTTTTTTCAAGGTACAAGCATACTTTAGTACACTTTCAGCAAAAGTTTTCAATTTCAACTAAATAAGCTGTTCTCAAATGAACCCTACTCTACTATGTCTGATTTGACTCATTTGAGTAGAGGTTAGGCAAACAACAAACTTCCAACGTATCATATTATTAATGGAGGAGCTTGTGACTGGTGCAACATGTCAAAGTGATTATTTAAGCTTTAAGTCCACATCACTGCATATCTTACCGATTCCTTAAAAAAAAAAAAAAAAAAAGTACATCGCTGCAATGTGAAGAATCAACCAGAAATATAGCAAATGAAACATACATGCAGTCTTTAAACAATCAAATTACCCCACTTATCAATTAATTCAAATTAAGAACACTTTCTTTAATTTTGTGATTGGTTTTTCCCCATTAATCAAATTATCCAAAATTTTAATTTTTTATTATTATAACACGTCAAAACCCACCAAGGCATTTACAAATAGTAGATATTGTGTTGTGTATCAGTTGATTTTTTTAAAAGAAAAAATTAATGGATATTCTAATAGTATTAGTTAGGAAATTTAAAAAAAAAAAAAATTTATAGAAAAATAAAAAAGCAACTAATTGAAGTGGATGTGTGCATCAAAGGAGAAAGAGAAGCTTGTTTGTCAAAAAAAAGAGAAGTGGAGTTGCATCTGAAAGTAAGCCGGTTTTGTATATAGTTACATTTTTTTTTCTTTTTTATTGTATTCACTGTACAACAAATTGTGTATCGGAATAGTTCATTATGATTTGGTGCTTCTTGTGTAGCAAATATTAGCAGTCATGTTTTCTGCGCTTCCACTACTTTTCTTTATGTCACATTCTGATCATAATGTTGTCATTGCCCAAGTTCTCTCTTTTTTCATACTTTTGTAGTTTTGTCATAAACAACTATCATTATCATTGTCTTAGGAAGCAGTTATTTATGAGAACTTTGTATGATTGGATATTTGCTTTATGCAGTGTTCATTTCACTTCTTCTAATTCTTTAGGAGCTGCTCTATAAGGTTCATAGTTTAGCTGAAATTGCTTAAATGAAAGTGTCACATCAATTTGCAAAACTACTAGTTATATAATAACTTTTTTTTTTTTCGGTTCTGTCTCTAGTAAGTTGTTGTACGCTATGTCCTGGTTGTGGAGAGGCAATGACTTTGGTGTGCTTGTGAGAGAACTTCAGTTACTGCTGCGTATGTGCTTAATTGCCTGGTTCAAGAACTAATCATATGTGAAACAAGAAACGGATCAAGCAGTTTTTTTTTTTTTTTTGACTTGTTTGCTGGTACGATTCATGTGATCATTTATTTAGATAAATATTTTTGAAAGTAGTTATATCATAATAAGGGGCTTAAAAGAGGTTTATGCAAAATTCACATCCAATTATAATAATTTCCCCAAGAAAATAATAATATAATACTTTTAACAATTTTTTTTTATTACATGTGACAACTGAAATGAGCTCTAGTGACTAGTGAGTATAACGGCTCTTCTCAAAAAAGAAAAAGAAAAAATAGAAATGAGTACAATGCTTTGGGGTACAACTAGTATAAGAAGAAGGTACAAATAGTAACAAGAATGGAGCCTATGCATGAGATCATTAGAACTTTAGATCCATCCATTAGATTCGGTCCAAAATCTATCGGTTTAAGACAAGGATTTATTGTCACTTTCAAACTTCCAAAGACGGTACACTTGTATTTCTTTTTTTTCTTTTTTTGGTTCCTAAAAATTGAATCAAAAACATATCGTGTACCAGCAGACCACCCTTTAGCCTATACAGCTTTATTACACAGACCGAGAGCTGGTGCAAAGTTTCAAACAAAACACAAATTTGAAGTAAAAATTATGTCGTATATTGGACATACGCATCCTCATTAAACCCTAATTATATATTTCTTTTCCAAAAAATTACCCCAAAGCTACAAACAATGGCAGATAATAATAGTTAAGACAGAAATTGCATAGATGGCCCCGGTAGCGAATTTGAGGTAAAGAGGTATTGGAATGGTAATGATGATGAAAAATGCTGTTACGGCGAAGAATTCGCCAAATTTCTGAAGCTTTTGGGCTGTCACCAAGAACTTGGGCTTTATGAATTGGCTAACAAAGAAGAAAGCAAAGGCGAATAAGATTGCTAGAGAAAGCAAGTGGAAGTCTGCAGAAAGTTGTGTGTTGATTTGAGCGGATACTGAAGCCATCTCAAGGGCAACAGACAAACAAAAACCAATCATTAAATCAGCCCAGTCCATGTACAGGATGTGGTGGTGGCGGTGCACAACTACTAAACCAGCTGCTTCTGCTGGCCGTACTTCAACTACCAGTTCTGGGTCGACAAGAACACCAGAAGTTGAAGGCAGTGGAAGCTGTGGGTTGAATTTTGAGAAGAGTTGGGCCAATTTTGTGTTAATCGGACGAAAGAATTCCTTGAGAATATTTTAATATTCGGGGCAGTTGAAAGCTTCTTAAGGCTGGGCTCTTGCTTTATACTGGACTTAAGGGGATTGAAATGAACCTTCCGCGAAGGCGCGGAAACTGGGCTTATCATTTTTTTTTTTGATATAAAAAACGGGCATATCATTAACGCAAATGCCTTGACTTTTATGTGAAAGAAGTTGGCGTCCTTCCCATAAATGGTAAAACCCGACAGTGCCCCTCATTTTTAAAGATTTTACCCTTCTTGTAAAAAGGTCGTCTCATTGTAAAAAGCCCAAAATGGTAAAATAACAATAAGTCTATTGGCACATGATTCCAAAAAAAAGTGTGTACTACTCAAGTCTGGTTCAAAAAAAAAAGGTGTACTACTCAGTCAAGTCTTTCATGGTACATTATCTAGACTCTAGAATGGGTTTCAACTCAATGTGAAACGTTGAGTCAGGGACGATGAAAATCCTGGAATTAAAAGGCGAATTACAGGAATTTCTTATCAGTTATGTAAGACTACTTTTCCTCTCTTTTCTCTTTTTATGCAATTTGAAATGCATTCAATTTTTTTTTAGCTCGTATTAAATTGTCCATCTCCTCTTTTTCTTCCTTAGGTGGATTCCCATTATTTTGAAGAGGGAAATGTGCAATTAGATGCAAAACATGAATATAAAAATTCAACAACATTTCAGGTTATTACATATTTACATGTTTATCAACATCTTTTATGACATTAGTTTTAGTTATTTTTATTATTATTATTATTATTATTATTGTTATCAAAGTCTATTGCCACATCAATTTACACATGACCCATGTGGACCTTTTGCTTTTTTTTTCCCCAACTGCTTACGACTTCTCATATGGGAAAATTGTGCAAAATTGTGAAAATAGTTATGGTCTTAGACATACTCTATTTGGGAACAATTTATTTATCTTTTTGCTACAAGTTTGATAAAGTATACTTGTATTTTGAAAAAGTGAAAAAAGTATTTTTAAAAATAGTTTAAAAAATTTAAATTTAAAAAAAATGACAAATTTAGTACAAAATTAGTTGTAGCCTAACGCTACAACCTTATTCAATAAAATAAACATTACTACATATTTTGAAAATTTAACCGTTAAATTGCATATTTTTTACACTCTTAATACACGTGTCAAGTTTTTTGTCAATCGAATATACTTTATTATATGATTTATAAACTTATATTTTATGCATAATTTTAAACTACAAAAACTTGCAATTTAAACAATTTATTGATGACATAGCTATTAATATTTAATTTTCTAGAAATTTTGCAAGCATGGAGGGTAGAAAAAGAAGATGTAATCTAATAACGGATTTGTCAAAATTCACTTCCAATACAAAGATACTAAGTAAGATTGTAACTTTAGGCTGCAACCAATTTTGTACTAAATTAACTTTGTCCTTTAAAAATGGCATATTAAAGCAACAAAAATAAAACAAAAAAATCGCCTATTGATATTTCCTGCTTTAACTAACTTAGAACACTAGCATCAGGTGTGCTAAATGCTAAATTTTTAGCATTTAGCACACCAAATTTGATATTTGCTACAAGAACATTCCAACTATAGCATTGTATGGATAAGTATTGTAAGGATATTCTCTAACCCACCTCTTTATTTCTCAATTATTTCAAAAACTCTCGTATTCAATCCTTTTTATCATCCTCATTTGCAAGACTTTTCAAAAACTTAAAGTCCTCTGCATCTCCATGTAATAACTTCTCAATTATTTCGAATATTTCAAGCTGCATGAGTCTAGACACTTTTGAAATTACTGCATGTATCTCTTCACCAAAAGTTTGAAACCACTTCATGTATTTCTTCACCAGAAGGTTGTGGTTGCTCTTGATTTTTCTTTGTTGAGAAGTACTCTTTTACAAATGAACAATACTCTTTAAGAGAGGAACCAATATCCGTAACAACTTCAACATGTGGATCTTTCCTACTCCTTTTTCTTTGGTGAGGCTCAGCTGCAGAACTTGTTGATATAGAATGCTGATGTGGTTGTTGTGCAATGAGAGAATTCACCTCATTTTCTTAAGCAAACTTTGTGTCTTAAACTTGGTCGTCAATTACAACTTTAAGACAAATCAAAACTCAATAAAAAGACACATAATTTGGCATAGTTTGACAATACCAAAACACATGACCCTAACAATCTCCCCCTTTGTCAATCCATGACAAAACCTCAAGTCCAAGAGTAAGCCCAATACATTAATAACCCGAATACAATAAATGAACTCATATTTAAATAAATTAGTCTATCTAAAAACAACCAATCCTGAGAAATCATAGCACGAACTAGGATTGACTGTTTTGATTGACTTCATACCTGTCTTTCCTGAAAGCACCTAACAAACATGTTATGTGCACCATGTGGAAGACGGTGACAGATAATAAACAAGTAAAGTGCGTTTTATTATAGGATATGTCAATTACATACAAATGTGAACCTAACACTAAAGAATTACATTCTTAAGTTTAAAACGTCAATAAATTGTATAGAAGAAGTGAAGTGAACACTACCTAAGGCAAACATCCAATCATACAAAATTCTCATGTATAACTGCTTCCTAAGGCAATGAGCTATAATGATAATTGTTTATGACAAAACTACAGAAGTATGAAAAAAGAGATGGAGAACTTGGGCAATGACAACATTATGATCAGAATGTGACATAAAAAAAAGTAGCGGAAGCGCAGAAAACATGATTGCTAATATTTTCTACACAAGAAGCACCAAATCCATAATGACCTATTCCAATACACAATTTGTTGTACAGTGAATACAATAAAAAAAAATTAACTATATACAAAACTGGCTTGCTTTCATATGCAACTCAACTTCTCTTTTTTTCAACGAACAAAGCTTCTCTTTCTCCTTCAATGCACACATCCACTTCAATTATGGACGATCATTTTGTCGTCCTTGATGATTAGACTTTGTAGCGTTTTCTCGTCCAATGTAATGGATTGTTAAGCTAGTTTTGAAGTCTTTGCTCGTCCGTGTCTCGGACGAACACTTTTGGGAATTCAACTCGTCTTGAGGTCTGGACGAGTATGCCCTTTTCATCTCGTCCCATGTTCTGGACGGAAGAAACTTAGCTTTATTTTTAGCTTGGGTTTCATCTCGTCCTATGTTCTGGACGGATGGACCTTAGCTTAATTTTCAGTTTAGGTTTCATCTCGTCCTATGTTCTGGACGGATGGACCTAAGCTTAATTTTCAGTTTAGGTTTCATCTCGTCCAGGATTATGGACGGATGTACCTTTTCATCTTTCCTTTGGAGGAAGGCTTATGAACGATATATCCTTGCGTCCAAGGATTTCATTCGTCCCTGCTTGCTTTCTTTTTGCGGATCAATCTGAATGAACATTTAAGGATTCCAATAATATACTTGAAAACACAATATATATATATTTGAAAATCCAAACTTATGTAAACATTCGTCCACAGGCATGGCACATGCTCATGAGCTAGTGCCTTATTGAATTAAAAATACAAACCAACTCATCCATGAATAGCACAAAAGTGAAAACACTAATGTACTTTCTAGGGGATTATTAAAATACTTAAAAACACGATAGTACACTTCCAGCTCGTCCAGATATCTCGTCCAAGGACACTGGTAAAGAGTCAGCATTTATTGATGGTACTTCCTGAGGTGCTCAACATTCCAAGGGTGTTCCAGCCTCCGCCCATCCAAAGCTTCCAAATAGTAGGATCCTTGCCTTTTGCAGTTGATAACCCTATAAGGTCCTTCCCAATTTGGGCCAAGTTTCCCGTAGGCCGGGTTTCTTGTTGCCAAGGTAACCCTCTTCAAGACGAGATCCCCGATGTTGAAACGCCTAGGCTTCACCATAGCGTCATATTGTCTTGCCATGAGATTTTTGTACCTTGTTGTCCTCTGTTCTGCATCCATCCTGACCTCGTCCATAAGGTCAAGGTTAAGACGGAGCTGTTCCTCGTTTTCTTCAGTTTGATACTTCCTCACCCTGTGGCTCGTCATGTGTACTTCTGCTGGTATAACTGCCTCGCTTCCGTAGGCTAGTTTAAAAGGAGTTTCTCCTGTTGGAGTTCTCGCTGTCGTTCTATAAGCCCATAAAACACCTGGTAATTCATCCGGCCATATTCCCTTTGCCCCTTCGAGCCGAGTCTTGATGATCTTCAGCAAGGATCGGTTCGCTACTTCTGCCTGGCCATTGGCCTGTGGGTGGGAGGGTGAGGAGTAATGGTTCTTCATTCCAAGCTGTTCACAAAATTCCCTGAAAGGTGTGTTGTCAAACTGTCGTCCATTGTCAGACACTAGTACTCTAGGTACTCCGAATCTGCATACAATGTTCTTCCAGACGAAGTTCTTGACATTCTGCTGCGTAATTTTGGCCAAGGGTTCGGCTTCTACCCATTTTGTGAAGTAATCTATTCCCACCACCAGAAACTTCATTTGCCGAGTTCTAGTCGGAAAGGGCCCCAAAATGTCTAGTCCCCATTGCGCGAAAGGCCAAGGGGCCATCATTGGCGTGAGATATTCTGCTGGTTGTCTGGGAATATTGCTGAAGCGTTGACATTGATCACATACTTTGACATATGCTTTAGCATCAGCTTGGATGGTTGGCCAATAGAATCCGCTACGGATGACTTTATGGACGAGTGATCTGGCTCCCGAATGGTTCCCGCATGCTCCTTCGTGAACCTCCCTCAACATGTAATTTGCTTCGTCCGGAGCCAAACATCTTAAGAGAGGCTGGGAAAAACCTCTCTTGTATAACACCTCGTCCATAAGCACATACCTGGCTGACTTGACCCTGAGCTTCCTAGCTTCGTCCTTCTCTTCTGGAAGCCTTCCGTCCTTTAAGTAGGACACTATTGGGGTCATCCAATTTCCTTCTCCCTCTATCTGCATCAGTTCTGGAAGGTCTATACTTGGCATGTAGTGTACATCATCCATATCGTCCAACGCCTCATTCGCAGATGCTTCCTTCGCCAGAGTATCTGCCTCCACATTCTCTTCCCTTGGGATTTGAACAAAATCTGCTTTTTTGAATTTCTTCACAAGGCGTACTACCTTCCTTAGATATTTCTTCATTCTGTCTTCCTTGGCTTCACATGTTCCATTGACTTGGCCTATGACCAGTTGAGAGTCTCCCAGGACAAGTATTGAGTCTGCTTCTACAGATTTGGCCAGTTCCAACCCCTTTAAAAGGGCTTCATACTCCACTTCATTGTTAGTAGTCTGGTATTGCAGACGTGCCTTGTATTTCAATTTGTCCCCTTCTGGCGACTGCAAAACAACTCCTATTCCTCCAGCATATAATGTAGATGATCCATCTACATGGACGACCCATTTGTTGTTGTACTCTCCTTCCCCCAGGTCTTCGTAACTTGGAGTGAACTCTGCGATGAAATCTGCTAGGGCTTGAGCCTTTATTGCATTTCTCGGTTGGTACCGAATGTCGAATTCACTAAGTTCAACTGCCCACTGAATTAATCGTCCTGCGGCTTCCAGCTTGTTCATTGCCTTCTTAAGCGGATGGTCCGTCATGACATTGATGACATGAACTTGGAAGTAATGTCTCAACTTCCTAGAGGCCGTTATCAGTGCAAAAGCCAATTTCTCCATGAGCGGATATCTTCCCTCTGCTCCTCTGAGTGCCCGGCTAGTGTAGTACACCGATTTTTGTATTTTCCCCTCTTCTCTGATTAAAGCTGAACTTACGGCGTGTGGGGACACCGCTAAGTATAAGTACAGTTCTTCTCCTTGCACGGATGGACTTAATAATGGGGCAGTTGTGAGATAGTCCTTCAGGTCTTGGAAGGCCCTTTGGCATTCGTCCGTCCACTCAAATGCCTTCCTGAGGACTTTAAAGAAAGGTAAACACTTATCTGTGGCTTTCGAAACAAACCTGTTCAAAGCGGCAACTCGTCCTGTGAGGGATTGGACTTCCTTGATATTCTTCGGTGGCTCCATATTCAATATAGCCTGGATCTTGTCCGGATTTGCCTCAATTCCTCTTTGCGAGACCATGAACCCCAGAAACTTTCCCGACGATACTCCGAATGCACACTTGCTTGGGTTCAACTTCATCTTATATCGCCGAAGTGTTTCAAAGGTTTCCTGTAGGTCGTCTAGATGGCTTCCCTCGTCTATGCTCTTCACAAGCATATCGTCGACATAAACCTCCACATTCCGTCCTATTTGTGGACGAAACATATGATTCACTAACCTTTGATAAGTTGCCCCTGCGTTCTTCAAGCTGAAGGGCATCACTTTGTAGCAAAACAAGCCTTGGCTAGTAATGAAGGAAGTTTTTTCCTGATCAGCTTCATCCATCTTGATCTGATTATATCCTGAGAAGGCATCCATGAAGCTCAGCAACTGATGGCCAGCAGTAGAGTCCACCAATTGATCAATGCGTGGCAGAGGATAACTATCCTTGGGACATGCTTTGTTCAAGTCAGTGAAGTCTACACACATTCTCCACTTTCCATTAGCTTTCTTCACCATCACCACATTGGCTAACCAATCCGGGTAATAGACTTCCTTAATGAACTTTGCCGTGGTCAGTTTTTGAACCTCTTCCTTGATTGCCTTGTCCCTCTCGGGAGCGAATACCCTCTTCTTCTGACGGATGGGCTTAAAAAAGGGGTATACATTCAATCGATGAGTGATCACACTTGGGTCGATTCCTAGCATGTCGTCATGACTCCATGCAAAAACGTCGATACTTTTTCTCAGGAACCGGATGAGGTCTTCTCTTGCCTTCTCCTTCATACCTGTTCCAATTCTGGTAAATTTCTCAGGATCATCTTCTTGCAAAAGAACATCTTCCAACACTTCCGTGGGCTCTGCAATAACTCTTCTTTCCTCGATGCTCATTGTCTGCACCTGTTCGTCCAAAGCCATCATGGCTAAGTAGCATTCTCTAGCTGCCAACTGATCTCCTTGTGCTTGTCCTATCCCGTACTCCGTAGGGAATTTGACTGATAGATGGTAGGTCGAGGTTATCGCCTTCCAACTATTAAGAGTGGGTCTTCCAATGATGGCATTGTATGAAGAAGTACAGTCTACCACGAGGAAATTGACTTCCTTGGTTATCTGTTGCGGGTATGACCCTACCACAACTGGTAATGTAATGGTACCCACGGGCTGCACCTTCATTCCTCCGAACCCTATCAGCGGCGAGCATACTGGACGAAGTTGATCTCGTCCAAGCCTCATCTGTTGAAAGGCAGGGTAGTACAATATATCTGCTGAGCTTCCATTGTCAACTAATACTCTCCTGGTCGTATAATCTGCAATAAGCAGAGTAATGACAATCGCATCGTCATGCGGGTGATGGATCCTCTCAGCATCTTCGTTGGTGAAAGAAATGGCCGGCTCGTCCATTAGTCTCGTCCTTTGTGGTCGTCCAGAGAGTTGGACGTTTTGTACCACCTTGAGATACGTCTTCTTCGACTTGGCAGATTGCCCTGTCGAGTTTCCTCCAATGATAATCCTTATTTCTCCTAATGGGGGCCGGGACGATTCCTCCATTTTTCCTTTCAACTTCTCATCTTTATGATCTCTTCCAACGAAGTGTCTCAACTTCCCTTGTCTGATAAGATTCTCAATTTGCTGTTTCAGATCATAACATTCATCCGTGTCATGCCCATGGTTCCTGTGGAAGCGACAATATTTACTTTTATTGCGCTTATTGGGATCTCCCTTCATCTTCTCCGGCCATTTTAGAGAAGGCTCGTCTTTGATTTGCATGAGCACCTGGTCAAGTGGAGCGTTCAAGGGCGTGTAATTCTGGCTTCTTCCCAAGGGACCCGTCTTCCTGTTATCTCGTTCTTTCTTATCTTCCGTCCGTCCCTTCTTTGGACGAGGGGCTTGTTCAGAGTGGCGTGCTGGGTGTGCTTCCATCCTTTCAGCTCTTTTTCTCTTCTTGGCTATGATCGCATCTTCTGCATTCATGAAGTTCTGAGCCGAATGGACGAGCTCAGCCATGGTTTGAGGCTCCTTCTCATATAGCTTGTGGATAAATAAGTCAGAATTGATCCCGTTGTGGAAGGCTGCTAGTAGAAGCTTGTCGTCCACCTCGTCCACACTAAGGGCTTCTCTGTTGAAGCGAGTGATGAATGACCGCAAGCTTTCGTTCTCCCCTTGTTCTATGGTCAGTAAGCTGGACGAAGAGCGCTTGTGCCTCTGTCCCCCGATGAAATTGTTAACAAACAATTTACTTAACTCTTCGAAAGAACTTACGGAACTTGGGGGGATTTTACTGAACCAAACTCGTGCCGGGCCTTTAAGGGTAGTAGGGAAGACTCGACACATGATTTCATCAGGGACCCCTTGAAGGTGCATTGTTGTCTTGAATGTTGCAATGTGATCAAAGGGGTCACGTGTCCCATCATACGAGTCCAGGGAAGGTAGTTTAAACTTTGATGGTAGAGGGTGGCCATTGATGGAAGCCGTAAAAGGAGAGTCAGTCCTGTGGACCAAATCCTCTATAGGATTCGTTCTCCTCATGTTCTCCTTCATCTCCTCCATGACTTTCTTCATTTGGTCCATCTCCTCTTTTAAGTGTGGCATTGTCCGTGAGGTAGTGCCTCTAAACTGACTTCCAATCTCAGTATTCTGTGTGTCACCATGGCCTTGTGTCTGCCCTACGTGTTCCTCACGTGTCTGTCTCCGAGTGATCTCCATCCTTAACTCCTGGTTTTGGCGAGTCAATTCCGCCATTGCAGCCGCCATGGATTGCATATTCTGAACGGATGACGTCTGCATGACTGGTGCAGATTGGCGATCACGCTGGGGATCACTTGAAGCGCCTCTGCTTCCCTGACGGCCAGGGCTGGTAGCCCTCGACCTGGTCCTGACCATCCTAACCCTTTGTCGCGGAAAAGAAAGTCGCAAAACAACCTTCGATTCCCACAGACGGCGCCAACTGATATCGCTCCGAATCAGTAAGGTAGATGGCCTGGCTTCGGTGGGCTATCGAAACGGTTGATGGCCTGCAAGGAAGGAAACGCAATCAAAGAGGAGACCGGAGAAGACCGGTCGAACCCCCTCCGATGGAGAAGTTAGTTTCGTAGAAAAGGAAGTTCCAAGTGTTTTGGAAAATTGTCTAAGTGAAAATCTTACCTCTGTCGGGTTCAGACCGGTCCCTTATATAGGGAGCCTGAGACGGTTACTTGTCCAATAACCGTCCCAGGATTTGTGGAAACCAAAAACTCCGGAGTTAACTACCTCAACGGATATAAAACTGTAACCGCTAATGGAAGTTAACTTATTCGAAGGTTTTGTTGAGATAGTTGCGGGTTTAGTCGAAAGTCTAAGTGTTGAGCTTCCGTCCAAGGATATCCAACGATTGCTCATGGACGAACCTAATGGACGATCATTGTCTTCATGGAAGACAGTTTATGGAATGGTGCTATTATTCACGGACGTTTCTTCTTCTTCTGGATAAACTCTGGGATCATCCTGCGTTGTAGGCGCTGGACGAGCCATTTGGACGAGCTGGAGATGGATTATTTTCCGCTTCTCTATCACAGGTTATTACATATTTACATGTTTATCAACATCTTTTATGACATTAGTTTTAGTTATTATTATTATTATTATTATTATTGTTATCAAAGTCTATTGCCACATCAATTTACACATGACCCATGTGGACCTTTTGCTTTTTTTTTTTCCCCTACTGCTTACGACTTCTCATATGGGAAAATTGTGCAAAATTGTGAAATTAGTTGTGGTCTTAGACATACTTTATTTGAGAACAATTTATTTATCTTTTTGCTACAAGTTTGATAAAGTATACTTGTATTTTGAAAAAGTGAAAAAAGTATTTTTAAAAATAGTTTAAAAAATTGAAATTTTAAAAAAATGACAAAATTTAGTACAAAATTAGTTGTAGCCTAACACTACAACCTTATTCAATAAAATAAACATTACTACATATTTTGAAAATTTAACCGTTAAATTGCATATTCTTTATACTCTTAATACACATGTCAAGTTTTATGTCAATCGAATATACTTTATTATATGATTTATAAACTTATATTTTATGCATAATTTTAAACTACAAAAACTTGCAATTTAAACTATTTATTGATGACATATCTATTAATATTTAATTTTCTAGAAATTTTGCAAGCATGGAGGGTATAAGAAGAAGATGTAATCTAATGATGGATTTGTCAAAATTCACTTCCAATACAAAGATACTAAGTAAGATTGTAACTTTAGGCTGCAACCAATTTTGTACTAAATTAACTTTGTCCTTTAAAAATGGCATATTAAAGCAACAAAAATAAAACAAAAAAATCGCCTATTGATATTTCCTGCTTTAACTAACTTAGAACACTAGCATCAGGTGTGCTAAATGCTAAATTTTTAGCATTTAGCACAGCAAATTTGATATTTGCTACAAGAACATTCCAACTATAGCATTGTATGGATAAGTATTGTAAGGATATTCTCTAACGCACCTCTTTATTTCTTAATTATTTCAAAAACTCTCGTATTCAATCCTTTTTATCATCCTCATTTGCAAGACTTTTCAAAAACTTAAAGTCCTCTGCACCTCCATGTATTAACTTCTCAATTATTTCGAATATTTCAAGCTGCATGAGTCTAGACACTTTTGAAATTACTGCATGTATCTCTTCACCAAAAGTTTGAAACCACTTCATGTATTTCTTCACCAGAAGGTTGTGGTTGCTCTTAATTTTTCTTTGTTGAGAAGTACTCTTTTACAAATGAACAATACTCTTTAAGAGATGAACCAATATCCGTAACAACTTCAACATGTGGATCTTTCCTACTCCTTTTTCTTTGGTGAGGCTCAGTTGCAGAACTTGTTGATATAGAATGCTGATGTGGTTGTTGTGCAATGAGAGAATTCACCTCATTTTCTTAAGAAAACTTTGTGTCTTAAACTTGGTCTTCAATTACAACTTTAAGACAAATCAAAACTCAATAAAAAGACACATAATTTGGCATAGTTTGACAATACCAAAACACATGACCCTAACAATCTCCCCCTTTGTCAATCCATGACAAAACCTCAAGTCCAAGAGTAAGCCCAATACATTAATAACCCGAATACAATAAATGAACTCATATTTAAATAAATTAGTCTATCTAAAAACAACCAATCCTGAGAAATCATAGCACGAACTAGGATTGACTGTTTTGATTGACTTCATACCTGTCTTTCCTGAAAGCACCTAACAAACATGTTATGTGCACCATGTGGAAGACAGTGACAGATAATAAACAAGTAAAGTGCGTTTTATCATAAGATATGCCAATTACATACATATGTGAACCTAACACTAAAGAATTACATTCTTAAGTTTAAAACGTCAATAAATTGTATAGAAGAAGTGAAGTGAACACTACCTAAGGCAAACATCCAATCATGCAAAATTCTCATGTATAACTGCTTCCTAAGGCAATGAGCAATAATGATAATTGTTTATGACAAAACTACAGAAGTATGAAAAAAGAGATGGAGAACTTGGGCAATGACAACATTATGATCAGAATGTGACATAAAAAAAAGTAGCGGAAGCGCAGAAAACATGATTGCTAATATTTTCTACTCAAGAAGCACCAAATCCATAATGACCTATTCCAATACACAATTTGTTGTACAGTGAATACAATAAATAAAAAAAATTAACTATATACAAAACTGGCTTGCTTTCATATGCAACTCAACTTCTCTTTTTTTCAACGAACAAAGCTTCGCTTTCTCCTTCAATGCACACATCCACTTCAATTAGTGTTTTTTTTTTTTTTTTTTTTTTCATATCAAATTTTTTTAAAAACTATTTCCTAAATTAATATTCTTAGGACATCCATTAATTTTTTTCCTTAAAAAAAAAAAAAAACTGATACACTACAAAATATCTACTATTCATAAATGCCTTGGGGGGGGGGGGGGCGTTTAATGTGTTATAATAATAAAATGTTTTTTAAAATTTTGGATAAATTGATTAATGGGGAAAAACCAGTCACGTGACTTTCTTTATTTGACGTTGCCATGTGGCTTGGATACGTGTCATTTCTATGTGAGTCATGGTAACTCAAAGACTTAGCATGTGACTTTATTTTCCACTGTGGACACATCATAAATTGGAAATTAATTTATCACATATATTTGATAATGATCAATTGGAGTTGTGAATATATCATAAAATTTTGATGTCCACAGTGAGTTTTTGGTTGTGATGGGATTTCTGATGGTGGTGTCGTGGTGTACGGTTGGGTTTTAGTTTATTCGATTTTCTATTGAGTTTTTTATTTGGGTTTGTTGGGTTTTTGATGGTGGTGCTGCTGTGATGGATGGGTTTGGGTTTGTTTAGTTTTCTTATAGATTTTTTGATGTGGGTTTTGTTGGGTTTTTTATGGTGGTGCTGTGGTTTTGGTGTATATGGTGGTGGTGGTGGTAGTATAATAGTATATCCTGAAGGAGGGAGGGGAGAGAGGGAAAAATTAATATTTAAATGAAGTAAAAAAAAGAGTATTGAGTCTTATATATGTATATGGAAAAAGTAGATAGCTAAATTATAAAAAGTACAAATTTTTAGGTTAATTTAGCTCAAAATCTAAGGAGATTAATGTGAATGCTCATAAAAGTTAATTACAAACTTATGGGAGTTATGCTACCCAATATATATATATATATATATATATATATATATATATATATATATATATTTTTTTTTTTTTTCTAAATCCATATTTTAGAAATCTCATCGTTGAATTACATGATTTATATGTTCTTAACGTGCATGCTAATTTTCATTCCAATCAAATGTTATTTACCATTTGATCTATAAACTCATCTTTTATGCATTATTTTAAACTACAAAAATTTGAATTTAAAGAATTGATTGATAACACAACTATTGATTTTTAATTACCTGAAATTTTGCAAACATAGAGAATATACAAAAATAATATAATCCAACGGTAGATTTGTCAAAATTCACATCCAATTAAAAATATTGAGTAGTTTAATATTACTTAAAGTTACATTGAATGTAACTTTACATAGCAGCCTATGAGTGGAGCCCGAAATATTCAATTTGACATGTTGAAGTAGCTCCATTAATGATATGAAACTACATTGGAAATTTGTTTGTTTGCCTAATCTCTCGTCGAAATCAGGTAGCATAGTAAAGTTCATAGTTGTAAACTATGCCGTGGTTGTGAAGAGGTAATGACTTTGGAGTTTGGAGTGCTTGTAAGGAGGGATTAATATTAATCTAAACCATCCCTGTTAAATACGGGCATATTAAAAAAAAAAAATGTGGACAATATATAGGTGTGAAATTATGGACACAGCTAATAACGAATGTGTAAAATAGTATTTGCCCGTGTGAGAAAGTAGAACTACTGCTGCCTATGTGCTTGCAAGGCTTTAGACTAAATTGATCTATCTATGAAACAACAACAGTTTAAATTTTTTGCTTGTGAAAGTTAATTGCACAATTATTAGTCGGATTATGTAAATTGATCTATCTTAGTTCTCAAATAATTTTTTCACACACAAGACATATTGCAACATGAAAAGAGGCTTAATAGTGATCTATTTTTGACTTTATGTGCCGTATGCAAAATTCACGTCCATGTTTAATAATTTCCTCTAGCCTAGAATAGAATAAAACAATACTCTTAGCAAAATATTTAGTACATGTGACTGATGTGAGCAACAACAGAAAGGGTACTCTCAGGAAAAAAAAAATACAATAGAAAGGGTACAATGGCTTGGGGGCAAGCGAAAGAGCATGGTACAACTAGTAACAGCAAGGAACCCTAATCCATTCAAAATCGTTATTACACGAAACACAAGACAGTGAAGGACATAAGCTTCGTTCGATATCAGTACATGAAGTAAAGCCTGGAGGAGTGGCCGTCGACTCCATGTTCTTAATTTACCATTGCTTATCGAATGCAGGCAACAAAAAATAAACTTCTTTTTTTTAAGGCTAAATTACAAAATGCACTATTTAACTTTATCTAAAATTTAATTTAATTATCTAATTTCACTTTCTCACAATTCAATTTTTTGACTTTTAACTTTATTTAATTTAGTCATCTAGTTACTCTTTATCAAAATTGATGAGCCAATTGATCTCTATTAATAGCACAATTTTGACGGAATCTAACAGAAGTACTGAATTGAATACAATTAAAAGTTAAAAAACTGAATTGAAAAAAAAATATAAAAAAATATAATTAAATTTTAGACAAAGTTAAAAAAATACAATTTGTAATTTAGCCTCTTTATTTTACTACCCATAAGTTAAAAACAACCGCATATTAAAATGGCAAGAGCGGAAATGACATAGACAGCCCAACTAGCAAATTTGAGGCAGAATGGAAAAGGAATGGCAATGGCGATGAAAAACGCGGTTACGGTGAAGAAAACGCCACATTTCTCAAGCACTTGGACTGTCAGGAAGAACTTGGGATTCATGAATTTGCTAACGACAGTGGAAGCAAAGGCGAGTAAGATAGCTAGAGAGAACAAGTGGAAGGGTACAGGGAGTTGTGAGGGTTCTTGAACGGATAGTAAAGCTATTTCAGTGGCCCAAGCCAAACAAAAAACAATCACAATCTCAGCCCATTCCATGTGGTGCATCAGTGCCAAGCCAGCTTCTTGAGCTTGTTTTTTAGCACCATTCCCAGATGCTTCAGTTTGCTCGACAGCGTTGCCCCCAGCTGGCAGAGGAGCTTCCACTTCTGAGTCGACAGCTTCAGCAGAAGTTGAAGGCCGTGGAAGTTGTGGGTAAATTTTGGAGAAGAGATGAATAATTGGAACAAAGAATAGCTTGAAAGGATTTGCCATATTCAGATATTTTTTTGGCAGGCTATTCGTATTCACTTGCTTTTTTTTTGAGGAAAACCTTCCCAGCAAAAGCGGGGGAGGGCTATGTATTAACAATTTCTGCAGAGTATTCTGCAAATGAGCTTACAGGAACTTCTTCTATCCAAGTACAAAAAGGAGAAGAGAAATTACAAGCTTCCCTAGCTAATTAGTCTTGAATAAATTTGTCAAACTATATAGGAAAAAAAAATTCATTTTTTATTGTCTGACAGAATAAAAAGTAGCGGGTGACTAGAAGCGGCGACAAAATAGTGAGAACTAAAAAGACAAAATGGTGAGCAATAAAAAGTAGAAGCGGCGACAAAATGGTGAGAACTAAAAAGACAAAGTGGTGAGCAATTTCTAGTCACCCGTTTTATTGCTCCCCATTTTCTAGTCACCCGCTACTTTTTATTCTGTCAGACAATAAAAAATGATTTTCCTAAAGTTTGGAGTAAATCTTTTTTTTGTTGAAATTTTTGTAGTAAATCTGTTCTCTAGTCACCCGCTACTTAAGAAGTATGATTTCTACTTTTTATTGCTCACAATTTTCTAGTCACCCGCTACTTTTTATTCTGTCAGACAATAAAAAATGATTTTCCTAAAGTTTGGAGTAAATATTTTTTTTTGTTGAAAAATTTGGAGTAAATCTGTTCTAGACTTACGCACCCACAATTTTTTATCCTGTCAGGCAATAAAAAAATGAATTTTTTTTTTTGTCTATATAGTTAGACAAATTTATCCTAGACTAAATAGCCAAAAAATTACCTGAATATGGCAAATCCTTTCACGCTATTCTTTTTTTTTTTTAGGTGAAAAGGATATTGCATTAATAATTAGCTAGCCAAAATGGCCAAGTTAGCAGTAGTGAGCCTGCTATAACTCAAGCCATTGAGCTTGCCTGCACGTCAGCATAAAAATTAGCCTCTCTAAACACGCGTCAGCTTTCATGCTATTCTTTGTTCACAAACATTTTATTCCTAGGTTGACGCACCCACAATTTTTTATTCTTTGGTACATCAATCTAGGTTTAATTCTTTTCTTCTTCTTCTTCTTTATTTTACTTTATTTTAATTTTTTGAGAAGAAATCTAGGTTTATTTCTAAGCCTACCTCAGATTTCCACTTCTTAGCGAGTGTCCTTTTGTTGGAGGTTTCTTAGATCCAGTGACTCTTTCTTTATTTGGGTTGAAATTTAGTTTTGACGGACAATACACCCCACCCTCAACTACTTATTTTTAGAGGGGATGATTTGAATTTTTCCAAATACCACTGGAAGTCATTTTCTACTTGCTTTTGAAATGTTATTTATTAATCTGCTTTTGAAATTTTTCATAAGCAGGATATTTATTTCTTATCCTATCTGCTCCCCACTGTAAGTTCTTCATAGCTTCACCGGCCCCCACCCCCTCCAAAATAATAATAATAATAATAAATTCAGCAAGTTAAGTTTGAATGTAAAAGGGACTGAGATGTGTATAATATCCCGTAAGAATTTTTACAAAATTTTGTCAACATGTAAAAACCATATTATGGATGTATGACTTTACTTAATATAAATTAAATAGTCATTTCCTATTTTAATTTTAAATAAGAGGCATTTTTTCCACAGAAAGCTGTTTTGTCAATTAGGTATTTATTTTGTCCAACATTAACATGCGTCTAAATGGTTTTTGATTGTTGAAATACTTTGAATTTGAATTTATTTTATTTTATTTTATTTATTTATTTTTATATGTTAACATGTGTTGGGTTAAACAAGACTGGTTTGAGCAATATCATGAGTGGGTGATTAAGGTTGAGCATGTGATACTGAGTACTCTAAATTTTGAGCTTAATGTACAGCATCCATATGCTCCTCTTTGCTAACCTAATTTGTTAGAGAGGTTTTCTCTATTATTTTGCCTACTAGCCTAGTGTTCTTGTAGAACTTAGGTTTCGTGAAAGAGTTGTAGAAATTGTATGTTACAGATTCTGATGAACCCTGGGATATCAGTGGACTGAAAATGCCGGGACTTGATAAACTTGCGACTGGATCCTGAGAAAACAAGCAAAAAACTCAGAGGAGACCGGTGGAAGCCGGCCAAGAACCCTCCGATGGTGAAGTTAGTCTCTGACTGAAAATGTAAACTCAGTCTCTCAAAAACAGAATGCCTTACTCTTTCATTGGCGTGTGCTTATATAGTATACGGGAAGCAGTTACTTGTTTGGTAACCGTTCCTATAGTTGAGGAATCCAACAGGCTCGGAAGTAACTTCCGTAACTGACGTAGAAATTTGCATTTCACAACGGTTGGGCTTGACTGGCGACGGTACGTTCTTCCACTCGGCGGAGACACAGTAACCTCCCTTGTCCTTTATGGACGAGGGGATCGTAGTAAGTTCGTCCGTCCTTTACGGACGGTAGAAAGCCCGTCTGTCCTCAAGGACATACGGACGATAGTGAGCTCGTCTGTCCTTAAGGACAGACGGACAAGTTGGCAAAGATTCACCTCGTCTATCCTTTGGACGACGCATATGGACGGGAGATGACTTAGCGAATTTTCGTTGCACATCAGTTGCCCCCTCGTTCATATGGGTCGTCTAAGAAGGCGAACAACCAGGCGTTGTACCTAGAAAGCCCATACATCGAGATGCCATGTGTCACATTCTCATTGGTGATGAATCTCGTCGATTCATTTTTCGAGATGAATGTCACGTGTCACTTCCTGATTGGTTGTGTCGTTTTGTATGCCCAGGTCAATTTTCTATAAATAGGGGAATTCCTCCGTTGCCCTTTGCATTTCAAAGATTTTCGTTCTTTGACATTCCTCATCTAGATCCTCGTCTAGGAATTTCCTCGCGTCCGTAGCCTTCACTCGTCTTAGAGCCAGGTATTCCCTCTTCTCTCGTCTTTTAAGTTTTTTGATCTTTTCTAAAAAAATGTCGTCTAGCGACAGTCTAGAAAAGGCCATAGACGAGTACCAATCCGTGTCCAGTACAAGTTCTAGTGGTTCTAGTAGTAGTGATGGGGGGAACTCTACGGACGAGGAATATGTTTCCGGCGTCCCTGGGTTTCCCTTAGAGGCTATACAACAAGAAATTAGGAAGGCCTCAGGGTCCCAGGCAGGTACCTCGTCCAGGATTTCCCCGTCCGTCCCTCCGTCTATCCCTTTGGACGAGGAGGAAACTGTGTTTAGTTGTGCAATAGACATACCTTCTAAAACATACGAACAAAGGTTAGATAATTTGAGGGCATGGTACCAGATCCCAGACGAGCTTAACCCTAGGTTGCCCGTCCATGGAGAATGGTGTTGTGACCCTCGTTTTGGGATAGGCGTCTATGAGGCCTATCTTCTTGGGGGTTTGAGATTTCCTTTAAACGCTTTCATTAGGGAACTACTAGTTAGGTTAGGTTTGGGGATATGTCAGTTTAATCCAAACGCGTGGAGACTGGTCATCTCTATGCAAGTCCTATGGAGAGAGGTGTTTGGGGGGGACCGTCCTCTTACGGTGGACGAGTTCCTCTACTGTTATAAGCCCTCCGAAATTCATCAATCCCTTGGCTTTTACCAGTTTACTGCCAGGGGCAAAGATTGTAGAATGATTAGGTCCCTACCCTCGTCTGACAGAAAGTGGAAGACGGAGTTTTTCTTCGTCTCCGGGAATTGGGCTGGAAACCCTTCAGACGTTGGACGGGACACTTTTGGCAGTTATACTGGGGACCTAGGGAACCTTCATCCTCAGGGTAAGTTTTTTTTTTTATATTTTTTTTATATTTTTTATTTTTTTATTTTTCGTATTCTAACTCATTCCTTTACAGCTGTTAGGCGTCCTTCCCTTAGCAAGTTTCACTGCGATCGCGTCCACAGAGCTCGTCTATACGCAGACAGGAGTTTTCACTCCCTAGTGACGCTTAGACGACTTGCTAAGTGGGGACTTGGTCCTAATCCTTCTGACGAAGCACTCGCGCACGAGATAACAGTAAGGAGAAGTAAGCCTCTAACTCAGGACGTCTTTTACCCTTTCTTTTTATGTTAGCTCTAAAAGAAAACCTTTTTTTTTTAGGAATGGCAACAATGAAAGGTAACAAGGGAAAAGAAGTTGCTGGCGAGGGGGATCGTCCTAAGGCTGGGGACGCTCGTCCTGACACTGTACCTCAGACTCGTCCGTCCGCTGGGGACAAAAGGAAGTCCCTATCGAGGAATTTGGACTTAGGGAACCTCCCCAGCCGTCGTGACAAAAGAGTGAAACAGTCATCGTCTAAGGTGGCCAAGCCAATCCTGCCTCAGCCCAATCTCTCCGTCCAAACAATTGATGTGGATGTATCTCCACCTGTGGAGACGACCTCGTCCAAGACCCCTCCTAGGATGATTACGTCTGTCTCGTCTCAGCCCCCGCCGAGGGTATCTTCGAACATAGTTGAAAACGAAGATTTGGCTTGGCAACGTTTCCAAGAAGCTGTTAAGGACGAGGACATACATGCCTGTTATGACATGTCTTTAAAAGATTTTGAACATTCTGGTGTTCATGATCTTTTTAAGGTAAATTTCCTTTCCTTTTGCCTTTATTATTTCACTATCTTTTGGTCGTCTTAACCAAGCATTTCTTTTTTGCAGGCTATGTCCAAGTTCATCGCAGCGTCTAGGCAAGCCACTGAGTTGGACAAGACGAGGATTTTGCTAGAGACGACCATAAAAAACGTGAGGGACGAGAGTAAGAAATGGGCTGGGGTTGCTGCTGAGGCTAAGGAGAAGGAAGCGGAGCAGCAAAATTTGATCGCGGAGTTGAAGGCCGCTGTGGTGGAGAAAGATTCTCGTCTTGACCACCTTCAAGCGAAGAATGACGAGCTGAATACTTCTCTTTCCAAGGCTAAGGACGATGCCATTGCGGAGTTCAAAGCGTCCAAGGAATTCACGGACTTACTGGACCGCAACTATGCAGCGGGTTTTGAAGATTTCAGGATGGACGCTGTTGAAAACTTCCCTGAGGTGGACTTCAGCTCTATCAAACTTAACTTGAACGCTGCTACTAGCTCTCTTCTCCAAACCAGCTCAGAGGACGCTAATATTGAAGACGATGCATCCACCCAGCCACCCACTGCTCCTGCTTAAGAACAAGTTTTTTTTTATGTTTGATCCTTTGTTTTGGGATCTTTTGATGTAATTCAAGTACACTGAACTCGTCCACAGTTTTTAAGACGAGGTATTGAAACTAGTTCTTCGCAAGGGTGTTTGGACGTTGGTTGTCCGCCCTTCAAACAGTTGGATTTTATTTTTCTTTTGTGTATGGACGAGATTTTTCATTTCGTATGCATGGCTTCATACTTTACTCGTCCATATTTGGTGTGTTTAAACCATTTATTAAAACTTCAATGGTTATTTCTCGTCCTTAGACTAAAATTTCTTTTATGCACCCTGATCGTCCACAGATTTACGGACCTTGCTCGTCCATGTACGGGGCTGTCTCAAAAACCTCATCTATGGGCCTTTCTGTTTAGTGCCTGGATGTGCATTATGCCTCGTCCTTTATCCAAATTGTTTTAAGGCTTGGACGCACATTTTGCCTTGTGTACAGACGAGTTTGCCAAGTTGGGTTCTCCCTCATCCTTTGATCTGGATGAGGATACCTCATCTTTGCTTTACCCTTATGGACGAATACTCCTTCGGGCTTATTATAGGCTCTACCTCGTCCTTTAATTAGGATGGGGTGCCTTGATCTTGCTTTTCCTTCAGGAAAGCTTTAGACGTTACATCTCCGCGTCCAAAGAATTTATTCGTCCTATTGACAGTTGAAAAATATTTCGTTCCTAGCCACCTTGTAGGTTAGCTTTGAACGAAAGTAGCATGGAGAGCTCGAATTTCACACAAACATTTTGTACATTACACATATCGTTTACAGATAGGGCACATACATGCTTGTGCCTTTTATTTAGTTAACTTTATAGCTTCGTCCAGAATCATGATAAAAAACCACAACATAAATAACAAAGCGATAGTATCAAACATATAATTAAACATAAGTAAAATATAAAGAGTAGCAAGCTCCAAGCTCGTCGACAGTGATATTTGTTCTGGCTCATTTTTACTGGTAGTACTTCCTCAGGTGCTCCACGTTCCAAGGATGCTCTAGCTTTCTCCCGTCCAGGGCCTCCAAATAATAGGATCCTTGTCTTTTAAAGTTGATGACTCTATAGGGTCCCTCCCAATTGGGGCTCAATTTCCCATGAGCTGGATTTTTGGTTGCCAAGGAGACCTTTCTCAGGACGAGATCTCCTATGTTAAAGCGCCTTGGTTTCACCATTGCATCATATCGCCTAGCCATGAGGTTCTTGTACTTCGCTGCTCTATGCTCTGCTTCTGTCCTCACTTCGTCTATAAGATCGAGGTTCAGACGGAGTTGCTCCTCATTATCCTTGTCGTGATACAACATCACCCTATGGTTGGCCATGTGCACTTCCGCAGGTATAACTGCATCGCTCTGGCCATGTGCACTTTCGCAGGTATAACTGCATCGCTCCCATAGGCTAGGTTAAAAGGGGTCTCCCCTGTAGGGGTCCTCACCGTCGTCCTGTATGCCCATAGGACACCAGGTAACTCATCTGGCCATACCCCCTTTGCCCCCTCAAGACGAGTCTTGATGATTTTCAGCAAGGATCGGTTTGTAACCTCAGCCTGACCGTTTGCCTGTGGATGGGCAGGGGAGGAATAATGATTTTGAATTCCGAAGTGTTGACAAAAGTCCCTGAAAAGGGTGTTGTCAAACTGCCGTCCGTTGTCGGAAACTAGTATCTTGGGTACTCCAAACCTGCACACTATATTCTTCCAGACGAAGTTCTTTACATTCTGTTGTGTGATGTGCGCCAATGGTTCTGCTTCCACCCACTTAGTGAAATAGTCAATTCCTACCACTAAGAATTTCATCTGTCTAGTTCCAAGTGGAAAAGGGCCCAGGATATCCAGGCCCCATTGAGCAAAGGGCCAAGGGGCCATTATTGGGGTGAGATACTCTGATGGTTGTCTGGGGATATTACTGAATTGTTGGCATTTGTCACACGCCTTGACATAAGCTTTTGCATCCACTTGGACAGTTGGCCAATAGTACCCTGCACGGACGACTTTGTGGATGAGTGACCTGGCTCCTGAATGGTTTCCACAGGCTCCTTCATGAACTTCCCTCAGCACATAGTTCGCCTCATCTGGGGCCAGACACCTGAGATAAGGTTGCGAAAAGCCCCTCTTGTAAAGAACTTCGTCCACAAGGACATACTTGGCTGCTCTTATCCTGAGTTTTCTAGCTTCATCTTTTGCTTCCGGAAGTCTTCCGTCCTTCAGGTACGACATGATTGGGGTCATCCAATTTTCTTCATTTCCTATTTGCTGCACTTCCGGGAGATCTACACTTGGGACGTACTGAATTTCATCATACTCGTCCGTTGTTCCGGTTGCTGAGGCTTCCTTCGCTAAGGTATCTGCTTCTGCATTCTCTTCCCTAGGGATTTGAATGAAGTTAGCTTCCTTGAATTTCTTCACAAGCTGTAACACCCTCTCCAAGTACTTTTTCATTCGTTCTTCCTTCGCCTCATATGTCCCATTTATTTGGCCCATTACCAACAGAGAGTCTCCCAGGACGAGCACTGACTTCGCTTCTACAGACTTGGCCAATTCTAGCCCTTTAAGCAGAGCTTCATACTCAACTTCATTGTTAGTCGGTCGATATTGTAAACGGACTCTATGCTTCAACTTGTCTCCTTCAGGGGATTGCAAAACCACCCCTATTCCTCCTGCATGCTGTGTGGACGAGCCATCTACATGGACCACCCACTTTTTATCCTCCTGCACTTCTTCATCATCGTATCTTGGCGTAAACTCCGCGACAAAGTCTGCCAGGGCTTGAGCCTTAATAGCATGTCTTGGCTGGTATCGGATATCAAACTCGCTGAGTTCGACCGCCCATTGGATCAGACGTCCTGCGGCTTCCAACTTGTTCATGGCTTTCTTAAGTGGGTGATCTGTCATGACGTTGATTACATGGGCTTGGAAGTAGTGTCTTAACTTCCTAGCAGCCGTGATGAGTGCGAAGGCCAACTTTTCCATTAGCGGATATCGTCCTTCCGCCCCCCTCAATGCCCTACTGGTGTAGTACACTGGCTTTTGCATTTTTGCTTCCTCTCTTATCAGTTCTGAGCTCACGACATGTGGGGTCACCGCCAGGTATAAAAACAATTCTTCTCCCACCACAAACGGACTCAGCAGCGGGGGAGTAACAAGATACGTCTTCAAATCTTTGAAGGCTCTTTGGCACTCGTCTGTCCACTCGAATGCTTTCTTTAGAACCTTGAAAAATGGTAAACACTTGTCAGTAGCTTTAGAGACAAACCTGTTGAGGGCGGCAACTCGCCCGGTGAGAGATTGAACTTCTTTAATATTCTGCGGAGGCTTCATTTCTAGGATTGCCTTGATCTTTTCCGGGTTTGCCTCGATCCCCCTGTGTGAGACCATGAATCCAAGAAATTTTCCCGATGCTACTCCGAAAGCACATTTGCTGGGGTTCAACTTCATATTGTATCGCCTGAGTGTGTTGAAGGTTTCTTGTAAGTCGTCCAGATGTTTACACTCTTCCAAACTTTTCACTAACATATCATCCACATACACTTCGACATTTCGCCCAATCTGAGGACGGAACATGTGATTGACCAGTCGTTGATACGTTGCTCCTGCGTTTTTCAAGCCGAAGGGCATTACTTCGTAACAGAACAAGCCCTGACTAGTAACAAATGAGGTTTTTTCCTGGTCAACCTCGTCCATCCGTATCTGGTTGTATCTTGAGAAAGCGTCCATAAAACTAAGCAATTTATGGCCCGCTGTTGAGTCCACCAGCTGATCAATGCGTGGTAATGGATAGCTATCTTTGGGGCAAGCCTTGTTCAGATCAGTAAAATCCACACACATCCTCCACTTGCCGTTCGCCTTTTTGACCATACTACATTGGCCAACCAATCTGGATAGTACACCTCTCGTATAAACTTTGCTGCCATCAACTTTTGAACTTCGTCTTTAATAGCATTATCTCTCTCGGGAGCAAACACTCTTTTCTTTTGTCGTACTGGCTTTGAGGATGGCCATACGTTCAGACGATGGGTGATGACATTAGGATCTATTCCAGGCATATCCTCATGACTCCAAGCAAATACATCTATGTTCTTCCTCAAAAATTGGACGAGGTCTTCTTTAATCCTTCCTTCTAGATCTGCCCCAACCCTGGTACACCTCTCAGGGTTTTTTTGGTCTAAGGAAATTTCTTCCAACACTTCATTGGGTTCTACCACGACCCTCTTTTCTTCAATAGTCATGGTCTGCACTTGCTCGTTCGTGGCCAACATAGCTAAGTAACATTCCCTCGCTGCCAGTTGATCCCCTTGTACCTGTCCTACTCCATAGTCTGTTGGAAACTTGACCGATAGGTGGTAGGTGGATGTAACTGCTTTCCAACTATTTAAAGTTGGCCTCCCGATTATGGCATTATAGGAGGACGAACAGTCTACCACTAGAAAATTCACGTCATTGGTGATTTGCTGTGGATATGCCCCCACTACCACTGGTAATGTAATAGTACCCACTGGGTGTACCTTCATTCCACCGAAGCCTACTAGTGGAGAATTCACCGGACGAAGACGGTCTCGTCCTATCCTCATTTGCTGAAAAGCTGGAAGATACAAAATATCTGCCGAGCTTCCATTATCAACTAGTACCCTTCTGGTTGTGTAATCAGCGATGAGCAGGGTTATGACTATAGCATCGTCATAAGGATGGTGGATTCTTTCTGCTTCTTCTTCAGTGAACGTGATTGCCTGTTCGTCCGTGTTCCTATCTCTGGGTGGTCGTCCAGAGAGTTGGACGCTCTGCACCACCTTCAGGTATGTTTTCCTAGACCTGGACGACTGAACTGTAGAGCTCCCTCCGATAATAACTCTGATTTCTCCAAAAGGTGGCCGTGACGACTCTTCAGCTTTTCCCTTGAGTTTTTCGTCCTTGTGGTCTCGTCCTAGGAAACTTCTTAGCTTTCCCTGCCTTATAAGATTCTCAACCTGCTACTTTAGATCAAAACATTCATCCGTATCATGCCCATGGTCTCTATGGAAGCGACAATACTTGTTTCTATTGCGCTTATTTGGATCTCCCTTCATTTTTTCTGGCCACTTCAAGGAAGGATCATCCTTGATTTGCATTAGGACTTGATCAAGTGGCATGTTCAATGGCGTATACTGCTGACTTCGTGCTGAGGGGCCTGCCTTCCTGTCACGATCTTTCTTGTCTTCCGTTCGTCCTTTTTTAAGACGAGGACCTTGTTCTGAATGGCGAGTGGGGTTAGCATCCATTTTCTCAATTCTCTTCCTCTTCTTGGCTATGATAGCATCCTCCGCATTCATAAAATTCTGGGCTGAATGGACGAGTTCGGCCATGGTCTGAGGCTCTTGCTCATATAGCTTGTGGATGAACAAGTCAGAGTGAACCCCATTGTGGAAAGCCACCAGGAGGAGCTTGTCATCCATCTCATCCACTGCTAAAGCTTCCCTATTAAACCGCGTAATGAACGACCGCAAACTTTCATTCTCCCCTTGTTCTATGGTCAGCAAACTAGACGAGGAACGCTTGTGCCTCTGTCCTCCGATGAAATTGTTGACAAACAACTTGCTTAATTCTTCGAAGGACATTACTGTGCTCGGAGGTATTTTGCTGAACCACACTCGTGCGGGCCCTTTAAGGGTAGTAGGGAAAGCTCTGCACATTATTTCATCCGGAACCCCTTGAAGATGCATAGTAGTTTTGAAGGTGGCAATGTGGTAAAATGGATCTCGCGTCCCATCATATGAATCTAAGGAAGGCATCTTGAACTTCGGTGGCAAAGGGTGAGCATTGATGGAAGGCACAAAAGGGGAGTCAGTCCTGTGAACCAAGTCCTCTACGGGGTTGGTCCTCTTCATATTTTCCTTCATCTCATCCATAGTTTTTCTCATTTGGTCCATCTCCCTTTCCAAGTGAGGCACCCTCCTTGATGGGGTACCCCTTGATTGGCTTTTAAACTCGACATTCCTCTCATCTTGGCTCTGGGCCTGTCTTCCAACGTTCTCATCGCGATGCTGCCTCCTCATGTTAAGTTCTCTAACCAACTCCTGGTTCTGACGGGTCAATTCTGCCATAGTAGCAGCCATGGATTGCACATGTTGGACAGAAGGCGGTTGTACGGTAGGCACCGATTGACGGTCGCCTCTGCTTTCTTGAGGGCCCGGGCTAGTAGCCCTTGACCTTGTCCGGACCATTTCAGCCCTTATGTCCAAGAAAGAAATCGCAGAATCCAATAATGGAATTCAAACGTTATTCTCCCCACAGACGGCGCCAACTGATGAACCCTGGGATATCAGTGGACTGAAAATGCCGGGACTTGATAAACTTGCGACTGGATCCTGAGAAAACAAGCAAAAAACTCAGAGGAGACCGGTGGAAGCCGGCCAAGAACCCTCCGATGGTGAAGTTAGTCTCTGACTGAAAATGTAAACTCAGTCTCTCAAAAACAGAATGCCTTACTCTTTCATTGGCGTGTGCTTATATAGTATACGGGAAGCGGTTACTTGTTTGGTAACCGTTCCTATAGTTGAGGAATCCAACAGGCTCGGAAGTAACTTCCGTAACTGACGTAGAAGTTTGCATTTCACAACGGTTGGGCTTGACTGGCGACGGTACGTTCTTCCACTCGGCGGAGACGCAGTAACCTCCCTTGTCCTTTATGGACGAGGGGATGGTAGTAAGCTCGTCCGTCCTTTACGGACGGACGGTAGAAAGCCCGTCTGTCCTCAAGGACATACGGACGATAGTGAGCTCATCTGTCCTTAAGGACAGACGGACAAGTTGGCAAAGATTCACCTTGTCTATCCTTTGGACGACGCATATGGACGGGAGATGACTTAGCGAATTTTCATTGCACATCAGATTCTGCTTCTACACGCGTACGTTGCATTACTTCTCCTCTAGTAGGAGTGAATTATTTTCATATATAGTAAATTTATTAGCATAATCTATTTGAAAGTGCGTTACATGAAACATTTTACAAGACATTTTTTTTTCCTCTCTCTCCCATATACTTCGTTTCTTATATTTTTAAAGGACAAAGTTTGGTTACAAACTTTGATGTAGCCAATGATTACAACTCATAGTATAAAAATTAACATAACTGCATACTTTGAAAACTTAACAATTGCATTGCATGTTCTTTTTGTTTTTAACACACATGTCAAATTTTGTGCCAATCAGATATTATTTATTATTCGATCTATAAACTTATTTTTTATGCATAATTTTATACTACAAAAACTTGTAATTTAAACATTTGATTGATAACATAATTATTGATCGTTGATCTTCTGAAATTTTTGTAAGCATGGTGAGTATAGAAAGAAAAATATAATCCATTGGTAGATTTGTTAAAATTCATATATACTAAAAATATATCGAGTAAAGTTGTAGCCACTAACTACAACCTACTTTGTAGCAAAACATTTTCAATTTTTAATGGACAAAATTTGGCTACAAATTTAGTTGTAGCTCAAAGCTACAACTTTCATGAAAAAAATTAACATGGCTACCTATTTTAAAAATCTAATAATTAGATTACATGTTCTTTATAATCTTAATACACATCAAATTTTGTGCCAATCATACGTTATTTACCATATGATTTATAAACTTATTTTTTATGTATGATTTTAGACTACAAAAACTTGCAATTTAACCAATTGAGTGATGACATAGCTATTGATTTTTAATCTTTTGGAAATTTTACAAGCATGGAGGATTTAAAAATCTAATAATTAGATTACATGTTCTTTATAATCTTAATACACATCAAATTTTGTGCTAATCAGACGTTATTTACCATATGATTTATAAACTTATTTTTTATGCATGATTTTAGACTACAAAAACTTGCAATTTAACCAATTGAGTGATGACATAGCTGTTGATTTTTAATCTTTTGGAAATTTTACAAGCATGGAGGATATAAGAAAAAAATATAATCCAATTAAATGGTAGATTTCTCAAAATTCACATCTAATAAAAAGATATTAAGTGCAGTTGTAGCCATAATATTACATTATTATAATTTTAAATTAATGTAATCTCAATACAAAAATACAACATTACATTGTGTAGGAAGGTAATGAGATTAAGGTGATGTGATATATTTTATAATTTTAAATTATGATAATGTTATAAAAATAAAATAAACCAAAAACCTCAATGTCATATCATTGTTATGTGTACACATCAAAGGCACATAAGAGCAAACCAAACGCCCTTTAGGCTACAATAGCATTACGGAAATGGTATAAACGGCCCAGCTAGCTAATTTAAGGTAAAGAGGAAATGGAATGGGGGTAATGGTCATGAAAACGCTGTTACGGTGAAGGATATGCCAAATTTCTTAAGTACTTGGGTTGACACCAAGAAGTTGGAGTTCATGAATTTGCTAACGGAGGAGGGAGCAAAGGCAAGTAAAGAATGCTAAAAAGAGAGCAGCGAGAGGGAGTTGTGAGTGGACTTGAAGGGATAGTAAGAGCATTCTCATCAGCTCTCCTATAAAAAATGTCATTTTGACACATCAAAAACCTATTTTACTATTTTACTACATCATTTTACAATCCACCATTTATCAGATGTTCTATTCTTTCATTCTAAACATTAAAATAATATATACAACACATTAAAATAATATATTTTCTCAAAACCCAATAATATACAAAAACACAGTCCCGACAGTCACCACCAACCAAGAACCAAGAACCACCGCTACAACCACCGCCACAACAACCACTACTACAACCACAATCATCGGTCCTCCAACAAATTCCAAATCCAAAAACCTCAACAAAACCCCACCATACACTGATACACAGCACAGCCCGCCACCACCATACCCAAGCACAGCCCACCACCACCACCCACAGATAAAACCCACCACCACCAACAAAAATCCACCAGCCGCCACCACCACCCAATACTACTTTTAAAAAAATCTCCAAAATCAACACAAAACTATCCCCAAAAAAAGAGCTTGAAAAAGAACCAACTCACCCATAATCACAATCACATGGAATCCACAACCGAAGGGAAAAAATAAAGAGGGAGATCAGAATCAGAGATCTCCATGGCGATGGCCTCATCGGCAAGGCTGAACTCCACAGCGAGGCCGAACTCCACAGTGACGGCCGATCTCAATGGCAACGGCCTAGGCAGAGGAAAAAAAAAGACAGAGAAGGAGAGTGACAGGGGGAAAAAAAAAAAAAGATAGAGAAGGCGCAGAGAAAGTGACAGAAAAGAGAAAAGGGGAAAAAAAAAAAGCAAGAAAAAGGGAGAGGTGGAGGTTCTGGAGAAAGAAAGAAGAAGAAAAAAAGAAGGAAAAAGGTGAACTGAGAAGATGAATTAGGCGGAGAAAGAAAGAAGAAAAAGAAAGAGAGAGAAGAAAGAGTCATAAATGAAGAGAGAGAAATAGAATAAAAAAGTATTTTTTTTATAGAACATTTGTCCGTACCATTCCAAAAATGGAACGGTACTGTTCACATGTGCCAAAATTTATAGGATATAGAACACCTCATGAGAAGGATTTTTTGGTGTTTGGTGTGCCAAATACCAAATATTTGGCATTTGGCACACCGGATGAGAATTCTCTAATAAAGCTATATCAGTGGCGGAAGCCTAACAAAAACCAATCACAATCTAGGCCCATTTCCCACCTCTTCTTCAGACGGCCAGAATGAATCTCTGAAATAACCGCGTGTAAAAATGATATAATTAGCTGACTAGTTGAGTTTCAGGAAAAAAGTTTGACCAATAAGAAATGCCGAAATAAGGAATTCTCTAACTATGGATAAAAGGTCCGTTTGGTAGAGAAGTTTGAATAATATTATTTGTAATTTTTTAAAATACATGTAAGTAAAAAAATGTGTAAAAAAATGTATAATATTATTTAAAAACTGAAAATAAATTGTTTAACAATTCTACTAAACGGAGCCTATTAGCCACAGCAGAGTACCACATGGATGTGTTGAGGTTGTCCTTTCAGACAATGATAAAATGCCAGTTGGACAACTAGCTGATGTCAGCTTTAACCTCACAATAAATAAATGTGGGCAATATGTAGATTTGAAATTATGGACGCGCCTAATAACGAATGTGTAAGTGTATGTGCTTGCCTGGCTTTAGTCTATAAATTGATCTCTATGAAACAAAAACAGTTTGTTTTCTGCTTGTGGAAGTTAATTGCACAATTGTTAGTGGGATTATGTAAATTGATAATTTTTTACTAGTGCTTATTTGGGTTGATATTAGATAATTTTTTCACATACGGGACTTACTACATCATGACGGGAGGCTTAAAAGTTATATGTTTCTGACTTTTTGTGCAGTATGCAAAATTCACGTCCAAGTGTAAAAATTTCCCCCAGAATAGAACAACATAAATTACATAATACTTTAGCAAATATTTAGTACATGTGAGTAGCAATACAGAGAGTACAATGGCTGGGGGACAAGTGAAGAGTACGGCACAAATAGTAACAGCATGGAAGCATAAAATTTTAAATTCTAAAGGCTAAATTGCAAAATTTAATTTTTAACTTTGCCTAAATTTCAATCAGTTCTCTAACTTTATTTTCACTCAATTTAGACCTCTAACTTTTAACTTTCTTCAATCTTGTCCTCCAGATACTCTCCATAAAAAACAAGCCATTAATGACTTCTAAAACAACATAATTTTGTAATGAACAAAGTTAAAAGTTAACAATGCAATTTTGACGGAGACTGATTGGAGTACTAAATTGAGCTATATCAAAGGCCGAAGCCAAACATAAAGCAATCACAATCTCCGCCCACTCCATGTGGTGCACGACTACCAAGCCAGCTGCTTTAGCTTGTTTTTCAGTACCAATCCCAGCTGCTTCAGCTTGCTAGTCAGCGTTGGAGGATGTTAAATATATTATTAGCAACGCGATGTGTTATACCATGTTGTATATGTTAGAGTGGATGCCGAAGGAGAAGCATAGAATAGGATACTGAGAACATGAGGGTTACGTAGTTCAACCTTGTCAGCTTACATCCACGGAGGAATTCCTTAAGGCCTATATCTTTATTGTGTAAGAGTGTAGTACAATAACCTGTGTTACAATGAATCCTAATATGAGTATATATAGGCGACCCTAGACTACTAGTACAAGTAGGAGTGGGCTTGGGCCTATTACATTGAGCTAATATGTATATTATATCTCTAACAGAGGAGAAAAGTTAGATAATTGGAACAAAGAAGAGCTAGAAAGGATTTGCCATTTTCTTTTTTCTATTCACTTGCTCTTCTTGTTTACTTTGTCAAGTGTCAACTATATATACACATTGAAGGTTTTTTCACAACTTGAAATTAAATGCTAATCAAACTGGCCGGGTTATTAAAATAAATAAATAAATAAATAACTAATCAAACTGATATAGTGCACCCTTGAGCTGGGAATTTATTAATTCTTGCGTGACCTAGAGTGCAACCCATTTATTTTAATATGAAATTCTTTTCTACCAAAAATTTAAAAATAAAAATAAAAAATAAAAACAAAAGCCAATCTGACTTCGAGCCCTGATTTGTTTTTTGGTTGAGAAAATTAGTCTTTTTTTACAGTCTATAGTTGAAACTCAATTTATAGGCCAAATATGGGATAGTTAGCTAGTCGTGATTCCTGTATAATCTATATAGATGCTTGGAAATCTTACTACATAAAACTTTATTTAAACTGTTATTTAAATAAATAATATATGCTCTCGCGATCCAACTTCCTATGATTTTCTCACGCCACGTGCTTCGGCTTGTTTGCCCAGTGTGAACAAACCTCCTCCAATCAAATGTAAGGGGGGATGAATTAATCTTCGAGGAACCAACATTACTTGATTAGCTGCCTTGCTGAGCTTCAGGAAAAGGTTCGACCAATAAGAAATGAGGAAATGTGGAATTTCCTTTAACTATGGCCCCCAGCGAGGTTGTTTACTGTGGGGCTTCGATATACTGAAACCTAGTAATTTGATCGGATACCTTTTCGGTCATAATAAGACTCAATAACTCATAACCGTCACGCCATTATTTATCAAAGACGAAAATCCTAATTCTAAATCATGAAATGATACAAATGTTATTTGAACTCTTATGATTTATGAATGTGAAGTCAATTACAAAATAAGTGCTGGATGCAACAATGGGATCATTCAATCAAAAGGTTAATTCACATTAAAAGTTAATGGTTAATATGCATTCTTGCAATCTATGATTCAAACATTTTTTTTTGAGAGAGAGAGTTTCAACTTATGGCGTCCGTTCCTGATGGTAACTATTTATTATCAGACCAAGACACCAATCAGTTTAAACCATCTGATTGTGTTTAATTTTGCAAATTTTTTTTTTGAGAAGGTGGTTAATTTTGATTGGTTCTTAATTAAAATGAATTATATTTTTATTCTCATAAAGTGGCTTAGAACTTATAATTATACTCAAATAAATCAGAAATAATGAGTAAAAAGTGATAACTTTTATTTTCTTAGATTAGTTGATTCACATATTCATGCATTTAATAGTATATATTGCATGTAGGACCAAAGCGATATGCTTTTTTATACTTAGATTGTGTCTATGACCAAAGTAATAACTTTTATTTTCCTAGATAAGATTAGTTGCATATCGCAGAGCATATTGTATAATAATCCTTACTATTAAACAAACTCCTACGAGAAACTGATCTCACCTGCCAAAACTAGTTACCAGGTAATTCATGGTCTTTTTACCTTTAACAGGCTAAGCAGTTTATCATCATGCTTAGGAGGGACTCACCACAAGAAACATTTAAAATGCATATTGATAAAAGAGGTCAAAATGAAACCAAGGGTTTGAGTTTGACTATCAAAGTCTAGATCAGAAATGAAGAAAGGAAGAAGATTAGAAGCAAAGAAAGGAGGAGCTGGAAATTAAGTATGGGGATATAAACGACAGAAACAGCAGCTAAACGACAAGCTTGAATAAAGCTACTAGTATTTTAGTGTTAATGTTTATTCTCACACATTTACATACATGTGGCTTGTGTTCACACGTGCTATAACTAGTTTAGTAGAGTTTGTTTCTGGTATTTAGTGTATATAAGCAGAGTAATCACTGTAGAATCTTCTTAACGCAAATACAGATATTTTTCAATCCTTCCATTCTAAATTTCTCTCTCTTTTTCTGTTAAGATTCTGTTATTGACATCACTGCTGCTTTTCCCCTCCTTTTGGTAAGTAAAATAATCATTTTATTAGAAAGAGGAAAATGCTTTGGTACACTAGAGCAGCTCCTAAAGAATTACATTCTTAAGTTTAAAGTCAATAAAGTGTATAGAAGAAGTGGAAATGAACACTGCCTAAGGCAAACATCCAATCATACAAAATTCTCATGAATAATTGCTTCCTAAGGCAATGATAATGATAATTGTTTATGACAAAACTACATAAGTATGATAAAAGAGATGGAGAACTTGGGCAATGACAACATTATGATCAGAATGTGACATAAAGAAAAGTAGTAGAAGCGCAGAAAACATGACTGCTAATATTTGCTACACAAGAAACACTAAATCATAATGATCTATTCCGATGAACAATTTGTTGTACAGTAAATACAATAAAACAAAGTAACTATATATATACAAAACTGGCTTACTTTTAGATGCAACTCAGCTTCTCTCTCTCTCTCTTTTTTTTTGACAAACAAGCTAGTTTTTCTATCTCCGTCAATGCACACATCCACTTCAATTAGTTTCTTTTTATTTTTCTATAAAAAAAATTAACTGATACACAACACAATATCTACCATTCATAAATGCCTTGGTGGGTTTTGATGTGTTATAATAATAAAAAAAATTAAAATTTTGGATAAATTGATTAATGGGGAAAAACCAATCACAAAATTGGAGAAAGTGTTCTTAATTTGAATAAATTGATAAGTGGGGGAATTTGTTTGTTTAAATATTGTATGTGTGTTTCTTTTTTTTTTTTGAATCATTTGTTTGAATACTGCATGTAAGTTTCATTTGCATTCATTTCAATTTATTTTTTTGGTTGATTCTTCATATTGTAGCGATGGACTTTTTATTATTATTATTATTTTAATGAACCGGTAAGATATGCAGCGATGGTCGTTTAAATATTCATTTGACATGTTGCATCAGCTCCTCCATTAATAATATGATACGCTGAAAATTTGTTGTTTGCCTAATCTCCCCGCAAATGAGATAAATTAGGCAGCATAGAATAGTAAAGTTCATAGTTTAGCTGAAATTGCTTAAATGATAGTATCACATCAATTTGCAAAACTACTGGTTAATATAACAGCTTTTCTTTTTTGTTTTGTCTCTAGTAAATTGCTGTACGCGATGTCCTGGTTGTGGAGAGGAAATGACTTTGGTGTGCTTGTGAGAGAGCTACAGTTACTGCTGCTGCATATGTGCTTGCTTTGTTCAAGAACTAATAATCATATGTGAAACAAGAAACAGATCAAGCAATTTTTTTGCTTGTGGATTATTTATTTATTTATTTTGGGACATGTTTGGTGGTGCGATTCATGTGATCATTTATCCAAGTAAATATACCAGTTGCAGGTCTTTCAAAGTAGTTGCATCATAATAAGAGGCTTAAAAGAGTTGTATGCAAAATTCACATCCAGGTATAATAATTTCTCCAAGAAATTAACAAGATAATACTTTTAACATTTTGTTTTAGTACATGTGACAACTGAAAAGAGTACAATGCTTTGGGTTACAACTAGAAACAAGAATTCCCATTAAAAAAAAAAAAACTAGAAACAAGAATAAGCCTAATTCGGTATATCCATTATCCCTCCAATAGATTCAGTCCAAAATCCAACGGTTTAAAACAGATTTATTGTCACTTTCAAACTTCCAAAGACGGTACACTAGTATTTCTTTTTCTTAGTTTATATTTATACTTAGGGCAAAGTTTCAAACAAAAAACAATTTTGAAGTAATAATTATGTCCAATCTAACACTAATTAAGTAATTATATAGTTAATTTTTTTTTTTTTTTTTGCATATAATTACCCCAAAGCTACAAACAATGGAAGATAATAATAGCGAAGACGGAAATGGTATAGATGGCTCCGGTAGCGAATTTGAGGTAAAGAGGAAATGGAATGGTAATGGCCATGAAAAACGCTGTTACGGAGAAGAACACGCCAAAATTCTTGAGCTTTTGGGCTGTGACCAAGAACTTGGGCTTTATGATTTGGCTAACAAAGAAGCAAGCAAAGGCGAATAAGATTGCTAGAGAAAGCAAGTGGAAGGTTGCAGAAAGCTGTCTGTTGATTTGAGCGGATACTGAAGCCATCTCAAGCGCAACAGATAAACAAAAACCAATCATTAAACCATCCCAGTCCATGTACAGGATGTGGTGGTGCACAACTACTAAACCAGCTGCTTCAGCTGGTACTTCAACTGGGTCGACGCCGACGGTGTCATCCCCAGCTGCCAGATCTGGCAGTTCTGGGTCAGCATCTCCAGAAGATGAAGGCCGTGGATGCTGTGGGTTGAATTTTGGGAAGAGTTGAAGCAATTTTGTGATAAGTGGAAGAAAGAATTGCTTGAGAATAGTTGTTATATTCATATTTGAGAGCTCTGGTTGGAGACTATTATTTGATAAATGTATTTTCCACTTTCCCTCTTTATAGAGGGGAAAAATAAGAAATTTTAGGGAAATTTACTCTGTTCCCAAAGGGAAGAGAGAAGATTTCCCTGAAATATAAATATTTCAATATTTCCCCGTAACGTGTTCATTCCTCCCAATATTTGCCCATAACGTGTTCATTCCTTCCAATTCATTCCTCCTAATATTTGCCCATAACGTGTTCATTCCTCCCAATATTTGCCCATAACGTGTTCATTCCTCCCATAGAAAAATTTCTCCTGTGCTGATTTTAGTCTTGTGATGATTTTATTTTATTTTTTTGATTTAATTTTAGTCCAGCCTTTAGGTTGTCCCTAGAGGTTTTGATATCAAATGCTACAAACTCATGGCTAAAACTCACTCTTGAAAACCGGCTTGTAAAGGGAGTGTGTCCTAGAGCATTTAAACTTACACTTAACCAATGTGGGACACTTCATTCCTCCCAATATTTGCCCGTAACATGTTCATTCCTCCCATAGGAAAATTTCTCCTGTGCTGATTTTAGTCTTGTGATGATTTTATTTTATTTTTTTGATTTAATTTTAGTCCAGCCTTTAGGTTGCCCCTAGAGGTTTTGATATCAAATGCTATAAACTCATGGCTAAAACTCACTCTTGAAAACCGGCTTGTAAAGGGAGGGTGTCCTAGAGCGTTTAAACTTACACTTAACCAATGTGGGACACTTCATTCCTCCCAATATTTGCCCGTAACGTGTTCATTCCTCCCATAGGAAAATTTCTCCTGTGCTGATTTTAGTCTTGTGATGATTTTATTTTATTTTTTTGATTTAATTTTAGTCCAGCCTTTAGGTTGCCCCTAGAGGTTTTGATATCAAATGCTACAAACTCATGGCTAAAACTCACTCTTGAAAACCGGCTTGTAAAGGGAGGGTGTCCTAGAGCGTTTAAACTTACACTTAACCAATGTGGGACACTTCATTCCTCCCAATATTTGCCCGTAACGTGTTCATTCCTCCCATAGGGAAATTTCTCCTGTGCTGATTTTAGTCTTGTGATGATTTTATTTTATTTTTTTGATTTAATTTTAGTCCAGCCTTTAGGTTGCCCCTAGAGGTTTTGATATCAAATGCTACAAACTCATGGCTAAAACTCACTCTTGAAAACCAGCTTGTAAAGGGAGGGTGTCCTAGAGCGTTTAAACTTACACTTAACCAATGTGGGACACTAGGATCGTAACATACCAATATGTTCCGTAGCCAAAGTCCACGATGGCTCACTCTAACGACATTGACCCACTAGTAGTCATTTCTCTTTTTGGTGGCTCCACTCAACTATTAGTAATTTTAATCCAGACTCTCTCTCTCTCTCTCTCTCTCTCTCTCTCTCTCTCTCTCTCTCTCTCTCTATATATATATATATATATATATATATATATATATATATATATTAGTTTTAGTAGTCATAACGATGAGATTAATTGAGATTAATCTATAACTAAGCTATATAGTTTAGTTACAAAATTGATTGTAGCCTAAGGCTACAACCTTACATAATAAAATAAACATTACTTCATATTTTGAAAATCTAACCGTTGAATTACATATTCTTTGTATCTATCAGATATTATTTACTATATGATTTATAAGTTTATATTTTATGCATAGTTTTAAACTATAAAAAACTTGTCATTTAAACAATTTATTGATGATATAACTATTGATCTTTAATTTTCTATAAATTTTGCAAGCATGGACGATATAAGAAAAAGATGTACTCCAATGGTGAATTTGTCAAAATTTACCTTCAATAAAAAAATATTGAGTAAGGTTGTAGTTTTGGCTACAACTAATTTTGTAGCTAAACTTTATCCATATTCAAATAGTCTACTTTTTTATATATAGAAATATTCCACGTTTGGGATCATTTTTTTTTTTCATTATTCTTATTATCATCTTATTAACTTTTTAGGAACGGTTTTTTTTTTTTTTAAACAATTTTACCTCTCTATATAGATATAGATGAAAAACTTTTTAAAACATTTTGTGTTTAACCAAATAAATGATAAAGCAATATATGAAATCAAGATTTATATATAAATCAAATTTACTAAAAGAAAATTTAGTAAATTGAGTTGGTGAAAAACTGATAATATGAGAATAACAATTAGTATTTTAAGAAATACAAAAAGTTAGAATAGAGTAACTAATCATATATGAGTAACTAATATACAACAATTTTGGCCAAAAAAAAAAATATAGAAGTAGAGTTGATAAAGAGAGACCTACATGAGAATTGAATTGTTGTCCCTTATAGTGTTGAGTATTTCTAATCAAGTTAATTAATTTTTTTACTTAAAAAGTCTAGATAAGTATTTTCCTTTGTTTTCCATGCCTAATTAATAAACAATACTATACTAAAAACGCATTCATATAATTATTTAGCTCATAAGGTTTTTTTGTTCTCCTCACATATTTGATCAATCTTGTTTCATAGGAATCTTGCAAATACCTAGCATTGACTCAAAATCAAATTATGTACTTTCCCTACCACATAGAATGCAATAAGAATAATGGCTCATCAGCATCAAATTCATAAATATATAGATACATGGATAAGAACATTGTATTTGTATGAGTGAAGATCAATGATTTTAACAAAGCCTGAAAATATTATTTACACAAAAGAACCATGAATCACTAAGAACAACAAAATTTATTTCAGACCTCACTTTTTGTATACCGCTATTTTCTCATAAAAATCTTGTAATTCAAAGTGAGACTAAATGCATTTATGCATACCCAAATGATTCTACTGAGCATAGAAAGACTCAAAACATTAGGGAGATAGATTTTATGACCGGTTGATGAAAATTGGTGGCGCTACATAT
The DNA here is from genome assembly GCA_028535165.1 of Quercus tomentella. Classification (NCBI taxonomy): domain Eukaryota; kingdom Viridiplantae; phylum Streptophyta; class Magnoliopsida; order Fagales; family Fagaceae; genus Quercus; species Quercus tomentella. Next base: position 5,407,894 of record JAPQVY010000012.1, read on the forward strand.
GTTGCTCTTCTCTAGTTTATATTTATTAGCATTGGATGTTAGCAGCTTAAACGGAACTTAGCTAAAATAATCCTATTAAACTGTAGATTTATATTGAGGATATGTTTCATTCAATTACTTTAAGGATATGTTCATTATCCATTGTAATTTTTATTAAGTGATATATAAATATAAATCTTAAATTACATCCAGGCTAAATAAGAATTGCAATGTGACTATAACTCATTCATCACAAACTGTGCACTACATATATGATATATCTGGAACAATTGTGCACTATATTTATTGTAATTTTTATTAATAGATATATAAATATAAATCTTAAATTACATCTAAGCTAAATAAGAATTGCAATGTAACTATAACTCATTCATCACAAACCGTGCACTACATATGTGATATATTTAGAAGAATTGTGCACTATGTTTTGATTTTAATGAATATACTTTTATCTTAAAAATCTTATCTCCAACATATTTAATTATATCTTTCCTAAAATCTCTCACAACTACATGTTAAAAAAAGAGAGTAAAAATTACATGAAATATAAAAGAAGTAGTTGATATGAGGTAAAAGAAGTTTACGTAAAAATTAAATAGGAAAACACAAATTGCTACGTTATCCAAAAACAAAAAAAGAAGTTGATAAGAACGAAATTTAAGATATATTTTATTAACTTAGAAATTATAGGAGAAAGAAAATTATATATATTCTTAAAATCTAAAAATTTTAAAAATTTGATGTAATTTGGTGAAGCCACTTAACGCAACTACGCTCAACTTTTATTATATAGTATCGTATATGATATATATATATATATTTATTTATTTATTTATTTGTTTATATCTAAACTTTAATTTGTATATTATTTTACTTTTTATTTGACTATATAGAGTGTGAGGTCCAGTGCCCTCCTCTAAATAAGGTTATTTCGTTAACAAATGCTTACGTAGACTTTCTTAATGTCTGTTATCTCCATTTAAGTAAATTCAAAATTTAGATTGGAATTGAAGAATTGGGATCCGGTGCAATTGCACTGTGTAATTCACCCAATTCCCTCGTGACTTTTTCTTACTCCTTTATCTTTACCTTTACCTTTTTATTTTTTCTTATTTTTTATATGTAGTGGTTGAGATTTAAAGTGCATCAGGTGCAATATGTATTGAGCGGGGCTATGAAAATTGTCAGTTTCTTTAAAAACTCAAAAACCTTTCAGATTTCAATTTTCATTTTCCTGACACATTCCTTCTACATCAAAGTACCTCTGTCCAAGACTCCAAGAGCCTATTTGTGATTGCCTTCCTGGTAGTTGAATCCAACCCTGGTAGTGAAATTTTGGTTGATCCCTCTGTAATTATGGCTTCCATCTTTTCAAGTCGTTTCACTGTCGAAGAGATCTTCATGGACAACGCCGCTTGAAAGCTCTGCCCCCACGTAAGGTCCCTAGTCCTATCAAATCATTGAAGCATCTCCACAATTTATGGAAGTTTGATTTGAGGAAAGGAGTCTTCGTATATAATTTTGAGTTTAATTTCTGGCATAAAATGCAGATTTGATGTGTCTATCTCTTACAATTAGATTTTTGTTGCTTAAATTATTGACCTGTTTAGTTTCCAGGTATTACAAAAAATCAATTTAGTGGAGGCTCAAAAGGGAAAGCCAAAATGTTTTTATAAGGTTTGTGGTTGTCTATTGGGGAAGGAGAAAATGTTCTATTAATTTCTTGTTTTCTAATTTGTTTCATACTTCCATAGTGCTTGCAACTTTTTAGATGAATGAGGAAAGGCTTACACATCGACTAGCTTGGTTGAAATACTGACATTGGACATCTTTGATGATTTTATTGGTTCAAATCATAAAACCTGTAGAATTTATAGTGACAATTTTTTTTTTGGCTGCAGTAGAGTCTTTGGAAAAGAGTAAAAGAAGTTCCTTGATTACAATTATACCATAAGATTTATATTAAATGGAAGGATTTTTCTTCTTCTTTTACGTGAACTCATTTGTTTTACCTTTGTTGGTTTGGCTCATTTTTCATTTGTTATGGGCTACTTAATTAATACATTGATTTCCCCTTTCAAGAAGATGCAAAAAAAACTTAACAATGTTGCTGAGAATCGCTACACTACATATTTATATGGTTTTGCTCTAGCGTATGTCCAGAGGATGGAAGATGTGTTTTGGATGTGGGGTTGTGGCTGCATTTTACAATGATAAGTAGTTTAGTTTCTTAGACATTTGTAATTGATCTGGTTTGTATAATTTTTCATTGGTCTTAAAAAGTACTATTCAGTACTTGTCCTTTGAATTGTTATATATAAATTCAAATTGTAATATTTCTCATAGTGCCAAAGTTGTTCACCGAATCACAGGTTAACCATTACTTTGGCATTATGTTCTGCATTGAATCTCATGTCAAGCAATCTCCCTATCCCAAGCCTACTATATTTTCATGAAATTATGTTATGAACTAGACAAGTATTGATATGATGCAAGGAAATGATGGCATGAAACCTAAGAGTCATTGAATGCAAAACAGGTTCTGCTGAAGGAGTCCAATGCATAGCAGGTTTTGCTGATGGGGTCCAATTTGTTAGCCGGGGTTATTAGATAGAAGACGGAGATTTATTTGGATTAGTCATTTAGTTTATTGATAGACTATCAAATAAAGGCTTCTTATCGTTTAGGAAGAGTTACTTGATTGTTAACAAATTATTTTTCAAAATGTAATTCTTTATTATCGTTTAGTTGTTGAGCTGCATATTAGTTGTTTGTAATTGAAGACACTGTATTTAATTAGTTCAGAATAAATAAGAATTATTCACCTCAAAGCCGACTAGCTTATCCTTATGGAATTGTGTCATATCAAATTATTTAGTGCATTTGGTGTGGTATACTTTTCTCTTACATAAAAGTAAACACAGCACTTTAGTCCTACACATAGAATACACAAATTTATGTGAGGTGTAAATACATTGGATGTACAGAATATTTCTCTATATTTGCAAGAACTTGATTTAAATCAAGCCATCTCTTAGACATGTTGTATATTAAAATAAAAACATGAGGTGCAATAGTAAAGAGAAAAATAAGTTCAATATTATTTTTCATCTCTTTTCCATTGTAGTCATTTACAACCAAATAACCAATCTCTTTTCCCTTTACTATCACATAAACAAGAAAGAGCTCAAAAAAGACTCCAACTAAAGAAAATAAATTTTCCTCTACTATGCTGATATAAACAAAGAGTGGAAAAAAAAAAAAAAAAACTCTTCTAATTAAAGACTACAAGAGAGTTCAACTTAGGGGGAGGGGAAAAATCTCCCTATCCTTCCCATCTACATTGACATTGACCTCATTATCTTAGATAAATAAATCTAAGTGTTCTAATTTGGACTTTATCCCCAACAACTTTACTTTTTCTCCCACTGTTGCTTCAGCTTAGCCTCTAGCCCTCAACCTTCATTCATGGGGCAACTTCAAGTCTTCAACTGCTCTAATTTGGGCATCAATGCTAATTGTCTCTACAAGTAAAGATTCATGAATATTAATTAAAAAGAAATGGCACATGGTTGCTAAAAGTAATATGCGAGTGACATCAACTCCAATGGAACAAAACAAGAGATGCTTATGCATCGTTGCATTTGCTTCTTGTTCAAATTGATTCTACATCAATAAAACCCAAAAAACCATTTTAATTTACGCGAAAAAAAATCCATAGTTATGATTAAGTTGCATTTTTCTCCAACACCTCATATGCAAAAATTATAAAACACATGAACAAATGTAAATAGAAAAAGAAAATTATGCTCTTACAAGTACCTCATTCAGGCATAACCATATATTTCCCCCTTTTAAACCCCCTTCCCATAGCCCCTACACAGCTGTAGACACCCCATTTTCGTTCTGACCTATATCCAAGTCCCTCGGTCCCAATAATGAGAAATCAACTTACTACTAAAATGATCAGTGCCATACTGCCATGTGTGGAACCCAATGATTTAATAAAGCCCAAAATGTGACCCTAGAAGCCTAGTCTAAGCCCAAAATTCATTTTCTAGCTCAACATCCATTTAAAAGCCCCTTTTTCAAAAGGCTTACAAGGAGTGCTTTCGCGTGTGCATGGATGTATATGCACTCTTTTGGTCAGAAGCCTAAAAAAGCAAGGCTACCATTAGAAGGACAATGATAGGAGGACCTCGAGGACAAGGTCTTTTAAGGTGGAAGGATTGATAGGAGCTGTGGTGTGGAGATGTGTTGTGATAGGAGCTGGCCTTGGCTGAAGTGATAAGTACTGTTAGTTGCAGTGGCATTTAGCCTTGGTTGCTGTGTTGGCATTGTTTCAGTTGACTGTTAGGATTAGATAGCTAGTTAATACCTGTTGTAATAGATTGGGGACTTGTAATTGAGAAGGGAATTGTACTATAAGAAGCTACAGCTAATTGTAAAGAATCATATTAGAAATGTTAAGCAAATTTCTCTGTTTCTCAATCTCTTAGTTCCTATTTCTCTATTTTTACTTCTTACTCCCAAGGAGGCCTAGTTCCCTCGAAGAACTACTTCAATTCCATAAGTACCATTGGATTCTTATCAGACAAAGACATGGGTCCCCAATAACTTTCGTATTAGAAGGAAGTACAATATCTTGTTTTATATATGGAGGTATCGAGCTCATCTGCAAAACATCACTTGAGGAAACAGTTGCTTAATTAAAAGCACAGCACACTATCTCACAGAACATTTTTACAAATATTATTTACCACCTTGAACAACAAAGAAAACAAGAAAGCCCATAAGCTTCATGTTTTATATCAATTACCAGTCCATCAAGTTATTTATTTCAGCAAGGGAAATATATCATGTGCTTGTTACCTGATAACAGGCAGAAGCACAATTACCACGCTGTGGCACGCAATTCCATACCTTGTAGTCTACTTGTGAAATATTTTTTATGCTTGAATCCAGTTCTTTTATATATTTGAATTTAGTTGTAATTGGATATTGATTCATTTTCTTGGGATGGATATACTGTGCGTTACTTAGTCCAAGTTGCTCAAAGAGAATAATTTGGTAAGGATTAAGGAAATATAAGACAAGTTCTTATGTGACAACTTCCTAATTTCAATTAATGGCAACTTTGCATATAGATTATTAACGCTGAAAGAAGTTGGGGGGATTTATTTGCTGAATTTCATAGAGTATCAAAAGTACTAAATATCACAACCTTAAACAGAAAAGTCTGAATAGAGCTAACTAGCCATGGAATCATAGGATTAGCTCCAAACGATCATCAAAAGAGAAGAAAAAAAAAGAATAAAAACATTGAAGATGACATAAATACTTTTGTTCCCATATACATTGGGATACAATGGTTATGCATCAAAAGTGAGTTTTAGTACTTATGGAGAGAGAGAGAGAGAGAGAGAGAGAGAGAAACATTCCAAAATAGAGAAAAAATAAAGAAGATGTCATATAAAGATTAAGAAAAAGAAAACTCTAAAAACACTATGAAAGTCTACAACCTGGTCAAATGTAAAACTCCATGTATGTTGAATAAAATACATTTGTAATTTCTTACTAGTAATAATTTATGGTGTAATAACTCTGGTGCATGTTTAAAGAGGATAGAGAACATAGCATAACTGATAACAAAAGGCAAAAAATGGCACACCTGTAATATGAAACTGTAAGGAGATCCTAGTCTGCAATAGTTGAGCCAAAGCTGGTTCCTACAAGATATATTGAATGTGAATATGTGTTTACACAATTCTGTGCATAGAAGAGAAAAAAAAAAAAAAAATCTTTTGATACTTGACAGAACGGGAAAGGGTATCCAAAAAATCACAATGGCAGACATTAATGACCTAACCATAAAACTACATTAGAGTGCAAGGTTGTCAAAATCGGGATCCTACGTAGGATCGTGGGAGGGAGGTAGGATCGTGGATCGTAGGATCGAATCGTGGATCGTAAGATCCTACCTATTTTCAGATTTTAAGCAAAAAACCAATTGATAGTGACTTTGTTATATAATCACTTAAAATATGAATCCATCCATTAAAAAAAAAATTGCATCATAAAATGTAATTTGCACGCACTACATTGTTCTTATGTTATTCTAACAAAACAAAATATATTTAACTTTTGAAATAATGTATCTAAAAAGTTCAGTACATATTTAATTAGCAACTAAGTACCAAAATATTATCTACACATATGGAAAATGTTTTCCAACACCATGTTCCCATCCCAGGTCAGACCTATTTCCTGGTGCATTTTTTCGCTTAATCTTCTTTCTAGCCAAAGTAGACATTGTATATTTGTACTAGAGCTGCAAAAAAAGACACCAAGACACAGAGCATGCTCAAAAAAATCACACAGAAAATTCATCAAACAGGTTGTGTGCAATTCTAAACTACTAATTGTGTTTACTAATATTTCTCAAAGAATCAAATACTAAAGATCCTGTTTCATAATTTTTCAAATTTTACTTAATTTAGTTAACAAAATAGAAAAATAAAAACCTTAAAAGCTTTGTCAAAATCATAACAACACAACAATCTGGAATATAGCTATCAAAGTACAGATAAATGATAAACTACTAACTACCAAAACAAATTACCAGAAAGTTTAAAGGCAGTAATGGCTCACGGCAACATCATTGAGAGAGCTGAGAGGTGCTGGATTTTTGATAGAGGATTGAGGAGGCGCGGGATTGAGGTGCTGGCACTGAATGTTTCTAAATACTTAAGAAAGCTTGAAAGCAGCGATGGCTCACCATTGAAAGGGCTGAGAGGTGCTGGGTTTTTGACAGAGGACTATGAAGGCGCAAGACAGAGCTGCTGCGTGCTGGAGCTTAGTGTTTCTAAAATATTTAGGTTTTGTTTTTGAAAACTTAACTTAAGTAGTATAGGTTTTTTTGAGATTTTATTTTGAGAGAGGGGTAAATTTAGGACTTCAATTCATTGGGCTTGTGGGTTTAGGACCTTTAGGTGGATTGGGATTATCTTACTAGACTTACCCAAATGACCCAAATGAATCCCACTTTAAAAAATAAAAATAAAAAATAAAAAAAAAGCCAAAAAAGCTAAATGGTAGGATCGGTAGGATCGGTAGGATCCCATAAGATCCTACGATCCTATACGATCCTACACGATCCTACAAACGATCCTAACATTTTTGCGATCCTGCTACGATTTTAATCTTTTTGGTGAGGTGGGATCGTAAAATCGTGCGATTCTACGATCCGGATCGCGATTTTGACAACCTTGTTAGAGTGTGTGTGTGTGTATATATATATATCAAACGTATAACACTAAACATGAATTTCACAAGGCAAATGTGTTTCATTCAAAAAGATGATTACCAAATACAGGTCTTCCTTGACAGTGCCCACCAGCATTTGCTAATCCAGATGCTCTGCTCTACACATCTCCTAATATATGTTCCAAATAAGTTGTCCTCTACAAGCAAAAAGTTTGAAACCAGGAGTGATAAAGAACACAAACGCACAAAAAAAGATAAACTCCCTTTTACCTAAACATTTTAGTAAGCTATTTGCAACTTAGTTGATGGAAATACTAACTATTAGAATATATGAAATTCATAAAGAGAGAGACAGTATTGGGAGAGGAGAAGAGACAGAATGCAACAATTACTTGGTTCGGCCTAGAGGCCAACATCCACAAAGAAATTCCTTTGATGGCACACTATACAGAATCCTGTGACACAATGAATCCAAATGGGGTATATATATAGGAGGCTAAACCCTTAACTAACCATACAATAAACCGTGGTTAATTGACTTTGTAGTACCAAGCAGTATTCTTTGTTTGCAAACCAAGAACTGGGCTTGATGCCTTTAACATCCCCTCAAATTCAAGGTGGAAGCTTGAAAACAACTTGAGTTTGGAAAGTGAACTCATGATGATGCCTAGAAGAAGATGACCATGAATGACCAACATGGATGAAGAATGGATCATGTAGAATGAACATGCAACTTGTTGACAATGATAGCGAACAATGAAGACAGATGAATGCCAATAAGATAATAACGGCCTAAGAAGACTGCATCAGTGACCAAGGAGGGACCGCTCAACAAAGAGTGACATTGTAATGAAGCAAGTGAATGACTTGACCGATGCATAACTTGTGTGATTGGGGGCCTCAACGGGAAACTGGACCCCAAAATCAAAATTTACGGGAGAAACAAGCATGACAGGCCCAATTTGAAAACTCAAGTCTAGTCATATACGACCTACTTTGGTAAGTAAATAATGATTTTATTAGAAAGAGGAAAATGCTCTGGTACACTAGAGTAGCTCCTAAAGTTTAAAAATTGTATAGAAGAAGTGAAATGAACACTGCCTAAGGCAAACATGCAATCATACAAAGTTCTCATGAATAACTGCTTCCTAAGGCAATGATAATGATAATTGTTTATGACAAAACTACAGAAGTATGAAAAAAGAGATGGAGAACTTTGGCAATGTCAACATTGTGATCAGAATGTGACATAAAGAAAAGTAGCGGAAGCGAACGTAGTCTTCAACTCTTCATCGTGGTCTGTCATTAGAGTTTCTTCGTGTGTGCTTGTGTGTGTGTGCGTGTGTGTGTGTGTGTGTGTGTGTGTGTGAGAGAGAGAGAGAGAGAGAGAATAGGGACTTTAAAAATTTTGGTCTTTTTTTTTTTTTTTGTGGGGGGGGTGGGGGTGACGTTCTGGGAAAGACATGAAACCAAAATTGGGAGCGCGCCTTTACGATGTTGTTTGATATAAAATCGCTATTTGTGTTGCGCTTTTGTGAAGAAGCATTTCAGAGATCAAAAGTCAAAGTTCGAAAAAGTGGAACATGAATTTTTCAAAACTTTTTGTCACAATAATGACATATCAGAATGCGAGTGGCATCGAAAATTTGTTGAGACTGTGAAAATAACAAGCAGTTAATCATAGTTTCTTATGTAAGATAATTGTAATAAAAGTTGTGATTTGTTACGTGGTACTGGAATTACTCTGAAGCATAAAAACTTTTTTTTATTTTTTATGTAGTTTATTTTTAATGATTTTTTGAAAATGAATTGTTTTAAAAAATAAGGTTTAAATATATAGAAAAGTGTTTTTTTTTTAAATTAATTAATTACAAACTTAGGTGAAGGAATTAACTACTAAGAAAAGCACTAATTCATGCTTTTAAAATAATTAACGGTTACACAACACAATATCTATTAATCAATCATACCTCAGTGGGTTTTTGGCTTGTTATAATAATAATATAATTTTGGAGGAAATGATTAACGGGGAAAAACCAATAACAAAATTGAAGGAAGTGTTCTTAATTTTAATAAATTGATAAGTGGGAAAATTTTATTGTTTAAATATATAATTACTATTCTTTTTAAGAAATGGTAAATATAATCACTTAATCATACTTTTAATTCCATCTAGCAAGTTGTTGTCAATAATTAATCATTTGTGGAGCAAGAGACAAATCAAGAAGTTTTTTGATTGTGGAGTGTTTTTTTTTTTTTTTTGGGACACGTTTGCTTGTGCGATTCTGTGATCATTTATTTGGATAAATATACCAGTCACAGACTCACAGATCTTTGAATTTTTTTTTTTTTTTTTTTTTTCCGAAGATCTTTGAAAGTAGTTGCATACTTGCATCATAACAAGAAGCTTAAAACCATCTGTTACTGTGCTGTATGCAAAATTCACATCCAATAATAATTTACACAGTAGAAAATAATCAGATTATACTTTTTAACAATATTTTGGTATATGCAACAACTGAAATTAAAGAGTACAAGGTTTTGGAGGTAAGTAGGCGCAACAAAGAGGATGGTACAACACTATAACTAGTAATTAACAACTGAAGAGTTTATTGGTGTGTGTAATAGACAATTGAAGAGTTTAGGTCCCTCCAATTCCAATTGGAATTGACAAGATTCAGTCCAAAATCTAATAAGACAGGGATTTATTGTCACTTTCAAACTTCCAAATACGGCACAATTGTATCTCTTTTTTATTTTTTTTCCATACATTGTTGAATGATCAAAAACATGTCGTAGACCGCCACACGGCCCCCACCCTCTCCCTTTACTACACACAGCCGTCTTGCGCAGACTTTCAAACATAACACCATTTCAAAGATATATTTATGTCATATACTATGCATCCTCATCTTTTTTTTTTCTTTAAATTTTTTTTTTTTTTAAGAAAGTCTGCTTTTTAAAGAAAGTCTGCAAACCTTTATTAAAAAAATTAGCTATTATTGACATAGTACATAATATACATAGGAAGAAACATCCTCCAATTACATTATTAAACCTCTAATATGTTTAGCATGTTTAACTAGGTTGTGAGCTACTGATTTTCCTAATCTAAGAGTATGAAAAAATGAAATACAGTTATAACTTAAAAGCATTTGTAGAAGTTTCATTGACTCTAGTAAATGACCAAAAGAAGCAAAAGATTCATCCGTCATCTTAAAATAAAAATAAAAAAACCAACCCATATATAGTTATATATTTTTCAAAAAATTACCCCAAAAAGCTAAAAACAGCGGAAAATTAAAATGCAAGGACGGAAATTGTATAAATGGCCCAGCTAACGAAAAATGGCAAGGAATGGTAATGGCCATGAAAAATGCTGTGACCGTGAAGAATACCCCACATTTCTTAAGTACTTGGGCTGTTACCAAGAGCTTGGACTTGATGAATTCGCTAACGAAGAAAGAAGTAAAGGAGAGTAAGATTGTTAGAGAGAAAAAGTGGAAGGCTGCAGGAAGTTGTGAGTGGACTTGAACGTACTGATAACTAAAGCTACATCAATGGCAGACAAAAAGCAATCATAATTTCGGTCCATTCTTTGTGGTGTACGACTACCAAACCAGCTGCTTGAGCTGGTGTTTCAGCTGGTTCCGCAGCGTCATCCCTAGCTGCTTGAACTGGTGCTTCAAGCCTTCAACTCTGTCGACAGCGTCATCTAGCTGCTTGCGCTGGCTCTTCTTGATCAACAACATCACCAGAAGATGAAGGCTGTAAATGTTGTGGGTCAAATTTTGAAACTAATTCGAGCAAATTGTGTGATAATTGAAACAAAGAATAGTTTGAAACAGTTTGACATAGTTTATGGGGCTTTAGCTCTACTTGTTTTATTTTTTATTTTTTGATAATCTGTTTTGTTCGGTGGCTAATATATATATCCTCAACCACCAGGCCATGCCTATCATTCTCGGTATGTGTTTGAGAAACTTCTAAGTAACATCCAATGGTCATGTAGAAATACAAACGAATACACTGTACAACTTTTAAGTTTCTACTTTTTTTTCAATGCAAAAAAAATTCAGCAAAAACTTGACAAATAATAATGAGAAGTGATGCTAAAAATGTTATAAATTTTATGAGAAATACTACAGGCACAAACTATTCTACAAATATTTTACAAACTGCTGATATGGCATGCTCCACCTCAGCTTTTTAAAAACTAAAATACCACATCAGATATTAACAAAGAAAATTAATAAAAGACAAAAGAAACCAGATTTGTTTTGCTCTAAACCCTCTCTCTCTCTGCCTCAAACGTATAATGCCTCCCTCTCTTCCTAAACCCAGGCCTCACACTCCAACTAATGCCGCCAAAACCCAAATCAGCTTCTGCAATGATTCCCTCTCCCTATGCCTCCCTCTCTGCCTCAAACATACGGCTTTTCCCTCCCTCCTTGCGTCATCGGTGTCAACAATATCCTAAACACAAATGTTTTGGTGAAAAACACCAAACGCTCCGGCGCTGCAAATTTGCTTTATATCGGGCCAAAATTTCACTATAAAGATGATCACACAAACAATTATCTTTATCTACTGTCTATTTGTACTTGCATATTTTGGTGGGTTCCAGTTTTTTAATTCTGTCCTGTCATTTGAACTTGATTGACCACCAGAAATAACATATATCAACCCATAAGGCATAATTTGTATCACACATTTTGGCTTTATTCAACTAAGATGTAAAAGTGAAAGAAATAACATTTGAATTCCCTTTCAATGCTTTCATGACTTCTTTGGTTGAATCGGGAAAAGACAGCAATTTCTTATTAATCTAGAGCTTGAATCACGTTACGGAAAACAACAAACTTTTTCTTTGAATGTGAATGAATAATCACTAATACCACTTGCAATATTTTCACTACTGAATCTCTTTCAGTGACAGAATTATATGCTTAATTACCTACCAAATTGATTTGTAATCATATCATATATCTAATTTCCTTTGTTTCTATAGAATGAATACGTTTCGAATAGCAGAATGTTGGCCTATTTGACTGCGAATGGGTTTAGGAAGAGAGGGAGGCGTCGTACGTTTAAGGCAAAGAGGGAGGCGCAGAGAGAGGGTTTAGAAGCAAAACAAATCTGGGTTTCTTTTTTCTTTTATTAATTTTCTTTGTTAATATCTGATGTGGTATTTTAGTTTTTAAAACGTTGAGGTAGAGCATGCAACATCAGCAGTTTGTAAAATGTTTATAAAATAATTTGTGCATGTAGCATTATTCAAATTTTATTACATAAATCTTACATATTGCATTAAATAATTCAAACACTTATTTATTCACATTAAAATTTATAGTAATTTTAACATTTTGTCACATTAAATAATAAATTATTTTTAATAAAATTTATAATAAATCTAGCATTTTAAATTAAACGTGGACCAAGTCTTTCAGTCGGCCCAAAGGAGTCCCTTAACATCGATTTACAAGTATCAACAAAATGAAGTTAAAAGAAGACAAGTACTTTTCTTTTCTTTTCTTTTTCTTTTTTTTCAGTGGAACCAATTGATGGCTCCCTCCCCAACATCGTCTCCCAAGTCCCGAGTACAGTACCAACAAAATAAAGTTCATGTTTGTTGAAAAGATAACAAGTTCTTTTTAGGAGTATTTTGGCTGAATATTGCTAAATTTGAAGTTAATTTGTGTTATAGGTACTGTTCCAACTTATTTAGGAATCTGAGGAAAGAGAGTGAATTTCGGCAATACCATTGCCGAAATTCAACAAAAGTAGGAGAGAGAGAAATTTTTGATTTTCGTCAACACCATCACCGAAATTCCTTCTGCCCATACCAGCTGCCCGAGTGAGTACGCGCAAGGAAAACCAAATGTGGCAATGGCATTGCCGAAATAGGAGGGGAAATTTTTTTTTTTTTTTTCCCTCCTATTTCAGCAATGCCATTGCCACATTTCACTTTTTTTTTTTTTTTTTTTTTTTAAGAAATGATATGTGCACACAATTTTTACAATATTTTTACAACATTTTCACAACAAATCACAGGTAATTAGTTATTATTAGTTAAAATTTGAATTTAACATTGAGATTACTTTTTTAATCCAACAATAACAACCTGCCACTTAAAATTTGTTGTAAAAATATTGTAAAAATTGTGTGCACATATCATTTCTTAAAAAAAAAAAAAAAAAAAAAAGTGAAATGTGGCAATGGCATTGCCGAAATAGGAGGGAAAAAAAAAATTTCCCCTCCTATTTCGGCAATGCCATTGCCACATTCCACTTTTTTTCTTTTTTTCTTTTTTTTTAAGAAATGATATGTGCACACAATTTTTACAACAAATTTTAAGTGGCAGGTTGTTATTGTTGGATTAAAAAAGTAATCTCAATGTTAAATTCAAATTTATAGTGACAATTTTTTTTTTGGCTGCAGTAGAGTCTTTGGAAAAGAGTAAAAGAAGTTCCTTGATTACAATTATACCATAAGATTTATATTAAATGGAAGGATTTTTTTTCTTCTTTTACATGAACTCATTTGTTTTACCTTTGTTGGTTTGGCTCATTTTTCATTTGTTATGGGCTACTTAATTAATACATTGATTTCCCCTTTCAGGAAGATGCAAAAAAAACTTAACAATGTTGCTGAGAATCGCTACACAACATATTTATATGGTTTTGCTCTAGTGTATGTCCAGAGGATGGAAGATGTGTTTTGGATGTGGGGTTGTGGCTGCATTTTACAATGATAAGTAGTTTAGTTTCTTAGACATTTGTAATTGATTTGGTTTGTATAATTTTTCATTGGTCTTAAAAAGTACTATTCATTACTTGTCCTTTGAATTGTTGTATATAAATTCAAATTGTAATATTTCTCATAGTGCCAAAGTTGTTCACCAAATCACAGGTTAACCATTACTTTGGCATTATGTTCTGCATTGAATCTCATGTCAAGCAATCTCCCTATCCCAAGCCTACTATATTTTCATGAAATTATGTTATGAACTAGACAAGTATTGATATGATGCAAGGCAATGATGGCATGAAACCTCAGAGTCATGGAATGCAAAACAGGTTCTGCTGAAGGAGTCCAATGCATAGCAGGTTTTGCTGATGGGGTCCAATTTGTTGGCCAGGGTTATCAGATAGAAGATGGAGATTTATTTGGATTAGTTATTTAGTTTATTGATAGACTATCAAATAAAGGCTTCTTATCGTTTAGGAATAGTTACTTGATTGTTAACAAATTATTTTTCAAAATGTAATTCTTTATTATCGGTTAGTTGTTGAGCTGCATATCAGTTGTTTGTAATTGAAGACACTGTATTTAATCAGTTCAGAATAAATAAGAATTATTCACCTCAAAGCCGACTAGCTTATCCTTATGGAATTGGGTCATATCAAATTATTTAGTGCATTTGGTGTGGTATACTTTTCTCTTACATAAAAGTAAACACAACACTTTAGTCCTACACATAGAATACACAAATTTATGTGAGGTGTAAATACATTGTGTTAGGTTTTAAAGTCTTAGGATTTTATGTATTTAGAACTCTAATTTGTATTGTTGGCAAACCATGATCAAAACAATGTGTTTAGAAGTGTTTTAGTCTAGCTCAAAGTTGTACTTTTATGTAAAGTTGGAATCGAGTTAAAGCAAGAAAGCATTGTGCCTTTCGGCCTGGCTCGATCAATCGAAAGACAGGCTCGATCGATCGAAGCTCGGGCAGAATGATTTTCTGCAGATTCGTCCAACTCAGCCCTAAGTGTTTTAAAACGTTTTTAGGGTTTCTTATTTGTCCTAAGTATAAAAGGCAAACTCCAGCCACGTTTTAGTGCTGCTCATAATTGCGGTTTGTGTAAATCTTTTGTGAGATCTAGAGGAGTTTTCCTTTACACAAACTTAGGGTTTTCAAGGAGAAGATTTATCTACACCTTAATGATCAATTCAGTTGCTGCCATTGAAACTTAAAGAAAACACAAGCGGGTGTGCTTGTATCTGGTGGTGAATCCAAGAAAGAAGGAGTCTGTGGATTCGGAGCTTGCACGTGGTTGCGTCAGTAAGTTCTACTGGTGGGTAGCAATAAGAAGTCGAGCGTGGGGGCTTGTAAGTCTTATTGTATGAACTTCGATTCTTTCAAGATAGTGGATTCAAGTTTACCTTGAGGATAACTAGGTCAAATCCTCCCCAAGTTTTTACCGGTTTGGTTTCTTGGGTGATCATATCTTGTATTATTTATTTTTCCGCTGTTTTGCATGATATGATCTTTGTTATTATGATAACCTAGACTTGTTTAATTGGATTAAGTAACAACTTGGCTAATTACTTAGGTTAAATCAATTGTTTTAAGGGGTCTAAAAACTATCACATTGGATGTACAGAAGATTTCTCTATATTTGCAAGAACTTGATTTAAATCAAGCCATCTCTTAGACATGATGTATATTAAAATAAAAACATGAGGTGCAATAGTAAAGAGAAAAATAAGTTCAATATTATTTTTCATCTCTTTTCCATTGTAGTCATTTACAACCAAATAACCAATCTCTTTTCCCTCTACTATCACATAAACAAGAAAGAGCTCAAAAAAGACTCCAACTAAAGAAAATAAATTTTCCTCTACTATGCTGATATAAACAAAGAGTGAAAAAAAAAAAAAAAAAACTCATCTAATTAAAGACTACAAGAGAGTTCAACTTAGGGGGAGGGGAAAAATCTCCCTATCCTTCCCATCTACATTGACATTGACCTCATTATCTTAGATAAATAAATCTTAATGCTCTAATTTGGACTTTATCCCCAACAGCTTTACTTTTTCTCCCACTGTTGCTTCAGCTTAGCCTCTAGCCCTCAACCTTCATTCATGGGGCAACTTCAAGTCTTCAACTGCTCTAATTTGGGGATCAATGCTAATTGTCTCTACAAGTAAAAATTCATGAATATTAATTAAAAAGAAATGGCACATGGTTGCTAAAAGTAATATGCGAGTGACATCAACTCCAATGGAACAAAACAAGAGATGCTTATGCATCGTTGCATTTGCTTCTTGTTCAAATTGATTCTACATCAATAAAACCCAAAAAACCATTTTAATTTACACTATAAAAAAAAATCCATAGTTATGATTAAGTTGAATTTTTCTCCAACACCTCATATGCAAAATTATAAAACACATGAACAAATGTAAATAGAAAAAGAAAATTATGCTCTTACAAGTACCTCATTCAGGCATAACCATATATTTCCCCCTTTTAAACCCCCTTCCCATAGCCCCTACACAGCTGTAGACATCCCATTTTCGTTCTGACCTATATCCAAGCCCTTCGGTCCCAATAATGAGAAATCAACTTGCTACTAAAATGATAAGTGTCATACTGCCATGTGTGGAACCCAATGATTTAATAAAGCCCAAAATGTGACCCTAGAAGCCACGTCTAAGCCCAAAATTCATTTTCTAGCTCAACATCCATTTAAAAGCCCATTTTTCAAAAGGCTTACAAGGAGTGCTTACGCGTGTGCATGGATGTATATGCACTCTTTTGGTCAGAAGCCTAAAAAAGCAAGGCTACCATTAGAAGGACAATGATAGGAGGACCTCAAGGACAAGGTCTTTTAAGGTGGAAGGATTGATAGGAGCTGTGGTGTGGAGATGTGTTGTGATAGGAGCTGGCCTTGGCTGAAGTGATAAGTACTGGTAGTTAGTTGCAGTGGCATTTAGCCTTGGTTGCTGAGTTGGCATTGTTTCAGTTGGCTGTTAGGATTATATAGTTAGTTAATACCTGTTGTAATAGATTGGGGACTTGTAATTGGGAAGGGAATTGTACTATAAGAAGCTACAGCTAAAATTGTAAAGAATCATATTAGAAATGTTAAGCAAATTTCTCTGTTTCTCATTCTCTTAGTTCCTATTTCTCTATTTTTACTTCTTACTCCCAAGGAGGCCTAGTTCCCTCGAAGAACTACTTCAATTCCATAAGTACCATTGGATTCTTATCAGACAAAGACATGGGTCCCCAATAACTTTCGTATTAGAAGGAAGTACAATATCTTGTTTTACATATGGAGGTATCGAGCTCATCTGCAAAACATCACTTGAGGAAACAGTTGCTTAATTAAAAGCACAGCACACTATCTCACAGAACATGTTTACAAATATTATTTACCACCTTGAACAACAAAGAAAACAAGAAAGCCCATAAGCTTCATGTTTTATATCAATTACCAGTCCATCAAGCTATTTATTTCAGTAAGGGAAATATATCATGTGCTTGTTACCTGATAACAGGCAGAAGCACAATTACCACACTGTGGCACGCAATTCCATACCTTGCAGTCTACTTGTGAAATATTTTTTATGCTTGAATCCAGTTCTTGCATATATTTGAATTTAGTTGTAATTGGATATTGATTAATTTTCTTGGGATGGATATACTGTGCGTTATTTATTCCAAGTTGCTCAAAGAGAATAATTTGGTAAGGTTAAGGAAATACAAAACAAGTTCTTATGTGACAACTTCCTAATTTCAATTAATGTCAACTTTGCATATAGATTATTAACGCTGAAAGAAGTTGAGGGAATTTATTTGCTGAATTTCATAGACTATCAAAAGTACTAAATATCACAACCTTAAACAGAAAAGTCTGAACATAGCTAACTAGCCATGGAATCATAGGATTTGCTCCATACGATCATCAAAAGAGAAGATAAAAAAGAATAAAAACATGAAGATGACATAAATGCTTTTGTTCCCCATATACATTGGGATACAATGGTTATGCATCAAAAGTAAGTTTTAGTACTTATGGAGAGAGAGAGAGAGAGAGAGAGAGAGAGAGAAACATTCCAAAACAAAGAAAAAATAAAGAAGTTGTCATATAAGGATTAAGAAAAAGAAAACTCTGAAAACACTATGAAAGTCTACAACCTGGTCAAATGTAAAACTCCATGTATGTTGAATAAAATACATTTGTAATTTCTTACTAGTTATAATTTATAATGTAATAACTCTGGTGCATGTTGAAAGAGGATAGGGAACATAGCATAACAGAAAGCAAAAAATGGAACACATGTAATATGAAACTGTAAGAAGATCCTAGTCTGCAAAAGTTGAGCCAAAGCTGCATCCTACAAGATATATTGAATGTATATATGTGTTTACACAATTCTGTGGATAGAAAGAGATAAAAAAAATCTTTTGATACTTGACAGAAGGGAAAAGGGTATCCAAAAAATCACAATGGCAGACATCAATGACTTAACCATAAAACTACATTGGAGAGTGTGTATATATATATTAAACGTATAACACTAAACATGAATTTCACAAGGCAAATGTCTTTCATTCAAAAAGATGATTATCAAATACAGGTCTTCCTTGACAGTGCCCACCAGCATTTGCTAATCCAGATGCTCTGCTCTGCACATCTCCTAATATATGTTCCAAATAATTTGTCCTCTACAAAGCAAAAAGTTTAAAACCATAAATGATAAAGAACACAAACGCACAAACAAATGATAAAGTCCCTTCTACCTAAACATTTTAGTAAGCTATTTGCAACTTAGTTGATGGAAATACTAACTATTAGAATATATGAAATTCATAAAGAGAGAAACAGTATTGGGAGAGAAGAGGAGACAGAATGTAACAATTACTTGGTTCGGCCTAGAGGCCAACGTCCACAAAGAAATTCCTTTGATGGCACACTATACAGAATCCGGTGACACAATGAATCCAAATGCTAAACCCTTAACTAACCATACAATAAACCGTGATTAATTGACTTTGTAGTAACAAGTAGTATTCTTTGCTTGCACCCCAAGAACTGGACTTGATACCTTTAACATCCCCTCAAATTCAAGGTGGAAGCTTGAAGACAACTTGAGTTTGGAAAGTGTACTCATGATGATGCCTAGAAGAAGATGACCATGAATGACCTACATGGATGAAGAATGGATCATGTAGAATGAACATGCAACTTGTTGACAATGATAGCGAACAATGAAGATAGATGAATGCCAATAAGAGAATAAGGGCCTAAGAAGACTGCATCAGTGACCAAGGAGGGACCGCTCAACAAAGAATGACGTTATAATGAAGCAAGTGAATGACTTGACCGATGCATAATTTGTATGATTTTTTGAAAATGAATTGTTTTAAAAAATAGGGTTTAAATATATAGAAAGTGTTTTTTTTTAATTAATTAATTAATTAATTACAAACTTAGGTGAAGGAATTAATTACTAAGAAAAGCACTAATTCATGCTTTTAAAATAGTTAACGGTTACACAACACGATATCTGCTAATCATACCTTGGTGGGTTTTCGGCTTGTTATAATAATGAAAATTTGGAGGAAATGATTAATGGGGAAAAACCAATAACAAAATTGAAGGAAGTGTTCTTAATTATAATAAATTGATCAGTGGGAAATTTTTTTTGTTTAAATATATAATTATTTTTTTTAGGAATGATAAATATAATCACTTAACCATAATTTTAACTCCATCTAATAAGTTGTTATATCAGGTCATGGAATGGTAATGACTTTGGTGTGCTTGCAAGAAAGCTATTCTTACTGTTGCACATGTGCTTGCCAGAGTCAATAATTAATCATTTGTGAAGCAAGAGACAAATCAAGAAGTGTTTTTGCTTGTGGAGTTTTTTTTTTTGCTTAAGGTCTTTGGATAAATATAGTTGCATCTTTTTTTTTTTTTGCTAAACAAAAGTAGTTGCATACTTGCATCATAATAACATCCAAGAATCTGTTACTGTGCTGTATGCAAAATTCACATCCAAGAATAATAACATCCAAGAATAATAATTTACACAATAGAAAATAATCAGATTATACTTTTTAACAATATTTTAGTATATGTAACAACTGAAAGAGTACAAGGTTTTGGAGGTAAGTAGGCGCAACAAAGAGGATGGTACAACCGTACAACACTACAACTAGTAATTAACATGAATGAAGCCTAATTCCTAGGCATGAGATTTATTGGTGTGTGTAATAGACAATTGAAGAGTTTAGGTCCCTCCAATTCCAATTGGAATTGACAAGATTCAGTCCAAAATCTAATAAGACAGGGATTTATTGTCACTTTCAAACTTTCAAATACGGTACAATTGTATTTGTATTTTTTTTTTTTTTTTTTCATACGTTGTTGAATCAAAAACATGTTGTGGACCGCCACACGGCCCACACCCCTCCTTTTACTACACACACCGCCGTCTTGGGCAATGTCGTGGACCGCCACATGTTGTGGAACATATCGCATTTTGGTAAGTTGGGGCTAAACCTGAGTTCTTTTGGGGTACCAGAGTCCGAGACTCACTCTAATGGGTGACCCCTGTTGGTCACTACAATTGTTTTTTCTCCTAGGCAAAAACATAGTGTAATGAATGATAGAAACTTTAAATAATTTAATTACGTCACATAATGAAAATGATGCGACATTATTTATTGGGCTAATTAAACATGCATTAGATGCATATCAAACTTATATAATACTTAACGGAAAATATGGACAAAAGAACTGTTAAAAAAAAATAATAATAACACAATACATACTATTCATAAATGCCTCGGTGGGTTTGATGTGTCATAATAATAAAAAATTGAAATTCTGGATAAATTGAAGAAAGGGTTATTCATTTGGATAAATTGATCAGCGGGGGAATCATTTTGTTTAAATGCAACATGTATATATATGTTTCATTAGGAAAATTATTGGGTACTCCCGGAATATCATAAATGTGGGCTCCCTCCTCTCGCATGAATGGTGAGTCCCACCATGAATTTAATTAGTGAGACCCACCATTCATGTGAGAAAAAAGAATACATATTTATTGTACTCTGGAAATATACAATAATTTTCCGTATCATTAGCATTCATTTCAGTTTATTTTTTTGGTTCTTCGCATGGCAGCTATGAGTTAACCGGTAAGCCTAATCAATTTGACATGTTGCATAAGTCACCAGCTCCATTAATAAAAGTTTAAAGACATGGTCCACATGGATTTAATTATTGTCACTTTCAAACTTTCAAAGACGGTACACTATTAAATTAAAAACATGCCTTTGACCACCACACCATCCTTTACAACTTTACCACACAGACCGAGACCTGGCGCATAGTTTCAAACACAACAATAACCTTATTAGAAATTTCTTATGAAACGAGCCCTATATTATGTCATATATTGGAAATACGCATAGTCAGGACATCATCAAACCCTAATTAAGTAATTATATAGTTAATTTTTAAAAAAAATTACCCCAAAGCTACAAACAATTGCAGATAATAATAGTTAAGACGGAAATTGCATAGATGGTCCAGGTAGCGAATTTGAAGTAAAGAGGTGATGGAATGGTAATGGCCATGAAAAACGCAGTTACGGCGAAGAATTCGCCAATTTTCTGAAGCACTTGGGCTGTCGCCAAGAACCTGGACTTGGACTTTATGAATTGGCTAACAAAGAAGCAAGCAAAGGCGAAGCCGATTGCTAGAGAAAGCCAGTGGAAGGTTGCAGAAAGCTGTGTCTCGATTTGAGTGTATAGTGAAGCCATCTCAAGGGCAGCAGACAAACAAAAACCAATCATTAAATCAGCCCAGTCCATGTTGTGGATGTGGTGGTGCACAACTACTAAACCAGCTGCTTCAGCTGGTACTTCAACTGGGTCGACGCCGTCATCCCCAGTTGCCAGATCTGGGTCGAAGGCATCACCAGAAGATGAAGGCTGTGGGTTGAATTTTGAGAAGAGTTGGAGCAATTTTGTGATAAATGGAAGAAAGGATTCCTTCAGAATATTTGTTATATTCATATTCGTGACAGTTGAAAGCTCTGGTTGGGAGCTATTGCCTTTTTTTCTTTTTCTTTTTCTGTGGCCTCCAGTACTTCGAACCATTACAGTAAATGGGTGAGTAGGGCCAATTTTGGAATAAACTAAAAAGTGCACCATTTAGATAGGTGGAGTGGGGCCAATTTTAGAATAAATTAAAAAATGCGCCATTTTAGATAGGTGGAGTGGGGCCTATTTTAGAATAAGCTGAAACCTTTAGATTAAATATGTACACCTTTATGAAGATCAAAAATTTATATTTATATTTATATTTTTTTTTAAGAAACATCGCATGGTGTGGGCAATCTTATTCGTGTGGATAATCTTACTGGTATGATAATTTTATGTACAATATTTTAGATATTGTTTGTTAGGTTTTTTTTTATAAAATTTTATCATGTAACTACTTAACTTAAAAAATACATTTTTATCCATGAGAAAAAAATCACATAATAGAATCTTAAGAGAAGAACCAAAAGAACAACACCTAAATACTGTACTTAAATTTTGCTCTTCTCATAAATAAATAAAAAATAAAAAACATCTCACCCTATGCGCAATAAAAATAAATAAAAAACATCTGTCACCCCTATGCGCAATGGGAATTGGGAAGCCCAGGCGAAGTTTCCACCATAAATAAATAAAAATAAAAAACATCTGTCACCCCTATGCCCATTAAAATATCATCTTCCATTTTGTTGTGAAACCTAGTTTTGATAATATTCATGGTTGAAAAATACTCATTCCATGTAGTGGAAATTGAAAGATTAAGTATAAGTACAACTGTACTCTATAAAAAAAAAAATGGCAAGCTACTAATTTTCTAGCATTTAGCAATTTCAGGAACTCCAAATGTCAAATTATGTTACACTCGTAATGGTGAAATTCTAACGTCAATAGTAGTTTTTCATGATTTATGAATCTTGTTGCTAAAACTTGTTGAAGCATAAAAAATATCTAATGGATAATAGTCTTCAATTGTAAAGTCGATTTACTAATGAGAAATAAAAATTCAATGCTCGTAAACATGACTAATTAAGACTGAAAATCAAACAATTTGTAGCCTTTAATCCCAAAAGGGTAATCAGTGAAGATGCAGGGTCTAGATCATGCATCAAATTTGTCCCATTCCTAGATAAGGTCTAGGCATAGCAAAGATAACAAAATACTCGTAAATGTAATTAATAAGGGGTTTGTGTAATAGTCTCTCAGAACTCAGAAGGAGTAGGATTCCCTAAAATAGGACTTGGGATTTTGTTAATCAAATAAACTGTCAAGACACAATCACCCCAAAATTTAAAAGGCAAGTTGGCTTGAAACCTAAGGGCTGGAGCCATATTTAAATGTATTGATACTTCCTCTCCATCACTGCATTTTGTTGTGAGGTGTCAATACAAGTGATGAGTTGGTACACAACACATTTGGAAGCAAAGAATGAAGGCCGGGCAAACTCAAGACCATTGTCTATTCCAATGGTCTAAATTTTGGTATGAAACTGAGTTTCGATAAAGGTAAAAAAGGACTGATCAATCAATGCTATCGTATCTGATGACTTCATTTTCATTATATATGTGCACTTACTCTATATGGTCATCTTCAACGGTGAGACAAATAATTATGACCCTTTAATGTAGTAAATAGTAATTGACTAGGGACCCCGGATATCACAATGCACAAGATCCAAAGGATAGAACGAAATAGTGATCTGTTTCTGACTTTCTGTGCTGTAATCAAAATTCACGTCCAGGTGTAACTATTTCCCCTAGAATAGAACGAAATAGTACTTCAACAAAATTTTAGAACATGTGAATGGCAACTGAAAGAGTACAATGGCTTTGTGGGCAAGTGAAAGAGTACGGTACTACTAGTAAACAACAAGGAAGCACAATCCCTTCAAAGTCGTTATACTGGAGGTGTGGCGGTCGATGCCATGTTCGCTATTGCTCATCGAATGCAGGAAACAAAAAAGGCAAAAAAAAAAAGAGAGAAATGTAACTGTGCGTCTTTGGAAGTTCTCTCTCTTTCACAAACACTTCTTTCTTTTTTAAACTACCCGTAAGTTAAAAACAACTGCAGATTAAAATGGCGAGGGCGGAAATGGCATAGATGACCCAACCAGCGATTTTGAGGCAGAATGGAAATGGAATGGTAATGGCAATGAAAAACGCGGTTACGGTGAAGAAAACGCCACATTTCTCAAGCACTTGGGCTGTCACCAAGAACTTAGGATTTATGAATTTGCTAACGACAATGGAAGCAAAGGCGAGTAAGATTGCTAGAGAGAACAGGTGGAAGGGTGCAGGAAGTGAGTGGCCTTGAACTGATAGTAAAGCTATATCAATGGCCGAAGCCAAACAAAAAGCAATCACAATCTCCGCCCATCCCATGTCGTGCACGACTACAAAGCCAGCTGCTTGAGCTTGTTTTTCAGCACCAACCCCAGCTGCTTGAGTTGGTGCTTCAGCTTGATTGACAGCGTCGTCGTCCCCGGCTGCCAGAGGAGCTACCAGTTCTGAGTCGACAGCATCAGCAGAAGGTGAAGGCCGTGGAAGTAGAAGTTGCTGGTAAAATTTGGAGAAGAGTAGGAGAATTGGAACAAATAATAACTTGAAAGGATTTGTCATATTCTTTTGGCTATTCGCTCTTCTTGTTTTGTTCAGTCTATAATTTGAGGATCCGGATCCTCTCCATTTCCCTTTGAAATGGAGAGGCTCCAGTTTACGGTGGGGATTTTTTTTTAAATGATCAACGCTCAAAATTGAGCCACGTCATTTAAATGTTAACACATACTTAACTCAACAAATTCAACTTTGGTTAAACTAACCGGACCCCTTTTCTCTCACCAGCAGTTCAAACTCTCTCTCTCTCTCTCTCTCTCAAATTTCAAAGTTCAAACTCTCTCTCTCACCAGCCCATCTGAAATTTCTCTCCCCAGCCGATACTTTCACCGCCGACGGATACTCTTGGGCAATCTATTTTTACCCGGATGGCGAGAATGGCGAGCGAAGGCGCTGATGTGAGAGCGCTTTTTGAACTGAAGCTTTTGGACCAGAGTGGGAAAGAGAGGCATAAGGTTCAAACCCACAGACCCATCCGACCACCTCCACAAACCCACAACCAACCACCACAAGCCTACATAAATCCCAAACAACCACCACAAACATCCACCAAAACCACCACCACTGGGGAAAAAAAAAACCCATAAAACTTCAAACACCACCATTACCACTGTGACCCAAAATCAACCACAGCCTCCAGCCATTGCACATCCGCAACCACCAACCACTGCACAACCCAGAATCCGATCCCTCACTCCCTCACTCGTCTCGCATCTCCAATCCCTCACTCCTTCACTCGTATCGCCACAACCATAGCCTTGATTGCCTTCTATTGTAACGTTGTCGATGGAATGGACTAGGCTATGGTCCTTCAATGGACTATCTGAATCTAGATTGAAGAAATCTCGAAACCCTTTGTCTTCTCTATTATCTCCTTTGTGAACCTTCTGTTTGGCAAGATAAAAAAAAAAAAAAAAAAACAGTAATAAACATGTTCTTTACGGATATACCTCTGTTTGGCAAGATAGAAACAGAGATGTCTTCTCTGAACCTTCTGTAAAGCTTCTTTTTTTTTTGGTTAAAATCTGTGAAGCTTTGAATGTGGGTTACCTCTGTTTCACTTTTCCCTCTAAAAGTTTTTTTTTTGTTTTCTAGTGCACGGATATACTTCTATGAAGCTTTTTTTTTTTGGTTAAAATCTTTGAAGCTTTGAACGTTGGCTACTCTGTTTCACTTTTCCCTCTAAAAGTTTTTTTTTTTGTTTTCCAGTGCACTGATATACCTTTACCTCTGTTTCTCCATTTCCCTCCAAAAAGGTTTTTTTTTGTCCGGTTGAGTTAAACAAATCCTTTAGTTTTAAGTGTGGTGTTAACATTTAAATGACGTGGCTCAATTTTGAGCGTTGATCATTTTAAAAAAAATCCCCACCATAAACTGGAGCCTCTCCATTTCAAAGGGAAATGGAGAGGATCCGGATCCATAATTTGATGTGTGTATATTATAATGACCAAAAATGCCTTATTTGCCCTCCTTGACACAAAAGATAATAAAAAAAAAAAAAATTTCTCAATTCACAGTACCTTTTCTCGTAGACTTCTCCTCCTACTGCAATTCAATATATAAAACCAATGGATCCCACTTAGTAATGATTAGAAGAAAAAAAAATCTCTACATTGAATAAGAAAGGAGTCTAAGACTCTGAACACACTACGCAGTAGTTTGATGGACTTTTAAAAACAAAAACGTACACTGTCAAAAAAAAAAGAAACACGTACAACTATAATAAACCATGGGTCTCACTTGGTAATGATTAAAAAAATAAGAAATGATGTTTCATATCCATTGATTTACTCATGAATGACTTTGATATTGATCTTACTAGTTGCAATAGTTAATGTTGAAGAGCTTTTTTAGCAATGAACATAATTAAAAATTGATTATGAAATCGAATAGAAAATCAGCGGATGAATGATAGCTTAGTCACATATATTGAAAAAAATATATTCAAGACTATTGAGTGTGAAGAAATTATGCAACAGTTTCAAAATATGAAAAATTGTCGAGGGCAATTGAGTAAAATAAACTAAGTGTGAAAAAATAAATTAAATTTTACATTTTATGTTAGATTCTGTATAACAATTACATTATCATATAGTAGTTTATTTATTTTGTTATTAATATTGATTAAATTTTTTAGATTAATTTTTTACTTTCAATCTTGTCTTTTAATCTTCCCCGCCCGACCTAAATTTCTGGCTCCGTCACTTATTAAAAGTACCTCTAGTAAACGGATGGGATATCGAAATATCGTTTTCAATCATGGGTAATAGCGCTTGCATGCTAGTTATTAGTTACTAGACACTTATTTTTTATTTTATATATATAATTTTTATTTTGAGAATTTAATTTATAAGTGGATAAATTAATTTGAAAATCAATACGAGAGTGACTTTATTTTTTAGGCAATGTTTTAATAGGAGTTATAGTTGTATTTTTACCTAATTATCCTTTAGTTTTGTCTCTACTTAAACATAGGGATGTATAGGCATTTTTTAATAAAAAAAATGAAGATCCCAAATAAAGGAAACCCCTTATATAGTAATATAAATTACGCACTTATGTTTTTAAAATTGAAAAAGTGAACTTTTTTATTTTTTATTTTATAGAAGAACTCACAATTTCAATTTATAAAAACATGGTGTAATAAAGTGAATCATATTGCATTTTTGTTATATATATATATATATATAATTAAAAAAATAAATAAATAAAGAAGAAGAAGAAGAAGATAAAACCGTGATTTTAAGTCATAAAATGGTACAAATGTTTCTTTTTTCTTTTCTTTTTTTGATAGATGAATATGAGTGAATTACTTGATAAGTGCTGGATACAACAAGTGGACCATCAAATCAATATATCAGATCGCATTAAATTTGCCAGTTATTAATATGCTTTATAATTATTTAATTTTGAATGATCCTTTAAATGATTGATCAAAATCAATTATATGTTAGAATTCCATTGGTTTCAATTTTAAGACTCATTAAAAAAAAATACAATAGTGTAATTTTCCTCCCTATAATAACCTAGTGAATGTAGGACGGGCGATTACATACACCTGAAAGAATAATTAAATACTCGAAGAGGACTAGACACCTTCATTTGTTAAAAAAAAGAAGTATTGGATATATCTTAGATATAATTATGATTTTTGAATTTTAGTCCCTTATCTTGTAAGATTGGTGGTTGGTTTAAATTTATAAATCCTTAATATCCTATGGTGTAATTTAGTTTTAAGAGTTGAGATAATAAAAAAAAAGACTTAAAACTCATAATTATACTTGAATAATTTTTTTTATAAAAAAAAAGAAGCTAAAAGTACACAAAATTTGAAATTGGAGCCAAAATGGTCAAATAATCAAAGTGCCAAACAACAGTTTGTCACAAAGGACTTGGTGTCGCACAACACTTTCTCTCAAGAACCTTGAATTTCAAAATCTGGTGCCTTTGAACTTCCTTTTAAACATTTAATAGAGTATGAGTTCAAAAACTCCTAGATAGAGAGATGGAAGGGAAATTTAGGGCTCATTTGGTAATGTTATTCTAGTAACGTTATTTAAGTTTTTTAGAAATACGTGTGGGTGAAAAATTATTGTGAAAATACGTGTTGTGTTGTTTAAACAACAAAAACTGTTGTTTAAATACCCCTACCAAACACCCCCTTAAACTTATTAATTTGTTCCCCTCTATAAATACAAGCATACTTCATTCAAAAAGAGATCTTGAAATCAGATTGAGATTAGAAATTCTGCAAAAATATTGAGAGGGCTTCTTGAGAAAGAAATTAGGTTTATTCTATGCAACGTTACTCTTCACAAGTAGCCTGACCTAGACAGACTTAGCATCTATTTTTCACTCAAACATTATTTTCACATCATGCAAATCATCTGTTCACACCTCATTTTACAACTTGAATTTAATCTCATCTAGAGGGCAAAAGGGTAATTTTGGATAGGATTTAATTCCAGCCGTTGGATCCTCACTCAACTATTCTTAAAATGATCTTGATGTCATGACGATCAAAATGATAGGTCATTGGTCTCAATCGAAACACTAGATCAAAAGATATTGTCAAATCAAGTTCAAACGGCTTAAGATGCATCAACACTAATGAGTCTAACCCCACAAGATTATGAAAAATTAATTTCAATTGCTTTATCCTAAGTCCAATTTAAAATTGTTGATATGTCAAAATCTTATTAGATAAGGGCTTACATTTTTTGTGAGTATGCATACACATGATCAATTTTAATACAACTCATTAATTTAAATCTTGATTTGTGTTCCTATGAAAAAAAAAAATCTTGATTTCGGCTAAACTCATTTTAGTTGGACCTAATTAAGATTAATTTTATAACCTTGGGGAACAAGCACATCTAAATAGCTAAAATCACCACACACACACCAAAAACAAAAACAAAAAAAGCGAAAATACTATTTTGGTCCCTATATTTTAGTGTTACAGTCAATTTAGTTCCTACATTTTAGTAGTAGTCAATTTAATCTCTATTATTTTCAACTTGCAGTCAATTTAGTCCCTACCGTTAGCTTATTAACAGAAAATGTCTACGTGGCAAACGATTTGTACCGTTGGCGTTACTAAATTAAAAAATTAAATGAGATGCTAATATGTCTAAATTTTATTGGCCATATCAGTGCTTAGTTGGAAAAAAAAACCACATCAACCTTTACAAATATATTTCTTTTCTTTTCAGTTTTTTCCCTCTATTTTTTCTTTCAATTTTCCTACGATTTCTTTAAAAATTAATTTTATTTTCCCACATTCTTCATTGTTCTTCTTCCCAAACCCAGAACATTCTTCATTGTTCTTTCCCCAAACCCAGGACAGCCCTGTGTCTCTCCCAATCTCCTACTCCTCACTTAACCACTGGTGCTTGTGCCACCTCTCTTTCTCCCAATCTCCAAATCTGGATCTCATGCCTTAGAAACTAACCTTCTTGGGATTTCTCCTCATCCTCCTCTCCCATGTGGATCCAAATCCCAGTTGCTCCAAATCCAGCCCCTTAGTGGACCTCCGATTCTAATTCAAAATGGTCTAGAACGATTGCTCTATTCAAGTTTGCCAATTTGACATGCAACTCGTATCAAATCCATGTCCTCTTCGTTTGGTTAACAACTGCATATGAAAGTTTTTCTCCTCTGTATG
This sequence comes from Quercus tomentella, assembly GCA_028535165.1. NCBI lineage: Eukaryota > Viridiplantae > Streptophyta > Magnoliopsida > Fagales > Fagaceae > Quercus > Quercus tomentella. The sequence goes on from JAPQVY010000012.1 coordinate 5,437,793, forward strand.
GGTTTCTAGTGGCCTTGGCTGCTATACATTCACTTGCTATACAATACAACACAACACAATAACCCACAATTATTGAGAGAGAGAGGGGTTTCCAAATCATGGTCTCCACCAGGTGAGATAGCTATGCACATTCAATGGTTGTTTGCCAAAACAATGAAGAAAATTGTTATTGAAAATAAAATGAAAATTATGTTTGATTAAAGAAAGTTAAAAGAAAAATAAAGAGAGGAAAAAAGGAAAAGAAGAGAAATATATTTATAAAAGCTGATGTGGCATTTTTTGCCAACTAATCACTGACATGGCCAATAAAATTTAGACACGTCATCATCTCATTTAATTTTTTAATATTAGACATGGCAACCTTACAAACCGTTTGCCACGTAGGCATTTTCCGTTAATAAGTTAACGGTAGGGACCAAATTAATTGTATGTTAAAAATAACAGGGACCAAATTGACTGTTGTCAAAATATAGGGACCAAATTGACCGTGACACCAAAATGTAGGGACTAAAACAGTATTTTTGCCAAAAAAAAAAAGGTGAATTAAGTACATTAGGGCTAAAAAAAAAGGTAAGAAAATAAGCTAACAAAGCATTCGGACTAGGCTTCAATATGTTGGTTGGCAAATAAGTCATGTCAGGTCAACTCACTTCATTAATATGTTGTGTTAGGGTTGAAAGATCATGACACGATTATTAAATGGATCCGGTTCAAGTTAAACCATTTAGCTAAATATCCCTATCTCGACATGGCAAGAACAAGACATGTTAACCCGAATTGACACTCTAATACACAACCAACTAGCAGCCTGGGAGTAGATATTCTGCTGTTTTAGTACCAACAATAACAATTTTCACGGAAGGAAAAAAGTGGAATTCCTAGAGTACACACATTTGGGGTGTGTTCAGATAGAGTGAGACAAAGAGAGGAAGATGTTATAATAAGTATATTAAAAACAGCCTCTCAAAAAAAAAAAAAAAAGTATATTAAAAAGACATTATACAGATTACGAGAAAGAACGAAATTAAAAGCCCAATTTGGTCGCATCACCATAGCACTACAAGCTCCAATATAGGCTATATAGCACTTGAATTAGACACCCCACTAGGGTTGAGCTGGCATAATCTAAGGACTAAAATGGCTTGCCCAAATTTGAGCCTGTCAACCATTTTGCCTAATTTGGGCTATGCTCAGCTCAAGCTAAACTTTCAGGCCTAAAAGGCAATAGTAGTTGACTACTGTTTTTAAATTACATTTCAACATAGTAGTATTAGGTGTTCACATTCAAGCAATGAGAATAGCTCCATGTCAAGGTTTTATCCTCTAAAAATATAAGGACTAAGATCAAGGCCTTCGTTAAGCCCATTTAAGGAACACAGAATGAATGATGGTTTCAGTTTTGCAAAGGAGATACAGTTAAGTAGCAGTTTTTTACAGTTTTATAAACTTGCTAGAATGATTGCACCTGTCAGTTTAATTTCCATTTTGAGTGGCATCATGAATTTGCTAACTTCTGGCCTCAAAGCAGGCTTGATCCAACTCAACCAGATCTGTCTGACCAGACCCACCTTTAGGTCCCAACTCCTAGTCTCTGTAATTGATAGGGATTATGGCATGCACTTCCACCAGTCCAAACATACCAAGATACCAGATTTAAACTGAGGCATGTCCAATATATTCAGTTTAAAAAGTTGGAAAGAATCAAAGAACCCAATGACTAGGTGAGTACCAGTTGAAGAACTACAGGATTTTTTTTTTTGGGGGGGGGGGGGAGTGTGAAAGGGGGACGTTGAAAAAGGATTTCATGATTAAATAGAGCATAATCAAGTCAGACGCAATAGAGATCATCACGTCAAATATCCTCTCCATTATCCACAATGAAAAAAAAAATTCATAGAGGAACTTATTACCACGCAATATTTATCAATGTCCACATAGAATATAACGTGCACTGGATCTGTAACTGTTACTCTGCAACTATCAGCAACATGCCCAGAACCAAGAATATCACATAAATATGTAGCTATCCACTCAACTAAGGAACTCTGTCATTAATGTTTGGGAAGTTTCCACATAGTAAAGATTTAATAAGGGCCTTTATGCTCTTGAAAGATTTAATTTTATCTCCCTTACAAAGTTCTCTATGGTTCAAAATTTGGGTTTGTGCATCCATACACATGGACACGTCACATAAAAACAAGTTATTTCAAGTAAAAAATTGCAAGGCAAAAATGAGTTACAGAGAAATTTTAATGGAACAAGTTTGCAAAAAATTACTCAAGGAAACAGTTGCTTAATTAAAAGCACAGAAGATGATGTTACGATAATTGAGTTAATAAAAAAAGAAGGGGGGCGGGGGGGGGGAGTAAATCACACTATCTCACAGAATATGTTTACAAAAATCATTTACCACCTTGAACAACAAATAAAACAAAAAAGCCCATAAGCTTCATGTTTCAGCACCAATTTCCAGTCCATCAAGTTATTGATTTCAGCAAGGGAAACATATTACATGCTTGTTGCCTGATAACAGGCAGAAGCACAATTACATTGTACCTCACAATTCCATACCTTGCAGTCTACTTGTGAAATCTTTCCCATGCTTGAATCCGGTTCTTGCATATATTTGAATTTGGTTGTAATTGGATATTGATTCATGTTCTTGGGCTGGATATATTGTGCTTTACTGATTCTAAGTTGCTCAAACAGAATCATTTGGTAAGGATTAAGGATATACAAAACAAGTTCTTACGTGACAACTGACAAGCACATGATATATTTCCTAATTTCAATTAATGGCAACTTTCCATATAGATTATTAATGCTGAAAGAAATTGAAGGGATTTATTTGCTGACTTTCATAGACCATCGAAAATACTAAATATCACAACCAAAAATATAAAAGCTTGAACATAGATTACTAGCCATGTAATCATAGGATTTGCTCCATATGATCATCAAAAGAGAAGAAAAATAAATAATAAACATTGAAGATGAAATAAAACATTTGTCCCATATACATTGGGATACAATGGTTATGCTTCAAAAGTAAGTTTTAGTCCTTACAGCACAAGAGAGAGAGACATGTCCACAGAAACATTCCAACACAAATAAAAACACAGAAAAATAAAAAAGATGTTATCTAAAGATTAAGAAAAATAAAACTCTGAAAACATTATGAAAGTTTACAACCTGGTCAAATGTAGAACTCCATGTATGTTGAATAAAATACATTTGTAATTTCATACTAGTTATAATTTATAGTTTAATAACTCCGGTGCATGTTGAAAGAGGACAGGGAACATGGCATAACAGAAAGCGAAAAATGGCACACCTGTTAACATGAAACTGTAAGGAGATCCTAGTCCGCAAAAAGTTGAGCCAAAGCTCTATCCTACAAGATATATTGCATGTACATAAGTGCTTACACCATTCTGTGGATAGAAAGAGATAAAAATGCTGTTGATACTTGATAGAACGGGAAAGTGGAAAGGGTATCTAAAACATAGCCCCAAAAAATCACAATGATAGACGTTAATGACCTAACCATAAAATTACATTGGAGGGTATATGTGTGTGTGTGTGTATTAAACATATAACACCACATGAATTTCACAAGCCAAATGTCTTCCATTCAAAAAGATGATTACCAAATACAGGTCTTCCTTGACAGAGCCCACCAGCATCTGCTAATCTAGATGCTCTGGTCTGCACATCTCCTAATATATGCTCCAAATAAGTTGTCCTCTACAAAGCAAAAAGTTTGAAACCATAAGTGATAAAGAAGACACACACACACACACAAAAGATAAACTCCCTTTTACCTAAACATTCTAGTAAGCTATATGCAACTTAGCTGATGAAAAAACTATTAGAATATATGAAATTCATAGAGAGAGAGAGAGAGAGAGAGAGTATAGGGAGAGAAGAAAAGAGGCAGAACACAAGAATTACTTGGTTCGGCCTAGAGGCCTACATCCACAATGAAATGCCTTTGACAACACATCTTCACTATAATGAATCTAGTGACACAATAAACCCAAATGGGGTATATATAGGAGGGTAAACCCTTAATCAACCATAAAATAAACCATGGTTAATTGACTTGTGGTACATGTAGTATTCTTTGCTTGCACACCAAGAACTGGGCTTGATACCTTTAACATCCTCCTCAAATTCAAGGTGGAAGCTTGAAGACAACTTGAATTTGGAAAGTGAACTCATGAAGATGTCTATAGAAGAAGATGACCATGAATGACTGACATGAATAAAGAATGGATCATGTAGAATGAATGTGCAACTTGTTGATAATGACAGCAAACAATGATGACAGATAAAAACCAGAAGATAATAAGGGCCTAAGAAGACTGCATCTGTGACCAAGGAGGGACCACTCGAAAAAGAATGAAGTTGTGATGAAGCACATGAATCAGTCAACAGATGCATAGTTTGAACCCAATGAGAGAAGGGTCAATTTGTGTGATTGGGTGCCTCAATGGGAAACCGGACACCAAAATCAAAATTTATGGGAAAAACAAGCAGGAGACACCCAATTTGAAAAGTCAACTCTAGTCATAGGGCCTAGTTTGATCTGATCAACTGTTTTGGTCAAGGGCTTAATCGAGCTAAGGTTGACAGTAAGCTACATGAAGGCTAGATCATTGAAGGTTGAATGATGAGCACAATGTATATATACTTGTAGAGACTATTGATGATACACATTGTTTGAGTAACTTGACTTGAAGATGATGAAGACACATGTTCAAAAAGAAAGCAGATAGAGGAGGCTATCGATTATCGTGGTCCATGATACTCAGCCAAGATGATTGAGAAAACTCGATCAAAAATAATGCCGAAAACCAAGTATACAAGAAAGATGCATGTGCCCATTGAAACTGCCAAGACTGACTTGTGAGAAAACTAGCGGATCTTAAATAAGGTTGTCCATATGCTGTCCAAGTCAGAGAAAAAAATTAAGATGATCCTGCAGGGTGGTTAGCAGTGGTGGTGAGAGAATGAACCTTCATCATCTACATCTATTTTCCTCAAAGCAGTAGAAGCAAGCAAGCAATACTAGAACTTTTGAATGTCAAAATATTCTCCCAAAAGTTTTTGTAAGACCTTTTGACCCAAGCTGTTCACTTTGTCCAAATATGGAGAAGATTTTTTTTTTTTTTTTAGTTTTTGGGTGACAAAGCCAAATGATTTCAAGAGCAGCTTCTTGAAGAATCCATCATTATATAAATCGCACTGCCTAATTTTCACGAAGGACTACCACACCTCAAAAGGCTTACTTTCCATAGTCTTTCCAAGTCTTCCTAGGAAAACAAATGGCTGAATCAGGTAGTAAACCCAGGCAGTAGAAACTAGAAAGATCAAAGATTTGAAATCATGTTTACCTAGGGTGAATGTTGTGCCACCCCATACTGCAGCTGTCCACAGGATCTTTGAACAGTGACGGAGAGACACGAAGAGAGAAGAGAGGAGTTTTTAGATAGCTTTGTAAATTGTTGGCAGCAGCTGGATTTTTTTTTTTTTTGAGAGAACCTGGCTCTGAGACAGTTGTATTGAGGAAGGCAATGTTCATGTGATGATGAGAGGCTTCTTACGACAACAAAAAAGTACAAGTAGGGGTGAATGTTGTGCCACCACTACACCAGAAACTTTTGACGGCGGGCAGGAGAAGGTGGAGGGACCAGAGACAACCGAGGATCAGAGTTGTGACTCTAATACCATGCTAGAGTATTTGAAAAGAAGAGAGAGTATAGAGAATGCAAGAATTATGTAGTTTACTAAACAGCCTACTTGCACAGAGAAAAGCCCTTGACAGCTACAACTTCACTATACCAAATCTAGTGATACAATGAACCCAATATGAGGTATTTATAGGAGGCTAAATCCTAAACTAACCACTCAATAAACCATGGTCCACGGTTAATTGACTTGTAATATAGGTAGTATTCTTTGCTTGCAAACCAAGGATTGGGCTTGATATCTTTAACACTAACAAATAATGGATGAAGTTTTCAACCTCCTGGTTCTTTTTATTTGAATAGAGTGATACACCCAATAATTCCTAATATTAAGAAAACAATGCACTCAAATGCAAATTGATATATAAAAGAGGTCAAAATGAAACCAAGGGTTTGAGTTTGACATAACTGCTGCTTTTTGCCCCTTTGGGTAAGTAAATAATGATTTTATTAGAAAGAGGAAAAAGCTATGGTACACTAGAGTAGCTCCAAAGTTTAAAAATTGTATAGAAGAAGTGAAATGAACACAGCCTAAGGCAAACATCCAATCATAAAAAGTTCTCATAAATAACTACTCCCTAAGGCAATGATAATGATAATTGTTTATGAAAAAACTACAGAAGCATGAAAAAAGAGATAAAGAACTTGGGCAATATCAAAATTGTAATCAGAATGTGACATGAGCGCAGAAAACATGACTGCCGATATTTGCTACACAAGAAGCTCCAAAGCATAATGAAATATTCCGATACACAATTTCGTTGTACAGTGAATATTGCAACAAAATTGTGCGTTAACTGAAAGGTTGGAGCAAAATTGGAGTTAAACCCTAGAATTGAAGGTTATGAAATTCATCAAATATAGGTCTCAAAAGAAGAGTAAGAGTTGGCAGGCGATCGAGTACTAACCAGATATCGAGTACTAACCAGATATAACCAGAGTTGGCAGGCGATCGAGTCACCCTCGTTGGTCCAAGCTTCCATGCAAATAAATAGGAAAAAAAGAGACCGTCGATTTCACTCCGATTCCACTCATTATCTCGCGAGCCTTCGACGCTTCCCACTCCGTTCGACGAACAAGCTTCTCCTCCGCTTGCAATGCTCTTCTACTTCGGTTTCGGAACCGGATTGGCCGCTTATCGGGGCAAGTTGTTCCACGTTTTGGAGATAGCGAGTGCAGTCTTCGTCGTGGTATGACATTAGAGTTTCTTCGTGTGTGTCTGTGTGAGAGAGAATGAGAAAGAGATTTTGTGAAATTTTGAACTACAAGTTAATTGGCTTTTTATGCCGTTACGTGGCCGATTTTGAAATATTTGTAGTCCCTACATTTTGGTTTTTATTTATTTATTTTATTCTTTACATTTTAATTTCATCATTTTTATTCCTTAAATCAATTAACGATTCCTTAAATCAATTAACGCAGCGTCGTCAATCAACAATTGTGGCAAACGAAAGACTTAAATATTAGAGGAAGTCTAGTACCACAAAAAAACGCATAACTTATACCACAACTCGTCATATATGACAAATTGTGTATTGTAATTGTAGCAGTAAACTTTTCCAAAATATTATTAAAAATTCACATCACCCATGACACATTTGTATATAAATTTAAAAAATTAATTTATTAATTTTAATTAAATAAAAACAGAATTAAAACCCAAATTCACGTGAATTAAGATCTAAAAGTTTCTTGAATAAAAACCCAAGAACACCAACCCTGATTTAAAAGATTCTCCCATTGTTTCTCTTCATGCATTTTCTTAAGCAACCAAACATGCAAAACACATAGCAACCTTCAAATGAGACCAAAACCCAACAATCACAAAAATACCAAACACACAACATCTCAACCAAAATACTAAAACATCTCTATCGGACCCAACCAGCCAAACACCAAACATCAAAACTCAACCAAACACAATAATAGACCAAGAAAATCCACCACCGATTCACCACCTTCAAACCCCACCAATAGCCAAAAAATCCAGATCTACCCACCACCTCTGAGCCCAACTGACCACCGCCATCCAGACCCATAAAACCCAACCAACACCATTGATCTCCACCTCCACCGAGCTGAGTCTGTCTTTCTCCACCTCCATCGCTAGTCTCCACCGTCGATCTAAGCCCCTCCATTACCTTACTACCGATCTGCCTTCATTCTCTCTCTTTAACCCAAATCAAACCCATATAGGAAAAAGAGAGAAAGATAGAAAACTGAAAAAGAGCTAAGAGAGAGATCGAGAGCCGACTGCCAAGAAAGAGGGGAAAATGAAAATTGATCCACCGTCGAGAGAGAGAGCAAAGAACCGATATGAGTGAGGAGCTTGAGGCATATGGGTTTGGGTTTGGATTTGGGTTTGAGCAAAATCAAGAGATAAAGAGAATGGGTCAGTTAGAGAAAGAAAAAAAAAGCACCACAACCATTTGTGGTGGTGGCGGTGGCAATGTGCAAGGAGGTAGAGTTCGAAACTTTCGGCCATGAACATTGTTTGAAAGAGAGAGATCTCCGTGTTTTGGAAGAGAGATAGGAAGCTTTGAGTTTTGGAAGAGAGAGGAAGCTTGGAGAACGTTTTAGAAGGATTGGGGGAATTGGCTTTTGATAAGGAAGTTTTGGGTTGAAGTTTTTATTCTGATAGTGTGAATTTTTTCTGGGTTTGTAATAAAGTTTAACTTATTGATCTAAGAATATGATTCATGTTTTGGGGATGAACACAAGGGTCATGAACATGTTCTTCAGAAAAAATAAGGAAAGAAATAAATTTTTTTAATTTAATTATCTTATTTTATTTTAAAAGAATTTTAAAAAAAAAACATGAAATTTTCTTTTTTTATTATTATTTTATGCTGACTTGATATTTATTAAATAACAAATAAATTTTATTATTATTATTTTATTCGTCACGTCAGTATTTACTGTGTCAATAGTACATTTCGTTTGTCACGTCAGATATTTTCGACTGTTGATTAATGGAAAGGACCAAAATAACACACCCTAATTGATTTAAAAACTAAAAATGATAAAATTAAAATGTAGGGAACAAAATAGAAAAAAAAAATCAAAATATAAAGACTAAAAATGTGTTTACGCCTTTTAATTTCTTATAAAACTCAAGTTTCAAAAGTAATCAAACAAAAATTACTTTGAAAAAATCATTCGGTTACACAACACAATATCTACTATTCGTAAGTGTTCTTTATTTGAATAAATTACCACAACATGAGCATGTTAGGCGTGATCATCACTTTAGAAGTACAAATATTTATAAGTGTGCCTGTTCTGTACTTATATGATAGCTGATGGTCCATTGACTGATTTTTTTTCTTTTTTTTCCAGATCTTTTTTTACTTTTGCTTGTTGAGGAAGTATATTTTGTTTCAGATATATACTTTCTCCCTTTCACAGCTAGTGAGACCCACCAGTTATAAAGGGGCAGAAACATACCCTTGAAATGAGGTGGTTTTTCTCCTTCTTGCCTTATATGCACATGAGAGATAAGACGACTAAGAGATTGATATGTGAATGTTTGTGTTATGACTTATATGATTGTTGATGGCCCACGACCTTTTTATTTTCCATTTTTTTCCTTCTTTCTTTTTCTCTGTTACACACCTGTCTCATTTTTTTTTTTTTCTTTTGTTCCAGCTCTTTTCTAACTTCTATTTGTCCTACATGCATATGGGAGACAAGACAATAGGGACGGACCAAGGTGGGGGCCCCCTGGTCCAATTTTTTTTTTTTACTTATTATATACTATATCATTTTTGTAGTCTCCCTTCCAAAACCTTAAATCCCTCTTCAACAAGCAACTATCTAACTCAAAAACATAATAAAAACAAACAAAATATTCACAATGATGATTGTATTTTAGGGGAAAAAAAACTATTTTACCATCAAAAACGCCAAAAAAACCATGTGTTATTAGAGAAGCTAAAACTAAATTTTTTGTAACTATAGTATAAATACCAGTTAACTGTAGAAAGTTGTTAAAAATAAAATATAATACATTATTAAGATTATTTCTATACCTTCAATTAAAAAACTCAAATTCTCTCTCTTCCTTTATTATTTTAATGAGTTGTTTATACTATTTTAAATGAAGTGGTAAAAAAATAGAACATTTTTTTTTTTTTTGAGAATCAAAAAAAATAAAAAAAATAAAACATTTGATGTTGATGTATTGTAAAGTGAGGTGGCAAAAAAGATAAATTAGCCTTTTGTGGTACTAAAAGCTAAATTTTTTAAGTACCACTATTATAAATGCTTTAACTTCAACAACAACAAAAATAAATAAATAAATATATCCTAACAAGCTTAGTATTAAAAAAAAACATTATTTTGTTTTTTGTATTTATTTGTATATGATTACGTCTTAATATATTAAGAAACAACGATTTTGTGTATTTATAATTTGTTAATACTCTATGGGTGCCTATTTAGAGCTTCTTTTTTTCTTATACTCTGACCCCTCTAACTTGAAATCCTGGATCCATCCCTACAAGACAAGACTAAAAGATTGGTGTGTGAATTCTCTTCTTGGTTGGATCACGTGGGAACTTATCTTCCACTTGTTCCTTTTATTTTATGCACAATAGCTAAGGATGTTAACTGAGATAAGACAACAAAAGAAACAAAATTGAAAGTGTTTGGAACTCACCCACTTGTTCAAACTTTTAAAGAACTCAAGGTTTCAAGAGCTCAAGTTTTACATTACAATGAACTTGAGTTTATGAAACTCGAGTTTCACGTGGACTTTTAAATTATAAAATACCAGAGCAATTTTTGCCAGCGTGTCACATTTTTTTAGAACTCAATTTTCATAAACTCAAGTTCTATATATAACTCAAGTTTCAAAACAATGGTAAATTGCTAAATATTTCGCAAATAGTGATAGATTACTAATTATTTTGCCTAAAAATGGTATTTTGTATTTGGTCATTTTTGCCATGCCTTTATTTTAGAACCTCATTCCCTCTTCTTTGTGTGTGTGTGTTTGTTTGTTTGTTTTTTTTTTTTATTGTTTTTTTTAATAACATAAATAAAATAAAACCTAACTAACTAACTAACCGCATGTATGTTTCATTTGCAACGATGGACTTAAAGCTTAAATAATCACTTTGACATGTTGCACCAGTCAAACTCCTTTTTTTTATTTTTTTTTTCTAGTAAATTCTAGGAAGCACAAACACTTCATTTGAGGCACTGTACTTGTGTTGAACACTTGACATGCTTGGGACACTTCTACATGTGTGTTCTTTTTTTAAAAATAAATGCAAGATACGACCAGGACACACAAGAGAAATTAAATACCCTTTCACAAAACAAATGAGCATTTATGCTTTAAATAGTAATAGTGCATTGGAAAATTAGTAAATATATATCTTTATTTTTGGTTTGAATTCAAATTTTTGTACATCCTTTAATAGACGTAGATTAGTCTTATTATCCATTATTGCATTTAATTTGATATATATATATGAAAAATAAATGCTTACTAATATATAGAAAATAAAATTAAAAATATTTTAATATACGTGTACCATTATACTAGTGTCTTATTTTTTCAAAAATTACTGCCTCGTTGTATTATTCTCGTACCCATATGCGTGTTGGTGCTACTTAGAGTACTAGTTTGGGTGGCACGTGCCTACCTCTTTGAGTAAGAAAATTGAGAAAATAAATATAGAACTTCTATTTAAAGAAAAATGAAACCATGTATTTAAACTTTGAGTAATTATTTTAATATATGAGTATTTATTTGCTATGATAATTTCTTAAAACCTATTTACTAAATGCAGTACCCATTCACTAAAAACTTCTAAGTGTGATAATGAATATCATCTTCTTCTGATAATAAGCAATTGAGTTTTGCTAAGACATTGTCGAAATATAACAAGCTTGAAGCTTCAACATGGCAGATTGAGACAAAGCAGAGAGAGAAAAATGACGAATCAAGAAACGATATCTATTCAAGCTTACTTAAAATGAATACAACCCACACACCCTTTATTTGTACATTACATAAATGGTAACCGCTCTGGAAGCTTCTAGAAGATTCTAATCTAACAGCTTGTAACAAACTCCTACCAAACTAACTAAAGATTACAGCTGGACACCATAGATAAATATCTATTCTATTCATAAGTGAACACAGGAGAGGAGAAATAAAGCATGTCTAGAATCTCAAGAGGGAAGAGAGTTTGATTAAACGACACCGTCTGGTTTAAAGGTATAATGTGACATGCGTGTATAAGTGTAAAACGATGATGTGTCTCATTAAAGTGAAATGCTCCCGTTTAACTCTCACAAACTAGCTGCTGCAAATATAGCCATTATTTAAATTTTCGCAATGAATGATGTTATATACTACAATTAAAGGTCTTCGTCAAATACTTGCAATTATACACAATAAAGATTTTGTTATTCATACTTCATTTTCTATTATCTTACATTTTATGAGTCTAGCCACGATATTTAGTTAATTTTTAATGAACACACTTTTAAGTAAGAAGATAAATAAAAAGAAGAAGAGGATAACAAGAGGCATGTGTCATTGAATCTTCCATTAGATAAAATTTTAATTAAGTCTAGAATATTTAAACCAAGGAAAATCAATGTTCTCTAGGTAACAAATAGAACACCATATATCACCATTTCAACTTTCCAAGTATGACTACCACATAAAACTCAAAATATACAGAAAATTTTTTGGGACATTAAAATTTAGTAAGGGTAATTTAGACATTCTACAATGGAACATTTTAAGAATTGTAAGATTTCAAAATGGTTTAACTAAGAGAGTAATAGTTAAGGGTATTTCTTCGGTTTTAAAGTTTAGAGAGGAATAAAATTATCCCAAACTTAAAGGGGCCCAATTTTATTTTTTTACTTTTGGTGTAAAATTGTCTTCTTCTTTTTTTACTTTAAATTTTAAAGTGTGTAAAAAAAAAAAAATGAAACCAAGAAAATTGTGATTGAAAAAGTGAATTTTGGCTTACCAAATTTGACTAAACCAAAAAAATAAAAATAAAAATCTAGGAACACAACAAAATATCACAACATTTTTAAAATACCTCTGTAAGCGACTAAATTTCTAGTTCGAAATAAATCAAACAAGTAAAATAGTTTCACAAATGCGAATTTGTATTGATGATTGTGTGGTACAATTCTCTGGAATTACAAAAGAGTGATCCTCTGATTCGATCTCCTTGCAAAACTTATTGATTAGACTTATGGTAATGTGGATTTGACTTGAACACAAAATATCCTTCAATTTGGTTGAGGGATGGATTGAAGATTACTGAAACGGAATTACAATGAATCTCTGGCTATGAGCTTGTTTAGAAATCCTTTGTTCTTCGCGTTCTTCGTGTTCTTCGTGCGTTCTTCGTCTTCGAAGGTTTGTGGTGGAAGTTCTTCGGAGTTTCAAAGGCTTGAATCCGTTGAGCTTCAATGATTTGTGATTTGTTGATGTTTTCGGACACTTTTGGCTTGATTCCCGTGAACTTTAGGATCTAGGCAGATGATCTGGATGATTCTGCTTCGAATGTTCTCCGATTTTGGGGATGAAGTTCTTGAAGTTCTTGAAGGCTTTGAGGCTTGATCTTCACAGAGCTTTTTCACTTCTGAATTATGGTCCCCCTAAATGTCTCAAGAAGGCTTCTATTTATAGGAGTTTGGGGGTGGGTGAGCGACACGTGGCGGAGCTTGATTGGTGACACATGTCACAGCTTGATTGGTCCGCTTAAGTCATCGCTTACACGTGCGAGGTTGCTTGAGTCATCGCTTACACGTGCGAGGCTGCTTGAGTCATCGCTTACACGTGCGAGGCTGCCTGAGTCATCGCTTACACGTGCGAGGCTGCTTGAGTCATCGCTTACACGTGCACTGATGCGTGATTGGCTTTTGCATGACACTTGGCAAATTTCTGTTGGCTTCTGAATAGTGATAGCAAAACCTAGCAGCAATACATGGTGTTCTGTAATTGGCTGTATTTTGTGGACTTGGTAATGTGACGTGTCAGCTTGTGATAGGTCGGGAATTTTCCCTCTCTACAAATGCCCCCTCGAGACTCGTTTACACACACGGTCTCGGAGTGTGGTGTGGGAATGAATTTCGAAAAAATGAATTTTTGGTACTTGACTCTTTAAGTGAAGTAGTTGAAGGTAGTGGAGCTGTTGAAGGTGGTGGAGCTTTCAGAAGGATGAGATAATTTCCGAAGAGTAGACCGACCCATATGAAAGGCTTTGATGAGACTGAAAAGGGGTCTGCCAGTATTTGAATGTACTTGCGTGACCGAGTATTCTCAGCATAGTTTAAGTTGAAGTAATTTCAAAATAGTGTTTTATGGTATTTGAAGTGGGTTGGTGAGGGGGAAAGTTATTTGCAAGAAGTTGGATGTACTTGCAAGATTGACTCATTTCAGTAGAGGTTAAGTTGAGGTAATTTCAGGAGAGTATTTTGGATCGTTGGCGGCGATCACAGGGTGTAGAAGATGGGGAAGAGGTGAAGATGTTGGTTGGGTACAGCATGCAGAGTCATGGGGCTAAGCTTGTGTTTTTAAGAAGTTCTGGTGAAGTTATCTCGGAGGAACATGCTTTGGATTACGGCGAGGACATGTGGGAAAGTGGTTGAATGCGCATGTGTAATTGTATCACTCAGCTTAAGTTGAGGTAATTTCAGAAGCTTATGGATTCTGGGTATGCTGGTAGTGGCAATGAAGAAGATGGAGATGAAGCAAAGTGAATGGATGAAACATACCCACCATGGCGCTGGCCCTGTATGTTGGGGACCTTCTGGTGTAGATGTCTCTGGGAAGTACACCTTTGGATATGGGACTGACTGCATGCTGAATGAGGTCCGGCGGCGAGTTATTGAATGTGCCTGTGTGATGGGACCATGCCGACAGACGTTAAGTTGAAGTAATTTCAGAAGAGTACCTTCTGAAATTCTTCAAGCTGATTTTAAGTTGGAGTAATTCCAGAAAATGTGTTTCGAGGTACCAGCAACGATGACCTTTGGGTCCCACGGTGGTGGGGACATGGAATAAGGCATTGGTGACCATTTACCGGCACCAAAGGCTGAATTCTGATGAGCTGGCGCCTTGGAGGTTGTTTTAAGTGTTGATGGAAAACAATTTGTAGGATACCCCAACACTTTTTTACCATCTTCACCTACTGCCACTTGTTGGAAAAGCACAGAAAAATGAAAGATGGAGCTAACTTGTGATTCTGGTCTTAGAAACCAGCCAAGTTGCTGTTTGTTCCGAACCACTGCTTCTGCTGGAAGACCAAGCAATTGGAGAGAGACTACAGGAGCCCTGAGGTTAGGAACAGGTGTGTCCGCTGGACTTGGATTTCCTGGCCAACCAAGTCCAAGGAAACATGAAACCAAAATGCAGACCTTGTTACGAGTAATTTTATGGACAAAGGTGGTCGTTAAGTGGAGAAATAAAGTTTGTTTGGATCTCAAAACTGCAATGATGTTGTAAATAGGGTTTCGACCGAACCATGGGAGGGTTGATCTCAAACCGACTATGAAGCAAAATCGGTTGCTAGGTGTTGAGAATGATGAGATCATAGTGAGAAATGGTTGTGAAAAGGAGGATTTGAAAATCTGAAAGAGGCAAATCTTCATTTTATGATTCAGTGTTTTTTTTTTGGATGAGTTTTTGATGAACCCGGCCCTCCTATTTATAGTAGAGAGATGAAGAATGGTAGGTAGGTAGTTAAGAATGGTAGTTGAGAATTTTTGGTGAGAATGGTAGGTGAGAATGGTAGGTGGGAACGGTAGGTGGAAATGGTAGGTGGGAACGGTAGGTGGGAATGGTAGGCACCGAACGAGAGTGGTAAGTTTGGAGATTGGTAGGCACCGAACGGGAATAGCAGATTGAACTAATGACCTAGTGTAATTTTAAGACACACTTGTGAGAGTTCATTTGTACTTTGAAAGGCAAGCCTTGATGAAATCTGGAGAATAACCCTGCAGGGATCTCAATTAAATGGATGAATCTCAAATTTTGTTCTTGAGGACCTAAGTTTTGAACACTTGGAATTGAGTTATTTTTTGCAATTTTCAAGTCTTAAATGACGGAACGGACTCCAAAATCGGAATGTACTCGAAAAATTGAGCAAGATAGGTCCATTTCAAAAATTTTGACATTTGGTCAACATTTGCACAAAAGTCAACTTTTTTGGAAATTGGACGTTCGCACAATTTCTGAGCTTTGAATGAAGAAACGGGTCCGAAAATCGGAATGTACTCAAAAAATTGAGTGGGACAGGTCCATTTTGAAAATTTTGACTTTCTGGTCAACATTTGCACAAAAGTCAACTTTTTTGGAAATTGGACGTTTGCACAATTTCTGAACTTCGAATGAAGAAACGGGTCCCAAAATCGGAATGTACTCGAAAAATCGAGTGGGGCAAGTCCGTTTTGAAAATTTTGATTTTCTGGTCAAGGTCAAAAGTCTGCTTGGACCAAGCATTTTCTCTCTCTTTTTCTTTTTCTTTTTCTTTTTTTTTTTTTAAAGCGGTCCGGACCGGGTCAGATTTCCGGGTCGGTCCGGGTTGAACCTAGACAAACGGGTCAGCAGTGGATGACGTCATCCATGACGTCACAGTGCTGGAACGTGTGGCACGTGTGGAGGATGACGTCATCCATGACGTCATAGGACTCGTGTGGCACGTGCGAACTCTGGCGGTCCTGATCGGCGCGTGGGTCTGAAGGCCGCGCCGCCGAATCTTTTGGTGGCGCGTGGCGGCGCGTGCTTGGGCTTTTGGGCCTTAAATTTTTGGGTTTTGTTAATACAAGGCCGTTCAAGACCCCTGTATGGTCAGTTTTGTAAATTTCTGTGCAGGTTTGCACAAATTTGAAGGCTTAGGTCGCGGTTCATTGAGAGATTGTGGCGGCGCATGGAGGCGGATGCGGCCGTTTCTGGGCTTGAAATTTTTGGGTTTTGTAGATCGTGGGCCGATGGATCTAGTGGTGGCACCCATTTTGTGAAAATTTTCTCAGATTTGTGCAGATTTGAACGAGGAACTTCGCGGAACGTTTAGGAGTTTGTGGCCGCTCGTGGCGGTGCGTGGCGGCTCCGTTGCTGAAGATTTTTCTGGGTTTTGTACACCAAAGTCTTTAGAAGATTTCTGTGGGTTGATTTCTTTGTGAAATCTTGTCAGAAACTTTAGAAATCCAGAATGGAGTCCGCAGCCATTGTTGGATTTGTTGCCACCTTGGTCTACATTGGCGGTGGCCGTTCTGACAACGCTTGACAATCCAGGCAGGGAGTGGTTCCAGAGTAACCACTGAGTGTCTCTGCTGTTCTCAAGGAGTTGGTGACACAGTAAAAACAAGAAGCTTCCCTTCACTGATCCGGAATGGGAGACTGGTAGGCATTGCTGGACTTGTTGCCACATTGGTCTACATTGGCGGTGGCCGTTCTGACAACGCTTGACAATCCAGGCAAGGAGTGGTTGCAGAGTAACCACTGAGTGTCTCTGCTGTTCTCAAGGAGTTAGTGACACCGTAAAGACAAGAAGCTTCCCTTCACTGATCCAGAATGGGAGACTGGTAGGCATTGCTGGACTTGTTGCCACATTGGTCTACATTGGCGGTGGCCGTTCTGACAACGCTTGACAATCCAGGCAGGGAGTGGTTGCAGAGTAACCACTGAGTGTCTCTGCTGTTCTCAAGGAGTTGGTGACACCGTAAAGCAAGAAGCTTCTGTGCATCCCTATATAAAGCCACTCAGGCATGCACTAACCTGTGCAAACATAATCTCTAAAAACAGAATACATAATACTCTGTATGGAGAAACCATGCACACCCTCCTTTTTATTTATTTATTTATTTATTCATTTTCTATTATTTGATAATAATAATAATAATAATATATATATATATATATATTTTTTTTTTTTGTACACAGCTATCATGACGCTCTTTTTTAAAGATTCGAAGATTGGCGAAGAATCAGCTTTGTTTATTTATAAGAAAAAAGATGGCAAGGATGCGAAGGCTACGACTTTGATTGTTCGTCCACCCATAATTGGAAGATTTTCAGAAAAATGGGGTCGTAACTCTTATCCTCTCAATTTGCCGAAATGGTCACAGATCGTTCCTTCTGATGGCGGCTCTAACTTGGAAACAACTATCCTTCTTGCTTCACATCACAAAAATGTTGCTAGATCAAAGCCGTATAACACTTTAGGGCGAGAGATAATTGCAAAACGTGCGGATTGGGATTTTTCCTTTAGCGTGAATGGAGGGTTTTCCTACTTCTCCCTTTATTAGGATTGGCTAGAAGATGTGCTCAGTCGGTGTAAACACCTCCTTGATGTAACCCACCTCTACAGTGCTGTCTTTGCTTCTTTGTTCACATATGATTATGATGAGAATCTTATGAAAGCATTTTGTGAGTGTTGGAGTTCGTTAACCAATACCCTCCATACCTCAGTTGGGGAAATTTCCATCACCCCATGGGATCTCTTCGTTCTCGGTGGACTTCCTTGCACCGGTGCATTTTATGACGAAGTAGTACCCAATGCGCAAGAGTTGGATGGAATCAATGACCAGGGACGACCTTATCTGCCGTACAGCTGTCGCTACCTATTCCTAGCGTATCATCATCTTCAAAACCGGTTGAAGAGGCAAGGGAAAGTAAGTGTTCGCGACTGGATTACTTTTTGGTATAGAGGAAATAGCAAGTACCCAGCTCCTAGAAAACCAGCGAGACGGACAACCATTCCCAAGTGTAGTCAGAATCCCTCAGGTGAGATAAAGGAGCATGGACCATGGCTTGATAAAGAACACGGGGTCTTTACGGATCTTCAAGTTGAAGGTGATTTAAAGGAGGAGACCTACTTATCGGCGCTTCTTTCCTGTTGGCTGTGCGTATTTGTCTTTCCTATCAAGGATTAGAACAGTATCCGTCCAGGCACTTTCAAGATTGCTAGTTCCATAGCTAATGGTCGTTCATTCGGCCTTGCTTCCCCAGTATTGGCTAGCATTTATCGTGGACTTAACACTATTTCTTCCTCTCCTACCCCGAGCAAGTCTGGAGCTAGTTTTGCCATCCACTACGTTTATGCCTGGGTAGGTCATTTCTTCCGAAGCAATCGCCTTACCCATGATAAACCATCTGATGCTTTGATGACTAAATATTTTGGTGTGGGCTATGCCTCTCCGTTCAACGAATTTTCTGCACGCAAGCACATACGAAACGCCACCAACTTTCTTTGGCACCGAACTGCTTTCAAGAAAAATTACGACCAGACTTTTATTGACAATGATCATTTATCCATTCAGAAGTTTGACTACTTTATGAGCCTTCGCTCGGGGTACTTATCACTTCGATGTGAAGATCAACACATTGTAGAGCCATATAGTCCTCACAGATTCAGTCGGCGTTTTGGATTTCATCAAGACATTCCAGGTGATTTGAAGGAAGAAATTCATACAGGTTCTTTAAAAGACCTATGCCAATTCTACCAATCCTTCACTCGATGCAACACAGATTCTAAGATACTCATTTCAGCTTTTGCCACCGACTTTGGAAGTCGAGTCAGACATAGCTACAAACAATGGTGGGAAAGGGTTTGTGGAAATGATTTTACCAAAGGAACAGATCTTCTTGCTGACATTGCCTCCTTCCCTGTTAAGTTAGTTACATCTAACAAACCTCAGAAGGGGAAGAGGGAACTACAAGACCCATACATTCCACAGCCTTTGTCAAAGTTTGCACGACGTCGTCTTGAAGATGGTAATCATTCAAAGGACTCATCTCAACATAACGAAGTCACTTGCAGTCAAGGCACCAAAGGTCCATTTGTTGTACCAGTTAGGGACGCCAGTAAAATTTCTGAAGAGGAGGTGTGTAATGACTTAGGCTTCAATTGGAGACATTCGAAGAGTCCAATGGAGGGTGTTGATGCAGAGAATTCTATTAATCATGCGCATCTTCTTGCAAACAGTGAGTCTTCTATTTCAAAGCCATCTGCGAAGAGTTCAGATCTCAGGAGGTGTAAGTTTGCTGATGTTGGTACGTCGTCCAAATTTCCAATTGAGACAGAAAGGGCACCTCTCCCATCCCTGCAACCGACTAAACCTCCGGAAGTCTCTGTGTTTCAAGCCAAGGCACATATTTCTTCCGTGCGTAGGAAAGGGGCTTCTATGCTAGGAGATGTTTTTCTAAATAGGCTTTCGAATCTTTCTGTAGACACCATCCTCTCACAAGCTGAAATACATGAAATTTATAGTGGGGTTGAAAGTTTTGGAGTGGACCCTCAACACTTGCGTGAGAATGTTGACAAATATTGTGAGGGTATCGCAGACTATTTGAAGATGAAGGAATTTCTGAACAAACGACCAAGTCCTGTTATCTTAACTCAACGCCAGACTGAAGTCGAATTCCTCCTTTCTGAAGCATCGCAGAAGAAAGCGTCTTTGAAGACCGAACTTGATGCTGTTAGATTGAGGATGGTTGACCTAAAAACCGAGCTCATCCAACTAGAGCAATTGCTTTCTCAAATTGAGACTCATCAAGTTGAACAAGACAATGTTGTGCAAGACTTAGAAGAACAACTTGAAGAAGTCAAATCTGCCCCCGCTCTTGAAGACCAGGATATGGAGGCTTTAGAGAAGATACGAGTCATTCTGGAAGATAATCGTTCTAGCTTGAAAGATTTGAAATGGATGTCATAATTTCTTTCATTTTAATTCCCTTCATACATGTCATCATGCTTTCCTCTTGTACTATTTTCCTTTCGTCAATCAATAAAGGAGACTTTATTATCTGTTCCTTCATTTTTTTTTTTTTAGTGCGTGACTGAACTCAGCAAAAGATACTAAGTTGCCTACGTACCCTAGAGAGGGATCAAGTCATCACGTAGTTCAAATGATTTTTTCGTTTTGTTTTTTTTTTTTTTTTTTATTATTATAATTTTTTTCTTATGTGTTTTTGCAAAAAAGGGGGCGCAGTGTATAATAGTGGGTACACCACTGATCGAACCCGAGACCTCCTCAAGAGTGACATAGGCATCCAACCACTACGCTACACTCGCAATTGGTGACATGGAGAGGGATTAATTTCTCCTTATTGGTACGCTTTCAAGGGTAATGGGAAGACATCATGTACTCTTGCAGCGCTACAGTGGGCAGTTTACACTCTTACCAAGGAGCAATCCTTGATTTTCAAGCATAGAAGCGTTTGAGGAACTTCCCATTGATGGGGCCGATCCTTACACCATCATTATCAATCAACTTGTAAGCTCCATTGGTGTAGACTTCTTGCACAACATAAGGTCCATCCCATTTTGAAGTGAACTTATTGCCTGTACGATGAGTTGTGATGATAGGTCTTCGAACGGCGAGGACTAAGTCACCAACTTGGAATGATCGTGGTTTAACTCTTTTATTGAATGCGCTTGAAAGACGAGCTTGATAGCATTCAAGGCGTTGTTGGGCCTCGAGCCTTTTTTCATCAAGCGCCTCTAATTCTTGCAATCTGAGCTTGGCATTTTCTTCTCCAGTCAATCCTTCTTGAATGGCAATCCGTAATGATGGGATTTGGCGTTCTAAAGGAAGGACGGCTTCCACTCCATAGACAAGAGAATACGGCGTCGCTTGAGTAGGCGTTCGAAATGTTGTTCGATACGCCCATAATGCTTCTCCGATTCTTTCATGCCAATCTCGCTTTGTCTTGGATACCACTTTTTTCAACAAACTGCCAAGTGTTTTGTTAAATGCTTCAGCTAGTCCGTTTGCCGGGGCATTGTACATGGAGGAGTTGTATTGTTTAAATTCAAACTTCTCGCATAGCTCTATCATCAGCCTATTGTAGAATGGTTTGCCATTATCAATTATGATATACCGAGGGACACTATACCGATAGATCAAGTGAGTTCGAATGAAATTGACCACCGTTTCTTTCTTCACTTCCCTAAGGGGTACAGCTTCTGCCCATTTCGAGAAGTAGTCAGTTGCGGCCAAGATGTACAAATGGCCACCGGATGACTTTGGTAATGGCCCTATTGCATTAAGTCCCCACGCATCAAAAGGCCAAGAAGCTACAGTTGGGTGTAGAGGTTCTGGCGGCTGATGGATGAAGTTTGCGTGATACTGACATGCTTCGCACTTCTTAGCGCACTCCATAGAATCTTGCACCATTGTGGCCAATAGTAACCCATTCGTTTGATCCTATAGTGTAACTTAGGACCTGACTGATGTGCGCCGCATATTCCAGAATGAGCCTCCTCTAAAGCTTGTTTAGCCTCCTCCTCTCCTAAGCAACGGAGAAACAATCCATCAAATGAACGGCGGAAGAGAGTGTCTTTATAGTAAATAAATCGAGCAGCCCTTCGCTGAACTTCGGTCTTGTGGCGTTTATCATCTGGGAGTCTTCCATGTTGAAGGTATTCAATGATCACTTGTCGCCAATCTTCTTTTTCAACAAGGCATACAGAAATGATGTTGGCTTGCTCTTCTTCATCTTCTTCAACTAGGAGAGGTACCACCCACCTTTGGGAAATAGCAACTTCGGTTGTCTCTTCTTGGGATAATGCTAAGGCGGTAGCCAAATTAGCTAAAGCATCGGCCTGTCTATTCTCCTTCCTTGGTATATGCTCCAATGTGGTGGCCTCAAAACTTGCTACCAACTTCTTCGCATATTTGCAATAAGGGATAAGGTCTTCTTTCTTGACATCATACTGCTCCGAGACTTGGTTGATAATTAATTTGGAATCCCCAAAGATCTCAAGCTGCGATATGCCCATCTCAATGGCCATTTGTAGACCAATAATCAATGCTTGATACTCGGCTACATTGTTTGAGCAAAGTTCACTCAATGAGAACGAGTATAGAAGTATTTGCCGTTGTGGAGAAACAAACACTACACCTGCCCCCGCTCCTTCCCGACGTGCGGCCCCATCGAAAAACATCATCCATGGTGGCATTACTTCAATGTAAAACACATCTTCATCTGGGAAATCATCGGAGAACTCCCAATCAGATGGAACTGGGTGATCAGCTAAAAAGTCTGCCAATGCTTGTCCTTTGACAGCTTTTTGTGGAACATATGCAAGGTCATATTGTTGTAGCAGGACTGCCCATCGAGCTATACGACCCGAAACCACTGGCCTGGAGAGAACATATTTAATTGGGTCCGCTTTTGCTATCAAACGAACCGTATATGCTTGCATGTAGTGCTCCAGTTTGTCTATGGCAAAGAAAAGAGCAAGGCACATCTTTTCGATAGGAGAATAATTTAATTCAGCCCCATTAAGAGTTCGACTTAGATAATAAAGAGCTCTTTCTTTTCCCTCCTTATTTTCTTGCTCCATAAGAGCACCTAGGGACTTTTCTTGCGTCGCAATGTACAGCACCAGAGGCTTCCCCGGGATAGGAGCACCTAAGACTGGAGGATTAAGTAAGTATCTTTTGATGCGTACAAAAGCATTGCTACAAGCCTCATCCCATTCAAAGTGCACATCCTTCTTCATTAATCTATTGAAAGGTTGACATCGACCAGCCAAGTTCGAGATAAATCGTCGTATGTAGGCTAGTTTTCCCTGCAAGCCTCTAAGTTCTCGCAAATTCTTGGGCTCTGGCATTTTCTGGATAGCTTCAATTTTGGACTGGTCAATTTCAATACCGCGGTGCCTTACAATGAAACCAAGAAATTTACCGGATGTTACGCCAAAAGCGCATTTGCGGGGATTCATTTTAAGCTGATACTTTCTTAGGCGATTGAACACGGATTGTAATTCTGCCAGATGGTCTTCCCTTCTTTTTGTTTTAACCACCAGATCATCGACATAACACTCCACGTATTTATGAAGTACATTATCAAAGATCTTTTGCATGGCCCGTTGATAAGTAGCCCCAGCGTTCTTTAGCCCGAAAGGCATTACTTTGTAACAGTAAATACCCTTAGGAGTACGAAAAGCTGTAAGCTCTTCATCTTTTGGATTCATTCGAATTTGGTTGTAACCTGAAGAACCATCCATGAAAGATAAAGCTTCATGACCAGTAGTGGCATCAACCATGACCTCAGTGATGGGTAATGGAAAATCATCCTTGGGACATGCATTGTTCAAATCACGGAAGTTAACGCACACTCGAATTTGTCCGCTCTTCTTTTTGACAGGGACGATGTTAGCAATCCATTCCGGGTACTGTACTTCACGAATGAAGCCCGCTTCAATGAGCTTATTGACCTCGGTTTCTATTTGAGGGATAAGCTCTGGCCGAAAGCGTCTTTGGGCTTGTTTAACTGGGCGCACGCCCTTCTTTACTGCCAAATGGTGTAAAGCAATACCTGGATTGAGCCCAGGCATTTCCTTGTAAGTCCAAGCAAACACATCTTTATATTCTACCAAGAGCTTGAGGTATCCTTCTTCTTCTTCAGGAGTGAGAAGCGCACTAATGAAAGTTGGTCGAGGTTCTTCGATAGTTCCTAAATTGATTTCTTTAAGTTCATCAACTGTAGCTTGTACTCCATCCTCCAAGGCTGGGGGAGCTTCATCGACCTCTTCATTGGTTGCTTCAGCATCTGAAAGTGTACCTTCTTCTATTGTAATATGAAACGAGGATGACACCTCTTCAATTTGCTCATTGTGAACAAATGATGGTCTAGTGCGTACAATTGTCCGCCTCTTGACTTTCAGCGATCCTTCAGTGCTGATGTCTAAGGTAGAGTTACGCTTCATACGTGAAGGAATGCTACTGCGGATCTCATCATGAACTTTCTCCTTCTTTTGAACCTCAAAGTTCATTGAATTTTGAGAATGACTATCAATAGGCCTTTTTGTTGCCCCCAATCGATCAAAGACTGATTTATAAGCAAGAGTGTCCCGATTTTGTGTTAAGCAAGTTGTATTTAACCTGTCGAACACTGTGATTCGTGACGATGAGGCCTCAATGCGATCAAACACTGAGACGCGCGATGAAGAATGATCTTTTCTTTGATTCAAACTTTCGCCAACTTCCACTGTTATGTATTGGGAATTTGAAGCATCGCTTCTTTTCTTGATCCATATCTGAGCTGGTTGTTCAGGAGTATAACCTAATCCGGTCTTTGGGATAGGAATTTCATGCCCTTCAAGCCGCATTCTCCTTTGTGTTTTGCTAAGGCCATGTACCTTCTCTCCGGTGACTTCTGGAATCAATTTCCCTAGGTCGCTTTGTCTTGAGAAATCGTAGCCTGCTCTGGCCAACAGCCTATACGCCTTCGGGTCAAACCATTCTTTCGTCCGTTCACTTGGTAGAATACCATGCTCTGTCAGACTTTGTGAAGACCTCACGAATCCATTTAGTGGCTTCGAGGGCAAAGGATTTATGGATGAAGTTAAAGGCATGACATGGTTTTCTTTCAATATGGCTACATCTTCCGTCGTGAGCCTTGCAGGAGGCCTTCCCATTTCTTCTGTAGATTGAAGGCATTCCGCAAATGGTGATTGTCCATTCTTACGGCGTGATAATGGTACATAACGGAGGAATGGAGGGCTATTGGAAGGCGTTGAATTTTTCGCCCTCACTGCACCACTGGTAGATTCACTAGAATGATCATTCCTAGATTCTGGACCTTCCTTTGGGGAAGGAATATCCTTTCTAGTGATGAATTTAACATGCTTCTTTTCACCCTGCTTGCTTTCCATGGACAGGATTTCAACTGAGAGAACTTCACTAGAAATGTTATCTTCTACATAAAATTTTGCGTCAGCAAAGTGAGCTTCCGCCTCAGCAAAAGGCTTTAAGTCGGCATTGACTTTCTTTATTCCACTTTGAAGGTACTTGAAACATTGATGCAAAGTTGACGGCATTATTCCATTTCCATGGATCCAGGGACGTCCTAACAACATGTTGTAGGTCGTCTTAGCATCAATAACGTGGAACAAGACGTTGCTTGTCAATTCTCCAATGATCAATTCCAGGTGGATCATGCCGATTGCGCGTTGTCCTCCTTGGTTAAAACCTTGAATGACCAAACGACTATGTGATAATTCCTCCATAGTAAGACCAAGTCGTCTCATTGTCATTTTTGGTAGTATATTAACAGCTGAGCCTCCGTCAATGAGAATACGATCGATCTTTTGTTCACGAGCATAACCAGAGACATAAAGTGGGCGATTGTGGGGCTTAGAGCCTAACAACAGATCCTCATCTGTGAAAGTTAAGTCTGGAGAGCACGTGTAACATTCCTGGGTTTGTTGAAGAGTGTTGGTAGAGGGAATGTACATTTCTGGCTTTTCAGGAGCTTGGGTGAGCACTTCTTTTGGTGAGGTGGAGGATTGCAAGGGTTCAATTTCATCAACCTGAGATTGGAGTTCCTCCAACAATGACAAAGTCTCATTTGGACCACCATGGTCAACATCCTCCTTTTCGTCCTGAATTTCGCAATGAGAGACCGTGTGAACGGCCTCGGCTGAGTCATTTTGAAGGAATTTTCTGGGGAAGAATTCTTCCAATGTGATTAGCTTTCGAGATTTTTGGGTTTGTGCTGAATTTTCATACACTTTTGTTCCCAGTCTCCCTCGCCTCTTATTGCTCCTTCCTCTTGATTGAGGCTGAATTTGGTTTTGTGCTTTTCTGGACTCTTTGGCGATCAAATGAAGAGGGAATGTTCGTCTCTGTTTCCATCTCCTGCGAGTAACCATTGTCCAGCCCTCTTCCTCATCCATTGTTGACCTTTTATCATCATTTGAATTATAATTAGGTGCTTTTTGTGAGAGCTGAACTTGAACAGATTCCAGAGAACCAAACTGGATGAGGGTGGTATTTGCCCCCTGCTTAGTAGTTGGAGACATGCAAATAGGTAACCCACAAGAAATTGTTGCAATGTTTGATTGAGCAACATCATTAAAATCCAAGTCAATCTTCCTTTCCTTGGCTAGCTTCATGATGAGTTCTTTAAGGACAAAGCATTTTTGGATTGGATGGCTTAAGATGCGATGATACTTACAATAGTTCGAGTCATCAACTTTTCCCATCTCTTCCGGCCGTTTGCATTCTGGCAATTCAATTAATTTCAACTTGAGCAGTTGTTCTAGCATTTCGGGCATATCGGTATCTAGGAAAGGATACACCTTTTGCTCCCATTCCTTAAGTGATGAGCGACGCGTCTCACGCTGTTGGCCTCCCTCGGGCCTCTTCTCATTAGCCCTCACATTTCTTGTTGAAACTTTGACTGGGGCAGGGTTGACATTCATTGAATCTTTGATATTACTTTTCGTATTCCTGTCATTTTTCCTTATTTCCCGTCTTTCTTTCCTTTCCTCAGGTACGGGAGGTTTCGTATTTCCATGGCTAGAGATACTCAATTCCATGTCATGCGCACGAGTTGCCAACTCTTCAAATGTTCGAGGCTTTATCCCTTGAAGGATGTAAAGAAGTCCCCAATGCATGCCTTGGATGCACATTTCTACAGCAAATATTTCAGAAAGTCTATCCTTGCAATCTAGACTCAAAGAACGCCACCGATTGATATAGTCAACGACAGGCTCATCTTTCCACTGCTTGGTGTTAGTAAGCTCTATCATGCCTACTGTGCGACGTGTGCTATAAAATCGATTGAGAAACTCCCTTTCGAGTTGCTCCCAATTGTCGATCAATTCGGGTTCCAAATCAGTGTACCAATCAAATGCATTTCCCTTGAGTGAACGGACAAATTGTTTTACAAGGAGGCTTCCTTGAGTTCCTGCATTCTCACAAGTCTCTACGAAGTGAGCAATATGTTGTTTTGGATTGCCCTTTCCATCAAATTGCAGGAACTTAGGAGGTTGGTATCCATTTGGCATTCTCATGCTGTCAATGCGCTTTGTGTAGGGTTTTGAATATATGAGAGAACTTGTAGAAGATCCTCCATATTGTGCTCGAATGGTATTTGTTATCATGTCCTGCAGTTGTTGGACAGATATCGAGGCCATTGAGGTGGAATGTCCGTGTTGAGAAGTGCCTTCACCTCCTTTTCCTTTATCACCCCTGGCGTTTTCTCCTTTGAAGGTAAAGCCAGGTGGGTGCTCAGGGCCAAGACTTGATTCACCCGAATCTTGTACTTCTAGTTTGTTCATCAGGGTTGCAATTTTGACATCCTTCTCTTCAAGTGCTTTGGTGAGAAGGGTGACCCTTTGTTCCATTTCAGCCATTTTTTCTTCCATAGTAGAGGTGTTAGTCATCATCACTGGCATGACCTCTAGATATGATGGAGAGAATGATGAAACAGGATGAGTCGAAGGTATTTCATTCCTTAAGTTTCTCATCACGGGTGAAGAGTTGATAGAAAAGGTCTTTGTTGGGGATGATTCATTATTGATCTCAAAGTCTTTCGAGACAGATGAATGCTCAGCGGTAGTCTTCCTATTTGCAAGAAAGTCTAGAGAGATGGTTGGTTGGGGTTGAAATCGATCAAGAACTTTGGATCGACTGCGAGTGATTGGGCCGACATAATCATCAGCGCTAGAATCATCGACCACTGATTTTCGGACATTCTTGCTAGAGGCCATTGAGACTAGTAGCAAATCGAATTTCTTTTCTTTTGAAGGAGAAAGAGATGAGAGGCAGAGAGGTCCCACTGGGCGTGCCAGAATTTGTAAGCGACTAAATTTCTAGTTCGAAATAAATCAAACAAGTAAAATAGTTTCACAAATGCGAATTTGTATTGATGATTGTGTGGTACAATTCTCTGGAATTACAAAAGAGTGATCCTCTGATTCGATCTCCTTGCAAAACTTATTGATTAGACTTATGGTAATGTGGATTTGACTTGAACACAAAATATCCTTCAATTTGGTTGAGGGATGGATTGAAGATTACTGAAACGGAATTACAATGAATCTCTGGCTATGAGCTTGTTTAGAAATCCTTTGTTCTTCGCGTTCTTCGTGTTCTTCGTGCGTTCTTCGTCTTCGAAGGTTTGTGGTGGAAGTTCTTCGGAGTTTCAGAGGCTTGAATCCGTTGAGCTTCAATGATTTGTGATTTGTTGATGTTTTCGGACACTTTTGGCTTGATTCCCGTGAACTTTAGGATCTAGGCAGATGATTTGGATGATTCTGCTTCGAATGTTCTCCGATTTTGGGGTTGAAGTTCTTGAAGGCTTTGAGGCTTGATCTTTACAGAGCTTTTTCACTTCTGAATTCTGGTCCCCCTAAATGTCTCAGGAAGGCTTCTATTTATAGGACTTTGGGGGTGGGTGAGCAACACGTGGCGGAGCTTGATTGGTGACACATGTCACAGCTTGATTGGTCCGCTTAAGTCATCGCTTACACGTGCGAGGTTGCTTGAGTCATCGCTTACACGTGCGAGGCTGCCTAAGTCATCGCTTACACGTGCGAGGCTGCTTGAGTCATCGCTTACACGTGCGCTGATGCGTGATTGGCTTTTGCATGACACTTGGCAAATTTCTGTTGGCTTCTGAATAGTGATAGCAAAACCTAGCAGCAATACATGGTGTTCTGTAATTGGCTGTATTTTGTGGACTTGGTAATGTGACATGTCAGCTTGTGATAGGTCGGGAATTTTCCCTCTCTACAACCTCTATTTTCAACTGTGGTGGATCCCGATCTAATTTTTTAATATCTTATTTTGATCTATAAGGAACTTCCATTTCAATAGTTGTGAAAATATTATGAAACGAATAAAATGTCACGACATTTTCACAATAAAATACCTTTATTTTTAGTTGTGCTAAATCTCAGTTTGATATTTTATTATTTTATTTTATTTTATTTTAGTTTGACCCAAAAGAAATTGACATATGTGTCACAATATTTTCACAATATCTTTATATTTACATTGTACTTATAATGTAAATTTATATTATAAACACACAAAAATTGGCAAATGCTGTACACATTTGCAAAATGTGTACAATATTTACCTTTTTTTTGCAAATATGTATAATATTTGCCACTTTTTTTGTGTCTATATTCTACGTTGTAAGCTTACTTGAAGGGAAAAAAAGAAGAAAAAAGAAGAAGAAGAGCAATCAAAAATTCTCCTTAATTTAATGCTTTTACATCTACATTAATATTTCTATAATACTTTTACAATAAATTTTCGATGGTAAGTTATTAATGATTCTAATTTGAATCTACCATTCAAATTACTTTTTCATCACCAATAATAATTAATAATAACTTGCTACTTAAAATTTATTATGAAAATATTGTTGACATAATATTTTTTTTATAATTAAAAATTTTTCTTTCTCATCTAAACTCACCTTTTTGGCCCATTAAAAAGACAAAGTTGTTAAAAAAACAAAAGTTAAATAAACCAAAAGTTAAAAAACAAAGTTGTGCTTAATTGGTTCAATAATTAATCAGTTATGAAACAAGAAACAGATCAAGCGGTTTTTATTTATTTTATTTTTTTGACATGTTTGTTGGAGCGATCCAAGTGATCATTTATTTGGATAAATTATAAATATAGCAGACGCAGGTCTTTGAAAGTAGACGTTGCATCATAACGAGAGGCTTAAAAGTATCTTTCCAAAGTAACCAGATTATACTTTTTAACAAATTTTTAATACGTGTAACAGCTAACAACTAAAAGACTAAAAAAGAGTACAAGGCTTTATCTACCCCAAAAAAAAAAAAAAAAAAGTACAAGGCTTTTGGTGTGTGTAGCCTGTAGGCAACAAAGATGACGGTACAACTGGTTATTAATACGAATGAAACCTTTTAGCAAAAAAAAAAAAAAAAAAAAAAAACGAATGAAACCTAATTAAATCCTAGGTATGAAAATTGTTAATGGCGCGTGTGAGAGAAAATTGAAGAGTTTGGGTCCCTCCAATTCCAATAGGAATTGACAAGATTCCGTCCAAAGATGTGTTTTCAAATAACAATTTTTAATTTTTAAATAATATTTTACATATTTTTACATATTTTTTCATCCATATATATTTTCACAAATATTTTCAAACAATAATTTTTAATTTTTAAATACATGTACCAAAAAAACCCTAACTTTTTAGAATTATGCTAGTGGCACAATCTTTGACATAATTTTATGCCATAACTCGCCACATGATGAGTTGTGATTGGTAAGGATTTGTCCTCACATAATCCACTGACATACCCTTACCAATCATAACTCGTCATGTGACGAGTTGATGTGGTACAAAATTGTGCCAAAAATTGTGTTCATAGCATAATTCAACTTTTTAAGACATCATTTATTCTCGCTTTTCACTCGTCAAAACAGTTAATCATTTTTTTTCTCATAAAAATTTTCCTAAAATAATTTAAATTGAAGCATTTTAATATTAATTAATTAAAATAAATAAATATTGCAACATAAATGTAATGATGTAGGAGTGAATTTCGAAAATAAGAGCGAGTGAAAATGGGCTAATATGAATGGACTCATATATTGAGTTAGAAACTCTTTATCTCACTATTAATTATGTAACTTCAGTCTATCAAATTAATATTCAGCAATTAATCTTGTAACAATGGACATAATTAATCAGAGTTTACACTATTGATTATTGATTATTGATTGGTAAGGATTTGTCCTCACATAATCCACTGGCATACCCTTACCAATCATAACTCGTCATGTGACGAGTTGATGTGGTACAAAATTGTGCCAAAAATTGTGTTCATAGCATAATTCAACTTTTTAAGACATCATTTATTCTCGCTTTTCACTCGTCAAAACAGTTAATCATTTTTTTTCTCATAAAAATTTTCCTAAAATAATTTAAATTGAAGCATTTTAATATTAATTAATTAAAATAAATAAATATTGCAACATAAATGTAATGATGTAGGAGTGAATTTCGAAAATAAGAGCGAGTGAAAATGGGCTAATATGAATGGACTCATATATTGAGTTAGAAACTCTTTATCTCACTATTAATTATGTAACTTCAGTCTATCAAATTAATATTCAGCAATTAATCTTGTAACAATGGACATAATTAATTAGAGTTTACACTATTGATTATTGATTATTGCTTATTTTACTGAAATTGAAAACTTTTTTATTAAAAATTAACCTAAACCTACAAACAACGGCAGATAAAAATGGCAAAGACGGAAATTGTATAGATGGCCCAGGTAGCGAATTTATGGTAAAGAGGAAATGGAATGGCAATGGCCATGAAAAACGCAGTTACGGTGAAGAAAACGCCCAGTTTCTGAAGCACTTGTGCTGTCACCAAGAACTTGGACTTTATGAATTCGCTAACGAAGAAGCAAGCAAAGGCGAATAAGAATGCTAGAGAGAGCAAGTGGAAGGTTGCAGAAAGTTGTGCGTGGACTTGAACTGATACTAAAGCAATGTCAATGGCAGAAGCCAAACAAAAACCAATCATAATCTCAGTCCAGTCCATGTGGATTTGGTGGCGGTGCACAACTACCAAACCAGCTGCTTCAGCAGGTGCTGCACCACCTGGGTCCACGGCGTCATCCCTAGCTGCTGCTTGATCTGGCACTTCTGAGTTGACACCATCACCAGAAGATGAAGGCTGTGGATGCTGTGAGTGAAACTTTGAGATGAGTTTGAGCAATTGTGTGATGATTGGAACAAATAACACCTTGAGAATATTTTTCATATTCATATTCGTGGCAGTTGAAAGTTCTGGTTTGGAGGCTATTGCTTTTTTATGTTGCTAATTGATTTTTGGATTTGAAGTTTGTATTAAACGTGTCCATCGTCAACTAATATATAGTGATCTACTGCATCCGTATTTTTCTGTGCGTTTAGACGGATCGTTTCTCCCTAGAAGGACAACAAAGTGCGGCTCTGCCAAAGGACAGGCTGCGCTTGCGTTTAGCCCATGGTATTGGACATGTACTAGTCAATTGAGAAAATGCATGAATAGTAATTTGCAGTAATAAAAAAGATATTTTGCTACTACTGAGTTTTCAATATTAAGTTTTCAGTTTTTAGTAAACTAAACTATATCCAAATGCATACTCAAGCACAATAATTTCATTTAATTTTTACATTCCACTTTAAAGGTCTGTTTGGATACCGATTATTGCTAAAAACTGAAAACTTATTACTGAAAATACTGTAACAAAATAATTTTTAAATTATAAATAGTGTTCGTGAGTCCCATGAACAGTGTAGTTTTTAAACACTATAGCAAAAACTTATTGCATTTTTCTGTATTTGCTAGTGCCGTAAATAGTGCACAAGAATCAAGAAAAAACGCAAACACAAGCTGTATTTGCTATCCAAACTCACACTAAATTAAATTGTTCAGATTATATCATATTATTAATCCATTAAGAAAGACTAAAAATTAAATTGACATGTCAGATTTTGAGGTTTTTTTTTTTTTTTTTTTTTTAATTTATTTTAGTCATCAAAACTTAAACAACCTATATTGAAACACCAAAGCAGTATTGGGTAATTATATGGAACCGTGTTGGTGATGACTGATGTGGTTTTTCTCTCGGCCAATCCACCCCCTTTAGTACAGTCAGTAATTGGGGCAGTCGGGTTAGCTGTTGAATTTGGCACTCCTTACTCCTTAGGCTATTTTTGAAGGTGATTCTGAAATTGCAAACAGAGCTCTCATGTCTCAACACTG
Source organism: Quercus tomentella (assembly GCA_028535165.1). Classification (NCBI taxonomy): domain Eukaryota; kingdom Viridiplantae; phylum Streptophyta; class Magnoliopsida; order Fagales; family Fagaceae; genus Quercus; species Quercus tomentella. Next base: position 5,471,090 of record JAPQVY010000012.1, read on the forward strand.
GCTGACAGTGGCTGCTTTATAAAAAAAATTTAAGTATTCATTCAAAAAATTTAAATTATACAAAACTTAATAAAAAGAAAATTTAAATATATAGACAAATATATATATATATATATATATATATATATATAAAGTTTTATAATTTCTTTCTATTAAACAAAGTGAAAATTGAGAATGCTAAAATTAGAGTAATAGAGTGAGAGAGTCTGAAGTGATGGTAGAGAAAAAAAAAATGGAGAGATAGAGAGCTAGAGAGTGGCGGATGATACTTGCTACGATCGCGAACCAATCTGCTAAGGAGAGCAAATCTACTACAACTACAAAGCTGAGGTGTGTAGAGGGTAAGAAAAACTCACGGTCACAGTTTTTAGGAAAAATGAAATTTTAGATTATTTTTATGGAGTTGGCTGAATGATTTGTGGTTTTTATTTTTTGTTTCTAAATGGGTGTTTTTGTTGAATATATAAATTCAACAAAATATTTATATCAATGCATATTTTTATACATCACTAGGAAAAGCCAAATATGAATAAGATGGAGGATTTAAACATTAAAAAATTCAAATATTCTGATTTTTTTTTAAAAAAAATCTACCTCAATTCAACTAAATTTTTATCAATTTCTACACACAGATTTAATCCAACTAAATATACAGCCAAAAAAATCCATCACTTTCCCATCAACCAAACAACTTACTTCCATCACTTTTTCAACAACCTAACCACTTCTAAATCACATAAAATTTCTCGATTCTATAACAAAAGAAAAATTTTACTGCAAAAACTTATAAAATTTATAACAAAAGCGATATAAAAAAGGATGTATGGAAGCAATAGAATATGAAGGCTGCTCTAGAGGAGGACTAGCAGCAGGATTTTTTGCTGGTACAGAATCATGCTAGCAGGTGGAGGTTGATAGTCAACAACTACAGAATTTAATGAAGGAAACAAGGGAGGTGCTAGGACAGTAAATGAGGGAACATTAGACAAATTATGAGACCAAGAATGAAAAGAAAATACAAACTTATGAAAGACTATATCCCTAAAAATGAAACATGCCTAAGAGTGCAAATCAAACAATTTGTAACCTTTAATCCCGAAAGGGTAATCAATGAAGATGCAGGGTCTAGATCTTGCTTCAAATTTAGTCCTATTCCTAGATAAGGTTGAGGCATGGCAAAGACAACAAATTACTTGTAAATGTAATTATTAAGGGATTTATGTAATAGGGAGTAGGATTACCTAAAATAGGACTAGGGACTTCGTCAATCAAATAAACCGCGGTCAAGACACAATCACCCTAAAATTTAAAAGGCAAGTTGGCTTGCAACCTAGGGGCTGGAGCCATATTTAAATGTATTGATAATTTGATACTTTCTCTCTATCACTGTATTTTGTTGTTGGGTGTCAACACAAGTGAGTTGGTGTACAACACATTTGCAAGCAAAGAATGAAGGCATGGCAAACCCAAGACCATTGTCTATTCTATTGTATCTGACTTCATTTTCATTAGATGAACGCAAAAGTGCAACTACTATGGTCATCTACAATGGTGAGAAAAAATAATTATGCCCCTTTAATGGAGTATTGACAACGGACACCAGATATCACAATGCACAAGATCGAATATTGAATAAAAAACATGATTATTACTATTGAATGAGACCCTTTTATTGTTTAGCTAGAGGGGAAACTGTACAGGAATTAGAATCAAGATTGCAATGGGTGATCTCTGGTACTGCAGAAACAAGAATATCTAATCTACTTGTAGATGGATGACCTGATCAATTGTGCCATAGATTTTTACACACAGCATTGCAAGATTTATTACAAGGATGATTGAAAAGTACTGTGACTTGAATTCACACCATGGTGTTTCAAGAATTGGAATGGTAAAGAAGGCGATTGAAGTTACAGAGAAGCCTAATTTGAGACATTGCACTGCTACAAGATTTAAAGATTTCCATGCTTCTTACACATCTCAATTATCTTCCACTAATGCACGTCCAAGTAAAAGAAGGATGACAAGAAAATCCAACAACAAGGTATGAGCTTACATGTAAATGATGAGTGTTATATTAATTTGGAAATCTACAGGTTATATTAGACTTTTTCTTTTCTGGTTCTGTCTAGTAAATTGCTGTACGCTATGCCCCGGTTCTGAAGTGGTATGACTTTGGCGCGCATGCGAGAAAGTTACAGTTACTACTGCATATGCGCTTGTCTGATTTTAGACTAAATTGCACATTTGCTGATGGGATTCATGTGATCATTTACATTAATAAGCCAGTCGCAGGAATTGCTTTTGAAAGTAGTTGCATAATGATGAGAGGCTTAAAAGTGATCTGTTTCTGACCTTTTGTGCTGTATGCAAAATTCAAATCCAGGTGTAATATTTCCCCTAGAATAAAATAAGACAATACTTTAACAACTTTTTAGTACCTGTCACAGCTTAAAGAGTACAATGGCTCTGGGGGCAAGTGAAAGAGTACGGTACTACTAGTAACAAGAAGGAAGAATATTTCTTTAAAGTCGTTGTGCGAAACTTTGCACGAGACACATGAGCTTCTTCTTTTAGGTGAATCCTCTTTACCAGTTTATCAGTATGTGACTATGAGTAGTAGAGACATGTTTTAATTCTCTATTGCTCATAGAATGCAGGAAACAAAAAAGCCAAAAAATAGAGAGAGAAATGCAACTGTACATGTTTGGAAGTCTGCTCTCTCTGTCACACACACACAAACACTACTTCATCTTCTTAAATTACCCGTAAGTTAACAACAAGTGCAGATTAAAATGGCAAGGGCGGAAATGGTATAGACTTCCCAACTAGCGAATTTGGGGTAAAGAGGAAATGGAATGGTGATGGCCATGAAAAACACGGTTATGGTGAAGCATACACCAAAATTCTCAAGCACTTGGGCTGACACCAAGAACTTGGACTTGATGAATTTGCTAACAACAAAGGAAGCAAAAGCGAGCAAGATTGTTAGAGACAGCAAGTGGAAAGCTGTGGAAAGTTGGGAAACGGATACCAAAGTTATATCAATGGCCGAAGCCAAACAAAAAGTAACAATAAGTTCAGTCCATTCTATGTGTTGCACTTTTACCACACCAACTGCAGCTCGAGCTGGTGCTTCAGCTTGGTCGATAGCATCAACAGTAGAAGGTGAAGGCCTAGAAAGCTGGGGGTAACAATATTTTGAGAAGAGTTTGATAAATTTTGTTATAATTGTGACAATGAATAACTTGAAACAACTTGTCATATTCATACTCGATCGTAATCGATCGGGACAGTTGAAATTGAAAGCTATTTTGTTTTGTTTTATCGACTGATTTAACTGTTAATTGTGTCTAGTACTGTTGTGTGTACCATATATACTCGTATATTCGCATGCAGCTGCGAGGAACCTTCATAGCGGAACCTTCTTAGTAACATGATAGTGCAACCTTTTGTTTTTGTTTGTCACTTTAGGACTTTGGGACTTTCGGGACTAGGAAGAACTAGCTAGGATGGGGCTAAGGTCTGCGTCAACCATGGTGTCATCTAATAAACCCAAGCTTTTAGAAGAGGATTTGCTATTTAACTAACAAAACTGCTCTTTCTAGAAAGAAGCTTTTAGCATTCACACCTAAGATTTTATTCATATAAATCTTATTCAAGATCCACTCCTAGTGGATCCTCCAATTCCCTATCATTATTTTTTTTTATAGATTTAAGTCATGATTAAATAAATGTCACGTGCCACACATCTAAAAATAAAAAGGAATTAGAGGGGATCATTTCTCAAATCTTGTTATGAGTACATGAAATAAACAAATACACAATAGGGGGGAAAATCACACACAAGAAAAAAATACTACAGATTTTTGTGGTTCGACCTTTAAAACCTATGCATGCAAGTGCAAGCATAAACTAAGAGAAAATTCCACTAAAAAGTAGGAAGATTACAATAGTAAACAAAGACATTATCACAAAATCCATATCTCAAATACATCCAAATAAACTCTTATAATTAATAAAGACTAGAGAAATTTTGTTTGCTAACTCTAGTTGGGAACACTCTGTTTTGGGAACCAATAATTCAACATATAACACATGTAATCAGATAGTCATTTGCAAACTATTTTCAATGTTAATGTAGAACAGTGGGTACTAAAGGAGAGTTTTTAATTTGAAGCCAAGCAAAAGTTGGCCATGAAAATATTTTATAAGCGACGCCAAGACCGTCAAAATTAAGAGTTTTTTATTGTATGTGATGATGCCAATACATTTGCACTTAGTGCACTCAATCAAGCAACATAAACAATTTTTTATTTTTATAGTCTCCACCAAATCCCTATGGTTTCATGAATATATAAATCAAGTCCAACTAGTAATTCACCTTGTGCTAAACAACAAACTTAGCCATCTTATTTCATGAATTATTTGCAATCCCAATTTTCTAAAAAAGAAAAAACAGAATATTACTCCCATCAACAATTTCACTAACAAAGTAGAAGCGAACATTGATATGATTGGTTTGAAAGTGATAGGCTCACTTTTTCCCTAGTTGTATTGCATTCTGACGGTCACAAATTGCACAAATGTGGTCACAATGAATCCTTAAGTTTTCAAGTAAAATATGTAACCAAATAGCCTACTTGATGGCTTTTGTCACAGGCGTGTATTCAAACTTAAAGATTGACAATGCAACAGTTGATTGAAAATGTCGACCTCTAACTCACCAGTGCTTTAACATATATAAAGAAAGCAATCTTCATGTCAAGAAGCATCAATTCAAGATTAAATTGTGCCATGAAAGCTAGCTCAATAAGAATGGAGGAATGCTTAACAACAAGAGAGAATACCTAATTGTATTCAACCCTTTCTCTTTAAGCAAAACCTTACAAATCTAGCCTTAGATCGCATGCTATATTTTTCTGTAGTTCATAATTCTTTTTGTAATTCTACTTGCACCTTAACATTAGGAATTTGTATTAAATCCCCCTATCATTTGATTAAGGACTTCAAAACCTTTATCATTTCGCACTTAACCAAGAGTTGAAGAAAATAGATTTCATGGCTCTAGGATATATTTTTGAATCCTTTGCATGATAATATGTAGGGTGTAACTAAGGAATCATAATTAGTAACAAGAGATCCATTCCATACGTCTAGGGGATCTAGTAGATATCTCACCAGATCTTTTAGACAAAGCCCAAGCAACTTATGCCAGCACATGACGAAACTTGAAGGAAGAACTACAACATTAGATGTGTTGAATTCATCGGGTTTCTAGATGTGAAACTCGCTATTTGACAATAAGAACCCACCATCAATTGATCTAGTACTTGGATTGTGCGGACTTCAGGTCTAGTGCCTTTAGGTTGGACGGATTTGTTGGGTTTGAATTAGGGTTAGCTACCTCTAAGGCCTATAATTGAAATGATTTGATAAATTTAAGTTTTAATTGACAAAATTAAAGACCTAGCTCATACTCTAAATCACAGACCCTTGGATGTAATTTCCCACCCTCCCCGAAAAAAAGAAAAATCCCTCACACCAAAATGGAAACCGGCAGAATATTATTATAGGCATGAATGAGTAAAATGGTCCATTACTCCACTGTAATAAAAACTAAAAAGGCCCAAGAAATTTGGCAGGGTATTTATCTCGGACAAAAAATTCAGAGCATCAAGAAGAAAAAAGACAAAAAAAAGAAAGAAAGAAAGAAGGATTAAAGAGAGAAGCAGAGACATGGCTCGTAGCATCTCCTATGTGACAGGCTCTCAGCTTCTCTCTATCAAAAGCCGCCCTAATATTGCTATCATCGATGTCAGGTACAGTCTCTACCACACACTTGTCTCTGCATAAAATAGAATCAGATATTGAGGTAGTTTTTTTTTTTTTTTTTTTTTTTTTGTGTGTGGCTATTTTGTAGGGATGACGAGAGGAGTTACGATGGGCATATAGCTGGGTCTCTGCACTTCGCTAGTGACACTTTCAGTGACAAGATCTCCAATCTCGTTCAGCAAGTTAAGGGAAAAGATACCCTTGTTTTCCACTGCGCTCTCAGTCAGGTTTCTTTCCATTCTCAGACCCTATAACGATTTTTTGATGTTATCTTTGATTTTTTTTTCTGATTTGCTTACCTGGGTCGTTTTCTATTGGGTGTTTTATTTCGTTTTTGAATTCAATTGTTTATTGGGTTTCTTCAATTCTATCCCTTTCATCTCCATTTTATTTGTTTGTGATTTTCAAAGGTTCAGTGAATTATTGTATTAGCTGCAGTACTTTATTACAGGTATTGTGTAGAAAAATATCTAAAGCATATTAAGTTGATTAAGGATATGCACAATGAAGTTATAGTGTGAGTTTCTATCACCATAGGTTTGCGTCAAGGATCAACGTTAACTCTATATCTCATGACACTAGTTATGGATAAGCTCACTAGGGTGATTCAAATGAAGTCCTTGGTTCAGAATACATAAGATGTAACTTTGGTAAAGTTAGAAACAAAGATGAAGGAGTTGTAAGATTTGATGATCTAGAGATACAAAATAGTGAGTGCTTTAGTTATCTTGAATAAATAATTCAGAGGATGGAGAGATTAAGAATGATGTGAATCATAAGATAAGAGCATGGTGGATGAAGTGGAGAAGTGCATTAGGAGTATTGTGTGATTGTAAAACAGTAGAATACCTATTAAGTTAAAGAAATTTTTTTATAAGACTGCTATAGAATAGTTATGCTCTATGGTACTGAATGTCGGGCTCTTAAGAAGCAATATGTTTATAAAATGAGTGTAGTTGAATGGTAATGTTAAGATGCATTGGTGGAAATATAGGGAATGATAGGATTTGAAATGAATAAATTCACTTAAAAATAGGAGTGGCCCCTATTGATGAAGTGATGAGAGAGAGTTGCTTAAGATATTCATGGTTTGTTCGTGTGTAGAGGGGAGTGATTACTGCACTAGTGAGGAAAAAAATGTTGATTCAACTTGAGGGAATAAAAAATAGGTAGAGAAAAACCTAAAATAACATTGTTAGAAGTAGTAAAAAATGACATGTCAATTAAATGGGTAACAGAGAGTATAATTTTGGATAAGATTGAATGATGGAAAACAATACATGTAACCAACACAAATTGGTCTGTTAGGAGTCAACATGTTGGGATTATGTGAAAAAGCTGATGTGGTTCTTACTAACTGATGTGGTTAAGTGAGTGTGTGAGTTGTGTGATGGAATGGCTGACTTCAAGCGCAGCCAGGCCTCCTAAAAAGAGAATTAGAAAGACTAAGAGAGAGTAGAGAGATGAGAGACTAAAGAAGTTGCTTATTTTCATTTATGTCTTCTGAACATTGTATTGCAGCTTATATGGGCCTAAGCTGCTTGCGTACTCACTCTTAACAAATATGCAAACTGATTTACTGTTGGCTATTAACAACTTTCTTACTGCCTAAAAGAGTCGTAATTGGACACATGCAGAATTGTCACATGGCAATAAGCCAAGTGGTTACAGCTTGATAGAGTTGATGCACACGTGGCATCACATCACTACCTGCACACATGCATATGGTAGTACCTAGTACACATCCTTAATGTCAAATAACAACTACACTGGTGTTGTATCAACACAGTGGCAACATCTGCATAACAGTAGAACCTGCATAACACAACAACAACTCTTGCATGACAGCACTGGCATAACAGCAGCTTGAGGCACAGCATGACACTATTACACAGCAACATAGCAACAACTAGCGCCACTTGACACCTAGCAGCATCAGTTTTGGATACAGCCACACGATTGCAATAGTAATGAGTAATGACAAGTCAGGTACCAAACAGATTAAGGCTTGATTGTTGTTTTTTATTAGTTAGATTAGTGTTAGAAACATATGTTGAAGCCCTCTAAGCAATTAGTTTCATAATTTTTGTTCAGTCACATAATAATATGAAGTCAATGCAGTCTGAAATCTGAATTGCATCCACAATTTTTGATCAGCTGTTATTGGGGAGTGCTCAATAACTATTGCATTGGGATGTACCAATTAGTTTATGAGTTTGTGGAAAATAACTTAGACTTGTCACCAAATCATTTGTCCTGGTATCAAACCAGTCAATTGCAAAATTTGCAATGAAGTAGTGCCTTGTTTCTGCAACTCAAACTTGTCACCAAATCATGGGTCCTGGTAACAAACATGACAATTGCAAATTCACAAGGAAGTAGTGCCTTGTTTCTACAAGATGGGTGTGTTATTGAATTGTCCAGAAAAAGAATTGAGTTAAATCTGGAAGGGAAGAAAGTATATTTGCTGTCTCTGTCCTCTAATCAATTCTTTTTCTGGCATAATATTGAAGCTTGGAAAATTCAAGTTGGTTAGTGAAAGTAGATTATTTTGACTACCTTGTTCGTGTAAGACTTGTCTTGTCTGAATCTGGATGGACTTACATGTTTTCTTGAAGGTGTCTAAGTTGCACGTCAGATTTGAGTCCTCCACATTGACTTTAAGTGATATAGGAAATCATAAATTATTATTTGAAAAAAAAAAAAAAAAAACTTGTGGATCTTTACAGTATTGTTTCACATCTAATAAACTAGTAACCTTGCTCTTAGCCATGTCCAAGCTTGTTTTAAAATAATTATCCGCATAAAGAGTTAAAGCTCTTTCTGTTAACTGTTGGAGGCCACTTTTTGGAAGTTTTTGGACAGGTCGTGACATCCTAGAAAACCATTCTCTTTTCATAAAAGACCAGCATGCATTAGCCAGATTAAAATTACGAAGTGTGTGGAGGTACGCTAGAGGATCTCTTACAAAAGAATTGTTGAGAAGTTAAAGGCATATGTAATTAGATGTAAAAGGACTCTACATATTCAAATGTTAAATACATTGATTTACTATGTCTATCACATGTCTCTCGGACCACTTTTGAAAAGAACTTTTTCTTAAATTTTTGCACATTTCATTATTTCAAAAACGTCAAAAGCCACAGGGCCTTGCAGATCCAAGGAGCAATGAGTTGGCTATATTTATATTGAGGAATTACTTATTAAAAAAAATTATATTGAAGAATTAGTGGGAGTACAAATCAAACTCAACTAGTGGAGAAAGCCTATTACAAAGGTGATATGAGCAATCATTCATTGAATGATTAACTGGCTCCCTTTTCCCCTCACTCATGTAACTCTACATGGATTATATGAGGTGATTGGCAAGATCTTGTCCAAAAAGGCCATGTTTTTTAATGTAGAGACCTTTGATGAGATCTTATATCTCTTATCTACTTGCATGGAAAACTGCTCTCTTAAAATGTAATTCTTGTAGAAAATTCTTCAGAGTTATTAATCCAATCTATAGTCTTCAAGATTCTTCTAACTCTATATCCTATGACAGCCAAACTTCTGCATATGCATTTCAGATAACTGTTTTTTATTAATCAAAATTGTTGTGATTTCTTATCGCCTTAGCATTTATACTGAAACTGCACTCAAAAATTCTGTTCCCATTCTGACCGAAACTATTACCTAAATTTTTCTTTTTTTTTCATACAAAATGTGTACTAGAACTGTTTACATATAGTTGTCTTTTAAATACAGCTTGTATATTTCATTTGCAGTTGTTTCAGAATAGTGTTCTGTTTCTTTATAGAAAGTATAAATAAATAATCACTTCAACATTTTGCAATAGTCACCAGCTCCATAAATATTATGAAGCATTGGAAATTTATGTGCCAAATCTCTCCTCAATTTATTATCTATTTCTTTTCTATAAGTTCAGAAACTAAAATTATATATATACTTGAAGGTTTTCCTGAAAGATTTATTCAATGTCATGATTCTCTAGGTTCGTGGACCAACTTGTGCACGAAGGCTTGTCAACTATCTTGAGGAGATGAAGGAAGATACAGGAATAAAGAATATTATGGTTCTGGAACGTGGCTTTAATGGCTGGGAGGCTTCTGGTAGACCTGTTTGTCGCTGCACTGATGTTCCCTGCAAGGCCGAGAGTGCATGATAATTTGTTGAAATGAATCCCGGATGGGAAGGAAGCATATTCATGCTGTGACCATCCGCATACACTACTGGTTTACAGAATGGATGACTAAACAATTATATTACTTCATAATATAGAATGTGTAACCTTTTGTTGGTCCAACATCGAATTTATAGCCTTTGAACTGCTCCAAGGCGGCTGATCCATCTTTTTGCTTAGTTTCTTGGGCAACTTTTCAATCATAATGAATGGAAAAACAATTTGCTGTTAACTATAGGGTACTTATTATTCTTTTTGGGGATGATACTAGAAAAGGAGAAATGTGCATTTTCATGTCACACGCACATGACCACGAGCTATTGTGACTAGAGTGCCATGGACAATAGTAGATATTTCATTATACGTATGGTTGTTGTAGCCGGAATGTGGAGCTCCAGTCCGGTATTCAACCATTTCGGGAAATCGGAGGGGATTCTTTTCCATATATTAGTCTTGAAAATTGCACTCTTCTGCTCTTCACGCACCTGATCACCTCCAATATAAAACAGTCTTGACATCTCACCGGCTCTCAATACAAGTTTTGAAACAAATGTTAAAATTATATAGACATTTAGCAGTAGTGCTAAGTCGCTGATAAAAGAAAAGAAAAGAAATATTGAACGCAAGTAACCAAAATGTTTATTAAAATCGGCTATAAAGATAGTAAAATGCAATAAGTTTAACCTCTTTTTTTTTCTTCTTTATTTAGGGTTCTAACTTTTTGGAATTGGACATAAGATAAATTCACTAGGACGCTAAGAAGCCTTGGAAGCTTTCTAAAAGCTAGAAGAGTGGCAAAAGTTTAAATAATAAGGTTAGACATGTAAAATTATTAATTTAAAAACTCTTAAATTTTAGATAATTCTATCCATGTTTATATAATAGGGACCAATAATTCTATCCATGCTTCCCCCTCCCTATGTTTCTCTGTCAAATTCAAAATTTAAAAGTAAAACAGCTCTTTTTAGAGTCTCAAACATTTTTTTTTTAATCTCTCTCTCACGTTAGTCAAGTATAATACTTCTACATTTTTTATATAAAAAATAAGCAGTTTTTTTTCAATCTCTCTCTCTACTATTTTTACATTTAACACATCCTAGAATACATAAATCTCATCACACTCTTAGGGAATTTTGCAAATTAAAAAATAATTAAATCACGAAATACAATGAATGGAAAGTTTTGTTTTTAGAAAAGAAAAAAAATAGAAGTCTTTGAGCATGTGAAAGTGTGTGTAGTGGCCAGTGATTATTTAACCCTTTTTTTAATGAATTTTTACGATCAGTTTTAACATCTAAATCCATTTATTAAAAAAAAAAAAAAAAACAATTAATACGTATATATTTTTTGCGCTTTTGTTAACATGTGGCCTATTAGCTCAGCTGGTTAGAGCGTCGTGCTAATAACGCGAAGGTCGCAGGTTCGAAACCTGCATGGGCCAAGAACTTAAACTTTTTTACTTTTTTTTAGTTATGTCGTTTTGCTCGTTTTCCAAGATGCAGTTATGTCGTTTTGAAAAAAATGCCAAAAACGGTATGTCGTGTAGAAATAAAAACAGAATAGACTAAATAATATTAAAAATATGAAATGACGAACTTACCCTTCTAATTCTCAACAAAGTCGTTTCCAAAGGCTTCTTCTATATAACCATCAAGTACCGCGTTCTCTAAGCGTGAAACCGCAAAATCAATCTCCAATTCTCCGTTACTCTTAGGTAACACCGAATCGAAGATCCCAATTCTACGATTTTCCAAAATGGTAAGTCCTCAGTCTCTGAATCTGAAGCCCCAATTCTCAATTATTCTAATTATCGTATAAAAAAATAGAGTAAAATTGTTATAATCAATGTTGTTTGTTGTTTGTTGTCAGGTTTGCTTGGCATGTCTGTTACCGCTTTTCCTCGTACCCATCGTCAACGTTCTTCCTGTTCTCTTCTATTACTTCATCGTAAGACACACCCTCTATTGTCTCTTCCAATTCATCTATGCCCAATTTGTGTTTTAATTTTTTTTCTATTTAATAAATTCCAACTTTATTGGGGTATTGATTTTATTTCAAATTTTCATTTGTGTATGTGTAAAATTGACAGGGAAAAGTTTATGCTTTGTTTGGTTGGGAGTACAAGAAGCCGGAGAGGGCTCCTGCGGCTTGTCCTTATAAGCCTGCAGCAACCAAAAAGGATATCAAAGTGAGTCAACAACCAATGCTATTTTTTTTTTTTTTAAAAATTTATTGATCTGTTAGAGATATATATTAGACATATTAGCCCAATATAATAAGTCCAACCCCAGACCATGTTAAATATATTATTATTAGCAACATGATGTGTTATACCATGTTGTATATGCCAGAGTAGATCCGGAAGGAGAAGCATATAATAGGATCATCAAGAACACGAGGGTTACGTGGTTCAGCCTTGTCAGCCTATATCCATGGAGGAATCCCTTAAGGGCTACATCTTTATTATGTATAAGAGCGTAATACAATAACCTGTGTTACAATGAGCCATAACATTAGTATATATAGGCGACTAAACCGTCGACTACTAGTACAAGCAGGATTGGACTTGAGCCTATTACATTGGGCTAATATGTCTAATATATATCTCTAACACTCTCCCTCAAACTCAAGGCGGAAGTTCGATGAAGGCTTAAGGTTGGATAAGCATGAGAAGATTCATTGTGGTTTTTTCAAAGTCATTCTTCAAGGCATCTCCAAGGAATCTTCTCATGCTTGTCCAACTTCAAGCCTTCATCGAGCTTCCGCCTTGAGTTTGAGGGAGGGTGTTAGAAATATATATTAGACATATTAGCCCAATGTAATAGGCCCAAGCCCAGTCCTATTTGTACTAGTAGTCTAGGGTTTGTTATGGCTTATTGTAACACAGGTTATTGTACTACACTCTTATACATGATAAAGATGTAGCCCTTAAGGGATTCCTCTGTGGATATAGGCCGACAAGGCTGAATCACGTAACCCTCGTGTTCTCAGTGTTCCTATCCTATGTTTCTCCTTCCGCATCCACTCTAGCATACACAACATGGTATAACACATCGCATTGCTAATAATATTATATTTAACATTTTTTTTTTTTTTACGTGGTTCAGCCTTGTCAGGCTTGGGCCTATTACATTGGGCTAATATATGTCTAATATATATCTCTAACATGATCATTCAATTAAAAAGCATTAGCAATTTGACGCAGTTTTTTGTTTTTGCTATGCCAAAATACAATTTTGATTCCTTTAATTTAGTTCCTAACAAATTTTAAGTGATGGGTTATAGTACTTTTTGGTTTGGACGCGTTATCTAAGGGACTAAAAGCAATCACTTTAAACTTACTAAAATCATTCATAGGCTAAACAGTCCAACCTTCTTGTGATTTGCATGTAATATGTACAGGGTTTTGAACTGCATTTGTGAAGAGTTATTAATACTTAGACAGAAAAGAAATTTAGGATGGTTTTAGTTATTGTATGTGATGTGTGTTTGGATCAATACGTAATGTGATTCGTGGATCTCATTCGTTTATAATATGAAATTTGTGACTCATACTTCCAAATGCTACCATAAAATTTTGGTAGATTCTCTGCAAATGGGGTCTTTGCCTTATAGTTCCAACCATTAAATGTGTTGTCTTTGATTTGTTGGACCAAACCAATTTGTATTACAGAAAGGAGGAGACTTGTTAATTGGGTTGCTAGCCTGTTCACCACTATGGTGGCCTCTTACGATTTGTATTAGTGTCTTAAGAATGTGTAGAACTGAAGAATCCTTTTGAATAAACATATGGATAGTGATGGCTGGTGGGTTGATAACAAGGCTTTTGTTCTTTTTTTTCCCAATGTGAAAGATACTTCAGATTGAAATTTAGATTAGATGGGGTGTGCTATTCTTTATGTTTTGCAGCAAAGAAGTTGAAATTCAAGTTGTAAATGGCAGTTTACATGGTTTTGAGTTTAATGGTTATAGCTATATGCTTAGAATCTGGATTCTAGAAACAAATATACATGTGCACCTACTTGGAACTAAGATCTTTGATTCTTCCTTTTATTTCTTTCTTGAGGCTGAAGATTGGGATTTGATGCAATTGTAGACCTTGCGCAGTTGGAAATACATTAGGAAGTAGTTGGAGGGAAAGTAAGGAGGGACAGAATGAGTATTGCTTATATTCTATGGTAAAAGTAAAAATTAAGCTTAAGTTACCCTTAATAACTGGAACAAGATTACAGCAATATACTTTTTTAGACAAAATTAAAGAAAAGGAACTACTTCTCTATGACTACCAAAAATATACTGTCACAACAATTCTTATGAGTCGCCATATTTCACTCATCTTGATTTCCTGGATAGTTATTTGCTCTTGTATAGTCACGGAAATTTAGTTCCTTGCTTCTCTCTCTCTCTCTCTCTCTCTCTCTTTTAAAGTGATTCAAATTAAACGTAACATTGTAGAAGATTTTTATGTACATTAGTATGTAGTGTACTTTTGAAATTTCAAATTTGAGGAAAGCTTGTGGAGTTGGTTTCAAAAAGTGAGAACTCTCTTTTCTTCATTGGAGCAGAATGTACAAAATAATGTCTGTTTCTTTTTTGTTGTGGTTTCGGGGGGTGGGAGAGGATTTTTGCATTGGAGACCTTGATGGCTATTACTCCTTTTCATCTTGGTAGTATGAAACAGATGATAAGTTTCAATTTTTATGATTTTATTTTTTGTATTATTTTGGATAGATATGCTTCTTCTGGCTCCTGAACTTTCAAGTTCTGCTTGTGTGGGCATGCACATGCATGCAAATATGGATGTTTTATGGCAGTGCTTGTTTTGGTGGTCAAGGCCTCCTTGTATGCTAACTGTGATAGGATTTCCAATGTTTTCAGGTGGGGGCTGAGGGTGAATCTGGTGCACCAGAGACGGCTTCAATATCGGCAGGAGTAACAGATGCCAAGCAAGTGGGAGTGACAGATGACAAGCAGGACTGAGTTGGGATCACTTTCTTTTGCATGAACATCAAACATCAAATGTAACCAACGTGAGGCTTTACTTGGGTTAGGTGGCTTTCATTAAACGTTTGGCTTCGGTGAAGAAAGCCCTTGCTAAGTAAGATATAGTTTGTTTAATTAGCTGAGCTACACATTTGTTGGAAGCTGCAGAACCTAGTATTGTATGAAACGGTAAAAAATGCATCAAATGATATTGGCAATTGTCGTTCCACCTAAAAATGGCAATTTGCATTAGTTCACCTTTTTATCCCCCTAATAAATTTCTCTTGGTTGAGAACTCTTGATGCAATCTATTTTTTACATAAACCAGTATTTTTAAGGGTTTGGGACCTTTTGGTGGATGATTAGATTTTTTGTTTTTCAAAGATTGAAATGTAAAATGTTGGGTTCGGTCAAACAGCCCATTGTCTAGCGTTGTCTCCAGGACTTCCCAATCGAGGTCCAATTCAGTGTGTGCTTTGTCTTGGTAGTTTGTCCTGATTGTTTAGAAGTAAGAACTGAACTGCTATCTCTAGTTTCTTTTGAAAGCTAGGCAGAAGAGTATGGATTCAATCCAAGGTAAAACTACTAATGAATGGTCCAGCCCATAATCAAATTATATAACTTGGGGCTGCTCACGCATCTCCCTGCTATGTATGCCTCGTTGCCACTATGGCTTCTAATTAACTCTTTTGATTATCGGAGTTTGTGATTGAATCTCGTTCACATCAGAGATGAGAGTTTAAGAAAGAGAATTCGAAATCATCACACATGCGAGATTGATATTTGAGAGAAGGTTAGGCCCCTTTTGTGGCCTAATCATTCAAGAAATTCAAAAAACGAATAAAAATCTACCTTTGAGAGAAGTTAAGCCCCCCTTGTGTGGCACAATCATTATAAAAAATGTACCATTGTGTATGCGCGTGCATGTGTGTGTTTTTTCAATGAACAAAGTAACTTTTATAATTTTATTCAAACAAAGTTTAACAAACTAAGAATTGTAACAAAGAAACATACTTACCAACAGAGAGCCTAAACAGGCATCAAACTACTACTACATACAAGCATCAAACACTGAATAAGCAATAAGAAACATAAAGCTTTGTTCATAATAGAGTTTTTAATACTCCTGCACATAGCCAATCTAAATCTAAAACCTCTTGATTCTTGAAGCTCTAATATCAAAATCAGCTCTGCAACTCACTCAATGAATTCTAAAATTCTCTCCATCCACACAATTATAGGCATAGGCATACATGATGAGCTTGCCAAACTTTGTTATTTCCTTGAAAACAATTTATGCATATGCCATAAAATACTGGAAAAGTTGGCATTTTGCTTAAATAATCAAATACTTGATCTTGTAGTGGGTGTAAGTAACTGTGTAGGACAGTAGGACCTTAAATGAAGAAAATATATATTTTTTTTAGAAGGCATAGTTTTTGGCACGTGTCATCAACTAAGCAACACTTTTAAAGCATGATGATCAGGGGGCCCTTTGTTTATCAAATTTTTGTGGACATTACTGTCAAAATGTCATTGGAGTTTCGCTTTCAATTAACTGGCGAATCTACGGTAACGATTTTGTGGGACAATTTTTCATTTGGCATACCTTGTAGTTGCGGTGAAAGGCAAGAGAGTTTAGGGCCACACCATTTGATTGAAAATGACAAAAAGAAAAAAAAAAGTTACTGCTTACTAGTTACTACTACGTTTACGTTTTGTACTTTGGTCTGCGTATAAGGTTGTTGGATTCGAAGGGTGAAATTGATCTTTAATTACAATTTTGGGATTGAAGCAATGGGATAGAATTAGATGCAAAAGTCGAACTTGAAAAGCTTTCTGGTAAGTTCAAGCTCTATCTCTACTAATAGTGCTTTTTACTCAATTGTGTAGTCTCACTCAAACTTGAATCAATCATAGTTATTAGCAAACTGTGTTGTACGGATGCTTGGACAAAACGAGTGAGTGGGATTTTGTTGCGTTTTTGGAACCTTCATGTTTTTATTAAACTTAGATATATCTGACATGTATGTTTGATTTTGTGCAAACTATATTTACTTTCTGTATAGATGAATTAAAGTAAGGAAATCTTTTCATGATTGGCAATCTGTACAGTGTGTCTAGCCCAAAAGTGTCAAACAGGAATTTAGTAAGAAAATATTATCATGGACTGAGATAATCCCTCAAACGACTTGTGATTTTGCCGGGATGACTTTATATATATATATATATTAAAAAGATTGTTGGGATGACTTCATCATTAGATAGTCGATAGCGTTACATTACAACATAGCAATTAACAATAAGTCTAGTTCCAGTTCCAGGCTTCCAGCAACTATGTAGAATAATTATAAATGTAAAATAAGATTTCTGTCCTGAGGATTATATATATATATATATATATATATATTAAGAAATAGTAATACTTATTAGAACACACAAGCACGCAAGTAGTATATATAGGGTTTTTTAAACTAGGATTATATATATACACACAAACACATAAAACTTGTAACTATTTTTTTTTTTTATATAAAAAGTGCAGGTGTCATCTTAGGTATTTCGATTTTTTTTTTTTTTTTTAAAGAGATAATACTATAAAGTCTATAATAGTCACTTTTATTAGCATGAATTGCAAGTAACTAGTCTGATATATCTCAATTATGTGTGCATAATAATTATATTATTAATATTAAGACAATAATTGCTTGTGGGATGGGGGTAAAGGCCGGAGTTCAAGTCTCCAGAAAAGAGTTTCACACACATATACACTTAGATTAAATTAGAGTATAATTTCTATCTTGTATTAAAAAATAAAAAATAAAAAAGATAATTTCTATCAAGAAAAAAATATTAAGACAATAATTGGATTTGATGATTCACATGGTATTTGGTAGCCAAAAATAGTCAATATGTGAAATCAAATTATATTATGAGCAAGACTTAGATATAGTACTTAGGTGTTGTTTCTTAAATTCCCCTCTTAAGATTCTACCATGTGGATTTTTTATCATAGGATGAAAGTGTATTTTTTAGTAAAGTAGCCACATTGCTAAATCTTAAAAGAGGAATCTAAAGAATAGCACCTAAGGTACTGTATCTAAGTTTTGTTTTTATATTATTATAGTTGCCTAAGATTTTATATTTATTTATTTTTTTGAGTAAAGTCGGCTAAGACTTTCAAAGAGAGGGTTTGAGGTTATCCATCTTGACTTATTTCTTAGAATGAATGAAACCTTAAATAGAATAAATTTTAGTAGATATAAGTAGGTGATAAGAATATAAGGAAGGAAAATTATAGGACGAAAATAATAATTATTATCAATAATAATTATAATAATAACAAGTAAATAATTCGAAGGAGTGGTGGCTTAATTTAAAGAGCTACTATTTGTATTTCCCAAAAATAAACACCTAATATTCTAAAGATTTTAGACCTCTCTCTCTCTCTCTCTCTCTCTCTCTCTCTCTCTCTGTTTTTCTTTTTTTTTTTGATAAAAAAAACACACATTGTTAAAGTAAAATATAAACGGTATTTAAATGCATCTTTTTATGGAATCCTTGTCCACTTAGAGCATTCTCATCAGCTTTCTTATAAAAAATGTCATTTTAACACATCAAAAACTTACTTTATTATTTTAACACACCATTTTACAATTCATCATTTATCACATCTTCTATTCTACAATTCTATACATTAAAATAATATATCCAACACATTAAATAATATATTAACTCAAAACCGCCATAAACTAACCACCAACGGCAACGACAAATCACCACCAACGGCATATCAACTGCCACAAACTACAATCACAATCACTGGATCTCCAACAAATTCCAAATCCAAAAACCTCAACAAAAGAGAAAAGAAAAAGAAGAAAAAACTCAAAATCTTCAACAAACACCGCCGCCCACTACAGCCACAAACATCGTCAGCCCAAAACTCAACCAACCATGACACCACGACCGGCCCAAAATCCCAACCCAACCGATCAATCAATGACCCAAAATCCACACATCAAAACCTAACCCAAATCTCACACCCACGACCCAATTAAGAGATCTGAAGGTTGGTGGCGAGGGCTGTGGAGGTCGGCAGCGAGGGTTGTGGAGGTTGGCAGCGAGGTGAGGTGGCGAGAGATCTTGAGCAGGGAGGACTGAGAGGGAAGAGATAGAGAGTGACGGAGAGAGAAGAAATGAGAGAGAAGAGAAAAGAATAAAGTGATGAGAGAGGAGAGAGAAAAGAGAATAAAAAAATATTAAACCCTTATAGCATTTCTGTCCATACGCTTTCATATTTGAGAGTATACTGTAACATGTCTCAAAATTTTGACACATTTAACACACCTCATGATACTCTGTTTTTGGTGTTTGGTGTGCCAAATGCCAAATATTTGGCATTTGGCACACCTAATGAGAATGCTCTAATATGCACTCAAATCCACAATATGATGCTTTTTCCTCAACTTGTTTTTTTGGGGGGGGGTGGGGGGGTGGGGGGGCTATTATTCTAATCCCTTCTCCATCCCACTAAATTCAAATTAAATATTACCAAGCACTTTTCATGATTCTTATACACACGTCACACATCATAAATATTTAATCAGTTTAATTTCTCGACTTTCTAATAATTAGGTATATATGTCCTTCAGTTTTAGTTTTATATGAACATTTGTACTATTCTAAGATCATGCATGATGCATCATATCTAAATAAAATAAAAATTTTGAAGCATAGTTATGAGATTAGGAAATTACATGAATTGTCCTAAATACTTATCAAGTTGGAGAAAATAATTAGATCTTATAAGTCGATAAAAAGTCCAAGATAATTTTTTTTTCCTTTTTAGATTTCTATTAGGCGGTCTTCTTGTCACCGTGAAGAGGGGTGTTTGGGGTCTTTTCTAAGAAACTATCCATCAAAATTTTTATTTTTCTTTATTCCATTTAAATATTTTAACTTTGGATGGGTATGATTTTTTTAAAGTAAGAGGTTGAGTTAAACCCAAACTAATTTCTTTTTTCATAAATCTCTTCCCTCCAATTCTCAATTTCCCTGGCTATCATCACTTGTCTCCAAACCATGCTCTCCAACTTCGCATTCTACCGTAAAATCTTTGACACCATGAACTGTAGTGCAACAATTTCACCACAAAGATCAAATCGGCCCTAATGACTCGAAACTTAAGTTATTAGATAAACTAAAAGTAGCAAAGTCCAACATCTCCGATCTCCTTAGCATAGTTGATTTGTTATAGACTAGCACTTTCACGTCATTGGCGCACATAAGCTCACAATGAAGTTTGTATTATTGACGACAATCATGGTTAAAATGTCAATGAAAGTATAGCATAATTTTCTCCAAATTGGTTTGAAAAAAAAAAAAAAAAATTTTAATCCATTATATGTCAACTCAAAAAACAATCCACATATATTTTTAGTTACATAACTTACTTAATAATTATTTAATTTATTCAAATGATTTAATGAATGAGTAATTTTATACACATTAATAAATTATTTTTTTTTTGAATATTTATGTAATGGGTTAGATAATTCTAAAAAAAATCAACTACAATAAGTAGTCATGTGATGTGAATAGAATGGTCTTTAAGAGGAATTGACTATTGAGGATGGACATGAAGTCATGGGCACTATAGTATACATATGCATAGGCCCTAGTCCTTATCTTGTTGCCACTTGTTAGAATTGACTTGAACACAATGAGGATTTTAGGACCCATTCCTGCCAACCGACAAAGAAACCGGCCATTGAACATGTGTCCACCTAGAATATAAGAAAAAAAAAATAAAAAAAAAAAAATTAAATAATTCTAATAACATAAAATCTTTTTATAATAAGCAATCATGCGAGCAATACAAGAGAAGATGTGGACTATGTTGTTTCTTTCCCTCCCCAAATTGCAGGAACTTGTTTCAATCACATAGTTTTTCGGCCAATTTCAGATCGTGGACCCATCTTTCTTTTTTTAATTCTTTCAATTTTTTTTTTTTTATTAAACCCTAAACTACATTTATTGGACTTGGGTTGCTTCCACATGTGAAATGGGGGGTTTGCTGTTGTCATTTTCGGGGGAGTAGAGTGTAACTTCTATGAGGACGTTATCAATATCATACAACTTCTTGTGAATTGTTTTTCTTTGAATTTTACTCCTGAAATTGAGGGATGTTTGAATTTTAATCTCTAAAAATTGAGGGTGTTTGAATTTTACACTTTAAAGTTTCAGAATTTAGAAATGTAAA
Source organism: Quercus tomentella (assembly GCA_028535165.1). Taxonomy (NCBI): domain Eukaryota; kingdom Viridiplantae; phylum Streptophyta; class Magnoliopsida; order Fagales; family Fagaceae; genus Quercus; species Quercus tomentella. The sequence continues at coordinate 5,492,359 of JAPQVY010000012.1, forward strand.
ATTCAAACGCTCCTAAACTTTAGAGGATAAAATTCAAATTTTAAAACGCCAATGTGTAAAATCCAAACTCCCTCAAATTTTAAGGGTAAAATCCAAATTCTAAAACTTCAGGATGTAAAATCTAAATACACCCAAATTTTAAGGGTGTAATATGCAATTTACTCTAAATCAAATTACAAACTACACCTTATAAATTTGATATTTTCTTCTCTAAAGTTAAAGAATTTTGGATTTAGGCCTCTAAAGTTCTGTAATACTTTGATTTGAGTTTTTTTCTATGATCATTATTGAGGTGACTGTTAAGAACCAAATAAGCTTTAATAATTAATTCACTAAACTGTTTTTAGAACAAAAAATGTATAATTTAAGGCAAAATCATTTTTTTCTTTATATTCATCATTTCGAATAAAAAAAAATCCAGCTTAAGCATTCCAAAATAATAAAAGACTAAATTGAAATCATTCATATAAAATATTGTTTTTACAATTTAAGAAGAATAAAGACTTAAATTGTAAGTAAAATATGATATCCCTTTTGGTCTGTGCATTTTAAGCAAAGATTTATACTCCCTTTTTAAAGGGTTCATAATTACCCAATGAAACAACAAAAAAGGTGACTGACTTAATTTCCAAACAAAATGACCAAATGGCTATTGGCCAATAATTCTTGCAGTTTGGTTTGGTTCCTTATAGTTTATGCATATCCAATGTACAAAATACTGTTTGGCCAATTTAGTGAAAGCATGTCTTTTCTCACCAAAGAATTAAAAAAAAAGCACCACAACAATTTACTTAACCTTTGCTATAACTTATTATGTGACGAGTTGTAAGAATTGAAAATGTGAACTTGTATGGACCTATCATTTTTTCTTCATCGCTAACAATTCGTTATGTGGCGAGTTATAGCAAAAATGGTATAAAATGTTGTAGTATTAACATTGGTCAAGAAAAAAAAAGTGAAATCATGGCGTCATAGTATTACGTCAAACATAATCAACACCCTCCACAATGGGAACGCACGCATAAATTGGTAATGACTGATGAGAAAGCAATATGTTTGTTTTTTTTTAATGTTTTGGGTTTGAAGAATCAAGAAAGCAACCTTCCCCAGATCCACTGGTTGAGGCATCTTTATCTTCTTCACTGAAGTGGACTCCACCTTAGTTATGACTCTTAACAACGACTTTAATCAAATATAAAGTATAAACTATGTCATTAGTCACTTCCATGTAGAAAATGGCAATTTGCTGTAGTTCACCTTTTTTTCTCTCCTAATAAATTGCTTTTGGTAGAGAACTCTTGGTGCAATCTCGACTAAAAGTCTAAAATATCAAAGGATTAGAATTATTATTATTATTATTATTATTTTACATAAACCAGTATTTTCAAGGGTTTTGGACCTCTTGGTGCACTATTAGATTTTTGTTTTTCGAAGGTTGACAAGTAAAATGTTGGGTTTGGTCAAACAGCCCATTGTCTAGCAGTTGTATCCAGGACTTCCAAACCCAGGTCCAAGTCAGTGTGTGCTTGTCTTGGTAGTTTGTATGATTGTTTAGAAGTAAGAACTGAACTGCTATCTCTAGTTTCTTTTTTATTCTTTCACCCCTCTCTATACACTGTCTCTACATTCTGGATCAAGAATTGGTAACTTTAAAAGCTAGGCAGAAGAGTATGGATTCAATCCAAGGTAAAACTACTTATGAATGGTCCAGCCCATGATCAAATTATATAACTTGGGGCTGCTCACGCATCTCCCTGCTATTTATGCCTCATTGCCACTATGGCTTCATTAACTTTTTTGATTATCAAAATTTGTGATTGAATCTCATTCACATCAGAGATGAGAGTTTAAGAAAGAGAATTCGAAATTATCACGCATGCGAGATTGATATTTGAGAGAAGGTTAGGCCCCTTTTTTGGCCTAATCATTCAAGAAATTCAAAAAAACGAATAAAAATCTGCCTTTGAGAGAAGTTAAGCTCCCCTTGTGTGGCACAATCATTAAAAAAAATGTACCATTGTGTATGCGCGTGCATGTGTGTTTTTTCAATGAACAAAGTAACTTTTATAATTTTATTCAAACAAAGTTTAACAAACTAAGAATTGCAACAAAGAAACATACTTACCAACAGAGAAAGCCTAAACAGGCATCAAACTACTACTACATACAAGCATCAAACACTAAATAAGCAACTCTTCATAAGAAACATAAAGCTTTGTTCTGAATAGAGTTTTTAATACTCCTGCACATAGCCAATCTAAATCTAAAACCTCTTGATTCTTGAAGCTCTAATATCATAATCAGCTCTGCAACTCACTCAATGAATTCTAAAATTCTCTCCATCCACACAATTATAGGCATAGGCATACATGATGAGCTTGCCAAACTTTGTTATCTCCTTGAAAACAATTTATGCATATGCCATAGAATACTGGAAAAGTCAGCATTTTGCTTAAATAATCAAATACTTAACTAATCTTGTAGTGGGTGCAAATAACTGTGTAGGACCTTAAATGAAAAAAAAAATATATATATATATATATATATATATATATTTATATATAAATATTTTAAAAAGGCATAGTTTTTGGCACGTGTCATCAACTAAGCAACACTTTTAAAGCATGATGGTCGGGGGGCCCTTTGTTTATCAAATTTTTTGTACATTACTGTTAAAATGTCATTGGAGTTTCGCTTTCAATTAACTGGCGAATCTACGGTAACGATTTTGTGGGACAATTTTTCATGTGGCGTACCTTGTAGATGCCAGTGAAAGGCAAGAGAGTTTAGGGCCACACCATTTGATTGAAAAATAATAAATAAATAAATAAAAAGTTACTGCTTGAGCAACCACAGTAGTGGGCGCTAAATTTTTAGTTTTTTAGCACCACAAAAAGCCATTTTATCTATTTTACATTCTCACATTCAATAATAGTGGTTTTATTTTAACTTTTAATACAATAAAATAATATTTCATTCAACTACCAAAACACAACCACAACTACCTTTACACAGAGAGGAAAAGTAGTGTGAACGCAAAATAAAATACAGAAGAAAGAATAAAAAAAAAGAAAAGTTGTCTGAATGCAAAATAAAAAAAATAAAACAAAAAAAAAGCTATGGCTTGTAGTTGGGGAGCCAAAAAATTGTAGGGTACATTTTGAGTTTTTTTTTTTTGGTAAACAGGGAATTTCATTCAACTAAAAAGAACCTGAAACAATTGAAAGAGGGCAGAGCCTCATCTGAGACAGCCTATACAAATCCGAAAGAAAAGCATTCAAAATTCAAGGGGGAGGGGAATTGAGGTACATAAAATCAGGGACTTGGGAGCAACCTAGTCTAGTTAGAGCATCGGCACACCGGTTAGCTTCGCGATAGCAGTGGGACACTTTGACTTGAGGAAATTGGGAGAGGAGAAGCCTGCAGTCAGCCACAATAGCAGCATTATCATTCTTCAAGGTTTCGGCATTACACATCAAATCAACAACTACTTTTGCATCCAAATCAATTTCAAGAGCACTAATCTGCATATTCAGACACATGTTGAGTCCATCTCTAAGAGCCCAAAGCTCCGCAACAAAGCTTGTGGTTATCCCAATCTTCCTTGTAAAGGCTTTAATCCAGGTACCTGACTCACTATGAAGAATGCCGCCTCCACTAGCCATACCAGGGTTACCTAATGAAGAGCCATCTGTGTTTAGTTTATGCCAACCCCTATTTGGCCTCTCCCATCGAATATTCCTTTCAATCTGTGGCTGTCTGGTTATGGTATTTTGAGCAACAAGGGCATACTCCACTACCTTATGAATTACATCTTTGTGGATGGCTTAACTAGCAGGCATATTCTTAAAAACCACCCTGTTACGATGGTTCCAAAGAGTCCATATTTCAACGGCAAAAATGACACTCCAAGAGATCTGGAGGTGGTTTGAGGCTGTAGTCGTTTTACAGTTGTTTTCTAGCCAGCTATGAAGGTCCAAAGAATAAAAATCAGTACTTAGGCCCCCCATTCCGAGGCTCTGCCAACAATTTGCAACTACATGGCAGTCCTTCAGCAAGTGGAGAATAGTCTCTGGATGGAGGTTGCATATCGGGCAGACTGTGTCCACTTGCAGCCCTCTAGAAGCTAGCCTTTCCCGGGTTGCAATGTTGTTATGAAAACACATCCAAATAAAGGATTGAATCCTTGGCAGCACCTTTAGCTTCCATATCCATTTACCATTAAAAAACTGAGGAGCTTCCCCATTGGCAAGGATATAAGCAGAGCTGAGATTAAAATTCCCATTAGCTGTTACGTTCCAAATGATTCTGTCTTCCTCATTTGCAAAATGAGAACGAGGCATCGCCTGAATTTCCAGGAAAATTTTTGGAGGAAGAATCAGAGAAAGCTTTCCCCAATCCCAGCCTTCAAGTGAAGCAAGATCTTTAACCTTTATCTCCTCCTCTTCCCTAGTAAGGGGGCCGTGAATAATAGACCTGAGAGGGCCATTTGAAGTCCAAGAATCATACCAAAACCTCAAGGTGCTATCTCGGCCAAGACTCCATCTCGTGCCCCTATTGAAAACATCCATTCCTTTTTTCATTGCCTTCCAAGTTCGGGAGCTAGGAAGAGAGTTTTCATTACTAGAAGACATTCTTCTTTGGGTCATATATTTTTTCCTTAAAACTTGGGCCCAAAGCGAGTCTTTTTCTGTGTGGAACCTCCAATTCAGCTTTGAAAGATAGGCCAAATTTCTTCATTTGGCAGTTTGGAGGCCAAGGCCACCCTTATCCAAAGGTTGGGTAATTTTTTCCCAACCAACCCAATGCATTCTTCTCTTTGGTTCACTAGATCCCCATAGAAAGTTCCAGTTGAGTCTATCCAAATTATCCAATATTCTGCTAGGAAGAAAATTGGTTTGCATCACATAGGAGGGAATAGCAGAAGTAGTTGCATGGATGAGCACTTTACGACCAGCAAAAGACAATAGGTTGGCTTTCCAGCCAGCAAGTTTCTGGTTAACACGGTCAAGAATGAAATTCAGGTCCTGGTTCGATGCCCTAGCATGCCTTAGAGGAAATCCAAGGTAAGAACCCAGCTTGGGAGTAGAGTTAAAACCAAGGATCTCGCAAAAATCAGCCCTTTGCTCACTGCTAACATTGGGAGAGAAAAACACTTTAGATTTGGCAGCGTTAATTTTCTAACCCGAGATCATACAAAACTCCTTAACTGCATCCCTAACACTTTCACAGGTTCAGAGAATTAGCCTTTGCAAACAAAAGGAGGTCGTCAGCGAAGAAAAGGTGGGAGAATGCTGGGCCACCAGCAGAAGCTTTAACCGGGTTCCAGAGGTTGTTAGTGCATTTGTCATCAATAATTCTGCCAAGCACTTCCATACAAAGAATGAGGAGGTAGGGAGAAAGGGAATCCCCTTGCCGAATACCCCTTGATGGGAGGAAAGGATCAAGGACACCCCCATTAAAGAGTATGGAGGTAGAGACTGTAGAAACACAGCTCATTATGAGCTGGATAAGGTTAGGAGGGAAATTTGCTGCAACAAGCACTTCCTTGATGAAGGACCACTCCAATCGATTATAAGCTTTTTCTAGGTCGATCTTAATAACCATGTATCCCACATTACCTTTTTTCCTGCTGATAGTATGAATTAGCTCCTGCGCAATAATGACATTATCCACACCTTTTCTACCCGGAACAAAGGCTGCTTGATACGGTGATATGAGCTTATCAAGGAGCGGTCTAATTCTGGCTACAATAATTTTTGTTATTATCTTATAAACAGAATTACAAAGGCTAATAGGTTTGAAATTCCCAAAGGATTTCGAACCCTTAATTTTGGGAATGAGAGCAATATGTGTTTGATTTAGGTCCGAAGGAATCTTTCTATCACTAAAGATCTCTTAATCTCTTCTGACACTAATCTGCCAACCACCAACCAGAACCGTTGAAAAAATCCTGCGTGCAACCCGTCAGGCCCAGGGGATTTGAAAGCCTTTAGAGACCACAAAGCATGTTTTATTTCCTCATCAGTCACTGGTAAAGAGATGTTGTGACTTTCAGAGTAGGATAATTGAGGAAAGGTTATATCAACAAAGGGAGAAAAGAGAGGTGAGGACAGGAGTTCAGTTGAGAAGAGCTTAGCGAAGCTATTCTGAACATGCTCCATAACGGCGGTTAGATCATTAATCCATTCACCTTGAGAATCTTTGAGATTGAGAATCTTATTTCGCTTCCTTCTAATGAGCGTAGAAACATAGTAGAAAGAAGTGTTCCTATCCCCCTGCACCATCCAGTTAACACGAGATTCGAGGGACCACAATTCCTCTTCTTGATTCATCACGTTTAATAGCTCCGCTTGAAGTTGTTTTTCAAGAATAATGAGGAAACTCGAGGGTCTCTCTGCCATAGATTGCTGAATCCCACCAAGCCGAGCCAGAATTCGTTTCTTTTTTGCAAAAATGTTCCCGAAGTGGACCCGGTTCCATTCTAAGGCCTTCCTTTTGAATTTTGCGATAGAACCGTACAGACCAGATTCAGTGGACCAGGCATTTTGAACAATTTTAGGGAATGAGGTATCTGAGAGCCAAAAACTATGAAATTTGAAAGGCCTATTAAGTCTGATACTAGGTTGGGGCTCAAGCTCCATCAAAACAGGACAATGGTCTGATGAGCACCTTGGAAGATGAGTAACTTGGGCTTCGGGGTAGAGGACACACCAATCCAAATTAGCAAAGAATCTGTCAATTCTTTCTTGAATGAGAGAGCATAAATCATTCTTATTTGTCCACGTGTACCTAGGCCCTTGAAAACTGAGGTCGGCCATGTTGCAAGCATCAAGACATTCTTTGAAGATATTGGCTCTGTACAGGCTAATTGGCCAACCACCTAGCTTATCATCACTAGACAACAATTCATTAAAATCACCAACAATAATCCAAGGCAAGTTATGAGAGTTTGCAATAGTAGCTAAATTATTCCAGAGCATACACCTTTCCCTATGTCTTGGACTAGCATACACAGCAGTTAGAATCCAGTTTAGAGAAGAAGTTCTTACCTTCACCAGCACATGGATTTCCTGCTCCGTGCTAATGAGATATGTGATATCAACTCTGTTAGGATCCCAAAGAAACTAGAGGCCACTCGCGAAGCCAATTGTGTCAGTGTGAATCTCTCCCTGGAATGGGAGCCTATCTATGATTTGCTTCACTTTATCCTTACCAAGGCGAGTCTCCATTATAATTAGAATAGCTGGGTCGTGGCTAGAAACCAGATCACGAACATTGGATTGAAAAGAGGGCTTCAGGGCCTTCCGAAAATTCCAAATAATGATGTTCATCATTATTGATTGATCAAAAGAAGAGCGAACATCAGAGGGTATCAGAAGCCTCACCTCCTCCCTCAAATTCCATCCGATCCATGGCATCAGAATTACACAGAGTTGAACCACTCCCAACATCAACTCCCTCACCCCTAAAATTAGACTAAGCTTGCACTTAGGGTGAACCACCTGAATCAGCTTCGTGATATTGACATTCCCCATCACTGGAGTTAATATCAGTTTGACTTGTGGTACCCTTTTCTCCATCAATTGTGTTCTGAGTTCGAATCCGCATGAGAATGGTGTTGGATATGGCTGCAATAGCTTTCTCCATGTTACTACTTTGGTCTCCACTCCTTCCTGGATGTCCGACTTGAACGCCCACCACGATTGCTCCCTCTGATGCCATGTCGGATCGGACATTGCTTTTGCTAGGATCGGACTGAAAAATCCCATCTCTACTATCGCAAACTGTAGGGTCACAAAGATGCTGCCCTCCACTGTGATTGCCCACTGCCATACTAGATTCACTAGAGAACTTGAAGCTTCCATTAGAGATAGGGAGTTGATCACCAAAACTGAAGTTTGAGGATTTGGGAACAAGGAAAGAACTTGGTTGAGCGGCGGCAGGTCTGCGTTTGTGGTCCTGCGCATTTACTTTAGGTAATGTCTTACAAGAATTACCTTTCTGTCCTCGGGAAATTCTAGTATTTCCTAAGCCTTGGTCACGAAAAAGTTTTTGCCCAGAACTTGAAGACTCTAGTTTATTGGGCTCCAAAGGCCCACTAGATTTCCTTTTACCTTCATTGGTGTGGCCCATGATAGTTTTGTGATAAGGATTGTTAAGCTCTTTCGTGTTTCTGGGCTCATTTGGCGCTGTGCTGGGCATGCCGTCCCCACTACTCCTCTTATTGTACCTGGTCCCTTGCTTTTTGCGTGTCACTATAAGCCAAGGGCCATAACCGTTTGTGTCCTACTGTCCCACTGAAGCATTGTCTCCATTCACTGATGCGTGACCATTATCTGTACTATTTGTACTGTCGTCCTGCACATTCTCATCATCCTTGCTTAAAGGTACGATATTTTCAGGCTTGCCACTCGTTGGAGTTTGAATCGTATAGTGGCAGGCCTCCCGATGGTGACCAAGTTGGCCACATGAGAAACAGAGGTTGTTAATTCCCTCATAGACCACAGCTTGATTGAAGCCGCCGATCAGAATGGTATAGATTAATGGTTTGTTGACGTCGACTTGACCACAAAGCCTGGGCGTAACGACCTCTGGTCTCCAACGCTGTGTGAGTGTCAATGTGAAGAACTATGCCGATAGCTTGTCCAATTTCCTTAAGAGCTTCTGCATCATAATATTCAATAGGAAGTTTAGGAAGCCTCACCCAAACAGCTACTAAAGATATATTAGCAGTATCTAGCCTAAAATCAGGATGCCATGGTCTTATGGAAAGAAAGTGCTCCCCTATAAACCAGGGGCCTTTCTTCAAAACCGCATCATGGTCTTCTCTACAAGAAAAAATACATTTTGAGTTTTAGTGATGCTAAAAATAGCTATATTTTTAGCACCAATATTGCCAGTGATCCTGCTACTATGTTTACGTTTTGTACTTTGGTCTACGTATAAGGTTGTTGGATTTGAAGGGTGAAATTGATCTTTGATTACAATTTTGGGATTGAAGCAATGGGATAGAATTAGATGCAAAAGTCGTACTTGAAAAGCTTTCTGGTAAGTTCAAGCTCTATCTCTACTAATAGTGCTTTTTACTCAATTGTGCAGTCTCACTCAAACTTGAATCAATCATAGTTATTAGAAAACCGTGTTGTACGGATGCTTGGACAAAACAAGGAAGTGGGATTTTTTTTTTGAGAAACAGGAAGTGGGATTTTGTTGCGTTTATGGAACCTTCATGTTTTTATTAAACTTAGATATATCTGACATGTATGTTTGATTTTGTGCAAACTATATTTACTTTCTGTATAGATGAATTAAAGAAAGGAAATCTTTTTATGATTGGCAATCTGTACAGTGTGTCTAGCCCAAAAGTGTCAAACAGGAATTTAATACGAAAATATTATCATGGACTGAAATAATCCCTCAAACGACTTGTGATTTTGCCGGGATGACTTTATATATACATACATATATATATATATATATATATATTAAAAAGATTGTTGGGATGACTTCATCATAAGATAGTCGATAGCTTTACGTTACAACATAGCAATTAATAATAAGTCTAGTTCCAGTTCCAGGCTTCCAGCAACTATATAGAATAATAATAAATGTAAAATAAGATTTTTATCCTTGTTTTGTTTTGAGGATTCTATATATTTTTTTAGGAAATAATAATACTTATTAGGACATACAAACATGAAAGTAGTATATAGAATTTTTTAAATTAAGATTATATATATACACACATAAAACTTGTGGCTATTTTTTTATTATAAAAAAAGTGCAGGTGTCATCTTAGGATTTTCGTTTTTTTTTTTTTTCTTAAGAGATAATACTATAAAGTCTATAATAGTCACCTTTATTAGCAGGGATGGAGCTAGAACTTGAAGTTAGGGGGCAGTTTTACTATTAGTTGCATGCGATAGCTCTAGTTTTCGGGTCAGTTGCTTAATAGTTAATGAGTTTTTTATTTTTTATTTTTTATTTTTTTTATTTGTGCATTCAGGAATGGACACAATTATTTTGTTTAAAATTTTTTAAAGGGTCAAATTGTTTGTTTTAGATAAAATTGATTGATTGAATTTAATTGTTTTTAGCTTTACTATTGGTAATTTTTGTTGTTGAATAATTTTTTTGGGCTTGTTTATTTTGCTTTAGATTTTAGATCTGACCTTTAAAAGGAGGAAAATGCTAGAATTACAAACTTTTTTTTACAAATTATTAATGTGGTGAGTGGTTATTAGTAAGTAAAAATGCGATGTAAGTAATGAGCCCAGATGCAAACTAATAAAAGTTTACTACTACAACAGCTTGTAAAAATGTTATAGCAAACTTTGTGGCTAGAGTAGTACTCCTAAAAGAATCAATGATAATATTAAGGAGGGCAAAGTGTGATTTTATAGAACAAAATTGCTAAAATTGGTGACTATGTATATATTAATTAAAAAAAAAAAAAAAAAGGGGGGGGCCATTGCCCCCCCTAGTCCAAGTCTCCCTCCGTCCCTGTTTATTAGCATGAATTGCAAGTAACTAGTCTGATATATCTCGGTTATGTGTGCATAATAATTATATTATTAATATTAAGACAATAATTACTTGTGGGATGGGGTAAAGGCTTGAGAGGGAGCTTCACACACATATACATTTAGATTAAATTAGAGTAGAATTTTTATCTTGTATATAAATAAAAATAAAAGACAATAATTTCTATCAAAAAAAAAAAAATATTAAGACAACAATTGTATTCCATGATTCACATGGTATTTGGAAGCCAAAAATAGTCAATATGTGAAATCAAATTATATTATTATAGTCGGCTAAGATTTTTTTTTTTTTTTTTTTGAGTCAAGTCGGTTAAGACTTTCAAAGAGAGGCTTTGAGGTTATCCATCTTGACTTATTTCTTAGAATGAATGAAACCTTAAATAGAATAAATTTTAGCAGATGTAAGTAGGTGATAAGAATATAAGGAAGGAAAATTATAGGACGAAAATAATTATGATTATCAATAATAATAACAAGTAAATAATTCGAAGGAGTGGTGGCTTAATTTAAAGAGCTACTATTTGTATTCCCCCCCCCCCCCCAAAAAAAAACCTAATATTTGAAAGATTTTTGACCCCTCTCTCTCTCTCCTTTTTTTTTTTTTTTTTTTTTTTTTTTTGATAAAAAACACACACATTGTTAAAGTAAAATATAAACGGTATCTAAATGCATCTTTTTATGGAATCCTTGTCCACTCTTACAGTCTAACACACTCATATACACAATTTAATGCTTTTTCCTCAACTTGGTTTTTTTTTTTTTTTTTTGGGGTAGGAATTTCTCAACTTGGTGGTTCCTATTATTCTAATCCCTTCTCCATCCCACTAAATTCAAATTAAATATTACCAAGCACTTTTCATGATTCTTATACCCACGTCACACATCATAAATATTTAATCAGTTTAATTTCTCAACTTTCTGATTTTTTTTTTTTTTTGAGAATACTAAGTATTTTTAACACACACATGGGGAGTGAAGAAAAGGTTTTTTAAAGAAATTTACAATGATTTATATTCAAAAAGCCCTAACTTTCTGATAATTAAGTATATATGTCCTTTAGTTTTAGTTTTATATGAACATTTGTACTATTCTAAGATCATGCATGATGCATCATATCTAAATAAAATAAAAATTTTGAAGCATAGTTATGAGATTAGGAAATTACATGAATTGTCCTAAATACTTATCAAGTTGGAGAAAATAATTAGATCTTATAAGTCGATAAAAAGTCCAAGATAAATTTTTTTTTTTCTTTTTAGATTTCTATAAGGCGGTCTTCTTGTCACCGTGAAGAGGGATGTTTGGGGTCTTTTCTAAGAAACTATCCATCAAAATTTTTATTTTTCTTTATTCCATTTAAATATTTAAACTTTGGATGGGTATGATTTTTTTAAAGTAAGAGGTTGAGTTAATCCCAAACTAATTTCTTTTTTCATAAATCTCTTCCCTCCAATTCTCAATTGCCCTGGCTATCATCACTTATGTCTCTGAACCATGCTCTCCAACTTCGTATTATGCCGTAAAATCCTTGACACCATGAACTGTAGTGGCAGGAAGAAAACGAAAATTTTACCACAAAGATCAAATCGGTCCCAATGACTCCTAACTTAATAAGTCACTAGAAAAACTAAAAGTAGTATGGTCCAACATCTTCGATCTCCTAAGCATGGTTGATTTGTGAAAGACTAACACTTTTAAGTCATTGGGGACATCAGGAAGTTTATGTCATTGACAACAATCGTTGTTAAAATGTCAATGAAAATACAGCATAAGTTTCTCCAAATTGGTTTGGAGAAATTTTTTTTTAATCCACTATATATCAACTCAAAAAACAATTCACATATATTTTTAGTTATATAACTTACTTAATAGTTCTTTAATTTCATTTTTTTGAATATTTATGTAATGGGTTGGATAATTCTAGGAAAAAAAATCAACTACAATCTAACATAATGAAGCGTGCTTTCCAAAAAAAAAACATAATGAAGCATGCCCTTGTGGTTAGACAGCTAAAATTAAGAATTAAAAAAATAAAATAAGTAGTCATGTGAGGTGAATAGAATGGTCTTTAAGAGCTTCTCAAAAAAAAAAAAAAAAAAAAGAATGGTCTTTAAGAGGAATTGACTTTTGAGGATGAACATGAAGTCATGGGCACTATAGTATACCGGCATAGGCCCTAGTCCTTATCTTGTTGCCACTAGTTAGAATTGACATGAACACAACGAGGATTTTAGGACCCATTCCTGCCAACCGACAAAGAAACCGGCCATTGAACATGTGTCCACCTAGAATATAAGAAAATAAAAATAATAATAATTTATTAAATAATTCTAATAACATAAAATCTTTTTATAATAAGTAATCTTACGAGCAATACAGGAGAAGATGTGGACTGTGTTGTTTCTTTCCCTCCCCAAATTGCAGGAACTTGTTTCAATCACATAGTTTTTCAACCAATTTCAGATCGTGGACCCATCTTTCTTTTTTTAATTCTTTCATTTTTTTTTTATTAAACTCTAAACTACATTTATTGGACTTGGGTTGCTTCCACGTGTGAAATGGGGGTTTGCTGTTGTCATTGTCGGGCGGGTAGAGAGTAACTTCTACGAGGACGTTATCAATATCATACAGCTTCTTGTGAATTCTTTTTCTTTGAATTTTACTCTTGAAATTTAGGGATGGTTGAATTTTATTTCCCAAATTTAAATTCTAAAACATCAAAGTGTAAAATTTAAACTCCCTCAAATTTCAGGGGTACAATTCAAATTCTAAAATTTTAGAATATAAAATTTAAATACACCCAAATTTTAAGGGTGTAATTTACAATTTACCCTAAATCCAATTACAAACTACACCTTATAAATTTGATATTTTCTTCTCTAAAGTTAAAGAATTTTGGATTTAGGCTTCTAAAGTCCTATAATACTCTGATTTGAGTTTTTTTCTATGATCATTATTGAGGTGACTGTTAAGAACCAAATAAGCTTTAATAATTAATTCACTAAACTGTTTTTAGAACAAAAAATGTATAATTTAAGGCACAATAATTTTTTTCTTTATATTCATCATTTCGAATAAAAAAAAATCCAGCTTAAGCATTCCAAAATAATAAAAGACTAAATTGAAATTGTAAGGACTGAGATTGGATTGGACCCAATACAGGACTGGGTTTTAGGCCAACAAGCCCAAACAATAAATTTGTAGAGCGTGGGTGAAGGAACTAGCTCTATTCCAGAAGAAAGACAATAAAGATTGTTGATTCAAGATCGTTGAACACAAAAATTCAGAAAAACTATCCTCGACATGGTCTGACGATTTTATATTATAATGCCTTCTTTCTTCACAAAGTTACAAGAGTTCACAAAATTATTACAAAAATTTCTTGATTTTTTCCGATCCCCCTTTTTTGGCCACCTTCCCATGTTATATACTACAATTTTGGTATCATCCCTACCCTACACGTGTAGGTTGGATTCTAGGAACGCCTTCTTGTCCCATCCAACACCTCTCAAAACCATCAACTAGTAACTGTAAAGCTGCTTGATCACTGTTCAGGTATCACCTCCACATTAATGCAGCCAGAGAGTTGGTTGGGAGGCATTTAATGTGGAGGTAGCAGCTTTTTGAAGATATTTGTTGCCTCCCCTTTCTTACCCCTTGTCCAACGTCCAACTCCTAGTTGTGATGTAACTTTGAAGAAGGTCTAGGGTAATATGACACTCTTACTGGCCTCGGATCCCTGTTTCCGAGATGGATTTTATCCTCAGACGTATGTTGGACCTAACTCGTACTATTTCAATTGTTTTACTTATACCATTCCCACTATGTCCTCATTTGGCCATTTTCAGATTAGTTAATGTCCTCGGATTAGGCCATAGGCCCAATTCGTACGGCCTTAATAATACCTCCTGACTAACTGACTCCATAGAAATCATTCATATAAAATATTGTTTTTACAATTTAAGAAGAATAAAGACTTAAATTGTAAGTAAAATATGATATCCCTTTTGGTCTGCATTTTAAGCAAAGATTTATACGCCCTTTTTAAAGGGTTCATAATTACCCAATGAAACAACCAAAAAGGTGACTGACTTAATTTCCAAACAAAATGACCAAATGGCTATTGGCCAATAATTCTTGCAGTTTGGTTTGGTTCCTTATAGTTTATGCATATCCAATGTACAAAATACTGTTTGGCCAATTTAGTGAAAGCATGTCTTTTCTCACCAAAGAAAAAAAAAAGAAAAGAGGACCACAACAATTTACATAACTTTTGCTATAACTTATTATGTGGCGAGTTGTAAGAATTGAAAATGTGAACTTGTATGGACCTACCATTTTTTTTCATCACTAACAATTCGTTACATGGCAAGTTATGGCAAAAATGGTATAAAATGTTGTAGTACTAACATTGCTCAAGAAAAAAAAAAAGTGAAATCATGGCGTCATAGTATTACGTCAAACATGATCAACACCCTCCACAATGGGAACGCACTCATAAATTGGTAATGACGGATGAGAAAGCAATATGTTTGTTTTTTTTAATGTTTTGGGTTTGAAGAATCAAGAAAGCAACCTTCCCCAGTTCCACTGGTTGAGGCATCTTTATCTTCTTCACTGAAGTGGACTCCACCTTAGTTATGACTCTTAACAACGACTTTAATCAAATATAAACTATGTCATTAGTCACTTCCATTTGGTTTATTATGAATTTGAAACTCTCAAGTCTCATCCAGCCAAAGGATAAAAAAAAAAAAAAGATAAAAAAATCATATAATTAATCTACATTATTGTTGTATTGACCCAATTATGCTAAATCATTCCAACTTTGTTAATGGTAACCCGTGGGATTAGGGGTACCGTTAGTTGTGCTGCTATTCTATGAGACACACAGGCTTCTGTTCAATAAGTCCAAGCCCAATCGTCATTTTGGGCATTTTAAAATACTATATATATAAATAAATATATATATATATATATATATATATATATATATTAAATATGTAGAACTGAAAAAGAAAATGTCCCCAAAAAAAAAAAATGAGAGAAGAGAGGGGGAGTTTATAACATTGTAATGCTCGGTTTGTTTCAGCAATAATGTTTTCTAGAAAATGAGTCATTTTTCAAAAAGTATTTTCTATAAAACTATTTCATTTTCCTATGTTTGATAGTAACCTTTAATGAGTTAAAAAATAGTATTCTAACTTTTTTTTTTTTAGCTTGCTGTGAGATAAAGTTGTTTTTCAAAAAAATTTAATAGAAAACAATCTCTAAAAATAGGGTTTGGCTTATCTCCAGTATTTTTTTAACTGAAATATCCTTTTATTTTAATGAGAAACTATCACATCACTCACTAACTAAATAAAATGTGGAAATTTAAATTCACCACCACTTGCTATTGTATATTTAAAATAATAGGAAGTGTCTAGTTAAAAAAATACTGGAGGTAAGCAAAACCCTAAAAACAAGCCGTACTTTTTCTGTTGACCAAATATAATTTTCCTTTAACTCATTTTTTCTGATGCTACTAAATACTAGAAAATATGGAAAATTATCTTTACACAAAGTTTTCTATCGAAACAAATAGAGCAAAACTACATAATCTCGATCATGGCCAAAAAAAGAAAGAGAAAATTCCTTTCAGCTACCACTTCTAAAATAGGTGAAAATTATAGAAAAAAATGAAAATAAAAAAGAAGAAGATTGAATTAATCATAGATAGTGAATTGTTGAACGAGGCTAACGAAAAAAATTTTAAATTGTGAATGGCAAGTGGCAACAAGGGACTTATTATATTCCGTATCTTTAAAGGTGTGGCATGATTTGGAATTGTATAATTTAGTTATTATTTTCCACAACGTTTTTTGAATACTATATGAAATGAATTACATATCTCTATCTTTTGCCCACAGAAACAGTAGCAATGTGTAATGTTGGCAAATTTCTGTCAATCATTCCAATGTCTTTGGATGGAAAGAGACTTGAAAAAGAATACATTATACACAGTGATTGATTCTGATTAATCTTGTCGAGAATCCAAAATTGAATCCAAAAATTTATAATTGAGACTTTGTTTTTTTTGTAAAGGAGCATAAAGGTAAAAAATAAATAAATAAATAAAAATTTTAAAAAGTTGGAAATTGGAATCTACACTTAAACCCTAACTTGGCATGAGATCATTTTTCTTTTCCATTGATTAAATATAATCATAAAAAAAAATTAAAAACAAAACAAAACCTCTCACAATTTTGCAAGAAGAAAAAGAAATGGTTTAGCCTACATCCTCATGTCCTATTTTACAGCAAGACAACCTCAAATATCCCACGACCTCAGGAAAGAGAGGAGTTAAGAAAATTATGTTTATTTAAATAATATTAAATTTCTTATTATATTTATTACAAAAAATTTACAAATCACATAATGATAATTGTGGGGACCAATTAATCAGAAGGTACTGTTAAGGCTGTGCTAACTAGGCCTATGACCCGATCTGAGGACATTAGACCATCTGAAGAGGACCGGATAAGATTATAAGGAGAACGAAGTAAAGAGAAGAGTAGATATAATATGAAGTAAGTCCAACAAGTGTCCGAGAATAAAAACCATCTCGGCAACAAGTGACCGAGGACGGTAAGAGTGCCATGTCATCATGGACTCTCTTCGAGGTTACATTAACATTAAGAGTTAGGCGTTGGACAAGGGATAAGAAAGGAGAAGGGCAACAAATATCTTCAGAAAGCTGTTATCTCCACATTAAATGACTCCCAACCAACTCCCTGGCCGCATTAATGTGGAAGTGATGCCTGAACAGTGATCAAACAGCCTTACAGTTACTAGTTGATGGTTCTAGGAGGTATTGGATGGGACAGGAAGGAGTGTCTTGAATCTAACCTACACGTGTGTGGTAGGGATGATACTAAGATTGTGGTATATAACATGGAAATATGTGCTAAGAAGAGGGAGATTGGGCAATTGGTAAGAGAAGATTATGAACTCTTGTAACTTTGTTGTTAAGAAAGACAATATAATATAAGCTCCTCAGGCCGCTCCGAGGATAGATTTTTCTTATCTTACCTGCACTTGATAATCTTAAATTAGTAAATTTTATCGTTTTTCTTTTGGAGCAGATCTAGTTCTTTCATCCACGCTCTAGAAATTTATTGTTTGGGCTTCTTGGGCTACAACCCAACTCTATATTGGGTTCGATCCAAATTTAGTCCTTACAATAATCATTACTATCACATCAATAAATTAATAAATAAAATTTTAAATAATTTTCTTATAATATAATAAAAAAAATTGATACAACACTTAATAAAAATTTGTATTATCGTTAACATCATAATTTATTTTTATTGATTTGTCCTTAATATGGATTCATACTTATGCCAACTTATTGGCTCATAGAACTTACTATTCCGAGAAAACCAAAGGGACAAACACCTAGTAGGCATGGGCGGTGCTACATGCTTTTGCCCCAAAAATTTTTAAATTTTTTTTTATTCTATATATAAATATTTAACATTTTAATAATTAGTCTACAAAAATGGGATTTGGTCCCCTAAATATTTGAGTTAGTTGAATAATGCTCTTTAAAAAAATTGTCCAATTGGTCTAATAATTATAGAGAAGGGTTTTTTTTTTTTTTTTTTTCTCACATTCATTATTTATTGTAAAATGTGTTTTGTATTTGTTAAAGTTTTGGATCATTCATGTTTTTGAATACTTCATTGGTTCAATTGAAAATTTTTACTCACTTTGGTAGACAATTTGATAACTTAAATTAAAAATGAAAAATTTAAGGATTCATTATAGAGGAGACTAAGTTATGTGTGTGTATAGATGTCTGTTACTATGTATGTGTATGGAAGTTTGTATAAACTAATAAGTTAGTATTACAAATTGACCATATGGAAGTTTGTATAAACTAATAAGTTAGAATTACAAATTGACCCCAAACAAAAATTTTTGGATACACCCCTACTAGTAGACTAGTACTCCATGTATACCTGGACTCATACGTGGAAAGGAAGCAAAGGAACTACATGGTGCGCATGCCATTAATCTAACATAACATAGGCTCATTTCAAAGATTCTTGGCCGAGTAATTAAAGTATTGTTATCCCCACCCATATGCACATTAATATATCACATTATTACTATATATCATTCTAAGATTCAAGTCCACTTTTATGGTTCCATTTTGTGATTGAACAATCACCAAATTATTAGAATCTACCAATATTGATGACATGGTTTGAGCATGACTTCATTCATTTTTACCAAACATAAAAATACAACGCCAACAACAAAAACACACATATGCATGTTGTAGACCTTGTGGTGGTAAACATTACAAAATACAAATTAATAAGGCAAACAAAATGTGAAATTGCAATGGTAGGTGAGAATGGATCTAACATCTAAGTGTGAGAGAGAGAGAGAGAGAGAGAGAGAGAGAATTCAAAGGGATCTTTTCTTGAAGTCTCCGTTAAGATAAACACGTGAGGGGCCATTCCTAAAAAAATAAAAAAATAAAAAATAAATAAAAAGACACATGATGGCGGCTGATACAGCTTTGGGGTGTCACGTGCGTGTATGTCAGTGAATGAATGTGATGGAAATCACGAGTCACGAGTGAGAGAGAGAGAGAGTGAAAATATCTCTATATTCAATTTATCACCAACTCATATCGTTCCCCACTTCCCAGTTCCCAGTTGTCCGTAAATGAGTTTTATGAAGAAGCCTTGTCTTTTTTATTTAAGTTGTTGATGACAACGCCGACACGTTTTTTTTTTTTTTTTTTTGGTCAATAAGGAAATATCATAAAAAACTAGGAACAAACAAGTCTGTTACAACACAAGCTAGCTTTATTATTAGCTAGGATTCTTTCCACCACAGCCGGTGTATTCAAAAAAAAAACAAAAGAGTTTACATTGTTTGCGCCCATTTTGACCATTGCATCCGCACATTGGTTGGCCTCCCTATATATGTGCTTTATCTGCATGTTGGGGAACTCCTTCACTAGGTTCCTGCAATCATTAAGTAAAGGTTCCAAAGTCAAGTTGGTGGTATTATTGTTTAAGAGTGATACAACACTTAATGCATCCAGCTCTACAATGATGTTGTGCAGCCCCATTTCCTTAGCAAGTAAAAGACCATCCCTTACAGCCCATAGTTCAGCTACACAGCTGTTGGTGCTACCAAGAGGCCTAGCATAACCTTTCAACCATTTCCCCTCATGGTCTCTGATCACTCCGCCCCCACCAGCACGTCCTAGGCTGCTAAGAGCTGAACCATCTGAATTTAGCTTCACCCAACCCGCTGGAGGTTTCTCCCATCCCACGGCAATAACAGATTTGACTTTAGGCAATTTAGCATTCAGCCCTATAGAGAAGAACTCTACACTATCCTTAACACTCTTACTGAAACAAGACCGGTTCACCTTGCCGGATTTGAAAAGAAAAGTGTTTCTATGCAACCATAGCTGCCACACTCCCATGGGAAACACAATCTTCCAAGGAATGCCCATTCTACTGTGATTGATTTCTGCCTTACAGTTGACCTCAAGCCATCTACTAACCGGTAAACTAAAAGTATCCCTTAGACAACGCCGACACGTTAGATTAACAAAGTCCAATGTTCATAAAAATAAAAATAAAAACAAAGTCCAATATTGATGTACCATGTCACTTCCACCGTTCTACCTCACAATTTGTTTGATTTTGTGTGGGTTTGGGGATGAACGGAATTTTTCAGCTTGTCTTCACTTTTAATTTATTTTAGCTATTATTTATGAGTCTTATTACATTTTTTGATATTATTTATAGATCTCATTGTACTATTCAGTTTATTTTTTAACATTTTTCTACACTTTCAGCAAAAAATTTTCAATTTCAACTAAATTGACCGTTTCAAATAATACTTTATATTTTTGTTTTAGCATTCAAATAACTTTCCTAAAATAGTTGATTGATAAGTGCTCTAAGGGTACCTGTTAAGGAGACCATTTTTTTCACTTTTTTTTTTTAATAATTTGATAGTTATAAGTTATAACAAAATAAAAATATTTAAACTTTGGATATGTTCGTTGAAAATACTAATTGAGATACAAAACTCTTCATAAATAGCTTTACTTTTATAATAACTACCTCTTTGGTGCCTAGGATTCTTTTAGAATTGAGATCCAGAGCTATTACACCACCATGCAATACCATATTGAAGGATTGAGATTAAAAACACTTTTGATCTCAGTCTTTGGATAAAAAAAATCTTAACCTTTTAATTTTTACTTTTTTAACTTTTGTGTATGTTACCATTGCGCCGGATCTCAATCTAATTTTTTATTCTTTCATGATTTAAAATTTATGTGAAACTCCTAATGGTTTGAAAGACTGAGGATATGTTTGGTAACTGTTTTTTCCCCTTATTTTCTGTTTCTAAAAATAATTTTCTATGTTTGAGACTAAAAAACTTGTTTGGCAACCCAAAATAGACAAAAAACAAAAACTGTTCTCAAAACTCAATTTGTGAAAAAAAAAAAAAAAAAACTAAAAACATGCAAAATGCTATTTTCAGTTTCTAGTTTTCATAAGTTAATGAAAATACGCGTCTGATTTAATGAATTTGTCTCATTTAATAAGTTAGCACTAGAGTTCAAATCCTAGTAACAATATATTTCAGTATTTTTTTTTTTCAAAAACTTTTTATTTTTATAATTTCAACTAACTAAACATGTTTTTTATTTCAAAAATAAAAGAAAATTGTTTTTCTTTGTATTCCCAAAAACAAGTTTTTGAAAATAGAAAACAAAAACTGTTATCAAACATAGTCTAAGAATTTGGGTTTTAACTGTCCATAGGTCTTAAGAAAATAGTTTTAAAAATCTTGGGAATTTAATGTAAGTTTAATAAGGAGAAAAAAATCTACTTGGCTAGTATGGTGGATGAGATCTGATAATAAATACTATGAATTAATTTTAGCTTTGATTTGTTGCAATTTTAATCAAGTGCAAAACACGAGAGACTAGTCCTAACTTTTAAGATGAGCTTTCAAATCAGATAAATGGTAAGAATTGAGATTTTTCTAGATTTTCAAACTCTTACAATGGTAGTCAATTGAACACTTATAATTTTACTAATTAGTGAGAATTCAAAATTCTTACCTCAAATTCCTACCAACTGAATATAAGAGAGATTAAATTTTAAATTCCTACCACATTTTAAAAGATGAAAAGATAAGTCATGAACTTTAATAGAATCAAGACTTGATTGAAGTCCTTCTCAAAAAAAAAAAAAGAAAAAAAAAAGAAGACTTGATTGAAGTGTCTAAAAAATTTGTAGCTCTATTGACACTTTTTAGTGTTTTTAACAGAGTGCAAAATTTAAATTTCCCTTCCCGCAACTAGGGGAGATAATATTTGACACAACCCAAGCAAACATGACATGGATTTAGCCAATTATGGTTTTGGCTTAACGGGATCATTTCAAATCTATGTCAACTTGAATAGACATAATTAATAAACGGGTCAACTCGGTTTGACACGAGAAACATGCAATAACCCATCTGACTTAATTAAATTATTGTCAAATTTACCAATTACCCTTCAAAACACTTGGTATATAAGCCCATTATTCTCACCATTTCTATCTCGTTATTAGACTTCCCTCTCTAAACTCTATACCACTCGCTTAGGTAAATGTGTTAACCTAACTACACAATGTATTTATCAATTGGGTCATGTCAAGTTATGTCAACCCTAACACAATTTGTTTATTAAACAAGATGTGTAGTATTTTTATTGACTTATATTGTCAAATACTGATGAGCAAGGAGTTGACACAATGCGAATATGATTTGTGTTGCCCAATGGCGGAGCTAGAAAATTTCTTTAGGGGTTCAAGCTAAATATATATAATTTTTTTTATTATAATGGAATATATATATATATATATATATATTTATATATAATTAAATCCAAAGAATAACATATATATATATATATGTATGTATATACACACATAAAATATGTTTGTAACATGTTTTTTGAAAATGACAGTTTGTTATTTTGTAGGGCCAATTCCGAAGAGTGTAGCAATATTCTAAAGTTGCTATTTGTTTATGAAGCTTCATCTTGTCAGAAGATTAATAAAGAAAAAATTGTTTTTTTCTTCAATAAGTCAACGACGAATGCAACCAAAGAAACTATTAAGGGACTCCTAGTTGTTCATGAGATTAAATTCTATGAGAAGTATTTAGGCCTCAATTCACTGGTAGGGAGAGGTAAGAGGGCTAGTTTCAACTATATCAAGGAAAGAGCATGGAGGAAGTTGTAAGAATCGGAAGGCAAATTACTATCCCAAGCCGGAAGAGAAGTCCTTATCAAGTCTATGATTCAAGCTATCGCGACCTATGCTATTAGATGTTTCAAACTCCCTTTGGGTCCGTGTCATGAGATTGAAGCCGTGAGCAAAAAATTTTGGTGGGGACAACATGGAGATAAAAGAAAAGTTCACTAGACTCGTTGGGAAGAATTAACAAAATTAAAGATGGTGGGTGGTATGGGTTTTAGAGATTTAATCCATTTTAATGATTCTTTTCTAGCTAAGCAAGCTTGGAGACTCTTGAAAAATAAAGACACTCTTTTCTATAAGGTTTTCAAAACAAAGTTCTTTCCTTGCTATTCTATTTTAGAGGCAAGAGAATCGATTTTGGGTTCTTATGCATGGAAAAGTATCATCAAAGGTAGAGATGTCATTTTAGAGGGTGCTTGTTGGCGGATTGGAGATGGTAAATCCATTAAAATCTGGCAGCATCATTGGCTGCCAATTAAACATCCTACCAAGATCATTTCTCCAGTTTTGGAGTCGATGGAAGAAGCCACTGTTGATTGCTTGATCAACTCCGGCACTAGGACCTTAAATACAGAGATGGTGGATGGAATTTTCATTCCTCAAGAGGCTGAAGCTATCAAAAAAACACACTTGTCTCGATTTGCAGCCGAGGACTATATTTTTTGGCCATTGTCTCATGATGGTCAATACTCATGCAAAGCTGGATATCAGTTCTTGAAAGAGGTAGATGATTGTAATCTCCTTGAAGAGCCCATAGAATATGAACAAGGATTGTGGAACAAAATATGGTCTCTTGAGTCCTCAAATAAAGTCAAGCATCTGATATGGAGAGCGTGTAAAAATTCCCTCCCTACTAAGGGGAATCTGGTTCATCATCAAATACTCAATGACTCCTATTGCGATCGATGTTCTAAAGCTACTGAAAACTGTTTACATGCTGTTTGGAGTTGTCCAGGGCTGGATGGTGTTTGGGAAGCTTCGGAGATATGGAATTTTCTATCTGAGGTTACTTTCTAGATTTTTGGGGAACTCATGGCTTGGGTTATAAAAAATGAGAAATCTCCACAACTGTTTGCAATGATCATCTAGTTAGTATGGACACATCATAACCAGCTTGGAAACCAGCAAACATGCTGCTCCACAAGTTAGTTAGCTCAATATGCAAAGGACATATTTGATGAATTTGGAGCTATCCAACCAGTTGTGCAGCGTCGGCCTCAACAGCAACGAGTACAGTGGGTGCCTCCCTCTATTAATCTTTTCAAGATTAACTATGATGGAGCTATTTTCTCCGGGTCTAATAGTTCAGGCATTGGGGTGCTTCTCTAACTCAACCAATGAATCAAGCTATACAGCAGTTGAGATTGAAGCGATGGCTTCTACACAAGCTCTAGAATTTGCTTTGGAGGTTGGTATAGACAGAGCTGTGGTTGAGGGAGATTTGAAGATGGTAGTGCAAGCTTTGGTGTCAAAGGAGTTTGGTTTACCCTCTTACAGATTGTTGGTGAAAGATGTCTGTGTAGTTGCAAATAATTTTTCTTAGTTGTCCTACTCTCATACTAAGAGAGAGAGCAACAAAGTAGTGCATAGTTAGTGAGTTCCAGTTAGCCCAATTGGTAAAGTCTCTGATAGTTGAATAAGATATCTGAGGTTCAATTTCTGCCTATACAAAAAACCAATTGGTGTCTTGGTCTGATGATAAAGAGCTATCATCAGGAGCGGACGCCATAGGTTGAAACTCTCTAAAAAAAAAAAAAGTGCAAAGTTTGGCTAAGTTAGCTGCTAATTTTTGGATGGAAGATGTTCCTCCCCCAATTGCACCTTTGTTCAGACTGATTTGGCCTCTTTTCTTTAATAAAATTTGATGTCTTCTTTTCTTAAAAAAAAAAAGTATATATATATATATATATAACATTAGAGATTAAATTCTATAAAGACATGGTGTAAAACTCATGTTTTACCCTTCCAATCCCAACATGCCACATCATCTTATCACATATTTAAGAATAAACACAATCACACTCAATCAATTCTAATACCCATATATAAATTCAACCAAATTGGGAATTTATTGAGATGTTATTAGGTGTGGTATGATATATTGAATTTTAAGTAAAATGCTGATGTGTCACTTATTGGATGATGTAAAACATGAGTTTAACACCCCATCCTTATAGAATTTAATCTAATAACATTAATCAAAATTAAAGGATTCTTAACTTCTAATCATGAAATCCACATTTATGGTTTCTTTTAAAAGAAAAAAATAATAATGTCTGTATCTCTAATTTTATAAAAACATTAAAAATAAATAAAGAAGGTTTTTATTTAAAATATTTATTTATATATTTCTAGGATGTCTCCTAAATATTATTTGATTTAGTGAGCTGTGGGGCCAGAGAATTTGTGACTCCGGCCCATTATACATTTGGGCCCAAAGCCCGCGTCGAGGAGAGACGTTGCCGAGGACATAAAGCGAAAATCCAAATGGCTTAGAAAGGCAGCCGAGGATGATCCTGACATCGGCATCCCAAAATCTAGAAGGGAAGAGTGACACGCCATCAAAGGCAGCCCCCAAAGCGCTCCCAGAAGAAAAGACGAGTGCAATAAAACTCGCACGAGGGTACCGTGAGGGAACGGTTCAAGGAAAAGACGTCACTTCAGCATTGAATGCGCCCACAAACGTTCTGGTCACATTTATGGGAAAAGACCCCTAAACAGTGTGGCTTTGGTTATTGCAACTAACAGAAAGTGGGGGAAGGCGGTTGATTGGACAAGCACTCGAGTAATCACCTGCCTGATCAACACATGGAAGGTCAGGATTAACTGGGAGGGGCTATATAATGAAAGAATTCATGCGCCAAGGAGGTGACTCCCCGGAAAAAAAGGTGGAGAGAAAAAGAGAAAAAGGGAAGAAAAAGAACATGAAGCAGGTCAGGCGAGGTCTAATGACCGGAGCCGCCCAGACCATGTAAAGGAGAAAATCTTCTTGGACAAGTTCAATTGAGTCCTTCATGCGATTAACATGAACACCATGACCAACCACTGTCCGGTGACCAAGGCCTAGCCTTTCAGCCCACGCTCTACAAATTTTATTGTTTGGGCCTTTAATGTGCAAACCCAGTATCAGTTTAGGGTCGTCACGAATTGAGTCATTACATGAGCTATTAAGGTATAAGAGAAGTTAGGGGAAAAATAAACTGCATTAATAATTTATAAAGTTTTATATTTTTATGAAATACGTTAAATACACTTTGAATTAATGAGTTATGTATGGTATAAAAGGTATTTTAGGAAACAAAAATGAGGTATTAGTCAAATCTAAGGGGGCCATTATTTAAATTTATACATAAATTTTTATATTTTTACCAAAAATAAAAGAAAGAGCATCAATTTTTGGAAAGACAAGGGGCCATGGCCTCCTCCCTCCACCCTTGGTGTTGCCTGAGAAATTATTGTGTACTCTCGGAGTACCATAAATGCGTCTTCCCTCCTCTCACATAAATAGTGGGTCTCACTAATTAAATTTATGGTGGGACCCATCATTTATGTGAGAGGGGAGACTACGCATTTATGATATTCCGGGAGTACCTAATAATTTTCCGATACTGCCCAATCTTAAGGTTTCCAACTATCAAATTTTCTACTCATGTTATAATAAACTCTAAAACCATGTTTAACATTTCATAAAAACAAAAAAATTGCTCTGACAAAAACCAAAAACCAAAAACCTTCTTTAAACAAAATCTCAGAATTATTGTGGGTTTTAGTTAGCTTAACTAGTAAAATTTCTGATAATTGAATAAGAGATCTAAGATTCAATTCTCGCCTACACCAAAAATTGATTGGTGTCTATCTCAAAAAAAAAATCTCAAAATTATTAGTAGTATACTTTTTTTTTTTTTTTTAAATGTCACTATAAAGTATAAATTACAAATGTTGGTGTAAGCACGTTCAAAATATGAAAAAGAAAAAGACACCTCATCTAATGCATTAATTATGGTTTATGGAATCACACCACTTTTGTTTAACGAGTGACTTAAGGGCACTCGTTAACAATCCATTTTAGGAAAGTTTTGACATCACTTTTATGGGAAATGAAAAAAGTTGTCAAAACATTAATTGTTTTTTTTCTTTTCCTCTAAAAACTTTTTTTAACTGGATTCTTAACGAGTGCCCTTAACATTTTCCAATAATAATATAAGCTGTCTCATGGATTCTCAACCAATTAGTTTAGTGACAACAACTTTTAGATATATAACCATAAATTGCCACGTTGACATCTTATGAGTAATAAAGAAAAGGTAATAGATCTATAAAGATCTACAACTTCACCGATTACACCTTGCCACGATGGTGATTTGTGTCAAAAAAAAAAAAGAATTGCGCTATTTGATTATCAACCGCTCGAATGGCAGAAGGGCACTATAAAGTAAAGAAAAAACAAAATATGTCAAAAACAAAATCTCACACAATGGCGACCGCATATCCCGAGTGGTCCATCATTTCAATTTCCCATGATTTCATTTCACACCAAAATCTCGTATGTATCTAAGACAGTCTTAAACAATCCTCGCAAACATGAATCATCAAACAGTAAAAGTGTAGAACCAGCGAGCGAGCGAGTGGACCAAAAAATAAAAAAGACAAGGAAACAACAACTACTACAAGTGAAGCAGAAGCGAAAAAAGTGTTTAATTACACATTTCTGATGCTCTGCTTTTTACGAGTCTTAAACTGTACTACGTCTCTGTTGAACACAATAGAGTAGTACAACAACTACTCTAGGAGAGCGTAGATTATTATTACTCAAAAAAAAAAAAAAAGAAAGCAGAAGAAGAAGAAAGAAAATAGTTCAGTTCTATTCAGAGATTGAACATCAAGAAGAAGAAGAGGAAGAAGAAGATATGGGTATATTACACGACGATGTAGTGATAATCAGGCCTGCAGAGAGAGAAGGGGAAGCAAGCTTGATTACTGTGAATTGCCCTGACAAGACCGGATTAGGCTGCGACCTGTGTCGCATCATTCTCTTCTTTGGTTTGAGCATTGTTAGAGGAGGTACCACCCAAATAGTCTTTTTAGCTTTTGATCTGTTTGGTTGCTTAGAAAGTACAGGAAAACTTTAAAAACTGTGAACTTTTTTTTTTCCCATTGTTTGAACCCCATAGACCATAGTACTAGATGTCTCGAGAAAACTTTATAAAGTTTTGATTTAAATTTTTTTTTTAATGATATATTTTTTTATTTTTTATTTTGGGGTGTGAAACAGGAAGTGGGTGTTTGAGCTTTTGCTTTAATTTTGTGAAATAAGTAATGGCTAGTTGAAAATTTGATCCATATATTTGTTGATTGTGTCTGTGAAGATGTATCTACGGATGGGAAGTGGTGCTACTTAGTGTTCTGGGTGGTGGGAAAATCAACAACGAGGTGGAGTTTGTTGAAGAAGAGGCTTGTGGGGGTTTGTCCTTCTTGTTCTTCAGCTTCTGGGATTTCCTTCTACTGCTCTGAATTGCAGCCACCAAGGCCTCCAGATGTGTTCCTTCTAAAGTTCTGTTGTTATGATCGAAAAGGGCTTTTACATGGTAAAATTTTTGTGGCCTGCAGTTTGTGATTAATTCAATACTTGATTTGGTATATGCATGTTTGTTAATCTGTCTAGCTGGTACTGATTTGATACTTTTAACAATTTTTCTCAGTGAATGACTTGTTATATTTACAAGGATATTCAATGCATACTTAAGATTTTTTTTGAAACTTGGATGCTATCGTTTTCATAAAAGGGATCATCTTGTGGTTTCTATTTAGTCGGACTTTATTATCTTCTTCTATCGAGCATTGTTGAGATACAAAAAAAGCAAAGCGAACTTGCAATTGGCCAATTTGGCCCCGATTTTTTTGTGAGATTCCAAGTTTTGAATTCTTTGTTTACTGTTTTGGAATCAGAAAAAAGTGTCATTGTTATTTTGTAATTGATTTTGATGTTTATGTTTCTTTTTGGACAGATGTGACGGCGGTTCTTTGTGAGCTTGAGCTTATTATAAAGAAAGTGAAGGTATCCACCACCCCGGATGGGAGAGTGATGGACCTCTTTTTCATCACAGACACAAGGTTAGAAATATTCTTGATATATTCTCCTGAGATATTCATATTTTGTAATTTCTAGCCTTCTACCATGTAACTTTTATTGCAATTTTACTGTTAAAGTCACTAAGTGATATTTATTTGATACTTTGAAATGAATCAAATATCGTCTATTATTGTGATAATATCTAAGTATCAGTTTGATAATCATCTCATTTAAGTGGAGTTTAAAATGGTACTTGGTAAATGCTGGCGGACTCATAAAGTTTAAATAATTTAACTACTTGCAGAATTGGGCAGTGCACTGTTACTTTGATTGGGATCCTCCCCTGTCAGGCTGTTTCCTTGCAAAGTACATGTTATGAGGGCAGAATGCTTATAAAGTTTTGCTACGATCATAATGGAATTCAAATTGTGGTTAATGAAGATTTGACATTTAATCAGATTTTGAGAATCATAGAATTTAAAGTGTTATTTATAGTTTCTTTCCCTTTTATTTTTTTTGGGGGTGGGGGGTCGCTTTTTGGTGGACTGAGGGGGAAACGGGTGCAGAACAAAATTTATCCAAAGATATGACAGGATATGATAGGAATATTCCAAGTCCACTTTGAAACACAAATAAAAGATTTTTTGTTTGAAGAAGACAATTTCTCCTTTTTCTTCTTTTATCTTGTTCCGAAAGTAATTTTACTTTGCAATCTCGTGTCTTTTTCCAGGGAGCTTCTACACACAAAGAAGAGGCAGGAGGACACATGTGGTCGCTTAAATGATGTTCTGGGGGATGCTGTTATTAGTTGTGATATTGAAATGGTTGTTCCTGAAATTACTGCTTGTTCACAGACGTCATCATTTCTTCCATCTGCAATCACAGAAGACATGTTTAACTTGGAAATGCCTGACGAACTCCCCAGTGGAATTAAAACCTCTGAAAGTATTTCCATCACAATGGATAACTCGTTGAGTCCTGCTCACACGCTTGTCCAAATCATTTGCCATGATCACAAAGGTCTTCTTTATGACATAATGAGAACATTAAAGGATTACAATATTCAGGTAAATAAATTAAAAATATAATATGTGAAGTCCATAATAGCTTATAAATTTTGGCCATTCTTCTTTGGTAGATTTGAATTGTGAATCAGTTATTTGAAGCACCCACCAACTTGGATGGTTAGGCCTCTAAGGACAACCTCTATAATATTGCATTACCACTGGTCTGGTAATTGGATGGAATTCTTCTCTGTGCTGAGATGTTGGTTGATGAATAACTTTTTTTTTTATAATTCATAGCTG
This sequence comes from Quercus tomentella, assembly GCA_028535165.1. Lineage (NCBI taxonomy): Eukaryota > Viridiplantae > Streptophyta > Magnoliopsida > Fagales > Fagaceae > Quercus > Quercus tomentella. Next base: position 5,522,636 of record JAPQVY010000012.1, read on the forward strand.
GCAATGGTTGGCTGTCATGTTTCCATAACAAGTGTTGATGGAATTTTTAACTGATCAAATCTGTAAAACTAAATATTTATAAACCATTCTTGTACTCTACTACCATTGCCAGTTCTGTAATATTAATACTTATCTCTTATCACGTAAGCAGATTTCTTATGGGCGCTTCTCTATAAAACAAAGAGGAAAGTGTGAGATCGACTTGTTCATTGTGCAAGCAGATGGGAAGAAGATAGTTGATCCTAGCAAGCAAAATGCATTGTCATCTCGTCTGCGGATGGAACTATATCGTCCTCTCAGAGTAGCTGTTGTCAGTCGAGGTCCCGATACAGAGCTGCTAGTTGCAAACCCAGTGGAGTTATCCGGCAAGGGTCGACCTCTTGTTTTCTATGACATCACCCTTGCTCTCAAGATGCTTAATACTTGCATCTTTTTGGTAATTCCTCTCCTCCTTACTATAATAATTCAAATCAACATAGGCTCTGCTTACAAATGTTTAGGTCTCCCGCACGCCCCAAGGGCATTAAGGATGTTTCAACTCTGAAATGGTCTTTTAACTTACTTTTGGGGAATTTATTTGCTGGTTGCAATTAATAAAATTTTGGGTTGCATCTCATGTAATGTGGTTGATGTGTGATCTAAAGGAATTTATGATTCATTATCTGATACTTGTTTACAAACATAGTTTTTTTTAAATGTGGTTAGATTTATTTATTTATTTATATTATTTTTCCTTAATGTGTTTAACAAATGGCTAATTTAATATGAAATTGTTTTTACAGGCTGAAATTGGGAGGCACATTATTGGAGATCGGGAATGGGAAGTTTACAGAGTCTTGCTTGATGAAGGGGATGGCTTGTCTGTTCCTAGGAACGAGATTGAGAGAGGGGTTTGGAAGAGGTTGATGGGTTGGGAGTGATAACAGTTGCATTATACTATTCATTCTAAAATTGCCATGGGCTTCCTGTACAGTTTAATTGTCCCTATTATTGTATCTTCTACAGCTTTCGTCATACTGTCTCTAGTGTACAAAAATGAGAAGGTAAAGTACTGAGAAGATAGGAGAACAAAGTTCTCATAGCATTGTATACTTTAATGTTATTGTAAAGTGGTAGTAGATATGGTGCTATTTCATTCACGTTCTAATGAAAGTTGAAGCATGTGTGGATAATGCTCATTTGTGGATTAATTTGGATCCATCTTGCTGTCCAACAATACTCTTTGCCATACACTGTTTGGGGTTGTAGAAAAAGATGCAGGTTCTATGATTGAACAACATTAGGTGTGGCCAAAGGAAGGAGGGAGGTTAAATACAATGTCTATATTGAGGTATAGAGCAAGTAAAAAGAGTTGCCCTGCATGTTTTTAGATATCAATTACGTCTTCTGTATATTGCTATTTAAATCATTTATGCAGAAACTTCTAGTGGACCTTTTGAATAGCTGAGAGTCTCGGCATTCATTTTGATGTTGAATATATGTTTATACAATGGTTTTGTCTACTTGTACTTTCCTAGGAGTTCTACCGTTTCACTTCTACTTTCCACTAACTTTACATCCATATCTATCTGTCCTCGGACCTTGCCCCATAATAGCTAGTATTTCAGCACCTGCACATGCAGTTGCTCCTCTTCTTCTATTGAAATGTCAAAATTGACGGCTCTTGGAATCAATGTCGAGGAGCTTGATTTCCCAAATTTCCGCACCAACTCCAAAAGGCTTTTGTGGGTAGGATTTATTCAAATACAGCGGTATCTTGGACCAAGTCTCATGATTCTCGATCCCTTTTAAAGATATTCTTTCCTTTACACGTATGAATCAATTTTTTTGGACTCTGCTAATGTCCTCATCTCTCTAGCCACTTTCCTCACGTCCACGTCTCCACACCAAGTGACTGTCATACTAGTAGAGGGGAATGAACGTGCTCACCATCTTGGTTATTCTTTCGAATCTTACTTGGAACAAGATTTGATATCCCTTTGTAGAAATATCATGTCACGTCAGCAGCGTATCGGTTCGGTTTAAACGGCTCATCAAGTCTAATGAAGTTCACACAAATTTTCTCTTAATTGATGAAGTGTTTTGAAGGGACAAGTTGTTAATAGTAAATAATATCGCATGGTCATCAGGAAATTGTGAAAAATCTTGTCAAGAAGGTTGTGGCAGTAGTAATACTTGTATTTAGTCTCTTTACATTTATTGTCATTTCTCATTTTCTAATCATAACTAAAGGAGTCTTGTATCATCGTACTGATTGCAATGATTGTATTGCCTTTGTGCCTCATACATATTTGAATAGTCCATATTGCTACTCAAGTTAGCAGAGGTTAGGTCTGTAGATATAACCAGAAATTATTCCTCTAATTTGTTTAGGGTATTAGAGCCTTTAAACTCTAGATTTATTGTCAATTGGCAATACTTGTTTATGTAGCTTATGCGCATAATTGACTATTAACCATAAAAAAGAGCCACCCTTTTGTATTAGTTTATATACGGTTATATTTGGCAGAGTGGAACATAATTTATAATTACTAGTAGTAGACCCACTCGATGTGGACAAAGTGATGATTTGTTTTTTTGGTTAAGTAAAATATGAAAATAGTAAATGAGACTTATAAGTGTTAGTCTCAAACCCTTCTTAAAATGATTTAATTATTTTCTAACAAATTATAGTTGATACAATAGATTAAATTTTTAAAATTAAGCTATCTATATTTGTTATTTGAAAGTATTTAAAATTTTGTAAGCTTTTTAAAGAAACATAATGCATTTTACATTAAATTATTATATAAGGTGAGATATTTTGTAAAAAATGTAATGTGTGGTTGAAAGTTTTTTCAAAATATGTTAGAATTGGACTGAAATAGAACCAATGGACCCAAACGGACCAAATGGACCGAATTAGACCGAATAGACCGAAGTAGACTAAATAGTTCAAAATGGACCAAAGAAGACCGAATGGACCAAATATACCAAAATGGATCAAATGGACCCAGTAGACTAAAATAGATCAAATAGACCGAAATAGACCAAAGTAGATTACAGTAGACCGGAATGGACTAAAGTGGATCAAAATGCTACGTTGTGTGAGTCAATAGGAGTTTAGTAACAATAAATGTTAAACTTTAGTTTTTAGATATTATATAGATATAGATGATTATTGTTGACAAAATCTAAAGTTTCAAATTTTTGAGCATCTTTTTGGCGACCAAATGGAACATCACTGCTAAAAGCGTCATCAACTGCTGGTGTGGGTTTATTAGTCTTGGCTATGCCCTGCGTCCTTGGCTTGGCTTCTATAGGATCTTTGATATGCTATTGTTGGTACTCGTATTGTCACCCTCGTATCTGCTAGATATGGATAAAAATTTGTGGTCTCCACTAATTGTTGCATGCAGTTTTGGTGTTGGCATGTGAGTGTATTTCCTTATCTCATTCCCCTTCCCCTATGTGTGTGTGTCTATGTGTTTCTCAAATAAAAAAGATACTTAGTGTTGTCAAGTCATCCCACATCGGTAAGGTGTGATATTGAGAAGGAGTTTATCACTTGCTCCGCGACACTAACTGTTGCATGCAGTTTTGGTGTTGGTGTGTGAGTGTATTCCCTCATCTCATCCCCCTTCCTCTATGTGTGTGTGTGTGTGTGTGTTTCTCAAATAAAGAAGATACTCAGTGTTGTCGAGTCATCCCACATCGGTAAGGTGTGATATTGAGAAGGGGTTTATCACTTGCTCCGCAACACTAACTGTTGCATGCAGTTTTGGTGTTGGCGTGTGAGTGTATTCCCTTATCTCATCCCCTTCCCCTATGTGTGTGTGTGTGTGTGTTTCTCAAATAAAAAAAACTGAACATAGTTAGCCAGGGATTTTTAAAGCAATACTGAAAGTTAGACAAATCTGATAGCATTTTCACATTCAATATAGCAAACAAAAAAAAGTAATAGAGCACATGAATAACTAAGGTACAAACTCATTTAAAAAGAAGAAGAAGCAATACTGAAAGTTAGACAAATCTGAGAGCATTTTCACATTCAATATAGCAAACAAAAAAAAAGTAATAGAGCACATGAATAACTAAGGTACAAACTCATTTAAAAAAAAAAAAAAAAAACAACAACAACAACAAAGATACAAACTACATCTAAATGTTGCATGTATATCAAATTGTCGGTCCTCCATTAATCTTGTTGCAATTTTCGCTGGTTACAGCTTCCAGTATATTCCCAATTTGTGCAAGATGCCCGCAACTACACTCCAAAATGTGATTTCTGCAAACATCACATATAAGAGTGTCCCTACCTTCTCAGAGTGCCAAACATCATTAAAAACATGCTTCTGGATCCAATACACCTATTAACAAATTTGAATGCCCAATGAAGTCAAAATACAATCTAAGAAATTAGGATTGTCACAAGAACCAGATTCAATATGACTTAACCATATATGGATTGAATATTACTTACTAGTGTTTTATCTTGACTTTCATAATACCATCCATTTACAAACGCTGCAAAGATACCTTGAGCTGCCATCACAAACACTAGCATTGCATTCATTCCTATCCATTCTAGGAACAAAAATGGTGTTCGAAGTCCCCATATATCAATCTGTTCATTCATGAAAAAATAACGACAACACAGAAAGTTAAAAAGACAAATGGTAACAATTTCTTAGTTACAGTACCTTATATCCTTTAATTAAATTCAATCATGCGGCTTCATTGCCGGTAAACCACATAATTAAATTTAATTGTCCTTAAAAAATGAAACATTATTTTTGCTGCATTAATCAATACAACCATGCGAGCGAATTCCATTGGAGAACATAAGGTACAACACTTAAAGAATTATAACTAAGTTTTGCTAGGAAAGATTAAGCTCTTATTTTTACCAGTATATAGAACCCAGAGAAGACAATACCAGCAGCACCTGCCGTGAAACAAACGTAGCTTATGCTGTAGAGTTGCTTGTTGATAGGAATCGCTGCATAGCCAATGGAAATTGGAAAATGAGTCCTAAACTTATCTTGCTTTATACTAAGATTCAATATTTTGAGTCGCATGCATATCTTAAAAATAAGGCACAAGGTGAACTGGTGAAGAAAGCTCACCATTTGTAAAATGAAGAATGATGGCTATGATTAGCAAGCCGAATCCCATTGAGACCCATTGCTTAAGCCTTTCAGAGTGACTCTGCATAAAAGTCCACCTTCATGAACTTCAAATTTAACTTAAGAGTACAGTTATGTGTAAGTTTAAAGTTTAATAACCTTAAAATGAATCAAAACGTGCCCATAATGGATGCCAATGGTCCCAGAGAGGATAGCTGAAATTGAACTAGGGGAACATAGAAACCAATCAATGTAGTGATTTTCCATGCATGTCTAGCTGAAATAATAGTTTTTCGTTTCAGTAATGTTAGAGATACAATAATTTTCATGATTTTTTTACCACTGTTGAAATGACAAATTGTGATTGGAGCAATATCACTTTTATGAAGTTTCATCACTTATATCACATTTTAGTACCAATCACAACATGCCACGTCTTCCACTTTTGAAAAAGATTGAGAAAATTTTTGTATAACTAGACTTACTGTATTAATTTTGTGATGATAAATCAACCAACCTTAACAAGCCTTCAGGTTCAAATGGAGCTTGGCACCAAGTTGGAGCATCTTCACGTAATGGACCCTGATATGGAGAACTAAATGTGCAAGCCTACAAGTTTTGCAAGAAAGATTGATAGGAACAACAAATGCATGCAATTAAGCCAGTTTTTAAGTAAATTCTTCCTACTTCGTTTGTAGTAAGTACTAACCTTCAGGCGTATCCAAACAGGCTGTGAATAGAGATGTTCAATGCCCCAGACTTGTCGATCCACATATCCAACAGCATTACATGCAGGTCCTAAGTGTCCTCTCATCCCACATTGTACCTCCAATCAGGCCAAAATTTGTCAGTTTCTTTAAAAAGAAATTTTTAAGAGCAACAACAACTGAATAACTCAATGCAGTCAAATATATATGATCTGCCACCTACTGTGTATCTCTTTGCTGTTCCATCAGGGTTTTGTAACACAAAACTCCAATCTGGAATGTATAGTGCATATGTTGTGATAATGTAAACGAGGAAGGCAACGAACCCTCCAATCCTAGATCATGGATGTACCAACAATTAAAACTGTTAGCAAGGTCTGGTCAAAGAAAATTATTGCAATAAACCTGGTATTTGGATTTAAGCCAGCTACAGATTTAGATTACTTAGCAAAAATAAGACAAAAAGCTGCAGCTTAGACTGAAATTGGAATTTAGAGCCTTCAATAGGACATGAACGGTGTTGTTTAATAGACCTTGTCTCTTACCATTGCCATCGATATGCAGTAAAAATGGAGATGTGTCCAGAGTCCAGGACAGTTGGTCTGAGCTTGGTTGTCAGGGTCTCTATTAAGGCTACAACAAAGTATACCAGAGCTATTCTCTGCCAGCAAACACAGGAAAATAGTAATTAGCCGCACAAGACATTTTCAATGTTATTTTTTATTTCATGTGATTAGGATTCAAAGCACCATACATGCATTGTATCACTCTTTATTCATAAACATTAGGTTTGTATTTTGTATGCTATCGTTTTTGGAGCATATAGAGAAAGCAAGGACTCAAGGAAAGACCTGGAGGATGCCACACCATCGGATTTGGTGCTTTATGTCAACTCCATAAACCAGCTCATTAGGTGCGTGAGAGTATCCTCCTATATACAATAAAACAGTACAGCCACAAAGAATTCACGCAATTGTAATACAGTATAGTCTTACTAGCTTATTACTTCTTTTTTTATTGGTCTTTAATGGAAGAATGTTGAATGGCATTATAAATTACCTTGCAAAATAATTCCCCAAAAAAGAAGCTTCAATGTCCTAATAACGATCTTCTTAATTGCATGCTTGATATTTGGTACTTTCTGCATATCAAGATCAAGATTATAAGTAAAATATTATAAGTACCGAAGTAAATGATCTTCTTTATGGCAGAGAGGCATTCACTAAAATATTAAACATTTTGAATTAACAAAGGTTATTTAAATTAACATCCTGCACTAAAAATTTGATCATTTTAAGCCTTCTGGGGCAACTTTTTCTTTTGAAACTCCTATATGCAGCACAAATTTTTTGATATTAATAATACTATCAAGAACCAAAAAGATAAAAATAACAAATAAAAAAGAACAGAGACATGGGAAAGTAGTACCTTGAGAGCAAGGGCGATAGCGACACCTACGATGAAGAGAAAAAAGGGCATCACAAAGTCCGCCAAAGTGCAACCATTCCATGGTGAGTGATCAATACGAGCATAGGCTCCCCCAGCATCATCTACTAATATCATCAACTACACTCATATCCCAAATATTGGTTAGAGAAAGTACAACAAAACCTTAATTTTTCCATGGTGCCTAAAAAATAAAAATCACCTCGTGAGCTGTTTTGCATGGTTATTATATTTCAATTTATAACAAAGGTAAAGATGTGGTTGAGTAATTATAACTTTTTATCAATGCTACAACAAACTAGCAAGTTACAATATCTTGGTGCAAGTTACAAAATTATCTAGTCCAATAAGTTTTTTTTTTGGGGAAATAAAAACGGGTTAGGGGGCAACTGGTGTAACGTCTCTATTTGGATGTTACCATAGTAGCACCCTACCCATTTCCAAATTATTTCCCTGCTGTGTATGCAAAATAAGGAGTACCAACGAGTTTGCTAAAACATAATAGAGACTCAAACTCACAACTGAAGTTGTGTTGGCCCTAGTTCTTTACCACTAGACCACCAACCCAGTTGGTAGTCCAATAAGTATTGTTACATTACTTTTTTACTAACCGTTAACATGATCATGGGATTGGTGCATTACTACCACTTTTATTAGAAATGAATCATAACAAATCATGTTAACAGTTGTTAAAAAAGTTGTGGAACTTATTGTCCTATAGTATGCGTGTATATATATATATATGTGTGTGTGTGTGTAATCTAACCACTATGGTAAGGCCTCTGAATGCGTCCAAGGTTGCAACCCTCTTGCTCTTTGGCTTAACCAGCGGTTGTTCTTCCACGTTTTGTTCAGTTGGCTGATTGAGCACTGCCCTTCTATCGTCTTTCTCATTCTCGATGCGATCCCCACTATCAGTTCCATCTAGTTTTTCACTGAAATAAGCCTTATTATGATCTTTCTTCTCAAGTGGTGCATGGCCAAACCCTTCTTCAACCCTCCTAGCATCCTCCATGATGTTATAATTCTTTCTCTCTGTGTGCTAAAGTTCCTTAATAAGTTAGCAGTGAGAGTAATAGATGTCAAATTTTGAAGCCTAAGAGATAGAGAGACAAGCTAGGAAGAGATTAACAGGCCGGCATTAATTGGGAGAGGGTGGGACATGGAGTCCAAAATATATAGGCAAAGACAAATTAGTGAATAATATGACACGGAAAAATCAAAGTTGAGAAAGACAGGAAAGAGGTCAACAGATTCAAATGTTGCTAGGTAGTAACTATCATAGCATCGTTCTTAATTAACTTGGGTTGATGGTTTTGTAGTTCACGTGTATGACTGTAAACACAGTATGTATATATATGCTAGCAAAGAGAGCATTCTCTATCCAAAGTTTAGTAAAACATTTCGTACTCATTAATGTATAAGAAAAGATGTATATATATAGTTAAAAAAAAAAAAAAAAAAAAAAGAGCCTGGACCAAGCATCTTTGAAATACTATGGTGATCATTGCCATTTACTTTTGTACTTTTCTAAGTTGTCAAAATTTTTTTTTCCATACTTTCAAGCTTAGACTAGGATGTTTTATTCTATATTTAATGTCTAATTGTCTATGTCATCATGTTGAGTGTTTGAAAATATAATCCAAGTTAATTACTAGCTTGGAATGATTGACTTTAACTTCAAAAGCATAGTCTTCTGAGTCTCGGGAGAGACAAACATATATCCAAGAAACTTTGGAATTTGAATCAAGTAGCTTACATAGATGTAAATTATAAAATTTAGCCGGCTGTACTATACTCTGAAATTTCAATTTAAGCTTGCTTGTCTGCCTTCATTTTTTTTCACATCTAACTTAATATAATACTGATCTTGGCTGTCCAGGGGCGGCGGCACGTTGAGGACAGGGTGGTCACAGGACCACCCGGACCTGGAAATTTTTTTTGTTTTATATATAATAATTTAAAATTTTATATTTGTTTGTCCTTAAAAAAAAAAAAAAAACCAAATCAGTGACCAACCTCAGTTTTTTTTTTTTTATGTCCAATAAAATTATACTTTGATCCATTATTTGGTCCAATTAACCATATATTGAGCCTTTCAAGCAAAAAGAAAAAGCCCAAAATATATAAACTAAAATATGACAAAAAAATTACAATTATAGCAAGACCAAAAGAACTCAAGGAAAAAAGCCCAAGATCAATCCAGACCTCACGCACTACTCAAGCTACCTATAGCCTAATTTAAGTGTTTTGAAACTTCCTTTGGAGAGACTTGAATCCCGACCATTGTTCCTGTAACCCACAAGCATAACAAAAATTTCTATAAACAAAAAATTTTTTAAATCAACAAAAAATAATAATAATTAAATTTCTATAAACTAATTAACTAAATACCCAATCAAATTTTAAACCAAAAAAATTCCTAACCTCAAGGATATAAGAACCTCAGGTCCTCAACAGAAGCGACTCAGCCAACGGCCACACCCAGAGCAGTCGACGGCAAAGATACCAAGGTATTTCAGTTCTCTCTCTTTTTCTCTATCTCATCTTTGCTGCAAAACCTCTGACTGACGAGCTAGTATATGGTGTACCCGGCACATATGCCAGGTCACTCACACACTGGTGGGTCCCACAGTGTGTGGGGCCCGCCTGTGCGTGAGAGACCCGGCATGTATGCCGGGTAAAAGATGCAAAATTTTTGCTGACTGAGAGCGGCGTTCTCTCTCTCTGTTTCTCTATCTCATTGTATGGCTTGTGACTATTTTTTGATAATGCAGTGTATTGACTTAGACTTGGACCTCTTGACTATTTTTTTTGTCTTTTATAATCTCTCTTTTTCTCTACTCTGACTTAAGACTTATTACGCCCTGTTTGTTTCGATGAAAAATCTTGTGTAAAGATAGTTTTTCGTGTTTTTCAGTATTTGGTAGCATAAAAAAAGATGAGTTAAAGGAAAACTATCTTTGGTCAACACAAAAAGTATGGCTTATTTTTAGACATTATTTTTCATTAAATATTTTTAATAAACAACACTATCTCACAGTAAACTAAATAAGGGAAGTTAAGAAATTGATTTTCAACTTATTTAAAGTTGCTCCCAAACATTGAAAAATGAGATAGTTTTATAGAAAATGATTTTTGAAAAATGACTCATTTTCTAGAAAACATCATTGCTGAAACAAACAAAGCGGGCTCTCCTCTAGTTCTCTCTGGGCTAAATTGACTTTTCAGCTTTTGTGTAAGTGTATATACGTAGTTGTGTATTTGTGTTGACTGTTGATTGGCCATTGTCTCTTGAGTGGGGGTGGGCCGTGGCGTTGGATTGGAGTAGTGGTCTTGGTTCACTTAAAAGTAACACCCAGAACAAAACATTAAAAATAAAAAATAAAAACTATGTTAGTTAGTGGGTTAAGCCGGGTGGATGATGCACTGTATTGTTAGTCTTTACATTGTACAAAGCAAACTAAAAAGTGGAGGTTGTGCTAGATTGCTAGTGGTCATTAAAAAAAAATAATGAAACAATTAAACAAAAATAATTAATAATTTTATTAATATTTTAAATGATATTATAGTTTATTGTTTATTCTTTTGCTAGTTACTATGGACAAATATTTGATAAGAAAATTATCTGCTCAAGATTCATTTCCCGTGCAAGATTCACCTTCATCTTTTAAGTGAATTCATGTTGACTTTAACTTAGAAAATCTACGTTCAGATATGAATTTGTGTGTTTTTTGGTTGTTGTTGATGTCAATATATGAATTTATCTTTTTATTAGATTGTGTAATTTATCTTTCTTAAGGGCCACCCTGGAAAAAAAATTCCTAATATGGCGGTCCAATGGTTTAATTAACATTCAGCCGACTATATTACATAATCCATATGCTTTGTGAGCTCAAAAAAAAAAAAAAAAAGTGTATATATATATATATTATAATGGATGGCATTCATGTTGCCAAGGATAAGGATGGATTATTGACATTGTAGACGTGATTTTCATAACTCCACATTAGATGATTCCTTTGAAGCTATTATGCTTGATCATATTTGAAGCCATTTGGTTATGATTCTCAGATGGTTGAAACTGTTTGATTGATTGTTTTTGGGATCTTAAGTCATCATTCTATTTGATTCATGGTGATTTTTCTTTCTCTGTTTTCAGAGGAATGGTTAGTAAAAGAAATTTTAGCCATAAAAAAAGAAAAAAAAAATCCCACATTGCTTCCAGAAAGAGCTACCCTAGTTCATTAGAGGCCCCAGAAGCGCAGTAACTAGTTAAATGGCAGTGTGCAAAATTCAAAGCGTCACAAGCTCTTCATACAGGAACAAAGTGGTCAAAGAACAGCAATAAGCGACATCTGAAGTGTGTAAAAGTTCGTTGATCAGGTACCTATAGCCCAGACATTTACCCAAACATTTCGGTGTTAGATTAAGTTAGGTTAAATACATTGTTAACAACAACAAAGCCTTCTTCTCAAAATTTTTGAATCAATTATGAATCTACAATAAATTAGTTTGAGTAATTATTTTTTTTGAGAGAGTTTCAACCTATGACATCCGCTCCTGATGATAGTTCTTTATCATCAGACCAAGACACCAATCAATTTTTGGTGTAGACGGAGATTGAACCCCAGATCTCTTATACAACCATCAGACACTTTACCAGTTAAGCTAACTGGAACTCACAATTAGTTTGAGTAATTAAATTTTACGCAATTGGTAACATATCTCTACCCTCCCCATTCTTCTAAGCTTGGGACAGACTGTGAACAAAATATATAATACTTAGCCCACACACAAGCGGAGTTTAATTAAATTCATTGTCACAACGTCTACCATTTGATTGATTCAAATAAAATGATTGATCTTAGTCTAATCAAAACATCAAATCATATAATATATACAAAAAAAAAAAAAAAAAAAAATTGGACCTAAAATTATTGTTTGTGTCAAGTGACTATACTTTTCTTGTGCTATGTAACCATGGACGGAGCCATGGTTGGACTTGGGGGTACAATACCCCCCCTCTCCCCTTTTTTTTTTAAAATATTATTATATATGGGTATTAATTTTAGTAATTTTGTTTTATAAAATTACACTTTTGTCCCCTTAAAAATATTATTGATTTTTTTACAAATTGTTAAGATAGCAAATTCTTATTAATTAACATTTGGGCCCATCACTTACATTATCAGCAATTTGTAAAAAAGTTTGTAGTTCAAACATTTTTCTCATTTTAAAGACCATTAAAAAATTTATAAGTCTAAAATCCAAAAAAGAAACATACAAGCAACAAAAATTACCAATAGTAAAACTAAAAAAAAAAAAAAAAATTAAGCCTAGTCAACCAATTTTACCTAAAAGAAACAATCTAACCCTTTAAAAAATTTTAAACAACTAGCAGTTAAGCGACTAAGTAGCAGCAAAGTTGAAGACCGAAGTCATTGCACACCACCAACAGCAAAGCCGCCTCTGCCTAACTCTAAATTCTGACTCCGTCCCTATATGTAACTATCCTTTACTAGTGTATAATTTGTACATATGCACGGTATAATTAAAAACAACACAATTACACATATATGGATTCAAATTATACCTTGTTTAAGTCATAGATATATACATGAGTTTTACTTTTTTTTTCTTTTTATTATTTTATTTTATGGATATACGCACGAGTTTACTCTTTTTTATTGGGTTTTTTTTTTTTTTTGGTTTATTTTTGTTAGACTTTTCGTCTTTTGCACAACAATAACTAACTTAGAAATTTAAAAAAATATATATAGATAGGACACATGACGCAAAATTAGACAACAATTCAAATTCAATTTAAAATCTAATTGGATTTTCTTTTAGCTTTACCTATATATATGTGTGTGTGTGTGGATTAGAGAATCAAATAAATTGTATAATCCCCTCATTGTCTGGGGTGGTTTCAAATTAAACATTGGATATTTCTAATTTTCAATTATGAATATGAATTTTATAAATCATCTCAATTTGTGTCCTCAACGAGTCACTTAACAAAAAAATCATATAAGTCTATGAATAAAACCTATCAAAATACCCAAAAAAAAAAAAAAATCATTCAATGTAAAATTGTAAGAACTTTGGTACATTATATGAGAATTGTGAATTATTCAATAATCAATTATTTAGTTATTGTTACCAAAATATTATATACCCTACAATAAAAGTTGAATACTAATTGTAGTTGTGATAAGTGAATACCTCCCCTTTTACCATATATATATATATATATATATAAGAGCTAAAGTGTAATATTTATTGTTACTATGCTTTTGTTAAGCCATGTCAATGAAGTATTTCAGTCAACTTTGGTCCAATTCGGATTTTGTCGATCTACTTTGGTTAATTTAGTCCACTTTAGTTCATTTTGGTCCACTTTGGTCCATTTGGTCCACTTCGGTCTATAGTGATTTACTTTGGTCTATTTCGGTCTACTTTGGTCAATTCAGTTCACTTAGGTCTACTTTGGACCATTTTGGACTAATAGGTCTATTTCGGTCCATTTTGGTTAATTTAGTCCATTTTGGTCCACTTGGGTCCATTCGGTTCACTTCGGTCTAAGTGATTCACTTTGGTCCATTTCAATCTACTTTGGTAAATTCGGTTCACTTAGGTTTATTTTGGACTAATAATTCTATTTCGATCCACTTTGGTCCATTCGGTCAACTTCGGTCCACTTTAGTCTATAGCAATTTACTTTCGTTAATTCAGTTCACTTAGGTCTATTTTTGGACCATTTTGTACTAATTGAGCCTTAAATTAATTCTTTTTGTAGGTTTTTTTTTTTTAGCTAAAAAATTAATTTTTTTAAATACCAGATAAACAAGCATTAGATAATAAAGGAGATAGTACAAAAGTAGGCCATTGACTTATACATGATCTGGATTAAGTCTATAGTAGCTAATAGGAAAGCAAGTAGTTATAGCTGCTAAGTCTATTAGGTTGAAAAGTATGAAATTTTATTCTATTTGGGCCAAAATATTTAGTTTTGGAATAAGAAATACAAACAAAATATGTATTAGAAATTAGAGATATCGACCCTAAAACAATAGTAAAAATGATAAATATTCACAAGATTATCTTAAAATTCAAGTTTCAATAATATAGGCATTATACTTATATTTGGAAAGAAAAAAAAATGCCACAATTCTAATTTTATATAATATTTAAAACTTAATATGACATGTTACATGTGTTCCATGGAATTGGCGGTATACTTTTTTTTTTTTTTTTAATGTTCTTGGATATGTTCAAATTAGTCAATCGATTATGATATGTTAAAAAAATCCTTTTAATAGCACCTTTTCCATTTATATAAAACAATATTTTACTTATGTAATTTAAAATTTTTTATTAAATTAATTTTTTCATATACATACATACATACATACATACATACATACATACATATATATATATATATTCAAATTAGTTAACCAATTATGGTATATTAAAAAAAATCCTTTTAATAACATCTTCTCCATTTATATAAAAAATATTTTAAAAATGTAATTTAAATATTTATATTAAATTAATTTTTTCGCACACGCACACGCATATATTATATGTTTCATTACTTTAAACTTATAAAAATAGAACATAATTTTAAATGCAAATTTTACATTATATTCTTATAAAATAATCATATTACATTTTCCATGCATTGAGTGAGTTTGCGACTAGTAATATCTGATGATGCTCTAAGAATCAGTAGGTTAGATGTTCCAGATCTTGATGATCTTGAAGACCTGGAAGATAAAAACAAGTAATCAAAAGGGACTGGGGTTGACCGGCCACAAATCCTCCGATGATAAAGTCAGTTTCTCTCTTTTGTGATATAGAATTTCAGAATTCTCAGAAAAGTGTAAAGAAAAAACTTGCCCTTATTTTGTCGGGGATGGGTGTATATATAGTGCTATGGAGACAGTTATTTGTCCGGTAACTTCCCCCACATTTGTGGAGATCAGAGGATAACTGTCATAGGAAGTTAAACATTCAATAGGGAGTTGCAATGGTCCATCAAGATCTCACCACGTGGTTCGGTCCATCTAGTCATGTAGACGGAACCTATATTGGCAGTCGTCCATGTCTGGACGACCCCATAAGTTCGGACGACCTCATAAGTTCTGGACAACCTCACAAGTTCTGGACGACCTCACCAGGTTTGGAGACTTAAGGATCCACATTTGAAGGAATAATCATGATTATTATGATAATCTAACAATCAGTATTTCAGGACGAGTTCACATTCCTTGGACAACTATTTAAGGACGAGCCATACTTGAGTCTTACCCATCAATATCTAAATGCCGAAGTGTAGCATTTATTGTTATTATATTCTCTTAAGTCATATCAGCATAGTATTTCGATCTATTTCGATCTAGTTCTCTCTCTCTCTTTTAGAGTTGAAGAGAGTGCCTTTATAAATTATAAAGTTCTAGCTGTAAAATGAATTTTGTAAAGCTAAAATTTCATATCCTTGACAAAAGGATGCTAAAAATTATGACAATTGATGCCAATATGAATAGTCTATTTATCAACCACACAATTGATTAGAAGCATCTACAAAACATAATAAAAAGGAAATTTATGGAATTAACATTCACCACTCATCACGAAAATCTAGATTGACATTAACATGACAATGAATTTTACTTCAAAACACAATAAAATAGCATGAATCAAAATACGAATTTAATTTTATGCACAAGGACACACCTAATTCTAAAAATGCATTAACATTGTTATTATGTATGAAAATACATGGTTATATGAAAATGCTAACCCAAAAACTCTTAGATATGACTTCTAAATTATGTATGAAAATTGTGGGAGGGGGAAGCTCGAGGAAAGAGGATTGTCAAATGGAATCAACCCGAAAAGCAATTGGGCCCAACTATTTATCAGATCAGGCCTAGTACAATCAGGATAGTCCAATCAGTGAAACTGAGGAAGGCAGCCTATCCGAGGAGCCTAAGGAGCAAATATTCCTCGAGAGACTAGAGACAAACCACCAAGGCCATAAGGTTGAAGGCCGAGGAAGAAAGTAGTGGCATGCAAGTAAGGGAAGGAGGAAACTTCTAGATAAAGCACCTATTATCTTCACATTTAATGGCAGAATGACCCTTGAACGGTGCCCTTACAACCTACAGCCTACTTTACCACCACCAGCAAAGCAGTGATGGGACAAGTATCTAAAGAGGAATAAAAAACGGTCCAAGTGGAGGGCTGAGATGTAATCTAAGCAGTTATATATAGGAAGGATGATCCTCCTGAAATGGGGATCAAAAAAACTGAGAGAGAGAGAGAGAGAGAAATTGGGAACTGTGAAATCGAGAAGTGTATATCCTAAGAATTGTTGCTTCTCAGCTAGCTCGAGGAAGAACTTGAATAAGAATTTCTATTTCCTTATTATTATTCTCTACTAAAACTGTTGTCTTAGCCAATTTTCTTTCTTTAAATTACTAAACCGAAGCTACCAAGGCTTGGAGGGTTGACCTTGACAATCCACCTCTACAAATTAGTTATACTGGGCCTCTATTCTAGCCCATTCTCATCTAGATTGGGTTGGGTTGTTTGTTTCACCCTCTACAAAAATATTTCTTTAATGGTTAATATATTTAGAAGAACATTTTGAAAGTCATTTGATCTCCTTATCCCAACTTACTCACATGCTGGCTTTTGAGCTTTTAACAAAAACATATCATTCCTTTTGTTAGGTTTCTTGGATTTTCTATGGTTCCATCAATTTTTATTCCCATATATAAATATAGAGTAAAGTAGGAAATTAATTAATTAAATTCATTTTCATGTCCATGTACATAACAAAGGTGCAAAAAATCAAGATTAACAAACTTCATTTGAACCACCGCACATCTTTGGTGCAATGATCACTTTACAAGTATAAGTGCTTGTGGGGTGTAGAAGGTAAAGGCCGAGGTTCAAGTTTCTAGAAGGAAACTTCACACACATATATATTTTGATTAGGTTAGAGTAGAATTTCTATCTTATATATATATAACAATTCATATTAATAGAGTAAATTTCACCTAAAAATCTCAAAAAAAGAAAATCTTAGAGTGAAAAGAGGAGTTGACACTTGGTTATAGATGACCAATTTATACCACCCACATGTCATATAGGTCCATCATCATGGTTTCCGTGGGTGTATATATGATCACCTCTAACTTTTTACTCTCATATGCCACCTATAGTTCTATACTCTCTTCTTCTCAACTCCAAAAAAGAAGAAAAAAGAAGAAGAAAGTTTTGTAGTCTCCCCTGGGCATGCTCTCAATGAATTAATGTTTTCGTGGGTTTATTTAATGTTTTTTCTAATGTATGCCCTCAATTAAAAAAAAAAAAAAACAGAAAATATATATTTTTAATTTATGGCTTGTTTTCAGAAATAAAATTTTTGTTTCATACAATTATTTAAAATTACAAAAAAATATATTAATGATTTTCTGCATAAAAATAAATTAATAGAAAAAATTTTCATCTAAACAAACAAACAGAAAAGAATAAAAGGAAAATTATGTGAATGAAAAAGAGAGATCCTCATTCCTTCCTTACCACAAGCATTTTATATTTTATTTTATATATATATATATATATATATATTATTTTATTAGCTTGAGAATAAAAATTGTCCCGTACATTAAAAAAAAAAAAATTGAAACGGTACCAAACGACACCTTACTTATTATAGCGAAAAAACAATTAAACAGATCGATATGCCGTACAAATATCTAATCTAGCAGCAGCTATAGCCTCTAGTAGATCTTTCTGTCTTTCATTCACATCACTCATCGCTATATCATATATCATGGGAAATTGAATCTCACCGTTGACGCTTTATTTTTTAGGGTTTCTCTCTCTCTCTCTCTCCCTCTCTCAAGTCTCAACATTCTTCTTCGTACGGCTACCAACACTGACACACATCACAAATCTCATCATTCTCTCTGCTCTCCTCCAAGGTTTTTCATTCTCTCTATCTCTCTGTCTGGTTTTTTTTTTTTTTTTTTTTTTTAATTCTGGGATTTATTTATTTATTTATTTATTTTGGTTTGTTTGAATTTATATAAACATAGATGGCTGGGAGAGACGAGAATCGCATATTCGTAGGAGGGTTAGCGTGGGAGACCACTGAGAAACAGCTTGAAGATGCTTTTACTCGCTACGGCAAAATTCTTGAATCTTTGGTATGCTTATGCTTCTCAATCCTCATTATTATTTCTCTATGGAATCTGGGTTTTTGTATAATCACAGTTTTCCCTTTTTTGGAAGCTCAATTTGACACCTTTTTTTTTTTTTTTTTGTGGCTAATTTTTGTTTGTGGCGTATATGGTAGTGGTTGGTGATATTAGAGCTAGATTTGGATTAAAGTTAACTGAATTTAGGGGTTATGCTTTTTTTTTTTCTATAAAAGGGTCCTTTTATTTTGTGTGTAAATTGTAATTCCAATTGTAAGGTTATTTTGCTTCATGGGAACTTTTGAACTCTTTAAGACCAAATTTCAGGCACTTTTTAATTGTCGGTGCTTGTTGTCACAAAGATGAATATGTTTATTCTTTGTTGCTTTCAACCTAAGAAGCATGGACACTTCATTTGGGGAGGATCGAACTTACCTTTTTACATTTTGCTTCTATTGTTTATTTTATTGGGTTTTTTTTATAACCAATGTAAGTAAGTGTAAAGGAGGTCATATCATATCTCATCAGATGCTTAAGGGGGGTGTACTTTATAGAAACTGTAGTTTATAGAAACTAAAGAGTGGAATAGAATGATAAACCGTACCCATGTCGTATCCACTGTGTCATGTTATAATTTTTCTGCTCATATGGTACTTGTACCCATATCCATGTTTGTGCTTCCTAGCTTTCAACAGATATAAATTTTTTTAGGTTTAGCTAATAAATTCTTGTCAGAGAGTTAAATTGGCCATCTTAGGAACATTTGTATAATTTGCTTTTTTTCAAGGAATTGGAATAACATTGCATTGTTTTGCTGATCCGATCATATGTTGTTTTATGTTGGGTCCACTAGAAAGAGTAAAAGTGCAAACTGTTGATTGTTTTGTTTTGCCAAGGATAGGAAAAAGGCAGAAACCATTTGGTTTTTTAATAGTCCACAATTCTTGCCTTACAGATACATGCCAGATAGCATATGTGATCTGAGTAGTGTAATGAAGGCTTTTCTAGTAAGTGGCTTCTACATGTACTAATAGAGCCAACCCTCAAGTTGGTGTGACCATAGCTAGTATTATATGTTTGATTAATTAGTTCTTCAAAAGATCTATCAAACTATGATGGAGTCAGTAATTTGATTAATAAAAGTCCGATTCTTTATTTAGGTTGTCATTATTCTTTTGAGATAGGATTTCTGTACATATACCTATGTATCTAGGTTTATCCTTCGTCCTTACTGTAGTTTTGATAGAAGATTACTTGAATTTAATAACATAATGAAGCCAACCCTGTTTGTTAGAATAGCTTTCATTGAGTCTCTGTGATGTTTATCATCCAATACAAATAAAATCAGTTAGAAAAAGTTTTGAATTTTGCATGTAATCACAAACACCTGTGTATTAGATGATTCATACCCATGTATTGTAGAAATCTTAATGAATTAATGTATTGGTCTGTATTGTTTGGCACTGGATAAATATGTTTGGTATCATGGCCTGATGAGCCGGGATTGGTGGTTTTTCATGGCATGGCCATGGACGGTGTTGATGGTAATAGCCAGGTCTTATTAGTCCTTTGGACAGAGGTTTCCCTAGTTCAGCATGAGGTAATGGCAGCCTAAGTGTTGATTAACGTTGATATGGTGTCCTCGCTCTAGCAATTTTCGTAGATGGGTAACAAGCAAACACTTGGAGTGAGAGCCTAATAAGTAATGATACCCTGGCAAAAGATTTTTTAGGACCCTTGAAATCATCAGGGGCTCATTAATAATATGGTCAAACAACCTTATTGCCCTAGTTTGTGTTCTGTGGTGTGCTATGAGTCCTTAATCAAAATGTTCAACTACCTTGATTTTTACATTAGGCTAGATTGGATCTGTTTTTGTTGCCTGCATTGTTTGTTCATAGTGACATTTTATTGTTGTCATATTTTCATTTTTATAACAAAAAAAAGACATTGTTTTTTTATAGGTTATCTTTTTTGATAAATATTATTACATTGGTGATGACAAAATGATTCTAATTGATTATATCCTAAGTGTGTAATAAATATGTCTTTCAATGTGTATATTTATATATATTACTGATAAAAAAAGTGTATATTTATATATATTTTTAATATAAATTTTGTAAACTCTTCATGTATCTTGCAAACATGATATGATACACGATACTAGATGAATCGATTCACAAGATGAATCTATGTTTTGATAATATGGATGTGACCTCCAGCTGAGGCACTGTCATATTTTTACTAATAGAGCTAAGTCAGCTAACCCTTGAGTTAGTGTGACCTCCTATCTAAAGCATTGTGACATATTTGTTTCACCACAAATACACCATTTTATAATTAAAAGGAGGAAGAAAATGGAGAAACCATATTAACTTTTTTTTAATTAAAAAATTTTCAGATCCATAATGCCTGTTTACATTAAGTAATGATTTAATTCATTTTTTTGGGGGGGGGGGGGGGGGGGGGGGGAAGAGGGGGGGAGGGGGGACCTTGGGGGGGAAGAGAGGTGGGGAGCTTGAAGATTATGTTGTGATGTGAAGCATAGGCATGGCATGGGAGAGATTTTGCTTGGGGAGTTAGATTATATACGATTTCGATCTTTAGTGCATAGGGCGAACTTATTGCTGTATTGACCGTCATAGGTTCTAATACTGTGTTTATAGCTGATATTATCTGGTGGCAGTTGTAATAATAAACGTTCTAGATTTGAAACTTTTGATACCTGGTTTGATTCTTGTGTCTTAATGGCATATTGTTGGTATATAATAATTGGTGAGCAATGAGCAGGTGATGCTGCATTTGTTATCAATATCAGTGGTTCAGTATATATCAATCTAAATTCACCTTAAAGGAAGTTCTTGTTAAGGTTTATTTATTTATTTATTTTTTAAGTAGATAATCTTTTTGTCATTAATTGTGTATTTCTGGATGATTCTTGTGATTGAAATGCTGACAAAGTTTGTGCTGTGAAGAGTCTCAAGAATACTCAAACAACTCTCTTACGAACCATTTTGCTGTTGGACTGGACATTACTAGACATGGGGTGGACCTGTTCAAATGTCACAATTGGACTAATGTTTGGTGTCCGTGTAGGTCATGGTGGACAGGGATACTGGTCGTCCTCGTGGATTTGGATTCATTAC
Source organism: Quercus tomentella (assembly GCA_028535165.1). Taxonomy (NCBI): domain Eukaryota; kingdom Viridiplantae; phylum Streptophyta; class Magnoliopsida; order Fagales; family Fagaceae; genus Quercus; species Quercus tomentella. The sequence goes on from JAPQVY010000012.1 coordinate 5,544,268, forward strand.
CTTTGCTGATCGTCGAGCTATGGATGAAGCTATTAGGGATATGGACGGCCGGGAGTTAGATGGTCAGGTCATCTCTGTTAACAAGGCTAAACCAAAATTGGGTGGCCAAGGTCCAGGTTATGACTATGATAGGGACCATATGTCTGGTGGTAGGGACAGTTACAGGGGTGGAGACAGATCTGCAGGGCGTACTGATTGCTTCAAGTGTGGCCGTCCAGGACATTTTGCCCGTGAATGTCCTTCAGATGATGGTGGTAGAGGTGGTCGGGTCTCGTCACATTCAAGCTTTGGTGGAGCTGGAGGCCATGGAGATCGCTTTGGGGCAGACCGGTTTGATGACCGTTATGATGGGGGGCGCTATGGAGACAGGGACCGTATGGATAGCAGAGATGACAGGTACGGGAACCGTGATCGATATAGCCATGAAAGATACCCACCTGGTGGCGATCGCTTTGCTGGTGAGAGGTATATGGATCGGGCACCTCAAAATGGGTATGGCAAAGACAAAGGTTATGACAGGGATGGAGGCCTAAGAGGTGTTGGTGACAGGTATGGAAGTGGACGTCCAGGCCGTTTTGACAGGGGAAGCTATAGGGACAGGCTTGGTCCTTATGATCGCCCTAGAGGGAGTGGTCGTCCAGCTTACGATCGTTACTGAGACAGGTTCTGTTTTTAATTACCAGTGATTTTCTGTTTACAGCAGCTACTCAGGTTTTCTGATTCGAATGCATTTGATGGGGGCAGTTTGTAGTTGTGAGATTGACGGATGCTACCTTAAATAGTTCTCTTGCTTGCTTCTTGCTTTTAAGTAATTTCAGGATATGAGATTTTAATGAATGTATGGAAGTCATCATCTATGGCTATTATCAGGTTCGGCTCTTCTCATGTCTTCTACGCTTCATTAGTCTCCATTTCAAGGCCCTTAACTAATTTGAAGTGAAAATTGATCTATCTCCACTTCCTACAAACTAGAGATGGAATATGAATTCCAAACTCTCAGTTGCACAATGAGTTGGAGACTAATTGAAAGGTCAGGATCCATGACTGAATTGAATTAAGATGCAAAGGAATGGAAGGAATTATAGAGGTACAGTAGTGAGCTAATTTACAATTTGGCAGATGAAATTTGAAAGAGACTATTGCTTTTGAGTGGCAGCATCAACAGGACAGTAGTGGCAGTAACAGTGTTTTCCAACTTCATTTCTGCGGTGATACCACTTCAATTGATGTTATCTAACTGCCAGTTTCTTTTGCTTCCTTTCTGAATTTCTTGTAGATATCACCTTTGTTAAATTTTCTCGACCGAAGCACCAAAGCAAATGAGACAAGACACCCTAACAATGTTGCTACAATGATTATTATAAAAGCCAATCTATAACACTTCACTCCATTGCAATTCACCTCTTGACCTGCTATTCTTGTGAGACCCAGAGCATCCATCTGCTTCAAAGCTTCCTTGTCATATAAATGGCCCGCCACTTTCACATTAAATATGTAGGACCCAACTGGGCTCGAAATGGACCCAATATGGTACAAAGTAGAGTAGTGTTTAAGGCCAAAAATATTTCTGAAATGATTGCACTCGATAGTAGTAATTGCGCTCCAAGGCAGAATCCAATAATCACTGAAGCAAAGTAGAGAGAATTGGGGACAGCAAAGGCGATGAGAACATGGCCAACACAGGAGAAAAGAACTATCATAGTGAGCATTAGAGGACGAGGGAACTTGTACTTTGCCCACAAGATTTCAGAAACATAGCCCGCAACAACTCGTCCAAGGTAATTCCATATGCTCACAAGTGAGGTAAAGGTTGGGATGCTATGAGTTGGATAGCCTAATGACTTTCCAATCTGACCTAAATTGTAACGCTCCTCCGATGCCACAAGTCGTCGCAATAAGTAGAATTAACATGTCAATGCTGAAAATTGCTTGTAGTATGGTAAAGTCTTCCCCTCTGTCCGGTGGCTTGAATATATTGTTCATGCAAGAAACCACATCCCTCTCTGAAGTTGCTGGTGCATCTTCAATAACCATTTCCAATTGGGAAGGATTATTAAGGCTCTGATCTTTTATTTTCCAGAGCTTTAGCTCTTCCTTTATGACAATCACAAGTGGAAGGAAAAGCAATATCAAAACGATAGAAGCATACTCAATTCTTGTAAAACTGAACTTTTTCTGTAAAATAATTATAACCAAAAGAGATCCAGCAAGACCAAGTGAAATGTATAGGAAATTATAGAAAACTTTGACCTCACTTGGTTGTTGAACAATTTTCATGACCCGGATTGCTGGAAGAAAAACCAAGCAAATGATGGGTGGAAGTCAACCAATTAGCAAGATGACAGCCTTCGAGTTGTCTCCATAAAAAGCATGGTAGAGCTGTGTGATAATAGCACCACTTAGACCAATAAACCCTTTGAGGAGGCCTAAGACGCTGCCACGGCTTTCAGGGAAGTTGTTAACACAGGTGATTAATGCTCCAGTATTAGGAAATGACTGTGAATTAACACCAATAAACGTATAAAGACACATTTGCCATACATGGGGTTTGGCAATGCGACCAGTGACTGTGAGCCATATAATGAAATAGCTTAAGAAATTCATGACTGCGCCAATGGAGAGAACCACCCATGGTGGAACAACCTCGTAGATTAGCCCCGACAAGATCCCAAGATTGCCACCCAAATCCTTGAAGAAACCAAGCAAATTGAGCGTGGTTTGATCATAGCCCAAGGTTGATTTAATGTCGTTGGAGTATAAACCAAACATGTATGATGTTCCTGCCACACACATGATCAAGAGTGATGCAAATACCATGAACCATCGGCCTAAAAGCACTTGCAAGATAAAGCCCCTTATGTCTCGAGCTGAAGGTGCTGATCGGCAGAACTGGAGCTCTGCTTCAGTTGTTGTGAGTTTGGGAGAAGGAAAAGGGAAAGTGAGATGAAAAAAGTGAGCGTGGGTAGTTGGGAAAGTTATTGGAAAAGTTAAGCCAAAATATCCGTTGGAGCTTCTGTGGATCTGCAGTGATGTAACTACACATTGTTGTGGTACTCATTTGGAAAGAAAAATTTTAGAAATTGCCACTGAGTTAATAAACTCATAACTTGAAAACAAGCTTCTTAGGTTTCCGAAATTGGTAACTCAAAAACTCAAAAAACTCAGTTTTGTTAACTGAGTGAACAAACAAAAAATCATCTAAACAATATTTTCTTATGTGGGCCCCACGGATTTTGGGTTATGAGTTAACAAAACTCAGTTTTGCAAAATCCAAACAAGGTCTTAACCATGCTATAAATACGTATGGAGCTAGTTTGTATTGTTACCAAGGGCTAGACTTACTTGTCCTATCTCGTTGGAGAGGAATCAAGCTCTTGTTATTTTATAGTTTGAGGTTATTGTAATGCACAAACTATTTATTGCATTACAAAATAAAAATATCACGCGTCGGTACCCAACATGGACACTAAAAATATAGTTTCCATTTGATGCATATGACCTTGATAGTGATACATTTTTGAACAGTTCAACTTGTTGACAGTAAAGAGGAGCAATCAACGTGAGTCAGAATGTTTGTCATATTGGTTTAGCACAGTCTGATTAGTCTCTACAGAAAAATTAAAAGTTTTGGAGTTCATCAGAAATTCATATCGTTGATAGATAAGATATACACTAAAATTTAAGAAATGGAATATGGAAATGAAATAGTTTTTTAGGAAATAATTATTACAACATTTTTTATATTTATATTATTTTGGAAAGAAATTTATTTTGTATAGAGTTTGCGGTGTATTTTTGTGTTAGAAATAAATATTATTATTTTTGAATGGACTACATTATCTTTGTTTTAGAACCCAATTCTCTCCCTAGTGTTATGTGTGTGTTTTTTTGTTAAAAAAAGAAAAGAAAAGAAAGTTTGGCCGGTACTATCTTAACTTGTTGAGATTTATTGCCCAACTTGTCAATTAGAATGGTCAAACTAATGTTATTTTATTTCTAACACAAGGTTATAACTACTCATAAAAATACAAGATAAAAGACTAATCTGAATATTCATCAGGGTCATTTTCTCTTTTATAATGAGGATTTTTATTATTATCGAATATGCCAGAACATTTCTATCTTTTATCTCAAAAAAAAAAAAAAAAAAAAATGCCAGAACATTGTCTGTCTTGACCCATTTTTCTTTAACATGAATAGTACAAAACATAGTCATGTGTCACCTTTCATTCTTGTAAGGACACGATTTGGAGCGACCCAAGAACGATACTGGATTCGCACGTAAATAGGCCCTCACAATATCATTTATAGAGCGTGGGTTTGAAAGGCTAGGCCTTGATCACGAGACGGCGGTTTTCCGGGGTGTTCATGCATAAATAAAACGTGTACATACATAGATAAGTCGTGCACGCTCTGGGAGTCTTCCTCCTAAAGGTGGGCTGGGAGGCTCTGGTTTTGGCCATTTTTCCCAACCCCTTCTAAGGGTTGCTTACTTCTCCTTTTATACTAGCCCGTGTTCCTTATCCTTCGTCCACGTGTAGGGTTGGCTTTGCAGGACTGATACTTGTCCCATCAGCCCATACTCAAAGTCTTTGGAGGTAGTTGTAAAAGCTGGGGAGTATGGCTCTGTCAGGTGCACAGTATTGAATGGCAGTAAGGGCAGCTTTCCCTGGTTGTTGCACTTTCCAGCGTACCCTTTTCTATTGACTTAGATATTTTAGATTCTGTTCCAGCTGTTATTGTACCGTTTTTACCCTTTCATTTTGGTAAGACTTTGGTCATGCCGAGGACTGAATCGTCCTCGGCTGTGTCCCAAGGCCATTTCACACCTACACTACCAAGCCTGGGCTATAATCTTCCTCGGCTCGGGCCTTGGGCCCCAACGAATGGACGAGCCAGGACCACAGCTTACTTGGCCCCACAATAGCCCCTCAAAATTCTGCTGTCCAACCTTTTGATTGGAGAGGAGGGTTTTGAAAATGCCAAGCCTTCATCACGGCTCGTTTAGCTCTGCCTTTCATTAATGTTGGCGTCCCTTCATTTACCCAGGAAACATACCAGGTTATGGGACCTTCCTTTGAATTAATTTACAATGCGTTCCTGTCGTTGGGTTACCCGAAACGCGCCTTTAATGGCTTTTCTTTACGAGACCATTTAATTTCGACGGTTACCGATGGTGCGGGGAAGTGGAACGGGTATATTCTCGTTTACCACTTTCCTTGGAGATTCGGGCAGATTAAAGACCCTCCGTTTCGTTCTTCATATAAAAAGAAAGGCAGGAGGCTATTTTTCTTATACAGAGACCCTTTCCATCCATTTGGAATCTGAAACCCTTAGCCTCCTTCAGAGTTTACTTTACTCGCCAATTACACCTTAAATTGTGATACGTTCGGGATAGGAATAAGTAATGAAGGAACCATACCCCTCCCAGAAACACCATATTCTTATGAAGCTCAAAATGGCTCGGTCAGGACAGGGATGGCGGAGACTCAAGATCTTTCTTACCTTCCTTTCAGCCAAAATCCGAAGCAGGGGCTCGTCACGTCAAACTTTCGGCGTGGCTGAGCTGGGATCACCCATCATCAGTACCAGCCGCTCTCTCATGAGTATAGCTAACATGGCACCAGCGTATTAGGAGTCAGGACTGACGCAGGGACAAAGTATCTTTGCTTCTTCCTCTCTTCCTTCACTGGTGCCCCCTTTTGCCTCCCTTTCTTCCTCTTTCCACCGCCAGATCCATCCTGGCGTTTTTCCTACTTCATCTTCTTCTCCTCCTTCTTTCTCCTCATCTCCTCCTTCTTCTTCTGAAGAAGGTCCTCCTCTCAATATGGGCGCTACTGGGGCAGAGTTTGGAAGGACTTCAGAGACGAGTTTAAGAAGACGTCTGACCATCTAATTGTCGTATTGTTGTTTTTTTTTTTTTTTTTTTTACCTCATTTTCTACATAGGCTTTATTTAAGCCCTTTATTGTACGTTGTAACACCTCTTTACATTAATAAAGGTCGTTATTTCTTGATTTCGTATACTCTGTTTCTTCTTTTAAAATAGCTATGCTGTGAATAGACGTACTATCCTGTAAATAAGACATTTTTTATGCTATAAACGATGCTTGGTGACCGAAATCCCAATTGATACAAAGATCTTGCTCTATGCTTATTGGAACTATCTGGCATAATAATGCCGACTTCAATGAGCGATATTGGCATAAATTTTTACTGAGAAAAAGACGCCTATAACAAACTTAATGAAAGTGTTCGGCACAATGATGCCGATCTGAGAAAGCGATACTTAGGGCCAAAAGTGCCTTACTAAGATAAAAGATACCAATATAAACTTTGTTGGAGCTATCGTGCACAGTAAGACTAACCTGAAATCGGGTTGTATACCCCCCAAATTTGAACGAGGTGGTGGCCGAATGTTTGATGCCGTGTAGGAAGCAATTATCCGAGGATATGTAACCCAAAAATGTGCAACCCCTGTTGGTTGCTGAGTAACAAGGCATTTCACCATCCCCCTAGTAACTTTCATAGCCTTGACCTTTTCCGGTATTTGGTCCGAGGACTGAGCGTCTTAGAATTCTTCTTAAGTAATTGGTTTCCCCATAGGTTTGAGTCCGAGGACCATGCAATACCTTGGTTCTGTCCAAAACCCAATTTTTAGAAGTAGTTGGTTTCCCCATAGGTTTGAGTCCGAGGACCATGCAATACCTTGGTTCTGTCCAAAACCCAATTTTTAGAAGTAGTTGGTTTCCCCATAGGTTTGAGTCTGAGGACCATGCAATACCTTGGTTCTGTCCAAAATCCAATTTTTAGAAGTAGTTGGTTTCCCCATAGGTTTGAGTCCGAGGACTATGCAATACCTTGGTTCTGTCCAAAACCCAATTTTTTAGAAGTAGTTGGTTTCCCCATAGGTTTGAGTCCGAGGACCATGCAATACCTTGGTTCTGTCCAAAACCCAATTTTTAGAAGTAGTTCGTTTCCCCATAGGTTTGAGTCCGAGGACCATGCAATACCTTGGTTCTGTCCAAAACCCAATTTTTAGAAGTAGTTGGTTTCCCCATAGGTTTGAGTCCGAGGACCATGCAATACCTTGGTTCTGTCCAAAACCCAATTTTTAGAAGTAGTTGGTTTCCCCATAGGTTTGAGTCCGAGGACCATGCAATACCTTGATTCTGTCCAAAACACAATTTTTAGAAGTAGTTGGTTTCCCCATAGGTTTGAGTCCGAGGACCATGCAATACCTTGGTTCTGTCCAAAATCCAATTTTTAGAAGTAGGGGCATTAACTTCTCGGTTATGGCGTGAGTCCTTGGATCACGAGGAATCAGCTCCTCGGCCAAGCCCCTAGAACCATCCGTGCTATTGATGCTACCCAACGCAGCCCCTACTAGAGAAACATAGCCCCTGGTGGAACTTTGAGCTAACACCATACAACATAAACGACTACTTAGAAGTGACAAGGGGATTGTTTCGACCAAACGCCTGAGCCAACGTACAAGCCCTTCCCACAGACGGCGCCAATTGTAAGGACACGATTTGGAGCGACCCAAGAACGATACTGGGTTCGCACGTAAATAGGCCCTCACAATATCATTTATAGAGCGTGGGTTTGAAAGGCTAGGCCTTGATCACGAGACGGCGGTTTTCTGGGGTGTTCATGCATAAATAAAACGTGTACATACATAGATAAGTCGTGCACGCTCTGGGAGTCTTCCTCCTAAAGGTGGGCTGGGAGGCTCTGGTTTTGGCCATTTTTCCCAGCCCCTTTTAAGGGTTGCTTACTTCTCCTTTTATACTAGCCCGTGTTCCTTATCCTTCGTCCCCGTGTAGGGTTGGCTTTGCAGGACTGATACTTGTCCCATCAGCCCATACTCAAAGTCTTTGGAGGTAGTTGTAAAAGCTGGGGAGTATGGCTCTGTCAGGTGCACAGTATTGAATGGCAGTAAGGGCAGCTTTCCCTGGTTGTTGCACTTTCCAGCGTACCCTTTTCTATTGACTTAGATATTTTAGATTCTGTTCCAGCTGTTATTGTACCGTTTTTACTCTTTCCTTTTGGTAAGACTTTGGTCATGCCGAGGACTGAATCGTCCTCGGCTGTGTCCCAAGGCCATTTCACACCTACACTATCAAGCCTGGGCTATAATCTTCCTCGGCTCGGGCCTTGGGCCCCAACGAATGGACGGGCCAGGACCACAGCTTACTGGGCCCCACAATTCTAATATTGACATTATCTTATTGCTCCAATTATGTGGCTTCTTTTTATTATTAGGCGTGAACATAGGGATCAAGCTTTAAGGGATTTTATATTTGGGAGCAAGCTTTTAGATATTTGTTGACGTTAAATGTTTTTTGTTTGTTTGTTTTATAAGAGGGCCACAGGCCCACATTTATGTAATATATTGTGATTGGTTGTTTGTTACTATTATATGGACTCACAATTTTTTTTTACTACTTACAGTAATGTAGGAAAAATGTGACAAAATATGTGGTACTAATATTATTACTATTAACCTATATAAAAATAAAATTGTTACTATTAAAAGTGATGAGAGTCTAATAGAAAGGTCAATTTTACTATTTTGAATATCGCAAAGATTTTTTTAAAATTAATTTCCTAGAATAGGGTGTGTTTTATAATGACCCATACCACATACGGTCTTATATATAATTACTGCTAATCCTTGCTCATTTTGAAAATTCATATACATAATTTTCTTAATATACCCTTTATATTATTGAAAATGCTAATCTCGCCCCCCCCCCCCCCACCTCCTTTTTTTTTACTTTTGCATTTTATGAGTTCAAGTTTATATCTTTCTATTAAAAGAAAAAAAAGAAAAAAGAAAAAAAAAAAAACACTAAATGATATCTCTTTGTCAAGAACTTTTAGCTCAATTGGCATGTTTTGATATTTCATATAGAAACATTCAATATTTAAATCTCTTTACCTCTAACTATCAAATTATTAAGAGAAAATGATATCTTTTAAATCTCTAAAAAGTAGACTTTCAAATGTGGATCACTAGTTCCTCAAAAAAAAAAAAAAAATGTGGATCACTAAAACCAAAGGGAAGGAGCATCATTTTCGGGAAACGTAGGGGCTAAATTTTGTAATAAAAGTCGTCTCACCATTATATTATTGGCTCTCATCAAATTATTTTAATTGCTCATTTGTTTTTTATCGTCAGATTCTATACATAAAGAAAGAAACAATTAGATTATTTTATCATTCCTAGTCCCATCGCCCATGATGTCACTACAAAAAAAAATGCCTATTAGGGACTAAGAATTTTTTACGGACCTAAAAAGCCCTCTCAAAAAATCCTATTTGTGATGGCAAAATAAAGCCCTCGCAAATACTTGGTAAAATATAAAATATTTGTGACCAACAAAAAAAGCTGTCGCAATTATGTGTTATAACCGTCACAAATACTAATATTTTGGAGGGAAATTTTCCCTTCATATTATTTGCGAGGGATAATTAAAAATCTCTCGCAAAAAATGTATTATTTGTGACGGTTAAAAAAATGCCGTCACTAATACTAAATTATTTGCGAGGGCTAGGATCGACCTTCACAAATAATCATTAAAATGTCAAAATTTTTGAAGGGAAATGTTCCCACCAAATTATTTCCAAAGGACAATAAAAATTCATTGCAAAAAGTTTATTTTTTGTGTGGGTTAAAAATATGCCCTTACTAATACTAAATTATTTGCGAGGGCCACGATTGACCTTCGCAAATAATCATTAAAATGTTAATTTTTTTTGTAGATAAAAGTTATTCTAAAATTCAAAGAAAAAAAAAACGCATAAACATATAGCACTTTGTATTCTTTAAATGAACCTTTTGTTTACATTCTAAAAAAAAAACCTTTTGTATACATCCTATATAAGAAAGGTCTGTCCTTATTTTCTAAACAATTGTACCCATAAAAAAAAATAAAATAAAATAAATAAAAAGAAGAAGAAGAAGAAGAAGATAGCACTTTCAACTTCAAAATGATAGCACTCTCTCTCTCTCTGTGAATAAAAATTTCATCCCATTAAAATAATGCATAAAAGATAAGTTTATGAATCAAATGGTAAATTACATCCGATTGGCATGAAAATTGGCATGCATGTTAAGAACATATAGAACATGTAATCCAATGGTTGGATTTTCAAAATATGAAATCAATAATAAGTTATTGGGTGATGTAACATTTTTTAGAGTTACATCACGTGTAACTTAAACTCAACTCTATATTTCTTAATTCGATGTGAATTTTGACAAATCAACCGTTAGATTACATTATCTTCATATATTTTCCATGCTTATAAAATTTCAAGGTGATCAAATATTAATTTTCATGTCATCAATTAATTGTTTAAATTCAAGTTTTTGCAGTTTAAAATAATTCATAAAAGATGAATTTATAGATCAAACGGTAAATTACATTTGATTGCTATGAAAATTGGCATGCATGTTAAGAACATATAGAGCATTTAATTCAATAGTTGGATTTTCAAAATATGAATTCAATAATAAGTTATTGGGTGGTGTAACATTTTTTAGAATTACGTTAGGTGTAACTTGAACCCAAACCTATATTTCTTAATTCAATGTGAATTTTGACAAATCTACCGTGAGATTACATTATCTTCATATATTTTTCATTTATACAAAATTTCAAGGTAATCAAAGATTAATAGCCATGTCATCAATCAATTGTTTAGATTCAAGTTTTAGTAGTTTTAAATAATGTATAAAAGATGAGTTTATAGATCAAATGATAAATTACATCTGATTAGCATGCATGTTAAGATCATATAGAACGTGTAATCCAACGGTTGAATTTTCAAAATATGAATTCAATAATAAGTTATTGGGTGGTGTAACATTTTTTAGACTTACATCAAGTGTAACTCGAACCTAACCCTATATTTCTTAATTCGATGTGAATTTTGACAAATCTACCGTTAGATTACATTATCTTCATATCTTTTTCATGCTTAAAAAATTTCAAAGTGATCAAAGATTAATAGCCATGTCATCAATCAATTGTTTAGATTCAAGTTTTAGTAGTTTTAAATAATGCATAAAAGATGAGTCTATAGATCAAATGATAAATTACATCTGATTAGCATGCATGTTAAGATCATATAAAACGTGTAATCCAACGGTTGAATTTTCAAAATATGAATTCAATAATAAGTTATTGGGTGGTGTAACATTTTTTAGAGTTACATCAAGTGTAACTCGAACCTAACCCTATATTTCTTAATTCGATGTGAATTTTGACAAATTTACCGTTAGATTATATTATCTTCATATATTTTTCATGCTTACAAAATTTCAAAGTGATCAAATATTAATAGTCATGTCATCAATCAATTGTCTAGATTCAAGTTTTAGTAGTTTAAAATAATGAATAAAAGATGAGTTTATAGAACAAATGGTAAATTACATCCGATTGGTATGAAAATTGACATGAAAATTGGCATGCATATTAAAAACATATAGAACATGTAATCCAACAATTGGATTTCCATAATATGATTTCAATAATAAGTTACTGGGTGGTGTAATATTTTTTAGAATTACATCAGGGGTAACTTGAACCCAACCTTATATTTCTTAATTCGATATGAATTTTGACAAATCTATCTTTAGATTACATTATTTTTATATATTTTTATATTTACAAAATTTCAAAGTGATCAAAAATAATAGCCATGTTATCAATCAATTGTCTATAAATTAAATGGTAAATTACATCCGATTGACATGAAAATTGGCATGCATGTTAAGAACATAAATAAAATGTAATCTAACGGTTGGATTTTCAAAATATGAATTCAATAATAAGTTATTGGGTGGTGTAACATTTTTTAGAGTTACATCAAATGTAACTCGAACCCAACCCTATATTTCTTAATTCGATATGAATTTTGACAAATCTACCGTTAGATTACATTATTTTCATATATTTTTTATACTTACAAAATTTCAAAGTGATCAAAGATTAATAGCTATGTCATCAATCAATTTTCTAGATTTAAGTTTTAGTAGTTTAAAATAATACATAAAATATGAGTTTATAGATAAAATGGTAAATTACATCCGATTGGCATGCATGTTAAGACCATATAGAACATGTAATCCAACAGTTGGATTTTAAAAATATGAATTCAATAATAAGTTATTGGGTAGTATAATATTTTTTAGAGTTACATCAAGTGTAACTCGAACCCAACCCTATATTTTTTAGTTCGATGTGAATTTCGACAAATCTACCGTTAGATTACATTATCTTCATCTATTTTTCATACTTACAAAATTTCAAGGTGATCAAAGATTAATAGGTATGTCATTAATTAATTGTCTAAATTCAAGTTTTTGTAGTTTAAAATAACGCATAAAAGATGAGTTTAAAGATCAAATGGTAAATTATATCCAATTGGCATGCATGTTAAGAACATAAATAAAATGTAATACAACGGTTAGATTTTCAAAATATGAATTCAATAATAAGTTATTGGGTGGTGTAACATTTTTTAGAGTTACATCAAATGTAACTCGAACCCAACCCTCTATTTCTTAATTCGATATGAATTTTGACAAATCTACCATTAGATTACATTATTTTTATATATTTTTCATGCTTACAAAATTTCGAAGTGATCAAAAATTAATAGCCATGTCATCAATCAAATTTCTAGATTCAAGTTTTAGTAGTTTAAAATAATGCATAAAATATGAGTTTATAGATCAAATGGTAAATTACATCCGATTGGTATGAAAATTGGCATGCATGTTAAGCCCATATAGAAAATGTAATCCAACGACTGGATTTCCAAAATATGATTTCAATAATAAGTTATTGGGTGGTGTAACATTTTTTAGAGTTACATCAGGTGTAACTTGAACCGAACCTTATATTTCTTAGTTCGATATGAATTTTGATAAATCTATCTTTAGATTACATTATCTTTATATATTTTCATACTAACAAAATTTCAGGGTGATAACAAATTAATAGCCATGTCATCAATCAATTGTTTAGATTCAAGTTTTAGTAGTTTAAAATATGGCATAAAAGATGAGTTTATAGATCAAATGATAAATTACATCTGATTGGCATAAAAATTGGCATGCATGTTAAGACTATATAGAACATGTAATCCAACGGTTGGATTTTCAAAATATAAATTCAATAATAAGTTATTGGGTTGGTGTAACATATTTTAGAGTTACATCAAATGTAACTTAAACTCAACTTTATATTTCTTAATTCAATATGAATTTTGACAAATCTATCTTTAGATTATATTATCTTCATATATTTTCATACTTACAAAATTTCAAGGTGATAAAAAATTAATAGCCATGTCATCAATCAATTGTCTAGATTCAAGTTTTTGTAGTTTAAAATAACACATAAAAGATGAGTTTAAATATCAAATAGTAAGTTACATCCGATTGGCATAAAATTGGCATGCATGTTAAGAATATAAAGAAAATGTAATCCAACGGTTGGATTTTCAAAATATGAATTCAATAATAAGTTATTAGGTAGTGTAACATTTTTTAGAGTTACATCAGGTGTAACTTGAACCTAACCCTATATTTCTTAATTTGATGTGAATTTTGACAAATCTACCGTTATATTACATTATCTTCATACATTTTTCATGCTTACAAAATTTCAAGGTGATATAACGGTACATTTTTCATGCTTAAAATAATGCAAAAAGATGAGTTTATTGATTAAATGGTAAATTACATCCGATTGACATGAAAATTGGTATGCACGTTAAGACCATATAGAACATGTAATCCAACGGTTGGATTTTCGAAATATGAGAGTGATAGAGGAGTTAACCCAAAGCACTTCCTTCAAAATTTTGTTTTAAATTCGATTAAAAGGTTTTCCATTTTTTCAAAAACCCCATTGCAATGATTAGGACTCCTCCACCTTAAAATGTGATTTAGATAAGGAAAATATTGAGATTTTTATTTTATCTCGACATTAACCTTCGCTAGTCATGAGTTTTTTTAAAAAGAATTTAAAGTGAGGACATTTTCCCCCTCTAAAATCTAAACCATTTATCAATTCTGTTTTGAACCCCGTGTCGGTTTGTCTAATGGAATGAAATATTTCTGTACCGGACAATTTCGGCTTATCCTCTGGCTGTTTCGAGATTCCTAAAAAAATTATTATATATATAATTTTGTATTACATAAAATTATCTTATCATAATTATATGAGTAGTTTTATGATTACAAATTGTAAGGACACGGTTTTAGTCGACCCAATCCTTGTTGGTCAGGTCTTGGCCCAAAAGGTCCCACACAATGAATTTTTTGTAGAGTATGGGCTAAAGAACTTGGTTTCAGTTAGTTTAAACGGTTTATTGCATGGGCTCAGGGGGTACAGGAACAAGAACAAAAAGAGGTAGCAATGAAGAGAGATCCTTTTCAAACGATCAGGTCTCAAACTTGATTAATGGACATAGATTCATGCAAATAAAATTTCTCTACAGTGTTCTCTCCTCCCTTTTTTTTTTAGTCTTTTTTCTCTCCCACTTTTCTTGGGGGATCTTTACATATTATATAGGCCCTCTCCTATCATCTGGGCTTTACACTTGTTGATCATCCAAACCCTTACTTGAGCACTCGTCCCATCAGACCCTTATCAGTTCTTTATGAGTTGCAGTGGCTAAGGTAGCACTGTTCAGGGGTCTCCTCTTCATTTAATGCGGCCAGGAGAGTAGTTGTGGTGTATTTAATGTGGTGGAGGCAGCTTTTGCTGAGATATTTTGGGTTTTCTTTCTTTTTACGTACTTGGAGGGAGCACTACAGTAGCCAGGATGCACCCTTGACCCTGTTTTTGGAATGTCCGAGGAGGAATTACTCCTCGGACATGTTCTCTTTCCCCTAGTGGGCCTAAATACGGATTCTGGGCTGCGACGTTTCCTCAGACGAATTGGTCCTCGGACGGGCCCAGGGCCCAAGCAACCTATTATTCTGGGCCGGTCCCCACAATAGCCCCTCAAAACTCTGGTTTTTGATCTCTTTCTGAGGAGAAAAGCGGGGTTTTGACATTACAAAGGATGGAATTAATGCGATCTTGGTTCGCACGTGTGGGCAATCACTTTTAACGCGCTACAATTTACGAGGCGCGGCCATTTACTCCGAGTAGCTTTATGTCTCCTTTATCCAACGGCGAGGCGTAGATCTGACGGCCAACATTTTTCCTCGAATTCTTGAGCGAGAGTGGTTTTCTCTTTCTCCCTCTTGCTATATAAAGCGCCAGTGAGGCTCATTTTTTTCTTTTTTATCTGCATATCAGAAGTCCAGAGAACTCCAGCACCCAGAAATCTACGAGCTCTTCCGTTCTTCAAATTTCCATAACCGTTTCTGCGAAGCGTCCTTCCTGGAGGAGATTTTCATGCATCTTACTGGTCGTTTACGAAGATATTCGTAAGTTCCGTTCGTTTCGTTGCTTCGAATTTCTCCTCGGATTTCACTTTTCTCCTCGGTTTTATTTCCGTCCCTCCAGTTCAACTTATATGGGTAGATTCAAAGACCTAGTAGACACTCCGGCTGCCATGGAGGCCTTTAGGGCAAAATACCACATCTCGCAGGGGGTGGTTCTGCGATACTGTCCCCCAGAAGGAGTATTGCTAGATAGAGACGTGGGTGAAGTGGTCATTCCTATGATTGCCTTTATAGAAGGAGGAATGACACTTCCCATGCGTAGGATTACGCGGGACTACTTGTTCCACCATAGGTTGACACCGCATCAGTGCGTTCCAAACATGTTCAGGATATTAGGCTGCATAGATGTCTTGAACGAGTGGATGGGTCTAGGCCTGACCTGGCATGATGTGGTTCACCTGTACGAGTGCCACTACGTCGAGAAAGGAGGGTATTACCTTAAATCTCGAATCGAGGCGGTTAGGCCAATCTCCTGCCTCCCCATATCCAATAAGACCATGAAGGATGACTTCCTCATTTCCTCAGGAGAGTGGAGCGATGGTTTTCATTGTCCAACTCGGGCAGGAATTTCAGGTGTGGCGCCTTTAGGGCCAGTCCTTTAGGGAGGGGGCTTAGCTCTTCGGATTCACTCTTTTTTTTTTTGCTTAAGTCATAAATTTTATAGTTTAACTCTAATTTCCTTCTCGGCTGTATTGCAGATAAAGCTCTGGTTGCTCCCACACTGAGCCACGTGAACGTTCAGGCCTTGAACTATCTTCTAAGGTCAAAAATCTACGTTACCGAGGACGGGCAGCTACGCGCGTGTCATTTGGTTTTGGGTTACCGACCACTAACCCGCTTTTTCCAACCCATTGGTCACGCCATAAGAGCTGGTAGTCCGAGGTTGGCTAGGATTGACGTATCCAAGCCCAAGTTTTTGGCCCAACGAGATCTTAAGCTAGTCGTGTTACCTGGCGCTCGGGATCTTCCACCAGCCGTGCAACTGCCTCCGCCAGACAACCTTGACGTTGCTGCGCCAGTTGAAGGAGAGACCGAATCCTCTCATCTTTCTCTTGAGGAGGAGATAGACGAGTTCTATTTTGAAGAGGAGGTTCATAAAGCCTCTTTGATTGAGCTTTCAGACCCTGAAGGAGAGTAGGATCGAAACTCCGTGGTCGGTGCTCCGATTATTATAGCCTGCTCGGAAGACTCTTCAGACGAGGTGGTAGACAACATGGCTGGCAAAGGAAAAACCTTACGAGAATTGATGTCTTCCTGAGGAAAAAGTCAATCTTCGAAGGTGCCCGCTCAGTCGCAGACCCAGGACCTTCCTCCAGTTGCTCCTCAGGTTCCTTCTGACCTCGGCCTCAAGGTTAACCCGGACCTAAAAAAGAAAAGGCCGGCTGAAATCCCTGAGGAAGGCGAGGTGGTGCCCCGCCAGGGCAAGCAGCAAAAAACACCCGGGGGCAAAAGAGTAGAAGGGCTTCCTCCGTAGAAAGCCGAGAGGAGGAGAACCGGGCTGAAGTGTGTATTCAACCACGCACTTGGAGTCCAAAGTTGGAGCTAGATGGGGTTGCTATCCCTTACATTGCATCGGTCCGAGAATACAATAGGGGCCGAGCAGGGTACATAGCTGAGGCTTTGGAGCAGCCAGTACTCCTCCCTCTGGATATGGAGGCCTACAGGCGGTTCTCTCAGCCCGAGCTCTTTTTATCCCTTAAGAGGGACCTGGCAATGGTAAGTCACTCTTCTACCTTTTCGTTAGATCGTTGAACATTGTTGCATTCTAAGACAATTTTTGTTTTGTTGGCAGATCACTCAGCAGGTGTTCGTGGCCGAGGAGTTCTGTCGCAGCAACCGCAGCTTAGCTAAAGCTGAGGCCCAATCTCAGACAGAGGTGGAGAAAACCGTGGGGTCCCTCAAGCAAGAGAACTTTGAACTTGCGGAGAAGTTCAAAGAGGCGGAGAAAAAGCGCCGGAGTGCTGAGGTCGGCTTGAAGAACGCTGAAACCCAAGCGGAGGACCAGCGTCAAAAATTGTACGTGACCGAGACCAGCCTGGCCACTGAAAAACAAACAGTGCTGGATCTTAAGGCCGCGCTACAAAAAGCTGAGGAGGAGGTCCGACGGTCTAAAGAAGAGGCTCAGCTGGTTCGGGAGGCTGCCGAGGCTGAAAAGAAAGCTGCTTATCAGCTTGGGGTTGAAGAGACTGAAGCCAGGCTCTCCGAGGAAATTCCGGAGGTGTGTAGGGATTATTGCAGCATCTCATAGGCTCACGCCCTTGATGCTGCAGGAATTCCTGCAGACTCGGCGCTGAGGTTGCTCGGGAAGGTCTTCTTTCCGCCGGAGATCCGAGAGAATCCTGATGGCGCTCCTGAAGCTTCTGAGCAGGCCATGGCTATTCCTAATGCCATCCCTCTGCTTGATAAAGCCAAGGATCCTGCCAACGAGTCCATCTCCGAGGTTCCTCCTCCTCAGCCAGAGCAGAAAGAGAATCCTCCTGCTAAAACTTAGATTTTAGGTTCTTAATTATTGTACTTCTTTTTTTTTTTGAATAAGAGTTGTCTTGTTTTTGTTCTTTTGTAAAGACCTCTCCTTGTAGTGACCCCGGCTTATTAATATAAAATGTTATTTTTTCCTTTCTCTTCTGATGCTTATTAATACTATTCCACTTGAACTTGCACGAGAGTTCTAAGTCATTAGTTTCCATCTAAAACTTGCAGAGGTGCCTCAAGTTAATAATTTCCCCCAAGTCTGTGGTCCGAGGAGCCATGCAGGACTTAGGTTCTGTTTAAAACTGGGATAGATGCCATAAGTTATTAATTTCTCCTAAGTCTGTGGTCCGAGGAGCCATGCAGGACTTAGGTTCTGTTTAAAACTTGGATAGATGCCATAAGTTGTTAATTTCTCCTAAGTCTGTGGTCCGAGGAGCCATGCAGGACTTAGGTTCTGTTTAAAACTTCGATAGATGCCATAAGTTATTAATTTCCCCTAAGTCTGTGGTCCGAGGAGTCATGCAGGACTTAGGTTTTGTTTAAAACTTTGATAGATGCCATAAGTTATTAATTTCCCCTAAGTCTGTGGTCCGAGGAGTCCGAGGAGCCATACAGGACTTAGGTTCTGTTTAAAACTTCGATAGATGCCATAAGTTATTAATTTCCCCTAAGTCTGTGGTCCGAGGAGCCATGCAGGACTTAGGTTCCGTTTAAAACTTCGATAGATGCCATAAGTTATTAATTTCCCCTAAGTTTGTGGTCCGAGAAGCCATGCAGGACTTAGGTTCTGTTTAAAACTTCGATAAATGCCATAAGTTATTAATTTCCCCTAAGTCTGTGGTCCGAGGAGCCATGCAGGACTTAGGTTCTGTTTAAAACTTGGATAGATGCCATAAGTTGTTAATTTCCCCTAAGTCTGTGGTCCGAGGAGCCATGCAGGACTTAGATTCTGTTTAAAATTTCGATAGATGCCATAAGTTATTAATTTCCCCTAAGTCTGTGGTCCGAGGAGCCATGCAGAACTTAGGTTTTGTTTAAAACTGGGATAGATGCCATAAGTTATTAATTTCCCCTAAGTCTGTGGTCCGAAGGAGCCATGCAGGACTTAGGTTCTGTTTAAAACTTGGATAGATGGAAAGGGACCAATGGGTATGCGATGATCAGGGAACAAAACATAGGTAGAGCTGTTTTCATTAATAATAATATCTTCTTAGATTATTTACATTCCACGGGCGAGGTACGGTTTTTTCATCTAAGTCTTCCAGATAATAAGCACCTATTCCGGCCACAGATGTGATACGATACGGTCCCTCCCAGTTGGGTCCTAGCTTGCCCCAGGAAGGGTTCTTAGCGTTGCCGAGAATCTTCCTCATTACGAGGTCGCCTGGACTTAAAGGTCGCAGCCTTACATTAGCGTCATATCCCCGCCTTAGCTTCTGATGATAATAGGCCATATGGATCATCGCTTTTTCCCTTTTTTCTTCTACTAGGTCCAGACTTCTTCCTAGTAACTCGTCATTGCTTTCTGGGGTAAAAGTGCTAGACCTCAATGTGGGGAAGCTGTTCTCGATTAGGAGTACAGCTTCGGCCCCATAAGCCATTGAAAAGGGAGTTTCGCCCGTTGACCGTCGCAGCGTCGTCCGATAGGTCCATAAAACGTGCGGGAGCTTTTCCACCCATCTCCCCTTTGCATCATCCAATCTCTTTTTCAGACCGCTTACTATGACTTTGTTCACAGCCTCGGCTTGCCCATTTCCTTGGGGGTAGGCAGGAGTGGAATATCGGTTGGTGATGCCAAACTCGTTGCAATATTCCCTGAAGTTCTTACTATCAAACTGAAGACCGTTGTCCGAGATGAGGGTGTGAGGAGTTCCGAAGCACGTAATAATGTTCTTCCAAATGAATTTCTTGGCATCCACGTCCCTGATGTTGGCCAAGGGTTTAGCTTCTACCCACTTGGTGAAATAGTCGATGCCGACTATTATGTATCGCTTATTCCCTGCTGCTTTAGGGAAAGGACCGACAATATCAAGACCCCATTGAGCAAACGGCCAAGGGCTGGAGAGACGGTTAAGGATTCCTCCAGGTTGGTGGATATTTGGGGTGAATCTCTGACATTGATCACACTTCTTCGTATATTCTTGGGCATCTCTCTGCATATTCGGCCACCAGTATCCCTGGGTGAGTGCCCTGTGCGCCAGCGATCTTCCTCCTGTGTGACTCCCACAAATCCCCTCATGCAGCTCCTCAAGCAGGGACTCGGACCCCTCTGGGTGTATACACAATAGGTACGGCCCAAAATAGGAACGCCAATATAGCTTGTGGTCTTCCGACAACCAAAACCGAGGAGCATTCCTTCGTATCTTCTCGGCTTCCAGTTTTCCCTCTGGTAGGGTTTCGTCTTTGAGGAAGTTTACTATAGGATCCATCCAGCTGGGGCTTTTTCTAACCTGATGGACCTGAGCTGGGTCTCTTCTAATTGAACTTGCTTGGACTAGATCCTCGACAAGGATTATTCGCGGCAGATCATGCGCCGAGGACGTGGCAAGAGTGGCCAGTGAATCTGCATGGGTGTTCCCACTTCTGGAAACGTGTGTCAGATTGAAGGATTCAAAACTCGACTGCAGGCGTTTGACTCGTCCGAGATACTCTTGCATTCTAGCATCTCTGGCTTCTAACTCACCCATCACCTGGCCAACGACCAATTTGGAGTCCGAGAACGCTTCCATTACCCTTCCGCCCAATTTCTGAACCATCGTCATCCCTTGAAGTAAGGCTTCGTACTCGGCCTCGTTGTTCGTAGCCGAGAACCCGAGTTTTAGTGATTTCTCAATGGCAATACCTTCGGGCGATATTAAAACTAGCCCAATTCCAGATCCTCTTTGGTTGGCCGCGCCATCCATGTAGACCCTCCAGCGCAAGGTCTCCCGTGCTGAGATTGTGCCAACCGATTTTCCATCCATGTCTTTCTTCTCGGTTATTGTTTCTACAGAGGGTTCAACGAATTCTGCGACTAAGTCCGTGAGGACTTGACCCTTGACAGAGGACCTAGGCATATATTTAATATCAAAGGCTCCCAAAAGTGCACTCTACGTGGCGATCCTTCCTGTGTAGTCGGCGCTTCGAAGCACCGCTCGAAGGGGAAGCTGGGTTAGAACGATGACCCTGTGTGCCTGAAAGTAATTAGGGAGCTTCCGTATGGCGTGTACTACCGCCAGCATTGCTTTCTCCAATGGTAAGTATCGCACTTCGGCCTCATGTAATGATTTACTTACATAGTACACTGGCCGCTGTACCCCATTGTCATCCCGTATCAGTACCAGGCTTACAGCATGAGGAGCTACGGCTATGTATGCAAACAGTACCTCGTCTGCCTCAGGGCTAGACATGATGGGTGGTTGCGACAAGTATTCCTTAAGTTGCTGGAAGGCCCGGACACAATCCTCTCACCACTCAAACCCTTTCCACTTATTTATCAAGAGGTAGAAAGGTCGACATCGGTCTGCAGATCGTGATATGAACCGGTTTAATGCTGCGATCATGCCAGTGAGTTTCTGCACTTCTTTCGGATTTCGAGGAGCCTGTAGGCTATTAATCGCTTTGATTTGATCTGGGCTTACCTCTATCCCTCTGTGGGTTACCATATAGCCAAGGAATTTCCCAGACCCGACCCCGAATGAGCACTTGGAAGCATTGAGCCGCAACTTGTGCTCCCTTAAGATGCCAAAAATGATCTCTAGGTCTTTCACGTGCTCGGACACCACCTTGCTTTTTACCACCATATCATCTATGTAGACTTCGATAACTTTGCCTAGTTGCGGTTCAAACATTCTGGTCATCATCCTTTGGTACGTTGACCCTGCGTTCTTTAGTCCGAAAGGCATCACTTTATAGTGGTAGTTTCCGACGGGTGTCATGAATGCCGTTTTCTCCTGATCCTCTAATGCTAGGGGTATCTGATGATAGCCCTAGAAGGCGTCCAGGAAGCTCATTCGAGGGTGGCCTACAGTCGCATCTACCAGTCGGTCTATTCGAGGTAACAGGAACGGGTCTTTCGGGCATGCCTTGTTCAAGTCTGTGAAGTCTACGCAGACCCACCACTTCCCCATTTTCTTTCTTACCACCACCGTATTTGCCAGCCATTCAGGGTAAAAGACCTATTTAATAGCCCCTGCCTTTTTCAGTTTTGTCACTTCGTCTCTAACGGCACCGGCATGTTCTTTTGAGGGACGTCGGGGTGGTTGCTTCTTTGGAATGGAAGATGGGTTAACATTCAAGTGGTGACAAATAAGGCTAGGGTCCACCCCCGGGGCGTCGTAAGCGTCCCATGCAAACACATCGACATTTCTTCTCAGAAATCCGACCAGTTCCTCTTTTTCTTGAGGAGGCAACTCGGAACCGACCTGGAAAAATCTCTCCGAGTCATTGTCAACGATAAACATTTCTAAACTTTCACACCTTATCTCCTCGGATGGCTCATTGATTTGCCCTGTCGAGGTGGCTGGTTGCTATAAGTTCTCAGAGACCGAGGACTCGGCATGGGACCGACGTGAGATGGCGGCCACCATACACTGCCTGGCCATGGCCTGATCTCCACGAATCTCTTCTACTTGGCCTCCGAATGGGTATTTTACCTTTCGGTGAAGTGTGGAGGATACAGCTTCTAGGGCATGGATCCAGGGCCTCGCTACTATCGCCGTGTAGGGCGAGTAGGCATCGACCATGATAAAGTTCACCTCCACCACCTCTGACCCAGTCTGTATGGGTAGTCTGATCTGCCCTTTTGGCGTAATAGTCTTCCCTTCGAAGCTGATAAGGGGAGAGTCATAAGCCGTCAAATCCTCCGGCCTCAGGTTCAGCCCCTTGTATAGATCAGGGTACATTACCTCTACTGTGCTACCCGGGTCTACCAGCACCCTTTTCACATCGAAGCCTCCGATTCTCAGCGTAACCACTAAGGCATCGTCGTGAGGTTGGATAGTTCCCCTCTTATCCTCGTCCGAGAATCCTAGTATTAACGAGCTTCCCTTTTTAGACCTTTTAAATCCTCTTCCCCCGTCCTCGGCAGAGAGCCGAGCCACAGACAGCACCCTTGAAGGAAATGACCCGGTTCTTCTTGGAGCGTAAAAGGTGACGTAACTTTCCTTCTCGGACCAACTGATCTAGGTGATTCCATAGATTCCTGCAATCCTCAGTGGTATGTCCATGGTCCTGATGATAGTGGCAATACAGGTTCTGGTTACGTTTTGAAGGGTCTCCAGCCATCTTTCCCGGCCATCTGAAGAAGGGTTCGTTCCTCACTTTCTCTAGCACTTGTTGTACTGGCTCTCTGAACACGGCATTCACCGTTTGCATGTTACTTTGTCCAGCCTGTTTCGATAAATCTCTCCTCGGCTGGTTATGGTTATATCGTTCCGACCTGAAATCATTCGCTTTAGGGGGAATGATCTTTTCCTTTCCCTTTCCTTGTAGTTGATCTTCTTCCACCCTTTTGTACTTGTCAATCCTATCCATCAATTGATGAACGTCGGCAACTGGTTTACCAGTGAGAGATTTCCTTAAGCCATGCTCGGTGGGGAGACCGCTTTTGAACGTGCTGATAGCGACATCGTCATGGTTCCCATCCAACTTGTTATACATCTCCCAATATCTATCCGAATATGCCTTCAGGGTCTCTCCCTCGTGCATGGATAAGGACAACAACGAACTTAGGGGTCGAGGGACTCTGCTATTTGTAATAAAGCGAGAGCAGAAAGCCTGAATGAGCTGCTTATATGAGCCTATGGAATTTGTCTTCAGGCTGTTAAACCATCTCATCGCCATTGGTCCCAAGCTGGATGGGAAGACTTTACCCCTTCAATTCTGTACATAAATGGTGATCTTGAAATCTGGTCTAGTGCCCTATTCATAGCATCATTTCCCAAACCTTTGCTGGATAGGTTCTCATACTTTCGTTCAGGGCGAGACTCCTTCTCGCAAGAAAAGGTTTCACTTGGGGGTGTTCTCGATCTCCGTCGATAACTCACGTCCTCCTCGTTAGAGAACGCATCTGAGCTGGAGGGAGATCACTTTCGCTGTGCACGTCGCAACTTCCTTTTCAAGTCATCTATCTCTCGCTGCACGGCCTGATGACTGTTTCGCCTTTGAGACACGTGACTACCTATCTGGGTATGACTTTGGCTCGTCTGGGTAGTATGTACGCTTCCCTCACGATTCCTTCTGCTGCCATGGTTGGCAGGATTATTTTGCCGCTGGGACTCAATGAGTTCTGTCTGTTGAGGATTAGCCTGGTGAGGATTCTCCTGGTGTGGACCTAGTTCTGCCATGCTCGACCGTTGTGCTTACTGATATTTTAGTTCTTCCCACAGACGGCGCCAATTGTAGGGACACGATTTTAGTCGACCCGATCCTTGTTGGTCAGGTCTTGGCCCAAAAGGTCCCACACAATGAATTTTTTGTAGAGTATGGGCTAAAGAACTTGGTTTCAGTTAGTTTAAACGGTTTATTGCATGGGCTCAAGGGGTACAGGAACAAGAACAAAAAGAGGTAGCAATGAAGAGAGATCCTTTTCAAACGATCAAGTCTCAAACTTGATTAATGGGCACAGATTCATGCAAATAAAATTTCTCTACAGTGTTCTTTCCTCCCTTTTTTTTTAGTCTTTTTTCTCTCCCACTTTTCTTGGGGGATTTTTACATATTATATAGGCCCTCTCCTATCATCTGAGCTTTATACTTGTTGATCATCCAAACCCCTACTTGAGCACCCGTTCCATCAGACACCCTTATCAGTTCTTTGTGAGTTGCAGTGGCCAAGGTAGCACTGTTCAGGGGTCTTCTCTTCATTAATGCGGCCAGGAGAGTAGTTGTGGTGCATTTAATGTGGTGGAGGCAGCTTTTGTTGAGATATTTTGGGTTTTCTTTCTTTTTATGTACTTGGAGGGAGCACTACAGTAGCCAGGACGCACCCTTGACCCTGATTTTGGAATGTCCGAGGAGGAATTACTCCTCGGACATGTTCTCTTTCCCCCAGTGGGCCTAAATACGGATTCTGGGCCGCGACGTTTCCTCGGACGGATTGGTCCTCGGATAGGCCCAGGGCCCAGGCAACCTATTATTCTGGGCCGGTCCCCACACAAATTATTTCACAATTTTTTTCACCACAACTCTAACGTGACAGACTGTGAATAGTTAATCATTACTTGCACATTGGATCTATCATTTTTTTTCACTAATCACATTCTGCCATGTCACAATTATGACAAGAAGCTATAAAATTGTGTTCCTAGAGTTTTTCTTAATATTATTATTATTTATTCAAACTTGGAGATTTCAGGAGCATTTTGATCATTTTAGAGGTTTCAATAGTATTTTGGTCATTTTGTAGGTGTAAAGGTATTTTAGTCATTTTCAAGATTTAGGGGTATGTTGGTTATTCTCATGAATAAAGTCAATTTTATTAGTACGAGCAATTTTGTCAATTCACAAATTATTATATCCACACCAATAAAATTTATTAGTAAAATAAAAAAGCTTATTGTGACAAAGCATAATAGTTGTCACACTATTGTGTTTAAACGTGGGCAATGTAAGTCTCTCATAATATATGGCCTGTTGTGACACACCGAATGCCACAAATAGATATAGTTTTTGTCACAAAAACTCATGAGATATATAGTAAAAATAAAAAAAGAGCACTACCTAACGTAATGGATTTTTTTTTTTTTTTTTTTGACAAAAGTGATAGAACGTAATGGATTAAAGTGTACTAAAAATTTTCTCCATCTTTCCCCCCAAAATTTTTTCCCTCTCACTCTTTTCTCTCACAAAATTTCCCCAAATTTTTTTCCCTCTCACTCTTTCACTTAGGGATTTCATGAGCTCTCTCCCTCTCACAATACTATCTCTTTCTCCCCTCACTCCTCTTCTCTCTTTCTCCCCTCACTCATCTTTGATCTCTCCATCGGACCCATCAGCCACTGCCACAACCACCCTCTGCTACCCACTGCCACCACCGCTGTCATCGCCCTCCACTCTCTTTGCATCGACTCCCACCTACTGCGCTATCCACCACAAGTCTGAACAAGTAACCCATCTCTCTCTCTCTCCCCTTTTGTTCCTTTTTTTTATTTTTTTTTATTCTTATTTTTTTTTATTTGGGCTGTTTTACTCTCTCTCTCTGTTCATTATTGTCAAGATTGAAAAACTTTCTGAAATTTCTAAGATTGTTTGATTTTAAAGTTATAATGTTTGGTGAAATGGGTATCTTATTTTGTTGATGCTAGATTTCGATTGGGTCTTGTTTGAGGAGTGAGTATGGGTCTTGTTGGTTTTACAGTGAAGGAGTTTGATGTTAGTTCTCAATGAGTGTGGAAAAAAGGAGCGAGAGAAAGTGAGGGGTTTGAGATGGCTATGGCTGGCGGTGAAGCATATTTTGTGTACAAATATAGATTACGGGTAAGCTTGTTGCTATATATTTATGTACATTGACTTCATATATTTATGTTGATTATGAAGCCTTTATTTACTCTTTGGTGCTACTATTAATTTCACTAGTATTAGTTTCTATACCTCAATTGACTGCAATGATGAGATTGATAAAATGTGTAGTATTATACTAGGGTGTATTTGGAAGTAGTGTCATAGACAAGTAGTTAATAAAACTTATCAAATCCGATATATATATATATATATATAACTCTGAATTTTAAAGCTTGTAATTTTGATGCGCAACATTTTAACTCAAAAAGTCGCAAAATGCACCTTTTAGCAAAACTGAAAGGTGGAGGGGAAAAAAAAGGGACAGCTCCTACCTTTAGTGAAAATTTTGAGGCCAAAGTTTAATAACTTTATGGTTATTAGTTTCCTTTACAAACTAATTAGGTAGGCCCACTTCAATAAAACCATTTAACCCCCATAGCCACTCAAACAGAGTTAATCATATAGCTTTCTTTTTGCTTTTGCATTTTGCTTAACACTTACATCGTACAACTAACTCAGTTTTGAGACTGCACTCTATAATCATCTAAACATCATTCTAAAATTCAAAATGTATAAAATTTTCAGTCAATATAGGCCTCAAATCACATAGTCCACCTTATTTTCCTTAAAGACAAAAGTACTAAGTTAGAACTGATGCTTCACAGGTCTTATTTTCCTTTCCACCGCTTTTGCTTTTTTACATTATCTTTAATTGTATGTCTATTTGTAATTGTTATCACAAATAGTTTGATCTTTGGCATATGTGGGTGTGAGTGTAGTGATAACTATAAATTTGTGCAAGTGATGTGAGCATGTGCCTTTTGTTTACCAAGTGTTTGATAAATTGTCTCTATGAGTTATGAGTTTTGGTTTCTTAATTTTTTGTTGTGGTCATTGTTTATATGAGATTAAGGGTTTCATTCCTTGATTTTAATATGCTTTAACACGTGGTTTTAATGTGAATAAAGTCTCAAAGAATCTGGGCTAGTATTAAAATTATAGCAATTTTCTTTTGGGATCCTAAATCTATCATGGACATACTTGAGTCAGCTGTAATAAGTGATTTTTAATAAATTATAGAAAAATCATTTTGGACTGAATTTTTTGTGGTACCTTGTGTACATATAGGGCCATGTTCCCTTAAAATTTCAAACCAATTGGATAATGACTATTTTGCACAGATTTTTATTGTGTATTTACATAGTTTAATAACTTTACCAATGCTTTGAGCCTAGCCCCATTGATTGCTTTAAGAAATTTCACACCAAGTAGGATGGCAAAGAATGGGCAACTGATCATGCTAAGACATTTTATGTATGCAACTTATACCAAAATTTTAATTTTGTTATCAACTTTAGGTTTTTTTGTTGTTTTGATTATCCATGTAGTTTTTATTTATGTGTAGGAAAAAATGGATGCCATAAAGTAGTGAATAGCAAACTTGACTTTTTAACCAGTCTCAAAACCTCTTTATTGAAAAGGTAAGTTGCAATACAGCTTTCCTTGCTTATAGCTTATCCAAGACCATAAAGAGTTTACTGTTGTTTATGATATATTATTATATGATTAGATTTGATATGGTATATGTGTACTTATTTATTGAAGCATTGATACAAATACAAATTCACTTTAATTGTTTCATTTTAAGTCATGTTTAATGTTTTTTTTATTTTATTTTTTATTTTTTAGGATGGTACTAGCAGATGAAGAGGACAATTCAAACAATAACATAGAGGTTGAAAACAACTTGGAGGGTGACTCAGAGGAAGACTAATATAGATCTTTTCATAATTCTAGTTGTTTAAGTTTAAAACAAGGTTCAATTTCAGGATTTTTTTTGTATATTTTATATTTTAAAGTTTGAACTTATATGAATTTTTATCTTTCGATGGATCAATTTTTAGTAATTATTGGACTATTGTATCAATTTTTAGTAATTATTGTACTATTGTAACATGATAGTTAAACCAAAACGATATAAAATAAATTAAAAATAAATAAATAATAAAATATTTCAAAAATTATATAAAATATTACCACCGATGATATAAAAAATTGGTCATAAATAACTTTATAGTGACGACAAAGTCCCTCGTAATTAATAGAATAGCGACACCGCTTAACCTCTTGCAAAAATATTTTAAGTGACAGCTTAATGTCGTCATTATTATTCTTAACTAATTACGAGGGGGTTAAAATCCTTTGCAAATAAATTTTAGCGACGTCATTATTTGTCTTGTCATTAATTTGAAGTTTGCAAATAACTAATTGCAAGGGTATAAAGGTTTTCACAAATAGTTATTAATGACGACTGTTTTCCCTCGCTAAAAATAAGTTGTGAGGGGTTAAAAGTCCTCAAATAAATTTTGGCGATGCCATTATTTGTCACTAAAAAGTATGTCGTCAATTTGGAATTCGCAAATAACAAATTGCGAGGGTATAAAGGTCCTCACAAATAGTTGTTAACGACGACTTTTTTCCCTTGCCAAAAATAAGTCGTCGACTTTTCTCGTCGTTTGGTAATATATTTGTGAGGGCAAATTTGTTCAGTAACGACGGTGGATTGCCCTCGTAAATTATTTATTTGAGAAGGTATGGTCGCAAAATCTTTTTTTTGTAACAAGAACAAATATGACGGCCTTCGAGGGCCATATGCCCTCGCTAATAACCTTTTGCGACGATATTTAATTTTTGCGAGGGTATTTGAGCCTCGCTAGTAGACTCTTTTCTTGTAGTGTGTGTTAAAATTTTAATTTGGCATATTTGGCCGGCTGGAAATTATTCTTGGCTTTATGGTTTCATAAATGGGCAACAAATTTGTGTTTGTAGCAACATGAGAGCTGGCCAAAGCTAACACCGCAAAGGATGAACACTCACAGCAGTGGAGCTAAATAACTATATATATAGCTATTTTAGCCCCACCAAAATACAAAAATGGCTTTATAACAGTGAAGGTATATCTAAAAATTTTAGCTTCAGAGCTACAGTATGCAGCTATTTTTGGCTACATACTGTAGCTTGAAGCTAAAAAAAAAAAGTATTTTTTTATTCCTACTAGCATTAAAATAATATTTCTTCTCTTTATTTATTTAATTCTTTTTCTATTTCTTTTCTTTCTTCCGTTTATTATTTGAGTCTTAGTCCTCTCTCTTCCTTCTCTATCTCTTTGCTATCTTTTCTCTCTTCTTTTCGCATGATAGGCGATGGCGTGGGTCGGTGGGTTTCGTGGATTTGGGTCGGTGGGTTAAGATCAACGATGGCGTAGTTAGTTTTGTGGTGGGTCGGTTTTGCGTGATCGATGATGGCGTGGGTCAGTGGGTTTCATGGATGTGGCGGTTTCCAATGGTGAGTGCAGTGGTGGCTAGTCTGGTTCGACGGTGGTCTTGGTTTGATGGTGGTTTTTGTGCCTTTTTTGGTCTTGGTGCGACGGTGGTCTTGGTTTGATGGTGGGGTGCTGGCTCAACACTCTTGGTCTGAAAATCAAGCTCAGATCTGTTGGGTTTTGAGGGTGGATCCAATGCACCATAATCTGGAGGTTGTATTTGTTTTGGTTTTGACGTGGTTGTGGTGGATTTTTTATTATTATTTTAATGAGTTATTTGTATTATTTTAATCAAATAGCTAAAAATATAGCTTTATTGCTATAGAGTATAAAGAGGTAAAATAGATAAAGTGACTTTTATATGCCAAATAGCTAAATTTTTAGCTCCACTGCTGTGGATGCTCAGGACACCAAAAAATGCATGTGAGGGTTTTTCGTCTGACTCTAAAATTGCCTATTACAACGATGTTTGACAGAGTTGGATGACTTATTCTAAGAGAGTCACAAACATTGTCCTCAGAAAGTATGGTATTTGCGTGGTTATTTTGAAGACTTTCTACTCTGCTAAACTTTTCCAGTCTTTGATTGAAGCCAAATTGAGGCCCTATAAAAGAACATTGGAAGCAGCAAAACGTATCTAGCTAAATAAGCTATAATATAATAAATTATATAAACAATTAAACCTAACATGCTATATCGTATATATATTAATAATAGGTCAGACAGCTTAGTTAAACAAAATAAATTAAATAAACTCCTATCTTACATTCAAAACTTTCACGTGCATGACTGATATTACAATTAGCTACTACTCCGATGAGTTAGAAATACAAAATGTTCTGAAAATTCATGTGATTTGCATCGAGGGAATAAAGTATCAATGACCTTATTCGATCTCATGATAAGACTGGGCGGTGAAATTGAAAACCCTCAATATTTGAAAGTGAAAAATTCAAAATTATTGTCTTAATTAGACATGAAAAAAATGTGACAACTTATGCATTTAAAAGTGTTCTATCATTTCTTTTTTAAAGAAAAATCATCATGTACCAAAAACAAAAACTACAGGCCTTTATTTTTCTACGATATGTGTCAATAAATAAAAAAGACAATCAAATTTTGGTCCAAACTCAAAGTGAAAAGTGTCCTACAAACCACGCCAAAGTGATTTAAATTTTCGTTGAACAATTAATTTCAATGAAAAAGACTGTCAAACAATCAATAATATCATTGATTTTCACGAACTCTACTCCATCCATTGATGTGTACGTTCTTGAAGCACATGAGAAAGCAAATTGTATACATTTGCATTTTGCAGGGTGGGGTTAGTCTTGGTTATGAACTTGCACATGCCAGGGTCGTTGCACTGACAAGTTTTTGAATTGTTAGACAAATAATATCTGAGCTTACGGCCGTATCGATTTTGCGTATATATTAGTCTTCATTGAAGACAAGACTCACACACTGGTGCAATCTGTACTTAGTGTTGATTTTTTTATTTTTTTTGGATGATCAGGAAGTTAACTTTATTGAGAGAAAAACCAAAGTACAGAGACCGGCTTGCCTAACCCTCACAACAAAAACAAAACAAAAGGGGCTATTACCGACTTAAAATGAACCAAAAAATTAGTCTAAAGACCATCTAAGTTCAACTTTCATGAAGAGAAATTTTTTGACTTTTATCGAATGTATTCTAGGGGTGAATGGATCGGGTTTGAGGAATTTTTGCAACTTAACCCGAGTTTGTAGGATTGCGAAATTCTCAAGCCATCACATGTGTTGGGTTGTGTAGGGTTGTGTAGGGTTGGTGGGTTGTACTTACATGTTTCATCATCCCTTAAAAAAAATTGGACTTTCATTAACTATTTAATTACTTTTTCAATATACCTAAATGTGCGCACCTTAAACGAGCTTAATAGACCAGTCTCGTTCTTGGGCTCACAATATACTTATAATGTAGGTTTTGGATTTCCTACTCTGGGTGATTCTAACTTAGAGACCCAGCAAAGTTTCTACAGTCTCTGGACTGCTCTCCTCTCACTCTTTGTAGCTCTCAATCTAAACATGAGACTCTCCTTTCAGACTTTCAACAACCTTTTTCTTTCCTTGGCCTCGTATATTTATAGTTCAAAATTAGTGGGAAAATCATGATTACTCTCAAGGCTAGTGGGAATGGAGGTCCAATATTGTTATCGCTAAGTGGATGTTTAGTTGGGAGTGTGGTGTGAGTGGCACTGGAACTGATTCCTACTTCTAGGAAGGGATAATGTTCGGCGGCGGGATTTGCCAAGGAGTCGTCGAGCATCCAAGATAGGGCCTTCCCGAGCACTCATGCGCATAGGAGATGGACGCACCGGGCAACTTCCCGACTACGAACTGTTAAGTACTTATTTCAAAAACCGGCCCAATAGGTTTTGGGCCTGACATGATATTGCAGGATTTGCTTCTATGGCCCTGGTGGGTCTTAAGCCCAGTTTCTCTGACATAAGTGTCAGGAACCGCGGGACATACCGTTCAACTTGGGCCTACGACCCAAATGGCTCTGGGGGCTTGGTGTCGTACACTAAATTATACTGCAAACTTCCAAATTCATCCAAATGAATTCTTAAAGTATCAAAATAAATTAAAATAAACGACACAAAATAAGAATAATAAATTAAAATAAAATTCCAACGCCAACCCACGAAAACCAACTCAAGCCATCAGGTTGGATTAAGTTGGTGGGTTGGATGCACATCCCAACTAGTCAACAATTCATGCATAATAAATTTTAATAAAATATGATTTTGTCATAAATTGTTTTTTCCTCTCTTTATTTTGCATATAAATATCAAGTTTGAAAAGTATGACAGATATTAATACACATTTATTATGATTATGTTTGTATAATATTATATTGATATTTATGGTAGTTGTTAAAAAATATTTATTATGATTCAATTTTACATGTAACTATTAAATATATATATATATATATATATATAATATTTATATTCTTATCTGATTAGTAACTATTTAAAAATTGGGTTTTCATAGACTTGATCTTTTTTTTTTTGGGGAGAATGTAGACTTGATCATTTTGATTGCATTGGAAGGAATAAAAATACATTGATGTCAATAGTTTTGTTACTTTTGTAATTTAACTAATACGTTCTGGTATTTATAATAGAAATATTCAAGGTTTAAAACTTTGAATCTCTTCCCTAGCTCATTGTAATTATCTAATTAATAAATATTAGAAAAACACACACTCTTGGTGTTTTATAAAACAGGATTAAACTTAACTCCATTCTCAAAAAAAAGAAAAGAAAAGAAAAAGAATTAAGCCTAACTCTCCGAGAGAAAGTTCATAAAACTAGCTTAATTAGATTTAATAAATAATTAGCAAGTGGTGAGCACATGGAAAATGGAGCTAGGTCCGAGCCAAGACCGACAGTTCCAACCATTAGGCCTTAATTGGAGCACGTAAACAAGGGTATCAGATTTAAATACTCCATGAACGTCCCACGTTATCCAGATTTAATAATCGTATACATACAAAACCTACTTATTTTACTCACCAGCATACTACGAGTTAGCCTAAAAAAATAGAGAGAAATCTTAGGAATTTGGGCTGTGATTTGTTTGATCAAGGAATGGAGTAGGCAATGCCAACTGCCAACCATGCTTTCGGCGTCAATGATGGGTCTCGTTTTGTAAATCTATTTACTTTAGAGTGGGTTTAGTTAACTTAATTGGTAGAGTTTCTTGTCGTAGAATAAAAAATTTGGAGTTCTATCCCCGCTTACACCAAAATCCAATTAGTATCTTAATCTGATGAGAAAGAAAAATCTCTCTCTCTCAATATAGCGGAAAATTATTAGGTATTCCCGGAATATCATAAATGCGTAGTCTCTCCTTTCACATGAATGGTGGGTCCGACCATGAATTTAATTAATGTGACCTACCATTCATGTGAGAGGAGGGAGTACGAATTTATGGTACTTTGAGAGTACACAATAATTTTCCCCATATAGCTTACTCTCAAAACTTTAGTTATTGTTTATTAAATCAGATTCTGTGGAAATTAACCCAGATTCATTGGTAAGCAACAACTTAGTAAGAACTTCGCCCACCAAGAGCTCTGTAGTCTGAATATTTTAAAGCTACAACAATTTATTTTCAAGCAAAACATTAATGGCTTTTTTTTTTCTAGGTAAATGCGGGGGCTTGAACCCCTGAGTGATAGGTCTCTATACAGCCCGGGTACCAACTCGCCTACACCAGGCGGTGGTAAAACATTAATGGCCTTGTGCATTGATTATCAAGAGCCCGACATTGTAACCTATATTAATACTGGAGATAACGTGGTCCAAACACACATGTGGATGGCCTTTTTTATTTCTTTGACTTTTTTTTTTGCCTTCCGATTTTCTATGCTGATGAATTAATTATCATTAAAGGAAATTAATGGAAATCACTTATTAGTGTAGTTAGTGCCTGTCATTTTTTAGTACGTTACAACTGGATGTGTGTGAAAAAATCTCATATATAATGTCATTTTCTAGTACTTGGTCTTAGAAACCGTCCACGCCTACATCCTAAAGGGACTGCTGTCACCTCATTCCTCATATTTGAAACTCAATTATTTGATATAGAAAAGAAAACCAAGTTAGGCTTGGGAATAGAGGACCACAATGATTTTTATGATATTTCTAAGATTTTACTAACAAAGATTACAATTCTTTTTAAGGGGATATTAACTATTTTTAAGAATAAGAGAGACAAAGAGAGGACTTTAATTTTCCTCTTCTTCTCTTTTCTAATTTGATTCTAGACCTCTCAAATTATAAAAGGATAATAATCTCTCCCGCAACCTATTTCACATTTTTTTTTTTTTTTTTTTTTTTTTTTGTGTACGTTCACTTTTCATACTTTAAATGTATAAATATTATATTTTTGTATTTTAAAATGTGTATATCAAAACATGTAATTGTAAATATTGAATGTATTTATATGTGAAAAAGCACTGTGAAAAAAATATTTTGGCATGTAAGTATATATATATTATATGAATATCCTTTTCAAACAAAACTGATATTTTACAGTTACCCACCATGCACCCATATAAATAGGATGCCATTAAAGGCCTCGAAAGAATATAAAATAAGATACACATTCCCATATAAATTGCAAGTACTTTACTCCCTCCTCATAAGTAAGTCCATGCCTAGAGTGTGCTTATCTTAAACCTTGTAGACAAAAGAAAATGGTGGCTGCTGAGTTCGGAGGTGGTGGTGGGGGTTGGAGGGCCATGAAGAGCTTCGCCTTGCAGGTGATACTAGGTAGATGGTTCATGGTCTTTGCATCGTTGTTAATCATGTCTGTCTCAGGTTCAACATACATATTTGGTGTATACTCCAACGACATAAAATCATCCTTAGGCTATGACCAAACATCGCTCAATTTGATCAGCTTCTTCAAGGACATGGGTGGAAACCTTGGAATCCTATCTGGGCTTGTCAACGAGATCACACCTCCATGGGTTGTCCTCTTAATTGGGGCAATCTTGAACTTATTTGGGTACCTCATGATATGGCTTAGTGTCACAGGTCATACTGCCAAGCCCCACTTATGGCAAATGTGTCTATATATATTCATCGGTGCAAACTCACAGTCATTTGCAAATACTGGAGCTTTAGTCACTTGTGTTATGACCTTCCCAGAAAGCCGAGGCAGTGTTATAGGCCTTCTGAAGGGTCTTGTTGGTCTAAGTGGTGCTATTATGACGCAACTCTACCATGCTCTCTATGGGGATAACTCAAAGGCTCTGATTTTGCTAATTGCTTGGGTTCCGGCAGCTGTGTCCTTTGTCTTTCTACGAACAGTTCGGATTATAAAGACAGCTCGGCAATCCAACGAGCTCAAAGTTTTCTACAATTTCCTCTATATTTCACTTGGCCTTGCCGGGTTTCTCATGACTTTGATTATCATACAAAACAAGCTCAGGTTTAATAGAATTGCATATGCTGGAAGTGCTTGTGTTGTTGTTATTTTACTATTTCTCCCACTTGTAATAGTTATGAAAGAAGAATCCAAACTTTGGAGGAGAAAGGAGCACCTCATAAATGATCCTGTACAAGTGAAAGTAGCAGCTGAAAAGCCACAGGTATTGGAGCAACCAGTACTGCCCCCAATTGAAGCACAATCAAGTGAAAGAAAGCCAGATTCTTGCTTCAGCAACATATTCAGGCCCCCAGATAGAGGTGAAGACTACACAATATTACAAGCACTATTCAGCATCGACATGTTAATTTTGTTTGTAGCCACAACTTGTGGTGTCGGTGGGACTTTAACAGCCATTGACAACTTGGGTCAGATTGGTAAGTCACTAGGCTATCCAGCTCACAGCATCTCAACCTTTGTATCACTCGTGAGCATTTGGAATTATCTAGGACGAGCTTTGACTGGTTTTGCTTCTGAATTCTTCTTAGTCAAATACAAATTCCCTCGTCCCCTATTGCTTACATTTGTCCTCCTTTTCTCTTGTGTTGGCCATCTCTTAATCGCTTTTCCAGTCCCATACTCTCTTTACTTTGCTTCAGTGATTATTGGGTTCTGCTTTGGTGCACAATGGCCTTTAATATTCGCTATCATATCTGAGGTCTTTGGCCTCAAGTACTATTCCACTTTGTACAATTTTGGTGCTTTTTCAAGCCCAGTTGGGTCTTACATTCTCAATGTGAGAGTGGCCGGTAGTTTATATGATAAGGAGGCTTTGAAGCAAATGGAAGCTTTAGGTGTCAAAAGAGAGGACGGGAAGGAATTGATATGCACGGGTGCTCACTGTTATAGAATGGCTTTCATTATAATCACCGCTGCAGCGTTGTTTGGGTTCCTTGTTTCTATTCTTTTGGTTCTAAGGACAACCAAGTTTTACAAAGGTGATATCTACAAGAAGTTCAGAGAGGAATCAGAGGCAGCAGCAAGTGAAATGGCTTCCAAGGGAAATGACGTAGTTCCTATGAGAGAAAGAGAAGGTGGAGCCAGTTTCGTTGCCTCAGCCAATGCTAGCTCTTTCAGTACAACCACCAACACCAACACCAACACCAACCATCATTAAATCACTGAGTTAGACAAGAGCTGCTTGATTATTTGTATGATGTAATATATTGCTAAGTTATTTCTTTCTCGCTTTTAGAGAGAGTGAAAAAAAAAGTGAAGAAAGGAAGAAGTAAAAGTTGAAAATACCATGTGGGTTCTTGAATTATAAGTAATAATTTAATTGTGTCCTTAAATTTGAATTAGCGTAAAATACAATTCGCCCTAAGGTTGGAGCAAATGGTAAGCACACTTAGATTTCTTTTAAAATATTCAATTTGTTTTCTATGCATAAACATCACTTAAGTTTGGCTATGCAATTCCCTTAGAAAAAAAAAAAAGTTTGGCTTCGCAATTTACCCCCAAATTAAACTAATTTGTGGTCTTAAGTAAACCAAAACGTGCATGTGACTTTTATTTTTATGGGTGATATTGGTTTTTGGTATATAACATAACTTTGTTAATGAAAAAATAGTCCAAGTACACAAGGAGTATTCTATAAGTAATGCAATCAAGCTCTCAAGATACAATGATCAACCATTTTTGAAAGAGAATTAAAGTAAAAGGAACCCAATAAGCTAGCAAAAAATCAACAAAGACTTAAAAGAAAAACAATTTAATGTTGAGAATAGCTCGTTCATAGTTCTCAATGCTTCTAGTATTCCGTTCCCACCTAATGCACCTCATCAAACAATGAGGCAAACCTTTTCAAATTATTATGTTTCAATAATGACCATATTGACCTTACCAATATGTGAGCATATCCAAAACTCTCCACGGCATAAATAAATGAACTCCAAACAGACTAAGTACCATAGTACACAATTCTTTTGCTATAGGAGAATGGAGAAGTAAATGATCCCCAACCTCCCCATGACATTTACACATATACACAATCTAACTCAATAATATATTCCTCTTAAGATTATTAATAGTAAGAATTTTAACCAATGCAATAGTCAATGATAAGAAAGTAACTTTAGGAGGTTCCTTGGATCTCCAAATAATTTTCTAAGGAAAAGACTTGACAGTAGTATTAGACATCAAGGAATGATAATAGCATCCAACTTAAAAAACTTGACCTTTAATTTTTTGAATGAAACAATGTGACATAAATAACAAATTTTACAATTTTTTTTGACAACTTGCTAAAGTAACAAATTGTGATTAGGGAAAAAATTTATTGGGACCATTATTAAAATCACTTTTATTATATGCTAATCACAATCTACAACTTTAGTAGTTTTGAAAAATATTATGATTTTTTTTTTTTTTGGAGTTATTATATTCCAAATTAAATGAAACAAGTCCCCTGCAAGCTTTGATTTATTTAGTGCAGTTTGCACACGGGTATTTCTAAAAAGTCTTGATAGTGTCTAGAATTAGTCCAAACTTTTAGTAGTGATTTTCATATTGTACTATATTAAATGTGTCTGTTAGTTTTTAGACCCCTAAAACAATTGATTAAACCTAGGTAATTAGCCAAGTTGTTACTTAGTCCAATTAAACAAGTCTAGGTTATCACAATAATAAAGATCAAATCATGCAAAGCAGCGGAAAATAAATAATACACGATATGATCACCCAGGAAACCAATCCGGTAAAAACCTGGGGAGGATTTGACCTAACTATCCTCAAGGTAAACTTGAATCCACTATCAGAAAGAATCGAAGTTCATACAAAAGGACTTACAAGCACCCCCGCTCGACTTCCTAATGCTACCAACCAGTAGAACTTACTGACACGACCACGTGCAAGCTCCGAATCCACGGACTCCTTCTTTCTTGGATTCCCACCAGATAAAAGCACCCCCGCTTGTGTATTCTTTAAGCTTTAATGGCAGCAACTGTTTTGATCATCAAGGTGTAGAGAATATCTCCTCCTTGAAAACCCTAAGTTTGTGTAAAGGAAAGCTCCTCTAGATCTCACAAGAGATTTACACAAACCGCAATTATGAGCAACCAAGTCTCTAGAGAGCTTTTGGGTACAAAACCCTAATATATAAGAGGCACACTCTTCTCTCTCTAAAAACCTAATAAAAACGTGCTTAGGGTTTCCTATATATACTAGGAGTAAAACACTTAACCCTACACATCATATGGGCTTAGGGTTGAGTTGGAAATATCTGCAGAAAAGCAATCTGCCCGACGTTCGATCGGTCGAGCCTAAGCTTCGATCGATCGAGCCAGGCCGAAAGCCACAGTGCTTTCTGCTTTACACTCGATTCCAACTTTACATTGACATACAACTTTGAGCTAGCTTTAAACACTTCTAAACACATTGTTTTGATCATGGTTTGCCAACAATACAGATTAGAGTTCTAAATACATAAAGTCCTAAACTTTAGAACCTAACAGTGTCAATTTTAGTTTATGTATTTGCTGTCAAATTTAACTATTAAAATCAAACAATTGTACTTCCTTTGACCTCTTTGATCTCATATAAATCAAAATTAACTATGGGTTGATTTTTATATATATGTTGATTTTAAAAAGAAAGTGAAGGCAAAGGCAAGATTGAATCATTTTTCACCTTATTCAACTTATTTATTTTATGTACAATTTTTTAATTTAAAAAAAAAAAAAAAAAAAGGTTCTCAGCATTAATGAAATTAAGTGGAGCAAAGGGCGGTGACTACTGCTTTGACTCGTAGTCATTGCGGGCTAACACGCTGACGTACTTTCGGCACTTGGTCTTTGATAGCTCACCTCATGGTCCTCATCTTCACTACCAAAAGGTTTTTATTTTCAAACTTTATCTTTCTGCCGGCAAAAAATTAATGGTAGATCAACTTGTCTTTGTTCGGCGCCAGTAAGCACTTAATAATTAGCAAGAATAGTTAGTCTGGTCCAACTTGGCAACCTCCCATATCTAATAGCATGACAAGATTTCAACTCTGATGGCAGTGTTATGTTGCTCAATGTGGCCAAAAATTGACAGTAAGAGAACATGATGATCTAGTGACGATTTTGGTGTTTATCAGAACAGAAAAATTATTTATAAAAAAAAAAAAAATAGTGAAGCATTCGTGTGTCCTAATAAGTATAGACACTTCATTAAAAGCACCGTACTTGTGTCATATATACCGGTGTCATATTGGTGTCATATCCAGTTATATTATGTTATAATTTTTGGAAAAATTACTTGTATTGCTGTGTCATACCCGTATCTATGTCCGTGCTTTTTAGATTCCTTGCAATCTATTATTGACTCAAGAATTTATATGGTATAATGATAAGATATAATCATTACAAAACAGATGTGAGAGTTTTAGATCTGATCACTAAGAAAATTTTACCTCCAAAAACAGTAAAAGAATCATTCACGTGTCCTTTGTGATCTATTATTGTCATAAGTTTTACATGTGTATTGATATAATTCTAAGATGTAATTATTACAAAGAAGTTTTGAAACTTTAAATCTTGTCTCTAAAAAAAAAAACTTTTACCTCCAAAAACAACTTTCTTTAGACTTCTTCGGGAGAGAATACAAGGTCTTTTTTTCAAAAGAAAGGCTTTTTTTCACATGGAGACAAAGGTGATCCCACATTAATTTTGGAGTCATCAAGCATTTTGTGTGCACCTCATGTAGTGCTCCATTTACTCAGATAGCTTTCTCCTTATGTGAAGTGAAGGCTGTGCCCACCGCATGCATGCTCTTTTGAAATTGCAGGCATTCTGATATAGACTATAGACAACAAGGGAAAGACTTATCGATCACAGTAGCATTTTCATGTGAGGCTTGATTCTCGCAGGCCCACTGAATCGCATCTTTATGAATTCATGCTGATTATTGCTTTTTTACTTTTGAAAAAAAAAAAACAAAAAAAAGTGGACCGAGGTAGTCAGTAGTCCAAATTCATCTTCTTCTCTCCTCCACAAAATAAATAAATAAATAAATACACTCATATATAGTTGTAAGGACTCAATTTGTAACGACCACAAAATGATATTGGGTTCGCACGCAAAAAAGGCACAAACAATATAATTTGTAGAGCGTGGGTTTGAAAGGTTAGGCCTTGGTCACTGGACGGTGGTTAGTCGTAGTGTTCATACAAGAGTAAATCGTGTTCGCTCGAGGAATCATTTTCCTTGATACGGTATGGGAAGCTCTGGTTTTTGGCCTTTTTTCCCCAGCCCCTTCCCCGGATTGCTCACTTCTCCTTTTATGCTAGCTTGTATCTCTTATCCAATGTCCACGTGTAGGTTCGACTTTTCAGGACTGATACTTGTCCCATCAGCCCATACCCAAAGTGGTTGGAGGTGGTTGTAAAAGCTGAAGAGTATGGTTCTGTCAGGTGCAGAGTATTCAATGGCAGTAATGGCAACTTTCCCTTTGTCCTTGGTCGCCATACTGTCTAGCGGTCCTTTCTCTATCAACATGGATATTTTAGGTTTCTTTCTCAAAACTATGCCTATACCGTTCTTGCCCTTTCTTTCAGGAGGACCTCGGGAATGCCGAGGACAGAATCATCATCGGCTACGTTTCAATATTACTTGGACTTTCATTACATATCCTTGGCTATATCCCTTCTCGGTTCGGGTCTTGAGCCCCAATGTAAAAATGGGCCAGGGCCACAAAATATTGGGCCCCACAATAGTATATTTTTAAAAATTTAAATCCAAACTAAAAGAATAGTCTATTCATTATATATAGGATAAGGATTAAGTTATACTTAATGTAGCTTTTGCAATTTTTTTTTATAGGATTAATATTTTGAAAATCTAGTCATTGGATTACATAATT
This sequence comes from Quercus tomentella, assembly GCA_028535165.1. Lineage (NCBI taxonomy): Eukaryota > Viridiplantae > Streptophyta > Magnoliopsida > Fagales > Fagaceae > Quercus > Quercus tomentella. The sequence continues at coordinate 5,585,851 of JAPQVY010000012.1, forward strand.
TCGTTGATCTTAACATGCATATCAAATTTCATGTTAGTTGGTTATTATTTAGTGTTTGGTTCACAAACACGAGTTTTGTCCATATTTTAAAGTTTTAAAAAATATATATATGATGAGATAGTCACTAATCACTGATTATCTCGATAGTTTGCAATGATGAAAGGTATAAGGAGAAAATGTTATCAAATAGTTGATTCGTCACACTACTCTTTTAATGAAAAATTATGGAGTGGTGTAATGTTGCTTAGATTTACATTAGATATAATTTAAATCTGACCTTGTGACTCGTATATATATTAGTTATGTAGTAAATATGTCTATGACATGATTAAAAAAATATGTTACTTTTTATCTAACAAAAGTTATATCAAGTTAGTCTTTACTTCTCAAAAAGAAAAAACTTTGGGTTAATCCTTCATTGGAAAATAAGTGTGAGTTAAATAAATTTAAAACCTGTGTTGTGTATTCAAGAGTTAGGCCATTTTGGATATACACCACTTTCAATTTCTTTAAAACTTTCTCTTCTCTCCCCGTGTGTGTGTTAAAATACTCAGTATTCTAAAATAAACAAAAAAGTTAGTCTTCACATAACTCAAATAATTTTTTTTCATCAATAAATGGAAACCATCTTTTTAATCATATTTATCTCAATTAATATTTTTCAAACATTTTAAATCAATATTTTCTCATTAAATAAATTAGATATTTTATAGTTAGAAAATCACAATAGTTTTAAAAATTATGACATATAAATACTGATTAATTTTAAAATTATTTAAATAATAAAGGTCACTTTACATGTCCAAATTAAGTAATCTTAATCCTATTTGTAGTGCAACTATTATAAGTATATTATTATAATTAGTTCATGGTTTAGCATATGTATATATTACATTGGTAAATAACTTTTTATTGGAAGTGTATACTGATAAGTTCACTGCTTGATTGTATTTTTCTTCATATTCTTTATGCTTGCAAAACTTTAAGATGATTGCAGATCAATAATTATTTTATTTATATAATATTTATATTTAGATTTTCATATTTTAAAATTACACACAGAAAATGATTTTGTTGAACGAATACTAAACTTCATGTTAATATTAATAAGAACATACAATTCAACAATTTGATCCTTAATATATTAATCTAATAAAAATTTAAATTTTTATTAATGCTATGCAATTCAATAACAGTATAACATTAATAAATAGTTACATTAGTTGTATCTTAGTTTGATGATAAATATATATTTTACCTAAGGTGTGTCCAATAAAATATTATTGAATAGTAATAGTATAACATTAGTGTTTAGAAATTTGTATTTTCAGTTTCCAATGAATTTCAATAAGGGGTGAAAAAAGGAGTGGGACCCTAATTGCAATTCAAATATCTCTCTCTTCTCCCTCTCTCTCTCTCTCTCTCTCTCTCTCTCTCTCTCTCTCTCTCTCTCTCTCTCTCTCTCTCTCTCTCTCTCTCTCTCTCTCTATGTTGCGTTCAAGTTACACCTAGTGTAACTTTAAGCTATATTACACCACTCAATATTTTTTAATTGGATGCAAGTTAATCCACTGTTAAATTACATTATCTTCGTATATTTTCCATTCCTACAAAATTTAAAAATGATCAAAGATCAATAGCCATGTCATCAATCAATTGTTTAAATTCAAGTTTTTGTAATTTAAAATAATACATAAAATATGAGTTTATGTATCGAATAGTAAATAACATCCGAATGGCATGCATGCTAAGAACATATAATTTAATGGTGGAATTCTCAAAATATGAATTCTATAACAAGTTATTGGGTGGTGCAACATTACTTAGAGTTACACCAAGTGTAACTTGAACCCAACCCTATATATATATATATATATATATATATATATATATATATATATAGTTGCATTCAAGTTACACCTAATGTAACTTAAAGTTACATCATCTAATATTTTTTTAATTAGACGTCAATTTTACATTATCTTCATATGTTCTTCATACTTATAAAATTTAAAGATGATGAAAGATCAATATCTATATCATCAATTAATTGTTTAAATTTAAGTTCATGTAGTTTAAAATAATGCATAAAAGATGAGCTTATGGATGAATGGTAAATTACATCTGATTGACATGAAAATTGGCATGCATATTAAGAACATATAAAACACATAACTCAACAGTTGAATTTTCGAAATATGAGTTATTGGGTTATATAACCTTGCTTAAAGTTATACCCTACGTGTCAAATTCTTTGATCTTTGCATCTTCTCAAAATTAGATTTTTCTCTCATTGTCATAGTCATTAATTTATTGCTATTTTTTTTTTAATTCTCAAAGTTGATTACTGTTTTTGGTTCTCAAAGTTTTTTTTTTTTTTTCCTTATATGTTTATTTTTATTTTTGTGTTTGGAATTAGGTGCTAGATTGGATTTGAACAACATAATTTTATTTATATAAAAGAATTTAGGATAGCCTAACTTTAAAATTAAGTAAAATTGTTAAAAAAATTATTACTCGTTGATAGATGATTAACTTGAGATACATTAATAAATAATTATTGTATCTATATATACATGTTGTTAACATTGACTAGACATATGTTTTATTTTTATGTATTAATTTATTCTCTTTTTTTTTTTACCAAAAAAAATTATTCTTTGAACCTTAGAAGTTTCTACTGGAAACAAAAAAAATGTGTTAGTTGAGTTACATAACACTTTGTATTAACTTATGGACAAAATTTAGTCACAAATTTTGTTGTAGTTTAAGGCTACAATTTTACTCAACATCTTTTTATTGCATGTGAATTTTGATAAATCCACTATTAAATTATATTTTCATTTTATATCCTTTATACTTACAAAATTTCCAGAAAAATGAAGATTAATAGCTATGTCATCAATTAATTGTTTAAATTGCAAATTTTTGTAGTCTAAAATTAAGCATAAAAAATAAGTTTATGGATTACACAGCAAATAACAATAGATTGACACAAACTTTGACATATGTGTTAAGAGCATAAAGAACATACAATTTAATAGTTAAATTTTAAAAATGACAAAATTTAGCCACAAAATTCGTTGTAACCTAAGGCTATAAGCCTATAACCTTACTCAATATTTTTTTATTGGAGGTGAATTTTGACAAATCCACCATTAGATTACATCTCCTTCTTATATCCTCCATGCTTGCAAAATTTCTATAAGATTAAAGATCAATAGCTACATCATCAACAAATTGTTTAAATTACAAGGTTTTTTTATTTATTTAAAATTATGCATAAAATATAAACTTCTAGATCATATAGTAAATAATATCTGATTGACACAAAATTTAACATGTATATTAAAAGCGTAAAGAACATTCAACTCAACATGTATGTTTTCAAAATATATAGTAATGTTTATATTATTAAGTAAGGTTGTAGTTTTAGGCTACAATCAATTTTGTAGCTAAATTTTGTCATTTTAAAAATATGGAGTCATGTTAGTTTTTTTAATGAAAATTGTTGTCTTAAGCTACAACCAAGTATGTAGCCAAATTTTGTCCTTAATTCTCTCTCTCTCTCTCTCTCTCTCTCTCTCTCTCTCTCTCTCTCTCTCTCTCTCTATATATATATATATATATATATAAGGAAGGAGTTAATGATTATTATTATTAAATTGCAAGTTTTTGTAATTTAAAATTATACATAAAATATAAACTTCTAGATTATATAGTAAATAATATTTGATTGACACAAAATTTAACATATGTATTAAGAGCGTAAAGAACATCTAATTCAATAGTTAGATTTTTAAAATATATAGTAATGTTTATGTTATTTAAGAAGGTTGTAGCCTTAGGCTACAATCTTACTCAATATTTTTTTATTGAAGGTGAATTTTGACAAATTCACCATTAGATTACATCTCCTTCTTATATCCTCTATGCTTGCAAAATTTTTATAAGATTAAAGATCAATAACTACGTCATCAATAAATTGTTTAAATTGCAAGTTTTTTTTAATGAAAATTGTTGTCTTAAGCTACAACCAAGTATGTAGCTAAACTTTGTCCTCTATTCTCTTTCTCTCTCTATATATACAAGGAAGGAGTTAATGATTCTTATTATTAAACAGTGATTTTTTTTTTTTTTTTAAATTTTTTTTTCATACTTCCAACTTCAACCACAACGTAACTTACCATCTCAATAGTATTAAAAGAGTTTGAAAATTTTTGTTTCCAGAGGGAGGGATTCTTCTCAAAAGAAAGTGTTAGGCAGATAGAATCGTAGAAAAGGGAACGCCTACCTCCGTGTGGATAAAAATCTTGTCTTGTACTTGCAAGTTGTAGCCAACAAAGTGACTTAGATATTTCAATTAAGCTCTCTAAGTCATAGTCATTTTCATTTTAGGTGATCAAGAATAATCTGAATTGATAGATGCCAAATTTTGGTAGATAACTCATTAAGAATCTAAGATAAGATGTATCATTGGCAAGGCATGCAAATTGAAAGCAATGATGATGCTGCGAGTTGTGGCATAACAACTTGCCACATTAGGGAGTTGTGACACAAGCTTAATTCTGCAAATTGGTGGTTCGACACCTTATGGCAATAGGCTCTCTGAACCTCCTACACTCGTTAGGTCCTGTTAAAGCCTATATCTAGAAGTTAGAACCAGCAATTGTGGTCCTAAATTTTTTTTTTTCCTCATTGGCTATTTTTTCTTTGGCTGGCAGGTGACTTTTTGGTTTTTGGGCCTTTTGGGTCTGCGAGGAAAAGATAGGTGAATACATACATAAAACGAGATTTTCACTTTTTAATATGAGTTGACTATTGCGCATTTATGATAACCAAGTTCTTGTCTCTATTAAAAACATATTTTATTATTGTTATTATTATTTTATAAAAGAAAAGGACAACTAAATAACAAGCATGAACACGTCACGGTGATTCGAATAATTTTTTTTTTTTTTTGAGAAAGTAATTCGAATAATTTTAGATAAATCATAACATAAAATATTTAATATGACACCGGTATAATATAAGAACGATACAGATATAATACACTAAATTAAGTATCCATATTTTTCTAAACATCCTACCCATGGCGAGTCAACTAACTTCAGCAAGTGTTTCAGTAAAATTTTATTGAGTTGTTTGTTTTTTGGAATTACGGTAATTCTTCCTATCGAAAGACAAAAGAGAAAATGTTAAGCAGTGAGTTTTGCCCGGGTTAGAAACTCGTTGTAGACCCATTGCAAATGAGCAAGCCCTGTGGATCTCTCTTTTATTTCTTATTTTCTCCTCTCACTGAAGATCACCTTTTAAAGGTAGACTTGTAAGATAGACCTATCTGTGTCACTGTGTTTATAAATTTAGATGGGCTAAAACCCATCTAAGTTGGGCTGAAACTGTTTTTATTAATCCTATAAAGACCGGAAAGCTACTAGAGCTTTTTGGATCTCTTCGGCTCTTAGGACTTATTTGATCCCTTAGGCCTAGCTCAGGTAAACTCTTCAGCTCTTTGTGAACCCAAAACGTACATGGTCCAATGCCTCCAAGATACCTATCAACTAGGGGTGTTCATCAAACCGTATAAACCGCAAAAACTGCATCAAAATCGTCCGTAAAATGGTATAACCGCACCGCAAGTAATAGTGCACTGCACTGCACCGCACCACATGGTGCAATGCAGTTTGCGGTTTTATAATAAGAAAACCGCACAAACCACACCGCACCGCACCGCACCCTCTCTATATAATAATATATTTATTTATTTTTAATATTAAATATATTATTAATAGTTTAATAACCCTAGTTTTCAAAAAAAAAAAAAAGTTTAATAACCCTAGCAAGTATTGACTAGAAAAGCCAATCCAAAATAAAGAAAAACTAACTCAATAATTTAAAACTTGGCCCAAAAAAAGGGAAAAATTAGTTTTGGGCTAAGTAGGAAAAACCCAAAATTTGAAAAATATACCGATTTCAAACTGCATCTTATACATAGTATCGCACATGTGACCGCAAAAATGAGGTGCAGTGTGGTTATGGTTTTGGCTAAACTCTAAACCGCATCACACCGCACATGTGACCGCAAAAACAAGGTGCGGCGCAGTTATGGTTTTAGCTAAACCGCACCGCAACGCACTGCATCAACTTTTAAATGTTTATTTTTCGTCCCTAAATTTATTTTCCCCAACCCAAAAGTGGAAAATAATAATAATAAAAATAAAAATGATGGTTTCGTAATTTTATAAAAGTTACAATTTTGTCTATAGAAATTTTAATTTAAGATAATCTAAGTGTATATATGTATAAAACTCATTCTTAGAGACATGAACATCAACCCTTACTCTCCCACCTCACAAAAACTTTGTACTTATGATAGTCACGCCAAGGTGTGCGGTGATATTTCATCTCTCAACTTTAAAATATATTTTTTTGTCCCAAAATTTTTTGGGAACATTATACTTCATATTCTTCTGTGTATCCATTCATTTATATCTTACGTGATCTAAAACACGGTGTCTCATGATAAATCTAAAATTTACAATTTGACTAAGTTAGGGCTGAGAATACAAAAATCAACGGTGAAAATAATATAACCATTTGGTAAGTGAACCACCATAGTAAATAATATGATTAGAATTTATTAAACCTCTCTCCCTGAAAAAATATTCCAGCAGTTCAAATTTTCATGGCATTGGTTGTCGAAGTTATTGAAATCCATTTTAGTAATTTAGGCTTAGAACCAGAGATACTTGGGGGAATTTCAATTAAGAGTTTAATATATCATCACTTGGTTCAAAATCTTAAGTCGAAAGAGAAATGTTATGTCTACAACATTTTTACACTTTCACAATAAATCCTAAGTAAATAAGTTGTTATTAACTATTACTAGTGGATAAAAAAGTAATTTCAGTGATGGGTTTAAATTAAAACCAGTAATAACTTACCATCTAGGATTTATTGTAAAAGTGTACGTTTTTAGACCCCTTAAAACACAAGTTATTTAACCTAGTTATTTAGCCAAGTGATTACTTAGTCAAATTATTCAGATCTAGGTTAATACAAATATATCATATCATGTAAAGCTGCAAAAAATAAATAACACAAAGATATTATGACCCAGGAAAACCAAACTGGTAAAAAACCTGGGGATGATTTAACCTAACTATTCTCAAGGTAAAACAGATTCACTATAAAATAATTGAAGTTTACATAATAGCGACTTAGATCACTAACATCCTATTGCTACCTCGAGTAGGAAACTTACTACCACGACCACGTGACAACTCCGAGTCCATGGACTACTTCTTTCTTGGATTCACAGCAACCACAAGTACTCCCACTTGTGTTTTCTTTAAGCTCTTTGTGCAGCAATTAAAACGATCAACAAGCTTTCGACATGAATCTTGATTCTTGATAACCCTAAGTATGTATGAAGGCAAACACCTTTAGATTTCACAAGAGATTCATACACACAGCATAAATAACAACAACAACAACAACAACAACAACAAAACGTGGCTAGGGTTTTTCCTTTTATACTTAAGGCAAAATATAAAACCCTACATTTCAAACGGGCTTGGGCTGAGTTGGAAAATTCTACAGAAAAACAATCTGCACGAGCTTTGATCGATCGAGTCTAATTCTCGATCAGTTGAGCCAAGCAGATTTACACAATAAATCTTACAGTACACTCGATTCCAACTTTACATATAAACATACTTTGAGCAAGTCTAAAACAAGACTAAACGTTTTGATCATGATTTGCCAACATTACAAAATGAAATTCTAATACATTTAAACCTAAAGTCTTAGAACCCAACAAAAAGTATTGTGAAAATGTTATGGAGATAACACTTCTCAAATCTAAATGAGTTTTAACTCAATTATGTTGTATTAATCACTCACCATTAATGTCAATTATTATTCAATGTGAGACTTCACTCATACGTATATACCGAACAAATACTTCTACGAACACGCATTTTGCAATAATTTGATAACAAGTGCAATTGTGATTAGTGAACAATCACTTTTACATGGACTTATTACTTTTTTTCCATCATTCATAACACAAATATTGTATCCATACACTTTCTGTATAATTTTATTTTTATTATTATTTGTTTTCCTCCCCACTCTAGAAATGAAGAAGAAATAACTTGGAGCAATATATTACATCATACAAACAATCAATCAGCACTAGTCCAGCTCATGATTTAATGATGGATGGTGCTGCTGGTGTTGGTATTACTGCAAGAGGCAGCAGCGGATGAGGCAATGAAATTGGCTCCACCTTCTCTTTCTCTCATCGGTACTATGTCATCTTCCCTAGAGGCCATTTCACTAGCTGCTGCCTTTGCTTCCTCTCTGAGCTTCTTGTAGATATCACCTTTGTAAAATTTTCTCGTCCTAAGAACCAAAATAATAGAAATAAAGAACCCAAACAACGTTACCAATGTGATTATAATAAGAGCCATCCTGTAACAGTGAGCGCCCGTGCATGTTAATTGCTGACCTGCCTTCCTTGTGAGACCTAAAGCTTCCAGTTGCTTCAAAGCCTCCTTATCATATAAACGACCATCCACTATCACATTGAGAATGTAAGACCCAACTGGGCTTGAAACGGCACCAAAATTGTACAAAGTGGAATAGTACTTGAGGCCAAAGATCTCAGATATGATAGCGAATATTAAAGGCAATTGTGCACCAAAGCAGAACCCAATAATCACTGAAGCAAAGTAAATAGAGTATGGGGCTGGAAAGGCGATTAAGAGATGACCAACACAGGAGAAAAGAAGGACAAATGAAAGCACTAGGGTACGAGGGAATTTGTATTTGACTAAGAAGATTTCAGAAGCAAAGCCAGACATAGCTCGTCCTAGATAATTCCAAATGCTCACGAGTGATACAAAGGTTTCGATGCTGTGATCTGGATAGCCTAGTGACTTACCAATCTGACCCAAGTTGTCAATGGCTGTTAAAGTCCCACCAACACCACAAGTTGAGGCTACAAACAAAATTAACATGTCGATGCTGAATAATGCTTGTAATATTGTGTAGTCTTCACCTCTATCTGGGGGCTTGAATATATTGCTGAAGCAAGAATCTGGCTTTCTTTCACTTGCTTGTGCTTCAATTAGGGGCAGTACAGGTTCCTCCAATATTTGTGGATTTTCAGCTACTACTTTCACTTGTACAGGATCATTTATGGGGTGCTCCTTTCTCCTCCAATGTTTGGATTCTTCTTTCAAAACTGTTACAAGTGGGAGAAATAGTAAAATAACAACAACACAAGCACTTCCAACATATTCAATTCTATTAAACCTGAGACTGTTTTGTATGATAATCAAAATCATGAGAAATCCAACAAGGCCAAGTGAAATATAGAGGACGTTGTTGAAAACTTTGAGCTCGTTGGATTGTCGAGCTGTCTTTATAATTCGAACCGTTCGAAGAAAGACAATGGAAACAGCTGCCGGAAGCCAAGCAATTAGCAAAATCAGAGCCTTTGAGTTATCCAGATAGATAGCATGGTAGAGTTGTTGAAGTGGGCTCGTGTGGCTTGAATTGCTACAAGCCCAAGTTGACCGAATTCAACTAAGAATATAATTTCAAGTACAGCCAACTTTGACATATATATATAAATATATATATTAGGTTTGAGATTAAGTGTAGCCGTGAGAGATAATTCCTAATAACCTAGCAGCCGCATAAGAAGAAAGAATAGTATTTTCTTGTCTTGTGGGTGAGAGAGAAATATTATAGCCGTAAGTTGTACTCTGTATTTTTTCTGATAATAGTGAAATCCCTGCAACTCTGTGGACGTAGGCAAATTACCGAACCACGTAAATATTGTCTTGTGCGTGTGATTGTTTTTCTTTGGCGTGTGTTTTCTCTATTTGTTTTGTTTCTCACAGGTTGGGATTTTGGTTAAATTTCCTACAACTGGTATCAGAGCCAGGTTTAGGTTTGAGTGGGAGCAATGGCAGAGGAAGCAGGAAAGGCGTCTGGAATGGAAAAATTCGATGGCACAGACTTTAGATTTTGGAGGATGCAAATCGAGAATTACCTTTATGGGAGGAAGTTGCATCTGCCGCTTCTAGGGGAAAAACCTGAGGTCTGTTGCACACAATGTTGTAAAGGAGAAGACCACAGCAGATCTGATGAAGGCTTTGTCCGGTATGTATGAAAAGCCATCCGCAAACAACAAGGCGCATCTGATGAAGAAATTGTTCAATTTGAATATGGCAGAGAATGCTTCTGTAGCACAACATCTGAACGAATTCAATACTATCACAAATCAATTGTTGTCTATAGAAATTGATTTTGATGATGAGATTCGTACTCTGATCGTTTTGGCTTCTTTGCCAAACAGTTGGGAGGCAATGAGGATGGCAGTAAGCAATTCTACAAGAAAGGAAAAGCTCAAGTACAATGATATACGAGATTTAATTCTGGCTAAGGAGATTCGTCGAAGAGATGCAGGTGAAACCTTAGGATCTGGTTCTGCTCTAAACCTTGAGACAAGAGGCAGAGGTAATGACAAAAATTCAAACCGGGGCAGATCAAAATCCAGAAATTCTAATCGGAACAGAAGAAAATCTAGATCAGGCCAACAAGTACAATGCTGGAACTGTGGGAAAACAGGTCACTTTAGGAATCAATGCAAAAGTCCTAAGAAGAATAATGGAGATGATTCTGCTAATGCTGTAACAGAAGAGGTACATGATACATTACTTCTTGCAGTAGACAGTCCACTTGATGATTGGGTTTTGGATTCAGGAGCTTCGTTTCATACCACTCCACACCGAGAAATCATACAGAATTATGTTGCAAGTGATTTTGGTAAGGTGTATTTGGCTGATGGTTTAGCCTTGGATGTTGTAGGTATGGGAGACGTCCGGATATTGTTGCCCAATGGATCTGTTTGGTTACTGGAGAAGGTTCGACATATTCTTGACCTAAGGAGGAATCTGATTTCTGTTGGACAACTTGATGATGAAGGGCATGCAATACTATTTGTTGGTGGTACTTGGAAGGTTACAAAGGGAGCTAGAGTATTGACTCGTGGAAAGAAGACTGGTACTCTGTATATGACCTCATGTTCAAGAGACACAATCGCAGTTGCTGATGCAAGTACTGATACAAGCCTATGACACCGCAGACTTGGTCACATGAGTGAGAAATGGATGAAGATGTTGCTGTCAAAAGGAAAACTACCAAAATTGAAGTCCATTGATTTTGACATGTGTGAAAGTTGTATCTTAGGAAAGCAGAAAAATGTGAGCTTCTTGAAAACTGGCAGGACACCGAAGGCTGAAAAATTGGAGTTAGTACACACTAATTTATGGGGGCCTTCTCCGGTTGCATCCCTTGAAGGTTCAAGGTACTATATCACTTTCATTGATGACTCAAGCAGAAAAGTATGAGTTTATTTTCTGAAAAATAAATCTGATGTATTTGAAACTTTTAAGAAGTGGAAGGCCATGGTTGAGACAGAAACAGGTTTGAAAGTAAAATGTTTAAGATCAGATAATGGAGGAGAGTACATAGATGGAGGGTTCAGTGATTATTGTGCTGCACAGGGAATTAGGAAGGAGAAGACCATTCCTGGGATACCACAGTAGAATGGTGTGGCTGAGCGCATGAACAGAACTCTCAATGAGCGTGCTAGGAGTATGAGGTTGCATGCTGGACTACCAAAAACTTTTTGGGCTGATGCTGTTAGCATTGCAGCTTACCTGATAAACCGAGGACCATCAATTCCCATGGAGTTCAGACTTCCTGAGGAGGTTTGGAGTGATAAAGAGGTAAAGTTTTCACATTTAAAAGTTTTTGGTTGTGTTTCTTATGTTCATATTGATTCTGATGCTCGTAGTAAACTTGATGCAAAGTCTAAAATATGTTTTTTCATTGGCTATGTTGATGAGAAATTTGGCTATAGGTTTTGGGATGAACAAAACAGAAAAATCATCAGAATTAAAAATGTGATATTTAATGAACAGGTTATGTACAAGGACAGGTCAACTGTAGTGTCAGATGTTACAGAGATAGATCAAAAGAAATCTGAGTTTGTTAACTTAGATGAATTGACTGAAGGTACTGTCCAAAAAATGGGTGAAGAAGATAAGGAGAATGTAAATTCACAGGTAGATTTGAGTACACCTGTAACTGAAGTCCGCAGATCTTCCAGGAACATTAGACCTCCACAGCGTTATTCACCCACTCTAAATTATCTCCTGTTGACTGATGGTGGTGAGCCAAAGTGTTATGATGAAGCCTTGCAAGATAAGAATTCAAGCAAGTGGGAGTTAGCCATGAAGGATGAGATGGATTCCTTGTCGGAGAATCAGACATGGGAACTGATTGAATTGCCAGTAGGAAAAAAGGCTTTGCACAACAAGTGGGTATACAGAATAAAGAACGAACATGATGGTAGCAAACGTTACAAGGTCAGATTAGTTGTTAAAGGATTCCAGCAGAAGGAAAGCATTGACTACACAGAGATATTTTCTCTAGTTGTGAAGATGTCAACAATCAGATTGGTATTGGGAATGGTGGCTGCAGAAAACTTACATCTTGAGCAATTAGATGTGAAGACAGCATTCCTTCATGGTGACTTGGAGGAAGACCTTTACATGATTCAGCCAGAAGGGTTCATTGCTCAAGGACAAGAGAATCTAGTCTGCAAACTGAGAAAGAACTTGTATGGCCTAAAACAAGCTCCTAGACAGTGGTACAAAAAATTTGACACTTTTATGCATAGAATTGGGTTTAAGAGATGTGAAGCTGATCACTGTTGCTATGTTAAGTTTTTTGACAATTCTTACATCATATTACTGTTGTATGTGGATGATATGCTTATTGCAGGGTCTAGCATTGAGGAGATTAATAAGCTGAAGAAGCAACTGTCCAAACAGTTTGCAATGAAGGATTTGGGGGCTGCAAAGCAAATCCTTGGTATGAGAATCATTAGAGACAAGGCTAATGGTACATTGAAACTTTCACAGTCAGAGTATGTGAAGAAAGTTCTTAGCAGGTTCAACATGAATGAAGCTAAACCAGTGAGCACACCATTGGGTAGTCATTTCAAACTAAGCAAAGAACAGTCACCAAAGACAGAAGTAGAAAGGGACCATATGAGCAAGGTGCCTTATGCTTCAGCTATTGGCAGCTTGATGTATGCTATGATGTGTACAAGGCCAGACATTGCACATGCAGTGGGAGTCGTGAGCAGATTCATGAGTAGGCCTGGAAAGCAGCATTGGGAGACAGTCAAGTAGATTCTGAGATATCTGAAGGGTTCATCAGATACATGTCTTTGCTTCACAGGTGCAAGTTTGAAACTGCAGGGTTATGTAGATGCTGATTTTGCTGGTGATATTGATAGCAGAAAGAGTACTACTGGGTTTGTTTTTACTCTGGGTGGTACAGCTATATCATGGACTTCAAATCTACAGAAGATTGTTACTTTGTCTACTACAGAAGCTGAGTATGTTGCAGCAACTGAAACTGGAAAGGAGATGATTTGGCTACATGGTTTCTTAGATGAATTGGATAAGAAGCAGGAGATGGGCATTCTACACAGTGACAGTCAGAGTGCAAACTTTCTTGCCAAAAATTCGGCTTTTCATTCAAAGTCGAAGCATATACAAACAAAATACCACTTTATCTGTTACCTTGTTGAAGATAAACTGGTAATACTTGAGAAGATTTGTGAATCTAAGAACCCGGCAGATATGTTGACTAAGGGTGTCACTATTGAGAAGTTGAAGTTATGCGTAACTTCAATTGGCCTTCTAGCTTGAGGACAGGAGGATGAATTGCAGGGATGAGGGATTGTGTTATGGAGGATTGTGGTTGATGTTTACAGCTTGTGAGCCCTTAAGGGCTAAGGTGGAGGCGATGGAGGAGTTTGCTAGTGTAGCTTAATCAATTCAAGCCAAGGTGGAGATTTGTTGAAGTGGGCTCGTGTGGCTTGAATTGCTACAAGCCCAAGTTGACCGAATTCAACTAGGAATATAATTCCTAGTACAGCCGACTTTGACATATATATATAAATATATATATTAGGTTTGAGATTAAGTGTAGCCGTGAGAGATAATTCCTAATAACCTAGCAGCTGCATAATAAGAAAGAATAGTGTTTTCTTGTCTTGTGGGTGAGAGAGAAATATTATAGCCGCAAGTTGTACTCTGTATTTTTCCTGATAATAGTGAAATCCCTGCAACTCCATGGACGTAAGCAAATTGCCGAACCACGTAAATATTGTCTTGTGCGTGTGATTGTTTTTCTTTGGCATGTGTTTTCTCTATTTGTTTTGTTTCTCACAGGTTGGGATTTTGATTAAATTCCCTACAAGAGTTGTGTCAGAATAGCACCACTTAAACCAACAAAACTCTTCAGAAGGCCTATAACACTGCCACGGTTTTCGGGGAAGTTCATAACGGAAGTGACTAAAGCTCCAGTATTTGCAAATGCTTGTGAGTTTGCACCGATGCATATATATAAACACATTTGCCATAGCTTGGGTTTGGCTAAACGGCCAGTGACACTAAGCCATATCATGAGGTAGCCAAACAAGTTCATGATTGCCCCAATTAAGAGGACCACCCATGGGGGTGTGATCTCGTTGATAAGCCCAGATAGGACTCCAACGTTGCTACCCAAGTCTTTGAAGAAGCTGATTAAGTTAAGCGATGTCTGGTCATAGCCTAGGGTTGATTTTATGTCGTTGGAATATACGCTAAACATGTACGTTGAACCTGAGACATACATGATTAACAACGATGCAAAGGCCATGAACCATCTACCAAGGAGCACATGCAGGCCGAAGCTCTTCATGGCTTTCCAACCTCCACCGCCACCTCTGAACTCAGCCCCCACCATTTTCATTTATCTTAAAGGTTAAGATACGCATGCTCTAGGCTTGGACTTACTTATGAGGAGGGAGCATAGTACATGCAATTTTTTATATATAATAGAATCTGGTTTTGTAAATTAGAAGGGTACTGTTTTTTTTATGTTTTTTTTGGAAATTTAGAAGGGTACTGTTAATCACCTCATAAATTAAGGATTAATAAATATTTAATTATGAACGTTTAACCACCTTATAAGTTAAGGTTTAGTAAATATTCAATGATGAAGTATTAAATTAAAAATGTATTGTTAACCACCTCATAAATTAAGAATTAATAAATGTTTAATTATGAACTATTAAATTAAAAGGGTACAGTTAACCACCTCATAAAATAAGAATTAACAAATGTTCAATTATGAACTACAAGCCTGCTCTGTGCATTTTTCAAAAACTGAAATACATATATTATTAATAATTAATTGTCTTGTAAAAATTCATTGTAATTGGGTATTCTTTTTTAAATATGTGTGAACAATTTGACTCTATTTAAAAAAAATATATAAAATAGAAAAATGCTAACGAGTGCCTTTAGGGCACTGATTATTATTTAATACAGTATTAAATAAATCTTAACTTCTACCATCAAAGCATTCCTTAACAAAAGCCTTAAAAATAATCAAATCGATGAGTGAGATGACTTTGCATGGACAGCAGGGTTTCTAAGCGAAGATAGTGGGATTCATATATACTTAAGATTTTCAATGTCAGTTTACCAAAAAAATAAAAATAAAAAGATTTTCAATGTCATGGTACAACTGTAAGTGGTTCTAAAAAAAAATAAACGGCACGGTGTACAAGAAATTGACACGCACAACTCACTCAATGATTTCCACTAATTTCTTTAATTAATTAGTGAAAGTCTTTGCACGACTTCAATATTCATATATACCTAAGATTTTCAATGTCATGGTACAACTGTAAAAGTGATTTTAAAAAAAAATAAATGGCATAGTATACAAGAAATTGACACGCACAACTCAATGATTTCCACTAATTTCTTTAATTAATTAGTGAAAGTCTTTGCACGACTTCTATATTCATGAATTCTCTTTATATTTTTTTTTAAAAGTAATAACTAAATGAGTTATTATTATATAATTTTAGAAGTCGTTTTTTTTTAATTAAGTGAATGGTTATTATTATTATTATATAAAATGCATAATTTTGTATATTTGTCCTTATATATAATATCTCTAATTAAAATGATTAATAAAAACTTTTCTAATTTTTTTTTTTTATAATTCCTTATTTATTAATGAAAAGGGTTATTTGAACTCAAGCAATTAAATCTTTTTTAATTCTTGCATAAATAATTTTATCTTAAAATAATTAAATCTAAACTTAAGATTAAAAAAATCAATTGTATTTGTACACCTAAAAGAAATTCCATTTTTAAGTATTATTTTGATATTTATATCATCTGTTTTAGTGTTGATTTATTCAAACTGTCAAGACCCTAACTTATACAACTTGAGTAATGTCTCTAATTATATTTTGTTTTAGCCTTTAGGGTCCATTTGGTTAGGGAGATTGAAAAGTAGGAGAGTAGAAAATATTTTAGTTTTCTCTCATGGTGTTTGGTTGGGAGGATGAAAAAGTGAAGTAATAGAATATACCATTTGTATAAATTTACTCTTTTGTCCCTATTATATAATATAAGAAATAATTTTGTAGGGACACGATTTTCAGCCCGGGCCCAAAATGTATGGAATACTGGTCTAGTGAACCTAGTACAATAAATTTGTAGAGAGTGGGTAGAAGAACTAGGCTTTAGTGAATGGGATAACAGTTATAATGAGTTTCCAAGACAATCAAACAGAAACGAACCAAGTTTGTACAAGAAAGTTTGTCCTCGGCACAATCCGAGGAGTTCTGTTCTAGTATATATTCGATGATAATGGTTACAGGAGTTGTTGAGATTACTACAGTACTTTCCCTTCTCCTTTTTTCTCCTCCCTCGTCTCTGGGGTCTCTACTCTTATTTATACTATATATCTTCCTTCATCTCTACCCTACACGTGGATAGTTGATGGTTTATGCTGATACTTGTCCCATCAGCCCCCTCTAGAGGTCTTCTGGGGTGGTTGTAAGGCTGCAATAATACTGTACAGAGGTCACTTCCTCATTAATGTGGCCAGGGAGTTAGCTGGGGTGCATTCAATGCGGAGGTGACAGTTTCTCCTTGAACTCCTCCTACACCATGCTCCCATGGGTGTCCTAATGTACTTGTCCCTTTTTTGGGGGCACTCTGGAAGGCTGCCTTTGACGGCATGCCGTTCTTTCCATTTGGGATCTGGAATGCTGAGGACAGGATCGTCCTCGGCAACGTTTCTAGGCTATTTGGGCTTTCTTTGCTCGTCATTGGCCATCTTTTCCTCCTCGGCGTGGGCCTTGGGCTTAGTATAAAGTGGGCCGGGGTTGTCAAATTCTTTGGCCCCACAATAGCCCCTCAAAACTCCGGTTTTTTCCTCTCATCCGAGGAAAAAGGTGGGGTTTTGAATTCTTAAGAGTTAATTCTATTTTGATCCTTTGGTTTACACCCGGGGGAGTGCCGTTTCACGCGCCCCATATTTGTACTGTAAATTGCTCCTTTCAGAGCTACCAATCTGAGGAGTTGGTTATAATTTTGGGTCTGTCTTGACACTTATAGAAAGATGCTATGTGTGTTAATTTTCCCAAAGCATGTGGTCCGAGGACTCATGCATGGCTAAGGTTCTTCTTAGCAGGAAATCCGAGGGGATCCGACATAGCTAAGGTTTTTCTTAGTAGGAGGTCTAAGGGACCCGACATAGCTAAGGCTCTTCTTAGCAGGAGGTCTGAGGGACCCGACATAGCTAAGGCTCTGTATAATGCTTAGCAGGAGATCTGAGGGGATCCGACATAGCTAAGGTTCTTCTTAGCAGGAGGTCTGAGGGACCCGACATAGCTAAGGCTCTTCTTAGCAGGAGATCTGAGGGACCCGACATAGCTAAGGCTCTGTATAACGCTTAGCAGGAGATCCGAGGGGATCCGACATAGCTAAGGTTCTTCTTAGCAGGAGGTCTGAGGGACCCGACATAACTAAGGTTCTTCTTAGCAAGAGGTCTGAGGGACCCGACATAGCTAAGGCTCTGTATAACGCTTAGCAGGAGATCCGAGGGGATCCGACATAGCTAAGGTTTTTCTTAGCAGGAGGTCTGAGGGACCCGACATAACTAAGGTTTTTCTTAGCAGGAGGTCTGAGGGACCCGACATAGCTAAGGCTCTGTATAACGCTTAGCAGGAGATCTGAGGGGATCCGACATAGCTAAGGTTCTTCTTAGCAGGAGGTCTGAGGGACCCGACATAGCTAAGGCTCTTCTTAGCAGGAGGTCTGAGGGACCCGACATAGCTAAGGCTCTGTTTAACCGCTTCAAGAGTTTGTAGTGCGTGTTAATTTCCCCAAAGCAGGAGGTCTGAGGACCCGACATAGCTAAGGTTTTGTTTAATCGCTTCAGGAGTTTGTAGTGCGTGTTAATTTCCCCAAAGCAGGAGGTCCGAGGACCCTACATAGCTAAGGTTCTGTTTAACCGTTTCAAGAGTTTGTAGTGCGTGTTAATTTCCCCAAAGCATGAGGTCCGAAGACCCGACATAGCTAAGGTTTTGTTTAACCGCTTCAAGAGTTTGTAGTGTGTGTTAATTTCCCCAAAGCAGGAGGTTCGAGGACCCGACATAGCTAAGGTTCTGTTTAACCGCTTCAGGAGTTTGTAGTGCGTGTTAATTTCCCCAAAGCAGGAGGTCCGAGGACCCGACATAGCTAAGGTTCTGTTTAACCGCTTCAAGAGTTTGTAGTGCGTGTTAATTTCCCTAAAGTAGGAGGTCCGAGGACCCGACATAGCTAAGGTTCTGTATTGCGTATGGGGCGATCACCCGAGGACGTGTAACCCAAAAATGAACTGTCCGAGGGGGTTGTCAGGCACTAGGGTGCTTTGCCACGTTTCAGATGGTATTCATAGCCTTAACTTGTTTTAGGCATCCAGTCCGAGGACCGAGGCATGACTGTACCTGGTCTAAACACTTGGAAATGAGCCATTGTGTGTTAGTTTCCATAGGGCCGGGGTCCGAGGACCGCACGGGACTTTTGTTATGGCTAGGATTTAAGCCTCTCTTGATGTAGTTAGTTTTCAGTAGGTTTGGGTCCAAGGAACATGCGAGACCTTGGTTCTGTCCAAAACTCGTGTTGTCTTTTTGAAGTAGTTGGTTTCCCTATAGGTTTGAGTCCGAGGACCATGCAAGACCTCGGTTCTATCCAAAACTTGTGTTGTCTTTTTGAAGTAGTTGGTTTCCCCATAGGTTTGAGCCCGAGGACCATGCAAGACCTTGGTTCTGTCCAAAACTTGTGTTGTCTTTTTAAAGTAGTTGGTTTCTTTATAGGTTTGAGTCCGAGGACCATGCAAGACCTTGGTTCTGTCCAAAACTTGTGTTCTTTTTTGGAAGTAGTTGGTTTCCCCATAGGTTTGAGTCCGAGGACCATGCAAGATCTTGGTTCTGTCCAAAACTTGTGTTGTCCGAGGACCATGCAAGACGTTGGTTCTGTCCAAAACTTGTGTTGACTTTTTGAAGTAGTTGGTTTCCCCATAGGTTTGAGTCCGAGGACCATGCAAGACCTTAGTTCTGTCCAAAACTTGTGTTGTCTTTTTGAAGTAGTTGGTTTCCCCATAGGTTTGAGTCCGAGAACCATGCAAGACCTTAGTTCTGTCCAAAACGTGTGTTGTCTTTTTGAAGTAGTTGGTTTCCCCATAGGTTTGAGTCCGAGGACCATGCAAGACCTTGGTTCTGTCCAAAACTTATAGGAATTCGATGAATCGGGCTACTGGACCCGCGAGGGTTAGCCCCTTGACAAACGTGTGGGGCATAGACTTGATGTTAGAAGCCTCTAGAACTGCCCGTGCCACTGGCACTTCGTAGTGTAGCCCTGAGGGTGAGCCGCGCGTAACTTGCACCACTGCCAAAATTCTCTCTTTCGAGGAACCCTTGCCGGTAGGGGCTTGATCCTACCATGACTAACCGTTGCACTCACTAACGCACAAGCTCTTCCCACAGACGACGCCAATTGTAGGGACACGATTTTCAGCCCGGGCCCAAAATGTATGGGATACAGGTCTAGTGAACCCAGTACAATAAATTTGTAGAGAGTGGGTAGAAGAACTAGGCTTTAGTGAATGGGATAACAGTTATAATGAGTTTCCAAGACAATCAAAGAAAAACGAACCAAGTTTGTACAAGAAAGTTTGTCCTCGGCACAATCCGAGGAGCTCTGTTTTATTATATATTCGATGATAATGGTTACAGGAGTTGTTGAGATTACTACAATGCTTTCTTTTCTCCTTTTTTCTCCTCTCTCGTCTCTGGGGTCTCTACTCTTATTTATACTACATATCTTCCTTCATCTCTACCCTACACGTGGATAGTTGATGGTTTATGCTGATACTTGTCCCATCAGCCCCCTCTAGAGGTCTTCTGGGGTGGTTGTAAGGCTGCAATAATATTGTATAGAGGTCACTTCCTCATTATTGTGGTCAGGGAGTTAGCTGGGGTGCATTCAATGCGGAGGTGATAGTTTCTCCTTGAACTGCTCCTACACCATGCTCCCATGGGTGTCCTAATGTACTTGTCCCTTTTTTGGGGGCACTCTGGGAGGCTGCCTTTGACGGCGTGCCGTTCTTTCCATCTGGGATCTGGAATGCTGAGGACAGGATCGTCCTCAGCAACGTTTCTAGGCTATTTGGGCTTTCTTTGCTCGTCCTTGGCCATCTCTTCCTCCTCGGCGTGGGCCTTGGGCTTAGTATAAAGTGGGCCGGGGTTGTCAAATTCTTTGGCCCTACAAATTTTAATTAATCATTAAATAAATAAAAAATTACTTTTCTTATATATATATATATATATATATATATATATATATATATGTTTTTATCAAAAGTAAAAATCACCATTTAATTTAAAAAAAAAAACACTATTAATTAAGAAAAAAAAAGTCACGATTGATTTTTTTTTTTTTAAATAAAACCAAAACCAAAGAAAGCACATTGAGAGGGAAAAAAAAGCAAAGACATGTTAACAGGATAAGAATGAACAAAAAAAAAAAAAAAGGGTGAGAGACATACGTGACTTGTAAAAGAGAGAAGAAAAGAGGGTTAGGTGACATGCATTAATTAAGGGTAATTTAGTAACACCCATTACATCAACTTTTCACGCTTGTTTTCTCTCTAAAATGGAGAGATCAATTTTTGGTGGGCTAGGGAAGAAAATACCTCAGCCCCACCAAAAATCCTCAAACTTTCTTTTCTTTTTTTACCTTCCTATTTCAACTCCAACCAAACATAGCCTGAATAACACATATTTTAATATTACACATGAAAAAAATAATAAATTTAACAACTAAAACATTGAAAACAAAATAAAGCTAAAATCCCAATTTATTAATGAAAAACAATCCAAATTTCCAAACTTATTATATAAAAAAAAGTTAAGTAAAGATAGACTTATATAGGAATTTGAACTTATGGATCTAATTAGCCAAATATTATCTATGATCTAAAAGAATATCAGAGTAATTCTAAATTGAATTTAGTTAGACTTTCGAAGAAATACAGTCATGAAAAAGTTCACAAAAACCTTAAATTATATGATTTAAAGGGATATGGGAGGAATTATGTATACTAAGAAATTAACACAAAGCACAAACAGAATTTTAAAATATAAAAATAGATAAACGTTGATAAAGTCTTAACAATCAATAAATAAAAGTAACTTGAAATTAGATTGCATTACAACACATAAAAGATACGTTTTGAACCAAATTTTTTTGTAGTGATAGTCAATTAAAAATATCACAAACACTTACAAACTAAATACATGGAATAACAAAAACCTAAAATACACAAAATAGTTCAAAAGTTGAGAATTAAAAAAATACCTAAGAGACGCCAAGAACTTAAATAGGTGTCCCTTGTTTTGCTTATTTATAGTAGACTTCTTTTGACATAATATTCATACATGAAAATTTAGAAACAGATAACAATAATTAAGATGAATTTATTTAATCAAAACTATCATATACAAATACATATGCGTAAGTTGCAACTTGAAAAGAAAAAACAAAAACAAATTTATGGAGTGCAAGAAGGATTATGGAAAGACCATTGGAGAATATATATAAGTTTTGAAATTTTGATAATAGATTTTTAGTTGAAATATGATTTAAATTTATGAAATTTAGATGATAAAGTTTTTGCTAAGTTAAATTATAATTAAATTTTATCCTTTGATTCGAGGAAATATATCCTAACAATTAATGAAATAAAATTTTTAATTAATTAATAAAACGCAAGATGCAACTTGAAGGGGAAAAGGCGTGGGGTGTTGTGTGGGATTCCAAATTTTAATTTAGAATTTATTTATTTATTATTTTTTTCTAGGGAAGGAAGTTAAAAAACTTTTTGATAGGCCAAATTGACCCATTTGGTAACTTAATCAAATAATTTAGCCAAGTAAAATTAATTAGATTCAATTACATGCAATAAACGTGGTAATACAAACAAATCACCAAATAACTAAATGCAACGGAAATTAAATTTGACATGGGTGATTTGTTTACGGATGGGGAAAACCACCGAGGCAAAACCCCACTGGGTGAATTTAAGGTCACCACTCCCAAGAATCCACTATTATCAAAACAAGCGATTACAAGTACAAGAAATCTCAGTACCTAATACCAACCTACAGTTGAACCCTTACCCCAATACATAATTGGACTTGCAATGTAGTGACAATCTCTCCTTTCAATGCACAGCTCCCAGTACGTGACTAACCAATCGATGCAGGGATCCAAGTACGTGACTAACACACCAACTTGAAAAAGATGTTGGTTGCAAAGTTCTTCAGTTCATCTAGACGATAAAGATCAAGAAGCTCCTTGGTTACAAAACCCTTGGCGCATAAACGCAGCAGCTTCTTCAAGAGAAAGATGAATTGGGGTAAATTGTCTCCGGTCACAATTTGAGTGAATAATCACTTTGCATCAAGTTGCATCACCTTAGACGGCTTTTAAAATAATCCTTATATATGTCTAGAGTTGTGAGAAAAGAAACCCTACACAAATAAATTGGATATGCGTGAAAAATAGATCTGGAAATCTATATTTCGTAATTCTCGATAGATACAGCTTCTGTCAAGAGTTGTCAAGAATTAAACATTAAACCTCAATAGATTTATTTGTCGAGCTATCTGTCGAGTTTTAATGAACAACACTTCTTCACTTGTTTGTTGGATAGACTTGCATGACTCCAATACTAGACTTGAACTCTTGTTTCTTGAAGTATTAAACACATCCTAGATCTACCCAATTACAAGTAAAGTGCATTTTGTCAAAGGATTAGCCAATTCTACATGACATATGTTCTAACAAGTTCCACATATGTCCTAACACTTTTTATTTTGAATATAATTTAAATTTGTTAAAAATTAAATGATAAAGTTTCATAAATTAAACTATTGTTAATTTTGTCCTTTAATCTGAGAAAATATATCGTAACAATTAATAAATAATTAATTTAATAATTAATGAGAGTACTTGTTTGTGAGGAAAAACATTGTTCCAGAGAGAGAGAGAGAGAGAGAGAGAGAGAGTATCATATAAATTTATCTACTCCTATTAATTTATAGAACATATATATCCTTTCAATACAAACACATATGCGTGAGTTGCAACTCGAGAAAAAAAAAACAAAACAAAACAAAAATGTGGGGTGCAAGAGAGATTCTATGGAAAGACTATTAGTGAATATAAATAAGTTTTGAAATTTTTATAATATATTTTTAGTTGGAGTAGGTTTTAAATTTATGAAATTTAGATGCATGTTGCATGTTTTGTTAAAACACTTATTGTTATTTTATCTAAAAATTTTGATAAGAACAAATAAGTTGTTGTCTCCATCAATTGTAAGTTAAATGCATGTTGTATGTTTTATTAAGACATTTATTGTTATTTTATTTAAAGAAATTGATAAGAATAAATAAGTTGTTGTTTCTATCAACTAAAACTTAGATGCAAGTTACATGTTTTATTAAAATATTTATTGTTATTTTATCTAAAATGCGCGTTTTATGTTTTGTTAAAACACTTATTATTCCTTTATCTAATGAAATTGGTAAGAACAAATAAGTTGTTATCTTTATCAACTGAAACTTAGATGTATGCTGCATATTTTGTTAAAATATTTATTGTTATTTTATCTAAAGAAATTGATAAGAACAAATAAGTTATTGTCTCTATCTAATTTTTTTTTTTTTTTTTAAATCTATTGGTGAACTACAACTTAGAAAAAAATTGCTACAATTAAGTGAAGTCATTTAGTGCAATCACAACTTCTAAGTCTAACTTTTTATATATATACACAATAACTAGAAATATGTTTTATTTTTATGTATTAATTTATTCTTTTTTTTACCAAAAAAAAAATTATTCTTGAAACTGTTGACATTTCTGTTGGAAACACAAATAGGTATTAGTTGAGTTATATAACTCTTTGTATTAATTTATTCTTGAATCTCAATTTTTTTTTTTTTTTTTTTTTTTTTTTTTTTAAGAAGGAAAGGAGCTAATGATTCTTATTATTAGCCGGTGATTTTTTTATCTTTTTTTTTATTTTGCTTTTATACTCTAACCCCTAAAGGAAAAATCATGGTTCTGACTTCAGCCACAACTTTCCATGTCAAAAGCATTAAAAGAGTTCGAAAATTTTTGTTTCAAAAGGGAGGGATTCTTGTCAAAAGAAAGTGTTAGGCAGAGAGAATCGTGGAAAAGGGAACGCCTACCCTATGGAGAAAAATATTGTCTTGTACTTGTAGCCAACGAACTGACTTAGATATTTCAAGCTCTCTAAGTCATAGTCATTTTCTTTAGTATTTTCATTTTAAGTGATCAAGAATGTTAAAAATATTAGAAAATTGTATTGTATTTCTCAAATAATGACAAATATAAGAGTGTCTTTATATAGTAGATAAGTGTGATGTACAAATATGTGTGCTAACTACTAAGCAAGACAAGTAGAGTGGGTCTAAAGCCCACAAGCCTATTACACGTTAATAACCTCGCTCAAACTAAAGGTGGGTGTGAGACTAACTTGAGGTTGTCAACCAAATCACGAAAACATCCCTTAGGATATGACTTGGTGAAAATATTTGCAAGTTGATCTTAAGAGGAGATTGAGAGCAGCTTGAGAGTATCATGGACAAGATCATAACGGATAAAATGATAATCAATCTCGATGCGTTTAGTTCGTTCATGGAAAATATCATCGTGAGCAATATGAATAGCACTCTGGTTATCACAATAAAAAGGAGCAACAAAGGGTGTGGACACACCTAAATCCTTGAGAAGCCGTTAAAGCTAGAGGAGTTAGGATGTGATATCAGTAAGGGCACAATATTCTGCTTCAGTACTGGAGCTGGCCACAACAATTTATTTCTTGCTTCGCTAAGAGATCAGAGAAGAACCAAGAAGAAAACAATAACTAGTGATTAACCTTCAATCAGTGGGATCTCCTACCTAATCAGCATCAGAGAATGCACAAAGAACAAGAGAAGACTAAGCAGAGTAGTAAAGGTCATGAAAGAGAGTGCCTTCTAGGTATCGAAAATTATGTAGGACAGCAGCATAATGAGTCGATCGTGGAGCTGATAGAAACTGGGTCACCTGGTGAACAACATAAGAAATGTTTGGACAAGTGACAATGAGATAAACTAGGCTACCAAATAATCATTTGTAAAGAGAGTGATTAGACAATGATTTCCCAGCTGAGGGAGTCAGATGCGCATTAAGTTCAACTAAAGTGTCAATAGTCTTACTAATAGTGAGTCCAGCTTGAGACAAAAGTTCAGAAGCATACTTGGCATGAGTGATATAAAGTCCATTAGTGGAATGAGTGATTTCAAGACCCAAAAAGTAGCTGAGATGTTCAAGATCTTTCATCTCAAACTGTTGACTGAGAAAATCCTTGAGTTCTTAAATGTTACTGAGGTCATCACTAGTTATGATCATGTTATCCACATATAGGAGAAGCAAAATAGTGCCTTTGTTAGTGCGACGAAGAAATAAGGTGGGATCATAAGGACTGGTAGTGTAACCCAAGTAAAAAATGGTGGAGCTGAAGGTGACTGGTAGTGCATGTCGAAAGTGACAAACTATGTTCAATTCAATAGAGAGACCAAGAGGAGGTTGCATATAAATTTTTTCACCTAAATTCCCATTAAAAAATGCATTTTTGACATCCATTTGAAAAGATCTCATTTACTAGCAGTGGCAACAGCTAAAAGGGTACGAACAAATGAGATTCTAGCAACCGAAGCAAAGGTCTCTTCATAATTAATCTCATGCTCATGTGTAAAATCTTTTGCAACAAGACGAGTTTTATAGCGCTCAATGGACCCATCAAAGTGGGTCTTGATCCTATAGATCAACTTACAAGAATGTCTTTATATAGAAGACAAGTGTGCTGTACAAGTATGTGTACTAAGTAAGACAAGTAAAATGGACCTAAAGCCCACAAGCCTGTTACACTTGATCTTAACTACAGGCTTATTACACGTTAATAACAAAGAACAATCTGAATTGATAGATGCCAAAATTTGGGGTAGACAACTTTTAAGATAAGATGTATCTTTGGCAAACATGCAAATTGGTTGGTAGTCTCTTTGAATCAGCTTCAACTTCATGAAAACTTTTTACAATCTTTCTTGGTGTGGTCCTAAATTTTTTCTTTCTTCATTGGCTATTGTTATTTTTCTTTGACAAGCGCCTTTTGGGTTTTTGGGCCTTTTGGCTCTACGAGGAAAAGGAACACATTCATAAAACGTGATTTTCACTTTTCAATCTGGGTTGACTATTGCACATTTATCCTAACGAAGTTCTTGTCTTTATTAAAAAAAAATTATGATTGTTACTGTGGGTACCTAAGGCATGCTTGACAACGTCCTAGGTATGCTTGGCAACGTTCTCGGTCGGCCTTGGCATGCTCGGCAACGTCCTCGGCATGCTTGGCAACGTCCTCGGCATGCTTTGCAACGTCCTTTGGCCGACCTTGGCATGCTTTACAACGTCCTGGACGTCCCACATCGAAGAGAAATCCCCTCCACTTTCTGCCTTATAAGCTATGAAGCGAAGGAGTAGTGTACCACTAGCTCTCTTAGGTACCCACAGTTACTATCATTAAAAAAAAAAGTTAATAGGCATTAGTTTAGAAAACATTTTTAAAAACTTTTCATGAGAAAATTACAAATTAATTAGTTGTTTTGAAGATTTTTTATATTTCTCATAAAAATGATGTTAAAATTAAAAAAAAAAAATAGTTTATTAACAATTTTCTTAAGAGTAAGAGCACCTGACAACATTAACTAACTTCAGCAAGTGTTTTAGAAAAATTTTATTGAGTTTTTTTTTTTTTTTCCTTTTTGGGGGGGGGGGGGATGATGGTAATCCTTCCTATCTAAAGAAAAAAAAATGTTAAGCAGTAAATTTTGCCCGGGTTAGAAACTCGTAGACCCATTGCAAATGAGCAAGCCCTTTGGAGCTCTCCTTTATTTCTCCTCCCACTGGAGATCACATGTCTGTGTCACTGTGTTTTTAGGTTTTGATGGGCTTAACCCACCTAAGATTGGGCTGAAACTGTTTTATTAATCCTATGAAATTAAAGAGGAAAAGCTACTAGTTTGCTGTCATAAGCCGGCTTATACGATCTCTTGGGCCTAGCTCAGGTAAACTCTTCTGGCTCTTTGTAGAAGAAAATAAATAGTAATAATAATAAAATATTGATTTCATCATTTTCCAAAATTTCGATTTCTTCCCTCAAAGTTTGTTTTTGTTCCAAATTTTTTTTTGCAAACATTATACTTTATGTTCTTCTGTGTATGTCCATTAGTTTATATCTCATGTGATCTAACAGAATGTTAAATGTGGTAATTTATTAGCATTGGCCTAATCTCACTTGAATTAAACAATTTTTCTATTTAAAAAGACTAGACATGTAGCAAGCAATTGTTGGTGTAGGGTCTCGTTTTTCAGCCCAATACCACACGGTGGGTGGGATCTTGGACCAGTGGACCCAATACAATGAATTTGTAGAGAGTGGGCTAAAAAGCTAGGCCTTAGTGGACGGACAATCGTTAGTCATGGTGTTCATGATGATCGCACAGAGGTGAACTGAGCTTATCCAAGAAGACTTTCTCCTTGGCACGGTCTGGGTGGCTCCAGTTCTTGGACCTGATCTCCCTCCCCCCTTCTGGACTGCTTATTCCTCCTTTTATACTAGCTTTTTTCCTCTCTTGAGCGTCTACGTGTAGGTTTAGCTTCATAAGGCTGATACTTGTCCCATCAGCCCATACCCAAAGTGGTTGGGGTGGTTGTAAAAGCTGAAAAACATGGCTCTGTTAGGTGCAGAGTACTTAATTGCAGTAATGGCAGCCTTTCCCTTGTTCTTTGTCGTTTTAGTACTTTTCCTGTTCGGCGAAATGACCCAGAGTGTCATCACCAGGACCGAGTTGCTCCCTTTGTCCTCGGCTACATTTATGGCCGAGGAGGGTCCTTCCCATGGCTGAGGAGGATTCTTCCCATGGCCAAGAGGTGGGCCTTCCTTGGATCGGGCCCTGGGCCCAACGTAGACATTGACATGGACTTCCCGGTTTTATACCCCCTACAATAGCCTCTCAAAATACTGTTGTCCAGCCCCGCGGACAGAGAGGAGGGTTTTGGTGACGTCGGGCCTATGTCATGGCTTGCCAAGTCTTGTCCTTCATCAATGTCGGAGTCTCTTCGCTTGCCTGAGGCATGTTCCTGGCTGTGAGACATTCTTTTAGTTTACCCACGCTGCGTTCCTGCCGTTTCGGTACACGAGGCGCGCCTTCATTAAGGTCTCTTTATGAGGCGACGCAAATCCAACGGCTGAAGACTGCTTTGGGAATTGAACGGGACTTATCTCGTTTGTAGTTTTTCTTGGAGATTTGTACAAATTAAATGCCACCAGGCTTGCCCCCTATATAAGAAGCACGGTGGGAGGTCATTCCCTTTATTTGCAGACCCTTCAAGCTTTTCAAATTCCTAACCCTCACATTGTGCCCAAAGTCCCCATTACCAGTGTGACTGAGCCTTAAGAGGTGAAATGGTCAAGGCTAGGGTGAGGGTAAAGGAACCACACCCTCTTCAGAGACCTTGGGTATCTTCGAGATTCAGAATGGCCCGGTCAGGGTAAGGGAGACAACGACTCAAGACACTTCTTCCCCTCGATAAGGCAAGAAAGGAGCCTCTCCTTCCTTCAGCCAAAGTCCGAAGCAGGTGGAGGTCGCATCAGATTTTTGGTGCGATAGCACTGAGATTTCCCATCTCCGGCACCATCCGTTCTTGCTCGATTGCTGCTAAGACGATACTTGCTCGATTTCTATTAGAGCAGGTATGGGGATTTGGCATCCCCACTTCTTCCTCTCTTCCATCACTAGGGCCATCCAAACTTGCTTAGTCGCTGCTAGAGTAAGGTTGTGGACCAGGTGCCTCTGCTTCTTCTTCTCTTCCATCACTGGTGCCATCTAGACTTGCTTAGTCGCTGCTAGAACAAAATTGAAGGATCTATCGTTCCCGTGTATTCAAATTTTTTTTTTTTTTTTTTTTTTTTCTGTAGTTAGCTTCTGGTGTAGGCTTGTCTAAGCCCCTTTTTCGTATGCTGTACTACTTCTTTGTCTAATAAAAGATGACTTTTTCTCATTTTGTGTATTCTTTCTTTTCTGCAATAACTATTTTGTGAATGGATGGCTGGTGTCTTTTTCTTTCGAACAGTACTTAGGACCTGTACGGTACCGAGATCCCTAGACTTGTATGGGCCCTGGGCCCAAGCCCAACGTGGCGGCCCAATTGCCCTAAATCTTTGAAACTGCCTTCGTGCAAGAGCAGAGTTCGGGTTCACGGATCCTGGGAGGCGCTCGGCATGAGTTTTCCTTAACAAGCTCATAAATCCTGTCCGGGGAGGCCACGAAATGGTCGGGGAACTGCATTGCCGAGCACAATTGACTAGGCTGGAACCAAGTTCCAAGGCCACAATTACTGCATCCCACCTTCACCTAAACACCCACTTAAAGCAAACAATATTGGACCTTCAATAGCACTATTGGCAGTTGCAATCATAATCCCTCCACTAACCTTGGCTATAAATAGCAGGAGCTTGGGAAGAGAAAGGGGTTCAGAAAAAAGGAGAGTAGAGTGAATATGGTGTTGAGTCTCTCTGCCGAGAACGACCCTTAGTAGGAAATTCAAAAACCCACTTTACAAATAAATTGTTAGCCCAAGTGTATCCAGGCCCAACAGCCTCACTTCCGGAGCCTACAATTGGCGCCCACCGTGGGGCCCTCCTACGAAACTGTGGTTCAACCGAGACTCAAACAAGGGAAATGTCTGAAGAACGTTCGGGAGAGCGTGTACCGAGCAATTCGGCAGGATCTTCTCGGGGATCGACGTGGAGGGAGAGAAGGCAGAAACGGCAGGAGGATAGAGAGCAACCCAGAGGAGAGGAAAGGTCCGGATTAGGAGAAGGGTCGGACCAGACACACCGAACGGTTTCAGGCGTCTCGGCACATCAGCAGCATGATGATAGAGACCGAGAGCTGGAGCAGTTGCGCAGGTTGGTAATGGATTTGGAGCTGGACGCATGGGATCAGCGCCAGGAGAGGGATCGCAACCCCCAGCAAAGGAGAAATCAGGGCGAGGAAGGTTCCAGCCGATCTAATACGCAACGCTACCGAGACCGCTCACGCTCTCGTGAGTCACACCGACACTCCCGGGAGAGACATCGTCTGCGGAACCGGTCACGGTCGCATGGCCACGGTGACCAAGGGTCAGAATCGCCAGAGGAGCGGCGGCACCACAACGCCGCCATGGACGCCATGAGCCGAGCCTTACGGTTGGCCGCTCAGTCGCCGTTCTCCGATGAGATTGAACGGGCCCCAATGCCGAGCAGATTCACGCGCCCGCCATTCAATTCCTACGAGGGTAAGACGGACCCCGTGGAGCATGTCAGTCATTACATTCACATGATGTCTTTGCATGCACGCAATGATGCGCTGATGTGTAAAGTATTTCCCTCTAGTCTCGGCTCAACGGCCCTGAGATGGTTCAATGGGTTACGGAAAGGTTCCATACGCAGCTTCGCCGAGTTGATTCAAGAGTTCGGCAGTAGATTCGTGACATGCAGCCGAGTGCAACAGCCGGTTGACGCGCTACTTTCCATGAAGATGAGGGATGGAGAAACCCTTCGGAGTTATGCCAGCCGATACTGGGAGCTCTACAACGAGATTGGTGGAGGGAATGAGAAAATTGCGGCAAGCACCTTCAGGATAGGGCTCCCCGAAGACTCTGAATTACGGGAGTCGTTGACAAGAAGACCCCCCGAGGACATGAGGCAGCTAATGAGACGCATAGAGGAATACAAACGCTTAGAAGACGACCGGCTGCAGAACAGGGGGAAAGCCCCATTAATTGGGAAGCCTCGGCAAGGCCTTGTGCCGGCAAGGCCCAAAAAAGACTTCAGAATGCAGGAACCAGAGGGGCAAATCGAAGGGGTTAATGTGGCGTTTAAAGAGCCCGTACACAAAATCTTGGAGCGGATCAAGAACGAGTCATTCTTCAGGTGGCCAAACAAGATGGGCGGCGACCCGTCCCGGAGGAACCAAAACCTGTACTGCACCTATCACAGGGACAAGGGACACACCACCGAGCAGTGTCGGGTATTAAAAGATCATCTCGGGCAGCTAGTGAAGGCGGGGTACCTAAAAGAGTTTGTAGTAGACTCCACTAACCGAGAAGCCGGCCAGGGCGTCCAACAGAAAAGGAACCCCCTCCCGCCCCCACTTGGGGTAATCGAAGTTATCCACGCTGCACCAAGAGGAACGGCAGCGGCAAAGAGGGTATTAACAGTGGCATGCGCGGGAGGAGAATCCGCCGGGAAGAAGAATAAAGTTGAACGGCCGACCATCTCATTCGGAGATAGCGACTTAGAAGGAACGATCCAACCTCATGACGATGCTCTAGTGGTGGCGGCCAGGATAGGCGGGTTCCTGGTGAAGAGGGTAATGATCGACCAAGGAAGCGGGGCTGACGTCATGTACCCGGACCTCTTCGTGGGGCTCGGATTGAAGACCCGGGATTTGGAGAAATATGACACACCACTGGTCTCATTTGACGGGAGGGTCGTAATTCCCGAGAGGCAAATCTCTCTCCCGGTAGACATGGAAGGCAAGGGAGTTATTGTTACCTTCATAGTAGTCCGGTCATTCTCACCATATACCGCGATCTTAGGGAGACCATGGATTCACGCCATGAAGGCTGTTCCGTCCACCCTCCACGTGAAAGTAAAATTTCCTACTGAGTATGGAGTTGCCGAGGTAAGGG
This sequence comes from Quercus tomentella, assembly GCA_028535165.1. NCBI lineage: Eukaryota > Viridiplantae > Streptophyta > Magnoliopsida > Fagales > Fagaceae > Quercus > Quercus tomentella. The sequence continues at coordinate 5,618,214 of JAPQVY010000012.1, forward strand.
GGAACCAACAAGTGGCGAGGCAGTGTCTTGTTACCGCGGTCAGATGGAAAAATAAACAGCTCGGGCAAACTGAGCAGGCCGATAAAGAAACTTCATAGCAATTACAGAACCCCCGAGGGGAGACGGGGGCGGACGTCGCCGAGGAGGTATTGAAGGTTAGAATTCTTCCAGATACTGACAGGTATTTCCAGATAGGTACAAGCATGAATGACCGGGAAAGGGTAGAGATGTTGTTGCTCCTTTTGCAGAACGTAGATGTTTTCGCTTGGAACCCGTATGAAGTGCCCAGCGTAGATCCCGAGTTCATTGTCCACAAACTCAACGTGGACCCATCATTCCCCCCGAAGAAGCAGAAACCGAGAAGAGCATCAAAGGAACATGTCGATGCAGTGAACCTGGAGGTCCAGCGGCTGAAGGAAGTCGGAGTCATAAAGGAAATATTCTTCCCGAGATGGCTAGCAAACACTGTTGTAGTGAAGAAGAAGAACGGTAAATGGAGAGTTTGTGTGGACTTCACAGACTTGAACAGGGCATGTCCTAAGGACCCGTTCCCGATGCCCAAGATTGATCAACTAGTAGACGCCACGTATGGGCACCCGAGAATGAGCTTCCTGGATGCCTTTCAGGGCTACCACCAGATTGCCTTGGCACCCGAGGATCGGGAAAAGACCGCATTTATCTCCCCGGGAGCTAACTATCACTATGAGGTCATGCCGTTTGGATTGAAGAACGCCGGTGCCACGTACCAACGAATGATGACGAGAATGTTCCGGGAAAAAATCGGAGGCACGGTTGAAGTATATATTGACGACATGGTGGTAAAAAGCAGAAAAGAGTCACAGCATACGGAAGACCTCAGGGGAGTATTCGAGATACTGCGACGGCATAAATTGCGCCTGAATGCCGAGAAGTGCACTTTCGGAGTGGGGGCTGGGAAGTTCTTGGGTTATCTGATTTCTACTCGGGGGATAGAAGCTAACCCCGACCAAATAGAGGCCGTGAACCGCCTCAAGCCACCAAACAATCCCAAGGAGGTGCAAGTGCTCACTGGGATGTTAGCCGCCCTAAACCGGTTCATCTCAAAGTTTGCCGATCGCTGCCGACCGTTTTATCAACTTCTGAAGAAGTGGAAGGGGTTTCGCTGGGACGAGGGATGTGATGAGGCTTTTCGAGAGCTGAAGGAATACTTGGCAAAGGTGCCGAAGTTGACGGCCCCGGAGCCCGGGGAGGATTTGTTTATGTACCTCGCAGTCACCGACCATGCTGTAAGTGCTGTGTTACTAAGGGACCAAGGAGTACAATTGCCCGTGTATTACATAAGCAAAACCTTAGTTGATGCTGAGACGAGGTACCTGCCCCTGGAGAAGTTGGTTTTAGCCCTGGTGCACGCCACGAGAAAGTTGCCACATTACTTCATGGCTCATACGGTGTTCGTCCTCACCGAGTATCCATTACAGTCACTGTTAAAGAGATCAGACTTCACAGGCCGAATTGCCAAATGGGGGACTCGGCTGGGGTCGTTTGACATAAGATACCGACCAAGAAGCTCGGTGAAGGGACAGGTTCTCGCAGATTTCATCGCAGAATTCACACCCAAGAACGACGGCAAGGTAATTTGTAGTGCCGAGATGCGCCCGTGGAAGGTATTTGTGGACGGCGCCTCGAATGCTATGGGTGCCGGGGCTGGTATAGTCATAATCACCCCCGAGGGCATACGATTGGAACACTCCTTCAGATTGGGATTTAAAGCCTCAAACAACGAGGCCGAGTATGAGGCCCTACTGGCCGGTTTGAGGGCCGTATTGCATCTGGGTGCGAAAGATGTTGAGGTTTACTCGGACTCACGGCTGGTTGTTTACCAGATCATAGGAGACTTCGAGGCTCGGGACTCCAGAATGAAAGCTTATCTAAGTGCAGCCAAGCAGATTATCGGTCAGTTCGGAACGGTAAAGGTATCCCAGGTAGCTCGGTCTCAAAACAAACACGCCGACTCACTTGCCACGTTGGCCTCATCAGCAACCGAGGATACACCCCGGCTAGTCACAATAGAACTTATAAAAGAGCCAAGTATCAGTGTGAAGTGCATTCCTGATCAAGCCGGAATTAAGGTCGCGGAAGTAGCAGTGGCCAAGCCGTGTTGGATGAACCCGATCATAGATTTCCTTGCCGAGGATAAGGTTCCAGAGGACGAAGGCGAGGCTAACAAGATTCGCAAGATGGCTCCCCGGTACTGGCTGTCTTCGGACCACAAACTGTACCGAAGGTCCTTTGCAGGCCCTTACCTTTTATGCCTACATCCCGAAGGAGTCAAGGAGCTTCTGACTGAGCTACATGAGGGAGTGTGTGGCGGCCATGTTGGGGGACGATCTCTAGCACACAGAGCGATGACTCAGGGGTTCTGGTGGCCACAGATGCAGAAGGATGCCGCTGAATACGTTCGGAGCTGCGAACAATGTCAAAAGCACGCCCCTTTGATCCATCAGCCTGCAGGTCGTCTAAACCCCGTCAGCAGCCCGTGGCCGTTCGCGCAGTGGGGGCTTGACATCCTCGGACCATTCCCCCGAGCAACGGGGAACCGCCGTTTTGTATTAGTGGCTGTTGATTACTTCACAAAATGAGCGAAAGCCGAGGCCTTGGCCAATATCTGAGATACTGACGTAAAAAGATTTGTATGGAAAAACATAGTCACAAGGTTTGGAGTGCCAAATTCTCTGGTAACCGACAATGGGCTACAGTTTGATAGCAAAGCTTTTCGGGCCTTCTGCAGCGAGCTTGGCATCAAAAACAAGTATTCAACACCGGCTTACCCACAAAGCAACGGCCAAGCTGAGGCAGTGAATAAGACTATTTTGAACGGGTTGAAGAGAAGGTTGGACGGGGCGAAAGGAAGATGGGCAGAAGAGCTACCCAGTGTATTATGGGCTTATCGCACAACCCCCAGAAGATCCACGGGCGAGACCCCGTTCTCCCTGGCATACGGAGCAGAGGCCGTGATACCAACCGAGGTGAGCTTGTGCAGTGCACGGGTCGCAGGGTTTGACCCCGTCCAGAACGCCGACCTGATGATGGAGCATTTGGACTGGCTAGAGGAATGCAGGGAGGCGGCGACCATACGGCTCGCCGAGTATTAGCAAAGATTAGCCCAAAGGTACAACCGGAATGTAAAGGAAAGGGAGTTCAGTGCCGGAGAATTGGTCCTGAGAAAAGTTGTGGGAAGCATGCGAGACATATCTGCCGGCAAGCTTGCTCAAACCTGGGAAGGACCGTACAGAGTTACAGCCATCGCTGGTGCGGGGGCCTACTTCTTGGAAGACCTTGACGAGAGGCCGCTTCCTCGGCCGTGGAACGCCAGCAACTTAAAGAAGTTCTACGTGTAAGCCAAAGCTTGTATTTTGCTAAGGTTGAGATTATGATGAAGTTCATTTGTATATGCTGTTTTTGTTCCCGACAATACACACCAAGAGAACTGCAAATAAAAACTCTAAGGACAGAAACCTGGCCTCGGCTCGATTACAATCGCCGAGCAGGTGGAAACCTTATCGCTAAAAATTCTAAGGACAGAAACCTGGCCTCGGCTCGATTACAATCGCCGAGCAGGTGGAAACCTTATCGCTAAAAATTCTAAGGACAGAAACCTGGCCCTCGGCTCGATTACAATCGCCGAGCAGGTGTAAACCTTATCGCTAAAAACTCTAAGGACAGAAACCTGGCCTCGGCTCGATTACAATCGCCGAGTAGGTGTAAACCTTATCGCTAAAAACTCTAAGGACAGAAACCTGGCCCTCGGCTCGATTACAATCGCCGAGCAGGTGGAAACCTTATCGCTAAAAATTCTAAGGACAGAAACCTGGCCTCGGCTCGATTAAAATCGCCGAGCAGGTGGAAACCTTGTCGCTAAAAGCTCTAAGGACAAAAACCTGGCCCACGACAGGATTAAAAACACCGAGCAGGGGGAAACGCCTTTGAGGCAAGAAGGTAAAGGATCAAAAGATGAAATCATATTCCTCGGTAGGGTCAAGCCACCAAGCATATGGGAACCCCAACCCTCCGAACATTAAAATTCATCTCGGACTATTCAAAGCACTGCATGATAGGCTTTGGGTATCATCACATGCACGGCATAAACATTGACACAGTCAAAGCGAAACAATCAAAAAGATAAGATTCATTCAACAAACCAAGACCAAAGTTAAGCAAGGAAGTTGATTACCGATCAAACGGGCAAATTAAACCGTAAATTGTTCGTCCGCCACATCCCGGCGACATAGGCAAATAAACCAACAAACATAAAAACTACAAGTGCGATGCAAAACAATGAAAGCGTAAAATTAATCAGCTGGAAGGTCGGGTCGGATCTCTCACTTCTGTCTGGTCAGTGAGAGGGTAGCACGATTCTTCGCCGAGAAGGTCCTGCACGGTTGGGATGCTGGTGGCCTCCATGTCCTCTGGCTCGGCATGGGCGTCAATTTGTTCAACAAGCTCCCTCATGCTTGCCGTTTCCTTCTCGTCAACAGTGACCGGGGGATCATGTGCGGCAATTGCATCTCTCGGGAAGGGAATCTGGCCGGGATCTCTCAGGTGGGAATCCTCGGCAACACCCAGTGCGTGAAGAGCGGCATACCACCCAGCCTCGAAACCCAACTTCCGTGCCTGAGTTACGACCGGCTCCGCAGACTGCTCGGCATCAGCGAAGCCTTCGTTATACCACTTCTGCTCGCACTCCGTCAGGGCCGCCCTTAGGTCAGCTAGCTCCTCGGCGTTAGAAGTGTTCAGGCTGATGGCTTCGGCCAGTTTCACGTCAGTTTCATTCTGCTTGGTCAGAAGCTCGGCACATCTTTTTTCTGGCAGCGCCCAGTTTTGCTCCGCTACGGCGGCCTTATTCTCGACGTCCTCAGCTGCCTTAAGCTTTTCTTTCACTGATCTGGCCGCTGACTCCCGCGCACTCTTCTCGCGCTCGACCTCCTCGGCGAGATCTCGTGCCCGGCCAGCCATGATGTGAGCCAATTGAGCAGCCTAGCAATCACAAAAAGTTAGCGATAAAACAGGAATATAATGTACGGGAGAAAATAGATAACTAAGGAGTTACCGCAATAGCATGCCATTCTAAGCGGCGCCCCACAGACTCCTCAGATCCTTCCTCAAAGGCGTGCACGTCCTCTGGAAGAAGGAGGCCCTCGGCCAGGGTTTGGGCAACACGACCACCCTCGCCTTTCTCCCATATCCGCACGCAAGCAGTTGAAGGCAAAGGCTTGCCGTCTAACAGAAACTTAGGCTTCCACGCTGGAGCCGCTTGAGAGGAGGACGCAGCCCTCGGACCAATCTGGGTCTGCGGCTCACGAATGACAACCCCTCCCGTTGGGTGCGGAGGGGTCTGGACGGCTGTATCTCCTGGCCCCGTGGAAGGTTGATCGGTGACCTTTTGTTTCTTCCTGGCCCGTCCAGTTTGAGATGGAGGCGGGGGCTGCGTGGGCTGCCGTGCACCGGGCACGAAACGATCGATGGTCATGACCCTCCTTGACACCATCCTTCCTCCGGACCGGGTATCTTCAGCCGACAAGGTAGCCGCTTCAAACGCTGGTTGCTGGGGCTCAACAATTTGGTTCTCGGGCTGCACCTGCTCCTGAACGGGATTCTCTTCTCGGATGGCTTCTTGGGCTAACTCCCTGAGGCGCCGAGAAACGCGTTCCGCGGACTCGTCTCGCAAAGGAGCTAGCTCGTCCGAGGCGGTGAAGCGCCGTCCAAATTCCCTCGCCTCCCCAGTTGTAAGCTTCGGTGGCAGGAAGTTGGCGTACCGAACGTCAATATATGAGAGCAGGGGACTATCCACCAGAAGTGCTTGTTTAAAATTCTGCCAGGTGGAGTAGACCGGTTCTACTCCGAGGATCAGGTGCGAGGCCCGGAGTTGGCAGTCCCAATGCACGTATATCTCGGAGCGAAGAGTGAAGTTCAAATCCTTGACGTGGACGGCTCTGAGATCCGGAACGAAAACCTTGCCGTCTGCAAAAGAGCAAACATCATATCAATATCTGTTAATGAAGCTTTACCTTAATGAACAGAAATGAAAAAGGGGAGGAAAGCAGTTAGATTAAGGGAATGGTACAAACCCACTTCACGCCGTGAAAGGGGGCAAGGGACGTCCCCGGCAAACCAATTGCCGCGCATGCGAACGAACTCCCCGGCGGAGTTCCTATTCGAATCGGGCAGGCATGATATCAACCGTACCCGATTATCTCTTGTCTTTAGGTAATAATTGGTAGCTTTGTTCCCACAGAGGCTATACATGTGGTTAATGTCATGATGATTTAACTGTAAATTAAAGGTGTGATTCAACCTACTGACGCAGCTAACCACCCGGTAAAAATTGGGGGAAAGCTGGTCGGGACACAGTCCATAGTACCTAAGTGTATCTGTGAGAAGGGGGTCCACGGGAAACCTAACCCCGCCCTCTAAGATTGACATCAAAGGAAAAAAGACTGTGCCTTGTCCTCGGTGGAGAGCGATGTCACTCTCATGGTAGTATGCCACTTCCACGTCATCGGGGATGCTAAATTTGCTCCTAAAGGTGGCCAAGGCAGCCGAGGTCTCTAAAAGGTAAGAGTAACCCATCCCTGACGCTTAATACTGTGAAAGGGGACTTGAAGAAATAAAGCTAAAGGAATAGGAAGGGGAAGAAAACTTACTTGGGGTTCTAAGGAGGAAAGGAACACTGAGCAGGTGAGAAAGCGCAGAGAGAGTTGGTCGGCAGAGAGTAAACTAAAAAAAAATCGGAGATGAAGGAAAAATGAGAGAAAGTTCTGAGGGGAACTATTTATAGAATCAGGAGGAGGGACGAAGAAACGGTTAATCAAACAATAAATGGGCACGCTTTACGAACGGCCCTGCGAATACCAAAGGAAGCCCATTCGCGTGTCGCTTCGGTTCACGAACCGTCAGGTAATAATGACGACTGTACCTGACGCCGCGAAACGGCACGTCTTTTGAGATGAGCATTAATGGGAGACCATAATCACGAGTCCCAGGCCCTAGGATCCCCGAGAGCAAGAGGCCCGTCCAGCTCCTTGATTCTTCCCGGTAACCGGGGATGAATCAAGGGGGGGCTAATGTACGGTACCGAGATCCCTAGACTTGTATGGGCCCTGGGCCCAAGCCCAACGTGGCGGCCCAATTGCCCTAAATCTTTGAAACTGCCTTCGTGCAAGAGCAGAGTTCGGGTTCACGGATCCTGGGAGGCGCTCGGCATGAGTTTTCCTTAACAAGCTCATAAATCCTGTCCGGGGAGGCCACGAAATGGTCGGGGAACTGCATTGCCGAGCACAATTGACTAGGTTGGAACCAAGTTCCAAGGCCACAATTACTGCATCCCACCTTCACCTAAACACCCACTTAAAGCAAACAATATTGGACCTTCAATAGCACTATTGGCAGTTGCAATCATAATCCCTCCACTAACCTTGGCTATAAATAGCAGGAGTTTGGGAAGAGAAAGGGGTTCAGAAAAAAGGAGAGTAGAGTGAATATGGTGTTGAGTCTCTCTGCCGAGAACGACCCTTAGTAGGAAATTCAAAAACCCACTTTACAAATAAATTGTTAGCCCAAGTGTATCCAGGCCCAACAGCCTCACTTCCGGAGCCTACAGGACCGATGCCCTTGTTAGCAAAGAGTTATCACTTTGAACTTATCAAAACTGACGGGCACAACGATGCCGACTTTAAGTAGGTTAACCATATGAGACTAACCGGGATAAGAGCTGCACGCTCTGCATTGCGTATGGGGCGATCACCCGAGGATGTGTAACCTAAAATGAACTGTCCGAGGGGGTCGCCGGGCATTAAGGTGCTTTGCCACGTTTCAGATGATATTCATAGCCTTAACTTGTTTTAGGCGTCCGGTCCAAGGACCGAGGCATGACTGTACCTGGTCTAAACACTTGGAAAGGTACCATTGTGTGTTAGTTTCCATGGAGTCAGGGGTCTGAGGACCGCGCGGGACTTCCATTCCGTCTAGCACTTTCTTCTTGAAGTAGTTGGTTTCCTCATAGGTTTGAGTCCGAGGACCATGCAAGACTCTGGTTCTGTCCAACACTTGTATTTTCTAGTGACTAGTTTCCCCATAGGTTTAAGTCCGAGGACCATGCAAGACCTTAGTTCTGTCTAGCACTTTTTTCTTAAAGTAGTTGGTTTCCCCATAGGTTTGAGTCCGAGGACCATGCAAGACCTTGGTTCTGTCCAACACTTATATTTTCTTTTAGTAACTAGTTTTCCCATAGGTTTGAGTCCAAGGACCATGCAAGACCTTGGTTCTGTCTAGCACTTTTTTCTTGAAGGAGCTGGTTTCCCCATAGGTTTGAGTCCGAGGACCATGCAAGACCCTAATTCTGTCCAACACTTGTATTTTCTAGTGACTAGTTTCCCCATAGGTTTGAGTCCGAGGACCATGCAAGACCTTGGTTCTGTCTAGCACTTTTTTCTTAAAGTAGCTGGTTTCCCCATAAGTTTGAGTCTGAGGACCATGCAAGACCCTGGTTCTGTCCAACACTTATGGGAATTCGGTGAATCGGGCTACTGGACCCGCGAGGATTAGCCCCTTGACAAACGTGTGGGGAATAGACTTGATGTTAGAAGCCCCTAGAACTGCCCGTGCCACTGGCACTTCGAAGTGTAGCCCTGGGTGGGAGCTGAGTTAGGGCAACAACCGCGTGCTGCTGGAAATGATGGAGAAGCTTTCGCATAGCTTGCACCACTGCCAAAATTATCTCTTTCGAGGGACCCTTGTTGATAGGGGCTTGATCCTACCATGACTAACCGCTGCCTGCGCCAACGCACAAGCCTTCCCACAGACGGCACCAATTATAGGGTCTCATTTTTCAGCCCAATACCACACGGTGGGTGGGATCTTGGACTAGTGGGTCCAATACAATGAATTTGTAGAGAGTGGGCTAAAAAGCTAGGCCTTAGTGGACGGACAATCGTTAGTTATGGTGTTCATGATGATCGCACAGAGGTGAACTGAGCTTATCCAAGAAGACTTTCTCCTTGGCACGGTCTGGGTGGCTCCGGTTCTTGGACCTGATTTCCCTCCCCCCTTCTGGACTGCTTATTCCTCCTTTTATACTAGCTTTTTTCCTCTCTTGAGCGTTCACGTGTAGGTTTAGCTTCATAAGGCTGATACTTGTCCCATCAGCCCATACCCAAAGTGATTGGGGGTGGTTGTAAAAGCTGAAAAGCATGGCTCTGTCAGGTGCAGAGTACTTAATTGCAGTAATGGCAGTCTTTCCCTTGTTCTTTGTCGTTTTAGTACTTTTCCTGTTCGGCGAAATGACCCGGAGTGTCATCACCAGGACCGAGTTGCTCCCTTTGTCCTCGGCTACATTTATGGCCGAGGAGGGTCCTTCCCATGGCCGAGGAGGATCCTTCCCATGGCCAAAGGGTGGGCCTTCCTTGGATCGGGCCCTGGGCCCAGCGTAGACATTGACATGGGCTTCCCGGTTTTATACCCCCCACAGTTGGTCACACTCTGTGTTTCCTTACGGATCTAAAATTTCCAATTTGACTAAGAATACAAAAAACCAACGGTGAAAATAATATCCATTTGGTAAGTGAACCACCATAGTAAATAATATGATTAGAATTTATTAAACCTCTCTCCCTGACAAAATGTTCAAGCCGTTCAAATTTTCATGGCATTGGTAGTCGAAGTTATTGAAATCCATTTTAGTAATTTATGCTTAGAAACTGGAACTAGAAATACTTAGGGGAAAGTTCTATTAAAAGTTTAATACAATATATAGGGAGGGATATCATTTGATACAAAAGCTTGAGTCTAAAGAGAAATGTTATGTTCATAATCTTTTCATATTTGCACAACTAATTAGAAGTAACAAGTTGTTATTAGGGACAAAAAAATAATTTCAATGATAGGTTCAAATTACAACCAATAACAATTTACAACCAATAATTTATTGTGAAAGTGCAAAAAAAGTGCGAAAAATGTCGTGGACGTAACACTTAATTCCTAAGTCTAAATAAGTTTTAGCCCAATTATGTTATAATAACTACTTATCATTGTCAATATTATTCAATGTGAGACTTCACAATAAGTGTATATCTAACAAGTACTTTTATGAACACACTTTACGTCAACTTGTTGATAAATGCAACTGTGAAAAGTAAACAATCAATTCTTTCACATGGAACAATTATTTTTTGGCGAAAAACCCATTTTAGTCCTTACATTTTCACGCGATTCCCACTTTGGTCCCTAACTTTTTTTTTTCACCGATTTTAGTCCCTATACTGGAAAACGCGTCTCGTTTTAGTCCTTGACGTTACATCAGAGACGGAAATTGCACAGCTGGCAAACAGAAAAAATTATAAATATTAAAATAATGCACACTGTGTCCACGTGGCTATCCACGTCAACCTCTAAATTAAAAAAATTAATTTATTAATTTTAACTAAATAAAAAAATTAAAAACAGAAATAAAAACCAAACCCAGCAAGAACAACAAATTTCAAACCCAGCAAATTTAAAACCAAAAAATTAAATTCAAACCCATATGGGACAGGTTTATTGGTTGCAAAAATAGCTGATTTGGGTTTGGCAAAAAGCACTTTTAATGACTTGGAGATGGGTGTTAAGAGGGACTGCCATGTATCTTGCGCCTGAAAGCATTGTCGATGAGATTCAGGTTCAGCCATCTGATGTTTGGGCACTCAGTTGTGCGGTTCTCAATATGCTAACAAGGAGGCCAACTTGGAAACTGAATTTGGATGAGGGTATTGAAGACCTTTGCAAGCAGATTGCCTCGGTAATACCCAGTATCCCAGATGGGATCTCACATCTGGCCAAAGACTTCTTGCTTAAATGCTTTGTTAGGAATCCTGAAGAGAGGTCAAGTGTTGGCAGCCTCTTATATCACCCTTTTGTCAATGTTGTTTCACATGACATGCCCGAATCTGAAGTGGTTGTCTCATCCTCTTGTGCTGCTGCCTCTTCTGATCTTGAAGACAAATTTAAAGAAGAAGAGGTGGAGGAGGTGTATGGGTTTGAATTTAATTTTTTGGGTTTTAAATTTGCTGGGTTTGTGTTTTGTTGATCTTGTTCTTGCTGGGTTTAAATTTGCTGGGTTTTAAATTTGTTGTTCTTGCTGGGTTTGGTTTTTATTTCTGTTTTTAATTTTTTTATTTAGTTAAAATTAATAAATTAATTTTTTTAATTTAGAGACTGACGTGGAAAGCCACGTGGATACAGTGTGCATTATTTTAATATTTTTAATTTTTTCCGTTTGTCAGTTGTGTAATTTTCGTCTCTGATGTAACGTCAGGGACTAAAATGAGACACGTTTTCCAGGATAGGGACTAAAATCGGTGAAAAAAAAAGTTAAGGACCAAAGTGGGAATCGCGTGAAAATATATGGACTAAAATGGGTTTTTCGCCTTATTTTTTCTCTATCATTCTTAGTAGCACCCATCAGTGTTTGTGGCACAAAAAATGTGTCCATACACTTTCTTTATGTATGTGTTTGGATTGGGTTGAAAGCTGCGTCTGCATTTCAACTTTCGCGTTTTGCCTTTTTTTTTTTTTTTTTTTTTTTGGTCAGCCGCAACATTTGACTAAGTCTTCCGTAAATAGTGCATCCGTATACTGTTCACGGATCCCACAAATTACACTTATCAGCAATTTTTTCATTAAAAATGAATCCCACAATACTATTTATACATTTAAAAATTATTTCGCTACAGTATTTTTTTTCCCTCGCTCTAAAAATGAAAAAGAAATAACGTGATCAATATATTACATCATACGCACAATCAATCAGCACTAGTCAACTCATGATTTTAATGATGGTTGATGCTGCTGGTGTTGGTGGTATTACTGCAAGAGGCAGCATCGGATGAGGTAATGAAATTGGCTCCACCTTCTCTTTCTCTCATCGGTACTATGTCATCTCCCCTAGAGGCCATTTCACTCGCTGCTGCCTTTGCTTCCTCTCTGAACTTCTTGTAGATATCACCTTTGTAAAATTTGCTCGTCCTAAGAACCAAAATAATAGAAATAAGGAACCCAAATAACGTTACCGCTGTGATTATAATAAAAGCCATCCTGTAACAGTGAGCCCCTCTGCATGTTAATTGCTGACCAGCCTTCCTTGTGACGCCTAAAGCTTCCATTTGCTTCAAAGCCTCCTTATCATATAAACGACCAGCCACTCTAACATTGAGAATGTAAGACCCAACTGGGCTTGCTATGGTACCAAAATTGTACAGAGTGGAATAGTACTTGAGCCCAAAAATCTCAGATATGATTGCAAACATTAAAGGCCATTGTGCACCAAAGCAAAACCCAATAATCACTGAAGCAAAGTAAAGAGAATTTGGGACCGCAAAGGCAATTAAGAGATGGCCAACACAACTGAAAAGAAGGACAAGTGTAAGCACTAGGGTACGAGGGAATTTGTATTTGACTATGAAGATTTCAGAAGCAAAGCCAGACATAGCTCGTCCTAGGTAATTCCAAATGCTCACGAGTGATACAAAGGTTGTGATGCTGTGAGTTGGATAGCCTAGTGACTTACCAATCTGACCCAAGTTGTCAATTGCCGTCAATGCTCCACCGATACCACAAGTTGTGGCTATAAACAAAATTAGCATGTCGATGCTGAGAAGTGCTTGTAATATTGTGTAGTCTTCACCTCTGTCTGGTGGCCTGAATATGTTGCTCAAGCAAGAATCTGGCTTTCTTTCACTTGCTTGAGCTTCAATTGGGGGCAGTGATGGTTGCTCCAATACTTGTAGATTTTCAGATACCACCTTCACTTGTATAGGATCATTCATGGGGTGCTCCTTTCTCTTCCAAAGTTTGAATTCTTCTTTCATAACTATTGCAAGTGGGAGAAATAGCAAGGTAAGAACGACACAAGCATTTCCTACATATTCACTCCTGGTAAACTTGATCCTGTTTTGTATGATAATCAAAACCATGAGAAACCCGGCAAGGCCAAGTGAAACATAGAGGAAGTTGTAGAAAACTTTGAGCTCGTTGGATCGTCGAGCTGTCTTTATAATCCGAACCGTTCGAAGAAAGACAAAGGAAACAGCTGCGGGAAGCCAAGCAATTAGCAAAATCAGAGCCTTTGAGTTATCCCCGTAGAAAGCATGGTAGAGTTGTGTCATAATAGCACCACTTAGACCAACAAGACCCTTCAGAAGGCCTATAACACTGTCTCGGCTTTCTGGGAAGTTCATAACACAAGTGACTAAAGCTCCAGTATTTGAAAATGCCTGTGAGTTTGCACCGATGTATATATATAAACACATTTGCCATAGCTGGGGTTTGGCAATATGGCCTGTGACACTCAGCCATATCATGAGGTACCCAAACAAGTTCATGATTACCCCAATTGAGAGGACCACCCATGGGGGTGAGATCTCGTTGATAAGCCCAGATAGGATTCCAACGTTTCCACCCGTGTCTTTGAAGAAGCCGATCAAGTTAAGCGATGTCTGGTCATAGCCCAGGGTTGATTTTATGTCGTTGGAGTATGCGCCAAATAAGTACCCTGAACCTGAGACAGACATGATTAAGAATGATGCAAAGACCATGAACCATCTACCAAGGAGCACATGCAAACCGAAGCTCTTAATGGCTCTCCAACCCCCACCACCACCTCTGAACTCAGCCACCACCATTTTCTTTTATCTTAAAGGTTTAAGATACGCAAGCTCTAGGCTTAGACTTATGAGGGGGGAGTTAGTACATGCAATTTATAAGGGAGTCTGGTTTTGTAAATTAGAAGGGTACTGTTAACCAGTACTGCTCTCAATGCATAAGTTATATTTCCTAAACCAATGTGTTTAAAGTATCTATTGACTTTTCTTTTCTTTTTTTAAATGTATAAAATATATTATTTTATACAGTATTAATTGAATCTTAACCTCTACCATCAAGCATTTATTGACAAAAGCCTTAAAAATAATCAAATTGATCAGTGAGAATCTGTGAGATAACTTTGGCGTGGACGGTAGGGTTTCTAAGTGAAGATAGTGTGATTCATAATTTCATATATACGTAAGATTTTCAACGTCATGGTATACAAGTGATTCTTAAAAATAAAAGATAAACGTCATGGTACAAGAAAATGACACGCACAACTCAATGACTATTATCACTTCCACTAATTTCCTTAATTAATTTATTTATTAGCATAGAAAATCAGGAAGGGGAAAATAAAGTAAAAATACATAAATAAAATTGATAAATTAGGCCATCCACTATTCCACATGTGTGTTTGAAGCATGTTATCGTTTTGTCTGAAATAAATAGTTGCAGATTTAGGTGTTCATACTTCATAGCTCTTCAAAAACATAGCTAAGTTGTTGTACTAAAAAAGCTAACCCATAGTTCAATTACTAAAGACACAGTTTTACTTCTTCTTTTTTTCTTTGGAGGGATTGATTCTCCTAATTATAATTTAACTAAGAGTAAATTTAATTTGACTATATATATATATATATATATATATTTATTTATTTATTCTCTCTAACCTTCTCAATTCTCATTTCTTGTTTTCCTAACATGCTTCTGAATTATACTTGGTGGAGAGTGAAGTAAAGGGTAACGATACTAGTTTATTATGCGTTAATGTGTGTTATTGTTCTAAGAGACCCAATTATATTGTAAAGCTCATGTAAGAATAACTCTAGTTTTTATAGTTCCTATATATACCTTATATTAGAGTTCAATTAAGGCACTATAAGAGTTAGGATTAACTCAACAAGGGCTTTACAATATTATCGTGTCTCTTATGCTAATACACTTTAACACATATTAAACTAGTATCTTTAATAGGTATTACTAGATGAAGAATTCGGTATGCGGGCTAGAGCAGAACAAACACTCTGGCTTACTTTCTGCAGTAGGTCTTTGGATAGCTCACCTCATGATCCTCATCTTCGCTGCCTAAAGATATTTTGAAAGAAAAGAGCAACGCTACGTACACAAAAATTTTGACAACATTTTTTTATAACAATTAAGTATTGGTGGGCTTGTACGGGTTCTCATATAGGTCTACAATTGACATCATATTTTTACTTAACATTACTAATTTATCACATCAACAAGTGTGAAATTTATTGCGTCTATAGTCTTTCTCTATATGTACGCAACAATGATATAAAAGAACATGATCTAGTGAGGATTTTGATGTTTATCAGGAAAAAACAACAAAAAAGCAAAAAAGAAAAGAAAAGAGGCATTCATGTGTCCTTTGCAAGAATTTAGATGTTATAACGATAAGGTATAATCATTACAATACAGATGTGGAGAAGCATTCATGTGTCCTTGACTCTGTAATCTATTATTGTCATAAGATTTTACATGTCTAGATATAATGATGGTGTAATATTTAAAAGAAGATGTGAGAGAGTTTTATTGTTTTAGAACTTCTCTCTAAAAAACTTCTACCTCCGAAAACATGTGGGGGAAAAAATCAACTTTCTTTTGATTTGTGTGGGAGAATATAAGGTCTTTTTTTCAAACAACTTTTTCGCAAGGTGACAATGGTGCTCCTGCAATAATTTTGGAGTCGTGATTTATAGGCAGTTTTCCATTTCCTTAAGCAATTTGTGTGCACCTCTTGTAGTGCTCTATTTAGTGGCGGCTTCAAGAATGTTTTTGAGGGTGGTCATTAAGAAACTTAAATTTAACAAAATCAAATAAAAAGAGAACTTCATAAATTAACCAAAAAAAAAAAAAAAAAAAACACACGCAAACAAATAAAGTCTTACAAATTTCTTTTATGAATTTTCTTATTTTGAAATTATTACATAATAATCTTATTATCATTTTGCAAGCTACATCTCTTCAAAATTTTTAGTTAAATAAAATTTTTCTTGGACTTTTTCTTTTTATTTGTAAGGACCTAATATATTGTTAAAAAAACCAAAGTTTAAGAAAAAATTTTAGTTACAAACTTAATTGTAGCCTAAGGCTATAACTCTCACTAAACAAATTAACATTGCTAAATGTTTTGAAAATCTAATTGTTGAATTGCATGCTCTCTATGTTCTTAAAACATATGTCAAATTTCATGTCAATCGAATGTTATTTACTATTCGATCCTTAAACTTATTTTTTTTTTTATGTATAATTTTAGACTACAAAAACTCAAAATTTAAATATTTGATTGATGACATAGCTATTAATCTTTGATTTTCTTGAAATTTTGCAAGTATAGATGATATAAAAAGAAAATGTAATTAAATGGTGGATTTGTTATCAAAAAATATATTTTATAAGATCATTAGAACCTTTGGTAGAGCAAGAGGGTCAACTGGAGTAATTATTTAATAATAATCTCTGTTATTAATAGTTCATTCTTACATAATGATGAATTTCGTTAATTGAATTTACAATTAACGGAAACCATCATTATGTGAGAAGAAGAAATAATACTCTTGTATTATCAATTAATTTGGGATAATTTTCGTAAAATCTAGAGGGCATTAGCTAAATTTTGCATATAACATTTTTTTTTTATATAAAAAAGAAAAAAATATGAGGGATAAGGATTTTTCCCTCCACCATTGAATAAAGATATCAAGATCCAATATAGTTAAGGCATATAAGTCTGTTATATAACCCTATTTAATTGTAAAGCAAGTAGATAATCTTAATCCTAATTGTATTAGAAATATTGTAAGTATATGGTATTGTGGTTGTTGAGATTTAGTGTGCTAGGTTAAAGTCGGGGGAAAGTGATCAATAAGTTTCAGGAAACAATTTTTTTTTCAATTTTTTGTTCATAGTTGTTGAGATAAGTGGTGAATAAAATTTATAGGTCGATGAAAATGATAATGCTCCATTTAGACGTTAATTCCTCAATTTTCCTATCATTATTCTAAACGGATATAGGCCAAAGTAAAGGCAAGTGAATCATTAGTGCAGAAAAAATCTATCATTAGTGGAGAAAAATCTATCATTAATTAGTGGGAATGCTATCATTAGTGGAGAAAAATCTCGTTCTGTCCTTATAGATATTGCCAACAAATTGGCCTTGATATTTCAAGCTCGCTAAGTTTTTGTCATTTTCTTTCTCAAAAAAAAAAAATTGTCATTTTGGTTTGTATTTACGTTTTGGGTGATCAAGAATAATCAGGATTGTTCCATCGAAAAATAAGAACAATCTGGATTGATAGATGCCAAATGTTGGGTCAAGAACTGATTAAGATGAATCAATGACAAGGCAAGCAAATTGATGGGTCATTACTTTTTTTTGTGTGTGGCAATATTCTCTTTGAGTCTTTTTGCCAAGTTAGATTAAACAAGACCTGTTAAAGCCAATATCTGGAATCAGACCACTACCCTTAGAAGTTAGAACCACCTGCTCAGAACAATCCCTTTTTGACGGTCTTTCTTTGTTTATTTCCTTCTGTATTGACATCAACTTAAAAAGAAATAGAGAAAAGAAAAGAATAAAGAGGTGGAATGAGGAAAGGATTGAAGTGGGAAAGATTCGAACTGTGACACTCATTACATGAAATGTGGTTTTCAATTAGGGTTGACTACTGCCTTTATCTTTAACAAAGTTTCTTAGGTTTATCAAAATATAAATCAACTTTTATATATATATATATAGTACCTTAGGTTCCCTTTTTAAATTTCTGCCACCTTTACTAATAAAACTAATGATGTTAATTTCTTTTTTCTTCTTCTTCTTCTTTTTTTCCCTAGATGAGTTAAAACTTAAAAGTGAAAACCCATTTGGAAGACACCCAAGAGAAAAACCCAAAATGCAGAATCCTAACCTTCATACACAATCTCAAACTTCTAATTTTTGAAGAAATCAAGCTCGATCTACTTCTCTCTCTGCTCAATAAGGGGAAAAAAAAATTAGAACAATAAGAACAAATTGTTAACAATGAAATAGTGGAAGAAGAAGAGGAGGAGAATTATAATAAGAGGCAAAAATGTGTGGGTTTTTGAAGATTTTATATGTGAGATAGTTGTGAAAGGAGAGGAGGTGGAACAAGAAGGTGTGCATGTGGCAATTTAGAAGTCTTTGATTGTGTGAGAAGTCAGAGAGGTTATGCATCCAGGGAAAAAAAAATTAAAGAAAGAAAGTTAACATTGTTACTTGTTAGCTCTATTAGAACTAAAGTAGATAGGTTGCTAAAAATTAAAAAAGGAACATAAGTTACAGAACTTATGGTATTGTATCTAAGTTTTACACTAAATATATTATATTAGGTTTTATAATAAAGTTCAAACACATGGTTGTATTAACCAATTAAGTATACATTGAATATACCGTTATTATTTTCAATTACAATTGAATTCAATGCAATTATGTGTTTAAAATTAATTAAAGAATGAAGAGGAAGAATATTGAAGATGACGGATCAGATTGAATGGACGGCCTGCTAACCAAATGGGCCAGTAATAGACGGATCCTACATGGACGGACAAAAAGGGGTGGACGGACCAAAAGGCCATATGGCGCTTGGATGTTCATTATGTGGGCCCCAAGAAATTCTAAATAGAAACAACTTGCGCCCCACGGTTAACCCTAGTTCATAGAATCCCAATGCGAATGGAATTCTAATACAAAGGAGATTCCGAAAGATACGCTCATTAATGAGGATCTTCCCTATAAGGAAAAGACTTGTTACGCAAGCATAATAGTTCAACTCTACACCACTATAAAAACCCAAAGACCCTCAGAAAACAGGTAAGCTTAAACCCGCTCTGGCTATCTAGAGTGGTGAGAAATTCTAACTTGACTTTCGGAGGATATTTGGCTCGGCATCATCAAAGAACAAAGAACTTGTTTTTCAAAAAAAAAAGAAAAAAAAGAATAGAGAACCTAATGTATTAAAAGTAAAAATAAAAACCTAATTGAATCATCCAAATTCTTCTCATTTTTAGTTGAATGTGCAACGTGTGTTATTTATTTAATTTTTAAATATTACATATTTTATATATATAATTTAGAGAAAATTCGATGCGATCTTATCTCAAAAAATAGTATTTTTAATTTTTTTAGTGAACAAATTTCTACGTGCTAGTGTGCTACTAATAAAACTTATTTGACTTTTTTTTTTCCCTCCAAATTAGTGAGTATTTGGTACCTTTTTACTGTTTGGGATTTCAAGCAAAAAGTTTGGAATTGTGGAACAAAGTACTATCGTGTTTTTGGGGTTTTCTGTCTTTCTTTTTTTTACTTGGCAAAAGATGAAAAATATTTGACACAATGATGAGTCGTTTTTGGTTTGCTTTGGTTCTTAAAGATAATAATTGTTGCGTGCGTCCCTGCCCAAGCACTGGGGCATCGGCAAAATTTGATGGAGTTTAGATTCTTGTGTGCCCCATTAGGATATATAGGACATATAGCGTGCGTTTGGATAACGCGTTTTGCAGTGTCAGGCACTGTTCATGCATTTTAAGCGTGGGACCCATGGAACTGTTGCGAACAAGTGTGAACAGTATTTTGTTGTTTAAAAAATATTTTGCTACAGTTGTTTCAGTAATAAGTTTTCAGTTTTCAACAAAATAAGCGGTATTCAAACCAGTGTTGTTAAAAGCGCTGAGCGCACTTAAGCGCAAAGGCCTCCTAGAGCCTAGGCGCAAAGCGCAAAGCGCAAGCGCGCGCTTGATCGATGTGAAGCGCACATTTAAAAAAAAAAAATTTAATAAATTAAAAAAAAAAATATTAATGATCAATACAACAATCAAGTGATCAATTAATCATATAAATTACAATAAAACATTTTATATAATTTATATGACATTTACATAATTCTATTGTGCTTTACAAAATATATGCAACCATGATATTTGATGGTCATAATTACAAAACATGGTTGAATCAAAATAGAAGTATAGAACCAAAAAGGCAAAGGCTAAAAAGTACTAGAATGTTAAGTAATGTTATCTTTGCCTAACAAAATCAATGCAAATATGCAATGAAATCCTAATCTACATAATCATCATCATCCTCATCAAGCAAGGGACCATCATCATTTTCATCACAAGATTTGTAGCCCTCATCATTTTCCTCATCCTCTTCATCTCCATCATGAGGAGCATGATGTGAACTAGAACTTGAACCTGTAGCTTGTCCTAATGGTCCCATTCTTGATCTGAAGTTGAATCTTTCTTCTTCAACTCCAAAAGCTCTAGCAACATTGCCCCATGTCAAAATATCATCATTAAACACAAGATCATCTTCAGCAAATTCTTCTACTTCATCCTCTTCTACTCTTCCAATCAACCACTCATTGCTATCATCTACATCTTTCAAGGAGATTGGATCAATTGTGTCACGCAAATTATATCTTCGCTTCAAGGCTCTATTGTACTTGATATATACCAAATCATTCATCCGGGATTGTGCTAACCTATTTCTTTTCTTGCTATGCACCTACACAATCCATATAGCCATATATTAATATGCATAGATGATGATATCATGATAATTAAATCATGAAATAAATTTCACAATTAAGTCCCTAACTTTTTAGTCACTCACATGTTCAAACATACTCCAATTTCGCTCGCACCCTGATGAACTACAAGTTAGGCTAAGAACTTTTACAGCAAATTGCTGTAAACTTGGAGTTGAAGCTCCATAAGCAGACCACCAATCAGCTGTTAAGGAAAATAAAAAATGGTCTTAACTCTTAAGTCTTAACCCTTAACTCAAACTTTATAAGAACTAAATAATTTTTCCATTTAATAAAATGGGCAAACTAATAAGTAACAACTAACAAAAGGCAAAAGCTAACAAAGCAAATACCTGGTGCCTTTTTCTTTCTTTGCCTCTTAGCCATTTCCAACCCAAAGAGACCCTCTTCTCTCTTATATGATGTCAACTCTTCAAGAATCTTATCTTGTTGATTAATGTTTGGAACCAACCTTTGTATGCATTTGTATAGGCCAGCCATCACCTCTTCATCTCGCTCAATTTCAGAGCGATTATCATAAAAAAATTCTGGATTCAAGAAATAGCCAGCCGCATGTAAAGGCCGGTGGAGTTGACAATCCCACCTTCGATCTATTATTTCAAAGATTTCTTTGTATCTTTCTTCCCTTCCATTAAAAGATTTTTCAATTGCTTCTTTAGCTCGATCCATAGCCTCATAAATGTATCCCATGGCAGGCCTTTTCTCTCCATCAACCAATCGAAGCACACGAACAATAGGACCTGACACTTTAAGGCTATAGACAACAGTGTTCCAAAATGTAGGCATTAGAATTGTTTGAGCCACCCTTTTTCCCGTTAGCTCCTTTGCCCACTTACTATGGGTCCAATCCTCTGAAGTAACATCTTTCTCAAGCTTTCCTTTTGCTTATGTATACTTGATAATGTGAGAAAGGATGTAGCAAATCGAGTTTTAGCGGGCCTAAGCAAGTTTCTTTGCCCTGTAAACTGTCTCATCATGTTTATGAGACCAGTACGATTATATATATACCCAGTAACCTCAATTGCCCTTTTTATTGTTCTCATGATTGTAGGAAGTTTTGCAATGTCTTCCAACATCAAATCCAAACAATGGGCAGCACATGGGGTCCAATACAAATGAGGTCTTTTTGCCTCCAATAATCGTCCTAATAATATAAAAATATAAGTATGACAATTAGTAACAATTAAGAAAAAAATAAAAATAAAATATGAATCCTATTTTCTAATTTCATGAGATTAAGATATATAGTTCTATATATAACTTCTTACCTGCCATCACATAACTTGAGTCATTATCAGTTATAACTTGTACAACTTTGTCTTCTCCAATTTTCTCCACCATGTTATCAAGTAGTTGAAACATCCTTTCTCTAGTCTTCATATATGAAGACGCATCAATAGACTCGATAAACATGCTTCCCTTAGAGCAATTTACCAAAAAATTTATCAAAGATCTATGACTTTTATCTTTCCATCCATCAGACATAATAGAACATCCAGTTCTTGCCCATTCTTCTTTATGGCTCTTCATTATATCATTGGTGTGGACCACTTCCTTTTTCAATAAAGGAACTCTCACTTCATGGTAACTTGGGGGCTTCATACCAATTCCATATCGTCCAATGGATTGAATTGCAGCATTGAAACTATCATAATTAACAGCATTGAATGGAATTGCTGCTTCATACATCCACCTTGCTATATCAACACAAGCCTTTTCTCTTAATTCTTTCTTGTAAGCATCATTAATTGTTGTTTGGACCCCCTTTCCACTCTTTCCCATTTGTGCTGATTTAGGAGGAGAGACAAAGGCATCCATAGGACCTACATGCCTTGGCTTCTTTTTACTAGTGCCACTGCCACCTACATTTTGCACTCGTTTTCCACGAGCATCAACTTCAGCAACCTCATCCTCCTCTTCATCAAAAGCCATATCATCAAATTCAGCCATCAAATTTACTTGCTCTTTTTCTGTTTTTTTTCTCAGCATATATTGATTAACTTCTTCCTTCACATGTTCAGGGCACTTTTGACAGCCAACAATAGCTCTATAACCTCCAACCAAGTGTTGCTTAAGTCTATAAGCCCCTCCTTTTGCAACTTTCCCACAGAAATTGCAAGTTAAATCATTTTTATTGTTTTGATTAGCTAGATACGCATACTTCCATGCAATATCTTTTCTTGAATTTGAATCTCCAGTAGCCATAATGCATTAATGCCCTATAACTAATTACTAACATTAGTTAATAATTTAATCACTTAATAAATTTAAGAAAAATTCAATATGAGTCTAAGTGCTATGTTGACATATATTAAAGTAACTAAAGTTACCAAACAATTAACACATAAATAATTTCATACATTCATACACACATTCATACATTTTTTTTTTCATGAATGACCCAACTAAGAAAGAGAGGAGCTTCGGGTTTCATTAATGAGGGAAAAAAATGGAACAAGTTTAAGAAAAAAAAAAGTAGAAGAAACAGAGGAGCTGTGTGACTAGGTCGTGGGTTTCAAAATGAGGACAAAGAGAGAATGGAACAGGTTTAAGAAAGGAAAAAAAAAACAAAAGAAGAAAGAGGAGCTGTGACTGTGTCGTGGGTTTCAGAATGAGGGGAAAAAAAAAAGAGAGAAAGAGGAAGAGAAGAAGATTGAGGTCTGGGTTTCAAAAAGAGTAAAAAAAAAAGAAAGGTTTAAAAAGGAAGAATATAAAAGAGAGAGAGAGAGACGTACCTTTGAATCTTTGAGCTTGATACCGAGAGAGCACTGTGATTGGGAGGGAGCAGTGGGGTTGGCAGTGGGGTTGGGAGTGTCTGATTTGTTTGTTTGTGTTTGTTTGAGCGTGGGGTTGGGAGTGTCTGAATCTGATGTGTTTGTTTGTGTGTTTGAGACTTTGATTGGTTGTGGTTAAAAGTTAAAAAATATCTAAAGAGATAGGTTTAGGTGTATGGTAGCACACCATACTATTAGTTTTTATATATTAGATCAATGGCTTATATAAAAAATATTTAGATCTAATGGCTAAGAATCAAATCAGGACTTTTTTTAAAAAAAAATACGAAAAGCTCAAAAAAGCGCGCTTTGCGCTTAATAAAAAAGCTCAAAAAAGCGTGCTTAAAGCGCGCTTTTGAGAGGGAGCTTCGCTTTAGAGGAAAAAAGCCCCAAGGGCTCTGAGCTTTGCGCTTTGCGCTTAAGCGCGCTTTAAGCGCGCTTTTAACAACACTGATTCAAACAGACTCATAATGGCAGATTTCAGGACCAACACAACCCACCTGTCCAGGGCTCGATTTGGCGCAACACGTGACTACTTATCAATGAATTCTCTGATAATAAACACTGGTCACTGGTGGATGTACAATTTGCAAAGTCTGCAAGATTGCATATTTTGACTTAAAAAGAAAGAGTTATTCATGCATAAAATAGCACATTTAAGAATTAAACAGTAATCTCAAGAAGTTGACTAAGTGGCTTTTAAGATTTTAATATTTATGAGATCTATCTTGGAGTTACCTTGAAGAGATTCATTCTTGTAATAACTTGGTGTGTACGGGACAAGGAATTGCGTACATCTGAATGAGAGAATAATTAGATATTTGAAGAGATCTGAATATCCTGATTTGTAAGTAAAAAATAATAAATAAATTAAAAAAAAAAAGGAAAAAAAGAAGACGGAAAGTAAAGAATTTGAGAAATTGAGCTAGGTTCAGGAACATGTAGCAGACCTATTGTAAAGTATATCTTCTCCTTTTTTTCTCCTTATGGCACATTTGTGCCGACCTATTGGAGCTCACTTTCAAGTTTCAACCTGCCTGTGTTTTCAGGTTTCGTTGGGCTTAACCCATCCATGATTGGCCTGAAATTCTATTATTAATGATATTAGACAGAAGAGCTACTAGTTTTCTGTCATAGGCTGCCTTATTTGACCCCTTGGGCCTAAATAAGCTAAACTCTCTGGCTCTTAATGAGCCCAAAACTTGGCCCTACGCCTTTACAATACCTATCAGTTAATTAACTTTTCCTGACCCAAAATTTTTTTTAAGAAAAAGGTACTTAGTTGATTTTGGACAAACCTTGACAGGCCCAAACCCGGCCTATACAATTTTATGATTGCCAGGCCTAAAACAACGACCAAATGCATCCTTTTTCTTTGTTGCTTGGCCATAGCAAAAATTGGGAACCATAAGTATTACCCTAGGATTGGGCCATTGTGGAATTCAGGTTAGATTTTAAAGAGTGATGATTTTTCTTTTTTAAGGAAATGAGTGATAAAGTTAGATCGCCGGCTCAGAGGCGCCCAATGACACTATCTGGATTATTCCATGGAGACACTATAGATATAAAATTTGACTTACTAATCCCTTTGGCCACTAAAATTACTTTAGCCAAAAAAAAAAAGAACGACAAATAAATATGAACTAAAGATTCAGCCTTATCATTGTGACGATAAATCATCTTCCATTGAAAAGGCTGGAATAATCTAAGTATACCCGAATTGGGCTAAGGGCACTAGCAAAGGGAGAAGCCCAGGTTCCCTTTCACCTCCTTTGTATGCTACCTGCAAGCCCCTAATCTCTCTGTTCTTTTGGCAATCCATTCTTGACTTTGAAATCCCAAGAAAATAGAACAAATCCATTATACATTGGACCTCTTTATTGTCCAAAATCCAATGTGTTAGATATATTATGGCCAAAGTGGCCCAAACCAATTATAAGCTCATATACTTATAGAACAACTTAACTATAGGTTAGTTAATGGGTGGTTTAGTGTTAGTCAAGTTCTCTTTACTAATATAAATCCCACATTGGATTAATTGTAAAACAAGTGCTTAATAGAATATGTAGCTATCAAGGACTTTCACATTCTAGATATAAACTGTCAGACTGAATCACGTAAATCTTTGTATATACTTTCTCTTTCATGTTTTTGCTTATTATTCAATTATCACACACAAATACACAACAAATTTAACATAACGATTGAGATTGATATGGGCTTATTTCCAATTTGAGCCTTTTTGGTCATGTAATTATTGATCTTAATTCGTCCATCTTGGAAGCTTTGGTTAAGTTTCTCAACCATATAAAAGAGGGTTTAAATTTTATCATCACATATTCGAAAAGGCTTATAAAATGTATGGTTTGAGGCATTCCAAATAGTTGTCACCTGGGATTAAGTTTAACTATCCAAGTGACCTCTGTTAAAACAATATATATTTTTAAAGAAAAGAGAAAAAATTGCTTTGCTGTGTCATTGAAGGGCACCGAATAAAAGCATAAAAGTTGTTTTATTTGTAAACTATCACTCATTAATAATCCGTTTCCATATGGTTACAAGTAATAGGCAAGCAGACAAAATGCATGAAAATGAAAAATCACGTAGATATGTACATACACTAATTCTCATTAATTCCCAATTATTTATTTACAAATACGATAAACATATATACTAAAAAAGAGGAAAACACACACATATCATTATGATTGTCAAGCTTGCAGGCCAATTCGATTGAATCTTCAGGTTGTTTGTTGTAAGTGTGTTGTTTGGGAACTCCTTCCGCTGTCTTCATTCTTCAGCATGAATTGTGAGACGGCTTGTAAAATTCCTCTAGGCATGGTTGGCATGGCAAAGCACACATTCATGCAAGTTGAACAATCATGTGAGTTAAAGAATGATAAACATATAGAGAGATCTGGATTGCATAAGGAATAAGCAGAAGTATTAACACCATGTCCATCTATATATCATTAACGAACCAAAATGAGATATAGAAGGAGCTAGCTAGAGAGAGATTGACAAAGGAGTGGTGAAAACAATTTCAAATT
Source organism: Quercus tomentella (assembly GCA_028535165.1). Classification (NCBI taxonomy): domain Eukaryota; kingdom Viridiplantae; phylum Streptophyta; class Magnoliopsida; order Fagales; family Fagaceae; genus Quercus; species Quercus tomentella. The sequence goes on from JAPQVY010000012.1 coordinate 5,644,500, forward strand.
TTACATCAAGTAAAGAAAAATGTAATAGAGGTAGGATTTGTTGGACTTTTGGACTCAAAATGGAGGATAAAGACTTAAAAAAGAAAATATTGACAATGAAGTTGATGATGGATGTGGGTCCGTGACGTTCGTCTTACTTTTTGGTTTGGCATATATATGTTGCATTGTGATTGGGGGTTTTTTTTTTTTTTTTGAGTATTTTAGAAAGAAGATATTGACTGTTTGGTATTTCACGAGCTCTCTGTGTTGTACACGGGGAATATCATCAGCACCCGTGTTTGGCTGCTATTCAAGATCTAGAAGAAGCGATAGGGATCAGACATGCCCACAATGTGAAACTGCCTAAAGTGAACTAGCAGCAATACCTCCAATGTTTATGTCACATATTAATTACTTTGTTTTTATATATAAAAAAGGACACTGTTTAACTTACTAGTTACTTCTCAAATGCTACGTGCTTCTATAACTTTGCCATTTCATAGGTCAATTACATGTAGACTTCATTACTTCTTGTTGTTTACTTTCTTTCTTTTTTGGGCCGAAGAGAGGGGGCATGACTTTGAATTTCCGAATAGAGGAGCAAGATTACATATCTGACTACAGACTTGTCTTTTATCATCAATATCATCTTCCGACTAAATTATGAAGAGGGTTATGTGGCATTGTCGACTTTGTTTGATTGGGACGATAAAAAATATTTGTGTATTCAAGTATTAGAATAGGGCAGCAACCTATAAGGCAATCTAGCTGCCTTATGGGCTGCTCTATTACACTCTCTTTTAACCCAATCAAAGGAAAAACTACTAAAAGCTGACTGCTATCCAGTTTAATTCAATAAAGATTGAAGATTATCAACAACAAAAAAAAGTATAAGAATGTTAGGTAGAGATTATGGAAAAATGATTACGGAAAAATTGAATAATAAAGAATAAATTACTATTATTTCTTTAATATCGAAAGTAGAAGAATGAAAAAGTAGTAATAATGTTGTATTTTTCTTCTCAATGTCATTTTCTATCTTTTTTTTCTTTTCAATTTGAAAGGGGTAAAAATTTAGAATTTGGTGAAAAACTCAATCCACCTTCATTTTCTTTCTATCCTTTTCCTCTCCCTTTTCTTCCCAACTACGTACTAATGTTATCTCCGTTGTGCAAGACCAAGTTTGCCATAGCCAAGTAGTCTCACCCAATCTGCCCTTGATCAAGTGAAAAGGAGAAAAAGAAAAAAACAGGAATAGCATGACTCCAAAGGCCTTTGCAATCTTATGTAAAGGGTGTTGGTTTGAACGATGAACAAAACTGAATTAAGGGGCCAAAATAATACCAAATTGATCCCATTTTGGTTGATGAAATGTATTATAATCCTATGAAAAACATATTTCATGATTATTAGGGTAGAGATCTACCCAATTTCACAACATGTTAAGTTGTCAAGTTGTGATTAGAATAACATTACTTTTACATGGAGCCATCACTGATACTATTTTTTATTATACATCAATTACAACTTAACATTTTAGCATATTGTGAAATTAGGTGTGAATTTGGGCATGTTCCTAGAATTATAATTTTCACATTATTTGGAATTGTGTGTAGATATGATTATAAAAGTGTTATGTGTAACAATTACATGCAAAGATTAGGTGAGAGGGGTGTTATCTCTCTCTTAGTTGATTTGCATATGAATCTAGCCACATTTTTTTTCACTTGTCTTCTTTGCTTTTAGATTTTCTCTTCTTTAAAATTTATTTATGAATAAAACAAGAATTCATATTCTAGAATTAAGGGCTCCATCTCTCTCTCTCTCTCTCTCTCTCTCTCTCTCTCCATCACTTTATGAAATTCCATTAATACATTTTAGGTAGATTTCATGGAAGTCTTCAAAGACTATTAGAATTGATTCAAATTCTTAAATTTGAAATTTGACCTATATTTAATATTTATACATTTAAAAGTCAGTTGATTTCCTCAAACGAACAATCAATCACAATTGATAGCAATCCTTTTAACAATTTGGCCCATTATGGGAATGGGGCTCGTTGTGAAATGCAATTGAGCCCTCTTCCTTTCCCAAATATCTGAATTTACAATGTTACTCAGACATTTGGGTCTATATTGTAATACTTGTTTGATTTTTTTTTTTTTTTTGGAGAAAAAACAAGCTAAAGTCCTTTTCAATCTTGCAAACCACAGCTAGGTATCATTTTGTACTGGATTCAAGAGTTCCCTTGCTTCATCAATAACTCTTAAGAAATTATTAACTTTTATAATAAGTATCTATCTTTACTTGTTCTCAGCTTCCTATGATTGTTTTGGCTTTAGCATCCTGTGATTGACCATGACCAAGTCAGCACATCGACCAACCATATTTATGTGGCTACAATTTTTGATAAGGGCTCTACATATATGTGTGACTTAACACCAAAATAAACAGCAATAAATCGTTGTTATCACCAAAAAAAAAAAAAAGATAATAGGACCAATGAAAATATAAATTATCCACACAAAAAAAAAAAAAAAAAAAAAAAAAATCGTTTTCCAATTATCCTTGCAACAAATAAGACTCTGATGTCAGTGATATGGACACCTTGGATCACAATCTTGGTGACAGTTTTTAGAGGAAATTAAAGCTTATACTTCTAGCTACAGCCTTATCTTATCTAAAATCTCTTAAATAAAAATAAAAATTAGGGTAATTTTCAATAATGGAAATCCCATCCAAATTAACAATCTTTTATTGTCAACTGGGTCCACACTCCCACACTTAAATTTCCTCATGTAAATTATTTGTCGCAAGAAGTTTAGTTTTATAATAATTAATATATATAAAAAGGTTCTTCTAAGTCCAATCCTATGATGATGTAAATTACTCTATTAAGTGACACTTATCAGCCATTCTTGACTGAGTACACAAGGTACTAAGTCAAGTAATGCATGCCTACACAGTAGCGACTTTCAACTCGGTTAAACTGTGTCAAACTCAACAAGGTTCGACAACTTTGACTCAATCATACCGTGTTGTGTCTTGTTCAGTTTGTCTTCATAAAGTTGCTCTATAGAATACAACTTCTAACATATATGGGAAACAAAGAATTGACCATAATCTGTATCAAATTTATTGCACCTTGTACATTGAATCATTGATGCCAATTTTTGGCTTTCGTGTCCTCTGATTACTTACTTGAAGAGTTGTTAAGGACCTATAATAGTAGTTCCCAATTATTATTCTAATCATTTCCCATCATCAAAAAAAAAAAAAAAAAATCATTTCCCATCATTTCCATATTAGTAAGAAAACCCAAATCTATAATAAGGCTTTAAAAAAGAAATGTTAGATTGCAATTTACAAAAGGGTCAAAGTTCATGCGAAAGTTAAATGGACATTTTCTGTTAAGTTGTTTAAGGCGAGGCAGCTTCCTAATCAAAGTCTTTAAATGGTAATTTCATTATCTTCCGCTTTGTAGTTAAAGATGCAGACAGTAATCATGGCCAAAGTAGCAAAGTATTTGGCTTATCACATCACTTATGGTTTTTAACAAACATTACTTTTCTTAAGTAGTAATTTGATGAGGAGAGGTGTTATATGCCTTGCATATTATGCACTGGAAAACAACTTTAGAATCGCTCTCAATGAAGATGAAATCAAAGATATAAATTATGTTATCAAGTGTAGTGTACATGTTATCATGTTATGCAAAACATAAATTAATAAACATCTAAAACAAAAATATTGGGCCAATGGTCTTTGGGTAAAGTAGCAATGTAGTTCCTTAATAAACATGTTATCATGTTCTTATTATATCATGATAACAGTGTAGTGTACATGTTATCATGTTATGCAAATCATAAATTAATAAAAATCTTAAACAAAAATATTAGGCCAAAGATCTTTAGGTAAAGCAGCAATCTAATTCCTTATGGTGACTTATCAAAGTCTAAATCAAAGTCTAATCAATTACTTTTGAAGATGATTGATGTTGATTCCTCTTCTTAGTGGATTTAGAAGAAGCTGAAGTAGATCTGTAGATTGGTGAAGAATGAATTGAGGTTTCAGAAGATTGAATGGGTATATTGCAATAATTCCATTATGATAAGGTTTGTACAATAGTGCATAGGTAAAGTTCTAAAATTAGGCAAATAAACTAATAAAGAACAATATACTAGATTTTTATGTGAGTGCAATATACTTGATTTAGTTATGTATATTTTTCACAATTTTATTAATTTATTTTAAATTTTAAGTTTATAACAAAAGACATGTTTAGTTATATTTTATATATTGCTATAAAGCATACTTTGAGAAGCAAATTGATCAAACTAACAATGTTGGTGGTCCCTTTGTGGATAACTGCTGTGTATTATATTCTGATATGTGTAACATTATTATATATTTTTTTTTATATTATGATATCGCTATCACTTAATATTTTTATTTCTATTTATATCTAATATAAAATAAAAGTTTTAATTTTTTGTTAACTTCCTCAAATAGTATTGCATAAGTTTTTTAGAGTTCACATTTTTCAAGGTCATCATTATAAGATATATATATATATATATATATATATATATAATTTGGTCTTAGAATTACAAATAGTTTAAAAATATTTTAGTTAATTAATTGAAATTCACCATCTTTTTTAATAAAACAACCGAACACTAATCAGATTAAATAATCTCAATCTCTTTCTCTTAATGGAAATAAAATTTGAATTGTGAAATTGACTATTTCTATTTGAAGTGAAATGCAGAATATCATGTGTGGGGCCCAATAATTTATGGGCCAGGCCCATTTGCTCGTGGAGAGTCCGAAGGCCCAAGCCGAGGAGAGCTATGGACTAAGCCCGATAATAGAGAGCACCAAACAGTTTTGGGATACAGCCGAGGACAGTTCAGTCCTCGGCAGATCCAAAATCCCACCAAAAAAAGAAAGGGTAAAACTGGTATAGGACTAAAACTTGAAAGAAGATCTAAAATATCTTGGGAAAGTTATCCTTACTACCCTTCCCAGATAAGGCTCTGCACCTAACAGAGCCGTATTCTTCAGCTTTATCAACCATCCCCAACAATTCTGAGATTAGACTGATGGGACAAATATCAGTCTTGTAAAGGTTAACCCTACACGTGGACGAAGGACAGCGAACGCAGGCTAGTATAAAAGAAAAAGTAAGTGAGCCAAGGAGGGGGCTCTCGATCCCACCTCAAGAAGAGACTCCATGGGGGAAAACACCGGAACAACTCATGCAGATCAGAGAAGAAAAACCCACCGTTGGGGAACCGGAGTAGGACCTTAACGCTCCTCGGATCAAGTCTGAGGAGTCCAACCCCATGGGATGCGACACTATAGGGCTTAAATGTTCAAATCCAACTCCTCTTTCTATATGAATTCCTCTAAAATCAAGACCGGAACATCGCCCCGTGCCCAACGGCTAGCTTTTCAAGCCCACTCTCTACAAATCATATTGTGAGGGATCTTTCATGTGCGAGCCCAACATCCTTATTGGGTCTCAACAGAATCGTGTCCTTACATCATGCTTTTACTAAAAAATTCTAATTAAAGTAGGCTTGATATTCTTTAAACCTTTTCTTATTAAATTAGGTATGTTCTTTTCTATAAATCTCTAATTAGAATTTTATTTAGTTTATAAAAAAAATTGAATTTTTCTTTATTAATTAAATATTTAGAATGTGTAAACATTTTTTTTTTTTTTTAATTTTCTCATGCATTATATAAGTTAACTAATCTAATAATATATTTAAAAATATTAGAAGCCTTGGGCATTTAGTTGGCTGTTTTTTATACTACCACGTAAATGTTTGAAAGCTTGCAATTTTCTATAGCATCACTATTATATATAATTTTTTTATTTTGTTTTGTTACATGTTAGTTTAAAACAATTAGAACTCACGATTATACTAGAATAGACCAACTCAACACTATACAAACTCTAATTAAGTTAAATTACATATTTTCTATAAATTATTTTGTAGGGTCTCGTTTCTCAATCCCTTTCCCACACGGTGTGCGAGATCTTGGGCTGGCAGGCCCAATACAATGAATTTGTAGAGAGTGGGCTGAAAAGCTAAGCCTTGGTGGACGGACAACTGTTAATCATGGTGTTCATAGCGATCGCACAGAGATGAACTGAGCTTATTCAAGGAGATTTTCTCCTCGGCGCAGTTTGGGTGGCCCCTGTTCTTAGGCCTGGAGCGAGAGTCCCCCTTTCTGGACTGCTTCTTCCTCCTTTTATACTAGCTTTTTCCCTCCCTTGAGCGTCCACGTGTAGGTTTAGCTTCTTAAGGCTGATACTTGTCCCATCAGCCCATACCCAAAGTGGTTAGGGGTGGTTGTAAAAGCTGAAAAGCATGGCTCTATCAAGTGCAGAGTACTTAATTGCAGTAATGACAGCATTTTCCTTGTTCTTTGTCGTTTTAGTACTTTTCCTGTTCGACGAAATGACCCGGAGTGTCATCATCAGGGCCGAGTTGCTCCCTTTGTCCTCGGCTACATTTATGGCCGAGGAGGGTCCTTTCCATGGCCGAGGAGGATCCTTCTCATGGAAAGGGGTGGGCCTTCCTCGGATCGAGCCCTGGGCCCAACGTAGACACTGACATGGGATTCCCGGTTTTATACCCCCCACATATTTAATTGTAATTTTTATTATGTATCATTTATAAACATTTTGGATAATTGCTATAGTCCCTTTTGCGAATTAGCCACTAGTTGTATAGTATTAATATTAATATTATAAATACTCACTATATATATATATATATATGAGTTTAAGTTACACATGATGTAACTTTAATCAATATTATATCATTCAATATATCTTTATTGGATGCAAATTTTGACAAATCCATCATTGAATTATATTATCTTTGTATATTCTTATTTCTTGCAAAATTTTAAAACAATCAAATATCAATAATTAGGTCATCGATCAAATATTTAAAGTGCAAGTTTCTGTTATTTAAAATTATGCACGAAAGAAGAGTTTATCATGAAATAGTAAATAATGTCCAAACAGTATTTTTTGGCATGCATGTTAAGAATATTGAGAGTATGTAATCTAACGGTTCAATTTCCAAATTATTTATTCAATAAAAGGTTATAGGTGGTGCAATATATATATATATAGAGAGAGAGAGAGAGAGAGTTTTATGCAACCTAGATTTCATTAATTTTTATATAACTCATTATGTGACGGTAAAAAAATTATGTGACTAAATATGAACTTTTTTTTTTTTTTTTTGATAATGAATGGTCTCTTCAATTGCTATATAATGAGTTGTAAGAAGGTTTTTTTTTTTTTTTTTTTTAATAGAAGTTGTAAGAAGATAACTTCAAACAAATTTGGAATCGTTATATATAGGTCATTTAATTATGGTAAATTTTTTTTGGTATGTGTTGTACTTATCTAATTGTAACTGTTAACATAATAATAAATAATGATATTGCATTTTGTGTATATAATTTATAACAATAAAAATGAATGATTAAGCCTTCAAAATAAACAAATAATATTAAATAGAAAAATAATACATAAAAAAGTGTCTATCATAAAAAACTTTCTTATTTTTTTTTTTTTTAGAAACAAACTAACGGCTAAATATACACACATTTACACTTTCTTACCAAACTCAAACACATTACTTAATTTTCTTTTATATATATATAAAAGAAATTGAGTCATTTCAAAAGGAAAATCATAGTAACATGAGTTGATTATCCTTATTTAATGGCCCCGACGACATACGTGGATCTTTTTTTCTTTCTTTTTTTGAGAAGAGCACATACGAGGATCTAAAACTACTAGAGCAGGAACCTCAAGATCTAGAGGTAGCAAGAAGTAAACGTAAACAAAACATTGTAAAAAATTTCATCAAAAAAAAAAAAAAATTGTAAAATCTTACTAGGGTAAAATACAATCAATACGGCTCAGACTTAGTTAATGTCAAGTAGGTCAAAGATAATTTAAAAAATAATCAATTTAATTTCTAAATTATATGCTCTTAAAAATGAAATTGTTGCATTTACTATTTAACATATGGTTCAATACCAAGTCGGTTAACCAAAAGAAAAAAAAAATACCAAGTCGGTTAGTTCTGAACTGTCTGACTGTATTTTATCCAATCTGATAATTTTTTTTTTTAAATTGTTAAATTATCAAAAATCTATGATTATCCTATACAAAACGTAGATTTTTTTTCAAGTGGGCCCCTTCCAACTCTCTTACGCCACGTTTATAATTATAACCAAACACTCAGTTGCTCTTGCCTCCCAAAACGCAAAAAAATAAAAATAAAAAACAAAAAAAAACGAAGATTATTATTAATTAGGATAAAATAAAAAGGTTGAGTAAAATAAACAGTTTATAAAAGGGTTTATATGCAATCATTCTCATCATTTCATATATATTTTTCTGTTTTAAGCGCTCTCTCTCTCTCTCTCTTTGCTTATATATCCCCCCCAACTTTCCTCTTACTCCATTTTCTCTCTCCCTCCCTCGCCGGGACCCACCTCGTCCGATCAACTCGCCGGCATTCCGGCGATCCGACTCGGATGATTCGCCACTTCGATCCTCCCAACGTTAAACTCTGATTCCAACCAAATCCTAAACCATAACAAAATCAAAAAAAAAAAAAAAAAAAACCCCACGGCACAAACAAAAACAAAAACAAAAAAACAATTCCTGTTCTCAGACACTCAGATCCACAGCTCACAGCAAATTTGATTTTGAGAAATGATTCCCTGCATCCCGATCCATTATCATTCCCTGCAATCACCACCCTTCAATTTGATCCACCACTGATTTTTTTTTTTTTTTTTTTTTAATTTTTAGTTTTAGTTTTAGTTTTAGGGTTAGGGTTTCGTGTTCGTGTTTTTTCAAAGCTGAGAAAACAATGTTGAAGAAAATCATAAAAGGAAGTCACCGAAAGCCATCCAAATCCGACTCCAACGACCCGGGTTCCATATTCGGTTATGGCCAACCGGTGACCCGAAATTCCGGGTCGGTCTCAACAGCCAATGTGGTCGTTAACCATGCTTCTCGTGCGGGCCCACCGCCGTCTCCGAACTCATCTGGGCCCGGCCCAATTTCTTCGATGGGCCTTGGCCCGCCTCCGTCCGGACCCGTGGATCCTCTCCCGTTGTTCCGAGACGTGCCCGTATCGGAGCGACAAAGCTTGTTCATCCGAAAACTTCAAATCTGTTGCTTCCAATTCGATTTCTCCGACACGCTCAAATCGGCGAGAGAGAAAGAGATCAAGAGGCAATCGCTCATGGAGCTCGTCGATTTCATACAGTCCGGTTCGGGAAAAATCACCGAAACTTGCCAAGAGGAAATGATTCGGATGGTATCGGTCAACGTTTTCCGGTGCTTGCCGCCGGCTTCGCACGAAAACACCGGTCAAGAATCCGCCGATCCCGAAGAAGAAGAGCCGTATCTCGAACCCTGTTGGCCACACTTGCAGCTCGTGTACGAGCTCTTGTTAAGATACGTCGTTTCGTCCGATACCGATACGAAAGTCGCCAAGCGATATATCGACCATTCCTTCGTGTTAAAGCTTCTGGACTTGTTCGACTCCGAAGACCCACGTGAGAGGGAGTATTTGAAAACCATTCTGCATAGGATTTATGGGAAGTTTATGGTTCATCGACCCTTTATCCGAAAAGCGATAAACAACATATTTTATCGGTTTATATATGAGACCGAGAGGCATAGTGGTATCGGCGAGCTTTTGGAGATTCTAGGGAGTATAATCAATGGTTTTGCACTGCCAATGAAGGAGGAGCATAAGTTGTTTTTGGTTCGGGCGCTTATACCTCTCCATAAGCCGAAACCGATTGCAATGTACCATCAGCAATTGTCTTATTGTATTACTCAGTTTGTGGAGAAAGATTATAAGCTCGCTGACACGGTTATAAGGGGTTTGTTGAAGTATTGGCCTGTTACTAATTGCCAGAAGGAAGTTCTCTTTCTTGGAGAACTTGAGGAAGTGCTGGAAGCCACGCAATCCGCCGAGTTTCAGCGCTGTATGGTTCCCCTTTTCAGACAGATTGCACGGTGCCTCAATAGCTCTCATTTTCAGGTTTGTGAAATTTTGGATAGAATTTGTTGTTTATTAGAGCTAAACCTGTGAACTATCTGTTTTTGTTTGAGTCAAATGGTTGCTAATGATTGCTTTTGTTGTTTTTCACATTTTGGGAATATGTTATGTTGACTGGTTTTGTAAATTTTCCTTTTAGTTGTTCACTTTGTTGTGCCACTGGTGTTTGCAATCTTGAAACTTTGCATTTAGAATAGCCTCTTTATATGGAATTTTCGTCAAATGGGATTGTTGGTGTTTGAGGGAGGTGCTGGAATGTGATGTGATATATTCATTGCATTCTCTCTCACTATTAATGGTCATAAGCTCATATAGCAAGTATTTAATCCTGGCGCAAAGGTGCTTCTGGTGTTTTTACGAAAATTCTGCCTTTTTAAGAACGCTATATCAATTACCTGACTGTCCAGTGCCCTTTTTAATCTACTAATGGGTTTGCCTTGACTGTTCTTAGAGTCATTTCTTACATTTTTCTTTTACCATTTTCTGCAATTTCCACTTGTTGCCTTTTTCATTTCTTAATCGCTTCATCTTGGAGTCAAAAAGAGACATTTTGAAATGATCCAAGCATTGCCAACTTCAATTGAATTTCAATCTGTGATTAGTGGTTTTCTTATATTTTTATATGGTTTAACTAGTTGATAGTTCTGAGTATCTAGTGGTTTACGTGTTGACTTGATTTCTAATGGCCAAGTTTTGTTCATTCAATTACATCATGAACCTGTCAAAGAACCTAGTCAATCCATGTCTGAGGTCACAAACTTGTTTGTTCATTGTTTTATTTCTTGCTTTCTTTCAATGTCTTGGATAAGTGCAATTTTAAAACATGTTTGAAGAAGGGACTAATAATGGTCATAGGCTCATATGGCAAGTATTTTATCTTGGCAAACAAGTGCTTCTGGTCATTTTAGGAACATTATATCAATCACTTCACTGTCCAGTGCTTTTATTTATATACTAGTGGGACTGCCTTGACTGTTCTTAGAGCCAATTCTTACCTTTTTCTGCAGTCTCCACTTATTGCCCTTTTCATTTCATAATTACTTCATCCTGGAGTCATAAGAGATATTCTTAAATGATCCGAGCATGCCAACTTCAATTGAATTACAATCAGTGATTAGTGGTTTACTTATATTTTTATATGGTTTAACTAGTTGATAATTTTGAGTATCTAGCGGTTTATATGTTGACTTGATATTCAATGGCCAAGTCTTGTTCATTGAGTTATTTCACGAACTGTCAAAGAACATAGGCAATCCATATCTGAGGTCACAAACTTGTTTGTTCATTGAGTTATTTCATGCTTTCTTACAATGTCTCGGATAAGTGCATTTTTAAACATGTTTAAAAAGGGAACTAAAGTGACCATGTTGGGACACCTAGGGAGTTATTTGGGGAGTGTTGATTTGGAGAACAAGGTGTAGTTAAGAACTTTTTTTTGGTCAGTGATAGATTATCTTGAAATGATAAACCCAAGGGGTTGCACAATTGGCTGGGGATCATGACTTATAATTCAGAGGTTGCTAGTTTGAGTCTCTTGTTGCCCTTTCCCTTAGTGTTATCAGAAAAAGAAAAAAGATATCATCTTGAAATGAAAAATATGTACAAGTGTGTGCATATCTATGTGTGTGTGTTAGAGAGAGAGGGAGAGGGAGAGAGAGAGAGAGAGAGAGAGAGAGAGCTCCATACTATGTTTAAAAATAATATTTAAAGGAAATACCAACTTGCTTGAAGGAAATCTTACCTAGTTTGAGATGATGATTGTAATTTGTCAATCAATAGGTCAACAGGTTACTTCACACAATCTAACTTTTGAGGCATGATCATTAATTCCTGTTTGCTAGAAACTTTACCCATGATATCTTTGATTCTTATATCCTGATCTCATGGTAAGGCAACAGCCAAAATGATGGTTGGAAGTAGTTTAAGGTGTTTCTACTTTTCCATTTCTGTGCAATCTTCATTCAAGTCAAGAATGGAGTATGGGGCTTTCCCATTTCTGTTCAACGGAGGGTGATTAATGCATTATTGAGAAAGAGTGACTTTGGATAGAGACTATGATTTCAAATTGAGAAATAACATTAATACAAGTAGTAAAAAATTGGCATGTCTATTAAGGAAATAACAGAGCGTGATTTCAGATAGAATAGAATGATGGAAAAAAATATATGTGGTCAACCTTGACTAGTTTCTTGAGGATCCATAGCTGACTCCAAAACTCTGGTACTAAGGCTTGGTTGTTGTTATTGTTGGCTCCATCAATGTCAGTGGTTTATAATAAACCCTGTGAAATTTGCTTTACAATTTGCTCAGGATCAAATAGCCCAAAAGTTACTCTTTTGTCCTCGGACAGATTTCCTTGCAACATCCTTTTCTTGAAACAATTGGTGCTCTATTAAGGTTGCATCCATAATCAGGTAGTTACAGCCACACTGCCAAATGTTGGATAGATGAAGTATAGGTGTTGCCAGCTGGAAGTAGGGGAAAAGGATGGGGAAAAAATTCCATAAGGTCATGCTGTCATGCCTTACCCTGCGAATGTGTGTTATGTATGCTTGCTGCCTGTTTGGTTAAGCTTATTTTCATAGTTAAAGAGAATAACTCTTCAAAGCGTCACCTTTTTTAAGGTATGCCAATACTTTAACACAATAAACAAAATAAACTGATAAAAAGAAGCTCATCCAAACGCACACTACTGCAGTTTTTTTTTAGTTAAAGAACAATTATGTAGGGGGGAGCTGGAGGCAATCATCATTTGGAATTATTTAGTGGGTTTCATGATATATGGTGAACTTCGTCCTGCATTTTTGTTCTTGATTACAAAATTATGTGTTCATGTCATTGAGGCAGTCCTCTGAAGGAGGATTTATTTATTTTTTTGGGAACCATTGTGTTGCTTGGAGTACATATCTTCTTGTCATAAGATTGCACTCTAATCCTTTAATTTACCAGCCTTTTTTGGATTGGCCTTAGAAGTTGACAAGTTGTTCAGATATAGAATCACCTTTATAAACATTCTTTGATTTCTTTCTCATGCTCAGTATAAAATAACCTCTTTTACTATCAATAAAGCATAAAATGTCATTTCTTTCAAGCTTTTTGCTTAGGAACACTCGTATTGCAGGTTGCAGAACGAGCCCTCTTTTTGTGGAATAATGAGCACATTGTGAGCTTAATAGCCCAGAATCGGAGTGTCATACTACCAATTATATTTGAGGCATTGGAGAAGAATATTCAGAGTCACTGGAATCAGGCAGTACACGGGCTGACTGTCAATGTTCGGAAAATGTTCTTGGAAATGGATGCTGAGTTGTTTGATGAGTGCCAGAGGCAGCATGCAGAGAGAGAGGCCAGGGCCAGAGAGATGGACGAACAACGGGAATTGACATGGAAGAAACTGGCCGATGTGGCTGCACAGAGAGGGGGAGAGGATATGATTACGGTGTAATGATTACGCAGGATTAGTTGGACCACAATGGAAAAATGATGCGGAGGGATGGAAGATCATGAATCTGATCCTCTCCATTTTGGTGGGTATTCTTTTTCATATTTTTTGTTCACATTTTATTTTTTGATCTCAATCCGATCATTGAAGATATCGGAAGAAGAAGAAGCAGCGATAAAAATGTAATTTAAATGTATGGAATTTGTTAGGTATATGCTGTTGTTAAGAATGATTTGTGAAATATAATTTGTATTCTTTTTTACCTTTTTTGTTCCTCTAGAAAGAGAAATATGAATCTTTTTGTTTGTACTTTCATGAAATTATGAATAGGACTTAAATTGTCTACATTAGATACATAAAATTATTCAAAATTCAGCTGGAGGGGATTTTTTCTTTGTGTTGTTTGTTGAATATATGACATTTGCAAAAGAGGATATAATTCAAGTTCACTGTTCACGGGCATTTTGCCATGCTAGTTTATTTATTTAACTTTTTTGGTATTCATAAATTATATGAAGACGATGCTTTGTCTGTGAAGAACTAACTACTTGGCAATCCTCACTTCTCAGTGCTGTGTGCCCTTTTTTGAGTTATTGTTATCTAGATCTTGTGGATCGTCGAGCTTGCACGTGTTGCTATAATTTTGAGAAATTTCAAATTTGTTGAAATTCAAGGTGAGTTCGTAATCCATCGATTTCTATCCTTCATTTTTTTGAGGTGGGTTGTATGGCAAATCTCAAACAGCTGGGTCTATTGCACGTGAATTTTTTTTTTTTTTTTTCCTGGCACGAGTATAGACACTCAATGGGAGCACGGACTTCACTCTTCATATTGCACGTGAATTATATATATATATATATATATATATATATATAATTATTATGAATTTTACAAATTATATCCTGTAATTTTACATAAAATTCAATTCAGTCCTATAATTTTCACTTTTATTTGATAAAGTTTCTCTTTCTAATTTCGAGACTCCTAACTTAAGAGTGATATTGTTTTGGAAATTCAAATACTACCAAAACTACACTATTTTGGGATGCTTAACAGCAACTTCACTAACAAAAGTGGACAGAAAGGAATAGAGTTTCTAGGATTTGAATGAACAAATCATAAGTTATAGGATTGACTTTATTTAACTAAGTTAGAAATGTTAATTTGTAATTTAACATTTTTATTAAAAAAAAATAGTGAAATGTGAGGTGAGAATTTTCTTCTTAATTTAAGGGTACATTTTATCTAAAAAATAAAAGGTACTGTGAACATGTATTCCCATTTTCATGTTCTCTGCTTCTTGTGATCTTGTCTCTTGTTGATGAATTCTAAAATTGGCATTCACAGCTTTTTACTAGTTGGATGTTTAGTTTTTAATTGGGAACCTCTCCAACCTTTTCTTTTTGGGCATGTCTTTTGGCAAAAATTGGTATGGGTCTTATCTTATGGCTAGTTTCATAAGCGAAAAAATAAGAATATATATATATATAGAGAGAGAGAGAGAGAGAGAGAGAGAGAGAGAGAGAGAATTGCCCAACATAACCCAAAATAAACAATCAAACAAAAAAGAAAGTAAACCTCAAAAAAAAAAAAAAACTAATAGGTGTCCAAAGTATTTCTTAATGGTTATAGCGTCAGCCAGTTTGTTCGCACATCCATTTGCTTTGCAATATAGTTCAATGGAGACTTGTTAAGGTCTGGCATAAGCGTCTGCAATCAATGATCAAGCTAGTTAAATCATGAGGAAAATACAAAAATAAAATTGTTAACCAATTGGTTGCTAATAATGAGTCAATCTCCAATACTACTGTGTTGTAGCCCATGTTGCATAGCCGTTGAAGTCCAAAATAAATAACCCATAGTTCTATATTGATGATAATCTATGAAATTACTAGATTAAGTGCAAAATCTTTATCCGTCTTCTTGATTTGTAAACCCCCCCCCCCCCCCCCCCCCCCGGCCCTTTTTTTTGGGGCAAATCTAGATAGCATGAATAGAATTAACAACAGCAAAATTTAGAGGACTGTGCCTCTTATAATACAAACCCACATTGTCATAAAACAAAAGCAAACATAGGTCCACATGCGAATTATCAAAATATATAATCTCTTTATCTAGAATTGGACATTTTCTGGCTAAAGTATCAGCACACTTGTTTACTTTACGGAAACAGTGACTCATCTTCATTTGAGGAATCTAGCTAATAAGGGTCTTGTAATCCAAGATAAGAGAAGCATAATGTAAACTACTACTATACTCCTCAATTATCCAACCAAACACAATTTTAGCATCTATTTCAATTTCCACTGCCCCAAGATTTAAATTTCTACACATTATTAACCCTTCCCTTAGAGCTCGTAACTCTGCATCAACACTGGTAGAGACCCCAATAAAACGAGTGAAGCTTTTTATCCAAGCTCTATTATGGTCTTGGATAAGGCCCTCCTCTTTAGCCAAACCCGGATTGCCCAAGGACCCATCCGTATTCAACTTAACCTAGCCAATTTCAGGTTTATTCCACCTGACCTTAATGACCTGAATTCAACTTAATGACTTAATTTTTTTTTTTTTTTTTGGTCCCTTATATTTAGCTGAATCCAATGAGCCTTTTGCATTGCTATTAGTATTTAATTCTATTCAGAGTGTTTTTGTTGACCATCTGGTTGCCGATAACAAGTCAATTTCCAATACTATAGTTTTGTGTCCAATGTTTCATAGTAGTTGAACTTGAAGTTACTCTGATAGGCCTATACAGCTATACTACCCTTTTTTTCCCTTATAATTTTTTGTTGAAGTTCAAAATAAGTAGTCCACCCTTCTACATTTATGATACTCCATGAAATTATAAGGTTAAGAGCAAAATCCTTTATCCATAGTCTTGTATCATCCTTTGTCATGCCCCCCGCTTCTCCTGAACGTGATGAGCTTTTTGCAATACCATCAAAGTTTATCCAAGATTTTTGGTAGTGATTTCTAAGTAAATGTAATAATCCTATGTAATTTTGGGTGTTTGATTTGATAAAACCATTAGCTCTCTCTCTCTCTCAATTAATTCAAACTCTCTCTAATTAATGTTATAGATTAAAATCTAGGGTAAAATATAGTAATTACCCCTAAGATTTGGGATAATACTAACCATATCCAACATATTTAAAATTTGATAAATATGGCTCCTATATATGTAATACCGTTTATCACTCTTAACTCTTTGTTTTAACCGCTTGACTAATAAATGACGTTATAGCTAACTTATATGAAGATCAGTCAAATCGTTACAACTAACATAAACAAATTTATTAACTGTTTATTTGTATTTAGAGACCAAATTTATCAATTTTAAAATGTCTTGAACTTGATTGTCATTAGCCCAATCCTCAAGAACAATTTGTTGTATATTTTTACCCTAAAATCTATCATAGATCATAAATCTATCATGACTGTTTTCCAAAAAGAGGACAGTAGGAAGGTAAAACTAAAAAGAATATAAGTTGGGAAGATCCCTTTGGTGCCCAAGTCAAAGTCATTTCATTACTCATCAGCCATTCACACAAGAAACCTTTTATACCAATTCCGTCCACAAAAACAACATTCCCATAATCTTTGCTCGTTAAAATCTTTATAGCATGAATACAAATCACAAAATCCCCAGCTTGCTTCAAAATCCTAATCTCGCAAACCTTGTCACCTTCCTCATCTCCTCTACACTCCACTCCTTCATTCCTTTCCATATCTTCTAATTCTATCACTCTCTCTCTCTCACAAAAACACATAAACCTCTCAAAAGTCCCACACCAAGTTTTTTAGCAACGAAAGCCTAAAGCGTACATCTGTCCAAAAAAGGAGGAGCAACCTCATTTTTTTGGTAAATCCAGATAGTATTAACGAACAGAATTAACAACAACAAAATTCAGAGGACTATGCTTCTTATGATACAAACTCACATTGTCATAAAACAAAAACAAACATAAGTCCACAGGTGGATTATCCAAATATATAATCTCCTGATCTAGATTTGGACCTTTTCTGGCTAAAGCATCAGCATACTTATTTGCTTTATGGAAAAAGGGACTCATCTTCATTTGAAGAATCTAGCTGATGAGGGTCCTGCAATCCAAGATAAGAGAAACATGATATAAATTACTACTATACTCCTCAATTATCCAACCAAACACAATTTTAGCATCTATTTCAATTTCCACTGCCCCAAGATTTAAATTCTTACACATTATTAACCCTTCCCTTAGGGCCCATAGCTCTGCATCAACACGGTAGAGACCCCAATAAAACGAGTGAAGCTTTTTATCCAAGCCCCATTATGGTCTTGGATAACACCCCCCCCTCTATTAGCCAAACCCGGATTGCCCAAATACCCATCCCTATTCAACTTAACCTAGCCAATTTCAGGTTTATTCCACCTGACCTTAATGACCTGAATTCAACTTGATTTGTCCCTTATATTTAGCTGAATCCAATGAGCCTCTTGCATTACTATTAGTATTTAATTCTATTCATAATGTATTTGTTGACCATCTGGTTGCCAATAGCAAGTCAATTTCCAATACTATTATTTGTATCCAATGTTTCGTAGTGGTTGAACTTGAAGTTACTCTGATAGGCCTATACAGCTATACTACCCTTTTTTTCCCTTATAATTTTTTGTTGAAGTTCAAAATAAGTAGCCCACCCTTCTACATTTATGATACTCCAAGAAATTATAAGGTTAAGAGCAAAATCCTTTATCCATAGTCTTGTATCATCCTTTGTCATGCCCCTGCTTCTCCTGAACATGATGAGCTTTTTGCAATACCATCAAAGTTTATCCAAGATTTTGTGCTTTCTAAGTAATTGTAATAATCCTATGTAATTTTGGGTGTTTGATTAGATAAAACCATTAGCTCTCTCTCTCTCTCTCAATTAATTCAAACTCTCTCTATATCAAAAATTAATGTTATAGATTAAAATCTAGGGTAAAATATAGTAATTACCCCTAAGATTTGGGATAATGTTAACCATATCCAACATATTTAAAATTTGATATATTTGGCTCCAAAGTACGTAACACCGTTTATCACTTTAACTTTTTGTTTTGACCGCTTGACTAATAAATAACGTTATAGTTAACTTATATGAAGATCAGTCAAATCGTTACAGCTAACATAAACAAATTTATTATGTTTATTTGTATTTAGAGACCAAATTTATCAATTTTAAAATGTCCTGAACTTGATTTTCATTAGCCCAATCCTCAATAACAAGTTGTTGTATATTTTTACCCTAAAATCTATCATAGATCATAAATCTTATCCTACCAATTAAAATCTGTCTTCGAATGTTTTTCCAAAAAGAGGACAGAAGGAAGGTAAAACTGAAACTAAAAAGAATATTAGTTGGGAAGATCCCTTTGGTGCCCAAGTCAAAGTCATTTCATTACTCACTAGCCATTCACACAACAAGCCTTTTATACCAATTCCGTCCACAAAAACAACATTCCCATAATCTTGCTCGTTAAAATCTTTATAGCACAAATACTAATCACAAAAACCCCAGCTTGCTTCAAAATCCTAATCTCACAAACCTTGTCACCTTCCTCATCTCCTCTACACTCCACTCCTTCATTCCGTTCCATATCTTCTAATTCTATCACTCTCTCTCTCACAAAACACATAATAAACCTCTCAAAAAGTCCCACACCAAGTTTTTTAGCAGCTATAGCCTAAAGCTTACACATGTCCAAAAAAGGAGGAGCAACCTCGCTTCAAAAGGATGCCCCATGGAGGGCCTCTCCTTCTGTTAAACCCATCCCCAAAATCCACCACTCCCCTTTGCTCCGCCTCCCCCAAACTCCTCATTCAGACTATGCTCTCTCTGTCATGAAGGTTATATTTTTTGTGTGCATATTTTAACTTGGGTGGTTTTGTTCTATAATGGGTTTTTGTTGATTTTTAAGTTTCTGGGTGTGTTTGCAGCATTCTAATCCGATAGGAAATGGGTTAGCAATGGAAGCTATTGTGGAAGCCGCGGGACCAGAGTGTATTGTTCCAGGCCAGATTACACCCATCAAATTGCTTGGTCTCAAGGTTCTTCTTTTTCATCAGAAAGCTGTCTTTTTTTTAAAAAAAAAAATTAATGTTCTTTGAATTTGAAATTTGGCGAATTTGTAAGTGGATTCTTTTAATTTTTCATTGATTCGTACATGATTGATTTTGTTTGATAAAATCTATTTTGGCATATTTATGCTATGGAGATTTTTGTAGGTACCTGTGAATGTGAAATTGCTAATAACACTAAATTCAGGCAGTTCTACAATGTATCAAGTACTAACTATCAACTGAGGCAAACGGATTTGATTGTTTTTTTTTTTTTTTTCCTATTAGCTTCTCTTAGTTGTGACAGCTTTATCTCGTTAAGGCTCTTGGTTGTGGTGAAATAATGGAATTTGTGGAAGGAACATCACAATACAACTTTGTGGTGAGCTTATCAATATGTTTACTGCGATACGCTGATACCTTAGATAGTGTGGATTTAATTGGATTAGATTGTATGAATGTTTGTTGCACTAGCATGTGTGCACAGACAGATGTATGGAATTTGGCCTTTTTGAATGCACAAACAATGGACGGTAAAACAATTCTTAAAATCATAACACTAAAATTACATAAAACTGTCATAAGTCTGAACTGATTTTAGATTACTAAAAGTGGATCTTTATTGTAAGTCTTGAAAGAAATGGTAGCTGGGATGAACACTTATATTGTGTCTTCAAGTGTTCGATACACCAAATTTGCAATAGGAAAATTGTTCTACAGGTCGTGGTTCCTAGACATGAACTCAGATGATTTGAAGGTGAAAGTATTGGAGGGGAATTATATTACTAAAGTGAGAGGCGTGAGTTGCACTATTGCTTGAGCATTCACCTTTTTCACTTTCGAAAGGAAAAATTTTAGTTATGGGACTAGATACATTTGTGCCAGGACATAATATCAATCTAGGACATATGGATTTTCCTTTGGCCCTCATCCCTCGTTGTTCTCCTTCCTCATGGTGGTTAATTACTTCTGAAAAGGAACCAGTTGTGATATCAAGTGTGTTTTCCTAGATGTTTACATTCTTTGGTAACGGCAATTTGTGCACTCTTAAAACACATTAAACCTAACTCATCCTTACACAACAGTCCCATTCATATCAACTGTAATAGAGAACTGAACTGGTCTTTATTCAAATTGTGTGCCATGCCCAGAATTTAGGACAGGAACAGGGGTTGAAAATGAGCTTAGTGCACCATGGGCAGATGTCTCCGACATGATCTGTTAGGATTGAGAATGATTTGAGAGTTTTGGTTTGTTAGTGGTAGATGTTAATAAAATGGTTGAAGGCCAAGACTGCAAGAATATTGACTTCATTAGCTTGTTTCAGTATTGGAAACTTCAGCCATGATTTCATGTTAGGTGTTGTTTTGGAAGTAGGCGGCACAATTCGACTATCTACTGGTTGTTGGTGGCTAAAGGTAGACTATTTGTGACAGACTGACGGATTTATATTAATCAGTTATCTTCATTTTGGAACACTGTTGAGCTCTCTCTCTCTCTCTCACAATAAGATAATGATTTCTTTAATGATACTTCAAAACTGATTACCTTAGGTAACTTAGTGACGCTAAAGCAAGGATAATTCTAAGAGAGAGCATTCAAACTCAATAATTAACTTGTGTGGTCTTTTGATAAAACTTTGTTTGGCTTCCAGTGGAAGTTCTCTGTTCTGTCCCTTCCTTTTGAGTTTTTGTTTAACTTATCAATTTTGATTTCTGATATTGTACTATTTGATGAAGGATTATGAATGAGTTAGGTTTATGCTTGTATCTCATCTTATCAAATGGAAGGCTGTAGTTGCTTTCAATGCTCTTTGATGTTTTGGAGGGGTATTTTCTATATCTAATGTTATGTTGGGTCTGAAATTAGCACAATTTTAGTATTTTACTCTTGTTTGCTTTAAATTTTGAAAATTGTGTTTTCTAGTTTTGCTTCTTTTTTTTTCTCGATATTTTCCTTATTGTTAATTTCTCTTCTACTTATGGACAGGTATGGCCTATAGATGTTAACCTGAAATTTTTGGAACCAGTTGGACGAGAACTCAAGTCGCTTGGGAAGGTAAATTTTCATGTTTTTAGAGTTGTTTTCTTCTTTCTCTTAACTTGTTTACTTATGTTTTTGAGGAAAAAACACACACACACACACACACTAAGCTAAGTAATAGGATGTGAACTGCCAGTGCAATTTCAGGGGACTGTAATTTGGAAAGGACTAGATCCTTTAACTGATCTGAGGATTGAAAACAAGAGTTACACATAATCCAGGAATTTCAATTGCCTTACACATTTTTGTTTTTGATAAGCTCAATTGGCTTACACATAAGGATGGTATTCTTAATTGTACTAAAAAATTTCATAAATATCAAAGACATTGTGAATGAAATTGTGTGTGTGTGTACTAGTAAATTATTATAATGTGCGCATGCTGGCAAATGCAGTTATGGTAAAGTTGGTTACTAGTCTTTCAAGTCATTTTGGTGAAAAATATAAAACTGAAATTATTTTACATTTCTTGTGAAAGATGCTTCCAACTATGAGCAGCATTTTGTAGTTATTTTCATCATTGATTTTACAGTAGATAGGCAAGTCTAACAGATACCCTTGTGCTTATCATCCATTCCTTGTGGCCATGGTCTTATGCAGTAATAGTGTAGGTTCTCATTGTTAGAAGTTTTGGTTTTTGTGTGTGTGTGTGTGTGTGTGTAGTAGTAGTAGTAGTAGTAGTTAGTTGTCAGGAGAAATAAGGCATTCAAGCTTTTGTGGATCAAACATGGAATTCTGCTTTTCCGGTAGTGTGTGACAATTAATATGGTCACTGGTTCCTTTGATGCAGTTCATGGATGATGCTGTCAACCTCATGAACAAATCATTTATAGATCGCTAGTGGCCTTTGGTTTTAAGAGGACAGTTGGCTGCACATTTCTGCTCGCAAGTTTTTGTTACTATTGTTGCAATGAGCATAAGGCTAGCCAGGCAGTATGACTGTAAATAAGATCTCAAATAAGCTGTAGATCAGTTGCGGGATAATTTATATGGCATGGTGACATTTAAAGAGGTTCTGTTTCTGCAATGTACTTTTGGCTATATATTTAATGCATGCTTTTCCCAATAGATAATCTTGAGTAAGTATGTTTACTTGTTTTTTTATTAAATCCATAAGGTTGAGTCAGGTGTAGAGTTTTCTTTAATATCCTCTTCCATTTCTAGCTTGTTTGGGAGGGGGAAAGGAAACGGAATGGAATGAATTTTTTAAGGTATATTATATTCTAATTTCTATCTATTCAACTTCGTTTGAAAGTTTAGTGGGAATAAATGGAATATTCAATCCTTTAATTAAATGGAGTTGAATTATGCTTTAATCTCTATGTTGAGAAATGGAAATTAAAAGTGAAAGGTATAATAATAAAATTAAATATTTCTTTTGTTTTCATTTACTGTTTTATGAAATCTCAAATACAAGTGAAAAAAACATCATATTCTTTTCTCTGTATTCCTTTATGATTTACTCATTCCATCCTTCCATTCTTTTATAAACCTTTAAGCGTAGTGTTAATATATGGATTGCTTATAATCTTCAAAACTGTCATCACATTCTGAAGATGACAATTCTAGTCATTTAATAAATATATTGCAATTCCAGTTATTACCGAGTTTTCTTTAAATTCTTGATGTTGTGCATCACTGGCCAATTCCAACTTCCAGAGTAAGCTCTTTGCTTGATTTGAAAGTGTCTTATGGCCCTCAAGAATGGCATTTTCCAAGATGATGTTGATGGTGTCTATTTCAATGCGAGTCCCCAAATCCTCTTGTTGTAGGTTAGTAGGTTACAGAGCATAACCAACTAGCAAGATGAAATCTTACTTGTTTCACCATACTAAAGCTGGACGATAACCTTAAAAGAAGCTCAATGATCTACCAGAAAAGGATTCTAGTACAAAAACCAGTGAGTACGTGCACAATGCACATGGTTATGCTAAGTGTGTGTATGAGCGCGTGACCAAAAATCTTTGTTTTGGGTTAAAGGGCCAGAGCATACCGCGGGACAAAAGGAAAACATGAGGGAGATGAAGCAAGATGGTCCAGGGGGAGATACTCGTTGCCACCCTAGTTTGGGCAGTTACGAGTTATAACTATGAGAATTCCTTAACTATGGTCCATGCCTCAATACAAGAGTGGACTGAGATGGTCTGAGCTCACTTCTAATCAAAGAGCATGTCTATTGTGTTTGGCGGCCTGCTAAAGAGTCTGCATCTTTTCCATGTAATTTAAAAGCTGAAGAGAAATATATCAAATATCATCTTGATCTTGGTTTTCTTTTCTACCCTCATCCCTATCCTTTCGCCTTTCTTGTTAACTATATATTTAATGGAGATTAAATTCCTTCCATTTAATAATGGGCTGACAAAGCTTATCTATAGACTTGCAAAAAGTATTAAGTGAAGTACGACGACTTTGTAACTCAATTGACACCTTTTAGTGTTTGCAACGGAGATGTCTTGGATTCAAATCCCCTTCCCCTCTTCCCATTGTAGCTATCAAATATATCAAAAGAAGAAGTGGAGAACCACTTTTGCATATAGAGCCAAAAATGGTCGTGCTGAAAGATAGAACTGGAATAAAATCATTGATAGATCCGTGGATAGTTTAATCAAGATGTTATTTGCGTGTATAAATAAGCCAGTGATAAAGTTCCCACCAACTAGTGTTGTCCACCTATGTTACCATGTAATAATTTCTGGTCTTGTCACCCTCTCTCTTTTTCCCGACTCCTTTGCCACCCAGTTCCTCATATAAAAAGATCTCAAACTCCTCTGAGTTTGTTGCAAACGACAATGGCTTTTAAAGCAACAATGCAAGGAGAGAAATTGCAGAGAGGGACTTGGCAAGAAGAGGAAGATGAGCTGCTCTCGACCTTTGTCACCCTAATGGGGGAAAGGAGGTGGGATTCCATAGCAAGGGCATCAGGTATATATGTTTTATATGAATGAACAAGACAGATTTTTGCTTGATGTCATAAACTAAGCTTATGGAGAACTTGTTCTTAATGCAGGTCTTAAGAGGAGTGGTAAGAGCTGCAGGTTCCGGTGGTTGAATTATCTTCGCCCTAATCTTAAACGTGGTCATATAAGCATCGAAGAAGAGCAGATTATTCTTCGACTGCATGAGCTATGGGGTAACAAGTAAGGTTTTTTAATTTGTTTTCCAATTTTTTAGTTAATGGAATTGGAAATCCCACATTTTAGAAATTATAAACAAGTTGAGAAATTAATATAACATAGTTGAGTCCTAATTTTTCCTATGAGTAGGTGGTCAAAGATTGCTAGAAGGTTGCCAGGAAGAACAGATAATGAGATCAAGAATTACTGGAGGACTCATTTAAGGAAGAAAGAACAAGCACAACATCAAGGTTCATGCAATGCATTTTGTTCTTCTTCATGATATTATTGCCATTGGTTTTTTCTAGATAATATGTTTTCTCCGCATTACTAACGGTTGTTTTCTCCACAGGAAACTCTTATTGTAAACTAAACAATGGTAAACAAGATTTCTTCTTTCAGAAAGGTGATATGAGTGGCCTAAACCATAACTATGAAAACCATGGGACTGCTGAGGACTTTTGTGGAACCACAGACGATTCGTTTGATGCTCTTGGGTTGTCAAATTTTTCATTGATTAGTTCTCCATATGAAACGCAATTATCAGATCCAATCTTAGAGTTTATAAATGATCAAAGTGAAATAAAACATCATGAGGGCTGTAATAGCTTAGAGTCTTGCTTTTGTTATCCGGCATTGATCCCAGATGATAGCAATATATGGGACTACGCTGGCTTCCTATGGAACATGGATTAAGCAGAAAGTTACTGTAATTAAATGTGAATATAAAGAACATTCAAAACTGTAAAACAGTCATGTTTTGTATCATGCATGACACAAACTGCATCATGAATATTGTATCTATACTTGTTTGTATAATCTAGCTACATTTGCTAAAAATCATTACTTATGTAAAGCTCAGTCTCTCTCTCTCTCTTGAAAGTTTAGGTTTTTACTTTCTTTTTTCCTTATAAATCCAAATACTTGTGGTAGGTGAACAAAATTACGCTAAGGGATTGGAAGTCAACAAAATTGTATATAGATGAGGTTTTGTAATTTTTTGGAAACCAAATAATCATTGTGGTCATAACATAATAGTGATGAGTAATGGCATATATAAGGGTGGAGGGTGCTCCTAGGTCCAATTCAACTTTCCCTAAAAGATAACCGATAGCAAAATAAAAGGTACCATTACAGCAAGCTTGACAGAATTCAACAAAATGTCTTGCATCCCAGAGGACACAGTAGAATTAACCATTATTGATTAAAGGATTGAAAAGCTTCTTATATGCATAGACATGGAAAGATTTGAAAGGTTTTTAAGCCATTTCCGTCCCATAAATGGAGATGGTTATGGGCTTTGACAAATAGAAACAAAATACTCATAATAGAAGTATAGAACTAAAACATGAGTTTGTGATTTGGCCAACTCTTCCCTCCGTCCAAACTAGCCATTAGTTAGGACGCTTCAATTTTATTCAGGTAGCAAGTAATTGAAAATATATATTAGACCTCCCCTTCTTTCTCTGTGTTATGACATCTAAAAGAAGCATTGAGTATGAATTCATGGTGTGTCAATTTTCTGCACAAACTGAAACCAAAAAGGGATATCAATTAGCTGTCTATTAAATTTTGGAAAAAAAGAATAAATCTTTAGCACATCAGTCTAACATGTGTTGCATCAAGAATTTAAATAGAAATGTAAAGTAACACATTGAAACTCAAACTGTGTGTGATCAACAACTGTTATTTGCTTTTTCAAAAGTCACTAATTGAGCTATAAAAACCCTGCAATATAATAAGCTGATTGTGATATTGATGGAACACGTTGGTCAAGTGCAACAATTAAAGGAACAAGATAATATTATCCATTTAGAAAGTAGAGCATGAGGTGGGAGCTTGAGAAGGTTAGATGAACTTAACAAAGCCTCAGAATACGTCACATACTTAAATGTCACATTTTAGGGAAAATATCATAGTTCATACCCCCTGGTCCTCTTTTTCTTTTATGTCTTTCAGTCTGGCTGCATTTGCTACATCACCTTCACTAAATTTAGCTAAACCATTATTACTTAATTTATCCAATTAGATTGAATGGAGATAAAGTTAAGGCAATTACACGTCTGTTTGGTTGGAGGAGTGGAAAAGTGGGGGTAGGAGGATGGAAAAGTGAGAAAATAGAAAATATTTTAATTTCTCTCATTTTTGTTTGGTTGGAAGTGGAAAAGTGGATGGATGGAAAAAGTGAATGGATGGAAAAAGTGAGTTTGTATAAATTTACTCATACACTCTTATTAAAAAATGGTGGCCAATTAATACAAAAAACTGAAAAAAGTGACAAACAACCAAAAAAAAATAAAAATCACCCAATTTATTAAAAAAAAAAAAAATCATGTCCCAAAAAAAAATCATGTCTAGTTAAACCAAAAAAAAAAAAAAAAAAAAAAACCATAAAAAAAACAACTATCACACCCACAACCCAGAAAGAAAAAAAGAAAAAAAAAATGCAATGTAAAGGAAAAAAAAGAAAAAGAAAAGAGGCAACATGCCCACCCACAGCCCAGGAAATCAGAAAAAGAAAAACAAAAAGCAATGTCCAAGAAAGAAAAGGAAAAAAAAAAAAAAAAAAAGAACTAGACATGGGCATTTTTGTCCATTAAGCAGTCTCATTTTCTCTCTACAATTTTCTCTCCATTTTGGAGAGAAAACTTTTTGATGGGTCCAGAGAGAAAACACTTGGACCCTACAATTTATTTTCCTTCTTCCTCACCCAACCAAAAATACTCAAAAAAGTTTTCCTTCTCATTTTCTTTTCAAAATTTTCCATCCACCCTATTTCACCAAGTTCAGAATTTAATAATAATCATTACTCATTAACTCCATTAGAACTATAGTATCTTTTATCCATATCCAATAACTAGTTTTTTATTTAATCCTTAGAGCATAGAAGTCAAAGTCTAAAACAGCCAGATGAGCCACCACAAAAATTGGAAGAAAGGATTATCACCAGACATTCTTGGTAGTGGCAGCACCACATTAAAGGCAGGATGGTCCCAGGACCACCCTAACCTGAAAAAAAAAAAAAAAAATATATATATATATATATAAATTTTTTTGAATACCCTTTAAAAAAAAATTGGGAACACCCTCAATTTTTTTTATGCCAATAAAATTAAATTTTACTCCATTATTTGTTCTACTTTCAAGCAAAAAGAAAAAGTCCAAAAAAATTTTTAACATAGCAAGCACATCCCAGGGAAAAAAAGCCCAACATTAATCCTAGACAAAACTAAACCAAACGGATTCTCAAAAAAATTTTAGTTAAATTTTTATTAACTAAATACGGCCTAACCCATATGAATTCTCAAAAAAAAAAAAAAAAAAAAAAAAAATCAACCAAAACCCAAATTACAAATATGCGTCCGCCGATTGATTAAAATCATCAAATGGTAAGGAAAATTAGCAAAACTGAAATAAGAACTGAACTCCTAACCTAAACGAAAAAAAAAAAAACCTCATCAACGACCAAGCTCTAAGCACACCAGCGCCTTCACCTAGACCACCTCAAACTCGAGCAACAACGACAGCGAGATCAGAGATTGCTTGTCTTGCCTCGTCGCCTCAACCCTCGTACTTTGAGTCCTTGCCTCAACGTGCTGCCGCGGCACCACCCCTCAGGCCTCAAGGTATTTTAGTTCTATACTTCTCTCTCTTTTTCTCTATCAGTCTATCTCATCTAAATCTTATATCTTTGGCTTTGCTAATTGCTATGCTCTGATATGAGAGTGACTGAGTAATAGCAGAGCTCTCTCTTTCTTTCTCTTTGAATTGAAATGAGATTCTCTTTATCTCTCTGTTTCTCTATGTCTAAATGTCTAATTGCCTTTACTTTATAACTTTATTTGACATTTTGACTTTATTGGTTTGTGAGTTTGTTGTTTTGTGTATTGTGAATTTGGTGTGTTGTGAATGTTTTATATGTTTAATATTTTGTGGAATGTTGATTGGCTCTTGTGACTCTTGTCTGTTAAGTGGGCAGTGGAAGGGGGTTGTGGGGTGGGATATTTGAATTGGGGAAGTGGACAGGTAGAGGTAGTAAATGCTGAAGGCATGCAGAGACAATATAAAAGACAAAAAATTAAATTATGTTAGGCACTGGACAGTGGGTTAAGCCGTGGATAATGCACATAGGGTGTGTGCTAGACTGCTAGTAGTCAACAAATAAAAATAATAAAGCAACTAAACAACAATATACGATCATATCCAATGAAATCCAAACCATCTGAAGTATCACAAGCTACCAAACAAAAACCTAAAAATTATCCAACTGAGACAAGAAAGAATGAAAACTCTAATAAATTCAAAGAAGGATTCTTTACTCATTAATATGATAATCCATATAAGACTAATATCAGGTTGGGTCGGGTCAGTTTTGCTGCCACCCGCAACCCGACCCAATAACAATCAAGTTTATCTGGGAGGCAGCAAAACAGACCCTACCCGACCCGATATCAATCCTATATGGATTATCATATTAATGAGTAAAGAATCTTTCTTTGAATTTATTAGAGTTTTCATTCTTTCTTGTCTCGGTTGGATAATTTTCATGTTTTTGTTTGGTAGCTTGTGATACTTTAGATGGTGTGGATTTCATTGGATATGATCATATATTTTGTAGGGGTGAGCTAATTCCCAACTCCCAAGATCTTGACTAAGAGCACTCTCATCAGGTGTGCTAAATGTGTTAAATGCTATAATATTTGGCATTTGGCACATCAAACTCCAAAATATGAGTTTCATCAGGTGTTCTATATATGCCATTTTTTTAGAACATGCTATAGTACGCTCTCAAATTTGAGAGCGTATTGTTTACCTTTACTATAATTTATTTTACTTTTTTATTCTCACTGGGCCCACTGCCTCTGTCTCCTCATCTCCTCTTTCTTCCCTCTGTCTCCTCATTCCTTCACCGAAATGTATCTACTCTCTCTCTCTCACTTCATTTCTTTGCTCTCTCTCTCTCTCTCTCTACTCCACGTCACTGCCTCCCTCTCTGACAAAACCCAGGCCGGAGCATCAAGCCACGCCACGCCACACGAACCTGATCTACACTCTCAGATTGCCGTCCACCAACACAGCCACACAAACCCGATCTACATTCTCAGATCGTCGTCCACCAACACAGCCACACAAACCCGACCCACCACATCCACAACAACCCATGGCCTGATCACCACGCCACGCCGCTGAGCTTGTCATGCCATCCACCACGTCATCGGAAACCTCCCACCATCGGATTTCTCTTAATCGGCCTGCAGTGATGGGTTTTTGCTTTTGGGTTTGTTTGATTTGGGATGTGGGTTTGTTTGATTTGGTTGTGTTTTTTGCCGTGTCGATCTCTCTGGTTGTGTTTTTTTTTTTTTAATTGAGGTGGCGTTGGTGGATGTGGGTTTGTGCCGGTGGTGGTTGTCGGTGTTGTTGCGGCAGTGGTGGTTGTGCCGTTGTTGTGAGGATGAGGATGATAGGGAGTAATTAATATATTATTTTAATGTGTAGTAAATATTATTTTAATGTATAGAATTGAAGTATAGAACATCTGATAAATGACATGTTGTAAAATAATGTGTTAAAATGATAAAGTAGGTTTTTGATGTGTTAAAATGACATTTTTTATGAGAGAGCTGATAGGAATGCTCTAATATATAAGCAATTATGAAATATCTTTTCATAGATATGCCATTGCTTTGTGTTGAGAGTCTTGCGATCACATTGATTTTTATTTTTTTGATAATTTGAAAGTCTCAACAATAAAGGGGGAGAATTTGAACATTGGACATCTCCATTGAATACGAGACTTTTGATCACACCATGGTTTTAATTGAGAATAAAAATCACAACTGAATTTCCTGTTATAACATAAAAGTGGGAGGTATTTTATAAAATAACAAACATGATAATGCAATCAAAAGGGATAAGAAAGTCGAAGTAGAAGGTAACAGCGGCCCACTGCTTCCCGACCAGTCATCCGTGTAATCCGGGCCTGAGTCTAAACCTGTTCCACCACCATTGGGTCCTGTACTCCACATTCCCAAGTTGTTGTCCCTGCTTATTTATCCATACGTTAGAAAATTTTTGCTTAATTTGTATTCATTTTTATCACATACTTTAAGTCTATAATAGCTACGTCAATCACATTTAAAGAGTGCGAAAATCAGCACATAAGTCAGAAATTGTGTTGCAAGGATTGAACTTAATTAGTCTTTTTTATAATGTTTTAATAAAATCATACAAAGATAATAAAAGTATGCTACTTTATTAAAATATAACAAGATAAATAATTTAACAAATATAAGTAATTCCTGTTGAATATAGTCTTTGGGCCTCTACTTTCGGTTTTGAAATCAGCCCATCTAAAACAGGCACCGGTTAACATGCAAAAACTTTGGGCCTCAATATAGAATTTGGGTAAAGCAGTCCAATAAAGACATACACTTTCTTCTTCTTCTTTTTGGTGAAAACATACACTTTCTAAATTTTCTAATTTCTTGGGGACCATATGTGACAATTGAACAGTAAAGGGAAATCATCATAATTGACCAAAAGTAAAAGTAAAAGAAAAAAAAAAAGAAAGAGAGAAAGAAAAAGAAAAAGAAAAAGAAAAAGAAAAAGTGAGAAAAAAAGATAAAAGAAGAAATAAAGAGAAAAGAAGCAAAAAGAGAAGAAATTTACAAACCTGCCACCAACTCCAAGGGCGCCGGCATGCATAGTGAGCTGGTCAATAAGCACAGCTGATTTGGGCTCCACGCTATAAGCCTTCTCGTACTTAACCTCTACACCCTCGCCTGAGGCCACAAATATTGCTCCGTTCACCATTATATCCCCATCTGTCCTCCAATTCCATCCCTTCCATTTTCCTTCATTGGTGTCTACTCGCTTCGTTACCTGCTCACATATGTAGGCATGTTAAAAATTGTATAAATGCATAGATCTATCATAAAGATTCTTATAACTCAATGATATTGTCTGATCTCTTTTATTAGGAGAATTATATTTCAAATCATCGTTCTCATTTATTATAACAGTTGAGGTTTTTGGTCTTGTACATTGAGTGTTGTTGCTATATATGTTTAGAAATATTTGTATTTCATTAAATAATGTTTTTGAAAAAAAATAATTTAAATGTCAATAGAATTGGTATTTATAAACAAAACGTCTAGGATTCAAATCACTCATTCTCAATTATCAAATTATTAAAAATAAAAATTCTTCTAAAATAATAAAGTTAAACAATTGATAAACATATAAATATATTACACACAACTCTTAAAATTTATATTTTGAAGGGCAAAAATTTTCTCCAATGTTCTAGTGTACTAAATGTGATATGAGATAACTAATTTTTTTAGACATGTGTTATATCTGTATCAAGTCCAATATTCCAATTCAACTCATGTCTAAAAACCAATTAATTATTAACAAGTATGTTTTTATTCTTAGCTAAATTAATTCCTAAAAATTAAATAATTGGCAAGTGTGTGTTTTTTTCTTGGAAAAATGTGTTTATCTCATAATCACTATTTTAAGAGTAATTCTTAAATACTCTTAAAACTAATTAATTGACAATTCCTAAAAACTAACTGATTGAGACTCTCTAAGACTAATTCCTAAAAATTAATTAATTGACAATTTTTCTTAAAAAATTTTCCTCTTCTAAAAGTAAATTATACTTGTCCATGATTGATTGATTTGCATGATTGATTAATTTGTTTGATTTTTATCAAATTAGTCTAGAATTTGATTTGATTTAAATACAAAAACAAAAGGTAATAATACCTCCTTGGCATTGGGATCAAGAGGAGCGGTGTAGCGATTGCCTTGGCTATTAATGGTAGGGTCACCACTGCCACCAATAGCATACATCTCCCACTGAGTGTAATCATTATTAACCACATGGATGTAGCCACGTCTACACCTTGGCATTCTCTGCACCAATTTTTCACCAAAGTGATTGAATGCTATGGTCACTTGCATTCCTGTGTCTGGCAAATAGTCATCGCTGTGGCCCAACAACATCACCTCATTGTGATGCGAGAAATAATTGTTTGATATTGTGAGCGCTGTGGACCCCATTACTGCATCAATCAGCCCATCTTTGCAGTGTGAGAGGGAACAGTGATCTATCCATATGTCTTTAGATCCAAAGATCGAGATCCCATCGCCGTCTGATTTTGTGCGGTAGCCGTAGTGGGTTGGGCTCGACCGCACATTAGTGTCACCTGCAACATTGTTGAGGGAATAATATATCATTTCAGGTTTGAAATTTAGAATTTTACTTTCAACAATACCGTGACATAATCATTTCTACACTATCGAATTATAAAGATCGACATCATTTCTATATACTATCGAATTATAATTTTTGAAAAAAAAAAAAAAAAGCTAAAATATAAAATTTATTCTCTATGTTTAGCAAAATTTACTTCAGTTCTCTAATTTTATTTTTGTTCATATCAGTTCTCTTAGTTTTAAGTTAATTCAATTAAAGTTTTTCCATTAGTTTCTATTAAATGTTATGGTTAATTGTTCATTTAAAAAAAAATTAAATTAAAAAATTAAATTAATGATTGATTAATATTTTTCATTTTTTAAAAAAATTTAATAGAAGTAGAGGAATAAACTTGAAATTAAAGAACTTAAATAAAAGAAAACAAAACTAAATGACTGAAATGAATTGAAATTTGAAAAGTCACATTTGCAATTTAATTGCAAAAAAATAAAAACAAAAATAAAAACAAAAGAGATCTTCATTATTGTAGTAATTAAGCCTTTATTAATACCATCGCGCACCAAAGCACACTTTTGGTGTGGTGGTCACTTCATAAGTATATATGTTTGTAAGGTGCGAGAAGTAAGGGTCAAGGTTCAAGTCTCCAAGAGAAAATTTCACACATATATACTTAGATTAGAAATTATATTCCACATTAAAAATAAAAATAAATAAATAAACCTTTATTAATAAGTTTGGTAGGAGTAGGACCCCCCAATTCACAGGTCCCATTTAATGCATATTTGTCAAGTTTGGGTGTCAATCATTACCCTACGGAAAATCCTTGGAGAAAGTGGAATATTGATATAGTAATGTGTTGGCTAAAAGTCTTCATGCTCAGTAACTAGTTTGAAATAAAATCGGATGGGACAAAAAAAAGGTTGAAATAAAATCGCATGGGACAAAAATTGTTAGAGAGGTGAAAATTGAATTAGCCAAAAAAATAAAAGAGGTGAAAATTGTTGCTTTTACTGCCTCATGGTCATGGACTACTCATGATGAATAATACAATTTATCACTCTTTTGTGTAGAAAGTTATTTCTATCTCCCGCTCTATGGAGTGGGAGTTTTTTTTTTTTTTTTTTCATGAAGTGGATGTCTCACAATCATATGAAGATATAAATCTCACGTACTTGTGAGAAGCATGTTTCACTGAATGGACAACTAAGATAATTTTTGCTTTGATTTGAAATAAGATAGTTAGAGGGGAATTTTTCTTAATTTGTTTTAATCCAAACTCTAAAAGCTCATATAAAAAATAGGTAAATTGTATTTTCTCAATTTATTTTTTTTTCTTACAAATTTGTTATTGTGTTTCTTTTTTAATTTTTTTTTAAATTTTATGAATATGTTGCTAATTGTTATGCATGCTGAAGGGTTACATTTTGCATCTTCTTTTTTTTTTTTTTTTTTTTGAGGTAAGATGACAGATCTTCATTTATATCAAACACATGAATTATGTGAATCATTTATGACACCTTATTGTCTTACCAAAATGCATGTAAAAATTAAAAATAAATAGAGAAACTACAGTTTTTTAAAAAAAGAAAAGAAAAGAAAAACTACATTATTAAAGACATGAAGTTTATGTGAGTGATTTATGACTTGTCTTACGAAAAAAGAAAAAAAAAATCTTTCATTAAAGAAATAATAAATAATCATTATGAGAATCTGAGTAACACTTTCCATTCGTTCACCAAGTGTGTAGGAGTAGTTCCTCCAAAAAAAAAACAAAAAAAACAAAAAAAGTGTGTAGGAGTAGGACAACAATATTTTCAACTTTAAAACTTCTCAAAAAAGGTCAAAAACTGTGGAATAGTATCATCCACATACAAAAATATCAGACTCAAGGCAGATTTTGAAGAAAAAATACCAGAAAGAATTTTCTAACCTGACGGATGACAATGGTGGATATGAATGTTGTGTATAATGACATTGCTTATAAACTGGAGAGTAATGCACCCACCACCCACAATGTGCACATTAGCCCCTCGACCATCAAGAGTCTTGTAGCTATTAAAGATGAGCTCCTGAGACAGCTTAATGAGCATGTTGCTGGGAAACACAATCCATAGAGGCTCAGTCTGAATCACTGCATATCTTAGCGTGCCTGGCTTAGGATTCACAGCATCATCGTCTGAGGAGTCAGTGACAAGGTAGAATTCGCCATTCTTGCCACCGACAGCATATTGGCCAAACCCAATTGCACAATCTGCTAGTCTCTGCCTGTTGTTGGCCCAATTTGGGTCACATTTCCAACAGTCATCTATGGGGTTTCCTGTTAGGCATGTGGTCTGGTCTTTCTGAGATACTTGTAGCATTTCCCTTCTTGCTATAGAAGCATTTACCTTCCTGTAGCAAAAGAAAGAAACAAACTAATTACAACAAAAATCAAACTTTAGTCCTAACAAGGTCAAACAAACTAGTTACTTAAGAAGTGAGAGCAACTCAAGAATGAAGTTAAAAGAAATGCAAAATGACCCAGATCTAGCAGGAGAAAGTTGAAAAACACAAAATGCAGAACAACCCAGTACATA
Source organism: Quercus tomentella (assembly GCA_028535165.1). Lineage (NCBI taxonomy): Eukaryota > Viridiplantae > Streptophyta > Magnoliopsida > Fagales > Fagaceae > Quercus > Quercus tomentella. Next base: position 5,680,098 of record JAPQVY010000012.1, read on the forward strand.
AAAACTAACAAAGTGAGTAGTAGTTCACATTATAAGCCTAGAAAAGAGTTGGAAACAGAACCAAAGACCTCAGAACTATATACCTGTGAACTTCTTGGACAACAGCTTCGGGGTTGGGATGTTGACCAGGAAGAGTGAGGTTGAGCATTGCTCTACCAAGTGGAGAAAATTGACAGAGAAGAGAAATTAGGACAATGCAGGTCCTTGGGAGCATTTTTAGCTGCAGAACAAAGTTTTGTGTTGCTTCACTATCAGAAATTTTTTTTTCCTTTTTTTGTTCTAAAATATACGCTCACCAGTTTTTAGTAAGCATTGTTAAGATGAATAATCTGTCATTAACAAGTAACAAGTTAAATGATACATAGTAATTAGAATTTACAGTAGTGAATTAAGAAGATGATCACTATTCACTAGTATCTTCTCACTCACTTGCTCAGCTCTGTATCACAGTAACCCTTATAATGCCGTTTCATTCCTCTTTTATAATCATGCTGCAGACTTTTGTGGTAACTCACCTATCAGTGGTAAAAGGGAAAGAAACACAGAAAACTGAAAAAGTGTCTCTATCCTGTAGCGAAACACTTTTCTATGAGAATCAGATTGGTCTCGAGGATGCTTTACCCTTGAATTTGAGTTTAATTTGGATGAGTTTATTTTCATTCTCATTTAATACATATTAAAAATATACTTTCTTTTTTTAAGTGAGACTATAAAAATTTATCCAAAACTATAAATTATTGGTCTAAATAATTTTTGGGAGCTTATCTCCCTATTTGCTTAAAGCCAGGTAAAAATAAAATAATATTTGTGATAAGTTTATCCAAACCAAAATCACATTTTAAAATAATAATTATTGGATAATTGCATGGAGAATGTTATGTTGAAAACATTAAAAAATGTCAATTAAATTACAAAAATTTTCTTCTAAAAAAATAGTTACAAAAATTTTAACCAAACATATTAAAGCAATTCTAGGAACTAATTATTTTTAAGTGTAAAATACTATTTTTATCCCAAAATTTTACTAAAAATTTATTTTTTATCCCTAAATTTAAAAAGTTTTACTTTCATTCTTTAAACTTTATCAAAAAAAAAAAAGAATCGTCTCTAAATTATTGAAATTTTTTTTCATTTATATTTTAGCCTCTAAACTATTAAAAAAATCTTTTTAAAGTTTTTAAAAAAATTAAAATTAGGAAAAAGAAAAAGAAAATATTAGTAAAATTTAGAGATTCAAATAGTATTTTATAATTTTTATCCTATTTTTAAAATCAAAATGACATTTTCATATTATTTAAAAGCATTCTCGTCAAACATGCTATATGTTATAAATGCTACTTTTTTAGCATCTCATTTCAAAAAAACACTCTACATTAAACATTATATCTTATAAATTTTGACACCATGCTACAGTGAGCTGCTAAATATAGCAGCTCACTGTAGCATGCTGTAAAAAAAAAAAAAATTCATTTGTTTATTCGGATCATTAATTAAAAATTTGTTTTCTTTCCCTAATGTCTCTCTTCCCAAGCTCTTTCTCTCTTGCCCAACTGAACTTCACCCTCTCTCTGATTTTCTCTCTTTTCTTCTCTCTTCCTCTCACTCTCTCGATTTTGCTATGGCCATGGGTGGTCTTTGTCTCTCTTCCCCAATGTCACATCTCCCACCATGGTGGCTAATGGGTCTCCTTTCTCTCACCGTGGGTTTGGTGGGTTTCTATTATATGGGTCGTGATTCGTGGTTCGATTCTTGTGGGTCTTTGTTGTGATTTGATTTTGGATGGGTTTTGGGCTTTTCGGCCGTCAGGGTAGTTGTTTGGATTTGATTTTGGCTGAGTTTCGACAATGGTGCGTGATTAGAGGTGATGAGCTTGAAAAGCTTCGGCCGTAGAGATTTAGTTAGAAACAAACGGAGAGAGAGAGAGGAAGAATAAAAAAGAATATTTAAATTAAGTGCTAAACAAATAGAAGTTTTGAGATAAGTTGAATGATAAAGTGATGTATTAAATATTATAAAGTGAATATTTTAGATGTTAAATGTTAAAAATTTTACGATCTCTGATGAGAATATGATCTAATGAAATTTTCAGGTGCCCGTCAGCACTAAAAATTTATTAGAAAAATAGTAATAATATTTCTGCAGACGAAGCTGACTGCTAGCAAGTTGATTGGACCGTTTTAGACCAAACTGCAAGTCGCATCGTGGAAAGGTGGGTAAACTGGAAAAGCCTATTGTATCCTTGAAGTTGATGAGCACAGCACTTTGGTAACTTGGTTCTCCATTAGTTGGTTGATATCCGCTAATTTTATTAAAACTGAAAAAAAATTGGCTAAAAATATTATAAATAAAAGTAAAAATTAGCTACAATAGTATAATATGACTTATAAATAATATCAAAAAATACAGTAAGATTCATTTTGAGCCAAACAAAAACTCAGAATATCATAAGCCATAACTCTGTTGGTTTTTATTAATGCAACTAGGGCCGGCCAGATTCCTCCAAAATAATTCTAACAAAATTCGGTGGGCCAAAACTAAGGTCAAAATTCAAAATACTCCTCTATGCCTCTTTTTCTTTCTTTTTTTGATAGGTCCTCTATGCCTCTTTAAAACTATTAAAAGTTTAATTAGTTTACACCAAAGTCTGCACCAAAAATAAATTTATTAGTGTTTTGGAGCAATAATTATATCATACATATTTAAAAATATATAACCCAATTAACCTAACTATTCGTTTGGATACACGTCCACGTCCTAGCGTTTGGCGTTTTGGCCTTTTTTTTTTCTTTTTTTTTTTAAGTCAGTTTTCTCGTGATTATACACTATTTAGTGGGTCTCATACATTGTTCACGGAACTTACAAACTTCTTTTTTCAACAAAACTTTCATTAAAATGGGTCCTATGACATTATTTACACATTTAAAAATTATTTTGCAACAATGTTTTCAGCAAAATAAACGGTATCCAAACGGATCCTAAATGTGAGATGATATTTCAAAGTCCATGACATCAATAGGGACGGCAATTTTGTTTTTTGATAGAGCTCTTCTAATACACAATATAATCTCACTATATTTTCACAAGAAGCATAGATGTCAAGTGTCAAATTGTCAATCCACCATAGGTCAAAATTAAAAAAAAAAAAAATTAAAATAAAATTATACCCAAACCCTCTAAAATAAGTGTGTTATGAAAATGTCACCATAAAATTCTCAAAATATTATTCATTGATTTAAAAATGAGTGGATTTTCTATCCAAAAAAAAAAAAGGAAAAAAAAAAGAAAGAAGAAGAAATGAGTGGATTTATCCAATTATTAATATTTAAACATATGTTGACTATAACTATTTTTATATCCATTTGACAAAATTCAATCCACTTATTTAAAACATAGATGAATATAATTTAAAAAACTCCAGTATGGAGTTACATGAAAACTCTCAAGGATCCTAATCATTTTTCTTTTGGCTAAGAAAAAAAAAAGGGAGAGAGTGCCGCGGGGGGCTCCCACTTGTGGTCATTGTTTCACGTCCACTTAAACTCTACTCTTGCAGCATGAGACCGCCCGAGTAATAATGGAGCTTGCAACTACTCAAACGCATAACTCTCTAATTCGTAAGTATGATGGGTTACAAGAGCTTTTTAATCTTAAATCTCTATTAGTAAGCTTTTAGGTTGAATATGCCAACTTGTTGAGGTAATAAGTTGTGAGTACTATGCAATTAATTTCAAATGGATCCATTATTGATATTTTTATTTTCCATTATTCATAACCCACTACTTGAACAAATAAAATATATTTAATAAGAGATTTGAGGAATGAGGATCATACATTGTCCACATCAAAAATCAATTATTGTCTTGACTTGATAGTAACAAGCAATTATCATATAGAATGTCATATGACAAAATTTTATCTTATCTAAAAATAAAACTAAAATAAAAATCTCTAGACTTATTCCTTGTTTCAACCAAATCTATAAAGCACATTATTGACCTGATTCTGAATATTTTTTACCTTAAAAGAACATATTCACAATACTTTGGCATTTCTTTTTTCATTGAATCGACGTAAATTCAGGGAATTTAACAAGCCGTATACGCCGGGACCGGACGTAAATTGAATCCTTTTCTCAAGCTTTCGAACCTACGCACCAATCTGGTTGGTCGCCAGTCGCCACCAACTCACCATGGTGGTCAATGAGTAACCCAACATTTTTAGCTCGAGGCGAAAAGGCCTAACTAACTATAATAAAGTGTATGATAGGTATGGCCCAGCAACTAAAAAAGCTTGGCACCGCATGACCCTCTAGGCGCGCACAGTATGTAGTCTTCCTCTTCTTTTCATGGACAGTGGGTCCAGATAGGAACACTTCTTCTATGAATCATTATTACTCCTCTTTTTTTATTTTTTATTTTTTCTCTTCATTTTTTTTTTTTTTTTTATTTTTATTTTTTATTTTTTTCACTTGAATCGTAAGACTTCTTTCATGAATAGTAATTTGCTTTGGAAGAAATTTAGTAACAGTGTGATAAGAAATTTTTAATAATATTGTTTAAATTTTGTAAAAATATATATGCATTTGGATTCAGATGTTTTGGCCCGCGTTTGTGGTTTTTTTTTTTAAAAAAAAACCAGCATCTCTTGCACTGTTCATGGAAAATGAACAATGCATTTAGGCAAATGAACAATAACTTGCGCGTGAACAGTAACTTTTTTATTTTTTTATTATTTTCAGCTTTCAGTTTTCAACAAAATAAGCGGTATCCAAATAGACCCTATATGCGGGTGAAAAAGTGTGTGGAAATATGTGTTATAGTGTTTAAACAGTAGTTTTCGTTGTTTAAACAACAGTCTTCTCTTAAAATTCAATTATATAACTGTATTAAACTAAAAATGTACTTCTATTTATGAGAAAAAAGTCACATAACCAAAATTTAAAAGTAGAACCTAAAGAAAAATATTTAAGTATTATATTTAAATTTTGTCTATTTGCTTTTTAGTTTGAAAAATCTTGGTGATAGATTTAAATAAAGACAAAGTTTAATTACAAAATAAACATTACTCAATAAAATAAATATTACTACATGTTTTCAAAATCTAACTATTAAATTATACATTCTTTAAGCTCTTAATACATATGTCAAATTTTGTGTCAATTGGATATTATTTAGTATATGATTTATAAGCTTATATATTATGCATAATTTTAAACTACAAAAACTTGCATTTTAAACAATTTAGGGACGGACCTAGGATTCGAAGTCGAGGGAGGCAAATATAATTTTCTTGAAGGGGGCAAATATAATTTTTCTTAGGTTTATTTTCAAAAATCTTAAATATATACCTACTATTTAATATTTTAAAAAAATTTGGGGGGGGGGGGGGGGGGGGCACAGCCCCCCTCAGCCTCAACATGGTTCCGTCCCTAATCCCTTCTAGTCAAGATGTGATCACATGGGGGGCTAGAAGGGGAGAAGTTAGGCTTTAATATAAATTGTAGATTGTGGTCAAAGTTGAAGATGTGGAGCGGAGGAGTTAACGACGTGAGCATGGTTTTAAAAATCGGTATAGTTAATAAACTGTTTTTACTCCTAGTTTTCAGTTTTTATTGGTTTTTGATTGGTTTTGGCTGGTTTTAGGGTTTTTATAAGACTAAATTGGTTTTTAAATCTATGGACGTGAGGCAACAATGGTGGTGACATCGAATTTGGGGATGTTGGTGCTCTTATATCCCATCTCCATCCCAAATGGTTCAAAGAATAATAAGTGAGTTTGTCACAGACTAGGAGTATAAGGTCTTACCCGGAAGCCACATTGGTCTCTCCCCTCAATCAATTTTTTTTAACCAAAAAAGAAAAAAAGAAAAAAATTTGGCGATGCACGTGAAATTGGAGCGGTGGAGGCCAGCTTTAACTGAATTGTAGGTGATTAGACTCTCCATCACTACTAGTTCTCATGGTACAAGTTATCCACTTATGACACACATGTTAGATAATTTAGATAGATAAATCTCCTAAGAGTGGCCACTGGCCTCCAATAGTGTGTTATTGTGTGTGGAAGGTTAAAAGAGGGAAATGGGATGGGGATGGGGATGAAATTTTTTTTTTTTTTTTTTGGTTAACCAAACTAATAGCATAAACTAAGCAACAACCAGTCAGTTACAAAAGAACTCAGTTTTATCAAAAGCTAGCATATTATCCCCCACAGGCGGTGGTTCATACAACAAAAGGAAATCAGTAGGCTGGGTTGCTCCCATGTTAGCAAGCTTATCAGCACATCTATTAGCTTCCCTAAAGATGTGGGTCACTGTGCAGTTAGGGAAGGCTTTGATCAGGTTCCTGCAATCATTCAAAAGAGGTTCTAACATGAGATTAAGAGAGGAGGGGTTGGTAAGTAAATGGTACAAGAACATCAGCATCAAGTTCTATATTAATATTGAGAATGTCTAATTGTCGAGCTACTGAGAGGCCATCTTTAAGGGCCCAAAGTTCTACCATAGTGCTGGACATACTCCCAAGTTTTCTCATGAAACCAGCCACCCAGTCTCCATTGCTATCACGCAACACACCACTTCCCCCCAACCTTTTTCGGATTTCCAAAAATAGCGTCATTAGTGTTGAGCTTCACCCAACCAATCTTTGGCTTCTTCCAACTAATCTAGATTTGAACTCTAGGTGGTTTGTTTGAACAATCCGGGATGAGAGCAAAAAATTCAGCTCCTTTCTTAATACTTTGAACGTGTATGTTGGGCTCTTTTCTCCATGTCTGAAAGATGAACCTGTTCCTAAGGAGCCAAATCAGCCAAACAGCTTGGGGGAACACAAATTTCCAAGGTATATGAGGTTGCAAGAGAGAGTCATGGGATTCACAATTGTTTTTTAGCCATTCCACCAAAGGGGTGCCGAAGAAGTCCTGTCTAGCATCATCAATTCCCAAATTCCTCCAAACTTCCCTAGCCACACTGCAATCACGCAATACATGGATAATAGACTCCACACCAACTCCATAAAGATCACAAGTATTGTCAAGATTAAAACCCCTTGAACCCAGCACTTCCTTTGTCGGGATACTGGAGTGAAAGCATAGCCAGGGAAAGAATTTAATTCTAGGCGAGGTTTTTGCCTTCTAGACCCAAGGTTTGTGAGTGGTTGGGTTCAAAGGGTTTAAACCTTTAGCAAGAAGATAAGTCGAATGAAGATTGAAACTTCCATCCTTAGAGAATGCCCAAATAAGAATATCTTCTTGGATAGGATTGGTAGCAAGCGGCACCTCTTTAATTTCCTTTAGGATTGTTTCTGGGAAGACAAAGGATGAGTCTAGAACATTAGCAAGGAAATCTTTAACTTATTTCTTCCCTTCCTCTTCTAAGAGAGGTCCTTGAATTTGCTTTCTAAGAGGGCTTGTGGCTAACCAAAAATCATCCCAGGTGCTCACCGCTTCCCCATTGGAGATAGACCACTTTAAGCCTTTATTAAGGATAGCACCCCCATCTTTACAAGCTGCCCAGGTACAGGAAGCAAGTAATCTTCTTCCCCTTTCACTTAATCTGACAGGTGTAAGATATTTTGTAGCGAGCATTTTTGCCCAATCTGCCTTCAGGTTCGAAGCAATCCTCCAACCTAAATTAGCAAGGATGGTAGAATTCCTAGCTTTCATTTGAAAATGCCAAGACCTCCCAGATTGGATGGGGATGAAGTTGAATGCACATGTTTGGATTTTTTTAAAGAGAGCAAGAAAGGGTTTAACTATTTAAGGGGATTTGGAGGGGGCAAGATATACATCCAAACACCTCATTTTTAGATCCACATGACTAAGGGATTTTGTTAATTTTGTTCTTTATGATGTCAATTTATATATGTTTCTTTAAATTGAATAAAACATTGGCATAATTGTCAATTTATATAATATCATATAATTTTATCTCATTTTCATTTTAGTTTTTTAAACATCCAAACAAACTGATGAGATTCAATTCTCCCCCCAATCTCCCGCTACTTAATTTTTAAGACATTCAAAAAAGAGGAAATGATATGTAATTATGTATTCTCCCCCTCCAAACTTCCAAACAGTGAATTCATATGTTGGCCAAACACTTCATAAATCAACTGAAAGGCCAACTAAAATAAGGAAATGGCGCATGGAGTTACCAAATTTGGTTGGATGAGTATTTCCATATTTGGAATTTTTTGCCTGGATTTCTTCAACTATCTTTTGTTTGTTGTGTGAGTTACCAATGCTTTAAAATCACTCTTCAGCAAAAAGTGCTTTAAAATCACTCACAAGAATCAAGATTGTCTAATGTTTAAGTCAGTTTAAATGCCTTTGGAAGGGAGATGCATTCATATTCCTTTCCTCCTCTACATGTAAAGGACAGTCTCTACTCTCTACCACTGCTACATCTGGGCCCATTTTCTTAAAGGAAATTCAAAATGCACCCATCCCAAGCATTTTTTTTAGATTTTATATCAGACATGGGGATAACTTCTTTTGAAATTAATGTTCATTGAGAATATACCATAGAAAATTGAAACGAATATAATCTTCTCCTGTTAATCACCCAACTCCTGAAAAGAAATTGATGTCACAATCTGTCCCTTTATGAATTATCCACAAAAAAGTTTTCATATTTCCTTTTTATTTGTCGTGTGTTTGGTTTTCGTTTTAGAAAAAAGAAAAAGAAAAAGAAAAAGTAAGAGAAAGACATTTTTTCCCACTGTTGCATCAGTGTGTAACACAAGAGTTACATATCCAGTACTTAGGCTCTAAATTATTGTACATCAAGCTACTGCCAATATGGCATTTGTCCATAACAGCCAACGCCCAACGGTATAAGGCATCAAAATGGATGAATTTCAGTTAATTTAACTGATAAAGTTTTTAGTTGATAAATAAAAGACTTAAGTTCAAATGTGACTTTCACCACAAATCAATTAGTATCTTAACTTGATTAAGAGCAATCACAACGTGTTTTGGAGTGGGGAATCAATTAGTGTCTTAATCGTATTTTGGAGAGAGAGAGAGAGAGAGAGAGGGAGTAGATTATAAAAGAGAAACAAAATTGCAAACTATACTCTAAAAGTTTAAAAGTGTTTGATTTTACCCCACAAAATTCTATTTCATTTGTATCAATAGTCCCTTCATCCATATTTTTCATTAAATGCCACATCATTTTTTTAATCTAAAAAATTTAAATAATTAAAAATGATATAAAATACTAAAAATAATGTGACATCATTTTATTAGATGAATTAGACAAGTATAATAAGCCTACGTGCCATTTAACTGAAAATACAGACGAATGAGTTGATACAAACATAATAGAGTTTTAGGGAATATAATCCAATTCCGAAATAAAAACTCCTACCAATTATTTCATGTGGAATCTTTGAAAACAAGTCCAACCAAATCCTTTTCTGTTGAATCTAAAAATAAAAAATAAAAAGAATCTAACAAGATCTGGCTTTATTTGGGTCTGATACTAGCAGTAGCATAAATTAATAGTAAGCCGAATAGTGATTCAGGGCTCGAGGCCCACATTAAGGGTAACTTTTGACTCCTTATACAGCTGTGGGTCCAATTTTTGACTAAAACATAAATAGGCCTCAGGTGGTGGGTCACAGTTTCTTCGGCCGTATCTTTCATTTGCAATTCTCCAAGAAATTAATACATGCACGGAATACAGTGGGTGCCCCATTTTCTCCCTGAAGATGTGCTTGCCAAGTCAAAGGCATTACTGGACATAGTTCAGCATTTTCTGAGACCTATCCATGATATGTTTGACATTATGGTGCAATTATACAATCACGTTTGGACACATCCTATATATCCTATGCAGGGGCGGCCCAACATAATTTGAGACCTAAAACGAAAAATTTATGCAGGACCTTTAATATGTAAATATTAATTAAACAAAATTATTTAATACTAATCAAATTAAGGTTAATTTGATACATTAAATACATAAATAATACCAACTAGACTAATGTTAATTTCATATAGAAAATTGAATATCATAGTTGAATTATAAATATTAATAAAAAGAAATAAAAATATATTGTGATTGAAAAAGATACTTTATTTTAGATATAAGACGATGCATAGTTAAATAAAGTTGTAATCTAATTTTTAATTTTATATTTTGATTTTAAGAGAGAGAGATAGATATTATTTGGTGTGTGGATTTGTAGGATATTAGTTTACAAAAATCAAAGTCTCAAACTATCAGAGAGATTAATCTATAATTGACGATTTAACACATTTGCAACATCTTTTTGAAATATTTTAGGGTTTCAATTGAGTTAAGGTTCTATTGGTCTCGTAATTTGAGAGTCTTAATAGAAATGAAAAAGAAAAATGCGCTAATTAAAAGCACTATAAAATGTTCAAAATATAATGTGATATTGTCTCTCATTGATGAACTTCATCAATTTAACTAATGAATGTTTATATCACTTTTTTGTGATTAATAACATGACAATTTGTAAGTCAATAGTAAAATTTGTAGTATCTTTAATATCACTAATAAAAAAATGTACAACCTTTAGAAAATATATATATAGTTTTATAAAAATTTGGGCCTTTAACTATGGAAAGTGGGGCCTTTTTTCCTAAGAAATTTTTTTTTTTTTTGGTGGGGCCTTAGGCCTAGGCCTAACTTGCCTAGGCCTTGAGCCGGCCCTAATCCTATGCCACAATATACGCCTCTTGATATATTATAATAAGAATGCTATTTATTTATAAGTCTAAATTTGATAGAGACCGGGTGTAAATCATTTGTTTTACACCCATTTACACCCTTTAATCATGACATGCCGCGTTATCTTTTTGCAACTTTTCACAATTTGAAGAATAGGACTGATCACACATAATCATTCATCTTATTAACTATTAAGAACCCTCTAATAAAAAATTTAAAAAAAAAAATCCCATCCTCCTTCCCTTGGAATTGAAGAATAACCGATGACCAAATCTCCACCGGCTAGTTTGACGACCACTAGAGACGTTGCCGGAGTTTGAAAAGGAAATATTTTTTTGGATCCCCTGCACTTGGCTTTGTGTGTGGCGGTGCTCAAGCACTTGCTTTTGACCATTTTGTTGTTGGGTTCTGTTCATTCTTACTGTGTGAGCTCTCAAGCAAAAATCCACCAGATACGTTTTTGAATTTTGGTAAAGAATTTCTTTTTTTTGGGTTACCAACACTTAACTTTGTGTTTGACGGTGCACAAGCTCTTGTTTGTTTGTTTTTATTTATTTATTTATTTTTTTTGTGTGCTGGGTCCTCTTCAATCTTCCACTATACAAGCTCTCAATGATATCAGCCTTTTCAATGTTGTCTTTCAGTCCGACGAGGTTTGTGGTGCGAGACGGAGGAGCTGAGATTTTAGGGACTCTTTTCTACATTGGTTTGAAAATGTGAAATAGGTTTTTTTTTTTTTTTTTTTTTTTAAAATGTTATTAGGTGTATTAGGATGTATTAATTTTACAATGAGTCTTAAGTAAAAGGTTGATGTGGCATGTCCTTATTAGCTGGTATAAACCAAGGGGTTTACATGTAATCCTTATTGAATTTATTCTCTTTATTTATTTATAAATCTCATAATATTTACAAAATATATATATATATATATATATATATATTGGAGATATTTTCAAGTTATGATGTCCACTCCTGATGATAATTCTTTATCATCAAACTAAAACACTAATTAATTTTTAGTGTAAACGGAGATTAAACCTCAGATCTATTATTCAACCATAAAAGATTTTATTAATTGAGCTAACTAAAACCTTAAAAACTTTCATAACTTAAATCCTCATTTCTGAACTAATGAATTATTCAAAAAAAAAAAAAGGTTAATGACAACGAGTTGGGAGTTAGGACTAGGGGAGGTGGGAGGGAAGTGGGGTTGGCTCATGTCCCACAAACCCGCCATAATTTTTCTTATTCCAAAAAGTGGAAGACTAAGGATCTGTTTGGATACCGTTTATTTTGCTGAAACTAAAAACTTATTGCTGAAAGTACTATAGATAAAGGTAAAAGTTAGTTGAAATTGTACAGCGTAGCTCATGAATAGTATCAAAAAGTGCAGTGGGACCCATGAATAATAGAAAAAATAAGCTGAATAGTGAAATAAATTTCATTTTTTATTGGTATCCAAACGGAGGCTAAAAGACTATTATAATAATGTCTTGCCATACACTTGGTCACACATTTTGATATAACACGTAACAAGTGTTGATCATATTACTTTTTACCAAAATGGTTGATCATATTACTTTTTACTAAAATTGTAGATCTATGTATAAGTAATATAATTCAATCATATATAGATAAATATGCAAGTTATATTAAAGTATGTGAGTAAGTGTGTGTCCATACTCCATAGAAAAGCCGCTTAATGGCTATGTGGATTCAAACATTTCACCCTGGCCCTGACATTGGCCCAAACCCAATGTTGTAAAGTGAGTGGCACTTTAAGATTAGCCCATTTAAGATAAACTCATTCATTACGTTTTTAAACTTTGGGAAAAATATCACTGCACATCCTTAGTGCAATGGTCACTTCACAAGTATAAGTGTTTGTGAAGTGTGGGGGGTAAGGGCCGGAGTTCAAATCTCCAGGAGGGAGTTTCATACACATATACACTTAGATTAGTTTAGAGTAGAATTTCTATCTTGAATATATAAAATAAAATAAAATAAAACTTTGGGAAAAATTACATTTTGCACCCTTAAATTATATGCACTTTTCCTCATAAATTATACCCACTTTACATTTATTTCCTAAACTATTACACACATAAAACAAGGTCAAATTATATACAAATTTCAAGAAAAGCACACACAATTACAATTAATTTATTCTTACAAACCAATAAATTACTATTTTCTTTTCAAAAAGTGTATGAAAATTACATAGAATCTACATGTCACAGTGAAGACAACTAAATCCATATATCTTAGTATCAACTAGATTAGGGATATCCATGAGTTGGTCTATGTCAAGTTTGTGAACAACTCGGACTTGACTCGACTATGGGTGGGGAAGAATAGAACCCGCTACTAGTTTTTTAAGCACGTCGGATCGGGCCTCATCGAGTGGTGGTCGGATTTGTGATAAAGGAGGAGGACTTTGCTAGATCTGTCGAGATCTTGTCAGATCTAGCTGAGATATCCTTATATTGGTGGAGAGAGAAAGAAATATCTTATCGGAATAAGGCAAAGACATCGAAATTTGACCCAAATATTGATGTGGATGGCAAAGGAACCTTCAAATGGGTGGAAAATTCATCGAAAAAAGGGTAAAAGAGAAGGTTTTTAGACGGGTCGGGTTTGTTGTGTTTCAATTTCTCTCACCCGTCACTTAAACCGACTTTGTTGCGTCTATATCTTTTAGAACCATCGTCGACCAACAAGCTTACTGGATCGATCGAATTTCTAGTTAGACGACGGCAGGTTGCTTAGTCTCTTCGAGTTTGGTTGGTCTTAGATAGACACCTAAATTAGACAATGAAAAATATTTCAACCTCAAACTAGATGGAAGAATTTGATAAGACTGCGACAAATTTGGTGCAATTTTTTTTTTTTTTGTTGGGTTGCAAAAAGCATAGTGTCAGCTCATGATAAAAGATAAATCCAGTTTATTAAAATTATGACAAAATTTAGTTACAAAATTGGTTATAACCTAAGCCTACAAACTTACTTAATAAAATAAATATTATTACATATTTTGAAAATTTGACAGTCTTTTAATACACATGTAAAATTTTGTGTCAATCGGATAGTAAAATTTTGTGTCAATCGAATATTATTTACTATATGATCTACAAGTTTATATTTTATGCATAATTTTAAATTACAAAAACTTGCAATTTAAACAATTTATTAATGACATAACTATTAATTTTTAATTTTCTATTAATTTGGTAAGTATGGAGGATATAAGAAGAAGATGTAATCCAATGATGGATTTTTCAAAATTCACTTCAAATAAAAAGATATTTGATAAGTTTGTGACCCTAGGTTACAACTAATTTTATAACTAAACTTTTTCCTTAATATTATATAAAAGTTATGCTCTTTCGTTAAAATAAAAAATAAAAAAGGGTAAATTACAAAATTAGTCCCTATCCTTTATACCATATCTCAATTTGGTCCCTAACCTTTTAATTGTGTTAATTTGGTTCCTAACCTTTCAATACCGTATTAATTTAGTCTCTACCATTAATCCTGGATGGAAATTGCTGATGTGACAAACTATCCAAATAAAAAAAAAAAAATTGCCACATCAACAAACACTGTACCGCCACGTCATTAAAAAATAGACCAAGTTAAATCTGAAATACTGAAACACTTCTTAGTCATCTTTGTCTCTTCTCCCCCTCTGTCTTCTTAGTCACCAGACTCACCATCCAAAATCTCTAAGATTATTACTTTTATGGTCTCTCAATTTTGCATGCCTATATGCTAAGTCTAAAAAGTCACACTACTTCCATATTCAAAACAGATGCTTTGTTGTTTTGACCTTGTTGCACACACATTTGTCTCATGGCCTTATCACTTTACAAATGCTAACAATAAACTCCTTGGTGTGTAGGGAAATGATCTGGGGACACAGTATAGATATGGTATATACTTCTATACACCTAAGCAAGAAAATGCAACTAGAGTCTTTGGAACAACAACAGAAACTCTTGAACAGGAAGATTGTAATTGAGATACTACCTGCCAAGAAACTCTACCGAGTAGAGGAATACCATCAGCAATACCTTGAGAAAGGCTTAGGCTGTTTCTGCTTTTAAAGGCCCCAATAACCAGATCCGATGCTACGGCTAAAGTTAGAATTAAAAGGGAGCACCAGTCAATGCATATTCTTGTTGCGTCTTGAGGTTGTGGTTGTCTATAGGTTTGTGCTTTTGCCAAAATTGAGAGACTTGGTGCCACTAGAAGATAGAAGCGTTGCCACCAGATCTTAGGGATGAGGGAGAAGAGATGGAGATGGGTGATGAGTCTGACTAGAGAGAGAGAGAGAGAGAGAGGGGGGGGGGGGGGGAGAAGAGATAATGATGAGTTAGGGATTTAGGTTGTCACGTGTTTTGGATTTAATTTGATTTTTTTTAAATGACATGGCAGTACAGGTGTTTGTTGATGTGGCAAAAAAAAATACATTTTATTTGGGCCATTTGCCACGTCAATAATTTTCATCCAAAAGATAACGGCATGGACTAAATTGACACAGCACTAAAAGGTTAGGGATCAAATTGACACAATTAAAATGTTAGGGACCAAATTGAGATATGGTGTAAAGGATAAGGACTAACTTTGTAATTTATCCAATAAAAAAATAAAAAAAGGTTCCTTAGTCTTTGATCATTCTTATCTACTTTAGTTTGTCGTCTTTCTCTTCTCTTCCACTATATAAGGCAGCTTCCTCTTTGGTGTATAGTTCTTCTTTTAAATAGATTAAATATATTTGAGTGTCCATTTCCTTTTATCACCAGTATATTTATTAGTCCTTAATTTGTGTTTCAGTACTCTTTAATAAGACCTTAAAAAATAATGCCTTCCCAATTGACCACGAATAAACCCTATAGACAAGTAAGCTCATCCAGTAGGGCTTTGCTTGAATCATTAAAATTTTTGGGCCACCTTAATTAGTTGGCTTTCAAACATCTCCGAAGATGGAACAAGCAAAATCAAGCACAAAGCTTAAGGATTCAAGATTATTGATGGATGAATCAAATAGAAAGTATGATAACAAGCTAACAACTTTTTTTTTTTTTTAGCTAAAATGCAAAAATGACCCTCTAAGTTTTTTTAGATTTTATTTCAGTCCTCTAACTTTGTTTTCATTCATTTCAGTCTTCTAAGTTTTAGATTTATTCAATTAATGTCTTTCCGTTAACTTTTGTTAAAAAAAATTTTAAAAAAAAAATTGAAAAAAAATTTTCAATCATTAATTGAATTTTTTTAATTTAAAAAATTTGGAGAAAAATTTATAAAATTGAAAAATTAACCACAACATATAACAAAAGTTGATGGAAAAACCTTAATTGAATAAACTTAAAAGTTAGAGGACTAAAATGAATAAAAGTAAAGTTAGAGGACTGAAATGAAATCTGAAGAAACTTAGAAGGTTAAATTTGCATTTTACTCTTTCTTTTTTTTTCTTTTTTCTTTTTTTTTTTCTTTTTTTTATGAAACAAGTTAACAACTTATATCTAGAAACCTCAGAAGCTCACACCTCAGAAGCTCACATGAGAGATACCCTACAATCTTCTCTGTTAAAAAGCTTACAGTGAATGATGAAGGATGGCTCGAAGAAAAGCATCATCTAGTGCTGTCCTAGCTAACTCCTAGTCCTACTATAATAAAAAGAAGCTTTTTGAACTTTGCAATGGAGATGGTTTTTCAAAGGACTCAGAATTAAAGAGTGAAACGCTGGGATGAGTGTCTTTGTGTCAATCTGGGTGGGGGCTTGCTTTGAAAATATCAACAACGAAATGTCAAAAAATTAGGCAAAATTTCCCAATGTTGGGCAGGATTTTCTTTTACCTTTCTTTTTCACCTTTCCAAGTTATCATGTTTGGTTAAAGTTAATCAGTGGGACATTAAAAATAATTTGTGACTCTGTGGAACCCTTAAGAGCAGGACATTTTTGGCTTTATGTCTATAGAGTGTAAGACTAATCCATCTTTACTGAGGTAGGCCTTATATTGGGGAGATCATCATAGAACGACATCACATAACTAAAGTTACAATTAAAGATGTGTTTCGATACAACTTATTTTGCTAAAACTGAAAACTTATTACTAAAAGTACTGTACATAAAAGTAAAAAATAGTTGAAATAGTATAATGAGACCCGTAAATAGTACCAAAAAAATGTATAAATAGTACCATGGGATCCACTATTTTTTCAGCAAAACGCAAACATTTTTTCACTCTCATGATGCAATCCAAACACACGCTAAATGATGTGCCTCGGAGAAAAATACTATTTTCATGTTTTGTGGACTGTTGGAGTGGGGAACCTCACGCATGTGAGTACTAATTACTAATTAGTAGCTAGCCTTTGAGTCTTTTGATTTCCCTCCTTTTTCTTTTTAATATTTTAGTTATGGGTTTCATTGTGTTAATTAGTTTAGTTTCGAGTACCCGTGGTAGAATTGTTTGGGCTCGGTCCCTCGATGGCTCGATTCATTGTAAATCTAATAAATCTATTCTATTTTTGCTTTCCACAAAAAGGAAAGTAAAAAATCGATTGGGTCCTAGACTTCGAGCCTTGGGACCATCATGTAAAGCAACAAGCTCAGGGTCTAAAGGCCCAAAATGAGTAGAGCTTTGGTTACCAAAACGTCAAGTTGAATTTTCTGATCATTGACTGACATATTGTTGAATAGCGCAGCACCGCAGCCCAATTTAAGCCAATTCGGATCAAGCTGGTCTCAGTTGTCTGGACCTGTTCGTAGTTCGAACAAACCTATATATGTACTTCAAATTCTTCAATATAAATGATCGCTTGATCAGTTCCCCTTATGCATCATGATTATCATTGATAGTAAATTAAGAAGTTTCTTACAAGTTACGAGATAACAAGAACAAAAATTCTAGTAGTACAAAAAAATTTACAATTTTTGTCACAACTATTTACGTGACAGAATGTGAATGGTAAAGAAAAAATTATGGGTCTATTTGAAAGTTACATACAACTAACCATAGTCTGCTACTTTAGGTATGCCAAAAGCTTGGAGCCAAACAAAAAGAGGTTGAGAAATTTTTTTTTAAATGGAAAAAAAAGAGGTTTGAGTATTGATAATCTATTACTGGTGCTAAACTTCTAATATTATATGTTGTTGGGAAATTATGAATTTTGATCATTACTCTAACAAATATTGCTTAAAAATGTTGGTCTTTACATCGATTAGCACATCTCTCCCCAGTTGAGGGGTGTTTCGGAAAATCCCTCTATAACTTTACCTAGTAGTCTAGTCCTATCGAACTATTGAAGAGAGAAAGGAAAATAATAATAATAATAAAAAAAAAAACAGAGATAGACAGGGACATATTGCCGAGATGAAAGAAATTCTTTTGCAAAAAGTTCAAACCACGCTTCTAATGTGGCTTCGTAGTTCATATATATAGTGCTTCCAAACTTGAGAATTGAAATACCTCGAACCATCTACATGCACCACAAGTCCCAAACACCACGTAGCTGTGCAATATCCTACAGGTAAGCTCAATTATGCTTCGAATTTTTCACATATTGTACAAGTTGTTTATATAGCGGAACCTACGGAGTTTGATCAGGGCCTGGCGGGTGATCGTCCCAACCCCCAAACGATTGTCTCGGAATGCTATGGTGATTATTTGGATCCGAGTCTTTCTCATTGTTCAAGCTCCTTACCTCGTTCTCTTTCACCTTGCTTGGTTGCTCAGTTACTGTCATGCTCTCGGAATCAGCTTCGATCATCAACATCCTCCGGTTCATGCCGCAAGCCAAGTTTGCCATCATTAGTAAAAGCAATGACAATGTCATGATCTTCATTGGCCTTTGGAGTTCTAGGCTAGCTTGTAAACCACTATGATTACTGAAAGAAAAAGAAGAACATAAGCTATTTATAAAGGTGGGAAGAGAAATAGAATTGTGGCAAAAGTGATTGGAAAGGCTTAGAAAAATCTAATGTGGGCATTCCATTAAGGTCGTTTCGTGAGGTGGGTGCTGTAATGTTTTAATATCTCCCTCTTCTGGGATATTTTCTATAAGCAAACAAGATAGAGCAATCTATGTCACCAAATGAGAAATCACCACCTTGCCTGGGTCACTTAGCATCGTGAATCTTTCATGAATGTACCTATTAGCGGCAGACATTGAAACAAGCATTATACAATTATAATTAATTTGTTAAAATAAAGAAATAGAGAAACTTTATATGGAACACCATGAGAGAGACATTAGAGTATCCACACTGTGCTTCAACCGATTTTTGCCATGTTATAACTCGTGCACTTGTAATGCATGCGTCTCCTCCTGTTTAATCAACATTCTCGGGATTCTAAATCTAGGTCATGACTCATGACTCTTTCCACGTATTACCCAATTTTTGAAGGATAACCTTGAAACATTGGTTTCAGTATGCCTCCTAGATTTGAGGATCAACTACTCATAGCTCACCCAGTATTGCCCAGTAATTGGTTATAGCGGATGGGGTTAGTTGCCTATCGGATTTTGTAATATTCTCTACAACCTGCAACTAATTTTAATAAAATTCTCCTACATTATTTAAAAATAAAAAAAAAAAGCTTCCGTATGAGGCATTAAGCATTCAATTACTAAAACATTTAAATAATCTACCAACTTTAACTCCAAAGAAGGCAGGGAGTAATGCAAATTTGTCACTCAAAAGTATGACGGAAATTTGTGAATTATAACTTTTAACTCATAATAATTAGACTAATAGGCCATGAGGATTAGGTTTAGGATTCAGAACTCATAGATGAGTTTGAAATTTTGTTTTAGTTGTTTCTTTTTTATATTTAGAAAAAATTAACTGATGCCGTAAGAGTATTAGTTTAGAAAATATTTATAGAACCTTTTTATAAAAAAAGAAAAAAAGTAATTGATTTTTTTTTTTACAGATTTTTATTTTTTCCATAAAACTGGTATAATTTTTTATTTTTCCAAAATGATCTATTAACAAATATCTTAAAGACACCTGTTAACTAAACCACTTATACTTTTTATAAAAGTTGATGGTTGGGGAATGGACAGTTTTCATTGCTTCTTTATCTGGTAAAAAAAGGTGCCAAATTACTTAAAGAAAACAATACAACTGTTACATTTTACCAACAGTAAATTTTTTAATGTGGGTCTTCGGCCTTGCCATGGTCGAAGTCACTGAGGGCGGCGCCAGTGCGTGTGTGAGAGAGAGCTAGATGAGAGAGAGCTGGGTAAGAGAGACGAAAGAATAGAGGGAGCTGGTCTGCTGGATGAGAGAGATGATTGAATATAAAGGTCAGTAATAAAAAAGAAAAAAGAAAAAAAAAAGAAGACAAATAATAATTAAAAAGTGATTATTTAAATAAAATATACAGTAAAAAATTTAATTTGATGTGAGTATTTTTTTTTTTTTGAAGCCGGTGTGAGTATTTTTGAGAAGTAGTTTTGTAAAATAAAAAAAGTTAAGCTAATATAGTCAGAAATTTTTGCACTAACTGATGCAAATACTCTAACCTACTTTTTAAAGGAAATTAATTAACTAAGCCAACTCAGAACCCAATTTCTAATGAGCACGCAACTCTTATGATCGTCTGAGCCAAATTAAATCTAACTAGGTGCTAAAATCTGATGAAGTTGGGTAGGATTTTCAACCCAACAATATAAGTTTTTTCACACTAATGTCAATCTGTCACACAATGGACGGCCACTCATCAGCAATTGTTGGATCTCCCTAAAAAGATTCTTACCTTATTCTCCTGTTTCATTTGTTCATTTTACACAAATTAACGCGTCATTTTATAACATGTTGATAATGATTTGATCATTATCAACATGTTGTTAATTACCTTTGGTCTCTAAAAAAGTTGCATACCTTTGGTCGTTGAAAAAAAAAAAAATTAATTAGTTTCGTTCTATAATTTTTTTTTTTTTTTTTGTTATAATTTAAGGGTTCGGTTAATGTTTGTGTGCGTTTGGCTCCAGTTTAAAAAATTATCTTATTTTACTATTCAGATTTTTTTTGTTACTATTCATAGCCCCACTTTATTTTTTGGTACTATTCATGAGTTCGACTGTACTATTTCAACTAACTTTTACTTTTATTTATAATACTTTCAATAAAAAGTTTTTAGTTTCAAGTGAAATTTGGATAGTGTTTTCAATGCTTGCATTGCGCGTTTGCGTCTGTCAGTGGGTCCCGTGAACCTGTGCACTATTCACGGGCCTACAAACCTCTTTTTTCAACAAAATTTTTATTAAAAATGGGTCTCACGGTACTATTCTCACAATTAAAAATTGTTTTGCTACAGTGTTTTCAATTTTCAGCAATAAACGGTATTCAAACAGACCCTCAGCAAAATAAGCGGATCCCAAACAGACCCTTAGCAAAATAAGCGAATTCCAAACAGATCAATTTTAGGAAATGTTTATGAAAAATTGTTAAAAGAGTTGGTCACTTTTTTATTTTCCTATAAAAAAATTTCTAAAATGGTTTATTATTATATTTTCTAAAAGCATACATTAGTAAAATAAAAAAATAAAAAAATTAATCGTATTATTTTCCAAAACAATTTTTTTTTTTTTTTTTTTTGGAGGTCTTTCTACCAAAACACCTATGTAGAATATTATGTGTAACTAGTGTTATTGAGGTGGAATATGATAAACTACTCTATTTAAAGCCCACCCTAGCCCATATTAGATTCTACCCCATTTTGATTTATTTAATTATTTATTTTTAAATTTTCTCATTTTTACTTTTTTTTAGAGAGTTTCAACCTATGGGTCCTTAGGGGCTTAAGGCCTTAATGATAGCTTTGCGAACATAGGATTTCATGAAACCTCAAAATGAAATTAATAAACAAAATTAATTGAAATAAATCAAAACTTTAAAATTAAAATGTTAGTATGAGTAGTACTATAATAGTTTTGAACCCTTATGACTCTATAACCGTTAGATGTTTGATTACTAGAGTTTTCTTTTTTTAATGATAATTTGACAGTTGGGAATGCTGTGAAGAATTAAGCTTTGAACATTTTCATTAGAAATACAAAAAATATCAATTAAGTTACAAGATTCTTGACACTTACTATAATTTTATAAAATCGTTTTATTAATGTTATTATCATAGAAAATAAAAACATATCAATAATTAGATGATGCCTATAATATAAGTAAGATTATTTTCACGACTATAAAATAGTAACTTGTTTAATAATTAATGGCCCGTTTTTGATACCATTCAACTGTATTTATACAAAAGTTATTTTGTTTCTAAAAAAAAAAAAATACTCAAACTATTTTTTAAACAAAATAACATCTCTCTTTTTGGTGGATATACGAGTGGGTGCTGAGCGTGCTTGGCTGGTGCACAAAGTGTACCAAATTCAAATCATGGAGCCGACACGGATTTGGGTATGGCCGTACAACGTAACACCTGTACTTTAAAGACAAAGATTAACACCTGTAATCTATAATAAGACAGCTTACTTTGTCATTTCGATATACTTTCTTATTTTCCTCTAGTCCAGGAGAATCCAGATGGTTCGATTCGAAGGTGGGTGATGAGGAAACTTCCTTCGATATCTAACAACCAAGAAACGTGTGCTTCATTTTGTTCGACCAAGCTTGTCAGCAACATTTTTTTAATTTTTAATTAGTAGAATTATGATATCTAACACACACATATGTACATAAACTAAAAAAAGAAAAGAAAAGAAACAACCTAACAAATGGTTTGAGAGAACTATTTTAAGAAAATTTTTATGAGAAAAGAAAAAAAATTAATATTTTAATAATTTTTTGAATTTCTCATAAAAATAGTATAAAATTTTTCTTAAAATGGTTTACAAAAATTGCCTTAAGTGACCTTTAAAAAACAGGTCATGTTAATGAGCATTCTCAAGGCAATTATTAATAAATTATACA
Source organism: Quercus tomentella (assembly GCA_028535165.1). Taxonomy (NCBI): domain Eukaryota; kingdom Viridiplantae; phylum Streptophyta; class Magnoliopsida; order Fagales; family Fagaceae; genus Quercus; species Quercus tomentella. The sequence continues at coordinate 5,702,744 of JAPQVY010000012.1, forward strand.
ATAATGCTAATGAATGCTCTTAGAGCATTAGTTAATAATGAATTTAAAGAAAATTTTTATGAAAAAAGAAAAAAAAAATATTTTGACAGTTTTTTTTTTTCATTTTCCATAAAAGTGGTGTCAAAACTTTTCTAAAATGGATTGTTAACCAATACCATAAAGGCACTCATTAGTATGACCCTAAATTATATTAGGAAAATTTTAATATCACTTTTATAGAAAATATAAAAAGCTGTCTGAAAAATTAATTACTTAATCATTTTTTAATAATTTTTTTTTAAATAGTTCATAAACTAATGACCTTAAGTTCCCTAAAAAATTGTCATCATCCACGTATATATCTAATTCCCCAAGCCATAGTTATTAATGGTTGTCATAATGATGATCTGAAATGAAAAGAGCCTCTCACTAGAAAGATATTAATGTGTTTAATAACTCATCAAGTCCCAAAAATTTCAGGATTTTTCCTTGTCAACCAAGCTTCAGTTGTTTGGTGGGGAGACTGGTTTGTGAACAAACCGTCACGCTAGACAATTCATTGCTCTAGTACTTGAAAGTTGAAATGTCTTCCTCAATATAAATGAGAAATTAATAAGAATCAAAGTCAAATTTGGTGTTTCGAAAACCTTCTTCCCTTCATGTCAAAATCTTTGTACCTTTTAAAGGACACATATGCTTGTCGTCTACAACATGTACATCTCATTGACCGAAGGAAAAAAAAATGTTTTTTTTCCTAAAATTTGGATGGTTTTCTAAAAATATTAAGAGATTTTTTTCCCTCTAATTATTGAAAGGTTAAATTTTAATTTTAAAGAAATTTTCTTAATAATTTAGTAACAAAATAATTCTTTTTAATAATTTTGGAAATTGATATTTTATAAAAATTTAAGGACATAAAAATGTAAGGTTTTTAGTTATAGTATTGACCATGACTTCGTGTTGTTGGATTTGGATCTAATCCATTTGTCTCATATTCGGCCCCAAACCATTGAGAAACGAATGTGTTAGACGTAGGCGTATATACACTAATAGAATTAATTTTGATTTATCTTCCAATGAATCTAATCAAACTTAGTATGATAAGATATATCAATCTCATGAATTGCTGGTATTAATTTCTAATTCTTGTACAGTGAATTTTTTATATGAATTGCTTGTATTAATTTCTAATATATAATGTTATATGTCTACAATATAAGTCTTTTTTTTAGAAACATCTACCGTACCATATAAGTCAAACAATAAAACCTAAGCATAACTTCTTAATTATTGTACAGTGAATTATTATTTAATTATTATATTGCATTGTCCAATAAACTACAAATCATAAGTTAGTTGAGAAGATTTTTTTTTATGCATTAATTTCTAATTCTTGTACAGTGAATTTTTTATATGAATTGCTTGTATTAATTTCTAATATATAATGGTATATGTCTATAACATAAGTCTTTTTTTTTTAGAAACATCTACCATATAAGTCAAACAATAAAACCTAAGCATAACTTCTTAATTATTGTACACTGAATTATTATTTAATTATTATATTGCATTGTCCAATAAACTACAAATCATAAGTTAGTTGAGAAGATTTTTTTTTATGCATTAATTTCTAATTCTTGTACAGTGAATTTTTTATATGAATTGCTTATATTAATTTCTAATATATAATGGTATATGTCTACAATATAAGTCTTTTTTTTTAGAAACATCTACCATATAAGTCAAACAATAAAACCTAAGCATAACTTCTTAATTATTGTACAGTGAATTATTATTTAATTATTATATTGCATTGTCCAATAAACTACAAATCATAAGTTAGTTGAGAAGATTTTTTTTTTATGCAATAATTGGTCAATACATTACATGGTTGAATTGTAAATTTGTTATTAAAAAAAAGCATTGGTTGTTAAATTTTCGCCTTTCACATGGATGAATTAATATTTAAATAAAAAGTTCTAAAAAACTAAATTTTGGCCTTAGCGTAGAACTTTAAATTATTGTTAACACAAACAACTACAACTCTAAGTGGTCAAATTAAATAACAATAAATCGGCATGGGACTAGGTAAATACACGCATATCAGTTACTAATCAATATATAGGTCTTATATTCAACAATAAAATACTCCATGTGATTTTTGTAGTAGATTTTTTTCGCCACCTGTCCTTTTTGTTCATCAACTTCTTTATTTTTTGCCCTCAAGTTTAGCTTTCAAACTTTGGGAAGCTTCCTTCATACCGTGTCTTATTTATTTATAAAGTCATGTTCACACTTGGGAATAATCTGAATCCGAAACGTGCAGATTTTACTTTTCTTTCCATCTCTACATGCCCATCCTATTCTTTGTTTGGTTATATATACTCTATAACTAGAGACCATTATTTCATAGAAAAATATTCAGTTTCCCACCTCCGACTTCTGATCTTGAAACTCCTTTTGGCTACTACGTAAACACACGTACCATACAAGACATGAAGAATCCAAGCAAACTGATCTTTGTAGCAAGCTTTGTATTCTTTGCCATTCTTATCAAATCAACTACAGCACAAGAAGTTGGTAATTCAGAGAAGACATACACTATATTCATGCTTGTTCTTCCTTGCTTTTGTTTCTATTTCCATTTACTTTGTAGCTGTGGATTTTAATATATGAATGATGATGTGGTGCAGAGGATGAGAGAGAGTTTGATTATCTACAAGGAAGCGAGAAGGGCCCGGGTCATTGGGGAGATTTAAATAAAGATTGGAAAGCTTGCAAGAACGGAAGTATGCAATCTCCCATAGATTTGTCTAGTAAGAGAGTGAAAGTGATCCCCAAGTTATTGGACCTGAAGAGAAACTACAAGCCTTGTAATGCCACTGTCAAGAACAGAGGCCATGATATTTCGGTAAGGAATCAAAAACTGCACAACTTTATCAATTTTCTCTAGGATTACTTCTCTTAGCTTAATACCTCCACACACACACACATATAATATGCATGTTTTCATTACAAATGAATTGCCTTTTGCATCTTCTTGAACTTTAGAAAATTTTTTGACATTGGTTTTCCATCGATATTTCAAAGAGATAATTTTTATTTCCTTCTGTTCCATTATCACTCCAAAGTCAACAAAAAAACAAAAGCAACAAAAGAAAAAGGCTCGAAGAAGTCTTGGTCTTGATACCATCCCAACATTTCTCCAAATATGAAAGGACAAAAATTAGTAGGGCATGACTCATTGGTGTTTTACAATGAAAAACCTCAAAAACGTGTAATCTTATTAGCTTGGTCCCACTCCCATCACTTCAATTTAGGTTGGGTTTGGATTGCAATGAAAAGCAACCAAACGCATGTCTGCGTTTTTTCGGTGGTCCTGTGCACTGTTTATAGGACGGATTTCACCAAACTTTTCTTTAAAATTGGGTCTCACAATACTATTCACACATTTAACAATTATTTTGCTACAGTATTTTCAGCAGATAGCTGTGCATTTTCATTTGCCAGTTTTCTTAATTATTAAATTTATAAATTATTAAACAGACGATTTGCCCTTTTTTTTTATTTTTTATAATTAGTTCAATTTCCACATTAAAAATATTGTACTTTAATTGGGCGTGTCATTATATAGCTTTCCGATCATATTTTGTTTGTTAGTTAGTACTATATAACTAAATACACTCTAAATACACTTTAAATGTCATTGGTGCAGTTAAAGTGGGAAGGTGATGCAGGATCAATACAAATCAACGGCACTGATTATTTTCTCGACCAAGGCCATTGGCACTCACCTTCTGAGCACTCCATCAATGGCAGGAGGTCCTCTCTCTCTCTCTCTCTATCTCTCTCTCGTATGTGTCAATGCTCCATGTTGTTCAACAACTTAATATGTATTTTTTTTCTTTGTTAGGTATGACTTGGAGCTACACATGGTTCACTTAGCTCGAGATCCCAACGTGACAAATAAGATTGCTGTTGTTGGACTCTTTTACAAGATTGGTCACCACGATGATTTCCTCTCAAAGGTGCAGATATTCTCTCCCACAAGAAAATTTTCAACTACTTTTTTCATTTGTTTACACAACGCACTCAAGGTTAAAAAAGGAAATTAAAAAAATAAAGGATCATTGTTAATTAGTATCCTAAGAATAATCATTAATAAACTATTTTAAAAAGTTTTTATAGCATTTTTTATTTTTTTATGGGAAATTGAAAATGTTGTGAAAATATTAATTACTTTTTCCCTTTTCTCGTTAAATTTTTTTTTAAAATGATTTATTAACAAAGGTCCAGAAGACATTCATTAACTTTTCTCATAAATAAAAACAACTCCAAAAACTTCTATTAAACGAGACTTGTGGAAGTACTAATTCAAAGTCGCAGTAAAAAGTTACTTTGTAAGTCGTTACCAAACAACACTGTTCTTGCCATCTGAACAAGCTGAAATTTTGCCATACACTGACTGAATGTCAATGCATTTTCCTCCCAAATGAGTTTTGTAGCTTCCATGTTCATAAAACAAGCCTGTGAAATTACATTGTCATCACTGTCATCAAATTATGAAAGAAAGTGCTAAGATAGGAAATTCTCTCACTAAGTCAGCTAATATGACCACAAGATAGATCAAGGTCTTCGAATTAATGGTCAATATCATACTATTACAGAATTTAACACAATTTATTCTGCTGAATTTTTAGCACCTTGCCATTTTATTCTCATACCACATAGAATTTGGTCACAACTCCTAAGTCCTTGTCCACATTAATAAATGTTTATCTTCTCTCTCCAAAATTGTTGTCTAACATGTTACTCATTTTGAATTTCAGTTGATGAGTAACATATTGTCTATGACTGATAAAAAAGATGAAAGAAATATGGGGGTGATTGATCCAAGAGAAATAAAGATGGGTGGCAAGAAGTACTATAGATATATGGGCTCACTCACTGTTCCTCCATGCACAGAAGGTGTTATTTGGACAATAAATAGAAAGGTATACCCTTGTTAAACATTGTTATTCTCATTCCTTTCCTATGCTCCTTTTATTCTTTTATTAACCCGTAATTGTATTTTAAAACTACCTTTAGATAAGGACTGTCTCAAGGGAGCAAGTGAAATCGCTTAGAGTGGCGGTCCATGATGTAAGTAACCAAACTTTGTTCTTATTTTATAATTTATGGAAAAAGCCAAGTGAAAGGATATTTGTTTAGGCGTTGGTTTAGCTACTGAGCAAAATAAGCAATCAAGGTTTTTTAACTTTTACAACTTACTGCAGTATGCTGAGAAGAATGCAAGACCAGTCCAACAACTCAAGAATAGGGAGATCCAATTCTACGGCCCAAACCCAACAAGCACGAGAAACTAAATATGTATATCATAGAGTTCAAGCTTCTGAGCTTCTTTTTTTTTTATTTTATTTTATTTTTTTTTATTTTTATTTATGTCAGACTGCTTGCATTTTTTTTGGGGGGGGGGGGGGGGGGGAGGGGGGCGGGTGGGTAAAGTCCATAGTTTGAATGTAGACTATGATGAGGAAACTATATAATTATTTCATTTGTTATTTTTGAATTCCTACACCTAGAATGACTGAAACAAGCATGTATGGAGTACCGATGAACATTTGAAGTTAATTTGGTTACAAATCTAATGACGGCTTTCCATTAAGGTCATAATAGAAATATTTGGTTAGGTGGGTGCTGTAATGGTTTGAAATCTCCTTCTTATGGATATTTTCAATGAGGGAGCAAATTATATCACCAAATAGGAAATCAACATAACAACGCTCATAAAACTTCCACCACATCTTATAGGGGGTCAATTATCAAATCTATTAAATCTTCCACATCGAGACAATCATTCCTTACCTTTGACCATTACCAGTCAAGACCCTATCTATTATCCACACAAAAACAAACCTGCTATAATCACCCAATTTAACTTTAGAGAGGGTATCTTGTGTGCCATAATTTTTCCTTTAACAAACCATCACAAAAAACATCAATTTATCATACTTATCCTAGCAACCAGAAACCAAGACAACATGGCATGGAGCCTTGTTCTGCTTATTTAAGAATAGTACGTGGGTGCACCATCTAATTTTCATCTAAATATCATGAACTTGGGCCCAAATAAGGTATGAATTTTTTATTTTTATATTTGATAATACGAGAGAAATGAAATTTAAACCTTTGATAATTCGAAAGAATGAAAAAGAGTGTGGTGGGCCTTTTTTGCAACTCTAGGATGGGTTGTTTCCTACCACGTTACGGTCTAATGGTTCTGGGGTAGGAGAGTCAGGACCGGTTTGATTGCAACACACCCCAAGCCGGCTTGTGCACAAGCTAGAACCCCTTTATTGGGACCTGAACACGTGCCCACGATAGAGGATGCTGTTACGAAAAAGTTATGGTAGGCAGGTGTAATATGACAAAAATAAGAAGAATATGCTTATTGTCAGCCAAAAAATGGAAAAGCTAAATTATGATCTAAGTGAATGAGGAAATAATGCAGTGATATAAATGCGGCAGAAATGAGTTAATAACAATGATAAAAAGAACAAGAAATAATATTAATGCTTGATCAATAAAATAAAAGGAAGAAAGATTAGTCTATCTTGTTTGATTTCTCAACGGAGTCAAGTCTAGGAAGGGAACCACTCTTCAATGCGGGCAATCTCACAGGGAAGTCCTGCCACAGAAATTGCCCACTTTGAGAGAATGGGCCTAGATGGCTTCTCCTTAAATTCCTTAATCCTCACTAAAGAGCAGGCTTTTAGAGGGAGAGAAGGGAATAGCCTATTAGTGCATGCCCACTATCACACTCTTGCTCACTCTCTGTTTTTCCTTTTTGGTTCCTTTTTCTTTTCTAAGTTTCTTGTTTTCCCTCTTATCTTTCACTCATTTTCTTACTTATTTTCCCCTTGTTTTTATCTCTCTTGTTCTCTGTTCTCCTCTGTTCTCTCTACTGAGCACAGCTAAGACCCTTTTTATACTGCCAGCCGTGACAGATTTTTTACTGTTTTACCCCTTAACTGCTTTTGTCCTAGTATGGGTATCCTACCTAGACCACTCACTGGTCTGTCAGCTGCCTAGCCATCACCATTTACCTATGCTGGCTGTGCCAAACCCCATTCCCAGACAAAAGAGTTTTGTTTTGTTTTGTTTTCTTGCTCTCTGTGGCATTCCCATCTGGATAAGGGTGGGCATTCTCTCTTACTGTCCCTTATGGCATACACCTAGTGATTCCAGCTTATTTTTCCCTCTTTTAGGCAGTATGTCATCCTAGTAGAATATTTCCCCCAAAAGAGCTTGAGCGGGAACCCCAGAATAGGCTTTCCCCTTCTCCCCACCACCATACCATACCCTCTCTTACCTCTGACCCATGGCCCACCACTCCTGTATTAGCTGGCTATAAGTGGGTGGTGCCTGAGCCTTGTACGTGTTCCACGTCCATGTGTATCCATGGCTTACCTGCTATTCATGTGTTCGCCATGACCTAAAGGCTTGTCTGGTCTTTGCTGCATGTTCTGCTACTCATTCTTGACCTTTTGTGGCATGGATGAGTCATTGGGCTTTCATTCTTTATATCTTGCTTCCTCCCTGGGCTGGGTCTTGCTTGGGCACGGGCCTTTCCTTCTTCAATCCAATCCTTACCCTTTTTGTGGGTCGATTGACACTTCTGCCATGCCAGCCCATTGTTTATGCCATGTTATTGTTTGACTTGTGCTTGCTCGGCCTCCTTTGGGCCTGCTGTACACTTTCCTTCTGCTCAGTTCCAGTAGCCCAGTACTATCGTTGGGCTTGTACTCACGCTGTTTTGGGCTTCCTTGGCCCATTTTATTCTTTTGGGCATCCTTGGCCCGTTTCATTTCCTCAGGCATCCCTGGCCCATTCCAATCCATCATTCCCATGGGCTTTTACTAAGTCCTTCGGGCTTCCCCAACCCAAATTATCATATCCTTTACTTCCGAGGTTTATAGGCTTTCCCACTAACCCCATTTGCCTAGTTTCTTCCTCTGGGCTCTTTCGGCCCATTTTTGCTTACTTTCCATTTCTCATAATGCCTATGGGTTTACTACTTTTTTCTTCGAGCTTCTTTGGGCCCTCTTGCTTTCTTTGAGACCCTTTTACTATTTTATATGCCTATGGACCATTATTCCTACCATTCGAGCTCAATGGGTTTCTTCTCAACTTGCAAATTCTTCTTCTTTATTCACTCCCATATTGTTGGACTTTTTCCTATTATTGGGCCTCCTTGCCAAAGTGGGCATCAACAAAGAGCAAATAAGATTCTGGAACTTTTCGTTCAACAGTATTATTAGTAATCATCATCACTCCATTCAAAACAGCGAAGTACAAGATTGCATAGTTGAATACCATAAGTGACATGTTCCATCTCTCTCTCTCTAAATTTCTTTCCAATTTCTTTTTATTTCATTTTTATGTTTTTTTTTCTTTTAATTTTCATATATTTCTTTCTTTATATATAGATTTTATGATTTTGTTGCTAAAGATTTATTGATTTATTTTATTGGTTTAGAACGGTTCATATTATTTTGAGATTAATGTCAATGTTTTTAAAAAATTTTGGTGTTTAGATTGGTTTACTCTAGACTAATCTATAATAGGGTTTGAATGCATTAAATTTTGATTTGTGGATGATTTAAATTTTGTTATTCTATTTTTTCAAGTTCAAGCACAACCTCCTAAATAATTTTTACATATTATTATCTATGTTTTTATTTAGACTCACCATATAATTTAAAATATATTGTTTCCTTTTTCAGTTCTTCATATTTCATCTTTCCATTTGATTTTGTACTCTATTTACTTTGTTATTTGTTTAAATCAATAATGAACATACAATAGTTATATAAATCTGCTAAAGTTTCTAAAGTGGAACTCTTGGTATAATCTATTGCACTCAAATATTAGTTAATGAAAATTTTCTGTAATCGAAACTATAGTTTTTTACCAATTACACATTTTAGATTGACTTCAAAGTTGTAATTGAGTTGTTAAATTTTTTTATCTTTCCTCTTTTATATGAAATCTGTTTGATAAATTAAAACATATCATCTTCTCAAAAAGAAAAAAAAAAAAAAATCATTGAGTTCTTTATATATATATGTAAGGACTCAATTTGTAATGACCCCAAACTGATACGGGGTTCGCACATTTAAAAGCCCAAACAATAAAATTTGTAGAGCGTGGGCTGAAAGGCTAGGCCTTGGTCACCGGACAGCGGTTGGTCATGGTGTTCATGGTAATCGCACAAGGGCGTATCATGCTTGCCCAAGAAGATTTTCTCCTCGGCACGACTTGGGAGGCTCTAGCTCTTGGCTTCCCCCCCCCCCCCTCTCTTGGCCTGCTTTCCTCTCCTTTTATACTAGCTTTTACCCTCTCACCAACGTCCACGTGTAGTTTCAGCTTTCGAGGGCTGATGCCTGTCCCATCGGCCCATACCTAAAGTGGTTGGGGGCGGTTGTAAAAGCTGAAAAGTATTGCTCTGTCAGGCGCATAGTACTTAATTACAGTAATGGCGGCCTTTCCCTTTTCTTTTGTCAATTCACTGTTCAAGGATCCTCTCCCCATCAATGCGGAGGTGTTTAGCTTTTCCTTGAACCGCTCCTACACCGTACTCGCCCTTTCCTCCAGGGCCAATTTAGGATGCCGAGGACAAAGTCATTCTCGGCTATATCTCTAGGCCATTTGGACTTCGGTTGCATGTCCTCGGCAATGCCTATCCTCGGCGTGGGCCTTGGGCCCTAATGCAAAGCGGGCCTGGATCGCAAATTTTCTGGCCCCACAATAGCCCTTCAAAATCCTGCTGTCCGAATCCTCAGACGAAGAGGAGGGTTTTGATGACGCCGGGCATACGTCACGGTTTGCTAACACTTGTCCTTCATCAAGGCAGGAGCCTCGTTGTTTGTCTAGGACACGCCCCTAGTTGTGAGACATTCTCTTGGTTTTACCCACGCCGTGCTCTTGCCGTTTCAGTACACGAAGCGCGCCTTTAATGAGGTCTCTTTACGAGGCGGCGCAAATCCAACGGTTGAAGACCGTTTTGGGAATCGAGCGGGACCTATTTCGTTGTAGCTTTTCTTAGAGATTTGTACAGCATAAATGCCACCCAGCTTGCTCCCCGTATAAGGAGTGCAGTGGGAGGTCATTTCCCTTACTCGCAGACCCTTTAAGCCTTCCAAATCCCCAACTTTCCAGTTTGTGCCCATAGCCCCCGTTACCAGTGTGATTGATCCGTAGGGAGCGATATAGCCAAGTCTGGGATGAGGGCAGAAAGACCACACCCTCTCTAGAAGCATTGGGTTTCCCCGAGATTCAAGATGGTCCGGTCAGGGCAGGGGAGATAAAGACTCAAGACACTTCTTCCCCCTGATATGGCAAGAAAAGAGCCTTTTCTTCCTTCAGCCAAAATCCGAAGCAGGTGCAGGTCGCATCAGATTTTTGGTGTGACAGCACTGAGGTTTCTTATCGTTGGTACCATCCTCTCTCTCTAGAGTGCTACTAATGTGAAACCTGCTTGGTTGCAGTCAGAGCTGGCACGGGGGTTAGGTTCAACTGCTTCTTCCTCTCTTCCTTCACTGGTGCCACCTTTTGCCTCTGCTTCTTCTTCTCTTCCATAACTGGAGTCATCCTAACATGCTGAGTCGCTGCTAGAGCCGAATTTAAAGGATTTAATTCTCCCTTGTATCTTTTCTTTTTTTGCTTTTCTTTTTGTTTTTCTAGTTAGCTTTCGATATAGGCTGGTTTAAGCCCCTTATTGTACACTGTACTACTTTTCTGTCTAATAAAAGATAACTTTATCCCATTTTGTGTGTTCCTTATGTTCTGCAATAATTATTTTGCGAATGGATGTGTAGGTGTAATTTTCTGTTGAACAGTGCTTAGGGTCGATACCTTTGTTTAGCAAAAATGTTACCTCTTTGAATTTATCGAAACTGACGGGCATAACAATACCAACTTGGGATAGGTTAATCATACAAGGCTGACCGAAATAATAACTAAATATTCTGCATTGCATATGAAACAATCATCCGAGGACGTATAGCCAAAAATGAACCGTCCGAGGGAATCGCCGGGCACTAGAGTGCTTTGCCATGCTTCGAATAGTATTTGTTGCCTTAAGTTCCATAGGTTTGAGTCCGAGGACCATGCAAGACCTTAGTTTTGTCCAAAACTTAGGTTTTCTTTTTGAAGTACTTGGTTTCCACATAGGTTTGAGTCCGAGGACCATGCAAGACCTTGGTTCTGTCCAAGACTTATCTCTTCTTTTTGAAGTACTTGGTTTCTCCATAGGTTTAAGTCCGAGGACCATGCAATACCTTAGTTCTGTCCAAAACTTATCTCTTCTTTTTGATGTACTTGGTTTCCCCATAGGTTTGAGTCCGAGGACCATGCAATACCTTGATTCTGTCCAAAACTTATCTCTTCTTTTTGATGTACTTGGTTTCCCCATAGGTTTGAGTCCGAGGACCATGCAAGACCTTGGTTCTGTCCAAAACTTAGGTTTCCTTTTTGATGTACTTGGTTTCCCCATAGGTTTGAGTCCGAGGACCATGCAAGACCTTGGTTCTGTCCAAAACTTAGTTTTTCTTTTTGATGTACTTGGTTTCCCTATAGGTTTGAGTCCGAGGACCATGTAAGACCTTGGTTCTGTCCAAAACTTATCTTTTCTTTTTGATGTATTTGGTTTCCCCATAGGTTTGAGTCCGAGGACCATGCAATACCTTGGTTCTATCCAAAACTTATCTCTTCTTTTTGATGTACTTGGTTTCCCCATAGGTTTGAGTCCGAGGACCATGCAAGACCTTGGTTCTGTCTAAAACTTATCTTTTCTTTTTGATGTACTTGGTTTCCCCATAGATTTGAGTCCGAGGACCATGCAATACCTTGGTTCTGTCCAAAACTTATCTCTTCTTTTTGATGTACTTGGTTTCCCCATAGGTTTGAGTCCGAGGACCATGCAATACCTTGGTTCTGTCCAAAACTTATCTCTTCTTTTTGATGTACCAGGTTTCCCCATAGGTTTGAGTTCGAGGACCATGCAAGACCTTGGTTCTGTCTAAGACTTAGGTTTTCTTTTTTGAAGTACTTGGTTTCCCCATAGGTTTGAGTCCGAGGACCATGCAAGACCTTGTTCTGTCCAAGACTTAGGTTTTCTTTTTTTCGACTCGAGGGTCAGCCCCTTGACAGGGGTACGGAGCATTGGCTTGATGTTGGAAGCCCCTAGAACTACCCGTGCCACTGGCACTTTTTAGGGTAGCCCTGAGTGGGAGCTGAGTTAGAACCACAACTACTGAGAACGATGGGGAGGCTTTCACCTAACTAGCCCCACCGCCAAAACTACTTCTTTTGAGGGACCCTTGTCGACAAGGGCTTGATCCCACCATGACTAACCACCGCCTGTGCCAACGCACAAGCCTTCCCACAGACGGCGCCAATTGTAAGGACTCAATTTGTAACGACCCCAAACTGATACGGGGTTTGCACGTTTAAAGGTCCAAACAATAAAATTTGTAGAGCGTGGGCTGAAAGGCTAGGTTTTGGTCACCGGACAGTGGTTGGTCATGGTATTCATGGTAATCGCACAAGGGCATATCATGCTTGCCCAAGAAGATTTTCTTCTCGGCACGACTTGGGAGGCTCTAGCTCTTGGTTTTCCCCCCCTCCCCCCTCTCTTGGCCTGCTTCCCTCTCCTTTTATACTAGCCTTTACCCTCTCACCAACGTCCACGTATAGTTTCAGCTTTCGAGGGCTGATGCCTGTCCCATCGGCCCATACCTAAAGTGGTTGGGGGCGGTTGTAAAAACTGAAAAGTATTGCTCTGTCAAGCGCAGAGTACTTAATTACAGTAATGGCAGCCTTTCCCTTTTCTTTTGTCAATTCACTGTTCAGGGGTCCTCTCCCCATCAATGCGGAGGTGTTTAGCTTTTCCTTGAACCGCTCCTACATCGTACTCGCCCTTTCCTCTAGGGGCAATTTAGGATGCCGAGGACAGAGTCATTCTCGGCTATATCTCTAGGCCATTTGGACTTCGGTTGCATGTCCTCGGCAACGCCTATCTTTGGTGTGGGCCTTGGGCCCTAATGCAAAGCGGGCCTGGATCGCAAATTTTCTGGCCCCACAATATATATATAGGGTCCTTGGGCCTAGAAGTGCATTATTTATTCATATGTTGGGCCACAGGCCCAAGCCGAGAACAAAGATCCGCCCGAGGATGAGATGTCTTCGTCAGAGGAGATTACACTGATGAATAAAAGGTGGAGTTTGGTCCTAAAGGCTCCAGAAAGTGTGCCGAGGATGAAAACTTCCTCGGCCGAACTTGGTCGAGGTCCTGGAAAATGGATTGACAGCAAAGATGGCAATCCCTGAAATTCATTTGGGGTAGACAAGCACTGCAAAGATATAAGATAAGGATGAGCCTCAAAATATCTAGGGAGAAAGTTGCTGCCTCCGCATTAAATGCACTGCAACTAATCCCCTGGCTGCATTAATGTAGAAGTGATACTTGAACAGTGTATTTCAGCCTTACAGCTACTACTTGAAGACATATGAGAAGAGCTGATGGGACAAGTATCAGCCCTAACCATCTAGCATACAGGTGGACGGTGGAGATGAAAGGGAAAGTGAGTATAAAAGGAAAGGAGAGAGAACAAGGAGGGAGATTGGGAATTTAAGAGAAGAAATACTGTAGCAACCTAAAATCAAATTTGTAACGCTATCTAAGAACATTATATTAGAATTATTGTCCTCGGATTTCGTCGAGGACGTTCTTTCTTCATTTCATAATAGTCCATTTTTATCTTTTTTTGATCAAGCCTATCTATATTGTTGTTTGATCAACTAAAGCCCAGTTTCCAACCCATTCCTCTACAAATTCATTGTTTTGGGCTTCTTGGGCCTAAGTCCGTCCACGTACTGGGCTAGGAACCCAAGTCGGGTCCTTACAATATATATATATATATAAATTTAAATTCAACAAATTTTTTTAGAGTATTATTTTATTTAAAGTAAATATTTAAGCAACAATATATCAAAGAAAGATTATAAGCGTATATATGCAAAAATATGAGTAATTATAAGTATTTTTTGACGGTACTATGAGTGTTCATAAAATGTTTTGGGATTTTTGGGTTAATTTACCTATATAATCGGTCTCAAAAGTTTTTTTTAGGTGCCCAAAATGGCGTTGTTGTTGTTGTTATTATTATCTCTCTAAAAATGAATATAGTGAGAAATTTTCATTAAATCTCTCTCTCTCTCTCCTTGATTTTCTTTTGTTCATATTGATTAATTGGCAAATAGATTAGTTGTTACTAACTATTTGGTTAAATAATAATGGAAAATGAAAACATTTAATTGAAGGTGAACTCACTAAAGAATGAGAATGTCAACTTAGTTGTTATTTAACTTGGTTCAAATGTAAACTTCTATTAAGCAAAGAAATACAATCATTTGATAATACCATATTTCTTATGAAATTTATGTAAAGGAAAAAAAATACTATAGCTGTTTAAAGACTAATATTTACACATTTACAAATAAAAAAAATTCGTGTATAGCACGAACTACCCATTAGTAAGAGAGTTTTACTAGCATGTGCCTTAAGAGTATAAATTAGTAAACCATTTTAAGAAATTTTTTTATAGAAAAATGAAAAGGTAATTAACTATTTTGACAATTTTTTTTTTTAATTTTTCATAAAAACTTTATCAAAATAGATGGTTAATATATGCCATGAACCCTTAGTAATATACTAATATTTGTCGTCATTATAGCTCCATGCACTCATCAAGCCACTTCGGCACTAGGCACTAGGCACTCAAGGTTAAAAAAGGAAATTACAAAATAAAGGGTCATTGTTAATTAGTGTCCTAAGAATAATCGTTAATAAATTATTTTAAGAAAGTTTTTATAACATTTTCTATTTTTTTTATGAGAAATTGAAAATGTTGTGAAAACATTAATTACTTTTTTCCTTTTCTCATTAAAATTTTTTCTAAAATGATTTATTAATAAAGGTCTAGAAGGCATTCATTAACTTTTTTCATAAGTAAAAACAACTCCAAAAACTTCTATTAAGCAAGACTTGTGGAAGTACTAATTCAAAGTCGCCGTAAAAAGTTACTTTGTAAGTCGTTACCAAACAACAGTGTTCTTGTCATCTGAACAAGCTGAAATTTTGCTACACACTGACTGAATGTCAATGCATTTTCCTCCCAAATGAGTTTTGTAGCTTCGATGGTCATAAAACAAGCACGTGAAATTACATTGTCATCACTGTCATCAAATTATGAAAGAAAGTGCTAAGATAGGAAATTTCTCACTAAGTCAGCTAATATGACCACAAGATAGATCAAGGTCGTCGGATTAATGGTCAATATCATACTATTACGTACAGAATTTAACACAATTGATACTGTTGAATTTTTAGCACCTTGCCATTTTATTCTCATACCACATAGAATATGGTCACAACTCCTAAGTCCTTGTCCACATTAATAGATGTTTATCCTCTCTCTCCAAAATTGTTGTCTAACATGTTACTCATTTTGAATTTCAGTTGATGAGTAACATATTGTCCATGACTGATAAAAAAGATGAAAGAAATATGGGGGTGATTGAGCCAAGGGAAATAAAGATGGGTGGCAAGAAGTACTATAGATATATGGGCTCACTCACTGTTCCTCCATGCACAAAAGGTGTTATTTGGACAATAAATAAAAAGGTATACCCTCGTTAAACATTGTTATTCTCATTCCTTTCGTATGCTCCTTTTATTTTTATTTTATTTATTTATTTTTAACCTTTTTTTTTTTTTTTTTTTTTTTGGCTAGGTAAATGCGGGGGCTTGAACCCCCGAGCTACAGGTCAATATAACACGCAGGTACCAACTCGCCTGAATGGGGCGGTGGTTTACTTTTAACCCTTAATTGTATTTGAAAACTACCTTTAGATAAGAGCATTCTTATCGAGCATTGAATATGCTAAAAGATGTTTTTTTTTTTTTAGCATTTCTAACCCAAAAACATGCTCCATCAAAGATTGCATATGCTAAAAATTTTACAATATTACTACAGTGCGCTCTCAAAAATGAGAGCGCATTGTAGCACAATGCTATCATTTTTTAATACTTTTAATTCTCTCTCTCCTCAGACTGAAACTCAGACTCCTTTCTCACTATCACTCTCGCTCTCTCTATCTTTTCTCTCTTTCTCTCTGCTTCTCATTGAGCTAGAATCTGAGACTCTGGTGAGAAATTTCTTCAAATATGGGTTTGTGATTTGACTCTAGTGACTCCGATCTCTGGCCTTCCGATTTGTTGAAGATGTCGAAGGCGGAAATCCATGCCGAGATGATGAAGCGGCATTCTGGACCGTCAATGGGTTTCGTTAAGCTCCGGCTCGGCGTTCACCGGACTCTGGTAATCATTCTGGGTTTTGTTTCTTTTTGTTATTTCTTTGTTGGATTACTATGGAGATGGAGAGACCTTGTTGGATTACTATGGAGAGGGTAATCAATCTGGGTTTGGTGGCATTGATGTTCAGACGGAGCTTGGTGGTCAACCATGGAGCACAGGTCGGAGCGTGGATCGAAGGGGTAGTGGTCCGATTTGGTTGATTTGGTTTGTGGGTTTTTTATGGCTGTGGGTTGTGGTCCGATTTGGCCGTGGTTTGTGGGTTTTTTTCCTTTTTTTTCTTGCTATGGTTGGTGGTTATTTGGTCCGATTGTTGGTGGCTGGTGGTGGCGATGGTGGGTGGATGTGGTGGTTGGGGTATGGGTGGGTGGATGCGGTGGCCGGCGGTGCTAAGAATAATTGGGTTGAGAAACAGAGAGACAGAGGAGAGAGAGGAAAAATAAATAAAAATAAAAAATAAAATTTAAATAAAACGTTAAAAAAAATAAAAGTTTTGATGGTAGTGATATTGTAAAACGATGTGTTTATATATTATAAAATTTGTTTTTGAGATGGTAAATGCTAAATTCTTTAGCATTGATGGTGGGAATGCTCAAAGGACTGTCTCAAGGGAGCAAGTGAAATCGCTTAGAGTGGCGGTTAGAGTGGCGGTCCATGATGTAAGTAACCAAACTTTGTATTTATTTTATAATTTATGGCAAAAGCCAAGTGAAAAAAAGAAGAAGATTTTTTTTATGCATTAATCGGCCAATACATTACATGATTGAGTTGTAAATTTGTAATTAAAAAAAAAACATTGGATGTTAAATTTTCGCCTTTCACATGGATGAATTAATATTTAAATAAAAAGTTCTAAAAAACTAAATTTTGGCCTTAGCGTAGAACTTAAATTATTGTTAACACAAACAACTCTAAGTAGTCAAATTATTATTATTATTATTATTATTATTATTATTATTATTTTTTGAGAACTTAAGTAGTCAAATTAAATAACAATAAATCGGCATGAGAGTAGGTAAATACACGCATATCAGTCACTAATTAATATATAGGTCTTATATTCAACAATAAAATACTCCATGTGATTTTTGTAGTAGATTTTTTTCGCCACCTGTCCTTTTTGTTCTTCAACTTCTTTATTTTTTGGCCTCAAGTTTAGCTTTCAAACTTTGGGAAGCTTCCTTTACACCGTGTCTTATTTATTTATAAAGTCATGTTCGGGAATAATCTGAATCCGAAACTTGCACATTTTACTTTTCTTTCCATCTCTACATGCCCATCCTATTCTTTGTTTGGTTATATATACCCTATAACTAGAGACCATTATTTCATAGAAAAATATTCAAGTTTCCCACCTCCTACTTCTTATCTTGAAACTCCTTTTGGCTACTACGTACACACACCATACAAGACATGAAGAGTCCAAGCAAACTGATCTTTGTAGCAAGCTTTGTATTCTTTGCCATTCTTATCAAATCAACTACAGCACAAGAAGTTGGTAATTCAGAGAAGACATACACTATATTCATGCTTGTTCTTCCTTGTTATTGTTTCTATTTCCATTTACTTTGTAGCTAGCTGTGGATTTTAATATATGAATGATAATATGGTGCAGAGGATGAGAGAGAGTTTGATTATCTACAAGGAAGCGAGAAGGGCCCGGGTCATTGGGGAGATTTAAAGAAAGATTGGGAAGCATGCAAGAATGGAAGTATGCAATCTCCCATAGATTTGTCTAGTAAGAGAGTGAAAGTGATCCCCAAGTTATTGGACCTGAAGAGGAACTACAAGCCTTGTAATGCCACTGTCAAGAACAGAGGCCATGATATTTCGGTAAGGAATCAAAAAACTGCACAACTTTATCAATTTTGTCTAGGATTACTTCTCTTAGCTTAATACACCTCCACACACACACACATCTAATATGCATGTTTCCAGTACAAATGAATTGCCTTTTGCATCTTCTTGAACTTTAGAAATTTTTTTGACATTGGTTTTCCATCGATATTTCAAAGAGATATTTTTATTTCCTTTTGTTCCATTATCACTCCAAAGTTAACAAAAAACAAAAGCAAAAAAAAAAAAAAAAAAGACTCGAAGAAGTCTTGGTCTTGATACCATCCTAACATTTCTCCAAATATGGAAGGACAAAAAAAATTGGTAGGGCGTGACTCATTGGTGTTTTATCTTACAAAGAAAAACCCCAAAAACGTGTTATCTTATTAGCTTGGTCCCACTCCCATCACTTCAATTTAGACAGATGATTTGCCAGTTTGCCAGTAGATAGCTGTGCATTTCCGTTTGCCAGTTTTCTTAATTATTAAATTTATAATTTTTTTTTTTTTTTTTTATGAACTCCACAGTAAAAATATTGTACTTTAATTGGGCGTGTCATTATATAGCTTTCCGATCATATTTTGTTTGTTAGTTAGTACTATATAATTAAATACACTTTAAATGTCATTGGTGCAGTTAAAGTGGGAAGGTGATGCAGGATCAATACAAATCAACGGCACTGATTACTTTCTCGACCAAGGCCATTGGCACTCACCTTCTGAGCACTCCATTAATGGCAGGAGGTCCTCTCTCTCTCTCTATCTCTCTCTCGTATGTGTCAATGCTCCATGTTGTTCAACAACTTAATATGTATTTTTTTTCTTTGTTAGGTATGACTTGGAGCTACACATGGTTCACTTAGCACGAGATCCCAACGTGACAAATAAGATTGCTGTTGTTGGACTCTTTTACAAGATTGGTCACCACGATGATTTCCTCTCAAAGGTGCAGATTCTCTCCACAAGAAAATTTTCAACTACTTTTTTCATTTGTTTACACAGCCCGTTGCACTTGCACTAGGCACTCAAGGTTAAAAAGGGAAATTACAAAATAAAGGGTCATTGTTAATTAGTGTCATAAGAATAATCGTTAATAAATTATTTTAAGAAAGTTTTTATAGTATTTTTTATTTTTTTATGGAAAATTGAAAATGTTGTGAAAATATTGGGTTATGTTTGGTAACAGTTTTTGTTTTCTATTTTTAAAAAATTGTTTTTGAAATATAAAGAAAAACAATTTTTTTTGTATTTTTAAAATAAAAAACATGTTTGATTAGTTGAATTTAAAAAAAAATAATTTTTTGAAAAAAAAATAGAAAATATTAAAATATGTTGTTACTACGATTTGAACTTTAATATTAACTCATTAAATAAGACAAATTCATTAAATTAAATGCGTATTTTCATTAACTTTTGAAAATTAGAAACTGAAAACAACATTTTGTTTGTTTTCAATTTCCTTTACAAATTAAGTTTTGTGAACAATTTTTATTTTCTATCCATTTTAGGTTGCCAAATAAGTTTTTTAGTTTCAAAAATAAAAAATTATTTTTAAAAACGAAAAATAAGGAGAAAAAACAGTTACCAAACATACTCTTAATTTTTTTTTTCCTTTTCTCATTAAAAAATTTTCTAAAATGATTTATTAATAAAGATCAGAAGACATTCATTAACTTTTCTCATAAATAAAAACAACTCCAAAAACTTCTATTAAGCGAGACTTGTGGAAGTATTGATTCAAAGTCGCCGTAAAAAGTTACTTTGTAAGTCGTTACCAAGGTCCAAACAACACTGTTCTTGCCATCTGAACAAGCTGAAATTTTGCTACACACTGACTGAATGTCAATGCATTTTCCTCCCAAATGAGTTTTGTAGCTTCGATGGTCATAAAACAAGCACGTGAAATTACATTGTCATCACTGTCATCAAATTATGAAAGAAAGTGCTAAGATAGGAAATTCTCTCACTAAGTCAGCTAATATGACCACAAGATAGATCAAGGTCTTCGGATTAATGGTCAATATCATACTATTACGTACAGAATTTAACACAATTGATACTGTTGAATTTTTAGCACCTTGCCATTTTATTCTCATACCACATAGAATTTGGTCACAACTCCTAAGTCTTTGTCCACATTAATAGATGTTTATCCTCTCTCTCCAAAATTGTTTTCTAACATGTTACTCGTTTTGAATTTCAGTTGATGAGTAACATATTGTCCATGACTGATAAAAAAGACGAAAGAAATATGGGGGTGATTGATCCAAGAGAAATAAAGATGGGTGGCAAGAAGTACTATAGATATATGGGCTCACTCACTGTTCCTCCATGCACAGAAGGTGTTATTTGGACAATAAATAAAAAGGTATACCCTTGTTAAACATTGTTACTCTCATTCCTTTCCTATGCTCCTTTTATTCTTTTTTTAACCCTTAATTGTATTTGAAAACTACCTTTAGATAAGGACGGTCTCAAGGGAGCAAGTGAAATCGCTTAGAGTGGCTGTCCATGATGTAAGTAACCAAACATTGTTCTTGTTTTATAATTTATGGCAAAATCCAAGTGAAAAGATAATTGTTTAGGCATTGGTTTAGCTACTGAGCAAAATAAGCAATCAAGGTTTTTTAACTTTTACAACTTACTGCAGTATGCTGAGAAGAATGCAAGACCAGTCCAACAACTCAATAATAGGGAGATCCAACTCTACGGCCCAAACCCAACAAGCACGAGAAACTAAATATGTATATCATAAAGTTCGAGCTTCTGAGCTTTATTTATTTATTTATTTTTTTCTGGGAGGGGATAAAGTCCATAGACTTTGAATGTAGACTATGATGTGGAAACTATATAATTATTTCATTTGTTATTTTTGAATTCCTACACCTAGAATGACTGAAACAAGCATGCATGGAGTAACGATGAACATTTGAAGTTAATTTGGTTACAAATCTAATGAGGGCTTTCCATTAAGGTCATAATAGAAATGTTTGGTTAGGTGGGTGCTGTAATGGTTTAATATCTCCTTCTTATGGATATTTTCAAATAAGCAAACATGATAGAGCAAATTATATCACCAACTAGGAAATCAACATAACAACGCTCATAAAACTTCCATCACATCTTATGGGGGTTCAATTATCAAATCTATTGAATCTTCCACGTCGAGACAATCATTTCTTACCTTTGATCATTACCGGTCAAAACCCTATCCACCATCCACACATAAAAACAAACCTGTTAGAACCACCCACTTTAACTTTAGAGAGGGTATCTTGTGCGCCATAAATTTTCCTTTAACAAAACATCACCCAAAAAGGCACGGCATGGAGCCTCGTCCTGCTTATCTAAGTATAGTATGTGGGCGCACCATCTAATTTATTTATCCCTTCCTCTCCATTTTTTAAGATTTAAATATGACTCTCTGTTTGCTTCACAATTGCATATTGTAAGTGCACAAATTGACCCAAGGTCCAATAAATAGGAACAATGGCCCAACAAACCCACCACAATAGATTTTTAAGAGAGTGAGTTTAGTAAATGAAGAATAAATGAGTCAAAAGTAAATCACAATGAGTTGGTCTGGTATTACAATGACTGAGAAGTAAAGTTTGAAGAGAAAAACACTCCTCGGTCAAGTCCGAGGAAGATATGTTCTTATGTATATATTTCAGACTTTTACAAATGTTCAGTCCTTCATTACACTCAGTCATTTTCTTGTTCTTAATTCATTCTTTTTCAGATGATCCTTCATGTAAAGGAATCTTTTCCCTTTTATACTCCTTCTCCCATCTTAACCCTCCACTTGTTGATCATTTAGCTAATCTTATGGATGTTTGTCCCATCAGAACCTTCTTGAAGTCTTTGTATATAGTTGTAAGTCTAAAGTCACTGTTCAGGCATTACCACCACATTAATGCTGCTAGATGGTTAGGTGCGAAGCATTTAATGTGGTGGTAGCAGCTTTCTTCTCAACTATTTCTTAGTTCACTGTTGACTCCTTTCTTTGAAGCTTATCTTCTAAAGTGTGGCTACCTCTTGCACAGCATTTTCTGGGTGGCCGAGCTCTAGCCTCCCACAACGCCTCCTGAGGAAGTTTGCCTCCTCGAGAAACATCACCTATTCATTGTTATTAGTCATTGTCCTCAGCCCATCAGCCCACGTGCTTATCTTACTGTTTGATCATCCTCGGGCGCCTCTGCATCCTCAGGCATGACCTATGGCCCAATACTCCTACTCGGTTCTTTTATCCCCACAATTACCACTACATATTTTAGAATGACTTCAAAGTTGTAACTGAGTTGTTAAATTTTTTTCTCTTTCCTCTTTTATATGAAATTTGTTTGATAAATTAAAACATATAATTTTCTCATATATATATATATATATATATATATATATCATTGAGTTCTTTTTCTACATATATTTAAATTCAACAATTTTTTTAAAAGTATTATTTTTATTTAAAGTAATTATATACCCAACAATATATCAAAGAAAGATTATAAGCATATATACTCAAAAATATGAGTAATTATAAGTGTGGGGCCAGAAAATTTGTGATCCAGGCCCACTTTGCATTAGGGCCCAAGGCCCACGCCGAGGATAGGCGTTGCCGAGGACATGTAACCGAAGTCCAAATGGCCTAGAGATATAGCCGAGAATGACTCTGTCCTCAGCATCCTAAATTGCTCCTGGAAGAAAGGGCGTGTACGGTGTAGGAGCGGTTCAAGGAAAAGCTGAACACCTCCGCATTGATGGGGAAAGGACCCCTGAACAGTGAATTGACAAAAGAAAAGGGAAAGGCTGCCATTACTGTAATTAAGTACTCTGCGCCTAACAGAGCAATGCTTTTCAGCTTTTACAACCGCCTCCAACCACTTTAGGTATGGGCTGATGGGACAGGCATCAACCCTCGAAAGCTGAACCTACACGTGGACGCTGGCAAGAGGGTAAAGGCTAGTATAAAAAGAGAGGGAAGCAAGCCAAGAAGGGGGGGACGAGGGCCAAGAGCTAGAGCCTCCCAAGTCGTGCCGAGGTGAAAATCTTCTTGGGTAAACATGGTCCACCCTTGTGCGATTACCATGAACACCATGACCAACCACTGTCCGATGATCAAGGCTTAACCTTTCAGCCCACGCTCTATAAATTTTATTGTTTGGGCCTTTAAACGTGCGAACCTCGTACTAGTTTGGGGTCGTTACAAATTGAGTCCGTACAATAAGTATTTTTTTAACAATACTATGGGTGTTCATGAAAAGTTTTGGGATTTTTGGGTTAATTTACCTATATAATCAGTCTCAAAAGTTTTTTTAGGTGTTCACAATGGCGTTGTTATTATTATTATTATTGTTATTATTGTTATTGTTATTGTTATTATCTCTCTAAAAATGAATATAGTGAGCATTTTCATTAAAATACATACTTTCTCTTAATATTGTTTTTATTATTTAACTCTCTCTCTCTCTCTCTCTCTCTCTCTCTCTCTCTCTCTCTCTCTCTCTCTCTCTCTCTCCTTGATTTTCTTTTGTTCATATTGATTAATTGGAAAATGGATTTTGATCATGGAAAAAACTAAGGTTTTGGATTTAAAAAAAATTGTGGCTGCATATATATATTTTTTGAAAATTTATATATAAATTGCATAAGTATACATTTGTTTATGTGTTTAAAGTGTTTACTAACTATTTGGGTAAATAATAATGAAAAAGGAAAGCCTTTAATAGAAGGTGAACTCACTAAAGAATGAGAATTTCAACTTAGTTGTTATTTAACTTGGTTCAAATGTAAACTTCTATTAAGCAAAGAAATACAATCATTTGATAATACCATATTTCTTATAAAATTTATGTAAAGGAAAAAATTTGAACCAATTGATAATATACTAATATTCGTAATCATTATAGCTCGATGCACTCATCGAGCCACTTCAGCTTGCCATGAGTTCAAAACAACTAAGTACAAGATTGTAGGTTTGGTTCGATTAGTACAATGACCTGTATAGTTAAGTCCACGAGGGTTAGTAAAAGGTGTGACTGGGCCAAGCCTAAGTGTAAAGGTTGTAGACCATGAGTGACATGTTCCATTGCAACGAGTGGACTAAGAGGTCAATACTCAATAAGTCCAAATGAGCAGTACACAAAACTAAAAATTGTGTATGTGTACCTAATATTTTAAAAATAGGGTCCAAAATAACTATACTTACCCTCCTTCGACCAGCCAATTTGCCAAAATCGATCCAACTCATTATATTTTTTGGCGTCAAGGGGAGGCTTAGGTTGGGTTGGGTTCAAGTCGGTGGATTGACAAATCTACCTAACCCGACTCAACCAACTCATGTTTAATATATATTGTAGGGGTTTTTTAGTCACTCTTTTATCTCCTCCTCCTAATTTAATAAAATAGAAAAATTTAGTTTATGTTTTTTTTTTTTTTTTTTTTTTTTTTTAAGTGAGTTGGGTAAATTACAAAATACACCCCTTAAGTTTGGGAGTATTTGGATTTCACACTCTAAAATTTTAAATTTTGGATTTAACTCCCTTACATTACATATTGTTTTGATAATTACACCCTCTATTAGTTTTTTGTTGATGTGTTCGTTAAGTGACATATTAGCTTGTCACATGGACTAATTGATCTAATAGAAGTACGCCACGTGTACTACACTATTCAATATAAGTAAGTAATTTACAAAATCTTTAAAATCTACTAAATTAACTTTTTAATTTTTAAAAGAGTAATATTACAGACATAAACTATTTTACAATATTTTTACAAAATGTTGATGTGATCAACCTCTTATTAGTAGGGGTGTTTGCGGTGTGGTGCGGTTTTGGGCCATTTTTAGCACCGCACCTTGTTTTTGCGGTCACATGTGCGGTACGGTACGGTGTGGTGCGATTTAGAGTTTAGCCAAAACCGTAACCGCACCGCACCTCATTTTTGCGGTCACATGTGCAATACTATGTATAAGATGCGGTTGAAGTCGGTATATTTTTCAAATTTTGGGCTTTTCCTACTCAGCCCAAAACTATGTTTTCCCTTTTTTGGGCCAAGTTTTAAATTATTGAGTTAGTTTTTCTTTATTTTGGGTTGGCTTTTCTAGTCAACACTTGCTAGGGTTATTAAACTTTTTTTTTTTTTTTTTGAAAACTAGGGTTATTAAACTATTAATAATATATTTAATATTAAAAATAAATAAATATATTAATATATAGAGAGGGTGCGGTGCGGTTTTCTTATTATAAAACCGCAAACCGCACTATACCATGCGATGTGGTGCGATGCGATGCACTATTACTTGCGGTGCGGTTATGTCATTTTACGGGCGGTTTTGGTGCGGTTTTTGCGGTTTGTGCGGTTTTTGCAGTTTGGTGAACACCCCTACTTATTAGTTTTCATTTAAGCCCGCCATTAATATTACTTTTTCATTTACCAATAATTACTAATCACATCAGCAGTTTGTAAAATAAATTGTATCTCTAGTATTGTTCTTTTTAAAAAATTTATCACATGAAGAAATTGGATATTCCCCCAAGGAAAATTCTGAGCATTCAAAATTTTCCCAAGAAAATCAAATTTTCTTTACAAACAAACATTCAAATGAAAAATTAGTCTGGAATCAAACCCAGCACCACAAACACATCTAGACCTAAATTTCTCACACAAACACAAAATTACTTAAATTAAAAAAAAAAAATTACAATAATTAAAAACACAATTACAAAAAATTACATCATTTTCTCAGCATAAAAACAGGAATTCTCCAATTTACATTCAAATATGGGTTTGGTTAACTATAAAAAAATTATCTGGGTTTGGATATAATTGTATATGTGATATGTACTCAGATCTAATGAATACAACCCAGTAACAAACAAGTCTCTTCTCAACCTCTGATCCATGAATTCCACAACATACAAGCCCAGCAGCCCAATATGGCACCATCTCACCCATGCTCACTCTTCTCAAACATCACACTCTGCAAAACCATCGAAGACTTGAATCAAGTCCATGCCCATATGATCAAAACTGCCCAAATCCACTACCTCTGGCTGCCGTCTAAGTCCTTAGACTCTGTGTGCTTTCCAATCACAGTGTATATAATACGTACGAAGGTGTTCGACCAAATGCCCCAACCAAATTGCTTTTCTTGGAACACTATAATCATTAATCAGAGCTCTTGCCGAGAGCAATGACGATGGTAAACCACTTGGGGCCTTGTTGTTGTTCGTTTAAATGGTTTGTGATGCTTATGTGGAACCCGTTCGGTTTAAATTTACTGTTAGAAGGGAAGCAAGTTCATGGGTTGGTAGTGAAGTATGGAATGGCTGCCTCCCATGTTGATCAACTTGAGAGTTGAGACACTTCTGTGTTAGTCGTCCAACAGCTGCTGCTACTGCTCGCATGCCTCGCTCAAGCCACAGCTACACATCATTCATCGCATGCCTGACTCATGTATTTGAAAGTAAAGAGGAGAAATTCCTGTTTAGATGCTGAGAAAATGCTGTGATTTTTTGCAATTGCGTTTTTAATTTATGTAATTTTATGTGTTTTAAATGATAATTTTGTGTTTATGTGAAAGATTTAAGTCCATATATGTTCTTGGTGTTTGGTTTGATTTAGGACTATTTTTTCTTTTTCTTTGAGTGTTTGTTAAGATTTTCTTTCAGAGGAGAATATCCAATTTGTCCACGCGATAATAGTTAAAAATTTTATTTAATTAATTTAATAGACTTTTAGATTTACTTTTATTTTTCAAAGATTTTTTTAAATTGTCTAATTATATCGAATAGTGTAATAGATAGCGTATTTTTAGTAGATCAATTAGTCCATGTGGGCCCATAAAAAAAAAAAAAAAAAAAAAAAGTCCATGTAGCAAGCTAATGTGTCACTTAATGACACATTAGCAAAAAAACTCATGGATGGTTCTCAAAAAAAAAAAAAAAAAAATGCAATGTTAGAGGGTCAAATTCAAATTTTGAACCATTAGAGTGTGAAATTCATATAACCCTAAACTTCATGAGTGTTTTGCAATTTACCCTTCAAATTTATTTTGTTTCTCGACCAAGTTGGGACAAAATTATTTGAATTTTTTACTAATTAAATGCATTTGGTTTGATATTTCATCTATATTATTAATAAAATGGTTTCCTATGTGAGTTTCTTCATTTTGCGTACTAAAATATCCTTATATAAATTCTTAAAGTCTCTAAAATACTCATATATTTTAGTTAAATAATTTTAAATTAAAAAAAAAAACCGGTTAAAAGAGTAATTTACTATTTTTTTTTTTTTTAAATCCTAAGTTTTTGGCTTTCAAACTTTTATTGATTCTCACGTAGAGAAATATTCTAAAAATTAGGACACTATCTCTATCTCACTTTTATACATTATTTCAATTAATCTAAAAAAAAAGAAAAAAAAAAAGAGTCTAATGGCACGCGTCAAGCGTGTGTGACGAGTCTAATATTGATATAATAATTTGTGTATAGTGGTACAACTATTTAGAATTTTTAGATAGGGGGCAACAAATAGTTGTAATATTGTAAATCCAACTTGACTGAAATTGGGTTGGGATTTTTCAATTCATTCATTACTCACTTAATTTGGATAAATTTTTAACCCAACCTATTTGAATATTTGGGTAAATAAAGACCCACTAGGTAACTTAATTAAATGGGTCTTAATGAATAAACTTACTAATGCCCACTAAATATCCATCTAAAATCTAAAGTTTAAATAAATAATAGAAAAACTAAATTTCCAAACCAAAAACATTCGTGAGCTCTTCCTTAAAAAAAAAAAAAAAAAAATCTTGAGCTCTCTGTCTCTCTCCCCTTAACGTCAAAATACAAACCTAATCAAATGTTCTTGTTATACAATTTTAGATTGTGCTGTGCTTTGCAACTCAATTCTGTTTCTGATTGGAAATTGAAACCATAAATATGATCTACCTTGCATTTTGAACTAGTTTCATGTAAAAGTTGCAACTATTGTGGTAACACAAACAAAACAGCCCATGTTTTTCCCAGGCCAAGGCCCAAGTTAATCCTCAACTAAGAAGGGCAAATGCCTTTATAGCTTTCAACAGTATCCTTAATAAACTTATCTTTCCAAAGCTAGTGTGATTTATCTTTGTTTTCTTCTTGAAGCATGAATGGGAATGTTTCATGTGTTATAAAGCACTCGTGGATTCTAAATTGAATTATACATAACCTTTTATGCTTTTATAGCTTTGCTGGTTTGATATTTGGCCAAATTATTGAAACAGTTTACACTTCATCTTTAAAGATTCAGTTGATGAAACAGTTTTATTCAAAAGCTATTAGATTCTTGCTTATTTTCTTTATAACAGCGGATCCAATTACAGACTTATGAATGCTTGTGCAGATTGTTGTGCTTACAGACATGTGAATGTGAATTATGTTAGTTATTGCTTTTCTTTGTCCAGGCTGCTTCTCCCACTCCTACTATTTACTTTGTAGCATATGATTATTGCCAAGTACCAAAGTCTTAACTTTTTGTAGTGATGTGATTATGCAGCTGCCTTGAAGGTTGTCATATAAGCTGCTACCATACTCTGCCTTAAGTACACTCTTGGTAGTTCCAACTCCGCTCAGAGATCCTATCTACGATTACATTGCCAAGCGACTATGAGTGGGGGTGTGCAGCCAACCCACCAACCCACCAAAACCGACCCGACCCAACCCAACCCGCCGGGTTGGGTCGGTTTTTAGTGGTTGGTGGGTTGGGTTATGAAAATTTTTTTAATAGTGGGTCGGGTTGGGTGCGGGTCATAACAATCATAAACCCGCTTAACCCGACCCGACCCACCTATATATTTAAAATTTAAATTATATATATATATATATATAGAAATATATTATATAATTAATAATGTTTTCTCATATTCGGCTCTTCCTATCTAAAACCCAATTACCTTATAAACCCTAACAATCTTATTTCTCTCTTTGCCACCTCCCACTCCCACTCTGCCATTCCACTCCTATTTGTTTATAACTAAATTGGGATACTAGTTCATGTATATTTTGTTTATCAACTTAGTTGGATATGCTCTGTTTATTACTGAGTTAGAATACTAGTTTATGAATATTTTATTTATCAACTTAGGTGGCAAGTGAGATATATATTTTTTCTGCTCAAGTTAATAATAATAGTAATACAAAAAATAATAATAAAAAACTGTCCAACCCACCAACCCGATCCGTGTGGGTTGGGTTGTACCCTTGTAATGGGTTGGGTTAGGTTGGATTTTTTTTAACTCACCATAGTGGGTTGGGTCAAAAAATCCCCTCAACCCGACCCAACCTAAACTATGCACACCCATTGACTGGTTTGGGAAGAGTGAAGATTGCTTAGTTTTGAAAGATAAAGAGTTGCTTGAACGTTTCATTGATAGCGAAGAGTGAAGATTGCTTAGTTTTGAAACTAGCCATCACCCTTTTCATTTAGGGGGAAGAAAAACCAATGGACATTTTAGATATGCATGTTTATCCAATGTCGTGTTGATTTGCATTGAATTTTAATGTTTTTTCACAGTAAATGGACTGGAAACTGCCACAAGTTAGGCCAAGATATCCTGTGGCATTCAAGATTTAAATCTAGTTGAGTTATTCGCATTTTGAACTTAAGAAAATTTAATTTGAAAAAGAAATCTTGACAATGAAGATCAGTTTTTGATAGAGTACAAGCTTATTTCATATGTGGCAGCATCATCATCTTATCGTCTTGGGGTATTTCCATCATGCCTATGGCTTTTCCACATTCTAGTATAGCTTGGCCCTTCAGGCTAAACTGAAGTGAACGGGAGAAAGAAGAAAGAAAAAAAAATAAACAATGGGAGGATTATTAGTAGTAGTTAAAAAAGACATTTCAAAGAAGAAAAATAGAAAAAATTTGAGGTGAGTTTGATGATGTTGAGTGTTCCCAGAGTGGTGGGGCAACTTCATATCTCTTCAAGAAATGAAGCCCAGGGACAAGAATGCCACCACCTTTGAGTAAACACATGCGAAGCCTTAAAATATAGTCAAAGCTAATTATGAATAACTTGAGCTTAGCTTGATAAAAAACTTGTCTATGTTTATTTGTTTATAAATAAACCAAACTTGAGCCTTAGTTTTAGGCTTGTTTAATAAACAAGCCGAGCTCGAGCAAAACTATTTGTTCATGAACAAGCTCATGAGCTATTAGGTTTGATACAAAACAATTCAAGTATAGACTCATTTATAAGTTTATATGTGTTATCTAAATATACTCATTACATATATCTTAGTAATGACATGGCCAACATGGGGCCGCTACGCATTGCCTTAATTTTTCCTTCCCTTTACACTGACCAAGAACCACTTTAGACTATAATTACATTTAAAAATTAATTAATTAATTAAGTGGGCCACATATGATCTTTTCCTATCAATAATCTAAACTAAAGTTATGAAACATGTTAGTATTTTCTCATTCATAATAGTTACAATCAAGTATTTTTCTAGTACTTCACCATCTAATGTGAATGTAAGAATTGAATTTTGAACAATTGCTAAAGTTGTAGACAAGGAATGCCGAATGAATGAATGAATTTAATTATGTAAATTTTTAATTTGATAAATAATAGCTAATCATAAGTAAGACTATATGCATGATAAAATAAGTATATTATTTTCTTTTTCTTAACTTTAGAGATTTAAGCAGTTGATAATGTAATTTTTTTTAGATCTTAAGCTCAAAAGCTTGACCTGAGCTTGAGTTTGAGCTTTATATTAAGCTTGAGCTTGGCTTGACTAATTAATCAAGCCAAGCCAAGCCAAGCTCAAGCTTTTTGGCTTTTCCAAAAGCTTATGCTCAAATGCTATTTTTAGGCTTGTCACAAGCTCAAATCAAGCTTGAGATTTGAGCTTTTCCTAACGAGCCAAGTTTGAACATGCATTACTCGATAAAACTCGACTCATTTATAGCCCTAATTGGTGTAATGGAAAAATTAGTCTATAAATGCAGAAACTGTACTAAACCAAAATCAAGAAAAAGAAAAATAAATGGATAACGGTGATTAATTTATTTCCTCAATAAGAGTGATAAAATAAATTGTTTTATTGATTTGCCCATCAAGAAAAGAAAAAAAAATGATATTTCTCACTAATCAAGTGTTATTGTCTTGGTAATTTTGGGCTTTTAAGTGTTTTTTGGACATTCTAGGGGGATTTTGGTAATTTTGGATGTCCAAGGGTATATTGGTAATTTTAGAAGTGTAGGGTATTTGGGTCATTTTGAGTATTTAGGGGTATTTTGGTAATTTTGGAGGTCAAGAGGGTATTCATGTCATTTAAGTAGTTTTAGTGGTATTTGGGTCATATTGAATTAAATGGGTGGGTTACTAAATTAAATGGGTTGAACAGGTAATGGGTAATTAATTTAAATATAAATGGATCATAAATAGATAAATAGGTAGTTATACACTCAACTCATTTTGACCAAAGCCAAAACCCGCCCATTTACCACCCCTACCCATAACCCAACCCAAGCACAAGAAAGGACAATCATTCCCCTTTCCTCCCCCTTTACTCCGATACATGATAACCGAACATTTCTTAATTCAACTAAAAGGCCCAATTGTACCAATGTCTAACGGGTTGGCCGTTGGCGCATGGAGTAACCATATTTTGTTGGATGAGTATATCCATATTTGGAATTTTATTGTTGGATAGCTTGGATATATTTTTTTGTTTGTCCTGTGACTTATCCCATGTTGTATGCTCGGAAATTAAAGTACCAATTCTTTAAAATCACCCATAAGATTGTCTAATGTTTGAATCATTTAATATCGTTGGAACTTGGGAGGAAAATGCATTCATATTCCTTTCCTTCCCACTATGTAAGGGTCAGTCTCTGCCTCAAGTAATTCTGAGCCCATTTAGTTAAAGAAATACAAAATACACCCATCCCAAACATCTTTTAGATTTTATATTCAAACATAAGGATAACTTCTTTTGGAATCAGATTGAGATTTTTGTGTGTGTTTTTTTTAGAATCAATGTTCATTGAGATTTAACTGTGAATATACCATAGAAAATTAAAACAAATATAACCTACTTATGTTTAATCACTTAGCTACTAAAAGACAATTGATGTCACAATTAGTTCCTTTATGAGTTATCCAAAAAAAGAAGTAATCTTCATATTTCTTTTTTCTTTGTCGTGTGTTTGCATTTCATTGTAGAAAAAGAAAAGCATTTTCCCTTATATGATGGTAGGTAGGTTTATATTTCTTGGTTTCAATAGGACTCCTTACGAGCGTTGTTTCTATCTACTATTATCTAAAGATAATCAAGTTATTAATGACTAGAAGAAACCAAGAAATAACCCCTCACAATAACCAAGACCAAGTTATCAAGTTATTAGCGAATGGATTTTAATTAGCTCAATTAGTAAAATCTTTTTGTTGTGTAACAAGCAAGACTTAAGTTGGAATCTTTTTTACCCCAAAAATTAAATGATGTTTTGGCCTGATAGTAAAAGCTATCACAATAGAGTGGACAAACCAACTTTAAGCCCAACCCATTTAAGGCCAACCCAAACCCACCTATTTGACACCCTTACTATACCCTACTCGAATTCTATCTCATACAAGAGCAAGATAAATCAATGGAAGTCAGCACCCTATCCCTTGCGATTCAGAGATTCAAAAATTCGTGTTCTGTGTTTTTGGGGAGAGGGAGGGGGGTGTCAAATAGGCGGGTTTGGGTGGCTTTGAGATAGGTACGGACCTAGTAGGGCACCCAATAGCGCACTGAGAGTAAGTATAGGAAGTTTGACAACGTTACCTTCAAAAAGCTTCCTATTTTTTTTTTTTTAAGAAAAAAAAAAACTTCCTATACTTACTCTCAAACTTCCTATACTTACTTTCAACGTGCTATTTCTAGAGTAAGTAATTTATAGGAAGTTTGAGAGTAAGTAGTAAGTAATTTATGGCTAGAAATAACAAGTTTTGAGAGACCAGAGTTATGATAAAGTTGTGATCCAAAAAAGACATGTGGTTAGGGATGGACCTAGAAGGGGGCCTAAGGGGGTCCAGACCCCCCTAGCCCAAAATTGGTATGAAATTTAGAAGATATTTGAAATGAAATTTATTAATAAATTTCTTTTTGGTTGAAATGACAATATTTATCATTTATATTCTTTATTTTGAAAAGATTATTTATCATTTATAATTATGATGTGAAATGAAATGATGCATAGTTAAAAAGCTGAAGCATCTGTATATATAATAGAATTAAAGGTGTAAAGGAGAATTATTTAAAAATAACTAGCCTCATCACACGTTCTTCCCACGTGCGATGAGGCTTTTATTTGAAGAGGCTTTCATATCATAGTGTCATCAAGAACATCATAGGCCCTAGTATTTTTTTTATTTATTTGAAGTATAGGGTATTTTTGTGATTCAATAAGTAGGGTTTCAATTTAATTGAAGCCATTGAAAATAATTTTGGTTGAGGGTGAGAGATTGATGATAATTGGTGGTTGGTAGTGGTTGAATGTGATGTATGGGTTGTCCATGTTGTCTGTAGTGGTCAATTATGATTGGCAGTGGTTGATTGTGGAGTATAGGTAGTCGGCTATGTTCGATTGTGGGCAGTGATAGTTTGTTCACATAGTTGATCTAGTGCCATGTAAACTGAGAGTAAGTATAGGAAGCTTGACGTGGGGCTGGAGGACGTGTGGCTGGTCACGGTGCATGAGGTGGTTAACTGGGACAAAATTGAACTGAAGGCTATTTTAATAAAGTAATAAACCCCAAAATACATACCCTCATTCGGCACTTGTTCTGATGCTCATCGTGTTCAGATTTGCCTTGGAAGCTAGCTTTGCAGTGAGTGCACTTATAGACATCCTTGCCGTCCACGGGTCTCTTCTTTCCCCTCAGAAAGTAAACGGGAGGCTTCCTCTGACCCTTACCCATTTTCTTCCCCAAATCCTAGTTGTGATGTCTGAAATGGCTCTACCAAAAGAATGTTTGAAATGGTGAAACAGGTCAGGTTAGGCTAGGCTAATTTGTTTAAATAGGCTGGGCTGGGCTGGGCTAATCTGGCCTGGTAACTTAGCTATCAAAGAATAGTTTCAAATCATATTTAAGTAATAGTTGCAAAGCTTTTCTTCTCAATCTGATCAAAGTTCAAAAAATAGAACTCAAACACTTCTACGTAAGGCTTCAAAAAATGGGTCCTAGAAATTAATGAGACTATGGGAGACTGAAAACTTGAGTCTGTTTTGAGAGAAAGAGAGTTAGAGGAGTACTGGATTAAGGCTAATATTTTTCCCATTTCCAGAACAAGAAATTAGTTTTGCCATGAAATTAGCAATGGTATTTGATGACTAAAAAATGCATTAAAAAAAATGGAGGGAAGTGATTAGCTATCAAAGAAATTGTTTTTTCACAATCGATGAGATGACATGATATGATTGGTGCACAATAAAAATTTGTTAGGATGGGTCTATATATGTGAGACTAATATTGCAACAAGCATAACTTTACAACCTTACCAAGTTTTGAGAAAAATCATGTCCCAAGCATTGTTTTTTATCATTTGAGATGTACTGCATGTGTATTCAACTCACCAACTAGACAAAACTAGCCCAACTTAACTCAACCGGACATTTTGAATTGGTTTTTTAGAGGGTTGGGTTGGGTTCTAAATTTTTTATTTTATTTTTGTTTTGTTTTGTATTATTATTATTTTTTTGAAGCTTGGGTTGGGTTTAAATTAGCACAATTTTCATCCCTATTAAACCAACCCAACCCACACGCTATTAATAATTTAAGAACTGTATGTATTTTGAATTTGTTAGATTGATTTATATTAGATTTTGAGGCTTTGTTTAAATTTGTTAGTTTAATATATTTTGGTATTTTGAGATTTAATTTTGATGAAGTTGGAATTACAGAATATTAGGTTTATTTGTGTAAATCTTAATTTTTTTATTGAATAGTGAGTTTAAATAGTTTGCTCCTGGGCACGAGCATAAATTTCTTAGTCCATTACTTGTCAACTAGTATGGTGGGTGGGGTCACATGAGTTGCTAGTAGGTTTTAGTTACTGATTAAAGATGAGTTTAAAGGGATTTTTTAACAAAGATTTCTTATGTTATCAAAAAAAAAAAGTTTAAAAAAAACTCAATTTTTTTTAAGGCTTTGACAATTTGATCCCTATAGGATGGGTTGCATTAGTTTTTATAATTTTCGTGGATTGAGCTGGATTAAAGATTTCTCGATATGAAAATGTTGGATTGGATTGAAAAAATATCTTAGATCCAATTCAATCCGTTCCATACACATCCCTATATTCATGGGCCTATAGTGGCGTTTATAAATGCCATTATAGGTCCATTTGAAAAATGAAAAAAAAACAAAAAAAAAAAAACAAAAGCCCAACCCAAAAAAAAAAAAAAAAATTAATTAATTTGAGGAGAGGGAGGGGTGTCAAATAGGTGGGTTTGTGGCAAGGACGGACCCAGTAGCGCGTTGAGAGTAAGTATAGGAAGTTTGACAATGTTACCTTCGAAAAACTTCCTATACTAACTCTCAAACTTCCTATACTTACTCTCAACGCGCTATTTCTAGAGTAAGTAGTTTATAGGAAGTTTGAGAGTAAGTAGTAAGTAGTTTATGGCTAGAAATTGTGCGTTTTGAGAGGCTAGAATTGTGATAAAGTTGTGACCCTACAATAATCCACGGGCACATCTTACATGGTGTAGATCATTTTCATCACTTCATGAGTCAAGACCTCAACTAGTTACTTCAAACAAATGCATGACATTACAACTCACAACCAATGCACCAATTTATCAATTTGTTGGAGCTAGTTGTAATTGCTTTTGTGTACATGATTGAAAAGTTTTCAAGAATCTTATAATTTTTTTTTTTTTTTTTGGTGAAATTTTGTTTTGTAAACTCAAGTTCAATTAAAATTGTGAAATGAAGTTAAATTTTAATAAAATTGAGTTTTGAAAATAAAATTTCAATATTGTATGCCTTTAGTTTGGAATGATCTTTCCTTATGTTTCTGCAACAAATATATCTCTAGCATGCCTTTCAAACTCTACTATATTGTCCAATAATGTATATTGTGTTTTTGTTGAGTTGCCTTATGTTGTTCTACAGACTAGAGGTGCAGTTGCTGTTGTTATTGCTGCTGGCGCCGCTATTACCGCCACTGATGTTTGGCACAAGCATGGAGCTAGGGCAGGGGCATGCGTGAAAACTAAGCTTTAAAATCTGTTATTAGAACAGTTTATTTTGACTTTTTACTCATTTTCTATACTACTATTTAAGAGGCTTATCTGTTTGGGATCCTCAATTTTTTGGTTAAAAAATGCACCTACACCCCTATGTTTAAAATTCAGCACTTGTAAACACAATTTTTTTTTTTTTTTTTTTTTTAAAGGAGGACCTATAGCCACGTCTAAAACGCGGCTATAGATTTAACCTATAGCCACGTTTAAAACGTGGCTATAGGTCCTCCTTTAATAAAATTAAAAAAAAAAAAAAATTGTGGCCCTTAAGCCGCGTTTTTAGCTCAAAAAAACGCGGCCTAAGAACCCGTCTATGGCCCCGTTTTTAAAATGCGGCCACAGTTAAGGAAAAGAAAAAAAAAAAAAAAAAGAAGTTTGCCAAAAAATAAAATACGGAGGTCCTTAGGTTGCGTTTTTAGCTCAAAAAAACGCGGCCTAAGAACCGGTCTATGGCCCCGTTTTTAAAATGCGGCCACAGTTAAGGAAAAGAAAAAAAAGAAAAAAAAAAAAGAAGTTTGCCAAAAAATAAAATACGGAGGTCCTTAGGCTGCGTTTTTAGCTCAAAAAAACGCGGCCTAAGAACCGGTCTATGGCCCCGTTTTTAAAATGCGGCCACAGTTAAGGAAAAGAAAAAAAAAAAAAAAAGTTTGCCAAAAAATAAAATACGGAGGTCCTTAGGCCGCGTTTTTAGCTCAAAAAAACGCGGCCTAAGAACTCGTCTATGGCCTCGCTTAAAAAACGCGGCCTAAGAGCCCGTCTATGGCCCCGTTTTAACGAAACGCGGCTTCAGTCTATCTTGGGCCGCGTTTTTTATAGCCACGGCTTAAAAAACGCGGCCCAAGGCCCCCGCAACACGTTATAGGTTGCATAACACTTTTCCACACATAATTTAACTTCTGAATTCATGGTTCTGGTTTTTGAGACATGATTTTTTTTACCCTTGTGTAGATTAAAGTTTGATAATCATTCATGACTCACTCAAGAAAAAAGAGATCGAATATATTCCATCTAATCAAGTAATCAACGCAAGATGATTGATGCTACAAAGTCGACATAATTAAACATCTTTTATCCATTACTCTTTCACTTTCCTTTAGCACAGTTTCCTAGACTCCAAGAAATTCTTCCTCTTGGGTTCACAAGATGAAATGTACTCAAGAAAGCTAGAAAAGTCAGTGTTCTTGTAACGCCTAGGATTCTCTTCGTTGACGAGTGTAGGCGATGCCCATGCAATTGAAAGAAATACTATGCAAAGAAGCCACTGATATTCGAGACTTCATAGAATTCATCGAGACTCTATGTAAAACACTCTTTATACTTCTTGTTGCTAAAGATCTACAAAATTTAATAGCACTATTGTCAACATACATGAATGATACGTACAAAGTTTAGCAAAAAAAAAGAATGATACGTACAAATTTTATTATATAATTCTAACAAACGTACAAAGAAGGATTAACTTATGTGTCATGTCGGCTAATCCTTGTTTAAATTAATTTGATAAACCCACCTCAAGATGATCACCAACGTTCACAACAAAGACATTAGCGATTGGTTCAACGGTGACCCATTTGTCCTGGTGTTGTATTTGTAAACTCTCAACCTCATCTTGGAGAAGAAGAGTGAGGAATCCATAGTCGGAGTGAGGTGGCATTCCTAGGATTAGATTGGGTTTAGGGCATGGAGGGTGGCAATTAACAACCATTAGCTGGCTCCCATCTTCAAAGTCCTTTACAATGTCTTCTTTTGTCTATTGGGAGAGACCTATTTTGTTTTCTTGTCAAACAGGATAGAAGCCAGTAGAGAAAACCTTCAGAGAAGAAGCTGAAAAACCATAATTGTTGTATATGAGAACAGCACTGTCCGGAATTGAAGATAGATTTCCAACATTTTGCAAGAATCCCTACGATCAAGGCTGCCATTGCTGCCAAATTATAGCCTCCTAAATAATAGTAAGCCCCATAAGGACTCAATGTGTACAGGTCCTTGATACTCAAATTTGTGCGGTGGATAAGATGGTAATCAGTTAAAATTATGCCCCCAATCGGACCCAACAATGCAGGGTGTTCAACTAGCCAGATGTAAACAAAGCTCTCACTTGATCTAAGAAGTCTCCAAGGCTGAAAAGAAATCCCAAGCAATGCTGTTAGAATAGCTCCTCTTCTGAAGGTGAATTTGAGGGACTGAGGTTGACTAGTGCATTGGCAGGTGCCACAACATTGGCAGCAATATTGGTTGTAATGGTGGCCAAGCTAATCCCAACAATAGATGGATTATAGTTCAAAATCCTCCTATTTGTCCAAGAAGTTGAATTGGGTTGGAGATAACTCGGCCTAATATTACTTTGGTAGAGCAGGTCATGGCTAGGCCAACAAATATAAATGCCCCCATGAAGATTGGAAGACATGCCTGACCAATAACTTGATCAGTCTGGCTCTTGGCATATCGAGTAGAATCAGGTATGTTAAGTGCAAAAGTAGCCCAAAAGCTAATGTTTGCAGTGAGTGAAGGAAAGAAGAGGGACCAAAATTGTGAGGATAGCCTAGAGGACAAGGAAAGCATGTAGCCAAAGCCACCAGCTTTGACATAAGCCCAAATGAGGAACCAGGATGTAGTATAATAAGGATAGGAGCTGAGTACTTTTCAAGTTGTCTGATTCCTTCCATTCCAAAGTACTCCTCCCTCCAAAGCTAAGCTGATTCCATCGTTATATATAGAGGCCCTTCTCTTTCTCTTTGTTTTTTTCTCAAGTAATAAGGTTCTCACACATAGCTCCATCATGCCCTTCAACCCTTTGTGTCCTTCGCAGTTGCACGAGCACGACCGTCAACCGAAGATGGTACGTTTTCTTTTCTTAATTATAAATTTTGTTGTTGATTTATAGTCTTAGACATTAATTTTTCAAAAAAATCAGAAACCGTAGTTGTTTCTACTTTTGTTATTTACTATTGTTTATTTTTTTTTATCAATAATTATTCTGCCATGCAGTACTAGTTAAAACTCTTTTTTGTAATGTATTTCTAATAATATCATCAGTTTTCAGGAGAGGGAGTAGGATTATTGTTTTCATTGTATCATACTGCTAAACTGATGATCTCCGGACTCTTTTAGAGTCTATATTCTTTTGTCGTTCAATAACCCTCATGTCGTCTACTCATATTTCAGAGTTCTAAAGAATTACTTTATTTCATTGTTTGGCCTTTTGAGTTTGAGTAATTTTTCTTACTGTTTTCTCTCTAAAATATTCAATACCGTACCTCCTCAAGGTCCTCAACAGAAGTAATAAAGGAGGTGACAACGATATATCTTCCAAATATATGATTGAAAATATTGTTCAATCTTTCAAGCAAAAGGAAGAGAAAGAGAAGGAAAAAGAGCTTCCACTTCATCTTCTTTGTCAATTTTCAGCACACCTCATTCTCAAAGACTTGAATACTTTTCATGCCATTCGCAAATCATGGAGATTAAGTCGTCCTATGAGTCCACTTCGACCATTATTGGAAGCCCCATATTCTCATTCTCCATGTTTGATGTACTTGACTAAACACAGATGCACATTATATTCTTTCATCCAATGCATGATAATGGCTGTTATCAAATGGATATTCCAGAGTTGTGAGATGCATTTATCCGTTATTCAAAATATGGTTGGCTTCTCTCGTCTAAAATGGATGGAACTGCCTTTTTCTTTCATCCTTTTGATAGAATTAAAATAGAACTTCCAAGTTATCCTTGCGAGGAAATATTTGAATCAATGAGTTTTTCGTCTCCCCCAACTTCTACTGACTGTTTTGTTATTGGAATCATATTTTGTGGATCCAAATTTGGCATCATTAGGCATGGTGAAGTAGCTTGGACTTTGTGTGAATTTATAGATTATTTTCGATCTATGGGTCATTTCACCAATAGCAATCCCCTACTATACAAAGACCGTTGCTACTAGTTGGGTCTACAAGGGGACGGTCTCTCAGTTAAAATGGGAGTATTTGATCTGCACGAATACTTGAGTCATTCTAATCAATACAAATGTCGATGGAAGTATCTTTCCTATATTCCTCCTCCGGAAGATTTAGATTACTCTCTCCAAAGTAGTTATTTGTTGAAAAGTGATGGGAAACTTTTTGTAGTGTTTGAGCTCCATGAAAGTGGGCCAAGTATTCATATTTACTCATTGAATCTCTCCTCGATTGGACCAAGGATGAAATGGCATAAAGTGACAAATATTGGAAATAAAATGTTATATGTTAACTCCGAGGGTTCTTTCTTTGAATTAAGTGTGGCAAAAGGTATGAGTAATAAGATTTACGTGCCGAGTGTTCAAGACAACAATAACAACATATTCTACTCTCTCAAAACTAAAGTACCACTCTTGTTTTACTGATTATTCGAGTAGAAATAAATCTCACGGGAGAGAACTACCCAACTGCACTTGGATTAAACCCAGTTGCATAGATTTGGATGATTAAATGGTGAGAAGTGGAATTATAGAGTTTGACGACCTTCCAAGAAGCTTATGCTAGATGGGAAGTACTTCACAAGTTTAAAGTTTAGTTTAGTTTAGTTTTTGTAGGCATCGGTTATATCTTTTTTTTTTTTCTAAATTAATTGTACTGTTAACATTTTGAGTTCATACGTGGAACTTGGCAACTACAACCTATTATTTTCAAGTTTCAGCATTATTTTTAATGAGCTTCTTTTCTTCTTCTCTTTATTTCGTATAATTATTATAAATAGTTATATTGTAGATATTATTTTGAATAGGAAAATGTTATGTCCACAATATTTTCACA
This sequence comes from Quercus tomentella, assembly GCA_028535165.1. Classification (NCBI taxonomy): domain Eukaryota; kingdom Viridiplantae; phylum Streptophyta; class Magnoliopsida; order Fagales; family Fagaceae; genus Quercus; species Quercus tomentella. The sequence goes on from JAPQVY010000012.1 coordinate 5,744,089, forward strand.
ACAAATTTTATGTGACAGGTTGTTACGGGTTATTAATGATAGGGTAGAAAAATAATTTCAATAATAAGTTCAAATTTGAACTAATAACAACTAACCATCTCTGATTTGTTGTAAAAATATTGTGGACATAGCACCTTTCTTTTGGATAATATCATCATCACGAAACAAATTAAAATCAAATCTTTGTAATAAAAATCGATAATGAATTGTTTAATTCAATTGGACATAAGAACGCATGGTCACTTATTGGTCGAAATCCAAAAAGTTTCTTGTTCATTGTCCTAAATTGCCTTTGGTTCATACCTACCATGAATTCCCTGCTCCTCTTAACCCAATTTAACCCGGATTCCCAACCCTCCTCTTGTCTGTTGGATGGTCAAGGTTAGCATTGATTAATGATATTCTTGGGCAACACAAGTGTATAGCACGTCTAGCTAGTGACATATTCAACCAAGGAACAAAAAAATAAATACTATTAAAATTAGTGTAACACTTTGTATATTTCGAAGTAATATTTACAAGCAAAATTTTCCTGAAAATATTTTCGTTTTATTGTGTTTGGCTGTGTACATGAAAAAGATGTATAAAATATTTTCTAGTGTTTCGCACAAAGTAAAATAAAATTGTAAAATTATTAAAAATAAAAAATCAAGTAGAATTCAGGAAAAGAAAAAAGAAAACTCAAACCTAAGTAGAATATTCTATTATCAAGATAAGAGCACTTGTAGCAGTGGAGCTAAAAAGTTATATAGCTATTTTAGCTCCACCAAAACACAAAAATAACCATACAATAGTAGAGCTAAAGCTAAAAATTTTAGCTTTATTGTTATAGTGCACATCTATGTATGGATGTGTACTGTAGCTGAAAGTTAAAAATAATAATAATTTTTTATTTTGTGTTCACACTACTTTTTTATTTTTTATTCTTTCTTGCTTTCATTCTCCTTTCTCCTCTCTCCTCATTGCCTCTCCATCTCTTCTTTCTTCCTCCACAAACCCACAGACCCATCGTCGATCTACACAAGCCCAGCTACCACAAACCCATTGTCGTCGACCCACGCTCGGCCGCCGACCTGACCCATTTCAGCCTCTCTTCTCTATTTTCGGCGTTTCGGCTTTGTGTTTCGGGCTATGCTTTTGTTTTGGCTTTGTGTTTCAGGCTATGCTTGTGTTTCGGGCTCATGGTTGTGCTCCGGCCTCATGGATCGAAGTGGCTTTTCATGGATCAAAGTGCTTGCTTGTGGTTGTGCTTGCTCGAGGATTGGAATGGTTATCACTCGTGGTTGTGCTTGCTCGTGGATAGGAGTGGGTTTCGGCATACTAGCGTGGTGGGTTTTGGCGTACCGACGTGGTGGGTTTCAGTTTTGGGTTGCTAGATTTTCGAGTTGTTGTAGGTTTGTTTTGTGGTGGCTGTGGATTTGTATTATTTTATTATAGGAGATATATTATTTTATTATGATGTTTATATTATCTTATTGTGTTTTTTTTTTTTTGAGAATCATATTATTTTATTATGTTAAAAGCTAAAATAGATCAACTGCTACAATATGTGAGTAGGTAAAATAAGTAAAATAACTTTTTGTGGTGCTAAAGTACATTAACCAAATGTATTGGCTTAAATAACATATTTGATTAATTTATTTAAATTTTAAATGTTTTTCATTGCCGAAACACCCGAGAAATATCTAGTATAATTGGTATAGATCCGTACAATTTGATATTTTATTCAATAAATTTTAGAAAAGTATTAGACCATCGGTACAATTTTATGATTAAATATATCAATGACATTTGATTGATTGAAAAAAATTCATAGGAAAGATATTAGGAGGAGAGAGAAAATTGTATACATTGTTCGATTGTCCAGACGGATATAATTCCATGTAGTTGGTTAGTGAGTCTTGAATAATTAATTTTCTCTAAAGTCTGATTTAAGAACATAAAGGTTCATTTATCCTCTCCTAAATATAAATTTAAGAGCATAATGTTATATATTGGACTGATTCTAATGTCCTAAAGTAATTAATTCCAGTTTTTTGTAGTGATTATTGTTTCACCTTTGACTAATGCATGCAGCATGTCACAAGATTATGGACTAGTAGTGTATGTGACTTGCTCTGTTGATGATGAATTTCTTACTGTACTTGTTTATATTATTGAGCACCCCACAAAAAAAAAAAAAAAAAAAAAAAAAAAAAAAAAAAAAGATTTGGTTAATTCATATATCCTAACCATTTTAAAGAAAGAATACTTTTTTATCTAGGCAGTAATAGTCTGTTATTGATGTAATAATTTTTTTTTTTCTCTGGGCTGTGAATCTGTAATAGGTGATTATTGATATATAAATTGAGTTTTATGGTGTTATTTCTCTTTCTACTTTCTGCTATAACACTCAAAATCAGTTTTACTCATTTAAGTTGAAATAGGCCATGCTTTGTGTAAACACTCAATTTTGCACTCATAATTTAATTTTGAAAGATGACTGAAATGATCATTCTAAGTACCCAAAAATCATAATTTCATTTCATGTATTAAATCATTCAGCACATATCATAAAAATAATCTTGAAATTCTAATGATCACGACAATATGTACGGTTCCCAAATCGGACTATTAAATTGATAGATATCACAAGATCAAGTTTTCATTGTCTGCATACATTCATTTGAGTGGAACTGATCACATGTGATTAATTGAAATTAATTTTGATTGACTAGTAATTAAAATTAATTAAATAAATTTATGTGATTGGTTGTTGATTTTGATTAAAAATAAATTGGTTTCATGGGAATAAAAGGAATAATCTGATAATGTTGAAATTGGAATTATGATTAAGTTTTTAAGATAATTATCTTTGAGATATTTATTTTTAAAAGTCTTAATTATCAAGATAAAATGGATTTTATTGAGAATGCAAGTCCAAAATACGTCCAAGTACAATTCCTAGCTTAGAAAAATGCCCAAAAAAGAATCCAAAATGTGGAGGAAGACGAAACTAGGCGAAGCACTAAAGAGTGCCAATCGGCATTTCCACAGTGTTGATTGGCACAAATTTTAAAATAGGCTCAAATAAGCTTGGTTCAGGTGATTCAATTTTTTAGGGATAAAACTTGGCCTAATTTGTATCTATTGATTTTTTAAGCAACCCTAGCTTATTTTTTAAGTAGACACACCTCTATAAATACAATAGACGACCCAAAATTCATCACCCCTCTCTCCCCTTACGTTAAAGAAATACTGGAAGCTCTACTTTAAGAATTTCTTTTTTGTTAAGTGACCTTATTTTAGATCTCCAAGAGATTTATTTTCTTTGATTTCTAAAATAGTCCCCTCTTGTGAGTACATTCATGCAGGTATGTTCTTACTTTACTATTCTATAAATATAATTTTGTTCTTGTTTTACTCTCTATAAACATGTTCTTGTTTCTGCTTAATCTTCCATGAATATGATTTTGCTTCTTTCCTTGTTTATACATGTTCTTCATATGTTATTACATGTTCTCTTTCTCTTTCCCTTTGAAAAATTCACATGATTAGTTTAAATTTTAGTATGTTGATTGATTAACATGCATAGATCTAGGGTTAAAATTTCTTTTTAAGATTTTAGATCTCCAAAAAAAAAAATTTGTCGTGAAAGTTTCACTCTTTTCTACTTCTAAAACTAAGATCTGTATTTTTCATTAAAATCAGATGTGTATTTTTCATTAAAATCTTATTTGTATTTTTTTTCTAATAAAACCATATCTATTTTTTTCATTAAAATCAAATTTGTATTTTTTCTAACAAAACCAAATCTGTATTTTTCATTAAAATCTTATCTATATTTTTATTTATATGAAGTCAGTCTTTATTTATTTTTTTTTTAAATAAAACCAAATCTGTTTTTTTCATAAAAAATTTAAATTTTCATTAAAAAAATTTGCTTTCTCTCACATTTATAAAAATAAAACTATATCCGAATTTTTATATTAAAAAAAAAAATTCATTCTTTTTCACCATGGAAACTCATATCTAAATTTTTCATCAAGCAATCTCATCAAATCTCTTTCATAAAAAATCAAATTGCAGATTTAGGATTCTTAAATTGTATTTTAACTCTAGATCTAGAATTTGACATGGCATTTGTTGCATAAAACTTAACATTTTGAATAAGGGTACTAAAATGATCATTCAAAGTCTAGAAGACTAGACTTTATCCGAGTAAAATGGGTGCTTAACACCTTCCTATTTTGTAACCTAACCTCCGAACCATAGATCTTAGGTCTGTAGAGATAGTGTTTTATGTTGGTGCAAATACAATAATAATAGAAATAACACAAAGAGAAACAAAATAATACTTCTGAATAATATTAATCTGAGATTAGAGAATACACAACACTATTTAACCTCCTCCCTTCACCTCCCTCTTGCACATGTATCTAGCCCAATATCTAAATCAATACATATTAGTCCATTAATTACTACAATTAAAAGGAATAAAATAGTCTCTCTCCTTTTCAATGTGAGATTAAATATTTTTACTAACTCCTTATCTTCCATATTAACTCCCACATCTTTACATTTATGTTGTAATATAAATCAATTTTAATTATATAATATTAAAATGCTCCAACACTTTATTTTCTTTTGGGTAGATTGTAACTAGAATACAAAGCCTTGTAACTAGGAAACAAAGCTATGTATAGGTTTTTTTTTTTATCAAATTCTATTTATTCAAATTAATGAGAATTTCTATTATTCAAGATATTTTGTACTCTTTTGTGTAGTTTTCTTATTTTTCTTATTAAATAAGTGGCGACTCCAAATAACTCCAAAAGAGAGCTACTGATACTTTACTCTTTTGATTGAGAGCACCCCAAAAATGATCTAGTCTCTCACACTTTGCATATTATCATAGTTTTTTTTTTTTTTTTTTTTTTTCTCTGTCTCTTTCTCTAGGTTTGTCTCTTGCTAATGTAGATGAAGGATTGCTTTTTTTTTTTTTTATTACTATTAGGAAGAAGATGAAGAGGTGTTAGAAGTAGAGTCTAAAGAAGAACCTGAGGTCAACTTACTCTTTTGGCACTTTAGTTTTATGCACCTAATCCATTTCTTTATATCTGCATCACCTCTCACATCCAACCTATTTCTTGTTGAACTGCTATCAACCTCGGGTCTCATGTAGATTGAAATCCCAATTTTCCAAAATCTAAGAATTTGTAAGGCTAGAAACCTTGATGCAGGTTGTTCTTTTGTTGTTTGCTGCCTCAATCCAAATTGGAGCTTAATGCGGTGAGTGATCCACGTTGCAAATTGAGAAAACAACTGAACTCTCCAGGTGTGAAAGGTCTAGACATGTTCTTCACTTGCTGTTTTTCTTATGGTATATTACTTGGCAGTGATGGGGCGTTATTGCACTTGTTTGTATCCCAAAGAAAGATGATGGATAAAATATATTATATAAATCATATCCACCCTGCACAAGTGCTTCACAGTATCTGCATTCCTTAAACATCTTTACTTCTTGTTTTTCTTATTGTATATTACTTTGTAGTGATGGGGCGGTACTGCACTTTGTCATTTTTAGGTTTTGAAAGTATTTTGGTCATTTTACAATTTTAGGGGTATTTTGGTCATTTGGTTTTATGAGTATTTTGGTCATTTTATAGTTTTTGGGGCATTTTGGTTATTTTCTAGGTTTAGGTGGTATTTCGGTCAATTTTTAAGTTTCAAGGGTATTTCGGTCAATTTTTAGGTTTAGGGGTATTTTCGTCATTTTATAGGTTTTGGGGGTATTTCGGTCATTTTATAGGTTTCAGGAGTATTTCGGTAACTTTTTAGATTTTGGGGTATTTTGGTCATTTTATAAGTTTAGGTGGTATTTTGGTCATTTTTTAGGTTTCGGTGGGGTATTTTGGTCATTTTTAGTAAGGGGGTATTTCGGTCATTTTCTAGATTTTTGGAGTATTTCAGTCATTTTTTTGGTTTCAGGGGGTATGTTAGTTAATTTTTATATTTCGAGGGCATTTTGGTCATTTTTTAGGTTTTAGGAGTATTTCGGTCATTTTTTAGGTTTCATGAGTATTTTAGTCATTTTTTAAGTTTCGAGAGTACTTCGGTTATTTTTTAAGTTTCGAGGGTATCTCAATCAATTTTTAAATTTAGGAGGTATTTTGGTCACTTTTTAGGTTTTGAGGTGTTTTTTGTCATTTTATAGGATTAGAGGGTATTTCAGTCATTCTTTTAGATTTAGGGGTATTTAGGTAATTTTAAAATTTGGGGGGGGGGTATTTTGGTCATTTTTTAAGTTTCAAGAGTATTTCGGTCATTTTCTAAGTTTATAGAATATTTTAGTCAATTTCTACGATTCAATAATATTTCGGTTATTTTCTAGGGTGTGTTTGTTTAGCGGTGAAAAATGGTAAATGGAAAATTTTAGAGAGAAAATAGGAAGGAAAAATTTTTTGGAGTGGGCTTGGTTGGCTGAGTAGGAAAGAAAATAAATAATAGGGCCTAAGTGTTTTCTCCTCGAACTCACCAAAAAGTTTTCTAAAATGAAAAGAAAATAAGAGAGAAAATATTTGGACAAAAAACTCTCTCTGCTAACATGCTAGGTACCTTTCATAGTCTCTTCTTTTTTTTTTTTTTCTTTTTTTTCGTACTTTCTTTTCCATTTTGTCATTTTTTTTTTACACGTTTTGTCTTTCTTTTTTTTTTTCTTTTTTTTTTTCTTTTTTTTTCGTGTCAGCTGTTTCCTTTTCTTTTTTCTTTTTTTAATTTCCTTCTTTAGTTTTTTTTGTCCTTTTCCTTTTTTTTTTTCAATCTCCTTTATTTTTTTTTTTTTGTCATTTTCCTTTTTTTAAAATATAATTTTCCTTCTTTAGCTTTTTTTGTCCTTCCCTGTACACTTTTGGTGCTTTCATTTTTTTTTTTTTTTTTTTTATTAGGAGTATGAAAATAAATTTATATAAACTATATTTTCTATCTTTCCACTTTTCAAGTCTCAAACCAAACACCACGAGAGAAAATTAAAAATTTCTTTCCTCACTTTTCTATCCTCACCGGCTCTCCCTATTTTTTATTCTCTCACTTTTCCACCCCTCCAACCAAACGAACCCTTAAGTTTTGAGAGCATTTTGTAATTTTAGTAGTTTTTGGACAAATTTGGTCTTTTTTTTAGTTTAAAGGGTATTTTGATAATTTAAAAAGAATTTGAGAGAACTTTGGTAATTTTCCAGTTTTAGGAGTATTTTGATAATTTTAATTATTGAGTAATTAAATGGATTGGAGTTTAGCCCTAAGAAATGAGTTAAGTTGAATTTAAGTTAGAAATTATTAGTTAAATAAGCAATAAATAAGTAAATGAATTTTATGTACCCAACCCAATTAGCAAAAAGTTTTCTTCATTTTTAACGGTCTTTACGAGACTATGGATTCTCCCAATTATTACTTATTTAATGGAATTTAGATTTTTTTTTTTAAAAATAAAAAACCCATAAATAATTATTAGAGAAAAGTAAGCTATTAAAATCAAGCTGTGACTTAAGGAGAAGCTACAACATATATTTAGTCCAGAATGCTTCATCATGAACAGGCCCAATAATTTGAGTAAACCAAGCACATGTTTTATTATTGAGTATATAGAAGCTCATCGGCCTGAATTCAAGCTGAAGTCCCAACCCATTTAAGCCCAACACACACCCACCAACCCACCTATTTGACACCCTCTACCCTAACTCTATCCCACACAAGACACACAACCACAGACACAGAGGAAGTTTCTAGGGTTTTGATAATTTTGAGATCTGAGATGGTTGGGAAGTCAAAGAAGATTGTAATTCCTCTTCGTGGGAAAAAGCGAGACCTTTCATACAAGGAATTTGAAGAATGTGAATACTGTGGAGCAATGGTGCAGGGTAGCCCAGAACTGTTGGCCCACGAAGAGAAATGCAAGAAAAAGGTCAGTTAATTCAAATCCATTTACATTAGTAGGAAACCACCATAATCACCATGATATATCACCTGAAAATAGATAGAAAATATAAATCATATCTTTTTCTTTTCTTTTCTTTTCTTTTTTGGTTAAAGAGTATATATATTAAAAACAACATATACAATCTGAAAGCACTGGTAGTAGTAGCTGTCAGATTGAAGAAATTGAAAATGAAGCAAGCTCAGTTCCAACTATAAAGAAGACACAGTGCAAGACTAAATAGTACGGTTTCGTTTGGCTTTGTGTATGTCTATAACTTGAGCACATGAGACAGGTGGTTAGTATTGATTAAGCTTGTAACTGATTTTCCCTCTTCTGCTACTGTGTATATATTGTAAAGCTTAGCTATTTTGTAGTGTGTGATTCTAATACAATTGAATTCAGTTGAGAAATTCTGTGTGTGTGTTACACTCTGCTTTCGTGTTCCATTGTTTTTCTGTGTTCTTTCACAACTCTACAATAATGCATATCAGCTACATCCATATTAACAAATAGAGAGAATATCAGAGTTAGGGGGCAAGTCAAAAATAACAAAATTCTCTGACATGGTTGTGCCCCATTTGGCCAGCGCATCTGCTCCTTTATTCCCTTCCCAGTATACATGCTCCCCACGAACTTGGTGAAACTTGCCCAGTAAGGATCTGCAGTCATCAAGGATAAAAGACAAGATTGCATTAGTCTTGTTGTTAGAGTTAAGAAGTTCCACTATCACTTTCGCGTCCAATTCCACAGCCAGGCTCTGGATTCCGATACTATTAGCTAGCTTCAGCCCATCCCTCAATGCCCATACCTCTGCCACAATACTAGTGGAGTACCCAATAGATCTTGAGAAACCTTTCACCCATTTTCCTGCAATGTCCCTAATCAGAGTCCTCCACCCCCTGCCGTGCCTGGATTTCCCAGTGAAGCACCATCTGTATTCAGCTTGTGCCATTGTGTGTCATCAAGAGTATCATAGGAATTTAACAACAATATCATCATCTAGCTCGTCAACAAGGAAAATTTAAAGTTTTTTTGCAAGCCAAAAAACTGCACATTGAAGCAAAGAGGGAATATCATGTGAAGGAGCATTTCGGATTTCAATAACTTTTTTGACATTTAGCTAAAACAAGGATAAAGTTTCTCTACAACCTAAGTTGGAGGAACTCTCTCCATACTATGATGTGTCAACAACAAAGAGTGACATTTGCCCTGACCCAACTAAAGCTCAAATTCAAGAAGTAAACTCCCGTTAACCCAAACGTTAGACTACTTTTCCGTATCTTTTTTTATTAAAAACAAAAAATCTATTTTCCAACATCATCACCCAAACGCTCAGTCCATCCCTCTCTGTCTATCTCTTTCGTTCAGCGCAAATCCCTTCTCCATCTCTCCTTTGTTCGATCCTTTCTCTCTTTCTTCCATTGTTCTCAGCCCTCAACCAATGCTCCCTTTGCTGGTCCCCCCAATCTGTCCCTTGTCTCCAAGGGTGCCACCCATCCACCACTCCACCAATCGAATCCCTTCCCTCTCTGTTGGCGCTACTCCCTCTAAACCTCTCTCATTCCACCGTTTCCACCCCCTTCCCCCTTCAAAGTTGTAGCACTGCAAAGTCTATTACAAAGTTTTGTGCAAATTTCACAAAGGCAAATCTAGTAATGCCATTTTATCATTGAGCATAATGCAATTACATATAAAAACATTTTTGTTTATCAAACTACTAATTCACACATCACAATTTAATGCCCACCCACAAACTATTACAAAATTTATGAAAATCCACATTCTACTATAGCATGAGTTTGAACTTTGAATCATTCCCCCAGTCCACTCTAAGTTATGCAGTTATTGGGAGTATTGGTGTATCATTCCTACTTTAACATATGTCTGCAATGGCTTTTTGGGGGTACTAATACATAGACCAAGTACCAATTATTATGGGTTATTGTCTGATTTTTCAAAGGATGTAAAGGAACTAATATTTAGAACAAGAACAATTAGGCAAAGGTTACAAAATAGTAACACAGAAATCAAGGTAACAAGAGAATAAAAAAGTCTCACTATGAGCCAACAAATTAAAGATTCTTTTATATTTTAGATCAAAAGAAGGTTGAGGAAGGATACTAGAAGTTGTGAAGGAGGGTGGCAAATTCTTGGAGGAGGATTTGACAGTGGAGATTGGGCTGCCAGCCAACCCTTGTACAGGATTTGGCAGGATTATGGATGGGTGGGACTGGCAGAGACAAGGGAGGGTTGGAAAGACCGGCAAAAAGACAGAAATATTTAAATCTTTTCAAAGGAAATCTTTGCAACAATGGCCAACCAAGATTAACAGCTAGCTATATTTAAATCTTTTCAAAGGAAATCTTTGCAACAAATAAATATTTTTTGGAATAATTATCACAGGTTTGGTTATTCACATTCACCTGATGCAGGAAGCAAAAGACTGAAAGAGAGAATTTATTCTAAGGACATCGATTATATTTTTTATTAGGCCCTAGTATTTTTGTCATTCATAAACAGTGCTTCTTGACTGCCTATTTGTGCTTTTGTTAGTGTTTTTATGTCTTATTCAGAATTGTTGAATATTTTCTGCAGCACCCAGGTGCAGGTGGTGGCAGAGGCGCGGGAGGACGTGGTGCTGGAGGACATGGTGCAGGAGGACGTGGTGCTGGAGGACCTGGTGCTGGAGGACTTGGGGCTGGAGGACTAGGGGCTGGAGGACGTGGGGTTGGTCACCATGCATGAGGTGATTAGCTAGGACAAAACACACGCTTGAGAAACTTTTGCAGCCGTGTGCTGTTTTTTGAAAAATTGTGGAACATGACACATATCTTTTATTTCCTTTCAGTCAAGGTTTTAAAAACCAGACCGGGGGCAAAACCAGATTTGCCTCTGGTTCTCGGTTTTAGCTAGTTTTTGACCGGTTTTCCCGGTTTTGGCCATTTTACCAGACCAGACTGGTACCCGGTTCCCGGTTGAACCGGTCTGGTCCGGTTTTAAAATAGCTTTCAGTTTAATTTTCAAGACAACTTATCTAGTTATCTTTTATGAAGTCTTTTAGAACTTATTCTTGGTTTCTTAAATTGATACATGTTAGTTTAGTCAAGAAAAAGAGAGGGAAAAAAAAAAAAAAACTCATTTGATTAAGGAAATTATAGACCAATAAAGATAAGGGGACCTGAAATACTTTTTAAGTTCAACTTGGTATTTGGGGGAGGTTTCTATAAGGAATATGAATGAAGATGAAAGTGAGAGAAAAGATTGATAAAAATCATGGAAATATTAAAATTACACCTAATTTTATGGGTTAAGAAGAATGTGAAAGAGAGACCTAAAGTGGGAGAAGGATAATTACAGCTTTAAATTTTAATAAATTTTTTAATAATAAGAGCATAACAATCAAGATTTTTTAAACCACCTTCAGTTTTACCTTCTTTTTGATTCATTTTAATTGGTTCGCCCCCAAATTGAAGACTAAAGATAATGAAAAATTGAATTAGACTTTTCAAGTGAAGCAAGAGAATTTGATTAGTTGTAGGCATGGTAGTCAAAGGTGTGTCGGGTGCTCCTTTAGGCGCCCAGTGATGCAAGTTGCCTCTAAGGCTCTAAGACGAGGTGCTTAGTCCTTTAGAGCCTAGAACGAGCACTTTAAATAGCTGCATATTATAAAACCTATTGGTAGATTAGTTATTGTATATTAATTTGTTGTAGAACTCGTTGTTAGATTATTAATTTACAAAAAACTTGTTATATCACAAATATATTATATATTAGTGTAACTTGTTAGAACTCATTGGTAGATTAGTCATTTATTAATTTACTAAACAATTACCACAAATATATTATATCATACTTTTTTTCCCATGAATAAGAATAATTTATGGACATAGCAATATGGTAATTGGTATCAAGAAGATATCCAAACGGGAAAAAATAGAATAAGAAGAAGCTGTGTGCGTTGCTTTTTCAAGGGGAAAAATCAAGAAAAAATAAAAATAGAGAAGAACGTGGAGGTTGTGGGTTTCAGGACAAGTTAAACTCAAAATATTTTTATTTTGATAAGTTACACTAAAAACATGCGAAATCAATATTTTATATTAATAATGTCAAAATCCTATAGTTTTAATTCAGTTTTAGTTTATTTTTTTGAAAAATATATAAAAGCGCCAAAAAGCGCCCATCTTTGACTGAGCCCAGCTTTTGAGGCAAAAAGAGCTAGAGACTCGGGGCTTCGTGCTTTGAGCCTATGTGCATTTAAAGAGCGCTTTTACCGACATACAATAGTTCTCATTAAATATTTGATTCAAGGGATAGTGAGAGTTTAGTGATAATGATAAATATAAAAGTTTGATCAAATATAAAAGTAGATACCAAAAAATTCTAAACCCTTGTCATATGTAGAGATTTAGAAGAAACTTTTTTGTAGAAGTTAATTAGATATATGGTAGGCTTAGTGGTTCTAAACAAAATTTCCTTGCATTATTTGCATTTTGATACTATCCTTCGGATCAATGTTGTATTTATTATCAAAAACAAAAACAAAAACAAAAAATATATGTTCTATTTTAGTAATTAGCATAAACTTCATCAACCATAATCCAATATGACCACACTCTTCTGGTAGAGAAGAAAACCTAACCTAGCAAATGTCAAACCTCATGCCTAGACTCATATCCTAATTATCAAGATATGTCACGACACTGTGTTCTCCATCAATGACATGACAAATTTTAAAATAAAACCCCACCCTAGAAATATCCGCAGTTTTAAATTTAAAAGATAAAACTAGAATCAAAATTGATATAAAAAAGGGGGGTCAACATTAAGAAGAGAAAAAAAAAAAAAAAAGAGGCTAAAATGCAAAACACCCCATCTATGTTTCTTCAGAATTCATTTCAATTCTCTAACTTTGCTTTCGTTCATTTCAGTCCTCTAAGATTGCATTTGGCATTGGCTTGAAAAGCTAGCCTTTTTTTACCATTTAGTCTATTTTTGCTATTATCCATGGGTGACATGACAAATTTTAAAATAAAACCCCACCCTAGAAATATCCACAGTTTTAAATTTAAAAGATAAAACTAGAATCAAAATTGATATAAAAAAGGGGGTCAACATTGGGAAAAAAAAAAAAAAAAAAAAAAAAAGGCTAAAATGCAAAACACCCCATCTATGTTTCTTTAGAAATTATTTTAATTCTCTAACTTTACTTTCGATCATTTCAGTCCTCTAAGATTGCATTTGGCATTGGCTTGAAAAGCTAGCCTTTTTTTACCATTTAGTCTATTTTTGCTACTATCTATGGGTTCCATTGCACTTTTAGGTACTATTAATAGGTCCCACTATACTATTTCATCTACCTTTTAGCTTTATCTACCGTACTTTCAGCAAAAAATTTTCAGTTTTCAGATAAATAATATGTTCCCAAATGGACACTAATTTTCAGATTTATTCACTTAAGATCTTTCTGCCAACTTTTGTTAAAAAGATTTGGAAAAAAAATCTAGAAAATATTTTTAAATCATTAATTGAATTTTTTTAATTTGAAAATTTTGAAGAAAATTTTTATAAAAAAATTGAAAAATTAGCCACAACATATAACAAAGATTGATAGAAAAACCTTAATTGAATAAACTTGAAAGTTCGAGGACTAAAATGAACAAAAGCAAAGTTAGAAAACTGAAATGCATTTTCGCCAAAACAAAAAAAAAAATTATAATTTTAATATACAAAATAAAACTGAAAAGTTGTACACCAGCTCACGCCTTGTTTGCTTTTAAAAATTATGTACAATTCAAGTTTCTTTCTCTATTTTCTCCTAATTATTTAAAAAATTGAGTTTATAACAAAACTACAAAAGAATTTGGTATTGAGATATAAGGGATTAATTATCGTCAGTAATTTTTTTATTATTTTGAGTTTAAGTTATTTGCGAGACAAAAAAAATAACTCATTTTCAAAAAGTTAAAACTTTAATTATTTGAAATAAAAATAAGAGAAAAAATAGTGTAAGACCCACAAATTTAGAGATGAATTTATTTCACTTAAAAAATACAGGTATGTTCCACTAAAAAAAAGTATATTCAAATCTAAAACCGAGGATTGAGACATAGGACACAATTCAAGCGTTTGAAACGAAAAATAAAAAATAAATATAATGAGAATATAATTTAACAAAGGGTAGGGTCTACATTAGCTACTTCATATTAAGTTCAAAAATATTTATAAATAAAAAAATAAAAAATAAAAAAAGCAGACCAAGGCATTATCTGTTTATTACTCAACCACACATTTTCACTCCTAATTTATTACTCAACCCTCTAGCCTCTATAGAGAGATAGACGAAGCAAGACCGGCGGAGAGAAAAATACAAAACAAAACCCTTTTAAAGCACCAAACTTTCAGATCGGCGTTCAACTTGTTTTTCATGCCCTCACCTTTTCTTTCACTCTAAAAAAGGACCTATGATAGTCTGTTTAAGAAACCTAAAACAATGAAGGATATGACATGGCAAATCTGGAAGGAAGAAAAGAAAGAGAAAAAAACCAGAAAACATACAAGAAAACTTAACTTATCTAGAAAAAAAAAAAAAGAAACACAGAACACAGGTAAAACACAGACACACGTTCATCATAGCAACAGATATAGTAGATCTGAAACAGAAAAGAAAAAAAAAAGGACAAGGAAGCAAAGATCATACCTTCGACATCAAAGCATAGATAGGTCTTGACCAGCCAACTTAATTTCGATCTGCCTCCGCACACGGCTGCGATCTAACCATCCTCTTTGCTCTACACAGATCGGCCGATATACACATAGTCTGATGTAATCATACATACAGCAGGCATCGCCGAAGTGTTCCTATTTTGGAGAAACTGATGTATGATCTCGCTGTGTGTGGTACAAAAATAACTCCTAAAAAGGTCAACCGCACCATGAACAGCGTTTAGAGACAGACACACACGTAGAGATGTAGAAAGAGGCCTTCCACACTGCTATCCGATGAATCTAGACAGAAAGAGACGATCTAGAGAGAGGCAGAAGGTGTAAGATGTGTTTAGAGAGAAGGAAGCAGAAGGTTGAAGAAGAAGTATAATAATGATGATAAAAAAGATGAATGAATGAGTCAGGAGAAGTACACGCGCAACGTGATAAGAGAGAGAAAAAAGAGATCTAGGGTTGAAGTTTTTTGATAACCCATGTAGGGCTGAAGTTGTTACACGCACATGTAAGCCATGTGACAGTCTGACCACATAACTCATACGGTCCCCATTGTCGAATTACCAAAAAAGACATTTTGGTCCCCATTGTCGAATTACCAAAAAAGACATTTTTATTTTGGACTTTTTCTTTTTTTTAATGCTTTCAAAAAAAAAAATTTAAGTTTAATCATAAAACTGAATTTTTTTTTTTTTTAATCTTTAAAACTTTGCAACCAAAAATAGAAAAAATAATAATCTAAACAAATTTAAGCGATATAAAATAATAAAATAATATCTATAACAATTACCTTGCATATGAAGCCTACCTTTGCAAAGGAGATCTATGATTGATCTGCAAAACAAAGCAAGAGAAGATAAATTAAATTGTTTACCAAAAAAAAAAAAAAAGATAAATTGAATTGAATTTTGCAGAGATAGAACGAAACCAAAAAAATTATATATATATATATATATATATAATTTTTTTTTTCTGGATAAAACAGATTTAAGCAGAGACCTAGAAATTGAAATTTGCAGAGAGAGACAGAGAAGAAGAAAAAGGAGATTCGGATGAGTTTGAGTAGGGGAGGCGTTCTAAGATGAATGAATGAAGGAGTAGGGTTAGATAGGAAGGACAACTTAGTTCTGACGTCAAACACTTTTTTAGTTGAACTGTCTCTTATATTTCCAAGCCATTATCAATGGGGTGCCCTTTGATAACCTCAAATTCGGATCATTTTTTTTTTTTTTTTTCTCTCGTTGAATAAACATCTTTATTTCACAAAAAAGGGCCACGAAGGGTACAACAAAGAACTCATGGGCCTTTGCCCATCTCTTTCCAAAGCTTAAGCCACTAACGATGGATCAGAGATGGAGACAGGCCCATAGTTGTTACAAAAAACAGCTCAAAGGGCTAACAAATGAGCTGAGTAATTACCCTCTCTTTTCACGAAAGAAAAAGAAACATCATCAAACAAATTATAAAGAGCTAAAATATTCTGCAATATTACATCAATAGTCCATTGAGAGGATGACTTTTTGTCTTTTAGAAGAGCAATAGCATTCCAAGCATCACCTTCTATTATCACTCTTTTGAGCCCAGCTTTAACTGCTTGATTTACTGCTACATAGGCTGCTTTAGCTTCACCCCACAAGAGGCTTCCCGGATCTAAAATGTCAGTCCAAGCCAAAACAACTTTGCCATGATTGTCTCTACCCACCACTGCAACTGATGTTTTTTTTTTTTTTTTTTTTTTTTTTTTTTTTTTTTTTTTTTTTTCTTCTGCTAAAGATGTTTTATTCTCTCTTATGGTAGCATCAAAATTTAATTTCACCCAACCAGCTGGAGGAGGTGTCCAACTAATTTCACCCGAGCTGCTTTTTGTTCATTGATCTTCTTTTTCGGATCATTCACCCTTTCAACCTTCAACCTTTTCATTAACTCATATCATTCCCATCAAATATGTGAAAAATGCTGAAATCTATTTTATGGCTTTAAATCCTAAAACATGCTCTACATCAAAGGTGTCAAAACTAAAAAGTTTTACAACTTTTTTTTTTTTCTTAAAAAAAGTTTTAGCAACTTACTACACATATCAACAGTTTTAAAAATTTAAATATTTAGTAACTCAAAAAACCACTTTATAGCATTTAACACTATATTTTACAATATATCCAATATCAAAATTTTTTTTTTTACCATTTCATTTAAATATTCTTTTTATGTGTCTCTCTCCTCCTAAGGCAATCCAAATTCACATCTCATCTTTCTTCTCCTCCCTCAACCCAGCAAACCCATGGCCACACCCACTGCTAGCCACCACCACCTAAAACAAAAACAAAAAACCAGCCACCACAATCCACTAGCCACAAAATCCACTCGACCACTAGCCACCACTGAAAAAAAAAAAAAAAAAAAAAAAAAAAAATCCACCACAACCCATTAACTACAAAACTCACTCAACCACCACTACCGCCGTAACAACTACCATAAATCCGATCAGAGAACCCACACTTTATATCTGATCAAAACCCAACAAAAAAAACTGTCATAAACAAAATCATCAACAAAGCAACAAACCCACACCGTAAATCCAATTAGAACTCACATCCACTACCACCAACCCCTGCAATTGGTCACCACTAGAGGAAGAAAACCACAAACTGAAACCACTAAAAACCCAGAAACTAGAACCACCAAAACCCACACCCTTGAACCACTGAAACCCACAAACCAAAACCACCAAAAACCCACAAACTAGAACCACCAAAACCCACGGCCTTGAACCACCAAAAACCCACTTAAATAATGTTATTAGGACAATATTACCAAACGGGCCCTTAAGAATTCTACTAGCAGTGCAGAGATGAATCAAAGGCCAAAGATCATGAACAACACTAAAATTATGTCTACTAGCACTTAGACTAAGCATCAGAGGCCAAAGGTGATGGTTTGTGGGATTTAAAGATGTGCACCTCTTCCTACAATTACTATATTGCAACTTTTGTTGTGTTTAAATTTCTATCTCTAATTTCATAAAGTAGGTTTGTATTTTTACTGGAAAAATAAATATATAAATTTTTTAGAATCCTAAACAAATAATCGTTGACAATATTTAATTGTATCCCAAATTCAAGCTTAGGTTTTTTTTTTTTTTTTTTTTTTTTTTTTTTTTTGGAGATGAAGCTTAGGTTTTTGAATTCTTTTGAATTGTATGTACTCAGCTAATTCTTTGTGATGGGTGCATTGTAACTAAATATTGAACCCAAACTTTGCCATTGAAAGAATATTTAAGTGGGTTTATGTGATTCAAATTTGAGAAAAATTTTAGTTTAAATTTTAGACACAATAGGTTTGGAATAGATTGAATCATGCAAATATTGACAAAAATTCTAGTTCACCATCTTCTCAAGCAACGTTTCAGCCCATAATAAATCTTTGAATTCTCCAATTGTTGTAAAATAATAGAAATAGATAAAACAAAGTAAGAAGAAAACGACAAATATATATTGATAAACTCTTGATCCACAATCATTTTCATATCTTTTAGATGTGTACAATAACAATAAAGCAATCCCACATATATATAGAACCTTAGAATGCTTATAGAGTTCATGGGATAAAATTGTAATAATGAGTACAATTATGAATATACATCTCCCTTATAGACTTTACACATCCCAAATAACCCTTTCATTACCCAAACTTTACACATTCCAATCAGACTTTATTTCTAACACCAATTGGTTTTTTTTTTTTTTTTTTTTTTTTTTTTTTTTTTTATGTTGATTGTGTTTCTATTTGCTATTACTTTTAATTAATTTTTCTTAGCTGTGGAGTTAGAATAATTAGCTTCGTTTTTATTTTGTAGGCTCACAAATTTTTTCTTTCTACCAATCCTAACGCTTCCTTAGGTTTAGGTTTAACTTTATCAAACCTTAACCCTAAAAGTTTCCTTCATTGACAAGCCTCCAATTCTTTCTCTTTTATTTTCTAGGCTCTTCCTATCTCCGATTATACTCCTCAAAATAACTAGTTTTGTTTTTACCGTGTAGGCTCGCAAATTTTAGTAGATTTGTGTCTGAATTACTTTCATGAGTTTGTTTAGGTTTTTTAAACACATTTTTCTATCTCTTTTTCCTCATTTTTCATTGATATCAATTTATGTTTAATATATTTTAGGATTAAATGGTTTTACTGTTTTCTCTTTTACTATGGATTTTTTGGCAGCTTAGGAATTAGGGAATTGAAGTTTGATATTTTGGGTTTTCGTCTTTTTGAAAATAGAAGTTCACTAATGGTTTGGTGTGCATATATGGATTATGAAGCAATGTTATGAGGTGATGTAAATAATATAGCACATTGAGTGAATCTTGTTACAACTACCATCCATAGCAACCTTTATTAATAATTGTTAATTTCTCTTAATTTGTTAATAATTGTTAAATTTGATTTTTTTTCTCCTGAAATATAGTGATTTTAATATTTTAAGTAGGTGATGGCTATCATTTTTAAAAAAAAAAAAAAATAGTTATATGATCACTTTGATATCTTCTTTTGTAAAATTGCAGAACAATATTTTTTGAATCTTATATTTAATAGTTTTTCCGTGTATCGAATGAGTTAACGACTAACTAACTAAATTTTAAAAAGCTTTAAAAAATTAAAATAAATCTTGAAAATCTATTAAATTTACTAAATTATAGTTTTAACTTTTTAACCTTGTTAAAATGAACAAATTGAAGGTTCTTCAATATTCTGGACATTCAAAATTTTGCCAGGAAAATCAAAATTCTCTTATCAAACAAGCACTAAAAGAAAAGAAAAACATAAAAGAAAAATTAGACCAAAATCAAACCCAGCACAAGAACTGGACCTAAAATTATACACACAAGATGTCAAGATGAAAACACACACATCTCTTTGACCTCACCATCGTGATCATTGCCAGCCTTACTATGCCCTTCGTTCCAAGCCTTTCCCATCTTCCCCTTCCTCGCAAAATCCACATCTTCCTCCTCCTGATGCCTATTAAACCCCAAACCATCATCGTTTATGTCATTGTCCTCATCGATCAAGCTAGAAGCCACGATTTCCTTCGCCGTCACGTCGCTCTTCTTGACCAACCGCTTCCATGGCTTCCCGATCTTCAACGACGTGTCGTCGTAACCGGTGCCTTTGATCGCTCTCGCTGCTGCCAATTGTGTTTGTCAACGTTGTTCTACCACAGCTTCGGAGATTGCTCCCAAATAAACCCAGTTGTTGTTGAATCCATAATTGTGAATAAACAGACAAACTAAAAAACATAAACATTTTCATATCCTTGCAATTCAAACAGTTTTAACTTTTGAGCATGACTAAAATTCTTTACATATTTCAAATTTAAAGTTCACTAATAATATCATTCCCACAAAAGAATGAAAAAAATAATAATAATAATTACAAAACTAAATGTTATGGACCATAGAGTTACTGAGTTAGGTTTTTTTTTGGTTTTGCCTTAAGGCCTTTTGATTTGAGTCACTATTGAATTATTTTGTTTAGTTTAGTGTTTGACACTTTGTCACTAACTCACTGTGGCTGAGTTTGTGGCTTTGTGCTAGTTAGATACTTAGATTAGATAGATATTAGTATATTACTTTATTGTTATTAATACTATATTAAATAGACAAACTTGGATTAAAAAAAAAAAAAAAATTGGACATGTTGTTAGATACTTTTTTTTTTTTTTTTTTTGAGAAAGATGTTGTTAGATACTTAGATATTAGTAAATTACTATTCCTTTTGTATATATTTTTTCCATTTTATTTAACTTTTTATTTTTTTAAGTAAATAGGGGCAGAACTGCCAAAACACACAAATTAATGTGCATTTTATAATATTGTTATGTGCATAGGAGTAGTCTAGCACTCCTTACCATAATGCCATATAGTTTTTAAATATTTATTAGGAAAAAAAAAGTTAAAAAAAGGGAGGGTTGCAGGTTGGGTTGGGTTGGCTCATAAAAAAATGGGCGGGCCACGGGTTGACTCATAATTAATTCGGAACAAAATGAGCGGGTTCCAAATGGGCGGGTTTGGGTCGGGCCAGCAAATTTCAGCCCGTTTTGTCATGTTTAATCTAATGTGGGTCATTTTAGCACTTAAATGTGTAAAATTGAGCGCTTTTTCTATTTTGCAAATTTAATGTGGGAGATTTTAGGACTTAAATGTGTAAAATTGAACACTTTTTCTATTTTGCATGCAAATGCTCTAAAAACCAAAATATACCACTTGGTCTTTTATTTATTTATTTATTTATTCAGTTCACATTGTGCTTGTACTTTTTATTTTTTTATCTTCATTTATTCATTTTCCATGATTTTATAATTGCCTTTGCGAGCATTCGTATTAACTCGTGCAAAAATTTCAGTATATTTTTGTATAAGAATATCATTTTAAAAAAATATATATACTCATTTTTTAAAACACCCAAACCATATTTTTTATTTTACACTACATTTCTTTTAAAATATCAAATTTTCTTAATTGTTTTTCTTCATAACAACCACCATTCACTCTCTTCTTTCATAATGTAAAGAAAAAAAAAAAACTAAATGAAAAAAAAATTGTAAATTTACATTGTTAATGTAGTAAATTTATAAATCTACACAATTATATATTGACTAATGTGAGTTATTTTTAAACAAAATTGTGTAAAATTTGCACATTTTTTTTATTATACACCTATTGGTGTGAGTACTCTAAACACCACATCTTCCATCTCCTACTCTCTCTTCAACCTAAATTTGCCTCTGTACACCACATCTTCCACCTTCTACCTCTCTCTAAATCGTGTCTCTATATTTATAAAAACCCTAAAAGTGAGAGATTCATCGCTGTGGTTGGCCGTCTTTTGGAGGATTTTTTTTTTTTTTTATGCTTTCACTAATTGGTTATTTGATTTTTCATGCTTTCACTAATTTTTCTTCTAATTTAAAAATCTTTATCTCATTAGTAATTCTTTTAGTCTTAATTTTCATTTTTAATGGTTTATAATTTCGATTTTAAAATCTAAGTTTATGGTCAAGGTAAAAATTATTGAGTTATAACTTATAGAACACTTAAACTTAACATTAATTTATGCATTTCGATAATCATTAATGGACCTTATAGAATATATTGAGTAAATTTTTTTTATAATTTTTTATTTAGCCACCCCACCTAACTACAAATTTTTGCTCCGCCACTAGTGGCAATGTTTGACATGGCTTACAAACATAACACGAGTATTTATGAGTCAGGATTGGACCTTAGCGGGTTCAAGTCATAATCGAGTCAACCCAAAAGCAATGCTATAAAAAACATGCCAAAAGCTACTTGACCTGCAACTGTCACATTTGAGTTGGCACACTAATTTATTTGTGTTAATATAAAATGACACGTTTAACATGACCCATTTAACCTATATAGCTAATAAATTATTAATTAAGGCAAGCATGCTGCCTTTCAAACACAGTCCCTGCTTTTTTTGTTACATGGCATGAAAACTAAAATCCATGGACTCCAAACTTAAGCTTAAAAGCCTCTATGGTACCATGGATATAAAGTGGTGTAAACAAGAAATGAGACTTCTAATTTGTTTCCCTTTCTTTTAGAACAATTTCTTGGCTTCCAAATTTAAGCTCAAATACCCTCATACTTCACTTTTCAGTATAGAACTGGGCTTCGGTTTTGGAAACGAATAGGATTGGAGGCCCCTTGATATCAATAATTAAGTTAGTCAACCCAATTGCAATTCTAGTGATACAATTCTATTTTGCCAAGCACATTGTTGGCTTGCTTCCTCTATATGGAAGCCAAGAAATTAATTTAAGGAAAAGGAGAAGGGAAAAAAAGAATGAAAAGCTTTGCCTGCTTTTGTCATTGTGCTCATGTCCTTGTCTTTTAAACCAATAAAAGGTGAAATTCTGAGTTCAAGACCCGCCAAGTGCATGTGTAACTTACCCAAAAGAAAAGAACATGAAAAAAAAAATGATAACCTTTCCTAGGACCAACATAACAGCAATATCAGTTTTAAATTTCTCATTCTTTTCTTTTAATCTTGACTTCTCAATGGCCCATGGCATTAGATTGGCAATAACATAGTTGATACAGCTTCAAATTCATCTATAATTTGCTTTGAGAAAAAAAAAATTAAAAACTAATAACTCAAAGATTAAAAATAGTACATTCAAACAACTACTTAGTTACTTACAATACAAGAACATAACCAACAACAATTTTCTGTCTGGTCTTCCTTATACATCATTTAAGGTAAAAAATTATGTCCTCAAGGCTCAAACAGTATATACCCTCAAAGTTGAACTCATTACATTTAGGAAACTAAAATTATTTAATTTTCATAAAGCAAGACAATTGTTGGTATCTTCTAAAACAAAATATGAAATTAATTTGTAAATAGAACAATTGCAATTAGTATCTAAACACTGAACAAGGAAGTCAACACAAGACTTACAATGATTACAAAACTCACTTTTTTCTTTCTTTCTTTTTTTTTCCTGCAAAATTTATATATTCATAAAAAACAAACTAGGAAGATCCATTTGACCAAAATCAAAACTAATCACAAGTGACTAAGGATGTCCAAATCAACAAAAGCCATTTCACCGAAATCACATGAAAGTATAACCAAGTTGAAACATTGAGAGAGTAGATAGAAGACAATTTTGGGAAAAAGAAAAGGGAATAGAGAAAAGAGTAGAATACCCATAGTAGCTTGTTTGAAGACTTGGTCAACCTCCCCCAAGTTCACTTTGTCAAGAGAAAAGCTGAGCTTTGATCCAACGTACACACAACACAAACAAACCTACATGATATCAAATTATCAATCATCACAAGACCCCCCATAACCAAAACCATAAATACATATGCAAAGAAATATATGTAAAGGGTGTGAAATAATGGCAAACCTATAAAGTGAATGATAGCAAACCTGTAATGAATGATAAAAATTCTGTCAATTTGCCCAAGTTAGTTAACTTTCTCCCCTTCAATCTCATTGTCAGCCTCTTGTTATTAAACCCGGCCTCCAGGTCTTGATAAGCATTGACAGTCTTCCCATCAAACATGGCCATAGTCCTGAATTTCCAAACATGGTCAACATAAGAGAACAAGATTTTTAGTTAAGTATTGCAGAGTACATGAGTTCTAAGAGTAAGAAGATAAGAGAAAAAAATGGTACATTGTTGGACAAAGGAAACAGTTAAAGGTGAAAAAAAAAAAGAAAAGGAAAAAAAAAATGATTAAAACGAATCCACAAAGCTATCCCTCATCAATATAAGACTCACAAAGGTAATCCCTGCAGCAGCAAGTAATTGAAGATTTCCAAATAATTGAAGCAAAAGTGATACTTGTTCATAACAAAAAGAACTATAGAAATTCAATGGTCAGTGGCAAATGAAAATTAATCAAAGGTAGCATATCCTTAAAAGGCCCCCCAGTACAATAGTCTAAAACTAAACCTTTTGATTTCCAATTTCCAACAAACCATTAGCAATATCATTTAGATTATATAAATCCCAAAGCAACACAAAGAAATGTCTACTATCTAATAATATTTATCCATTCGAGCATAATAAATTATTAATTTAAAAAGAAGAATACTCTAAACTGTATTATTTTAATCAATCAACATTAACAACAAAGACAACACATGATAATAATTTAAAGGGGGGAAAAATTGAAAAGGTCATACAAAAACATAAACTACAAATGCTACTCAGTACCATTTCTGTCAATCTACATAAACAACAAAGGCACCACATTAATAATATAGGTTAAATTTCTGAATAAACGAATCCAGTGGATTTTCAATTTATTTGTTAATGAAAAAAAAAAAAAAAAAAAAAAAAAACCCTTGCATATCCTACTGCTCAATTGTGATGATTGTCTATCAAACAAGCAAGGAAGTTCATTTATTTCTGACTCTCATATTCATCACTTATCTATACAAACAGTATTAGGAACAGATAAGTCAGCATTAGAATTATTTCCTCATGGCTAAATATCAGGTGAGCTAGAGTTCTTTTTTTTCTTTTCTTTTTTTTGTGGCTAATTTGTTATTTTGTTAAATTAAAAGTCTAAAAATATCTTTAAAAATTCGAGTTGTACTTAAGTACTCAATCTCAAAAGTTGTTCAAACAATATATATCTTCAAAGTTGAAATCATTACATTTAGGCAGCTAAAATTATTTAATTTATCAGAGTAAGACTGATGCGGGAGACACAAGAAGATCATTATTTAGTATTATTTATGTTTGCAAGCCAATTGTATTTTTATGTTTTAGGTCCTATTAGTTTATTGGGCTATTAGTATTTTAATTTAGAAGTAAAGTTATTTTTGTAATAAGGCAATTAAGGTTTCCTAGCCAACTAGAACCAGGTTTAGCAATCCTCTATAAGCAATCTATTGTACTCCTTGAGAGATAGTTGATGATGAAAAAATGGCCGTTTGGTCTTTCTTTGGTCTAGTGTTGATTCCAGGTCTACCCTAGGTGCTGATTCCTAGTGGTTTCCACGCTTGGTGCTGACTCCAAGTCAGGTTTAGGTGTTGACTCTTAGGTCATATCCCTTTATTTTACCATTGTTTAGTTTTGTTCTGATTGTCCTCTATCAAAGACAATTGTTGGCATCTTCTGAAACACAATACGAAATTGTTTTGTAAATAGAACAATTGCAATTAGTATCTAAACATCTCAACAGCAACAATGAAAGATTATGAAACTCTTCTTTTTTTTTACTTTTTTTCCCCTGCAAAATTTATATATTCATACTTTCAAAACAAACAAAGAAGACCCATTTCACCAAAATCAATACTAATCACAAGTGACTAAGGATGTCCAAATCAACAGAAGTCACCAAAACCTAAATACATACGCAAAGACATATATGTAAAGGGTGTGAATGATATAAAACCTTTAACATTTCATGGATGGTTATTGGACGGGACTTCAGGGTTGCTCAGTTGTTGTTTCTGCACTCTGCACAATTAACAAAAAGATAAAATGCAAGCACTATGGAACCTGATACGTACATTAAATTGAAACGCTTGACATTCTTGCCTTAGATTCAATTCTTTTATGAGTTTTCACTTTTTTTTTTTTTTTTTGCTAGACCGGAAAAAAACGCAATGAGTTCTTCACAATGATTAAATATAACAATAACTAAGCAATTTGAGAAACCCATATATACATCTCGGTCAGATTTGAACTTGATATATTTTTTTTAAACAAGTAACAATGATATGCATAATTGAGTAAAGAAAATCATTAGATAAAATAATAAAATTCATTAGAAATTCACTTCGGCTAGAATCTAAGGTGTTCATCTATATCTATATAATAACTAATAACCGAAACGTTTGACTTTTTTGTTGACCGATTTTTATTGCGCCACATGGTGACATAAATTTTTGCCACGTTTACTTAAAACAATATCGAACAATTGTGACTTTAGGTTTTTCCGTTTCAGTATATATATAAACATCAGAACAAAAAACTGCCTGGAGAAAACATACGAATGGCGTAGGAAGAGAAAGAAAGAGAATGAGAAATCTAAGGGCGCTACTACCGTCAAGTAAGCACCCTGTTCAGGCCGACATCCCACAACCGCAACTGGTACAGGTATTCATTGATTGTACATACATACTATCAAGTCTCAATCCCTAAATCTTGATTTAGAAGAGAAAGATAGTGAAAAGGAAGAAGGATATCGCCCTTCTATCTCCTTGATGAAAAGGTCAGAAAATATTTTAAAACTACTGAACTTGATTATTCAAAACTCGAATTTAATCTGAAAATTAATTCAAATTCTTTGCATTTTGTGCTACTCTGTTGTAAGCGTAGAATGGATCACATTATGTCCTACTATGTCGAAAATTGAGTGAAAATATGTAATTAGACTATAAAAAGGTTTTCTGGGCAGCCAACTTTAGTGCCTAACGGCTGTAGACAAAACTCCAGGCTTATTCTAATTTTTTTTTTTTTTTTTGGAAGAGATTGTCTTTCAACTTCCAAATTTGAAACTAATCGTTTTTTCTATTTTTTTTTTGTTTCCTTTTTTCAAATGTTGAAGATTTACTTTAGAGGTTTGTGTTATCTGTTCCCTCTAAGTGTTCGTGGAAATGTCTAGGCAAAACTTTCTGTCATTTAGGAATTATAAGGGAAAAAATCTTATAGTTTTCTATCCTTTCTTAAAGTTGTTTTGTATCTAAACTACACTAAATCCACCAATGATATCTTAACTACAAAGTGAGTCCCAAGCATTGTTTATGTTAAATAGCAAACTGGAGTAGTTTGAATCACACTTTAGCATTGAATATGTTCAATTTATATTTTAACAATTTTTGTAGTCTTTGTTCCCTGTTTTGGCAATCTATCTAACAGTAGATATTCCTCTATACACTCTTATGCAGGGTAAGACATGAGTGCATTGTCATTATTAGTCCATGCTCTACTATTATGTCTTCTGGTGCAACCATGGATTTCTTTTCCGTGGAACATGTCACTTCTGAAACTAATTGGCTGATCTGCAATCAATGATTATCGATTATTCTTCAAAGGGTACCTGCTCTTATCTTCTTTTTTTTTTTTTTTTTCCTCTGTTTTGCAGTCATACTTTTTTTTTTTGCTTAGTTTCAATAATTTCTTAGTTTGATTATTAAATTTTTTGGCCCTTTGGAAGTTCTAATATTTGAGATTTTAGTTTTTTTTTTTTTCTTTTTTTTTTTTTTCTTTTTTGGGTTTATTTTGGTGTTAAAAGTTAAATCTTTTGAAAAATTTGTATCCTACATGATTATCTAACTTATGTTAAATCTTTTGAATTGTGGTTTATCTTCTCAATCTTGTGTTTTTTTGTTACAAATGCAAGATTGTCTGAAAATTTGTAGCTTCAAATTCTGTTTGGTTGTTTTGAAAATGGACAAAAAGGAGATGAATTTAATTTGAGTCCTATGTTTTATTTTTCTTTTTGTGGTCGTTTCCTTCATGGTATATAATCATTCATAACCAAATGTAGCAGATTGGTTATTTTGTCAGATTTATGCTGGTACATACATTTCATATTTGCTTTTGTTTATGGGTGTGTGAATTTTAGGCTATGGAAGCATTATTTACTTACTAATGGTTGTGAGGTCTTAATGGTTTTGATTGTACACTTCTTTCTTTCTTTTGTTGTTGGTGGTATCTTAAGTGAATTTTAATTTTGATGTTTTTAATATGTGAGATGCACCTTCCTCATAATTAACATCTAGAACTTAGTTGCTCTTATGATGATCCATAACTTTGGATGTATAGATTCACACAATTGAAATTTAATTGTAAGGAGAGTAATTATTAAATTAACAACACTGTGTAGCTTTGTAAAGGGTGAATCTCTTTATTAATTTGTAATTGAGTGAAAATCCATAACTTCATATGTATACATTCACACACAATTGGATTTGTTGGTCACGAGAATTTTTTAAATGAGATCAATGTTGCGTGACTTTTGTATAGGTTGAATCTATATTGAGGTGTAGTTTAAAGAAAATAATTGATTACATTAGTTTAGGATTTTAGCCAGAATTTATGCGCTTCTCATAAATTCTGAGCTATACATCTGCTTGATGAACAATGAGTGTGGTATATGCATTTTTAAAGTTATCTATAGTGAATAGAACTTTTCTTTTTTTAAATATTTTTGCTTCTATATTGATTACTCAACCTTACCTAATGCATGCTTATTATGATGGAGGATTCATTGTTGCTCAA
The DNA here is from genome assembly GCA_028535165.1 of Quercus tomentella. Classification (NCBI taxonomy): domain Eukaryota; kingdom Viridiplantae; phylum Streptophyta; class Magnoliopsida; order Fagales; family Fagaceae; genus Quercus; species Quercus tomentella. The sequence continues at coordinate 5,772,531 of JAPQVY010000012.1, forward strand.
CAATGGACTACAATTTAAGGGCTGCAATATATGCTTTAGATAATCTTTAGAAAAATACACTTCATTTTATTAATGAAATCTTCAAATAATTAATTGATGCGCATACTATATGCTTTTAACAATGCTAATGCATAATTCTTCCATTGCATCTTTGTCATGCTTTGAGTTTTCTATTTTTTTTTTCCCTTCCAAATCAGGAAGAACAAATGGCCGTTTATCTTGATCAAATGTTACAACAAATGATTATACATGCTAGGTGTTAGATAAAAGGCCTAAATATGTATTTTGATTCCTTATACTCATCTAATCTTATCTTCTTTTGTTTCTATTTAGCTTAGAGGTTATATACCACATTTGGACGTTAAGATACATTAAGAAAGTAGACAAAATCAATCTTGATTAACTTCCAAAGTTTTTTGGGATGTAGTGAAATTTTCTCATTTTAGCAATTAAACAGATATTTTGAGGAAGAGTTAGGAAAAGATATTAGGTTTTATTCATGGTGTTTTCATGATCAAAGAAATTTGAATAAGTTCTACATTTTGAAATGAAATAATTAATTTTGAAAGCTTATATCCACTTGCAGTTTTAGTTATTAATTTCTCAAAAGGTTAGAAAGAGAGAGATTTGTTTCTTCAAGATTCCAACTTTGTTTTTTCAATAAAGCTTCTTCAAATGCAAAAACATAAAAACACTTTTTTTTGTTATAATTTGTGAAAGCTTACAGGACGCCTCTCATTTCTCAAATTGGGATACAACCATTAGATTGAACTGAATGTTCCTCCAATGAGGTGTACAAGGGTATAATGTAATTTACTGCAAAACATGAGTTTAATTATAGAATCTATGGAGAAGAAGAGTTTAGCCTGACATCTAGATGAATATCAAAATAGAAACTTCACAAGTTCCTTTATACACCCCAACGGTACTTAAAGCCCCTAAAAATTATTTTACCTTAAGGCTACAATTAACAATAGAAAAATGACAAGTATCGTTGTCATGTATAATGCACATGACTTATTGAACCATACTTAAAATTATTTTTTGAGAAGACAAACCATACAATCATTTCAAGTGATTATAACCAAACTTTGTCCACAGTATTTTGTATTCTAATTTCTTAATGCATATCTCCTCAATAGGTTCTATTGACAACCTGTAAAACTACAATGGAAAAGATTTACATATTCAATTGAAAAAGAAAATAACCTAATGTTTCTTTAGATTTATGTTGAATAAGAAAATAATCCAATGTTTCTTTAGGTTTCATTATCAGTAATTTTACCGTGTATCGCACGGGTTAGCGACTAGTATATATATATATTGATGATGAGAAACCCCAGAGAACGTGCAGAGCATCGAAGGTGTTCTTATATATTGGGAACAAGGTTGAAACTTGAATGTAAGTATGTAACCACTTGAAACCAACGAAAACTTTAGAGTGAAGCAAATACATAATTAAAAAATGACAGTAGAATTAACAAAATAAATTAAAGATCAAATTGTGTTTGACAAAAAGGGATAAAGGGAAAGATATGCAGAATGAGATTATCTAGCAAAATTAAATGAAAACTTGTCATACTTCCACATGTTCAGTTCCTATATTGTAAAATTGTTCAGCATTTAAATCATCTAAAGTTTACTTGTCATAAGAGAATGTAGGAGAAACCAGTTACTCAAAGGAAAATGAAAAGAAGATTGAAAGCAATTCCAAAACTAAGAATTATGAACTCAAAATGTTTACAGTAAAATTAATTAAAAAAAAGAAGAAGAAGATATAACCGATGCCTACAAAACCTAAACTAAACTTTAAACTTGTGAAGTACTTCCCATCTAGCATAAGCTTCTTGGAAGGTCGTCAAACTCTATAATTCCACTTCTCACCATTTAAATCCTTCATCCAAATCTATGCAACTGGGTTTAATCCAAGTGCAGTTGGGTAGTTCTCTCCCGTGAGATTTATTTCTACTCGAACAATCAGTAAAACAAGAGTGGTACTTCTTAGTTTTGAGAGAGTAGAATATGTTACTGTTGTCTTGAACACTCGGCACATAAATCTTATTACTCATACCTTTTGCCACACTCAATTCAAAGAAAGAACCCCCGGAACTAACATATAACATTTTATTTCCAATATTTGTCACTTTATGCCATTTCATCCTTGGTCCAATCGAGGAGAGATTTAATGAGTAAATATGAATACTTGGCTCACTTTCATGGAGCTCAAACACTACAAAAAGCTTCCCATCACTTTCCAACAAATAACTACTTTGGAGAGAGGAATCTAAATCTTCCGGAGGAGGAATATAGGAAAGATACTTCCATCGACATCTGTATTGATTAGGATGACTCAAATATTCATGCGGATCAAATACTCCCACTTTAACTGGGAGACCATCCCCTTGTAGACCCAACCAGTAGCAACGACCTTTGTATAGTAGGGGATTGCTATTGGTGAAATGACCCATAGGTCGAAAATAATCTATAAATTCGCACAAAGTCCAAGCTACTTCACCACGCCTAATGATGCCGAATTTGGATCCACGAAATATGATTCCAATAACAAAACAATCAGTAGAAGTTGGGGGAGACGAAAAACTTATTGATTCAAATATTTCCTCACAAGGATAACTTGGAAGTTCTATTTTAATTCTATCAAAAGGATGGAAGAAAAAGGCTGTTCCATCCATTTTAGACAAGAGAAGCCAACCATACTTTGAATAACGGATAAATGCATCTTGCAACTCTGGAATATCCATTTGATAACAGCCATTATCATGCATTGGATGAAAGAATGTGCATCTGTGTTTAGCCAAGTACATCATACATGGAGAATGAGAATATGGGGGTTCCAATAATGGTCGAAGTGGGCTCATAGGACTACTTAATCTCCATGATTTGCAAATGGCACGAAAAGTATTCAAGTCTTTGAGAATGAGGTGTGCTGAAAATTGACAAAGAAGATGAAGTGGAAGCTCAGACCATGATTTATCTAGCTCTTTTTCCTTCTCTTTCTCTTCCTCTTGCTTGAAAGATTGAACAATATTTTCAAGCATATATTTGGAAGATGTATCGTTGTCACCTCCTTTATTACTTCTGTTGAGGACCTTGACGAGGTACTGTATCGAATATTTTAGAGAGAAAACAATAAGAAAAATTACTCACTCAAAAGGCCAAACAATGAAATAAAGTAATTCTTTAGAACTCTGAAATATGAGTAGACGACATGAGGGTTATTGAACAACAAAAGAATATATATTTAGACTCTAAAAGAGTCCGCAGATCATCAGTTTAGCAGTATGACACAATGAAAACAATAATCTTATTCCCCCTCCTGAAAACTGCTGATATTATTAGAAATACATTACAAAAAAGAGTTTTAACTAGTACTGCATGGCGGAATAATTATTGATATATAAAAAAAAACAATAGTAAATACCAAAAGTACAAACAACTACGGTTTCTGATTTCTTTGAAAAATTAATGTCTAAGACTATAAATCAACAACAAAATTTATAAGAAAAGAAAACGTACCATCTTCTGTTGAGGGTCGTGCTCGTGCAACTGCGAAGGACACAAAGGGTTGAAGGGCATGATGGAGCTGTGAGTGTGAGAACCTTATTAGTTATTACTTGAGAAAAAAACAAAGAGAAAGAGAAGGGCCTCTATATATAAACGATGGAATCAGCTTAGCTTTGGAGGGAGGAGTACTTGGGAAACCCTAATCCCAGTTCCAATCAAGTTAGGATTAGGAAATCCCAATCCCAATTAATCTAGGATTAGGAAATTCCAATCCTAATCAATCTAGGATTAGGAGTTCCCAGACTCCAAAAATTCTTTTATATATAGACCCAACCTAGCTAACAAGAGCTTCTATATCAAGCGAGAAACCAAGGGCCGGCTCCTCAAGTTCTATTAGGCGTACTGCGTATTCGCTATCAGCTCTGATCCTCCACAGAGAATCAAAAGGTACGCATATAAATAAAATTCTTTTATTTTCCAAACACAGTTTAATCTTCTTTGTTTATTTATACATCCCAAAATTTGGTTAAGAATAATTTTGATTATTTTTTTTTTTCATAATTTTGACTATCGATTTGTTGTTAGCTTAATTGGTTTCGCCTGTTTATGTGCTTCCTCTTAGATTTTTAATTTTACAGTACTTATTTAGATTCTAATAATCAATGAATTATTGGTTGTGTTGTTTTAGAGCCAAAAACCTTTAGGTAAATATTTTTTGACGATCGAACTCCATGTACAGCTCTAAGGATGTACTACAAAACGGATAGTAGTTAATTAATTGTAACAGATTCTTGTTTGGCATATTATTATAACGATGATGCTATTGTTACCTTGATGTTATAATGGATTCTGTTTTTTTATCCTTGGATTATGTCTTTCTGTTTTACCATTTTATTAATTTGTACTTAAAATTATCAATGTTTTATGAATTGATGGCCTGAAATATTGTTCCTTCCGAAGGCAATAATGTAACTTTGCTTGATTGAAAGTATTTTAAATTGGGAATGCAACCTATAATAAGACTCAAAATTTTGCATATATTCGATTCATTAGGTTCCCTAAAAGCAAAACTCTAGATTAGGGTTTTCTTTTTTTTTTTGGACACTAGATTTTTTATATTTCTCATAAAAGTAGTGTTACAAGACTCAAAACTTTTCCAAAGTAGTTTTTTATTAACAATTATCTTAAGAGCACTCATTAACATGACCCTAATATATATGTATATAAATAAAGCTTGCAAGCAAGGATATACTTCAATTATTTTTTGTTTACTGTGTAAATATGAGAATGATTGGTATAATAACAAGATTAGTTGATAGTTATTTGTGTTACAATTATCCTTTCAGTGTGATGGAGGTGAAAAAAGATAAATATAGTATATAAAGAAATATATTAAATCCCATAAAAAAGAAGAAGAAGAAATATATTAAAATAACAATTTAACCAATTTATAACATAAGTGTTAATGACCGGGTTCGGAAAAGAATCTTGAGTTTCCTAACTCACCTTTTATTTTATTTTATTCCTCAAAAAAAACCTTTTATTTTATTTTGATAATAATTCAACCTTTTATTTTGAATTAGAATAAGATGTGGGTCAAGAATATTTAAATAAGAACTGTCATACTAAATTACCTTTTTTTTCATCGGATTCGAGTTTTTCATCTTTTAATATTAAAATCTGATTTGTTTTTTCCTCTTATACACAGAGGCTTGGAAATGGAAGCTACAAAGCATCCTCATATTATTCCTCAATCATATCCTTGGCTTGTAATTGCTGATGGGAAAAATCTAGAAAGGCAAACTTTGGTTAACGTATCAAACAATCATTTTGACTCAGGGACAATTCCTGAGATGCATAATAAATCAATATGCACTAGCATAAAGGAATGGTTGGTGTTGAAAGATCTTAACTCAATGGATCTTTGCCTCTTCAGTCTTACCTCTAAAGAGGTGGTGAAGCTCCCACGATTGCAACTCCCACAATTCGTATTTATTAACGATTTATTTATTTGTATTCTATCCTCACCACCAAGTGAGTCCAACCATGATTGTTATGTAATGTTCATTGATCGTTCGACATGCAAATTCTATTTTTGTCAACCCGGAGATAAGGAATTTAGGGAACAAGTGTTTGAATTTGATTTGGACAATAGGATGAAGAGCATAAGAGCAGCAGCAATGTTTAAAGGAAAAGTTTACTTTTTGACACGGTTTTCGGGACCACCCCCAATTTATGAATTGTTTATAGCTGAATTTTTTAATTCAAACCTTCATTTCACAAAATTTACAAGGGAGAACTTACCTAAACCGTCACCTCCAGAAACAAACAAAACCGCTGATTATCTTGTTGAATGTGGTGGTGAGCTCTTATGTATTCATAAGATGATGGGTGGATGGAATTCTAACACGATTCTTGGTTTTCTCATTTTTCGAATGGATTTTTCAAGTCAAGTATGGGTGAAAGTGAACAACATAGGAGGGTGGACTGTTTTTCTTTCTCAATATCATGGCCTGGAGCATAAGGTTATATCTTGTTTCGCAGCAAAAAAGGAAATTAGGCAGAACTCAATCTATTTTACAAAGTTTTTAGATAGATTCTTCTATGTTTTTGATCTTGAAGATCATAGTATTTCAAAGTCATTATCTTGTCCCATTGTAAGCAAACATAAGTCACGACTTGATTGGGTTATGGTTCCTGTGACAAACTCATAGTATCACTGTTATATTTTGGTATTTCTAAAAAAAAAGGTTATATTTTGGTTATTTCGTTGTTATTTAATTTATTTATTTTTGTTTCTTTTAGTTATTGAAGTTGCAACAATATTGTTTAAATAATCAAAATTATTCATTCTTATAAAAAAAATGCAAGAGTAAATGAAATGATTTTGATTTCTTATCATTTATATGCTATGTCATTTTCTTTTCCAATAGAAATGGCATTAGTAGAAAACTAGTTAGGGGACTTATGGCTAAGACATACAAATAGTTGAGTTAGTTTCTATTTAGAATCTTTTCGTATATTTGATTTTTGAGTAATTAGTTTCTATATCAGAATCTTTTGGAATATGTAATTTTTGAGTAATTAGATGAATTATATTGTTGACTTGGGTTTTTGGAAATCCTTTGCCACACACCATATTGCATGAGCCGGATTGAGGAAGGTTTTTCATTCCAACCCAACATGGTCAAGTTGACTCAACCCAACTCATCCAGGTTGGATTGGACCCATGAGTTGGATAGTTTATAAAAAAAAGAAGAAGAGCATTAGAACGACGACTACCATCTTCAATGGCGTAGCTATTAAGGGACTAAGGGGGGCCTGGCGCCCCCCAAAAAAACTTTTTGAAAAAAATTAAAAAAATATTTTGAAAATATCTTAAATAATTTGAAAAATTTTAAATTACCTTATCATTTTGCCCCCATACCTAATAATAAACATTTTTTACTCTTAAAAAAAGATTTGTGACCACCCTAAGTGTTTTTTATGCCCAATAAAATTAAACTTTGGTCCATAATTTGGTCTACTTAACAATATATTAGGGCATTTCAAGCAAAAAGTAAAAGCCTTAAAAAAAAAAAAAATTGTACGATACTATTTTACATTTCATACAAAAAAAAAAAAAAAAAAATTATATATAGCCATCCCAAAGATAAATTTCTAACTCCGCCATTGACTATCTTCCAAAAATTCTAAGAATAGCACAGTTAGCATCATATACAAGTATCAAATCAACACAAATAATCAAACCAAATGACATTTAAATAGTAAAATATCAAATAGTTTGAACCCAACTCAATTGAGAAACAAAATAGAATAGAAGCAATAATACAATTGTTTGCTGCCCCCTCCCATCTTTTAAAAGTTCTAAGTAATAGCCTCACCATGCACAAATTTTAAGTAGTGAGAGACTGAGAATTGAAATGAGAAAATAAATTAGAGTTTCAATTTTATATTAGGGAGGGGTAAAAGAGTAATTAACAAAAATATCTATGCTATTAATAAGAGGATTTCCTATTTGGGATTCATCATTTTGCATATTAAAATATCCTCATATAAATTTTTTAACTCTCTAAAATAACCATATCTTTTAGTTAGATGATTTTAAATTTAAAAACATAAACCAGTTAAAAGAATAATTTACTAACTTTTGAGAAGTGCTGGTTTCATGACCTCTGCCTTTGATATTGTCTCCATCTTAGAGAATAACAATTTTGTTTCAGCAATAGAGTTAAGGTTTGCTTGATGATAACCCAAATACTCTATGGAAAAAAATGCATTAAAGTTGAGATTTTTATTTGCTTGGTTGATCAGACACGGTGATCAATGCGTGCATATTTGATATATCATTATAAAGCTGACTATATATTCTTTGCCTTTGTGTTTCCTTGATTTTCCTTTGTTTGGAGGGATAGTGGTCTGTTACTTTTTGACTACTTGAAATCCCTTTATGCCAACTTTCTTTTTGCCTTCCTAAAACCGTTAGGAATCAAATTCCTTTTTGGTTAAATTTAACTGCTTTTTTTTTTTTTAGAAACAATTTAACTTCATTACATCGGATACGTGTGATTATTAATATCCACCGTCCAATTGATTGACAAGGTCATATATTTATGAATCAATTGTGTTTGCATTTAGAAACTATGGGTCCATGGCATAGATTCTAAATATTGCGGCCATTTGAAAAGTGAAACCCCCTACGGAATCATGGTGTCCAAATGTCTCAGCTTCCATCTTCATCACTATCCTCACTCTTCCCTCTCTTTCCCACCACTCCTTTACAGTCATATACCAAATTGACTCTCACTCCTCACCAATTCTACCCTTCCCTCCCTAGAAAAACATGATCCATTTTCACCCCCATGGCATCAAGCCAATCAACACCTAGTTCCAAGTTTGATGAGTTTGAACCCCATTCCTCACTTACCAATGATGATCTCAAGCCAACTACATCCCATAAGGACTTTTTTTCCTGGTGGGAAATGGCTAGTCTTTGGATTGGTCTTGTTGTGGGTGTTCCATCATAATACCTTGCTGGTACCCTTGTTGATCTTGGCATGGCTTGGTGGCAAGGAATTGCCACAGTTGTTACCGCCAATATAATCCGGATCCTATTAATCCCATTAGTCCTCACTGGTCACCCTGGCACCCGTTATGGTATTTCTTTTCCAGTCCTTGCTAGGCCCTCTTTTGGAATCCGTGGTGCCCATATTTCTACTTTGCTAAGAGCTATGATGCACCGACACGGACACCGACACGGACACGAACACGGACACAAACACGGCAATACGGCAATTTTTGAAAAACAAGGACACAACACAGCGTGGACACAGCAATTAAATAATTAATTAAATTTTATATTTAGGCATATTTTTTAGACATAAAATACGTTTATGTCTAGAATATAAATTAATTAATTATTTAACTTTAATAAATAAATAAAACTATAGCAGGACACACAAAAACAAATATCACTAAATTCATAATAAACATTTATAAGGCAAACAAAAGGCTGAGTAAAGAAACAAAAAATATATAAGTTATAAGGTATAACTTAATATGGCAATAACAACATTATATTATATCCCACTCTCACACTGTGACGGTGAGAGTGAAATTAAAAAAAAAAAAAAAAAAAAAAAAAAAAAAAAACAACAACAACAACAACATAGGGAAGCTTAAAAAAGCAAAGAGGTTGGACCTGACCTATTGTCCACGTCGAGAGAGAGAGAGATCGAAATGGACAGGGCACAGCGTCAACATCTATGGAGCTCGCCGATTAGCCCAATCTAGCTCCGGTGAGGGACAGAGGGCAACGGTAGCAAGCAGAGATCAGAGGGAGGGTGGGTTGAGAAGTGAGAACTTGAGATCTGGGTTTCAGTAATGACTTCTCAGACTTGTTGTTTTAAGGTATATCACAAAATCAATAGTATTGGTAAGTCCATCTGTCAAAATCTGTGATTTTCCTTCTTTTCTTTCAATTTTTTTTTTTACTGCTAGCATGTCGGACGTGTCAGGGCTGCGTCGGCGCCGTGTCGGAGAAGCCAAAAAGAAGAAGAAGAGAGACACTGCTCGAACACCGGAGTCCGGCAAATCGTACCGTTCCCGGTGTCCGACACTGACATGACGCCAAAAATGGTGTGTTGGTGCAACCTAGGCTAAGAGCCTTAGTTGGTTGTGGTTGGTATGGAATTGAAACTTGGATTGGAGGCAAGACAATTTTTCTTCTTTTGCCAAAATCCATCAAAGAATCAACCTTGTCCCATTTCCTACGTTGGCTTGGTACTTCTCCACTTGAATTTGCCTGTTTCATGGCCTTTTGGTTTGCTCAATTAGCCATTGTTTGGGAAGGAATGGAAGGAATCGGACAGCTTGAAAAGTACTCAGCTCCTATCCTCATTATACTCGCATCCCGGTACCTCATTTGGGCTTATGTCAAACAGTCAAAGCTGGTGGCTTTGGCTACATGCTCTCCTTGTCCTTTAGGCTATCCTCACAATTTTGGTCCCTTTTCTTTCCTTCACTCACTGCAAACGTTAGCTTTTGGGCTACTATTGCACTTAACATAGCTGATTCTACTCGATATGCTAAGAGCCAAACTGATCAAGTTATTGGTCAGGCAGGTCTTCCAATCTTCATGGGGGCATTTACATTTGTTGGCCTAGCCGTGACCTAAAGTAATATTTGGCAGAGTTATCTCCAACCCAATTCAACTTCTTGGACAAATAGGAGGATTCTGAACTATAATCCTAGCTATTGTTGGGATTAGCTTGGCCACCATTACAACCAATATTGCTGCCAATGTTGTGGCACCTGCCAATGCACTTGTCAACCTCAGTCCCTCAGAATTCACCTTCAAAGGAGGGTCTATTCTAACAGCATTGCTTGGGATTGCTTTTCAGCCTTGAGGAGACTTCTTAGACCAAGTGAGAGCTTTGTTTACACCTGGCTAGTTGGACACTTTGCATTGTCGGGTCCGATTGGGGGCATAATTTTAACCGAGTACTATCTTGTCCACCGCACAAATTTGAGTATAAAGGACCTGTACACATTGAGTCCTTATGGGGCTTACTTATGGGACCTGTACACAGTGAGAGCTTTGTTCCAGGGTTCTTGCAAAATGTTGGAATTCTATCTTCAATTCCGGACAGTCTTGTTCTCATATACAACAATGCTTGGTTTTTCAACTTCTTCTCTGAAGGTTTTCTCTACTGGCTTCTATCCTGTTTGACAAGAAAACAAAATAGGTCTCTCCCTATAGACAGAAGAAGATGACATTTTAAGCACTTTGAAGACGGGAGCCAGCTAATGGTTATTAATTGCTACCCTCCATGCCCTGAACCCAATCTAACCCTAGGAATGCCACCCCACTCCGACTATGGATTCCTCACTCTTCTTCTCCAGGATGAGGTTGAGGGTTTACAAATACAACACCAAGATAAATGGGTCACTGTTGAACCAATCGCTAATGCCTTTGTTGTCAACGTTGGTGATCATCTTGAAGTGGGTTTATCAAATTAAATTAAAGAAGGATTAGCCGACATGACACATAATTTGTAAGAATTATATAATAAATTTTTTACCTATCATTATCTCACATGTATGCTAAAAATAGTACTATTAAATTTTGTAGATCTTTATCAACGGGAAGTACAAGAGTGTTTTACATAGAGTCTAGGCAAATATTTGTTGGATATATTTCAACAATTTACTTTTGTGATAAAGCAAAAGAACAACACACAGATCTAAATATAAGGAATAATACAAATAGATATGATAGACAAGAGTAATAAACAAATAATGAATATATTTAAGAAGAAATCTGCAAATAATTAAAAACTCACAGACCAAATGCATGAAGAATGAATGATTCAGATCAAGTCTTGTGTTTGACACAATCTCCTTAAAGTAGATTTCGCCCCTCACACAATCACTGTGGTGCTTTGAAACTCACGGACGTTTGCTTCCCAGGATAAAATGATCTACAGCATGAAAACGAAGCACACAAGGTCATGTTCTACGAATTACTCAATGTCTCTTTCTCTCTCTTTGACACAAAATGAATGCACAAAATATTCTCACTGGGAGAGTTTTTCTGAAAAAAGTTCTTTTTATTGAACAAGCACTCTGTTTCAGTAATAACTGTTGTGCATAGACTGACTAACTCAAAAAATTAAAATAATAAAATATATTATTTGGACAAGTAGGCCCAGTCCACATATGCCAAAAACCCAACTCAATGTCCAACTCATGAGCATATAAACTCATATATTATCTCTTTCTTTTCTTATGTGGTACTCAGGATTTTCACCACTTTTAATAACATCTTCAAGTGAACATAGAAAACATCAATTTCTTATTCACTTCATGCTATTTTTCCAACAATCCCCCACATGAATAGAAATTGATAGACACAATGCAAATGATGATGAAGACACAGAGAGAGTAGAAGAAAAGTTACTGTATCGGAAGAAGTAACTTGTGGCTTTGAAATTTCCTTTGTGAAAGACTATCGGATATACTAGCTAATCAGTGAACATGATATTTTTGAACTGTTAGCCATTTTTGTATACCAAGATAATAGAATTCACACAGCTCCTTTTCGGACAAATTTCGTTCTTATAGTTGTGTTCATTTCGGCCCTAAACATATCTTGGTAAATTGATGAAGTGTTTTAGAGAATTCAGCCTTAGAAACTCTCATGGAAGCGGCCCACTTCTCACTCGTATAGGTGACTCTTATTAAGAGTATCCTGCTATACCTCACTTGGAATTCCAAGATATAAGAATCATTAAAAACAAAATTTATCCTGAACCAACTGCCTCATGGTATTATGTCTCTAACAAATATGTTGAGACTTACCTTAACTCTGTGTCCTACCAATATATACAAATAGGAGGCATAAGTATCCAACAATGCATGTCTGTTTAGATTTATTGACTTCCCAAAAAATACATATCCTCTTTGCCTCTCACTAGACTGTTGTCACATTTCTCATGTGATTGAGACAAGACAAGTCCGTTAGATGTATAAGAAATTTTTCATATCTTCTATCACATCTACAACACTTACACGAGCATATCCCATAACAACATAGCCTCATGTGATATATTTCACATCACATACTAGTCGCATTAAATCTAAACTCATTTGACATTATCTTATTGTCAAATTTCTCATGTCATTGGATTGAAACTTGCTTCAATCTATACAAAGATTTAACAAGTTTAAGCACTTTGTTTCCTTGTACAAGAACCATTAACCCATTTGGTTTATTGTGTGTCAAGAAAACTCACATCTTCCTTTTATTTATAGCCTTCTGAAACAAGTCTCGCATTGTAATAGTCAATAATTCCATTAACTCTGAAATTCTTAGGTGCTAGATCCACCAATTACTATGCATAGATTTCCAAGATGGATTTATTGCACTATTGACAATCTCTTTTCCAAGAAGGCATCTCTCAAGATATCACTTCTTTAAGGCTTTAATTTCATCTTTTAATATGTTGGCCTATTACTTCTTCACCTTTTTACTTTGTAAAATATCTAAATATGCACTGATAAATATAAATGTATACTATTATTATTATTATTATTTTTTTTTTGAGAAGCAGACTAACTACTAAACACACACACACTTTTTTTTTTTTTTTTTTTGAGAATGTAAACACACACACTTAATTACATTCTCTCACCAAGCTCAAACTCATTATTATATTATATTGATTGTACATATTATTATTATTATTATTATCTACGCATTGTATATCATCATCATCATCATCATAATAATAATAATAATAATAAATAAATAAATAAATAAATAAAAGCTCACTCATGTTTTGATTAACCAAATGTGTTTTAATTTTGGAAACACATTGAGCTGTTTTTCATTTTCATTCTCAAAACCAAGTTTTTGAAAACAAAATACAAAAATAGTTACTATAGGTGCCACCACTAACCGACACAACCCATCGACCAGCATCACCCACCAGCAGTGCCACCCACAGACTGACTCCACACTCTCCTCCCTCCTCTCATCTCTCTCATGAAATCCATCGAGATCTAACTACTGAGCAGCGGCTTAGGTTTTTGGTGGCTACGCTAATCATGCTGGTGGCTGTTCCGATGTCGCCGCAGTTAAATTTTCTAGGTTGTTGGATTTTTAGATTAAATTCTTTGTTCATTGGTTTTCTTTTTAGGTTCTTGATATGGTTTTGTGGGTGTTTTTTCCTTTCTAATATGGATTTTTGGATTGTTGGTGGTTGTTTTTTAGGTGGTTGGTGGTAATTTGTGGGTAATGGTTTTTTTTTTGGTTGTTGGTGATGGTTTTTTGAATCTTTGGTAGTGGCTGGTGGTGGTATTGATGGCTGTTTTTTGAATGGTTGGTGGTGATTCTGGTGGCTCTTGGGTGTTTGGGTAGGTGGGTGATGGTGGCCAATGGGATGGGATTACAGTGGGTGTGTTTTTGCAATGGTTGGTGGTGGCTGATTTATATTTGCAATGTTTACGCTCCGCTTGTTTTGAAGTAAAATATTTCAGGAAAATATTTTACGCATTTTACTATTTATTTTTATGTAAAAATTGGCAATTGTAAATATTTTCCAGTCAAAGTGGAAAATCAGGCCAACGAACCATAAAATATTTTACAAAAGTCACTCACTCATCTCTCCCTACTCTTTCGACACTGTGCTTTCTCAATATCAAAGTTTCCCTTCCACAAACCAAACCTCTAGCCTCTGATCCACTCCCAGATGCCACCAATCCACTCATCGGCGCCACTCATCACTAACTACATCTCCACCATCGTTAGCACCACCCACTGATTCACCTTCTTGAGTTTTTTTTTCCCCTTTCCGTTATCCTCCATCGTCATTGGCCCCACTATTTCTTAGCCACCTCCACCATCGTTGATTCATTCTTTTAATCTCAATTTTGGTGTTTTTTTTTTTTTTTTTTTCCTTTATTGCCACATGGCTTTACTGATTTGGGTTTTTGGATGGTTTATGGGTCATGGGTGGTTGGGATTGTGGGTTGTGGTGGATGGCTAGGATGTTTTGTAGGTCTTGGTGGTGGCTAAGTTGTGGGTTTTGGTGGGTAGCTGAAATGGATTGTGGTGGTGACTCTATTGTGGGTTGCAATGGGTAGTTGGCCATCTTTTTTATCTTTTTTCTCTCTAATAGGTGGATTTAAGTGGTCAAGTGTTGGGTTTAAGCCATTACGATGGTGGTTTGGGTGGTCAGTATTGGTGGTGGGTTGGTTTTTACTGATTTGGTGGTGGTTGCTTGGATTTGATGGGTTGTGAGATTAGGAAAGTTGTTTCATTTTACATTTTTTTGCCATTTTCATATAAACAACCAAACACCTTACAATGAAAATGTTTTCATTAAAATATTTTACATTTGAAAATATTTTACTTCAAAACAAACAGAGCGTAAGTCACAACATTTACCAAACACTTGCAAATATTTTTAAGTAAAATGTTTTCTTCGAAACAAACGGAGCGTAAACGTAATCATAGTTTTTTAAAATTTTATTTTGGATGTGAGAAATACGAAATCCATTGTACGGAAAATGCATTCCACACATTAAAAAAAAAAAAGAAAAAAAAGAATCCAAACACAAAAGAATTACAATATACATTTTACTTTCTATAATTTATGAAATGTATTTTTAATAAATATGCCAAACATTACCTTAATGAATCATGAGACTTTTTTTTTTTACTAGCGTGGGATATTCAGAAGAATCAGAACCCTTCAAAGTAACTGACTAAAATCCACACAAAACCAGATTTGTCCTCCAATAGTCCAATGTTCTTCCCCTAAGTAGCTATTCTTCGACTACGATCACTTCAAATTTACTTGCACTGAACAGATTGCAATTGTTTTGACCCAATACAGCTAAAGCTAGTCAATTTTGTTAGGCCTGTGTAGTGCTTTCCCAACACGAGTCTAATGTGTAAGTTGGGCTGCTTTTGAATAGTAGAAGAAGGTTTGGGCTGCTAGTTGATCAAATTTGATAGTAACATTACGATGAAGGTGATATTTTTGTTTGCTTTTTGGGCCTCTTTTTGAGCCATCAATCACTGTCTTAAACAAGTCCAACGGCTCTCTTCTTGAATCTTTAATGTTGATCCCTTCGCTTTTTGACATGTGCTCAGCCACGGCACCTTTTTGAAAAATACCATTAAAGTTGCATTGGTTTCGGTGCATGCATGGCATCAAAAGGGGGAGGCTTTCTTTTCAACGTGGGACAACAAAAATTACCTAAAGTTCCAACTTGGTCTAACCTTTGACCTTTGAAGCAAAAATTATCCCCACATATATATTTTTTACAATTTTATTTAAATATTATATCTTTATTTTTAATTATTATTTATATTATCACTCAAGACTTCCCTCTTTAACTTTCATTTATATAACGTTTTTTTTTATATATATAGATGGGAAAATGTTATAGATTTGATACTAGGTTTATAGTGTTTTGAGTATAGTTTTGATGTGAACGCTCTTTAACTAATTCCCACTCTTACTATTAATGACTTTCTGTTAACTTTGTGTCTGTTTGGGAATAGTATATTCAGTTGAAACTGAAAACTTTTTATTAAAAGTACGGTAGATAAAAGTAAAAGTTAGCTGAATAATACAGTGAAACTTATGAATAGTACCAAAAAGTACAGTAGGACTCATGAATTGTAGCAAAAATAAGTTGAAATCGTAAATAAACTGAAATTTTCAGCTTGTCCCATACGTACACTCAATTGATATCATTTATAAATAATTTAGATTTGAATTCCACCAACATAAGAAATTTATTGATATTTTGCATGTAAGAGCACTCACATAAGTGAGTATATAATAGAAAAATGTATAAGATTTACACATTTTGTCTAAAAATACTCACATCAATTTATGTATAATTGTGTAAATTTACATGTTTGCTATAACATTGTAAATTTACACTGACACTATTTATTTTGCATTTAATTTTTTATTCTTTCTTTACGAATTCCAAAGATTTTTTTTTTAAAAAAAGTAGGTGATAATTGTTGTGTGTGAAGAAGGATAAAAATTTTAAAAATAAGACATTTTAATAAAATGTAATATAAAATGAATAATTTAACGTAAGATGTTTTAAAAAGTGATTGTACGCGAAAAAAAAATTGTACTAAAATGGATGAGCTGATGGGAATGTTCTAATGAATTTATTAAATACATGAGCCCTTCTTATAAAAGCCCAACCCAAAAGCTTGACCCTCCTTAACATATCAAAATTACCAATTTCAGTTCAAGCTCGAAACTCCAACCAAAACAGTGGAAAAAAAAAGTTTCAAGTTGGGAACTCCAACCAAGGGCATCCCAGGACATCCTGCCAACAAGAGAAAATTTGGTTCACCAAAAAATTATCGAAGATGATGTATGTGATCTCTGTAAGCAAGGATCTGAATCAGTTCTCCATGTTTTGTGGGAGTGTAGGGTAGCTAGAGATGTTGGACGGGCAGCAAGGGACAATTATAGAAGTGTGTGGGTGGCCAAGTTGATTTTATTCAATTGTTCGATGAATTGATAGACAGGTTGACGAGTGAAGAGCTCGAAATTTTCCTGGTTCAGTGCTAGATCATTTGGAACCAAAGAAACTTTGTTTTACATGGAGACATCTTGCAGGATCCATCTCGGCTTGTTAAACAAGCTTGGGCCTATTGGAGGAGTATAAGGAAGCGCAGGGGCAGTTGGCTATCTCTACCCATCTCGGTTCAATGCAGTCGTGGGAGCCACCAGTGGGATTAATTGACAAAGTGAATGTTGGTTTCTTTGTAGGTTAGAAGCTAGATGTTACCTTACAATATCAAAATTTTGCATATATCTAGTCATTTCTGCCAGTTATGGCCAGCTTGTGTTCTTCTCAGGTCAAAATTGGGGCGGTTTGTCCAACAGAGTTGAGAGCAATCTCTGAAAAAGGACTCCTTTTGTTGACTATTACAATTCCTAAAATTGAGGTATGTCAGATAGCTAAATCTTTAGTGGTGACTTTACCTTTAGTGGGTTTTCTTGGTTTCTTTGTGACTGGTAATGTTGAACTATAAGGTAGTTTATCAAAATCATAACTCAGCCCATTTCATGATTATTTTCCTAAGTTATACACTTCTCGTATGAACCTGCAAACATTATGCATCTTTCATGTATGATTCCCTAAGTGAGCACACACTTACATGCCATATTGCACATCAATAGCTATAAACAAATTTCTCTTACTAAACGATGGGTGATTGGGTCAATCTCTATTAAGGAGTGGATAGAGAAACAAATAAAAACTAGTCGCTAATCCGTGTGATACACGGGAAAGCTATTGAGTATATAACATGTGCCACAATATATAATATTATATGATACATGAGGAACAAACATCCAAGAAAAAAAAAATCTATAATTAAATAGGCAATCAAATTCTTTTAGTAATACAAAACTATTAACTCACTAAAAACTAATTTGAAAACCTTTTTCAAAAACCAACATATAATTCATTGAACAAACATCCAAGAAAAAAAAAACTATAATTAAATAGATAATCAAATTTTTTCAGTAATACAAAACTATTCACTCACTAAAAACCAATTTGAAAACCTTTTTCAAAAGTCAAGCTGCCTTCTTTTATTAAGAATTTCAATAACCAACAACCTAACCAATATCACCCTAAGTCAAAGAGTTGTTTTCCTCTAAAAATGTTGCTTATTTTACTATTCAGCTTATTTTTGCTACTATTCATGGCCCCACTACACTTTTTGGTACTATTTATGCGTTCCACTGTACTATTTTAACTAATTTTTACCTCTATCTACAGTACTTTCAACAAAAAATTTTCAGTTTCAACAAAATAAGCGGATCTCGAATAAACCCTTACAATCTCATAAATTGGGAGGCATGACCTTGGACAGCTTAAATATTGAGAATCATACAAGAGAGAGTGACATTATTAGGAATAGAAGTTGTCTATCAACAATGGCTTAAAAGCTAAGAGAGAAAGGAATAGAAGTTGAGTGTTACTTTTGTTATGAGAGTTTATTACAATAAAGCGATATATTGTACATTAAATGCTTCATCATCCTCTACACTTTAGAACATGCAAATCATGAGTGGACCTTATTGTGAAGGTTAGCATTAACAACCTGAAAGTATATTTAAAAAAAAATAATAATAATTAGACCTTTTGAATGGTAATTTGAACTCTAGTAGAATAACCTACTAAAAATATAATGAAATTGATTTCTAGAAGGCATTATGGTTTTACTACAAAAGGGACCAAAATATTGATGATAAAGTGCTAACATTTGATCAATGTTTGCCAAGGTCTTAAAGGAGACAACAAGTTAAAATACTGATCCAATTTTGGTTGCCATAGTCACAAAAATAAAAAAGAGGAACATATGAAAGAGTTATGATATTTTCAAAAGAATTTGTTAGACTACTTTTAAAATTTAAATCTTAAGAGCTAAAAAAACATCAAATTATTGTAGCAATATTACTTGGTGAACCATTGTGTTGCAAACTTTATAGTAGTGAAAGTGCTAAGATCATCCCCGTCATTATAAAAGCACTACGCGGCCAAAGGAATGAAAGAATTACCTTCTCTAAAGGGCATTTGAAGCATTCAGAAGATTCATTATCTTGTGAAAATTGAAAAAACCTTTGAACATTAAATCAGAGCATTTGATATCTTGTCCTCAACTTCAGAGTTATCAACACAGTAAACACTGTTTCCAGTACCTGTATGAAGTAGCAAAATTAATATTAATGTCCAACTTTGAGGCATAAATGTGAATTAATTAATAATAATAAAGGAACACATTTGTACATTATACCAATTTATGCAAAAAAGTAGATTAGTCATAGTTTGGAACTTAATTTGGAGTATATTAACCAAAGGATTGTAGTGTCTTATGAATAAGGACTATCCTAACCATAAATGTATAATTTGTAGTGCCTTATGCAATCAAATTTACAAATTCGTGGGTGCATATGGCACTCTTAAAATCCAAATTGACTTTAGAAATTAGTATTACTCAAAGTAAAAGCCAATTGACAACAATTATTAAATTAAAACTGAAACATAAACTAAAATTGAATAAAATTTAAAACGAAAAAGACATAAACTTGCACAAGGCAAAAGGTTTGAAAAAAAATGGGGGATTGAGTGGAGACAAAGAAGGCTAGCGTTTTAGGTAGCCAAATAATTATTCAACCAAATAAAAGATTAAGCTAAACTAAATCGGAAATGCTAAATTAAAGCTGAAACATAAACTAAAACTGAATAAAATTTAAAACAAAAAAGACATAAACTTGCACAAAAGAGGCAGAAGGTTTGAAAAAAAAAGGGGGGGATTGAGTGGAGACAAAGAAGGCTAGTGTTTTAGGTAGCCAAATAATTATTCAACCAAATAGACAATTAAGCTAAGCTAAATCGGATCAAACTAAAAGCCAATTGATAACAATTATTAAATTAAAACTGAAACATAAACTAAAACTGAATAAAATTTAAAACGAAAAAGACATATACTTGCACAAAAAAGGCAGAAGGTTTGAAAAAAAAAGGGGGATTGAGTGGAAACAAAGAAGGCTAGCATTTTAGGTAGCCAAATAATTATTCAACCAAATAGACGATTAAGCTAAGCTAAATCGGATATGCTAAAAAAAAAAAAAAAAAAAAACTAAATAGCAAAACAAAGCAGAACTTGAAGATAAAGCAAAACTTGTAGGATTGTTTTCAGATTTTGAGGATTGGGAAGCTCTTCAATACTATCTCCACTATGAAACCCATCCATATCCACAACAATTTCTTAAAAACCCATAGAATTTGACTTTCTATTAGTGTTTCCCTGACTTCAACAAAATAGAGAGGAAAAAGGGTTAAGAATTGAAATCCCTAAATTTACAAAAAAAACCCTAGTTGAAGACAATAGGAAAAGAGATTAGTCATAGATTAATTGAGAAATACCCAGAGAGAATGGTTCGATATGGAAGCCGAGTCAAAGATTGAAAACGTTGGCACCCATGAGGGGCACTCATGGTCATGCCTGGGTTTGCATTTGAGAGAGGATAGATAACAATCTTTTGCTTGATTTGTCAATTGTTGTTTCTTCGTTGGTTCTTTAAGTCTACTCACAAAAACTATTGAAATAGAAAATGGTTTGTTTCAAAATTTTATCGGGGTTTGCTTTTGGAGTAGAAAGAGAGTTTTTTTTAATTAGTTTATTAATTTTTTTAAAAAAATATTTATGATGTGTAGATTTGTGAGAGCTTCAAATCCTACTTGACAAGCTCTTAAAAAGTTTAGAATAAAAAAATAAAAATAAAAAGTCATAGAAAAGTCAAAAGCTTCGGTTTTATAATATATATAGATATATAGATTATGAATCAAGGCAAGGGATGGGAAAAAAAAAAAAAAGTCTATTAGTGATTTGTTAGCTACTGTAAAGCAACAAACTTATATAGTAGAATTAACAATTTGGTTCCATTAGGAAAAAGAAAAAAAGAAAAAAGAGTATCTTCAAGACTTAGTTAAATAATTACATATATAATTGCACAAGAAACATAGTAAAATTTAGAAAAATAAAATAAAGGAAATGGATACATGCACTGTGGTTTGTTTTCACTCCAGCTTATGAGATAACAAATAACCATAAAAAATACCCAATCTTGGAGCGCCTGACCTGACCTTGTCATAGTTGGGAATGGAGGAGAGAGGAAGGATGTGAATTGGTGAGAGATGTTTGTGGGTCTGTGTTTGATAGTAATATATCGCAAAGTAGTCGAATGGTTTGGTTTGGCTTGATTGGGGACAAAGAGGTTATCGGGTTTTTGTTTTTGTTTTCAAGGGTTTCATGTATTTTGTAGTTAAAAAATTAAAAAATTTTGTTTTAAAAAAATGATTTGGAAAATTGTAAGGCCTCCAAAGCTTACATGGCGAGCTTTTGTAAGGTTAAAAAAAAAAAAAAAAAGTCAAAAACTTTAGTTATATATATTTATTGGGGGGTTTACACCCTTATATGCTAATGCTCTAAGCGACTAGTTGTATCATATTTCAAGTTAAAGGGCATTCCCACAGGCCACAACACGTGTAATCGTTTTAGGGACTCATTTACATATTTCACATGTAGGGTTGCTCCGAAGTTGGCATGCTGTGTAAATCTGAGTAGGTTGGAAGTGCATCGTTCCATGTGTGATGACTAAAAAGATTACTTGACATGAGAACAAGTTATGAAATCTCGGATGCAGAATTTTTGGAGTTCCTAAACTTATTGCCATCCAATCTTCATAGTTGTCAAAACATGAATCGTATCATGAATCGATTTTTTTATTTTCCTAGGATAAATAATAGGTTGAAGGGTTGTCAAAACATCCGAGATGCTTCGGTTAACTTTGTCTTTTGTAAATTTGTTGCATCATCTACCGTCGAATGCCAACCAAGAGCTATTCAATCTTTTCTCTTGGTGTATCATCAGTTTACTCTCACTTCCAAATATGGATTTTTTTATTTTTATCAATATTGTATGACAATGGCAATTGTGAATTTGTGACACAATACAAACAAAGTTGAGACACATAAGCCTTGAGAGATTAAATTGACAAAGTTAATAGTTGACAGACCAAATTTAACTTTATCACGTAGTTGGATGACCAATTTAGTAATCTAGCTTTAAAAAACATTTCACATGAATGACCCTCAACTTGAAGCCAAAACTGAATGTTTTTCTTTCAAACAAATCAATTCATAACTTTAATAATTTAATTTACATTAGACCAAAAAAAAAAAAAAAATTTAATTTACCTGATTACTCTCAGCTCAATTAAAATTTCAGTTGATTAAAGGTTCAAAACCACACTCAATATTATTCTAGTCAATTTGCTTATGAATCCCCCCCCCCCCCCCCCCTCTTTTTTTGAGTAGAAGAAGAGAAGAATGAGTTCCTTTATTTAGTGTAAACAATATAATACTTGATGCTTTTGCAAAACTACAAAGTTATGATTTGTTTGTTTGTCTGTTTGTTTGTTTGTTTGTTTGTTTGTTTGTTTTTTTTTTGGTTTTTGTTTATTATTGTGTAATTGTAATTGATGAATCATAAAGTAATGATTAGGTAGCAAGCTAATAATGGTAGATGATAAAATAGTGTGAGTAATAGGTTTATGTGGGGTCATGGGCCCAAAATCATACAATGGGGCGTGAGGCTTTGGCCGAGAGAGCAGTAGTCCAAATCCGAGGAGGAATATATCCTCGGACATATACAATGGGGAGTTAGGCTTTGGCCGAGAGCGTGGTAGTCCAAGTCCGAGGAGGAATACATCCTCGAACCAGCTAAAGCACGGTTAGATATAAGTCCTAAATAGTCAGAGTGACCTTCTAGGAAGTTCTAAAGGATAGGAACTCAGGAATATTTAAGGGAAAGTTGCTAACACCGCATTTATGTGGACAAGACCCTTGAACAGTGTTATCTCGGTTACTGCAACTCACAGAACGCCAGAGAGGGTGTCTGATGGGACAGGCACTCAAGTATAGGCTTGGATGATCAACAAGTGGAAGGCCAAGATCGTTCAAAGGGGACTATATAATAGGAGAGACCCATCATGGAGAGGGGGCCGGGGGATTAAGAGAGAAAGCACTGTAGCAATCTCAAGAACTCCTGTAACCATTATCATCCAATATATACTAGAACAGAGCTCCTCGGATTGTGCCGAGGACAAACTTTCTTGTACAAACTTGGTTCGTTTCCGTTTGATTGCCTTGGAAACTCATTATAATTGTTATCACATTCACTAAAGCCTAGTTCTTCTACCCACTCTCTACAAATTTATTGTACTGGGTTCACTGGACCAGTATCCCATACATTTTGGGCCTGGGCTGCAAATTGTGTCCCTACAATTGGCGCCGTCTGTGGGAAGAGCTTGTGCGTTAGTGAGTGCAATGGTTAATCATGATGGGATCAAGCTCCTATCAACAAGGGTCCCTCGAAAGAGATAATTTTGGCAGTGGTGCAAGCTATGCGAAAGCTTCCCCATCATTTCCAGCAGCATGCGGTTGTTGCCCTAACTCAGCTTCCACTCAGGGCTACACTTCGAAGTGCCGATGGCACGGGCAGTTCTAGGGGCTTCTAACATCAAGTCTGTGCCCCACATATTTGTCAAGGGGCTAACCCTCGTGGGTCCAGTAGCCCAATTCACCGAATTCCCATAAGTGCTAGACAGAACCAAGGTCTTGCATGGTCCTCGGACTCAAACCTATGGGGAAACCAAGTACTTCTTAAAGAAAATTCTAAGTTTTGGACAGAACCAAGGTATTGCATGGTCCTCGGACTTAAACCTATAGGGAAACCAAGTACATCTTAAAGAAAATTCTAAGTTTTGGACAGAACCAAGGTATTGCATGGTCCTCGGACTCAAACCTATGGGGAAACCAACTACTTAAAGAAAATTCTAAGTTTTGGACAGAACCAAGATATTGCATGGTCCTCGGACTCAAACTTATGGGAAACTTGTTACTTCCAAAAAGTCTTAGTACTAAACAGAGCCTTAGCTATGTCGGATCCCCTCGGATCTCCTGCTAAGCGCCATATAGAGCCTTAGCTATGTCGGGTCCCTCAGACCTCCTGCTAAGAAGAACCTTAGCCATGCCTGTAGTCCTCGGACCAGATGCTAAGGGGAAATTAACACTCGATGACAACTTTTCTAGGTGTTTAAACTCAAACTCAATCATGCCTTGGTCTTCGGACTAGATGATGTGGGAAAGTTAACATTCTATGCTATCTATTTGTTTCTCACTAAAGTGTCAAGACAAACCCAAGATCATAACCAACTCCTCAGATTGGTAACTCTAAAAGGAGCAATTTACAGTACAAATATGAGGCGCGTAAAACGGCACTCCTACGGGCGTAAATCAAGGTATCAAGTAAAGTTAACTCTTAAAGAATTCAAAACCCCACTTTTCTCCTCGGGTGAGAGGAAAAAACCGGAGTTTTGAGGGGCTATTGTGGGGTCATGGGCCCAAAATCATACAATGGGGCGTGAGGCTTTGGCCGAGAGAGCAGTAGTCTAAATCCGAGGAGGAATATATCCTCGGACATATACAATGAGGCGTTAGGCTTTGGCCGAGAGCGTGGTAGTCCAAGTCCGAGGAGGAATACATCCTCGAACCAGCTAAAGCACGGTTAGATATAAGTCCTAAATAGTCAGAGTGACCTTCTAGGAAGTTCTAAAGGATAGGAACTCAGGAATATTTAAGGGAAAGTTGCTAACACCGCATTTATGTGGACAAGACCCTTGAACAGTGTTATCTCGGTTACTGCAACTCACAGAACGCCAGAGAGGGTGTCTGATGGGACAGGCACTCAAGTATAGGCTTGGATGATCAACAAGTGGAAGGCCAAGATCGTTCAAAGGGGACTATATAATAGGAGAGACCCATCATGGAGAGGGGGCCGGGGGATTAAGAGAGAAAGCACTGTAGCAATCTCAAGAACTCCTGTAACCATTATCATCCAATATATACTAGAACAGAGCTCCTCGGATTGTGCCGAGGACAAACTTTCTTGTACAAACTTGGTTCGTTTCCGTTTGATTGCCTTGGAAACTCATTATAACTGTTATCACATTCACTAAAGCCTAGTTCTTCTACCCACTCTCTACAAATTTATTGTACTGGGTTTACTGGACCAGTATCCCATACATTTTGGGCCTGGGCTGCAAATTGTGTCCCTACCGTTTATATTATAATATTTTTGAGAATCACTATTAACAAAATGGTTGCATTACATATGATATACCCACCTTAAAGAAAAACCAAAATTGCTAGTGGGAAATTTCAAATTTCCCTCCTGCAAGGAGAAAAAAAGAAAAAGAAAAAAGCACCATGCATTAGCATTCAGATATGCAAAAAAAGACTTATTTTACACACTTAAAGAACTATATTTATTTCATTACAATAGTATTTTACAAATCATCCAATATTCCATTTCTTATTTTTTAATCCTACTTTTTTAATGAAGAGGAACCTTTCATACTCTTCATATATTTCAATATTTAGTATGAATTTTAAAAATTCAAATATTAGATTACATGTTCTTATTATATTCTTTATACTTGTTAAATTTTAAGAATATCAAAAATTAATTGTTATATTATCAAACAAATTTTAAATTTTTAAATTTTTATAATTAAAAAAATTGAATATAAAAAATAAGTTAATTAACGTAACGAAATTTGATTCGACACAAGATTTTCAAAATTCAAACACGATGGTTCGAAAGTTTCTCTTTCTTCCTCTTCAACACTTTCTCTTTGTTCCACTCTGTTTCTATCTCTTCCTCTAAAACAATCCAAACAACACATCAACATCCAACGTTCAAATAAAAATGAATGCACCATTGCTGAGCAACCCAATCGCACCACCCACCACCACAACATCCGATTCCGATTCAAACCCAAAACTCAACCCAAAAACAACGCATCACCCACCACCACAACCTCTGATTCAATTCCAAAACTCAACCCAAAATTAAAGTTGAGCAGCACCCAAAACTCCTCGAACAAAATCATCCACCACCACCGCGAACAAAACCCCAGCAACCGAAACTCAAACAAACCCCCAATAACAACCACTGAAACTTAAAGAAACCAACCCAGCAACCACCGAAACTTAAAGCAGCCGGCCGATTCAAAACCATAACCACCGATTCAAACCCACCCAGCAGTCACAAGCAAAACCCAGCCAATCCATTATCGTCGCTAACTCGCCGCCACCACCACCACTGCCTATTACCCACCACCACCACCAAACAGCCACAAACACAGCAAATCCAGATTAACAAACATGTCCCACATACAAATCGACGGACAATGTTGGTCTTCGTTGCTCTTCGGGCTTTGGTTTCAGAGAGAGAGGGAGCGAAGGATGATAGAGGAGAGATTTACTGATCGATTGATTTAATATTTGATGCTCATATATTTGTTCCATATTTCTCTCTCTCTTAAATCTTAAATCATCAAACTTGTGTCCAACTTGATCAAATTATAGTTAATGTTAGTAGTTTTTTAGAGGGTTACAATGAAAGTAGTTTTTCTTAATTCTTAGTTTTGGAATTGCTTTCAATATTCTTTTCATTTTCCTTTGAGTAACTGGTTTCTCCTGCGTTCTCTTATGACACGCAAACTTCAGATGATTTTAAATGCTGAACAATTTTACAATATAGCCACTGAACATGTGAAAGTATGACAAGTTTTCATTTAATTTTGCTAGATAATCTCATTCTGTATATCTTTCCTTTTATCCCTTTTTGTCAAACACAATTTGATCTTTAATTTATTTTGTTAATTCTACTGTCATTTTTTAATTATGTATTTGTTTCACTCTAAAGTTTTCGTTTGTTTCAAGTGGTTACATACTTACATTCAAGTTTCAACCTTGTTCCCAATATATAAGAACACCTTGGATGCTCTGCACGTTCTCTGGGGTTTCTCATCATAATAATAATAATAATAATAATAAAATAATAAAAATGAACACCTTACATTCTAGCCAAAGTGAATTTCTAATGAATTTTATTATTTTATCTAATGATTTGCTTTCTCAATTATGCATATCATTGTTACTTGTTAAAAAAAAAATATCATTGTTGATTTAAGTTCAAATCTGACCGAGATGTATATATGGGTTTCTCAAATTGCTTAGTTATTGTTATATTTAATCATTGTGAAGAACTCATTGCGTTTTTTTCCAGTCTAACAAAAAAAAAAAAAAAAAAAAAAAAAAGTGGAAACTCATAAAAGAATTGAATCTAAGGCAAGAATGTCAAGCGTTTCAATTTAATGTGCGTATCAGGTTCCATAGTGCTTGCATTTTATCTTTTTGTTAATTGTGCAGAGTGCAGAAAGAACAGCTGAGCAACCCTGAAGTCCCGTCCAATAACCATCCATGAAATGTTAAAGGTTTTATATCATTCACACCCTTTACATATATGTCTTTGTGTATGTATTTAGGTTTTGGTATTTGTTTTGGAGGGTCTTGTGATGATTGATATCCTGTAGGTTTGTGTTGTGTTGGATCAAAGCCCAGCTTCTTGTCTTAACAAAGTGAGCTAGGACGAGATGATAAACATGGGTGACGACGTCTCCAAACTAGCTACCATGGGTATTCTACTCTTTTCTTTATTCCATTTTCTTTTTTCCACAATCTTCTTTAATCTACTCTCTCAGTATTTGAACTTGTTATACTTCCATGTGATTTTGGTGAAGTGACTTCTGTTGATTTGGACATCCTTAGTCAGTTGTTATTAGTATTGATTTGGTGAAATGGATCTTCTTTGTTTGTTTTGAAAGTATGAATATATAAATTTTGCAGGGAAAAAAAAAGTAAAAAAAGAGTTTCATAATCATTCATTGTTGCTGTTGAGATGTTTAGATGCTAATTACAATTTTTCTATTTACAAAACAATTTCATATTGTGTTTCAGAAGATACCAACAATTGTCTTACTCTGATAAACTAAATAATTTTAGCTGCCTAAATGTAATGATTTCAACTTTGAAGATATATACTGTTTGAACAACTTTTGAGAATTGAGTACTCAAGTACAACTTGAATTTTTAAAGATATTGTTAGGCTTTTAATTTAACAAGATAACAAACACACACACACACACACACAAAAAATCCCTCTACCTCAACTGATATGTAGCCATGAAGAAATAATTCTATTGCTGACTTATCTATTCCTAATACTATATGTACAGATAAGTGATGAATATGAGAGTCAGAAATAAATGAACTTCCTAGCTTGTTTGATAGACAATCATCACAATTGAGCAGTAGGACATGCAAGGGTTTTTTTTATTTTTTATTTTATTAACAAATAAATTGAAAATCTAGTTGATTAGTTTATTCAGAAATATAACCTATTATTAATTTGGTGCCTTTGTTGCTTATGTAGATTGATAGAAATGGTACTGAGTAGCATTTTTAGTTTATGTTTTTGTATGACCTTTTCAATTTTTCCCCCGTTTAAATTATTATCATGTGCTGTCTTTGTTGTTAATGCTGATTGATTAAAATAATACAGTTTAGAGTATTCTTCTTTTTAAATTAATAATTTATTCTACTCGAATGGATAAATATTTTTTGATAGTAGACTTTTCTTTGTGTTGCTTTGGGATTTATATAATCTAAATGATATTGCTAATGGTTTGTTGGAAATTGGAAATCAACAAGTTTATGCCCGTTTGGTACATCATCTCAAACACATGTTTTCAGTTTTTAAACAACATTACACGTATTTCCACACTTTTTCAACCACATGTATTTCCAAAAAAACTAAAAATTATTGTTTAAACACACGTACCAAACAGGCCCGACTTTTGTACTGGGGGGCCTTATAAGGATATGCTACCTTTGATTAATTTTCATTTGCCATTGACCATTGAATTTCTGTAGTTCTTTTTGTTATGAACAAGTATCACTTTTGCTTCAATTATTTGAGAATCTTGCTGCTGCAGGGATTACCTTTGTGAGTCTTATATTGATGAGGGATAGCTTTGTGGATTTGTTTTAATCATTCTTTTTCTTTTTTTTCACCTTTAACTGTTTCCTTTGTCCAACAATGTACCATTTTGTTCTCTTATCTTCTTACTCTTAGAACTCATGTTCTTCGCAATACTTAACTAAAAATCTTGTTCTCCTATGTTGACCATGTTTGGAAATTCAGGACTATGGCCATGTTTGATGGGAAGAATGACAATGCTTATCAAGACCTGGAGGGTTTAATAACAAGAGGCTGACAATGAGATCGAAGGGGAAGTTAACTAACTTGGGCAAATTGACAGAATTTCTATCATTCATTACAGGTGTGCTATCATTCACTTTATAGGTTCGCCATTATTCACACCCTTTACATATATTTCTTTTCGTATATATTTATGGTTTTGGTTATGGGGGTTCTTGTGATGATTGATATCATGTAGGTTTGTTTTTGTTGTGTGTACCGTTGGATCAAAGCTCAGCTTTTCTCTGAACAAAGGGAGCTGGGGGGAGGAGATAAAAATGGTTGACCAAGTCTTCAAACAAGCTACCATGGGTATTCTACTCTTTTCTCTATTCCCTTTTCTTTTTCCCACAATTGTCTTCTATCTACTCAATGTTTCAACTTGGTTATACTTTCATGTGATTTTGGTGAAATGGATTTTGTTGATTTGGACATCCTTAGTCACTTGTGATTAGTTCTGATTTTTGTCAAATGGATCTTCCTAGTTTGTTTTTTATGAATATATAAACTTTGCAGGAAAAAAAAGAAAGAAAGAAAAAGGTGAGTTTTGTAATCATCGTAAGTCTTGTGTTGACTTCCTTGTTCAGTGTTTAGATGCTAATTGCAATTGTTCTATTTGCAAATTAATTTCATATTTTGTTTTAGAAGATACCAACAATTGTCTTACTTTATGAAAATTAAATAATTTTAGTTTCCTAAATGTAATGAGTTCAACTTTGAGGGTATATACTGTTTGAGCCTTGAGGACATAATTTTTTACCTTAAATCATGTATAAGGACGACCAAACAGAAAATTGTTGTTGGTTATGTTCTTGGATTGTAAGTAACTAAGTAGTTGTTTGAATGTACTATTTTTAATCTTTGAGTTATTAGTTTTTAATTTTTTTTCCTCAAAGCAGATTATAGATGCATTTGAAGCTATATCAACTATGTTATTGCCGATCTAATGCCATGCTTTGCCATTGAGAAGTCAAGATTAAAAGAAAAGAATGAGAAATTTAAAACTGATATTGCTGTTATGTTGGTCCTAGGAAAAGGTTATCATTTTATTTTTTTTGGGTAAGTACACATGCACCTGGTGGGTCTTGAACTCAGAATTTCACCTTCTATTGGTTTAAAAGACAAGGACGTGAGCACATTGACAAAAGCAGACAAAGCTTTTCATTCTGTTTTTCCCTTCTCCTTTTCCTTAAATTAATTTCTTGGCTTCCATATAGAGGAAGCAAGCCAACAATTTGCTTGGCAAAATAGAATTGTATCACTCGAATTGCAATTGGGTTGCCTAACTTAATTATTGATATCAAGGGGCCTCCAATCCTATTCGTTTCCAAAACCGAAGCCCAGTTCCATATTGAAAAGTGAAGTATGAGGGCATTTGAGCTTAAATTTGGAAGCCAAGAAATTGTTCTAAAAGAAAGGGAAACAAATTAGAAGTCTCATTTCTTGTTTACACCACTGTATATCCATGGTACCATAGAGGCTTTTATGGCCCGTTTGGATTAAAGGGGGAAGGAGGGAGAGTGGAGGGAAGTAGAGTAGAGTTGACTAAAAATAAACTAATTTTGAGTCAAATCTGCTCTACTTTACTCTACTCTCTCTCCCTCCCTCTCAATCCAAACGGACCATTAAGCTTAAGTTTGGAGTCCATGGCTTTTGGTTTTCATGCCATGTAATCTACTGATGTAACTAAGATTTTGGTAGTTTTTTTAGTTCAGTTTTCATTACTCTATCAATTATATCTAATGGTATATTTGCATTATTTATATGTATTTGCAATTGTTAATAGTTTTGAAAGAAATTATTTACAGTTTTAATGAGGGAGGAGACTGTATATTAGATAGAAACAATCTTTTATGAAGATACCTTAGAAGAAATTAATGATGTTGAGATGCTTGAGTTTGAGGAAGTAGAATTTGAGCATATTTGGGTTTACACATATTGCATATTTGAGCATATGCTAATGTTTGATATGTATTCCTTTATTTATTTTTTGCTGGATACTTCGATATATATTCATCAATTTTTGAAGAAGGAAACTTGTTTATGCTGCTAATATAGCTATTGGCTAGCCTCTTGACATTCTGAAGGCTTGTGTGTTCATTAGGAGAAGATAATCGGCAAGTGATAGTGTGAAAAAGTCTAGAATCTCTAAATTTTTCACAACTTCTTGCCACAACTGTGATGTGACAAAGTGTGATTGATATAGAAAAAATAGTGGGTCCATGTGTAAGTGATGGTTAACCACTCATAGTCTGTCACATCAAAATTATAGTAAAAAAATTGTGGAATAATTTATGGTCCTAGAACTACTCGTACTGCAGCCGCCTAAGATCAGCCATCCGAATTTGTTGGGAAACATTTTGAATATTTTTAGGAGCCACCACTTACCCAAATTATCCAAACAAAAAGAATGATTGACTAGTTTTTGAATGATAGTTAGGCTTGAGATATGAGGGCCACTGGATGATAAGAAATATTTGGTGCATTTTTTTTTTCTTGGCATTTATCCATACATTATTTCCCATTACCCAAAAGATCAAGTGATGAATTATACTTGCAAACACCGTATAATTATCGAAAATACCCAATTAGATTCAATGTTCTTATTCCAAGATAAAGAATATGAGAAGCTATGTTTGTTGAACCAAGTTTCCATTAATTCTATTATCTTTGCCAATGAACATTCCTTTTGGTTATTTGGAGCTCATGAACTAAAACATATTTCAAGCTAGCTGGTCCGATTCAGGAATCATGATAACTCCCAAGTCATTTGTGAAAATGTAGAGTTAGTTTTGGCTCTAGTGTCAACATCGAGACCAGAATTTGTTCCTCAGAACTGGTATGCTGTAAAAGTACCACCAAGTAGTAACTCGTAAGGGACTTTTGACTTCTGGAAGTAGGACCATATTCACTTTGAAGTTTTAGTTTAAAGCGGCTCTCTTTTTGTTCATTCTCACGTCAAAGTGGGCTGAGTGATGGCCTTAAATGGCTAAATCAACCACTATTAAATTCTGTCACGAAGTCTGGATCTTGCCGAGTTCAAAACCAAGACCGAGGCACTACGAGACTAAGCTAAGACCAATAGCATGAGGTCTACCATTTAAATCGATCAAATGGCTCTCGAGATATAAGACCGGCAGATTTTATATTCCAAATTCTTCGCATGGCTTTTTAAGGTTCGGTGAGGTTAACATGTTCTTATGTCCAATTAAATACACAATGCATAATGAAATTCTTTTTTCCAAAAGATTTGGATATCATATTATTCAATAGAAAACATGACATATAACAATTTCAAATGATTGTACAAAATCTAAAAATAACACTAAGTAACAAGAACTAAATTTCAGTATTTCACAATAAGTTTAAAGCTTCCTGCCTTTGAACTCAAATTGGTTACAATACAATACAATCTATATATATATAACGTAAGCAAAGTAATAGACATAAACAATACTGGAAAACAAAATTAATCTTTAACCCACTAAACTTTCATAACAACAATCATAAGCCTCTTTGAAAAGTCTTCAACTTAATTAGTTCTATTTCTCACCATTCAAACGCTTCATCCAAATCTATGCGCATAGGGTTAATCCAAGTGCAGTTGATCGGTTCTTCTCCATGAGATGAAGTCCTACACGAATGATCTTTGCAAAAGTAGTGGTATTTCTTAGTTCTGAAAGAGTAGAATACATTACTGTTGCCTTGAACTGTTGGCATGTAAATCATATTTCTCATACCTTTTATCACAGCCAATTCTGAGAAAGAACCTCCAGAACTAACATAGAGCAATTTATTTCCCATATTTCTCTTTGGATGCCATTTCATTGTTGGCCTAATCGAGGAGAGATTTAATGAGAAAATGAAAAAAGATGGCTCATTATCGTGGAGCTCAAACACTGCTAAAAGCTTCCTATCACTTTCCAACAAATAACTTCTGTGGAGTGAATCACCTAACTTTTCCAGAAGAATAGAAGAATGATATGCCCATCGACACACATATTCATTATTAGTATCTAGTGCTCTCATGTATTTTTGCAGATCAAGTACTCCCACCCGTCCTGCATGACCTAACCAATAGCACTTTCCTTTGTATAATAGGGGACTGCAACTAGATATACCATAAGGTTCAAATCCCCTTATAAATTCACGTATGGTCCAATATACCTCACCACGCCTAATGATGCCGAATTTTGCTCCATTGAATGTGATTCCAAAAACAAAACAGTCTATAGAGTCTGGAGGAGAAGAAAAGCACATTGTTTGAAATGCATCTTCTTTAGGATATCTTGGAAGTTCTATTTTGATCCTGTTGAAGGGATGGAAAAAGAAGATACTGCAATCTTTTCGAGACAAGAGCAGCCACCCATACTTTGAAAAACGAATAGATGCACCTCGCAATTCTGGTATGTGCATTTGATAAGTGTCATTTTGTATCGGGTGAAAAAATTTGCATGTGTGATTATCCAAGGAGATCAAACATGGAGACTGAGAATGTGGGGAATCCATTAGAGGTAGTAGTGGTCGACTGATGGGAGTAATTAATCGCCATGATTTGCAAATGGCACGAAAAGCTAAGAGGTCCCAAACAAAGAGGTGTGCTGAAACTAGACAAAGAATGTCTTGTGGAAGCTCAGACCACGATCCATTTTGCCCTTCTTCCTTTTCTTCGTCTTGCTTGAAAGATTGAACATATTTGTTGAGGTTCTGTATTAACCTTTTTAGTTAGACAAAACAATAATAATCAAAAGGCCAAATTAGGGGTGTGCAGTTAACTTCCATAACTGACCCAATTCAACTTAACTCACCGAGTTGGGGGTTGGGTTGGGTTTGGGTCATAAGATTTCACAAATCCGCAAAATCCGACTGACATATATTTAATATATATTTAAATTTTAAAAATATATATATTTAATAATATATTATACAATTTTATTATTTACTTTTTTGCTTCTCTTTCTAAATAAAATGCAATTCTAAGTTCTCCCCATATAGTTTGTATTAATTTGGTGTTATACTCAGGATAATTTGATTTTAAATTTACTCTTATTTGTTGTGCATTTTTTTAATGCTCAATTTAATAATAATAATAATAACTATAAAAAAAAAAAAAAAACACTATTCAACCCATGCATCTAACCTACCATGATGGACTAGGTTGAAAAACCCTCAATCTAACCCAACCCATCCCATGCATATCCCTAGATTAAATAATGAAATAAAGTAAATCTTTAGAGCTTTAAATATAAATAGAGAACACAAGAATTATTGAGGAAGAAAAGAAGATTTAAAGTCATAGAAAAGGGTACCATCTTCGGTTGAGTGTTATGCTCGTGGTGGTGCGGAGGACGTAGAGGGTTGAAGAGCAGCGATCAGAGCTGACAACGAAACCCAAATAATAGAGCTGTGTGTTTTTTCGAAATTCCAGGCATTGGAGAAACTCTTTAATCAAAAAAAGGCCTTTAGGTCTGGTCAATATATATATATATATATATATATATATATATATATATATATAAACGATGTTAGTCTGGGATTTTCTAATCCTAGCTTAATTGGGATTGCCTAGTACTAGTTTAAATGGGATTGGGATTTCCTAATCCCAGTTTAATTGGAATTGGGATTAGGGTTTCCTATTAATATTGCATGGTTGCCTCTCACCGCCTCTAGCTTTTATAAAAACCCCAAACTTTTCTGCTAAACTTTATTGGAGAATCAGAGAATGAGGTAAGATACTTAAAATTTAGCTAATGTACAGTGTAAATTTCTTGTTTATTGTTCTTTTCGTAACTTTGACTTTGGATTTGTTGTTGGCTTTGTTTCACTTGTAAATTTCTTGTTTATCCTTCTTTCTTCCCTTGAATTCTAATTTTTGAATACTTCCATATTCTAGCAATCAAGGAATTAAACCATTAATGATGTTGTTTTAGAGCCAAAAACCTTGAAGTCATTAATCTCTTTGAGTTTGAACTCAATGTATAACTAGGGATGTAAATGTAATTAACCTTTCTGTTTTAAATTTTTTCTGCGACCTTATACTTAAATTATTGATGTTTATAACAGTTTAAGGAATTGATTGACTGATATTCGATTTGGTGATACAGCATATAATCTTATATTCGATTGCTTATGTTTCCTATAAGTCAAACACTAGATTAGGTAAAAAAAAAAAAAAAAAGATTACCATATTACCTTGTTACTTAGGGTCTGTCTGGATACTTATTGCTAAAAGTACTGTAAATAAGGGTAAAAGTTAATTGAAATAGTATAATAAGGCTCATAAATAGTTAAAAAAGTGCAGTGGAACCCATAAATAATAGAAAAATAAACTGAATAGTGAAATAATTTTCATTTATGATCTGTATCCAATTGGAGGCTTAAAGAACTATAAGAATATTGCTTTACTATAATAAATTACTAGTGTTATTCTCATAATTAAGTTTCAAAAATTAATAACGCGTGACTTTTGATTCCAAGAAAAAATAAAGTACATCGATCTGGGATTGCGAGATAGCTCTATTCTTTGATTATTTTTAGCTTATTATGTATGATAACAATTTTTCTGAGAAAAAGAATTGTTGGTATAATGACGAGGGAAAGACAGAGATATACAATATATGGAGAGCTTTCCTTTTTAGCTAATATACCATTAAAATAACAATGATATCCTTACTAGTATATCCAAGAAGAATATTGAGCTTCCCAATTCAACCTTTTATTTTGAGTTGAAAGGTATCCAGTGCATTAGGTGGTTAACAGTGACGTTTATAGAAAATTACTTGAATGTAAAATAATTTAATAAGAATTTCTATATCAATTAAGCTCTTATTTCAAGTAAAATTTTGAATTTATTTTCATTAGCCACGTGTTTTTCATTTTGTGATTTTAAAAACTGCTTAACGCTTTTCTTTTTTCTTTTTTTCACACAGTGACTTGGAAATGGAATCTACAAATAAAATGGAACAGTATATGCAATCTCATCCTCCTATCATCCCTCAATCTTATCCTTGGCTTGTAATTCGTGATGGCAAACATCTAGAAAGGCAAAAGATTTTCAACTTATCAAAGGATAAATATTACTCAATAACAATTCCTGAGATGCACAATAAGATGATATGCACTAGCACCAACGAATGGTTGTTGTTAAATGATCTTGATTCAAAGGATCTTTCTCTTTTGAATCTTCTTTCAATGGAGGTGGTGCAGCTCCCAAGGTTGGAATCCTTTACGGATTCAGATGTTTGTATTCTCTCCCCACCAAGTGAATCCAACCAAGATTATTATGTAATGATCATTCATCGTTCGCCATGCAGATTTTATTTCTGCCAACCCGGTGATGAGGAATTTAGTGAACAAGAGTTTGAATTTGATTTGGAAGAACAAGATCATGAATTTGGAGCAATGTGGATATCTGCTGCAACAATGTTTAGAGGGAAGGTTTACTTTTTGACAACCTTTTCAAGAATAGATCTTGTTTCTGTTTCTGTATTGTTTACTGCTGAATTTGTGGGTTCAAATCTTCATTTTACGAGAATTACAGTGGAGGGCTTTCCTCGACCATCACCTCCAGAAATACCCACAACTAATGACTATCTTATTGAATCTGGTGGTGAGCTCTTATATATTTGTAAGATGAGAGGTGGATGGGATGCTAAAATGATTCTTGGCTTCATCATTTTACGAATGAATTTTTTAAGACAAGCATGGGAGGAAGTGAACAACATAGGAGAGTGGACTCTTTTTCTTTCTCAAGATCGTGGTTTGGAGCATAAGGTTATATCTTGTTTTGCAGCAGAAGAAGGAGTTAAGCAGAATTCAATCTATTTTACAAAGCCTTTTGATAGATTCTATTATGTTTTTGACCTAGAAAATAATAGTATTTCGAAGTCTTTACCTTGTCCCACTGTAAGCAAATTTATGTCGCGACTGGATTGGGTTTTAATTCCTATAACAAAGTCATAAGATCAATGCTATATTGTGGTAGTTTCACTATTTGTTATTATCATTTCTTTTGGTTATTGAAGATGTAAGTATTGTTATCTTTATCAGTATTTGTTAATTTATCGTACACGATATACAATTTGGTCTCATTCACTATTTGTTAATCTATCTATAAATACTATATAATCAAAGTCGTTTGACCATCAATTGACTTCCTTGTAGACTAGATGGTGTTGACATTAAGCATCGTCCAAGTTTTATTTTACATTTGTGATCCAATGTTTGATAGTCTGATCTAACAGAAGTAGTCAAATCTTTTGTTGACAACCAAAATTAGGCCACCTTGATTTCACCTTCTAATTTCAGTGTTTGACTATTTTTTTTCTTTGTAGCTTTGATTTGTTTCTCTCCCTGCCAACCACCTCTCTTAAAAATAGTGCTTTATTATTTTGGTGTCAACATTTGTAAAGCAAAAGGACAATTGTGAACATAAATTTCTTCACTGTCTAATGTAAACCAATTGTTACTTTCAATTCTAAAAATATTGAAAAATCTACCAGTTTCAACTTAAGAAGTGAGAATTCTTGCTATTTTGAATAAAAGCCAACAACAAATGCAAGCCGAAGAAGATGATAATACAATTTGTACAATTTTACAATTTTGTTCTCTAAGTTTTCCACACTATGAATCAATTTAACTGAAAAACAATGTAATTTGTGTTAGAGTGATGACCTTATTCCATCACATCGTTTACAAATGTCAACCTTTCCACAGTGGGAAAGCCGGCAATGAATTGAGTGAGAATATTACATGAAATAGAATGATTTGTACTATTTTTTTTTTTTTTGGTTCCTTCACCTCAATGTTATTCAACTGGGACCTAAGTGGTGCCTCCATGATATTTGGAGTTCCAGCCTGAGGCTTTCCATGTGGCTTAGCTTGATGCTGAGACCAATAAGAATGAGCAGCCAGGACTCGGTTTAAGAGGTCTTGGGGAACAGGCTCACCCCTTCTTTGTTGTGGGGCAATTTTTGCTGTGTGAACCACTGTTTTGTTCCTTTTCTAGTTTAAACTTGTACCATGTCCATTTTGCAGGTCTTACACAGTATATACATGGTCTAGCGGTATATACAAAGTCCATTTAGCACATGGTTCTCTTCCTTCTTCCAGATTGTAGTAATTTATTTTAGATTTTCTTTTTGTTTATGTGTGATGTACTTCTTATTGTAGAATTGTTTTCTTGGTTTTAATCCTTATTTGAAAGTAGAAGCATAGACAATTTTCTATTATTTTCTCTTGGTAAGGCTTTTATTTTCCCCCTTTTGTTTAGTATTTAGACACTCATTAGCTTGAATTCAAGCTTGACTCACATTACCAATCAATTATAGAATAAATGACAGACAATCGATGTGTAAAATCCATTTACAATACAAAACCCAACTATGTTAACTTTCATATTAGGTGAAAGCTATGTTATTCTCCTGAGATTAAGTTCTTGGTCTCAAGTTCTTAAAGGCTTTCTTTGAATTGTCTATATAAAATGTTTTTATAAAATATGTACTATATAATTTTATAAAGATAATTTTTCTACCGTTGAGTTGGCTTATCAGACTTAGAAAATATGTAGTTTGATTTACATTTTTTTTTTTTTTTTTAATGGAAAACTTTGTATAAAGATAGTTTTGTTTTTGAGTATTTGGTAGCATTAAAAAAAAAAAGTCAAAGAAAAACTATTTTTGGCCAACAAAAAATATGTGGCTTATTTTTAGAGATTTTTCCACTATTATTTATTTATTTTTTTTAAAGTATCCTATCTCACAACATGCTAAATAAGAGAAGTTAGAAGATTGTTTTCAAACTGAATTAAAATTGTTACCAAACATAGGACAATGAGATAATTTTATAGAAAACATTTTTTGAAAAATGACTTGTTTTTAGAAAACACTATGGCCGAAAAAAAAAAACAGAGCGTCAAATCAAATCCACATATGTAAAAGGTTTGTGATGTTGCCTTCTTTTAGTTAGCACAAACTATGCATGTGTGAGAGTAATGAATGTACTTTACAAAAAGCTGTATAATTTGTGTATGCAGTTTTAGGGATTAGTCTTATCAATATTTTTTTTAAAAGTTCATGGCATTCAAATGATTTCACGAAATTATAGTAATTTAAGAGATTCTTTGATTTGAAAACTTGATCTTAATGATGCATTTTGCTAACTATCTGGTTTATCGCATAGGCTAGTGACTATTTTATAGTATACTAATATACACAATCAAATATTAGATAAGAATACAAGTGTTTTAATTTCTAACCATGAAAGATAGATTATTGAGATAGAAATTTTCATGTATTGCCTAAATTTTGGGGCTTAATTAACACTCCTCCAAGATAATTAATAGTCCAATTTTTTTTCTTTTACCACTCTTTAACTAATATTTGAGATTTTTTTTTTTTTTAATATTACTCCTCCTAGATAATTAATAGTCCAATTTTTTTCTAACTTTGTTAAAATTTCTACTTTTTATTTTTATGCAAGTATTAGTTTATTAATTGTTCATTGCATGATTAATTGGTTATGTTTGGTGCATGAACGGTTTGTTATGATTATTAGTTAATGAAATAAACCCGTTATGTTATTCTATTGGCTAGACTCAAAACTCAATTGACTTAACCCATTTCTAACCCGCTTAAAATGACCCCTTTTTTTTAATCTGAATCAATTGACTCGACTTGACCCGTTGGCCATATTTGAGCCAATCTTAGTTTCTTCAACAAACAAGAAAAAAAAAGGGATATGGACGACAACGATTAGTTTTTTTTTTTTTTTTTTTTGAGTTACATTAAGCATTCACAAAAAGCTTAGTTCATCCCCTCCCATGCTAGTTTTAGCCATATGAAATGCAATGGCAACATCCATAAGGTTGCCCATGCTCGTGCCAGAAAGGTAAAGTCCTTTGAGAAATATCAAGTTTGGTTAGAAGATGTTTCTGAATATATAATTTCTTTTGTAATCCGTGATGTTCTTTAGTTTCTTGAACAATAAAATTCCATGATTTGGTTCTCAATTGACCCCAAGTAAAACCCTACAAAGAAGTAAGCTCATCCGGCAGGGCTTTACTCTTGAATCATTATATTTAGGGTCATCTCAATTAGTTGTCTTTCAAACATCATAACCCGAATATGGAACGAGCAAATTCAAGCACAAAGCTTAAAGATTCAAAAGCATTGATGGATGAATACGATAGATAGTTTAATGAGAAGTTAACAACTCACATGAGAGATACCCTACAATATTCTCTATTGAAGAACCTTAGTGAGTGAAGACTAACTTGAAGAAAAGCATGATCAGCTAGTGTTGCCCTAACTC
This sequence comes from Quercus tomentella, assembly GCA_028535165.1. NCBI lineage: Eukaryota > Viridiplantae > Streptophyta > Magnoliopsida > Fagales > Fagaceae > Quercus > Quercus tomentella. The sequence goes on from JAPQVY010000012.1 coordinate 5,813,161, forward strand.
TTAAATATAATAAAAAGCATGGTTTTGTGATAATGTCATAATTAATTTAGTAATTAATTAAAATAAAATAAAGGTATTAAATTAATTTGTAAATATTAGCAAAATTGACTAAAATTTCTAAAAAATTATAACAAACTTTCAAATAAATTTTCATGATATTATAAGGTTAATAAAAAATAGTATAGCATAAATCAGCATGAATAAATATTGTATAATAATCCCTCAAGTAGAAATTATTTTTAATTATTAAATTAAAATCACTTTTAAAATAAATTTATAATTAGTAAATTCCTACGCAAAGGTATTATTCTTAAATCAAAATTTAATTTAGCAATGAAAAAAAATTTAGTAATATTTAATACATTGAGATAGAGGTGATATGGAAGTCTAGAAACTATAAATCATGTAAATCTAATATAAATTTAATAATACTTCCTATTAGTTCACAAGGAGCTTGCCTATTCTGTTGATTTTTCTATGGATTCAGGCTTGAAGAGTGAGAAGCACTAAAAATGTCAAAAAAATATTAGGCAAAAATGCCAATTTTGGCCTGATTTTCTTTTACATTTTTCAAGCTAAAGTGAAGTGTACACAGCAGCACCCTAACTTACAAAAACTTGAGTATACATATAAATATAAATATATATATATATATATATATATATATATATATATATATATATATATATATATATATATATATAGAGAGAGAGAGAGAGAGAGAGATGAGTTTAAGTTACACCTTGTGTAACTTGACAAGAGTTACACCATTTGTAGACCGTAGATTTGTAATTGATCTAATGGTTAAAAAAATAGTATTAAATGCTCATTGACTTACATCTCATTCACTTAATTAATGGCAATTTTGTTTCTCTCTCCTTATTTATTATTTAAAACATTTTACATATATTCCTTTTTTTGTCAATGACTTTACAAATATATTTGCAATACTTTTTTTTTTTTTGGTTGAGTTCATACTACTCTTTTTTTTTTTTTTCTTTTTCCTTCTTTTAAGCTGGTCATACTCTTATAGTCTTATCAATTGTGAATATATATCTTGTCTCCTTAAAAATAAATAAATGGCTAAGTGTTGTTTAATGACTGACCAAGCTTGTAATTTTTTTATCCGAGATAGAATTTAATCTTCACAGAGACAATGCAAGACCAAGGTACTCTGTATTTCCCTCAGCAGTTTTTAATCTAATGATTGACCAAGCTTGTAATTTACCCAATGCCAAGCTTGTAATTTACCCAATGCCACTAGTGCTAATCTAATTTCTGTTAGATTTTTTGTCCCTTCAGAAGATGTGTCTATCATTCGCAATTGTAAATGGGACATGGCTGGGTTCCTCAAGCTATTTGGATACCTTTAACTAGGCTTTCCATCTAATGTCTTGCAAAAGTTTGAAGAGAACTTCCATGACTGAAATTAATTGGGCTTCTGACCTGGATTTAGTTCGAGAAGTAAAATATGCTACTCGCATCCATTTTCTGTTTCGTGCACTCAGGAACTCATGGAAATATTTTGAACCATCTGCTGATGTATTTGAAGATTTATGAGAGTATAAAAGACACTAGTGCAAATAGGCTACACAGCCAACCCGTGTGCTCTTTTTTACCACCAAAATAAATTTCCTCTTTTGGCCAGCACACAATAATTTTTGTATCAAAGCTAAATTTCTATTCCTATGAACTTGAACTATAAACTTTGTCAGCAAGTTCAAGTGAATCTACTTTCAACTATACCCAAAACAGGGTTCCTATTCTCATGAGTGAGAACTATGTTTGAAGTTCACAATTGACAGACTTTTCATCTTATAAACATGTACACGCACACTAAAATAGCTTATTTTCTCCATCCTAAAAATATTTTGAATACCCTGACTTAATAATCACAAGAATTTAGGTTCAATAAAAATAAGAATAATGAATATAATGTTACATCCACAACATTTTCATAATAAATCTTATGTAACAAGTTGTTACTGATTTTAATTTTGGTCCAACACTAACATCTCTTTTTTACCCACTAAAAACTTATCATATAAGATTTGTTGTGAAATATGGATGTGAAATTACTCAAAAAAATAATTATGGCCTCCCAATCATAATGCTTAACCCCTAAAAAAGAGCTTAATTAATAACAATTATTAAACCAAACAAAAATAAGACTAGATCAAACAAGTGAACATATCATTCAAAAAAAAAAAGCATATTAAAAAACAAAATAAAAGTAAAAAAAATCCAAAATCATTCAAATTTGTAACTTGTTCAACCCATTACAAAAAAACTAATACATAATTTCATTATTCCAAAAAAAAGTTACCAAGAAAAATATTGCGGTTGTGAGTTCTCATTGGCGGTGTCGATACTATTCTTTCTTTGGCTTTACAATCACAACAATTTTGCTCACGTCAACAACTTAGCTCATAGTCTATTTTCACCAATTTACTAGACTTAAAAAATAAAAAATAAACAAAGATACAGTTGTACTAAAAATAAAACTTAAAAAGTTTTATATAAGTTAAATAAACTAAATAAATTCTGATAAATGAGCCCTAATTGATCTTTAAATTAACTCATACAATCCATTGAGATGGGATGGCCAAAGAGGAGAGGGGAGTTGAAGGGTAGTGGTTGTGCGAGCATTACTATTTAACAAAGTGGCCCATGGAGGATAACACCATCACCATCTTAGGGAGGTGGCATAGTGTGGAGGAGGACGATAGGTCTAGGGTTCAATCAATCAATCAATCAATCAATCAATCTCTCTCTCTCTCTCTCTCTCTCTCTCTCAAATTGTGGACTTGGAGATTCATATTTGATTTGGTTAATTCAGAGGAGAGGCGAGGTGAAGGGTAGTGGTTGTGCGAGCATGACTATCTAACAAAGTGGCCCACAAAGGATAACACCATCACCATCATAGAAAGGTGGCATAGTGTGGAGGAGGACGATAGGTCTAGGGTTCAATCTCTCTCTCTCTCTCTCCAATTTGTGGACTTGGAGATTCATATTTGATTTGGTTAATTCAGGTTACCCATTAGTTCCATGAAGTTTCTTATGAGTAAATTCAATTTTGCAATTTTTTTAATTAAAAGATATACCACGTCATTAAAAAAAAAAAAATTAGGTCATTATTTCGTTAACGAAGTCAACAATACCACTAAAAGAAGTTACTAGAAGGATTTATATTGCTCATTACGAAAATATAAAAAACCAATTGTGCTCACAATGTAAATTTGAGAGACCAACTCTAAAATACAATTTCTATTAGCTCCAAGCCGTGAATTTTACTTTCGCTAATTCAAGAATGGAAATTTTATTATTGTGGCGGTCAAAAAATAATTAAGTGAAAATTATTGGCAATATTTTATTGCCTGTATAATTCTCATTACGAACTAGAACTAGACTATTCCTAAGTACAAACCAACACAACTTTTTTTTAGAGTTATTTAATAGGGCAACTAAAAAGGTACCCAAATTAGATTAAAAAAAATTTAAACATTTGTTGGGTTTTTTTTTTAATGCTTTTGGGAATAAAGTAAGGGTATAATAGAAATATAGTAAATTAATGGTTTTTAATTTTACAAACTTGACATTATTTTGAGACATCTGTAAATGGAATAGACAAGTATAGGACCAATAATTTGAGACAGAAGGAGTAAAATGAAAAACAAAAAAATTAAATTAAATTAAATTAATTTTCCTATGTTAATAAAATGACATAGTTTTAATGATTTTGAGTTGAGGTGACACTTAACAGCCATCTCATCAATGACATGAATAGAAGGGCTCATATCCAAACACTATGTAACAATAGGTAAGTAGATTCGAATTGCAAAACTTTAGGGGGTAAATCAAAATTTCCCCAAACTTTATGGTGTAAATTGCAGTTAAATATTTTCTTCATTTGGAGCGAAGGATGATAGAGGAGAGATTTACTGATCGATTGATTTAATATTTGATGCTCATATATTTGTTCCATATTTCTCTCTCTCTTAAATCTTAAATCATCAAACTTGTGTCCAACTTGATCAAATTATAGTTAATGTTAGTAGTTTTTTAGAGGGCTACAATGAAAGTAGTTTTTCTTAATTCTTAGTTTTGGAATTGCTTTCAATCTTCTTTTCATTTTCCTTTATGAGTAACTGGTTTCTCCTGCGTTCTCTTATGACACGCAAACTTCAGATGATTTTAAATGCTGAACAATTTTACAATATAGCCACTGAACATGTGAAAGTATGACAAGTTTTCATTTAATTTTGCTAGATAATCTCGTTCTGTATATCTTTCCCTTTGTCCCTTTTTGTCAAACCAATTTGATCTTTAATTTATTTTGTTAATTTTACTGTAATTTTTTAATTATGTATTTGTTTCACTCTAAAGTTTTCGTTTGTTTCAAGTGGTTACATACTTACATTCAAGTTTCAACCTTGTTCCCAATATATAAGAACACCTTGGATGCACCTTGGATGCTCTGCACGTTCTCTGGGGTTTCTCATCATAAAATATATATATATATATATATATATATATATATATATATATATATATGAACACCTTACATTCTAGCCAAAGTGAATTTCTAATGAATTTTATTATTTTATCTAATGATTTGCTTTCTCAATTATGCATATCATTGTTGCTTGTTAAAAAAAAAATATATATCATTGTTGATTTAAGTTCAAATCTGACCGAGATGTACATATGTGTTTCTCAAATTGCTTGGTTATTGTTATATTTAATCATTGTGAAGAACTCATTGCATTTTTTTCTGGTCTAGCAAAAAAAAAAAAAAAAGTGGAAACTCATAAAAGAATTGAATCTAAGGCAAGAATGTCAAGCGTTTCAATAGTTTCAATTTAATGTACGTATCAGGTTCCATAGTGCTTGCATTTTATCTTTTTGTTAATTGTGCAGAGTGCAGAAAGAACAGCTGAGCAACCCTGAAGTCCCGTCCAATAACCATCCATGAAATGTTAAAGGTTTTATATCATTCACACCCTTTACATATATGTCTTTGTGTATGTATTTAGGTTTTGGTATTTGTTTTGGAGGGTCTTGTGATGATTGATATCCTGTAGGTTTGTGTTGTGTTGGATCAAACCCCAGCTTCTTGTCTTAACAAAGTGAGCTAGGACGAGATGTTAAACATGGGTGACGACGTCTCCAAACTAGCTACCATGGGTATTCTACTCTTTTCTTTATTCCATTTTCTTTTTTCCACAATCTTCTTTAATCTACTCTCTCAGTATTTGAACTTGTTATACTTCCATGTGATTTTGGTGAAGTGACTTCTGTTGATTTGGACATCCTTAGTCAGTTGTTATTAGTATTGATTTGGTGAAATGGATCTTCTTTGTTTGTTTTGAAAGTATGAATATATAAATTTTGCAGGGAACAAAAAAAAGTAAAAAAAGAGGTTCATAATCATTCATTGTTGCTGTTGAGATGTTTAGATGCTAATTACAATTTTTCTATTTACAAAAAAATTTCATATTGTGTTTCAGAAGATAACAACAATTGTCTTACTCAAAAAAACTAAATAATTTTAGCTGCCTAAATGTAATGATTTCAACTTTGAAGATATATACTGTTTGAACAACTTTTGAGAATTGAGTACTTAAGTACAACTTGAATTTTTAAAGATATTGTTAGGCTTTTAATTTAACAAAATAATAAATTAGCCACAAAAAAAAAAAAAAAAAAAAAAAGAGAGAGAATTTCTCTACCTCACCTGATATGTAGCCATGAAGAAATAACTAACTACACCACCCAGACATTGCTATCAGTATTTTTAATAAATTTTCAATGATCAAATTATTTCTTTTTGCTGAATAGTTGAACTGTGCATATACACTCACTTGCAAATTTTCTGGCAGGCACACAGAATCATGGACAGCCAAGTACACTCACTTGCCTTTTCTAGACTCCATTTGTTTTAGCTCTGTTTTATATGAAAATGGGCTTATGTAGATTACTTTTTATGATGTAAACTGTTTTGTATTGAGAGAAACAGAACCTTAAGAGAACTGTTGGGTTAATTTGGTATTGGAAGATGCATTGTACAAGCTGAGTTCCATACTAAATATTTGATGCATACACAATGGCAAATTGTTGGGTTTAGTGCATTATATTTTAAAAAACTGGATTTGCGTTGGTGTATATGTTTCTCATTTTCTTTCTTCCTAACTGTTAAGAAGTGACTTCTGCAAATTTTGGATTTCTAGATACCATCTATTGATATTCCACAGTATACATGTCAAGTCTTAGGGGTAATACTAGTTTTACTTGAAGATCCAGATGAATCCGTTCAATTAACTGCAGTTTCATGCTTACTCATGGTGAATTCCCTTCTTTGTGTTTGTTTCATAAAATAATGTTGGAGATTACAAGTTTATTTATCTTGTACCTCAAAATGTCCTAATCAAACTAATATCTTATATGTTAAATAACCTAAGCTAACATCAATATAGCACCACAACAATTCACCATTTCCATGTGTAAGAACAGGTTATATACTAGTTAAAAATAATGTTGAAACTTAAAACCAATTGGCTGCAAAGTTTGCATAATAAATAAAAATAAAAGTTGCAAAGTTCCATGTTTGAAAGCAAAATGTTTACAATAAAATAATTAATTAAAAAAAAAAAAAACAAAAAACTAAACTAGAGATATAACCAATGCATAGTAAAAATAAACTAAACTCTTTGTGAAGTTCTTTCCATCTAGAATAAGCTTCTTTGTAAGTCGTCAACCTCTATAATTCTTCTTCTCACCATTTAAACCCTTTATCCAAATCTATGTAATTGGGTTTAATCCAAGTGCATCCGGCTAGTTCTCTTCCGAGAGATATACTCTTACTTGAATAATCACTAAAACAGGAGTGGTACTTCTTAGTTTGGAGAGAGTAGAATATGTTATTGTTGTTTAGAACATTTGGCATGTAAATCTTATTACTCATACCTTCTGCCACAGCCAATTCTGAAAAAGAACCATAGGAACTAACATATAGCATTTTATTTCCAATATTTGTCACTTTATGCCATTTCATCCTTGTCCCAATCGAGGAGAGATTCAATGAGTAAATTTGAATACTTGGCTCAATATCATTAAGCTCAAATACTACAAAAAGCTTCCCATCACTTTCCAACAAATAACTATTGCATGATTTATCTAAGTGTTCTGGAGGAGTAAAATAGGAAAGATATTTCCATCGACATTTGTACTGATTAGGATGAGTCAAGTATTCATGCGGATCAAATACTCCCACTTCAACTGGGAGATCGTCCTCTCGTAGACCCAACCAATAGCAACGGTCTTTATATAGTAGGGGATTCCCATTACCAAGAGGCTGAAAACGCTCTGTAAATTCGCACAAAGTCCAAGCCACTTCACCACGCCTAATGATGCCGAATTTGGATCCATTAGATATGATTGCAAGAACAAAACAGTTAGTAGAAGTTGGGGGAGAAGAAAAACTCATTGATTTAAATTCTTCCTTGCAAGGATAACTTGGGAGTTCTATTTTAATCCTATCAAAGGGATGGAAGAAAAAGGCACTTCCATCCATTTTAGACAAAAGAAGCCAACCGTACTTTGAATATCGGATAAATGCATCTTGTAACTCTGGAATATCCATTTGATAACTGCCATTATCATGCATTGGATGAAAGAATGTGCATTTGTGAATACCCAATTGCATTAAACATGGAGAATGAGAATATGGGGGATCCAATAATGGTCGAAGTGGACTCATAGGACTACTTAATCGCCATGATTTGCAAATGGCACGAAAAGTACTCAAGTCTCTGAGAATGAGGCGTGCTGAAAATTGACAAAGAAGATGAAATGGAAGCTCAGACCATGATCTGTCTAGCAATTCTTCCTTCTTTTTCTCACAAAGAAGATCTAATGAAAACTCAGAACATGATCCACCAAGCTCTACTTCATTTAGACTAAGAAGATGAAATGGAAGCTTAGACCATAATCCATCGAGCTCTTCTTCCTTCTCTTTTTCTTTCTCTTCCTCTTGCTTGAAAGATTGAACAATATTTTCTATCATATATTTGGAAGATATATGGTTGTCCTGTATTGAATTTAATAGGGAGGAAACAAATAAGAAAAATTATTCAAACTCGACCAAACAATGAAATAAAGTAATTCTTTACAACCATGAAATACGAATAGACGACATGAACAATATATATTTAGATTGTAGACTCTAAAAGAGTCTGGGGATCAATTTAGCAATATGATACAATAAAAACAATAATCCTGCTCCCTCCCCTTAAAACTGATGATGATATTTATTAAAAATACATTACAAAAAGAGTTTTAACTAGTACACTGCATGGCGGAATAATTATTGATATAAAAATAAATAAATAAACGATGGTAAATACCAAAAGAATAAATAACTATGGTTTCTGATTTCTTTGAAAAAATAATGTCTAGAAGACAATAAATCAACAACAAAATTTATAAGAAAAGAAAAGGTACCATCTTCGGTTGAGGGTAGTGCGGCGAAGGACACAAAGGGTTGAAGAGCGCGATGGAGCTGTGCGTGTGATCCTTAGTTGAGGAAAAAAAAGAAGAAAAAGGGCCTCTATATATAAACAATAGAATCAGCTTAACTTTGGAGGGGTTTTTTATATTACAACCTTGAGTCGGTTAGGTCCAAATTCCAATACGATTTCAATTAGTAATAGTAAACCCAGTTACAATTGATCTAGGATTAGGATATCCCAATCCTAATAAATCTAGGATTAGGAAATCCCAGAGTCCAAGTAAACATCGTGTATATATAGACTCGTTAACCTAACAACATGAGCTCACGAACAAAAAGAAAAACTTACAAGCGAAAACAAGGGCGCTCCTCAAGTCGAATTAGACTTTCATCTATTAGAATATTCGCTCAACCACTGTGTCCTCCACAGAGAATCTCAGAAGGTACGTATAATTTTAAATTTTGTTCTATTATTTTCCAAAGAATACAGTTCAATCATCATTGTTTTACTTATAAATCCCAAAAATTTATTCCTTAAATAAAATAAGAATAATAATCATCTACTGTAAATTTTGTTTTTGTTCTTTTCGATCATAATTTTGACTATCGATTTGTTGTTTGCTTTGTTGTGCTTGTTTACGTGCTTTCTCCTAGATTTTTAATTTTATAACACTTATTTAGATTCTAATAATCAAGGGATTAATTTGTTGGTACGTAATTGATTTTGTTTTAGAGCCAAAAATCATTAGGCAACATGTACAGCGTTAAGGGACGTACTAGACAGTGGTTATAAATATTATTAATTGACATAGTATTTTGCTTTTAGGAAACAATGATTCTAGCACTCGGACTCTCTTCCTTTTTATTTTTATTTATTTTTTTATGAATTCTGTTTTATATGATATCAATGTATTGTATTTCTGTTTTTTAAATTTTTCAATGAATTTGTACTTAAATTGTCAATGTTTGAGGAATATTGATTGCCTGAAATATTATTCCTTTTGAAGGCAATAGGACAACTTTTCTTGATTGAAAGTATTTTAAATCGGCGATGCAACATATAATAAGACTCAAAAATTTAATTATTTGGGTTTCCTGAAATATTGTTCATTAGGTTTCTTGGAAGCCAAACTCTAGATTAGGGGTTTTTTTTTGACACTAGATTAGGTATAAAAGATTACCATATTACCATGTTAAAAATCATTATGAGAATATATATATTTGTTATTCTTTGAAGGACAAAATTTAGGTGCTTAATTTAAAAATACACTTCCATCTCATGAGAAAAAAATCTACATGACAAAATCTTAAGAGGAGAATTTAAGGAATAACACCTAAATATTGTACTTAAGTCTTGCCATTCTTTAAAAAGTTGGGATAAAAAAATTTAAAGTACTCCACAAGTTTAGTATGCATGACTTATCATTTCAAGAAAAAAAGTTTGCAAGAATATTAATCGATATTTGCGAGAATATACTGTATAATTTTTTTTTAATGAAAGAATATACTGTATAATTACTAGTTAACAATTTAACCAATTTATTATAACATAAGTGTTAATGTTTGGACCCGTACTATTATATTTGGAAAAGATCTCGAGTTTGAGTTAGGAAACTCAAACTTTTATTTTATTTTGATAATAATTCAACCTTTTATTTTGAGTTAGAAATTAGAATAAGACGTGGAGCAAGAATATTTAAATAAGACTGTCATACCAAATTTCCTTCTTTTTATTGGACTCTAGTTTTTCATATTTTAATATTAAAATTTGCTTTTTTTTTTTTCCACTTATACACAGGCTTGGAAATGGAAGCTACAAAGCATCCTCATATTATTCCTCAATCATATCCTTGGCTTGTAATTGCTGATGGGAAAAATCTAGAAAGGCAAACTTTGGTTAACATATCAAACAATCATTTTGACTCAGGGACAATTCCTGAGATGCATAATAAATCAATATGCACTAGCTCAAAAGAATGGTTGTTGTTGAAAGATATTGACTCAATGGATCTTTGCCTCTTGAGTCTTACCTCTAAAGAGGTGGTGAAGCTCCCACGATTGCAACTCACACAATTCGAATTTATTTACGATTTGTATATTTGTATTCTATCCTCACCACCAAGTGAATCCAAGCATGACTGTTATGTAATGTTCATTGATCGTTCCAAAAGCAAATTCTATTTTTGTCAACCTGGAGATAAGGAATTTAGTGAACAAGTGTTTGAATTTGATTTGGACGATAGGTTGATGAGCATAACTGCAGCAACAATGTTTAAAGAGAAGGTTTACTTTTTGGCATGGTTTTCAGGACAACCTCCTATTTATGAATTGTTTACAGCTGAATTTGTGGGTTCAAATCTTCATTTCACAAAGTTTACAAGGGAGAGCTTTCCTCAACCATCACATCCTGAAATCGACGCAACCAATGAATATCTTGTTGAATGTGGTGGTAAGCTCTTATATATTTATAAGATGAGGGGTGGATGGAATGCAACAAAGATTCTTGGATTTCTTATTTTTCAAATGGATTTTTCTAGTCGAGTGTGGGTGCAAGTGAACAACATAGGAGGGTGGACTATTTTTCTTTCTCGGTATCATGGTATGGAGCATAAGGCCATATCTTGTTTTGTCGCAGAAAGGGGAATCAGACAGAACGCAATCTATTTTACAAAGTCTTTTGATAGGTTGATTTATGTTTTTGATCTAGAAGATCATAGTATTTCAAAGTCATTGTCTTGTCCCATTGTAAGCAAATATAAGTCACGACTTGATTGGGTTATGGTTCCTAATGCAAAGCCATAGGATCAATGTTATATTTTGGTTATTTCATTATTATTTAATTTTTTTTACTTTTCTTTTTTGTTTCTTTAAGTCATTGAAGTTGCAAGAATATTGATTAAATAATTATCAAAATCATTTAGTCTTACAAAATAATATTATGCAAGAAAAAAAATGTAATGATTTGATAAATTTATGTGCCAAGTTATTTTCTTTTCCAATATAAATGGCAATAGTACAAAATTAGTTAAGAGGACTTATGGATAAGACATACGAATAGCTGAGTTAGTTTCTGTTTAGAATCTTTTTGTACATCTGATTTTTTAGTAATTAGATGAATTACATTGTTGACTTGTGTTATTGGATATGAAAAATTTCCCTTAAAAAGTACATACATGTGTTTGCTGACTATCACGGTTTGTTTATGCTGCTAATATAGCTATTGGCTAGCCTCTTGACATTCTGAAGGCTTGTGTGTACATTAGGAGAAGATAATCAGCAAGTGATAATGCAAAAAAGTCTAAAATTACAAATTTTTTCACAACTTCTTGCCACAATTATGATGTGACAAGGTGTGATTGGTATATAAAAAATAATGGGTCCATGTGTAAGTGATGATTAACCACTTATAGTCTGTCACGTAAGAGGTGTAGCAAAAAAGTTGTGGAATAATTTGTGGTACTAGAACTACTCGTGGTACTGCAGCTGCCTAAGATCAACCATCCGAATTTGTTGGGAACCATTTTGAATATTTTTAAGAGGCCACCACTTACCCAAATTATCCAAACAAAAAGAATGTATGACTAGTTTTTGAATGGTAGTTAGGCTTGAGATGTGAGGCCACTAGATAAGAAATATTTGGTGTTTTGTTTTGTGTTTTTTTTTTCCTTGGCATTTATCCATACATGATTTCCCATTACCCAAAAGATCAAATGATGAAATTTATACTTGCAAACACCGTTTAATTATGGAATATACCCCATCAGATTCAATGTTCCTATTCCAAGATAAAGAATATGAGAAGCTATGGTTGTCGAACTTTCCATTAATTCTATTATCTTTGCCAATGAACATCCCTTTTGCTTATTTGGAGCTCATGAACTAAAACATATTTCAAGCTGGCTGGTCCGATTCAGGAATCATGATAACTCCCAAGGCTTTTATTTTCCCCCTTTTGTTTAGTATTTAGACACTCGTTAGCTTGAATTCAAGCTTGACTCACATTACCAATCAATTATAGAATAAATGACAGACAACCAATGTGTAAAATCCATTTATAATTCAGAACCCAACTATGTTACCTTTCATATTAGGTGAAAGCTATGTTATTCTATTTACATTAAGTTCTTGGTCTTAAGTTCTTAAAAGCTTTATTTGAATTGTCTATATAAAATGTTTTTATAAAATGTACTATATAATTTTATAAAGATAATTTTTCTACCATTGAGCTAGCATATCAGTCTTGGAATATATGTAGTTTGATTTATGCTTTATTTGTTTTGATGGAAAACCTTGTATAAATATAGTTTTCCGTGTTTTTTCAGTATTTGGTAGTATTAAAAAAAAAAAAAAAAGTCAAAGGAAAACTATTTTTGTTCAACAAAAAAATGTGGCTTATTTTCAAAGATTGTTTCCATTATTATTTTTTTTTTGAAAAAAAAAATTCTATCTCACATTAATCTAAATAAAACAAGTTAGCAGATTGTTTTTCAACTTAGTTAAGATTGTTACTAAATATAGAATAATGATATAGTTTTATAGAAACATATTTTGAAAAATGACTCATTTTTTAGAAAACATTATGGCCCAAAAAAAAACAGAGCATCAAATCAAATCCACATATGTAAGAGGTTTGTGATGTTGCCTTCCTTTAGCTAGCACTAGTTCTGCATGTGTGAGAGTTATGAATTTACATTTTACACGAAGTCATAATTTGTGTATATAGTTTTAAGGATTAGTCTTATCAATATTTTTTTTAAAAGTTCTTGGCATTCAAATGATTTCACAAAATTATAGTAATCTAGGAGATTCTTTAATTTGAAAACTTGATCTTAATGATGCATTTTGCTAACTATCTGGTTCATCACACATAGGGATGGCAATGAGGCAGGGTGGGGTCGAAGGATGGGGTCTTCGTCCCCACTTTGTATGATTTTGTCTTGCCCCATCCTTGTCCTGCCCCGTCTCGCATGACGGGGAAAACTTTCTCACCCCATCTCTATCGTCCCTTGGGGCCCTCCGAAGCCTTGTCCTGCCCTGTAAAACTCTACTTTTTGTTAATTTGCCCTACAATTAGTACAGTTTTTTTAATGAAACCTATTTCATTAATAAAAATATACTTAAAATTACAACTAAATTTATCCCATCAAATCAAATCAATTTTTAGAAAAAATTGAATAATATATCTAAGTGTTTAACAAGAGAATCATTAAAAAAAAAAAATCTCAGACATATAACAAAATAAAGGTAGAGAACCACATTAGGTAAAATAAAATAAGTTAATATTGATATGTTTGTTTAAATAGTAGGATTTTAGGGTATGGAAAATTTACAATTAAAACTCTTAGCAACGCGGGCTAGGGCGGGGACGGGAAGGGGAGGGGCGGGTCTAAAAAATCTAAATCCATCCCCGCCCCGCCCCGTGGTGCGGGGCTAAAATTTTGCCTCATCCCTGTCCCACCGCCTTTGCGAGGCAAGGAAAACCCGCATGGGGCGAAGTAGGGAGGGGCGGGTTAAGCGCGGTGGGGAAAAATTGCCATCCCTAATCACACAGGATATCAACTAGTTTATAGTATACTAATATACACAATCAAATATTAGACAAGAATACAAGTGTTTGAATTTCTAACCGTGAAAGATATATTATTGAGATAGAAATTTTCATGCATTGCCTAAATTTTGGGGCTTAATTAATACTCCTCCAATATAATTAATAGTCCAATTTTTTTCTTTTACTGTTCTTTGACTAATATTTGAGATTTTTTTAATTTTTTTTTTTAATATTACTCCACCAAGATAATTAATAGTCCAATTTTTTCTTCTTCTAATTTTTTCAAAATTCCTACCTTTTATTCTTATGCAAGTATTAGTTGTTCATTGCATGATTGATTGGTTATGTTTGGTGCATGAACAATTTGTTATGATTATTAGTTAATGAAATAAAACTGTTATGTTATTCATTGACTAGGCTCAAAACTCGATTGTCTTAATCCGTTTCTAAACCGCTTAAAATGACTTATTTTTTTATCTGAATCAATTAACTCAACTTGACCCGTTGGCCACATCTACTACTGATGAAATATTCCCCTTCAATCAATCCAAAATTACATTATAATTGCCTTCTCTCCTTGAATTGATAATTTGAGCCAATCGTAGTTTCTTCAACAGACAGGATAAAAAAAAGGATATGGATGACAACATTTGTTTTTTTTTTTTTTTTTTGTGTGTGTGTGGAGTTACACTAGGCGATTGCAAAAAGTTGACTTCCTCCCCTTGCTATGCTAGTTTTAGCCATATGAAATGCAATGGCAACAACCTTAAGGTTGCCCATGCTCGTGCCAGAAAGGTAATTAAAGTCCTTCAAGGAAGATCAAGTTTGGTTAGAAGATGTTCATGAATATATAATTTCTATTCTAACCCATGATTTTCTTTAGTTTCTTGATCAATAGAATTCCTTGACTTAGTTCTCAAATAAATAAATGCTCCCAATTGACCCCAAGTAAAACCCTACAAAGAAGTAAGCTCATTCGGCAGGGCACTCTTGAATCATTAAATTTAAGGCCATCTCAATTAGTTGTCTTTCAAACATCATAACCCGAATATGGAACAAGCAAATTCAAGCACAAAGCTTAAGGATTCAAAAGCATTGGGGGATGAATTCGATAGATAGTATAATGAGAAGTTAACAACTCACATGACAGATACCCATGGGTGAAGACTAACTTTGAAGAAAAGCATCAGCTAGTGTTTTTCTGACCCTTAAATATAATAAAAATCATGGTTTTCATTCTCGGACTGTTCTTTAAGGTTTTTAAGATTCAATAGAGGTTTGACCGAGGTCGAACAATGATAATGTCATAATTAATTTAGTTATTAATTAAAATAAAATAAAGGTATTAAATTTATAAATTTTAGCAAAATTAACTAAAATATCTAAAAAATTGAAACAAACTTTCAAATAAATTTTCATGATATTATAAGGTTAATAAAAAATAGTATAGCATAAATTAGCATGAATAAATATTGTATAATAATCCCTCAAGTAGAAATTATTTTGATTAAATAAAAATCACTTTTAAAATAAATTTATAAATGGTAAATTCCTATGCAAATGTATTATTCTTAAATCAAAAGATAATTTAGCAATGAAAACAAATCTAGTAATATTTAATACATTGAGATAGAGGTGATATGGAAGTCTAGAAACTATAAATCATGTAAATCTAATATAAATCATGTAAATCAATTTTGGCTGGATTTTCTTTTACATTTTTGAAGCTAAAGTCAACCACAACAACCTAACTTGCAAAAATTGGAATATATATATATATATATATATATATATATATATATATATGAGTTGGATTACATCAATCAATATTGTAAGGACCTGATTTAGACTTTTAGCCCAACGTGTATATGGACTTAAGTCCAAAACAGTCTAAAACAATAAATTTGTAGAGAATGGGTTGGAAAACTGGGTTCTCGTGAATCAGATAACAGAAAAACAGGTTTTGATGCTAAAAAGAGAAAGATAACAGAAGTTTGTTAAGGAATAACGCTTTCGGATTGGTCCGAGGACATTGATTTCTTAAATATTTACTCTTAAAGTTTTATTATAGATTTGTTTATAGTTTTTTCCTCCCCCTTTTCCATGGAGGGTCTTTCACGTTATATAGCCCTCCCCGGACCATCTTGATCTTACACTTGTTGATCATCTGAACCCTTATTTAAGTACCTGTCCCATCAAACACCCTCTTTGGCTTTTTGTGAGTTGCGTTCGCCAAAGCGGCACTGTTTAGAGGTTTTCTCCACATAAATGCAGCCAGAAAAGTAGCTGTAATGCATTTAATGCGGTGGTAACAGTTTTTCCTTAGATATTTTTGAGTTTCCTTCCTTCTTGCACGTTCATGAGACACGTTCCTATCACTGGAGCTTTTTGGTAATCCTTAGTTGCTGGAATGCATGCTTGAGCTGCATTCATCATATCCGAGGAGGAGTTCCTCCTCGGATTACCTTTCGTTCGTTCCTCACTTATAAGACTTTCATTGGAGACTTCTGATAACTATTTGCTTCTCCTCGGACAATTCAGCGTTCCCAGACAAAAGCCCAAGGCCCAACATGTCATTCTGGGCCTTCATCCCCACAAATATTTTTTAATTGGAAGTAAATTTTGACAAATAGACCATTGGATTACATTATCTTCGTATATTCTCCATACTTGCAAAATTTCAAGGTGAATCAAAGATTAATAGTCATGTCATTTATCAATTGTGTAAATTCAAGTTTTTGTAGTTTAAAGAGAAAATGTAATCCAACGGTGGAATTTTCAAAATATAAATTCATTAACTAGTTATTGGGCGGTGTAACATTGCTTAGAGTTACACCAAGTGTAACTTAAACCCAACCGTTGAATAACATGTTCTATACATTCTTAACATGAATACCAATTTTTATGGCAATCAGAAGTAATTTACCATT
This sequence comes from Quercus tomentella, assembly GCA_028535165.1. NCBI lineage: Eukaryota > Viridiplantae > Streptophyta > Magnoliopsida > Fagales > Fagaceae > Quercus > Quercus tomentella. The sequence continues at coordinate 5,830,148 of JAPQVY010000012.1, forward strand.
CGACCTATAAACTCATATTTTATGCATTATTTTAAACTACAAAAATTAAATTTAAAAAATTAATTAATGACATGACTATTAATCTTTGATCACCATGAAAATTTGCAAGCATGAAGAATATACGAAATTAATGTAATCTAATAGTGGATTTGTCAAGATTCGTATTCAATTAAAAAATATTGAGTGGTGTAACATTGCTTAGAGTTATACTAGATATAACTTGGACCCAATATATATATATATATATATATATATATATATATATATATATATATTTATTTATTTAAACACACACACACACACACACTAAAATAGCCTATTTTCACCATCCTAAAAATATTTTGAATACCTTGACTTAATAATTGCAAGAATTTGGGTTCAATAAAAATAAGAATAATTAACATAATGTTATATCTACAATATTTTCATAACAAATTTTATGTGGCAAGTTGCTGTTAATTTTAATTTGGGCCCAACACTAACATCTCTTTTATACCCACTAGAAACTTATCATATAAGATTTGTTGTGAACATATGAATGTAAAATTACTCAAAAAATAATTATGGCCTCCAAATCATAATGCTTAACCCACCCTCAAAAAAAAAAAAAAAATCATAATGCTTAACCCCTAAAAAAGAGCTTAATTAATAACAATTATTAAGCCAAACAAAAATAAGACTAGATCAAACAAGTGAACAAATTATTCAACAAAAAACACATTAAAAAAAATAAAAGTAAAAAATACAAAATCATTCAAAATTGTAACCTGTTCAACCCATTACGAAAAACCAATACATAATTTCATTATTCCAAAAAAAAAAAAAGGTACCAAGAAAAATATTTTGATTGTGAGTTCTCATTTACGGTGCTGACATCTATTCTTTCTTTGGCTTTACAATCACGATAATTTTCCTCTCCTTAGCAACTCAACTTATAGTTTATTTTCACCAGTTTACCAGACTTAAAAAAAAAAAAAAAGAAAAAAAAAAAAAGAAACAGTTGTACTATACATAAAACTTAAAAAGTTATATATAAGTTAAATAAACTAACTAAATTCTAATAAATGAGCCCTAATTGATCTTTAAATTAACTCATACAATCCATTGAGATGGGATGACCGGAGAGGAGCGGGGAGGTCAAGGGTAGTGGGTGTACAAGCATGACTATTTAACAAAGTTGCCCATGGAGGATAACGCCATCACCATCATAGGGAGGTGGCATAGTGTGGAGGAAGACGATAAGTCTAGGGTTCAATCTCTCTCTCTCTCTCTCTCTCTCTCTCTCTCTCTCTCTCTCTCTCTCTCTCTCTCTCTCTCTCTCTCCAAATTGTGGACTTGGAGATTCATATTTGATTTGGTTAATTTAGGTTACCCATTTGATTCGTGAAGTTTCTTATGAGTAAATTCAATTTTGCAATTTTTTAATTAAAAGATACACTATGCCATTAAAAAAACAAAAGTTAAGTCATTATTCCGTTAGTCAAGTAAGTAATACCACTAAAAGAAGTTGAACTCCTTATGAAAACATAAGAAACCAATTGTGCTCAGAAGGTAAACTTGTGAGACCAATTCAAAAATACAATTTCTATTAACTCCAAGCCGTGAATTTTACTTTTGCTAATTCAAGAGTGGAAATTTTATTATTGTGGCGGCCAAAAAAGAATTAAGTGAAAATTATTGGCAATATTTTTATTGCCTACATAATTCATAATTCTCATTACGAACTAAATTGAAGGTTTTTAATTTTACAAAACTTGACATTATTTTGAGACATCTGTAAATGGAATAGACGAGTAGAGGACCAATAATTTGAGACAGAAGGAGTAAAAGGAAAGACAAAAAGAAAAGAAAAATTAAACTAAAAAATTTCTTATGTGAACAAAATGACATAATTTTAATGATTCTGAGTTGAGATGACACTTAATAGCCATCTCATCAATGACATGAATAGAAAGGCTTAAATTCAAATGCTATGTAACAAAGGTGCGTAGATTTGAATTGTGTAACTGTAGGGGGTAAATCAAAATTTCCCCAAACTTTAGGATGTAAATTATAGTTCGATCTATTCTTCATTTGGATATTGCTACGGTACTGCACCTTAATTAGCCTAATTAATCCTGCTTGATAGATTTTTTTAAAAATAAAATAGTATAAAATTCAATAGCCTGGGAGCTAAGTTGTTGGAGGTGGATGGGGCTATTTTTCAACTTTTTTTTAGTGCTCATTTACCATGTGACATTAGTACTGATACATCGAACATAATAATAATTGTATCAAATATATAAATTCGTTTCAATCAATTCTATTAAGTACAACATAGAATTTAATAAAAAAATCAAATCAAGAGAATATTTATTTATTCTCTCATAATATTAGAATTTTAAATGATTTTATTATAAATTATTTAAATATATGACATTAAAATCCGATCATTCAAATTATAGACATATTCATAGAACAAAGACAAAAAAAAAAAAAAAAAAAATTATGGAATCTAATATAAATATGAAATATATAAATGTTTAATATAAATAGTTTATTTATATTAATACAGTAGATATTGTGCAAAATCCACAATGTAAATGTATTCATGATCTAAAGTAGACCCATTTAAATCCATAAAGCCCAAGCAGAAAATTAATATGGAATCCAAACCCAACTCACAAATGACCCAACCTGAAAACCCATTTCAATCCAATTTAAACCCAAAATACTCAAACCCATTTAAAAATCAAAACTCATTTTGATCCACAAGGCCTAATTGGAAATCCACTTAAACTACAAGTCGTTTTGTCTCACTATGTAGGTTTTATTACATTATAAAGGCATAAACAAAAGGCATAAACAAAAGGCGTAAAGACTAGACGTTCATCAAAAGTGTTTTCCCCAAATCCAAAGATCAGATATATAGCAAAAGGTTTTTCTCTAAATACCCAAACCCTTTTCTTCAAGTAGGCATGGGAAAGTCAAAGATCACTTATGAGAAAGTATACAAGAAGAGGCTGGCATCAGAAAAAAAAAAATTAATAGCTTGTTTGGATAGAGGGGGAGTAGAGGGGAGTAAAGTAGAGGGAGAGAGAATAATGCTATGTTTGGAAGTTTAGAGGGAGAGGAGAATAGAGGCAACTAGAGGAGAAGAGAGTTGAGGAGAATTGTTATCTTCCACCTTATTTGGATATTTTTAAAATTAATTAAGGGGGAGGGGAATAATTAGTTTTTTTTCATAATTGTAATTTTGTTAATATGGTAAGGGTAAATTGGGTAATTCATTTACTCAAGTATTTCTATACTTCACTCTCCCCCCTAAATCTCTCCAATTTGGGGAATTAAAAATGAGGGAATAGAAGTAATTAGAATCCCTCTAAACCCCTCCAAATCCTTCCCTCTCCTCTATTAAAAAATATCCAAACAAGATAATTTAACTTAGTCTCCCTCCTTTTACTCTACTTCGCTCTACTCCCCCTCCATCCAAACAGGCTATAAGTTAAATTACCTTATTTGAATTTTTTGTGATAAGTGCTATAGATTTTCATATACTTTTTTTTTTTTTTGGTGAAAAAAAACTTCCTATACTTACTTTCAAACTTCCTATACTTACTATAAACGCTATACTTCTAAATTTAGAAGTATAGGAAGATATTTGAAATGCTATACTTCTAAATTTCAACCAAAATTTTTTTATTAATAAATGTCATTTCAAATATCTTCTAAATTTCATACTCATTTTGGGCCGGGGGGCCTGGGCCCATTTACTGGGTCCACACGTCTTTTTTGCGTTACAACTTTATCACAACTCTGACATTTCAAAACATGCTATTTCCAGCCATAAACTACTTACTATTTACTCTCGAACTTCCTATAAACTACTTACTCTAGAAATATTGCATTGAGAGTAAGTATAGGAAGTTTGAAAGTAAGTATAGGAAGTTTATTTTTACCAAAAAAAAAAAAAAAAAGTATAGGAAGTGTTTTGAAGGTAACATTGTCAAACTTCAATGTTACCTTCAAAAGACTTACTCTACAATTTTTTTTTTTTTTTTTTTTTTCCTGGTAAAAAAAAAAAATTCCTATACTTACTTTCAAACTTCCTACACTTACTCTCAACGCGCTATTGGGTCCTCTCCTAGGTATGTCCCTGCCACAAACCCACCCAAACCCGCCTATTTGACACCCCTCCCTCTCCCCAAACACACAGAACACAAAAATCTGAATCTCTTTAACTATGCATCATTTCATTTCACATCATAATTATAAATGATAAATAATCTTTAAAATATATATATATATATATATATATATTTTTATATAAATGATAAATAATGTCATTTCAGCCGAATTTTTATTTATTAATAAATGTCATTTCAAGTACCTTCTAAATTTCATACCGATTTTTTCCTTTTTCTTACCTCCTCCTTCGCATAGTTGGCTTGGTGGGTAGTCCACTAGGAGTCTAGGGCATTCCTTCAATGTGTCAATTTTCTTTTAATTTATAATCATTTCTCCTCAACTTTTAATTTTTATCAATTTCTTGTCATATTGCACTACGTGAGAGTCAAAGGAGAGCTGCGACAGAGAATTAATATTGCAATGGTAAGAGTGGCTTGGTGTGGTTTAGTTTGTTGATGGAAAATATATATAATTTAGGTTTTAATTTTGTTGAAGAACAATCTGTAATGGAGTTGGGTTTATTTTAATTTTCTTGATTAACAATATCTGTAATGAGGTTAGGTTTTATTTTTTTCCCTAGTATTCTTTTCTCTTACAAGCTGCAGTAACTATTTCAAAACCTAGTTTTATAGACAAGCTGTTATTTACTAGGAAGAGAGTGGGAGAAATTTGATTATTATATTCCCTTACTGCCTTACATTAGATATATTAGATATAAACTTTATATGTATAATGATCATATTTAGAATTTAGGTCACCTATCGCCTTTGACCACACCAGTTGAGAATGATGTTATGGCTTTTTTTGGGAATTTCCATAGGAGTTGTGTATTTAAAAATTCCTTAATGACCTATTCTCGACAATAATTCCCATAAAGAATAATGCCATCACTATAAGGAATTTCCATCCTATGATCTCTCTGGGTAGTATCTATAGATTATTGTCAAAGATGTTAGCCAATAAAATTAGGGTGGTACTATATATCAATGACTCATAATGCTTTTGTGGGGGAACATCAGATTTTGGATTGGGTTCTTATTGCAAATGAATGTCTTTGAAGAGTCATATACCCAGAGTGATTTGCAAGTTGGGTATTGAGAAAGGTGTATGATCATGTTAATTGATAGGATGGAGGTGGAACAATTGGATGAGAGCTTGTAATTCTATTGTTCAATTTCAGTTTTTGTCAATGGCTCTCTGGCTAGAATTTTTAATCATTTCTCCATGTTTCAGTTGGATTGGGTTCTTATTGCATATGAATGCCTTTGAAGAGTCATATATCGGGAGTGATTTGCAAGTTAGGTATTGGGAAAGTGTTTGATCATGTTATTTGATAGGATGGAGGTGGAATAAGTGGATGAGAGCTTCTAATTCTACTGTTCAATTTATGATTTAGTCAATAGCCCTCTGGCCAGAATTTTTAATCCTTTCTCTAGGTTTTAGGCAAGGGACTCTCTTTCACCATTACTATTCATTCTTATTATGGAAGGGTTGAGTAAGATGCTACAGTTAATTTTATCTATGGCTTTCATTTAGGGTCATGTGGGGTCCAATGTGATTTAAGGTTGCGCAACAACTATATTTATGATTTTTTAATCATTTCTTTAGGTTTCAGGCAAGGGACCCTCTTTCACTCTCTAAGAGGGTCCACATTAGTGGAGCTAAAAATTTAGCTATTTAGCACCCACAAAAGTCATTTTATCTATTTTACCTCTTCACTTTACAATACACCCAACATTAATGGATCTATATTTTTAGCTATTTGATCAAAATAATATAGAAAACTCATTAAAATAAAATAAAATAAAATATATCCACCACAACAACCTTTCATCCACCCACAATCACCTCCACGACCACTCTAGCAGCAACAACCTCCACAACCACCATCACCAACATAGACACAACCAAATCTACAAACAAAATAAAAAACCAAACCACCATCATAGTCACCAATCCACCACCACCCAAATTCCAATCTGAGCAAAGAGAAAAGAGATGGATTCAAGGGCAGTAGCAAGGGCGTGACTTGATCTATGAGATGAGAGAGAGAGAGGAGCTTTGGTCTGAGAGAGGCAAGTAACATGAGAGAGAGAGAGAGAGATGAGCTGAAACGGGAAGAGAAAAGAAAAAAGAAAGGGAAAAATAGAAAAAAAGAAAAGAAATACTATTTTAATGGGAAGTTTAATAATTTTTTGTTTTTTTTTTGTTTTAGCTTCTTGCTATAGTGCATAACTATAGATAGCTATGCACTGTAGATGAGGAGCTAAATTTTTTAAATTTAACTCCACTATTGTAGTCCACTTTTTAGAATTGGTGGTGCTAAAAATAGCTATATAGCTATTTAGCACCACTATTGCTAGTGCTTACACCTATGTTGACCTCAAAATTTATAATCTTGGCCCCGGTCCCTGAAAAACTTACATATAGAACCATGCAATCCCAAAAAATTTAATTTATCCCTAACACCAATGAGTCATGTCTCACTTCTCATATAGACAATTTTAGTTAATCCATAAAATTTTGAATTTTTTTTAATTTCATTCTTCAACTTCTTGACTAATGTGATCCTCCAATTTACCCTTCACTTTTTGTGTGTCTCATTTCATCTTCATCATTACTCTCTCTCTCTCTCTCAAGCTGGTTCTTTACCCAACTTCTATGCAAGCTCATCACACACCTCAGACCAAGAACATTGGGTTGCTCATTTCATCTAACCAAGCCATGTTATTGTCTCTAGTCCAATATTTCAAGATGTATAAAAAGCCTGCATCTTAAACATACCTGACCCTTGCTATCCCTCCCAAATCAAATACAAACCCTCTTTGAAACAAAATACCTACGTTCTCTACCCTCACTACAAGAAAAAAGACATAATACAACAAATATTATTGCAAAAAAAAATAAAATAATGGAAGTAATATATATACTATTGCATCTCTAGGTTACTTTTTGTTGTAATAGTAACTTAAATTTATTACATCAATATGAGATTGTAGCAATAATTATTATGTTACATCGAAATGTGTTGTTGTAATAGGTAACTCTTTTTATACATTGAGATATGTTGTTGTAATAGGTAATCTTTTATTTCACATCGAACTATTGTTAGTATAGTTCTTAGATATGGTTTTTGAATTGCAAAACAGGTTAATGAAAAAATTATTATTCAAGAAAATGATTTATTTATTTTTAAATTTTTTTGATAAAAAAACCAACTTATTGCAATGAGAGTTTTTCAATCTATTGCCACAGAGTTTATTACAACGGCTTGCATCGACTTTTTTGTCATTGCAATAACACCTATTGCAACGAGATTTTCAAACTAAATCATTGCAATATGTGGTACTTATTGTAATGAAAATCTAGTGTTGCATAAGCCTATTGCCTTGAAGTTTATTACAATGGCTTGCATCGACTTTTTTATCGTTGCAATAACACTTATTACAATGACATTAGTTGTTATTGCAATGACTTATTTTGTTGTATTAAGTCTTTTTTCTTGTAGTGCCTAAACAATTCTCCTCCCGCCTACTAAATATCTCTTCTATCTCTTTTTGTGTTTAATTTCATCTTCATCATTACTCTCTTCTCTCTCAAGCTAGTTCTCTACCCAACTTCTATCTATGCAAGCTCATCACCCACTTCAGACCCAGATCATTGGGCAGCTCATTTCATCTAACCAAGCTAGGTTATTGTCTCTATTCAAATATTTCAAGATGTGTAAAAAGTCTACACCTCAAAAATACCTGCCCCTTGCTATCCCTCCTAGATCAAATACAACCCCCCCCCCCCCCCTCCCCCTCTTTGAAACAAAATACCCACGTTCTCTATCCTAAACAACTCTCCTCCTGCCTACTATATATCTCATCTATCACTGCAGAAGATTTTCAAGATTACTACTCCAATATACACTTGAAAATGCTATACAAGTTTTACTACATAAAGTTTATAAATTGACATGGAAATTAATGTGATTGGTTGGCTTCAATTACATCATAAATGAATATTTATTAGTTTGTCACTTTATAACTGGTAACACGTTAGTTTGTAAGCTAAATAGAATAAAACTTATAGTACCTGTAGCACTACTCATTTACACATCCACCTCCTCATCCCTTCCAATTAAGAAGTGTACCATCTAAACCGATTATCAGAAGCACCTACCAGAAGAAATTGACTAGTTAAGGGTGCCATCATTCCTTCTCCTCCTAGAAGAAATTGACCAGTTTAGGGCACCATAATTCCTCCTCGTGTCCTAAAGCTTTCATCCCACCTAGACCCAAAGTTCTAATCATGCACCCCCCTTCGCAATTAGCATGGACCTATCATGCCTTGCCAGGACCAAGGCAATTAGAAATCTAAAAGGCCTTACCAGAGATCACAACCATGATTGCATCTTTTAGCCTAACATAAAAATGAGGGAGAAAGATGAGGCTTTAGCCATGCAGCTAGGTTTGTACATACGGTCAAAGGGAAAAGATAGGTTTCTTTAATACAGTAAGTAGGAAAGATTGGGGTCTATTCGTGTAATGTTGTTTAAACACTGAAAATTGTTGAATAAACAATGATAACAAATGAGCCCTGTATCTTTCAAACACAACCAAAAGCTTAACATGAGATATAATCTCACATCATAGGTCATAAGGTCATGGTCTCCACTTCCTATGTAAAACACATTGAAGCTCCCATTTTCTAACACGGTGAACTCGTTTTGCAAATAGCAATTGCAATATGGATTTGAATATCACGAATTCCCTGCAAGCACATATTTTATTCCGATTTTAACCTCCTTTGGCTTTCACTTCACATGAGAATGTTGGGTTTATGATTTGGTGGCTTACAGAAGGTTTTTGGCGGTGCAAATAGGTTGATGGTTGGTTCAACAATGGCAGTGCAATAGGAAGGATTTTGTGGACGACAATGGAGATTGGAGGAGGGAGAGAGACCAGTGGATTTGGCCGCACATTTCAGAATTTGTTCATGTGCTTTTGGTTTCATTTATTTATTTGTTTCAGCCAAGGTTCAAACTCAAAGCGTGTACCTCATTTACGTGGACTTGCTTTTTCCGTGTTTTTAAAATGGAAAACACCTTGTTAGCTGTTCTCAATTTCTTTTGAAAACTGAGATTTGGTTTCTTACTATTTTAAGTTACCAAACATGTTTTTTTGAAAAAAAAAAATCTAGAAATAGAAAATAGTTTTTTTTTAAAAAAAAAACAAAAATAAAAATTGGGGAAAAAGAGAGTTACCAAAATAGAGGTATAGAGAAGAGAATAGACCAGTCCAACTTTGCTTGAGGAATGTTTTTTTTTTTTTTGGATGGGGAGGAAGGCCTTTTATTTAATTTTGGGGATCATCCTCAAACAACATCCATAACTAAAGTTACAATTAAATGATGTGCCTTGGGAGAAGAATAGTATTTTCATGTTTCGTGGACTGTTGACCAGGGGAACCTCAGGCATGTGAGTACAGATTAGTACTTAGTAGCTTTGCCTTTCAGTCTTTTATAAGCTTCCCTTTCCCCCTTTTCTTTTGTATATTTTAGTTATATATGGGTGCCACTGGGGAAATAAAAGTTTGCTCTTCAACAAAGAACTCTTTGTATGGGCCTCGGTTGTGTTGTAAGTTTGGAGTCTATTCTGGCTTTTCACAATAGAAGAGAGAGAAAAAAAAAAAAAAAAAATCGATTGGTTCTATACTTCCCGAAGTAATGAAATTGTTATCTTCATGGCCTCATGGATATGGTCATGGGAATGACAGACTTCTCTGGTCAATATAGGCCCACAGTGAGCAGAGTTCCTGGACTGGACTCGAAGTTCGAACAAAATTATAAGAGCATTATTAGAACCTTTGAAAAAAAACACACCCGAAAAAATTACACTCCTCTCAATCTTTCAGTTGATTTGAGTTTCACAGCACCACAACAGCAAAGGATTCTCTTCTTTGGTGTGAAACATTAACGAGCCCTTACACTTTTCTAAATTAAAAACACATAGTATATGACTCTTCGCATGTCATACTTGTTGTATTTTTTTTTTTTTGAGAAACTTGTTGTATTTAAATATGTGAAGTGGTACCACAACATTTTCACATAAAATTATAGATAGTAAGTTATTATTGGATCTAATTTGAACTTGTCATTGTAATTACTTAATTGCCCATTGGCAACAACCAATAACAACAACCATTTAAGACTTATTGTGAAAATACTGTGCTCATAGCATTTTTTATTTAAATATAGATGATTATTGTTAATGAAAAAAAAATGAAAGATGGTTATTGGATCCATTCCCTTATATATCAAGATCATGATCATCATCCATCATATGTCGTTTTCAAGTGCTTATCATACAATTTATTCTAGACTTAAAAAATAAATTAAACAAAGATTCAGTTGTACTGAAAAAAAAACTTAAAAAGTTATATACAAGTTAAATAAACTAAAAAAATTCAGATAAATGAGACCTAATTGACCTTTAAATCAACTCATACATTCCTTTCTAGTTGAGGGGGTAGGTCTAGACTCTAAATGGAATCAAAATTCCTTGATAGCATAATTCTAATACTCCCCCTCACATGTGGTCTCAAATTACAAAAATTTTAGCACCCCTTTCACATGTGGATTTAAACTACCTTTTAATAGATGAGGCCTAATACATGGCATTTTAAGTGGGATGTAGGATGAAAAAGACAATGATTGAACTTAAAATCTCTTGTTCAGATACAAGTTAAATTACTAGTTTTTCCAAAAGTTTAAATTATTACAGAATTGTAAATTTAATCATTTAACCACATAATTTTGACATAAAAACTACTAAACACTATATATTGAAGTGAGATTAGGGCAAAAGAAAGAAAGTAACAAAAACAAAAGAGAAATAGGCATAGACATATTGTCGCAATGAAAGACTTTTTTTTTTTTTTTTTGGGTAGAAAAGGCTTGTAATACAATTAAACTAAAGATTCGTTGGTCATGTTATTGGGGAAAAAGGGAAGAAACAATGGAAACAAATAAAAGGAAAAACTAACAAACTAAACAAATTTTATTAGAAAAAAAAAAAAAAATTATGATGTGAACAAAATGACACAGTTTTAGTTATATTAGAACCATGCCGTCTAAAACTATATATTTTTGAGTTGAAATGACACTTAGTACTCGTTTGGATGCTGAGTCTGCGTTTAGTGTCTGCATTTCACTTTTTTTTTTTTTTTTTGAGAAGAGTAGATTATGCTTTTCCAATGGGTCTCATGTATTATTCACGGGACCTGTAAGTACTTTATTCAATAATTTTTTCATAAAAAATGGGTCCTATGATACTTTTTACACATTAAAAATTATTTTGCTACAACATTTTTAGTTTTCAGTTTTTAAACAGACCCTTAATGGCCATCTCATTAACAAACATGGATAGAAATGCTTAAATCCAAACGCTATGCAACAACAAGAATGATTCGAATTGTGAAACTTTTTGAAAAGGTAGAAGATGTCTCATCACAATAAATTATACTATGATTCTGGTGTATATACCATCTCTCTTAGAATAGGTGGGCCTCAGATGTAAGAGATTCACCTGGTGTAAAAGATGTGTATATTCTTGAAATAGGGTATACCACCTCCATGAAAACCCCCTTTCACACATGTGAACACAAAATACTTTTGAGTTGTGCTAGGAGCCTAGGATCATCAAAAATTGCATAATTTTGTACCACAACTCGGCACGTGGCGAATTAAGACTGATAAAAAAATGTCTGTAGACTATGTGGAGACATACTTTCACCAATCACAACTCACCACATGATGAATTGTAGCACAAAATTGTGCCATTTTCTATGACCCAGCATTTTCCAATACTTTTTGGTGAGGGTGGTAGATTGAACCCACCTCTGACACGGGAAAATTGATAGTGGTACTATTTGGCTAGAAGTCCATTGACATTTGGCAATCTTCCACATTCATGTGAGAGCCTAACTAATTCGGTGCTGATAAATTTTTTAAAATAAAAATAGTATAAAATTCAAGTACATGAGAGCATTTTTAATTTTTTTTTTTTAAGAGTTTCAATCTATAACGTTCATTTTTAATAATAACTCTTTGTCATCATATCAGAATGCCAATTGATTTTTTATGTTAGCGGGGATAGAACCCAAATTTCTTGTTCAACCATAAAATTTTTTACTAATTAATCTAACTGGAACGCACAGCATAAAAACTGCTTTGATGGACATGGATGGGCCATTTTCCATTTTCTTAGTGCTCATTTTTCTTGGTTCCATACCAATCATAATATTAATGGTGTGGAATATATATTATTCAATTTTATTGGTACATTATAGATTTAATTAAATAAAAAATTGAAACCAAAAGATTAATTATATATATTATTTTACTTATTTCTTTTATTATATTTCAATTTGATACCTCATTATTTTAAAATAATTTATAAGATATAATAAAAAAACCAATTAAATAGTAATATATTTAGTTACAATGTCTTTATATATATATATATATATATATATATATATATATATATATATATATATATATATCAATTTTCCTTACTTTTCATTTCAGTACTCTAAGTTTGCATTTTGTTATTTCAATCCAATCCTCCATTAATGAATCCTTCATATCTATTATTAACCAAGAGGTGCTACGTTCATTACATTTTCACAACAAATCATAGGTGGTTAGTTGTTATTGGTTCTAATTTAAACCTACCACTAAGATTACTTTTGTATTCCACCAATAACAACTCGTAACAACTTGCTATATAGGATTTGTTGTGAAAATATTGCGGATATAGTATTTCTCATTGTTAACCTACGCAAAACGACATTGTTTTATCCATAATTTACTATTTAATATTTATTTTATTATTTATTTCTTAATGAAAAGAAAAACCCAAAAATTTAAAAAAAAAAAAAAAAAAAAAAAACCCAATTACTCCCACAAATCTCACCTTCAGGTTTCTTTTCTTCTAATTTTAGTGTAACTTTAATATCTTGAAGTATTATCACACTTGCATCTTAGCTATCTTGATAAATTCTATTTCTGCTTAGTTTGGTTTTGTTTACTTTTGAATAGTTGTATTCTTTTTCTTAACTTTCTACAAATTTCTCTTGAATGCAGTCAGTGGGTTTTACTACAGTTCCTTTGTTTGTCATTGCTGCAGTCTGGTTTCTACCTTTCAGACTGTGCTTATGTCTCATTTCTCTCTGTTGTTTCTGTTGCAAAAGGGAGGCTTATGGTTATTCCAAAATAGCTTATGTTCTTTCTCTTATCTTCCTCATAATTTTCATGATAACAACTCTCTCTCTCTCTCTCTCTCTCTCTCTCTCTCTCTCTCTCTCTCTCTCTCTCTCTCTCTCTCTCTCTCTCTCTCTCTCTCTCTCTCTCTCTCTCTCTCTCTCTCTCTCTCTCTCTCTCTCTCTCTCTCTCTGAGGTTGGTGTTAAGTTGAACTTTTAAACCCAAAAATTAACTAACCCCATATTGAGAGATCAAGAGGGAGAAGGAGACAAAGAGACTGAGGCCGAGTACACCTCCTGGAGCAGAGCAGAGTCGACGAGAAACCTTGGAGCCAAGCCACCAAAAACACCTCTCAATCTCCTTCTCCCTCTTGGTCTCTCACTCTCCTTCTTACTCTTGATCTCTCTTTCTCTCTCTTTCCCCCTCTCGGTCTCTCTCTCTCTCTCTCTCTCTCTCTCTCTCTCTCTCTCTCTCTCTCTCTCTCTCTCTCTCTCTCTCTCTCTCTCTCTCTCTCTCTCTCTCTCTCTCTCTCTCTCTCTCTCCCTCTCAATCTCTTACTTATTAGGTTAGGCTAGGGATTTTGTGTTCTTCAAATGAGGTGAGTGGGGCAACCGGGGTTATTTTAATTTCTAGGTTTTTTCTAATTAACATTTTTTTAAAAAATATTAAGTATTAAATTATGGCCAAAATGACGTCATTTTCGTTAGGTTAATGATAGATATGGGTGGTGAGTTAGTGGAGGATTGGATTGAGGAGGCTTAAAACTTAGAGGATTGAAATTACATAATGCAAACTTAGATGACTAAAATGAAAAGTTGTGTAACCTTTTTTTTTTTTAGAGAGTTTCAAGTTTCAATCTATGGCAAGTTTTTTGAGAGGGTGAGTTTTGCATTTTGAAAGAGTTTCAAATCTTCAAGGATATGGGTTAGAGGGTGAGTTTTGCAATTTGGCCAAAAAAATTATTTATTGTCTCATAATGTTATAATTTTAAATGATTTATTTTTTCTTTATTTAAAATTTGTATACGTCCCTCTTATATATGACATTAAAATCCGATCATTCATATTATAGAAATATTCATGGAACAAAGAAAAAAAATTACGAAATCTAATAAAAAAATATTAAAGATATAAATGTTTAATATCAATAGTAAAACTTAAAACTAAAAAAAAAAAAATTATTTTGATAGTTTTTTGTCTTATATAATGACAAACATTGGCTTAATAAAAAATATATAGTAGTTAAGATTATTATAATTTAGTCAAAATTTCAGTATTTTTATACATGCATAATATATGAGAAACATTTTGGTACTATATTTATTTATTTTTAAATTTTTTTTATCTTTTTAAAATTAATTTTATCTTACGATGACAAAGTTTTTCTAAAATATGTACTTTTTTTTTAGAGAAAGTTTCAACTTGTGGCGTCCGTTCCTGATAATAGCTCTTTAACATCAGACCAAGACAATAATTAATTTTTGATGTAGGTAGAGATTGAATCCCAGATCTCTTATACAACCATCAAAGACTTTACCAGTTGAACTAACTAGAACCCACTCTAAAATATGTACTTAGGTACCATAAGTATATGATTTTTCTAATTATGCTTTGTTTTGATGTCTACATGTGGAGTTTATATATAAAAAATAGTTAGATATTTGGAGAGGTTAAGATACTCTTGTTTATCAATATATATGAATTTTCCAGTGTTTATTTTTATTAATACATTCTGCAAAATCCACAATCTAAACGTATTACTATACGGTAATTTCGCTATATGTAAACTTTAGCCATTTCTCTCCCAACTCCAAGTCCCATCGAATTTTCGTTCTCATGTTCACGTATGGAAAGCCGAACACAAGAAACGTGTACCTAATTTTCCTTTAAGCTATCATTTTAAGACACCCCTCTGTTTTCTAGAATGTTATATATAGTTACCCAAATCCCAGTGTCAAAGCAAACTGGCCATTAATTGGGTTGTGAAACATGAAGACTCAAAGCAAATCCATATTCATTTCCAATTTGCTAATTGTTGTGATTCTTTGCTTAACAACAACATCAATCACGGATTCACAGTTCAAGAAGTTGGTAAGCAACATACGCACGAACATGTATTTATTTTGTAGTGAATTGCATTGATTAGTGCCATTAAAACACATATCAATATTCATAATATAAACTGTATATATATGGAGCAGAGGATGAGAGGGAGTTTGATTACGTCGAAGGAAGCAAAAAGGGAGTGGAATATTGGGGTGAGCTTAAGGAGGAATGGTCCACGTGTAAAGATGGAAGCATGCAATCCCCCGTTGATATATCGATTCTGGTGGTAGGAATAATTCCAACGTTACTGAATCTAAAGAGGAATTACCAGCCTGGTAATGCTACTGTCAAGAATCGAGGCCATGATATTATGGTAAGGAAGTCACACTCTTCATATATATAAGAGTATATATAATCGTAACTCTTCATGTGTTACCATTTTGCTTATAAATCAATAACCTTTTAGTCAAATTATAATTTTCTTCTCGTTATAATGGGGAATAGTAGAGTTCCACCAAAATTAAGGGTTTGGTGATGTTATGAACTCTTCTATTAATTTGGGGGGACAAAAACAAAACTTAAAGCACTCATATCAGTAAGTGCATAGTATAAAGGGGGAAGCGTAGAGTTTCACCAAAATTAAGGGGTTGGTGAAGTTATGAATTCTTCTATTAATTTGGGGGGACAAAAACAAAACTTAGAGCACTCATATTAGTAGGTGCATGGTAAAAAAATGTAAAATTTACACAATTTTTCTTAAAATTGACTCACATTAATTAGTTTGTTTATAGTTGTATAAATATACAAAAGAGCTACGGTAACTATGTAAATATACACGGCTATTATAGTTGTGTATCCATTATTTAATTAATTTCTTTTTTTTTTTTCTCTCTTCTTACCAAACTCCTCTTTTTTGGTCTCTTTCCTTTTTTTTTTCTCTTTTTGTACAAGACTCCTCTTCTCTCTTGTTGCTTTACTCTTTTTTTTTTTTTTTGGTACAAGACTCCTCTTCTCCCTTTGTCTTTTTTCCCTTAATCTTCGTTTTCCCTTCCTCGGTTCTTCCTCTTCCCCTTCATTCTAGACCAACACCCTAAACCAACCACAAAACCACTACCTAACTCAGCCGAAAAAACCCAAACAAATGGGTCACATAGTTGATCAACCACAAGATCAAAATATCAACAATTCAAAGGAATCCATAACTCCTTAATCTTACTTGGTGGGTTGCTAATCTATGGGTTTAAAATTTCCTGGTGGGTTGATGAAGCAATTTTTTCAAATGATTGGTGGGTTGATGGAAGCTGGTTGCTTGATGAAGGATGGGTTGATGATGGTTACTTGATGATGGGTGTGGGTTGATTCGTTGATGGTGGTTGGTTGCTTGGTGATTTTGGGTTGTGTTGGGTCTTTGAGAGAGAGGGAGCAAGTGAGAGGATTCTAGGGAGAGGGAGAGAAAGTGTGAAGGAAAAACAGGGAGTGAGAGGCTTCTAGAGAGAAGGAGAGAGGTGAAGAAAATAATAAAAAAATGGAGAAGAATTAATATTTTATTGAAACAAATTTTAAAAAAAAAATTGATGTAAGTTTCTTTTTAAAAGTGATTGGGTAAAATGGAAAAAAGTATGTTTTTTTTTTTTGTAAAATAGACAAAAAATTTTAGAAGAGCTAATGCGAATGCTCTTAATATGATATCAAGGTTATGTTAATTTCCAAAAGCCTTATAATATATTCAACTAAAAAAAATGAAGAAGATATTCATTAATGTTGACATAAAAAAAAGGGTTGTATTTATTGCTTCTCTATAGTAGCCAGGTATATATAATGGCGTTGCTTCATTTATTCTATCAATTGCAATGTTGGTTTAACAAGTAGTAGACTTTAGCAATTAAAGTTCTTGTTTACAAAATATATATACTAAAAATACTATGGTAATGAATGCAGCTGAAGTGGGCCAGTGGTGCCGCCGGTTCAATAGAGATCAACGGCATAGTTTATTATCTACAACAATGCCACTGGCATTCACCTTCCGAGCATTCCATCAATGGCATAAGGTTTCTCTCTCCTTCTATTTGAAATGAAAAGAATTTTAATATTTGAAACCCAATGCATTTCATGATTTATATCAAATTGTAGTATTACATTATTTAAAATTTTAGATATATGACGTCACTTGTTAGATTCAGAAAATATAATCTTAATTAATTATGAAATTGATTAGCTCTTCTCTCTCGGTTCTCTTTCTTTTTAAGGTATGAATTGGAGTTGCACATGGTTCACATGAGCCCAGACATCAAAGTCAAAGACAAAGTTGTTGTTGTTGGGGGCCCTCTACAACATTGGTCAGCCCGATCCATTCCTTGCCCAGGTGAAAGATTGATGATTATTGATTCCTTCATGATACTTTTTTGTTGCTAAAACCTATACTTTTTTTTTTCTCTACAATTCTTCAAAACTATTTTAGAAAATTACATTTTAAAACTAGCTCATGGCTATAACAAATTAAATCTTGAAATTTCAAAAAGTAACACATATAGATTGAAGGTTTAATTTGTTCTTTTAAAAATGTTGAGTTTAATTAGTCACACCCCTTAAATCACAAGGTCTAAAACGTAATTTTTTATTCTTTGGTAATTCGATAATTAGAGGGGAGGAAGAAATTTAAACTTTAAACGTCTATATTGAAAATACTTGAAAATATCAATTGAACTACAAATTAAGTTTCTAATGTAAATATTAAATTTTAATGAAAACAAAATTTAATTTCAAATCTCTCATATGATGTTAAGAGATTATATTTGTAACCTATTTAACATGTAGGAGTTCGATTGGTAGCCCATTGGTACCAACACCGGCGGTGTTTAGAATTTGAGTCTCACTTCTCTTTTCTTGCTTCTTATCTAGCAAGAAAAAAAAAAAGAAGGTATTTTGCATATAAGCCAAACAGAAGGAATTGCTTTTCCATTATAAATAGTAAAATTGCTAACAAATTACACACTATTTTTCCTCTCACACTCAATAACCCCACATCAGTTAACAAATTACAAACAGAAGGAAACGTGAGCTTGATTAATCCGACAAAAATTCAGACGGACGGCTACATTAGCTCTTGTTACACATATGTGGGCTCACTCACTGTTCCTCCATGTTCTGAAGGTGTCCTTTGGATTGGATCATTGATAAAAGGGTCAGTTTTCATTTATGCTAATATTTTTATTTTTATTTTAAAAATTTTCCTGGTATATTTTTCAAGGTACCGATTAGATTCTTACGTAAAATCGCATTGCCCTCAGGTAAGCACAATCTCAGGGGAACAAGTTCATGCACTTAGAGTAGCGGTCCCATGGTTTTGAAATCCAAATCGGACCATACGGTCTGACCCGGTTAACCGAAAATGGCCTCTTGTGATGGTTTTTTAAATCCCAAAACCCGCTCTACACAAAAAACACAATGGACCGTGCAAACCGCCCGGATTTGAGAACCGTGGACGATCCATGACGTAAGTTGCAGTTTTAATTAACTCATAACTCATATTAACTTAGGTTCTAATTAACTCAATTGATAATATTTTGATATTGTTTCTTGATAATATTAATTTAATATTGAATAAGAAATTAGAAATTGAATTCAATTTATATCAAAAATCAATTGACATATTGACTTTTTTTTTTTTTTGATAATCAATTGACCTATTGACTTGACAATAAATAACAACAGATGTTATATATTCAAATTATATATTAAAAAAATTGACATATGGAACCTGAATTCTATGTATAAAATTGTACAGTAGTGTAATTCAAAGTATAAGTGTGATGGACAAATAAACTATGGTGGGCCTAGAGCCCAATGGGCTTGTACACTAATACTGGTTAACCAATTGTGATTTAACATAATTGCAGTATGCGGAGATGAATGCCAGACCAGTGCAGCCACTCCATGCTCGAAAAATCCAACTTAACATTGCAAAACCTTGAAACTTAAGGAGCATGTTTGGTATACTGAATGAGAATTATTATAGGAATAATAATATTTATTATTATGAATAAAATATATTGTAATGATTTTTTTTTTTTTTTTTTGAGAAAAAAATGTATTGTAATGAAATAATTAAACATATTCATAAGTTTGGTTGTAAGTTCTAACATTAGAATAAAACTTAAGATATAATGTCGGAAATATCTTACTTATACAATTATGTTTTCTAAATATAATATTTTTTTAAATTTGAAAGAGAGATTAGTTTTTTTATTTTTTTTTTATTTTTTTAAATTTTCAAAATTGCTATGTGCATATTAGAAAGTTTGTTTATTTGAAAATAAATTAATTTTAGAAATTATTACATATACTAAGGAATAATTATTACAATATTTTTTATAGGAATTTAGTTATTCCTCATTTTAAAAAATAGCTATTCAAAAGAAATGGTTCTTTCCTATTATAAAAACATTATCAAATTATCAAATAATTAAACTACAAGAATAATTATTACATTACAATACTTATTACAATATACCAATATATACTGTAAGGAGCTAAAATGTCTCATTGTACTATTTGGACGTGGTGGAGAAGCTTCAATGTGAAAGTGTCACATTGCCTTCTAAGTTTTTGTGTTTCTTGTATATTGTGTAGCCGTTGCTTATGCAGCTTGTGGCTTGTGCTTTGTCGTTGTTAAATAAACTTACTCATGAAATTAGTAAAAAGGTGCCATCACTCAAAAGTTCAAACAATGATTGCCTAATGATGAATACGCTCGCCAATCCAAAGTAGTCCTGGTTAAAAAGGGTCAAGCATTCAAAGTTCAAACGATGTTGCGATAATATGAAAAAAGGGCCAGTCAACAAATGTATTGATTAAGGATGGGTTTTGTTATTGCGATCAATCAATTCTTTTTGGGAGTCTCACCTAAGTATGGTAAATATAAGTACTTCCTTTGTTTATTTGTGTGTGTGTTTGTTTCTCAAAAATTACTTTCCAAAATAGTGGATCCCTTTAAATTCTTCCTTAACAAATATAAGAACGCACCCATATACAAAAAGCCTATAAAAATTAGGTGAAACTGTTATTGGTCGTATTTGTCAGAATACAATTTCATTTCTAATCTATTGATTATGCCAATTTACTTATTAAAATTTTGAAAACTACTTAACATCACCCTTATATCACTTTCTATCAAATGTAGTTAACCAAATCATACTAAATACTTCCTATCTTTCAACTGGTGATATTAAATTGATAAATATCAAAGTTATTTACAGGTTAACTTACTTTATTTACAAAACAATTTATTGGAAACCATTTGATTTTTAAAATGAATTGGAAAATAAAAGAAGCAAGTGACTAGAATGCTAGTTGTAATGGGTAAAAACTAACTCAGAACATTAAATTTGTAGGACAAAATTTAGCTATAAAATTGGTTATAACCTCAGAGGAATATAAAGAATCTGGTTGCCTTAAACTTTACTCAATAAAATAAACATTATTACATATTTTGAAATCTAACCGTTGAATTACATGTTCTTTACGCTCTTAATACACATGTTAAATTTTGTGTCAATCGGATATTATTTATTATATGATCTACAAGCTTATATTTTATATTTTAAACTACAAAAACTTGCAATTTAAATAATTTATTGATAACATAACTACTAATCTTTAATTTTCTAGAAATTTTGCAAGCATGGAGAATATGAGAAGAAGATGTAATTTAATGGTTGTTTTGTCAAAATTCATCTCCAATAAAAAGATATTGAGTAAGGTTGTAGCCTAAACTATAACCAATTTTGTAACTAAACTTTGTTCAAATTTATATCACAAAACTTGGAAATAATGATCCCACTAAAGAATATTACAGTTGGAATGCTTAGTTGTCTTTCCTTTGATGCAAAAAGATTGCTCGACCCTTGAAATGGGGGCCTGAGTGGAGGGGTATTTAGTATTAGATAAAGTTTACTTACAAGCTTAGTGGTAGCAATTGACTATAATTTTCACTAAAAAATTTATTAAAACTATATATTTTAAAAAATCTAACTATCGAATTGCATGTTATTTATATACTTAACATGTATATCAAATTTCATGCTGATTGGATATTATTTACTATTTAGCTCATAAATTTATTTTTACACATAATTTTAGATCAACAACAAAATTTTGAAATTTAAACGTTTAAATTTTAGACTACAAAATTTGAAATTTAAACATTTAATTGATGACATAGCTATTGATTTTTTTAGAAATTTTACAAGTATGAAGGATATAAGAAGAAATGTAATCTAATGTTGGATTTGTTAAAATTCACATCTAATAAAAAAAATATTAAATGGAGTTGTAGCCAAATTTTATCATAAAAATATTTATAGAGGGGTTTGGAACTTGGAACTTGGAACTCCTTAATTCTATTAGGAACTCATGGGTAAAACTTAGTACTCTTGAAAACCGACTTGCAAGAGATGGGTATCCAAGAGCTTATATACACATATTTAAGTTTATACTTAAACAATGTGGAACACTAGGATCATAACAAATTCTTCATATAAATATTTAATATTTATAGAGGGGTTGGGAACGTGAAACTCCTTAATTCCCCCTATTAATGGGGTGTTTGGTGAAGGATTTTGTCCAATCATGCTTCCTTTTGTTAGAATCAGGGAATGACTTAGGTTAGGATTTGATTCTACTATCCCTACTGTGTCCCTCAATATAATAGGTTGACATAAGGTTGCATGGATCTCAGTAGCAAGTTGGCAATTTGTAGATTTCGGGTCTGTTTGGATAGAACTTATTTTGCTGAAACTGAAAACTGAAAACTGAAAACACTGTAGCAAAATAATTTTTAAATGTGGAAATAGTACCGTGGGACCCATTTTTAATGAAAAAGTTGATAAAAAGTGAAGTTTGTGGGACCTGTGAACAGTGCATTTATGCACTGTTCACAAAAGACCGGTCAACAGTTGTTGCTGGAAAAAAAGAAAAAAAAAAAGAAAAAGAAAAAAACGCAGACACAGCACTTAAACGTGCTATCCAAACATACACTTGATGTATGAATTATGATTCCATTTGGGGAAAAAAATAGTGAAGCAAAAGATACATGAAAGTTTAGTGTCATCCAAAAAGAAACATGAGCATGATGCTCGAGATTCATACAACCTATATCTCAAAAAACAAAAACAAAAACAAACAAACAATATATCTTAAAAGGATTAAAATTTTCTAAAATTTTTTTTTTTACTAAAACTATCTATCCATTTTTGACTTATATTCCACCAAGCAATCTTCCAAATTAAGTCAAATTATATGGGTTTAAGCTATACAAGATCTAACTTAACAAAAAATACATATTTTTTAGGCCATAAATTTCTAAAAGATATTATGGTTAAAATAGGTCAATTGTCTATTAATATTGTATTATTACACATTTATGATTTACCACATTCTCTCTCTCTCTCTCTCTCTCTCTCTCTCTCTCTCTCTCTCTCTCTCATTTATTACAACTAAAGAAATATATAGGTTTATTTATATGGCAATGGTTAAAGTGCATTTAATGTCGTTTTAAATACTAATATATTTATACATTTTCAAAAATTAAAGTATACACACACCCGTAGCTTGACCTCATAATATTTTTCCCCCTAAAATTTTGAGGCCACACAATTTTTCACATCTTTTTTTTAGAAACAATTTTTTCACTTTTTTTGGAAAATCAATCAAGTTTGTAGCTCTTTATCCTTGCTCATTAATGAACCACATTAATATTCTAATTATATATATATATATATATATATATATATATATATTAATTGAGTTTAAATTCTATTCTATACATAAACTCTCCATTAAAATCTTGTCACACCAAAGTATCTCTAAATAGTAGAATAGATAGTTCCATATACAAACATAATTATAATGAATATTTTTTATAATTACCATAATTATATATTAATAAATATCTTAATAAATACCTATTAATTTTATGATAAATATCTATTAATTATAATTATCACAATAAATATCTATTAAAAAATCATCATAAATATCTATTAATAACTCCCATAACTATACAATTTCGTACTTAAAATTGAGTATTTCATATATATATGCAATCAAAATAAATGTCTGTTAATTACAATCATAATTATAAAATTTCACATTTATATAAAAAATAAAAGTGAATTTTTTTTATAGATATAAAAACTCATCTTTTTTTTTTTTTTTTTTTTTTTTGAAATAGTTACAATATGTTGTTAATTCTGTTGTTTTAACTATTCTCCTTTAGACCCTAAGAACTTTATGCAAAGGGAGGTGCTATTTAGATAAAATTATATTTTATTGAACTTTCTCCTGCATTTTACTAGTTGTTGACTAGTTTACTTTATAAAAATAATTATTTTTTAAAGTCCCTTGATGTTATACCATGGAATCCATGCAACCTAATGGTAACCCACTACGAGATGTTCACAGTGCAGCTGGTAATTTGTGTGATTCTATGAATGAATTATGATTCCATTTGGGGGAAAAAATATTGAAGCAAAAGAAAACATTAAAGTTTAGTGTCATCCAAAAATATATATACATGAGCACGACAGATCGAGATTTATACAACTTACGTTCTAAAAGAGGCTAGTGTATCTTAAAAGGATTAAGATTTTCTAAATTTTATTTTTAACTAAAACTATCTTTCCACTTTAAAATGAGTGAATTGAAATCTGCAATTCCTCATTGTTTACATTTGATCTTTTCTTCCAATTCAGATGTTAAAAATTATTATTATTTATTGCTTTTTATTCTCCTCGGTTTATACATGGGAGTTAAAAACTTCTTAGTAGATTCTCCTTGGCATACAAAAACACATTGGCCATATGTGAGTGATACTCCTTTCGTTCCAAATTGTTAGGTCTCTATTTTGCTTTGTATTGTCCCTAATAAAGTCATCTTTAAAAAATCAACATAAGAATTTTCTAACATACACTTTAATTTAATTAAAAATTCAATACCCCTCTTTCCTTAAAGTTTAAGTTAACGAGGATAGTTTTTGAAACTTGTACTTATTTATGCAAAAACAATATATTAAATGATGGTCCCTTAAAATATTGGATTTTTTAAACAGTCTTAACAAAATGGAACTGAGGGAGTATTACATTAAATGCCTCAATTAATTAGAAATCCGAATTATGATTTCGTCCTTCTAATGTGATTGACACTGATGCAATTTCAAGGATTGATATTTGATAAAAATGGTAGTGCAATCACTATTATTATACAAACATAAACATAAGATACCTCTCAGGCATTAGCATCTCCAGTAAAAACCTCCCTATTTGACCTGCAATTAGTTTCTTTTAGCACTTTGGCTGTATATCATGAAGAATTATAGTTTACCAATCTTCAGTTGTTGGTTTATATTATTTCTTCTTTACTGGGAGCCAATACCCATTAGAGCTCAATCTGGTAATGCCAACGATACTTATTACTTTCATTCACGATGCTAATATTTTTGTAGTTGTTCATAGTAAGAATTGCCAAATTATTGACTTATTGTTACCTATGATGATGTGATGTTTGAAATTTATGGGACAGGTGAGGAGCCAGAGTTTGATTATATTGAAGGGAGTCCAAAGGGACCCCAACACTGGGGAGAACTTAAGCCAGAATGGGCAGAATGTAAGGATGGTCGATCGCAATCTCCAATTGATATATTGAATAAGAATGTCAAAATTGCCTCAAAGACAGGTGACCTCAGGTTGAATTATAAGGCATCTAATGCAACTGTAAGGAATATAGGTTTTTCTATAGAGGTAAGGACATATCTTATTAGCTCTGCAACAAGTATATTTATGTATACAACCTACTTCACATATTTTATTTTTTATACAAAATTTACGATTTCTTGAAGTGTTATGTAATGATTGATAGATGAAAAATTGATAATAATGATGGACCTATGTTCCCACCAATCATAATTTGGTGCATCAACAAAATTTTATCATAAAAAAATTGTAAAAATGATATATGTACCTAACATTGTTCATTATTTTGTATAAACACGACACAAAATAATATTTAAGTACAATTATGCGTATTGTTGGAGACTAGCTAGACCTCTCTTGCTCTTTAAGAGGGACATCGAAAATTTAAAGAGCTAGTTTTGCCTGATTAGACACATCGAAAAGTTAAGTTGCTATAAAAATTCTCTACTAACATTTATAGTTATAGTTGAGAGGTGAAGAATTCAACTGTAATATCGTTTTTATTTTATTTGGTATTGGTTCAATATCAAAATTTCGTGGACCCAGGTTGCATGGGAGGGTGATGCTGGATCAATTCACATAGATGGCAAAGACTACCCCCTCCAACAATGTCACTGGCACTTACCCTCCGAGCATCTCATCGATGGCAAGAGGTCTCTCTCTCTCTCTCTCTCTCTCTCTCAAAATTAAATGTCTCACTGCTGAAAAATTTCATCTACAATGATTTCTTAACCAGGTATGAATTGGAGTTGCACATGGCTCATATAGATGCATCAAATAAAATTTCAGTTGCTCATGCCCAGTTCTACCAAATTGGTGAGCCCGATTCATTCCTGTCAAAGGTGAAGAATCCCATATCAACCCACTTTCACTTCTTCACTCAATATTGCTTTTAAATGTTTCTAAAACTATTCCATTTGTTTAAATTTCAGTTCACTGAGGAAATCAAATCTTTGGTTAAAAAAAAGGAAGAGAGACCAAAGGGGGTGATAGATCCCAGAGACTCAAATATGGAAGCTGTCAAATATTACAAATACAATGGATCACAAACATTTCCTCCTTGTGCTGAAGGTATTACTTGGATCATCAATGAAAAGGTACGGATGAACACTTTAATTAACTCCAATTAACTCTTATAATCTGCACATTTTATTTTTCAACTTGACACTATATATACCTTAACTTAACCTTGCCTCAGGTAAATACTGTTTCAAACGAGCAAGTACAGTTACTTCGTGAAGCTAATTTCGATGTATGTACTCTATATCTAGCTTAAACTTACGTTAATTGTTGCTTTATCATCTTTTTCTTTTTTTGTTTTCCCTTAAAATTATATATTTGGTCCTTAATGTTTTGATTTTGTTTCTTATAATTTAAAGTTTTGATTTTGTTTCAAATTTGTTCTTATAATTTAAAAGGATTGACTTTAGTTCCTATAATTTCAAAAATGTTTTAAAATTTTCTTATGCCCATGAAAAAAAAATTCACATGTGAGAAATTGAATTCATGCCACGTTATCGCCTCCATTTCAGCAAAATGATTTTGGTTTCATAAATTTCATTTGTTAAGTCAACAATTTTCATTTATATATCAAAAATACTAACGAATGCCCTTAGGGCATTGGTTAATAATTCATTTAAAAAAAATTTTTATGAAAAAAGAAAGAAAAACAATTAATATTTTAACAGTTTTTTTCATTTTTGATAAAAATTGTGTCAAAACTTCCCTTAAATGAATTATTAACCAATGCCCTAAGGGCACTCATTAGCATGACCCAAACTAAACTAATGTCTAAATGTAATGATAAAAAATAATTATTATAGAGTGGATGCTATAAGATTTCAAATTCTATCATATCTATTAAAAAAAAAAATCAAATGCCAAATATTAGGGACCTAATATGTAATTTTCTTTTAAAAAAAATTAAATTATTGATGTAATTGATTAATTTATTTCAGTATGCAAAGAACAATGCAAGACTTTTGCACTCGTTAGCATGACCCAAACTAAACTAATGTCTAGATGTAATGATAAGAAATAATTATTATAGAGTGGATGCTATAAGATTTCAAATTCTATTGTATCTATTAAAAAAAAAAATCAAATGCCAAATATTAGGGACCTAATATGTAATTTTCTTTTAAAAAAATTAAATTATTGATGTAATTGATTAATTTATTTCAGTACGCAAAGAGCAATGCAAGACCAGTGCAGGCTCTCAATGGCCGAGAAATCTTTCGATATTGATGACTGATGAGTTAGTCAATGACTAAGAAATCTTCCAACATGTGACAAAGGGATTTTGTTCAAGAAAGAAGTAACTATTCCTCTCTATGGCTAGCAAAGAAGTTATTTTATTGTAATAAATTAATGATTATTGAGAGTTAGGGATTAAAAATAAAAGCTCTTGGATCTCCATTCCTGTTAATATCTTTGATTTAATTCTAACAAGCATCCGTTGTACTACATAGACTCAGGTTAAACGACATCCAGTAATGTTTAATCATTAGCTAAAGCACGACTCGTAGCAATGCTTCGTCTGGCTTGGAACGACTTGTAGCACATGAATTACCTATCTAAACTATGTAGCGTTTAGGCTTATATATGTCTCTTCAACCCAATGCCATCGCACCCTTCACACATGACACACCGATCACTGCACAACCAACAATGTCGTAACCCAACTTTCCTTTCTCGGATCACCCTTCTCTCACTTCTTCCTTTTAGCTTGGACACCACCGCTCCGCGATGGTGATCTGGACTTCTTAGATGTAGTGGTAGGGAGCTCCTGGTGGAATAATATAGGTTTGATATGGTAGCTTAATTTGCACGAATAGCGGCATTTTGTAATGAACCTGATATAGCAATTGGCATTTATGGGTTTTTCTTTTTGGGTACTTGCAGTGTAGGTTTCAAGTAAGAAGGTGTGTAGGTGTTTTTGTAAGGTGTTCGAGTGATGATTGAAAGACAATAAAGGCTTGGTGTGGTTTGATTGGGTGGTTAATGTTTTGATTCGACTAGGTGAACCAATTTGGGATTTAAGGAAACTTGAAGTCGTGGTGGTGTGACTCTTTGGTAGTAATTAGTGTTTGGTTAAAGCCTTTTTGGTGCTTCGGTGGTTTTGCTTGTGATGGTTTGAATGATTATGGTGGTTTTGATGGAAAATTAAATAGGAAATTGTAGAAATTGTGAAAAAAGGGGGAGAAAACTTTTGTGGCTTTTTAATGTTTTATTTTCCTCTCACAAAGATAGACGATTATTTGAAAAAAAAAATGCATTCTATTACAATTCACACTGCTAGAATTCAAGGTATATTTGTAATAGTTTTACCAAATGCTATCTAAATCAATTTACCCACTAGTGTCTTATTAGTCCATTAACCAATGGTTAGTTTCAGGCGTGCTAAGATGATGTTTTTATCTTTATGTTATAAGTAGGATTTAAACCTACGTCTCTTATTTCAAAATTAGAGATTTTACTTGTGAAATTAACTAGAACTTACATATGATTATGTGTTAACTATTAAGTATTACATTATATATATATATATATAATAGATCAATCTTAATTATATAAACCTATCAAACAAAGTATTCTGTGTGTGTTATGTTTGTAGACAATTATAAATTTAAAATTGTGGATGGTTACAAGCTATGCATGGTAGTAGGCTAGTAGCTGAGATTTTATTTTGATGACATTGTATAAACTTAATTTTTTTTTTTTTGATACAGACATTGTATAAATTATGTTAAATGCGGATATATAGGTATATGTCTAAGACAACATTACATATGTACATGTAGAGGTGGCCACATGTGTTTTTACATGACTAGGATAAGACAAAACCATGTTAGATGGTTTTATTGACGTCCATTGCAGTTGATATGCTACATTTTGAAAGAAATATTGTGAATGATTTAATATTTTATATGTGCAAGTAGTGAAAATGCGCGTTGTTTTTTTTCTTGTTTTTGTTGAATAGAATCACAAGAATAGTTCCGTTTAAACCATAGATTTAGGGAAAATACAATATCACATTGGGCACACACAAATACACAATATTATGCAAGCACATCATTGTTGTTGTGTGCCTAGCTTTGTAATTTAACTGGCATTATGTATTTTATTATTATTATTCCTATTATTAAAGGTGATTTATGTATTTTTCTATTATTATTCCTATTATTAAAGGTGATTGTATTTAAGTAGATATTAAAAAATTTTATAAATCTGATTAATTTTTACGGATTTTTATGTGCACAATTTATATATTTATAAGATTTTTTTTTTTGGTTATCATGTAGTCATCTTATTATAATTTTGCTTAATCTGGAACAGAAAATGCATTCTACACTACCAAATCCAATTTCATTAAGAATAATTACTTTTTAGTAAAAATCTCAACATAATACCAAATGTATTTTTTCAAGAAGGAAAAAAAAAAAAAAAAAAACATTTGGTCAGAATGCATTCTCGACTACAGTTCCAAAATCTAGCATTGATTTATGAATTTAATTTCTTAGAGCATTAGTATCGATCTCAATACAATTTTAGCTAAATTGATCCAAAAAGACTTTACTTTTAGAATAATGCTAGAGATACAAACTTGTGGGGCCCGGACCAAAAATAATGGGCTATTCCAAATCCAGGCCCGTCCGAGGAGCGTCCTTTCCGAAGAGAAACCACATATGAAGCATTACTCAACCCCAATAACGCCAAGGAAACCTGTCCGAGGAGTAACTCCTCCTCGGACATCACGAAGTCCAGACGAGGAACTCTCCCCATCCATTTCAGTTCATCCTCCCAACATATAAAATGAATAAAATCCAAAATATCTCATGGAAAGCTGCCACCACCACATTAATTGCGCCCCAACCATCCTCTTGGCCCCATTAATGAGGAAAAGACCCCTGAACAGTACCACATTGGCCTCTGCAACTCACAAGGGGAGAGATGAGGGCGTCTGATGGGACAGGTGCTCAAGTAGATGCTTAGATGATCAACAAGTGTAAGGTTGAGATGAGAGGAGGGGAACTATATAATGTAGTGGAGTCCCTCAAAGAAAGGGGGACAGAAAAACTGTATTAAGAACGAAAGAAAGAGAATCACAGAGGAGAGATCCATTCTTGTGTTTTTATTTTCTGCAACTATATTGTCCATGTATCAGACCGAACAGGCTCACTGAGGCGAAGTTCTTTGACCCATCCTCTACAAATATTCATTGTGGGTTGCGCTTTGGGCCAAGGCCAGATTAATAAGATTTGGGCCAGGAAAATCGTGCAACTACAATTGGCGCCGTCTGTGGGAAGAACTAGGGCATCAGCTAGCACAACGGTCGAGCATGGCAGAACTAGGTCCGCACCAGGAGAATCCTCACCAGGCTAACCCCCAACAGGCACAACCCGCCGAGTCCCAGAGGCAAAATAACCCCGTCAACCCAGGCCACAAGGGGAATCATGAGGGAAGTATGCATACTATCCGGACAAGCCAGAGTCACACTCAGATAGGTAGTCACGTGTCCCAAAGGCGAAATAGTCACCAAGCCATGCAGCGAGAGATAGACGATCTGAAGAGGAAGCTACGACGGGTACAGCGAAAGCGATCTCCTTCAGACTCAGACGAGTCTTCTAATGCGGAGGATGCGAGTTACTGACGGAGATCAAGGACCCCCCCAAGTGAAACCTTTTCCTACGAAGAGGAACCACGCCCTGTGCGGAAATACGAGAGCACATCCAGCAAGGGTTCGGGAAACGATGCCATGAAGAAGGCGTTGGATCAGGTTTCAAGGTCCCCCTTCACGTACAGAATTGAAGGGGCTAAGCTGCCTCGACGGTTCAACCAACCGGCATTCGCCATCTATAACGGTCGAACAGACCCGGTAGAGCATGTGAGCCAATTTAACCAAAAGATGGCGATCTACTCGCAAAATGAAGCCCTTATGTGTAAAATCTTCCCGTCCAGCTTGGGATCAATGCCGATGAGGTGGTTCAACGGCCTGAAGACAAATTCCGTAAGCTCATACAAGTAGCTCACTCAGGATTTCTGCTCCCGCTATATCACCAACACCAGAGTCCCCAGGCCCCTCGGTTCGCTATTGTCCTTATCCATGTACGAGGCAGAGACTCTGAAAGCATATTCGGATAGATACTGGGAAGTGTATAACGACCTGGATGACAACCATGATGCTGTCGCTATCAGCACATTCAAAAGCGGGCTCCCCACCGACCATGGCTTAAGGAAGTCCCTCACTGGTAAACCGGTTGCCAATGTTGATCAGTTGAGGGATAGGATCGACAAATACAAAAGGGTGGAGGAAGATCAGCTGCAAGGGAGGGGAAAGGAGAAGGTTATCCCCCCCAAAGCGACTGATTTCAGGTCAGAACGACACAACCCTGGTCAGCCGAGGAGAGATTTTTCGCGACAGGCTGGGCAGAGCATCCCGCAAACAGTGAACGCCGTGTTCAGAGAACCAGTACAACAGGTACTGGAGAAAGTAAGGGGTGAGCCCTATTTCAGGTGGCCGGGGAAGATGGCTGGAGACCCTTCCAAACGTAACCAGAATCTGTACTGCCACTATCATCAGGACAACGGGCATACTACTGAGGACTGCAAGAATCTATGGAATCACCTAGATCAGTTGGTCCGAGAAGGAAAGTTGCGCCACCTGCTGCACCCATCGAGTGGCCATCCCGGCCAAGCAACACAAGAGCCTCGAAAGGACGTGTCCTTAAGACCCCCCACCGGGACGATACATGTCATTCTCGCTGCACCAGGAAAAACGGGGCCACCCATCCCCAGGGTGTTAGCTGTGGATCGACTCCTCTCCGAGGGCAGGCAAAGGGAACCCAAGAGGTCAAAAAAGGGAAGCTCTTTGATACTGGGATTCTCGGATGAGGATAAGAGAGGAACTATTCAACCTCACGATGATGCCTTGGTGGTCACGCTGAGGATTGGGGGCTTCGACGTGAAAAGGGTGTTGGTGGATTCGGGAAGTGCAGTAGAGATAATGTACCCCGATCTATACAAGGGGCTGAACCTGAAGCCGGAAGATTTGACAGCTTACGACTCTCCCCTTCTCAGTTTCGAGGGAAGGACTGTTACGCCAAAAGGGCAAATCCGACTACCCGTGCAGACTGGGGCGGAGATAGTGGAGGTAAATTTTATTGTGGTCGACGCTTATTCACCTTACACCGCAATAGTTGCAAGGCCGTGGATCCATGCCCTAGAGGCCGTGGCCTCCACACTTCACCAAAAAGTAAAATACCCATCCAGAGGACAAGTAGATGAGATCCGAGGAGATCAGGCTATATCCAGGCAGTGTATGGTGGCCGCCGTCTTACATCGGTCCCATGCCGAGTCCTCGGCCCCTGAAAGTTTATAGCAATCAGCCGCCTCGGCAGAACAAGACGATGGACTAGCCGAGGAGATAAGGTGTGAAAGTTTAGATAAAATCGCTGTCAACGACGACCCAGAGAAGTTCTTTCTGGTCGGCTCTGAATTGCCTTCTAAAGAAAAGGAGGAACTGGTCAGATTTCTTAGAGAAAATGTCGACGTGTTCGCATGGGACGCCTACGACGCCCCGGGCGTTGATCCTAGCCTTATTTGTCACCACCTGAACGTCAACCCCTCTTCCACTCCGAAGAAGCAGCCACTCCGACGCCCTTCAAAGGAACATGCTGGTGCCGTAAAAGACGAAGTGGCAAAACTAAAAAGAGCAGGGGCTATTAAAGAGGTCTTTTACCCGGAGTGGTTGGCAAACACTGTGGTGGTAAAAAAGAAGACAGGGAAATAGAGGGTCTGCGTGGACTTCACGGACCTGAACAAGGCGTGCCCAAAGGACCCATTCCCCCTACCCCGAATTGATCGATTGGTGGATGCAACCGTGGGGCACCCTCGAATGAGCTTCCTGGACGCCTTCCAGGGCTATCATCAGATACCCCTTGCGCTAGAGGACCAAGAGAAAATGGCTTTCATGACGCCCATCGGAAATTATCATTATAAGGTGATGTCGTTTGGGCTAAAGAACGCAGGCTCAACCTACCAAAGGATGATGACTCGGATGTTTGAACCACAACTGGGCAAGATCATTGAGGTTTATATAGACGATATGGTTGTGAAGAGTAAAAGGGTGTCCGAGCACGTGAAGGACCTCGGAACAATCTTCACTATATTAAGGGAGCACCGGTTGCGGCTGAATGCCTCCAAATGTTCATTCGGGGTCGGGTCTGGGAAATTTCTAGGGTATATGGTCACCCACAGGGGAATAGAAGTAAGTCCCGACCAAATCAAAGCCATTAACAGCCTACAGGCTCCTCGGAATCCGAAGGAAGTACAGAAGCTCACTGGCATGATTGCGGCATTGAACCGGTTCATATCGCGATCGGCGGATCGATGTCGGCCTTTCTACCTCCTGATAAACAAGTGGAAAGAATTCGAATGGTCGGAGGATTGCATTCAGGCTTTCCAACAGCTTAAAGACTACCTATCCCGACCACCCATCATGTCCAGCCCTGAGGCAGATGAGGTGCTGTTTGCCTACATCACCGTAGCCCCCCACGCTGTAAGCCTGGTACTGATACGGGATGATAATGGGGTGCAGCGACCGATGTACTATGTGAGCAAATCACTACATGAGGTCGAGGTGCGATACCTACCTTTAGAAAAGGCAATTCTGGCGATAGTGCATGCAACCCGAAAACTTCCTCATTACTTTCAGGCGCACACGGTCATCGTTCTAACTCAGCTTCCCCTTCGAGCAGTGCTTCGAAGCGCTGACTACACCGGAAGGATCGCCATGTGGAGTGCGCTTTTGGGGGCCTTTGATATTAAATATATGCCCAGATCCTCTATCAAAGGACAGGTCCTCGCAGACTTGGTAGCGGAGTTTGCTGAGCCCTCCATAGAAACAATAACCGAGAAGAAAGACATGGATGGAAAGTCGGTTGGTGCGATTTCAACAGGGAGGAACACGCATTGGAAGGTCTATGTAGATGGCGCAGCTAACCAGAGGGGGTCAGGAGTTGGGATAGTTTTAATATCCCCGGACGGTGCCGCCATTGAAAAATCATTGAGGCTCGGATTCTCGGCTACGAACAATGAAGCCGAATACGAAGCCTTACTTCAAGGGATGACGATGGTTCAAAGATTGGGCGGAAGAATAATAGAAGCGTTCTCGGACTCCAGACTGGTTGTCGGACAAGTGATGGGTGAGCTGGAAGCTCGAGATACTAGGATGCAAGGGTATCTGGGACAAGTCAAACGGCTACAGACGAGTTTTGAATCCTTCAGTCTGACGCACATTTCCAGGAGCGTAAACGCCCATGCAGACTCGCTGGCCACTCTCGCCACGTCCTCGGCGCATAATCTGCCGCGAATGATCCTTGTTGAAGATCTGGCAAAGGCAAGTCCCGTCGGCAGAAACCCGGCTCAGGTCCATCAGATCAGAAAAAGTCCCAGCTGGATGGACCCCATAAAGAGCTTCCTCCAAAACGACCTCTTACCGGAGGAAAAACTGGAAGCCGAGAAGATACGCAGGAATGCTCCTCGATTCTGGCTATCAGAGGACCACAAACTATATCGACGCTCTTACTCTGGACCGTACCTACTCTGCGTGCATCCAGAAGAGTCCGTATCTTTACTCGAGGAGTTGCACGAGGGGATTTGCGGAAGCCACACCGGAGGAAGGTCGCTGGCGCACAGGGCACTCTCCCAAGGGTACTGGTGGCCGAACATGCAAAGAGAGGCCCAAGAATACGCTAAGAAGTGCGACCAGTGCCAAAGATTCGCCCCGAATATCCACCAACCCGGAGGGGTTCTCAACCCCCTCTCTAGCCCATGGCCGTTCGCACAATGGGGCCTTGATATAGTCGGACCTTTCCCTAAAGCTGCGGGGAACAAACGATACATAATAGTCGGAACTGATTACTTCACTAAATGGGTGGAAGCTGAACCCTTAGCCAACATTAGGGACGTGGACGCCCAAAAATTCATCTGGAGGAACATCATCACCCGCTTCGGGACTCCGTGGACACTCATTTCCGACAATGGTCTGCAGTTCGACAGTAAGAACTTTAGGGAGTATTGCTGCGAGTTTGGAATCATTAACCGATATTCCACCCCCGCCTACCCTCAAGGAAATGGGCAGGTCGAGGCCGTGAACAAGGTCATAGTGAACGGACTGAAGAAGAGACTAGACGAGGCAAAGGGGAGATGGGTAGAGGAACTCCCCCACGTCTTATGGACTTATCGGACGACGCCGCGACGATCGACCGGTGAGACCCCCTTCTCGATGACTTATGGGGCTGAGGCCGTGCTCCCGATCGAGAACAACTTTCCCACACTGAGGTCTAGATCGTTTACCCCAAACGATAACGACGGTTTATTGGAACGGAGTCTGGACCTAGCCGAAGAAAGAAGAGAAAAAGCGATGATTCATATGGCCTATTATCACCAGAAGCTGAGACAAGGGTACGATGCTAATGTCAAACTGCGGCCTCTGGGTCCAGGTGACCTCGTGATGAGGAAGATTCTTGGCAGCGCGAAGAACCCTTCTTGGGGCAAGTTGGGGCCCAATTGGGAGGGACCATACCGTGTCACATCCGTGGCCGGAATAGGCGCCTACTACCTAGAAGATTTGGATGAAAAGCCTGTACCTCGACCATGGAATGTAAATAACCTCAGAAGATATTATTATTAATAAGAATGGCTTAGCATACGTTTTCTTTCATGACTATCCGTTGCTTGCTGGTCCACTGACAACTGTTCATAGTTTTAAACAGAACCTAAGTCCTGCATGGCTCCTCGGACCACAGACTTAGGGGAAATTATTACTCATGACAATTTTTATAAGTTTTAAACAGAACCTAAGTCCTGCATGGATCCTCGGACCACAGACTTAGGGGAAATTAATACTTAAGACAACTA
Organism: Quercus tomentella; assembly: GCA_028535165.1. Taxonomy (NCBI): domain Eukaryota; kingdom Viridiplantae; phylum Streptophyta; class Magnoliopsida; order Fagales; family Fagaceae; genus Quercus; species Quercus tomentella. Next base: position 5,866,282 of record JAPQVY010000012.1, read on the forward strand.
TTCATAGTTTTAAACAGAACCTAAGTCCTGCATGGCTCCTCGGACCACAGACTTAGGGGAAAATATTACTCATGACAATTTTTATAAGTTTTAAACAGAACCTAAGTCCTGCATGGCTCCTCAGACCACAGACTTAGGGGAAATTATTACTCATGACAACTATTCATAGTTTTAAACAGAACCCTAAGTCCTGCATGGCTCCTCGGACCACAGACTTAGGGGAAATTATTACTCATGACAACTATTCAGAGTTTTAAATAGAACCTAAGTCCTGCATGGCTCCTCGGACCACAGACTTAGGGGAAATTATTACTCATGACAATTTTTATGAGTTTTAAACAGAACCTAAGTCCTGCATGGATCCTCGGACCACAGACTTAGGGGAAATTAATACTCAAGACAACTATTCATAGTTTTAAACAGAACCTAAGTCCTGCATGGCTCCTCGGACCACAGACTTAGGGGAAATTATTACTTATGATAGACTGGGGGATTATTACTTAAAGGAAATCGTTTTAATACGTGCGCGCAGCCTGGCACCATCGCAACCCTCAAATGCGCAGCCCAAAAACCAATTTTATTTTGACTATTTGCCTATATCTACATCGTTGCAAATGCCTAAAAAGAGAGCGCTACTGACATACATCCATAATAAGCAAAGCGAGTATTTTATATTAATATTCCGAGTACATTAGAAAGAGATGTCCTTACAGAAGAATGGAAAAATAGGACGACTCACATTCAAAAAAAAAAAAAAAAAAAAAAAAAAAAGATCAAAAGCCTAAAGGGCTAAGCCTTAACAGGAGGATCTTCTTTCTGCTCGGGCTGAGGGGGAGGAACCTCGATGGTAGAGTCTGCGGCGGGATCCTTCGCCATATCAGGCACAAGGACGGCATCAGGCGCCGCCAGGTCCTGCTCTGAGGCCACTTGGGCGTCATCAGGATTCTCTCGGATCTTCGGAGGATAGAAGATGTTCTCGGGCAGTCTTAGTGCCGAATCCGCAGGAACTCCTGCAGCATCGAGAGCATGAGCCCATGAAATACTACAGTAATCCCTGCACACCTCGGGGATCTCCTCGGATAGCCTCGCCTCCGTTTCTGCGGCCTCGAGCTGGCGAGCAGCATTCTTCTTAGCCTCTGCAGCCTCTCGGATCAGCTGGGCCTCCTCTTTGACCCGCCTTAGCTCATCCTCGACTTTTTGCAGGGCAGTCTTGAGATCCTGCACTGCCTGCCTCTCAGTGGCGAGGTTAATCTGTGTCGAGTACAGCTCTTTGCGCTGGTCCTCCGCCTGGGTCTCGGCACTTTTCAAACCAGCCTCTTCACTTTTGCGCCGTTTCTCCGACTCCTTGAACTCGTCCGTGAGTTTAAGGTGATTGTGCTTAAGGGACCCTAAGGCTTTCTCCATCTCCTTCCGAGCCTGGGTCTCAGCCTCAGCCCGACTACGATTACCTCGGCAGAATTCCTCAGCCACGAATACCTGCTGAGTGATCTACGAACGAAACAAGATTGCTTTAAAAAAAAAAAAAAAAAAAAAGAGGGGATCCCTTTTAATGAAGCAGTAGAAGGGTTACTTACCATCGCGAGGTCCCTTTTAAGGGATAGGAAGATCTCGGGCTGAGAGAGCCGCCTATAAGCCTCCATATCCCGAGGAAGGAGTAGGGGTTGCTCTAAAGCCTCGGCCACATACCCTGCCCGTCCTCGGTTGTACTCTCGGACCGAAGCATTGTAGGGGATGGCAACCCCATCCAGCTCCAACTTGGGGCTCCATACACGCGGGGCAGCTCGTACCTCCGCAAGGCTCTCCTCGTCCCGATTCTCCGAGGAGTTGCCCCTTCTGCTCCTTGGTGCCCGAGCAGTCTTTTGCTGATTGGTCGGCTGAGCAGCCACCTCACCCTCCTCAGGGGTGTCAACTGGCCTCTTCTTCTTCAGGTCCGGATTAGCCTTAAGGCCAGGTTCCGAAATGCCCTGAGGGACCACAGGAGGAAGGGTTTTGACTTGTGATGGAGGTGGTCCCTTCGATGACTGGCCTTTCCCTCGGGAGGCCATCAGCTCCTTCAGAGACTTTCCCTTTCCTGCCATGGGCTCTGTCTCTTCGTCCGAAGTATCTTCCGAGTAGATAACAATGGAAGGAGCGCCAACTGCAGAATGTCGGTCCCGCTCTCCTTCAGGACCGGAAAGTTCCACCAAAGGGGTTTGCTGAACTTCCTCCTCAAAATAAAACTCGTCTATCTCTTCCTCAAGGGAAAGACGAGATGATTCAGTTTCCTCTTCAACCTGAACGGCAACACCAGGCTCGTTTGGCGGAGGTAGCTGCTCTGCTAAGTAGGGATTTCTAACACCAGGCAACACAACTGGTGGCAGATCGTGTTCAGCTAGGAACCCGTCCTTGGACACGTCAATCCTAGCCAACCTCGGACTGCCAGCCCTTATAGCGTGGTCGATAGCCTGGAAAGAGCTGCTCAGAGGTTGATAGCCCATAACCAGATGGGCCGCATGCAACTGTCTGTCCTCGGAAACGTAAATCTCCGACCTAAGAAGGTAGTTCAACGCTGGCACGTTCACAAAGTTTAGCCGAGGAGCGACGTGAACTTTATCTGCAAGCAATCAAGAAAAGTGGGGTTAGTTCATGAAATTTTCCAATTACAAAGAAAGCAAGAAAAATAAACCCTCAATACTAAATCCTTTCCCAAAAAGGACCGATCCTAAAAACGTCGCACCTGGGGTTCCTGCCCGAGTTGGACAATGAATACAGTCGGACCACTCCCCAGAAGCAATAAGGAAGTCATTCTTCACGGTCTTATTGGATACTGGGAGACAAGAGATCAACCTAACGTCCTCGTTCCGGGATTTAAGATAATACCCATCATCCCCGAGGCGGTGACATTCGTACAGATAAGCCACATCGTGCCAAGTAAGGCCTAGATTCATCCGCTCGTCTAAGACATCTACACAGCCTAGTATCTTGAACATATTCGGGGCACACTGATACGGCGTCAACCTATGGTTGAACAGGTATTCCCTTGTAATCCTACGCATGGGAAGTGACATCCCTCCCTCTATAAAAGCAATCATAGGGATAACAACTTCTCCCATACCTCTCTCTGTCAATACTCCTTCAAGAGGACAGTACTGCAACCCAACCCCCGGGGGAATGTGGTATTTAGCCCTAAAGGCCTCCATAGCGGCTGGAGTGTTTACTAATTTCTCAAATCTACCCATCTGAACTGAACTGGGGAAACGAAAGTAAGGACTGAGAATAAAAGTAGAGTCCGAGGAGGGAATTGAAACGGCGAGATGAACGAAGTGTACTGGTACCTTCGCAAAACGCTCAATGGGACGCCTGGAAATCTCTCCTGGAAGGAACGCTTCACGAAAGACGGCTACGGAGGCGTAACGGGCGCAAGCATTCGTATGTCTCTAGGGTTCGATGGAGTTCTCTGGAAGCCTCTGAGGTTTATGAAATGCAGATAAAAAGAACTGAACCCCTCTGACGTCTTATATAGCCGGGAGGAGAGAGAAAAGATCATTCCTGCCTAAAAATACGAGAAGAAACGATGGCCGTTCGATCCACGCCATACCGTTGGATGAAGGGAACATAACGCCTCCAGAAGTTAATGACCGCGCCTCGTAAATTGTAACGCGTCAAAAGTAACGGTCTGCACGCGCGCCCCAAGCTCTCCTTATTTCCATCCTCTCACTAACATCAAAACCCCGCTTTTCTCCTCGGAAGGAGATAAAAACCGGAGTTTTGAGGGGCTATTGTGGGGCCCGGCCCAAAAATAATGGGCTATTCCAAATCCAGGCCCGTCCGAGGAGCGTCCTTTCCGAAGAGAAACCACATATGAAGCATTACTTAACCCCAATAACGCCAAGGAAACCTGTCCGAGGAGTAACTCCTCCTCGGACATCACGAAGTCCAGACGAGGAACTCTCCCCATCCATTTCAGTTCATCCTCCCAACATATAAAATGAATAAAATCCAAAATATCTCATGGAAAGCTGCCACCACCACATTAATTGCGCCCCAACCATCCTCTTGGATGCATTAATGAGGAAAAGACCCCTGAACAGTACCACCTTGGCCTCTGCAACTCACAAGGGGAGAGATGAGGGCGTCTGATGGGACAGGTGCTCAAGTAGATGCTTAGATGATCAACAAGTGTAAGGTTGAGATGAGAGGAGGGGAACTATATAATGCAGTGGAGTCCCTCAAAGAAAGGGGGACAGAAAAACTGTATTAAGAACGAAAGAAAGAGAATCACAGAGGAGAGATCCATTCTTGTGTTTTTATTTTCTGCAACTATATTGTCCATGTATCAGACCGAACAGGCTCACTGAGGCGAAGTTCTTTGACCCATCCTCTACAAATATTCATTGTGGGTTGCGCTTTGGACCAAGGCCAGATTAATAAGATTTGGGCCAGGAAAATCGTGCAACTACAAAACTATTTTACAAAAAAATTTACAAACTGCTAATGTGGCCAGTGATTATTGGTAAATGAAAAGGTGATATTAATTATGGGCCTAGATGAAAACTAATAAAAGTTTGGCCACATCAACAGTTTGTAAAATTGTTGTAAAATAGTTTGTGTCTGTAGCATTACTCTTACTTTTATTACTTTAGCTAATGTAACTTTTACAACAAATGCATCTACCTCAATACTCTATCACTATTTTATTAAAATATTATTTTTCCCACTCAATTAATAATTTTTTTTCACTTATTTCTTTCCCATCACTTCTACAAGCTGTATAACCAATGGCAGAGTCAGGAATTTCCTTTTAGGGGGAGGGACGAATAAAAAAAATGAGAACTAAAAATTCTTTTCTCTATATAATTTAATTATTTTCACATTATGTACAATAGTCTAAAATGGTATTGTAAATGCAATTTAATATACAAGTTAATTATTCCCACTATTAATGATTCAAAAGGTTGTTCTTTGGGGTTCAATCCTTAGAGATTTGAAATAATGCTCATTGAAAGTTAAAGTTTTAATATTATAACCCAAAGGTGTATTACTTTTTTATTACCATCTTCCTTTCATTGGAACTATAAATCAATATTTTATTTTACTTTCCTATAAATCAAGTTTTTAAATTAAACAATGGATAAAAATCATTAAAAACTCAATAGATAAAAAAATCTAATCAAATCGTCAGTTACATTATTTTTGTTTACAATGATCAATCATTTTGCTTAGCCAAAAAAATAACGTTACATTATATTTTATTTATATATTATAGTTTAATAATAGTTTTCATTTCCTCAAAGAGAATAAAATAGTTTTCATAAATGATGATGTTATGTACTATAATATATTTATTATTTTAATAAGAAATAAAGATTAAAGAGAACTTCGAGAAGTCATACCTATGGGCGGCTGTGGCCACTTAGGGATTCTACCTCAGTTGTGATGAATTAAAATCTAACCATACACATACTCCATGGTATCTTGGAAGTTGGAGCAAAGCAAACGAGGGAGTGTCTCACCACATGTGGCGTGGCAGTGTTGTTTGCTTAATATTTTTTACCAATTTAGCTATATATTTGCTGAAAATTAAAATATATAGCTACATTGATTTGAATGCTCTTGTTACACTAAAGGAACTCATAATTCCTCTTCGTATGTAGTTTATAATTTCATAGATAGAAATAATGAAACTTAATATATAGTTTCTTATTACACTTGGAGAGAAGGGAACTCATAATTCCTTTTTGTAATTCATGGATAGAAAGTGATAACGTAATTGGGTCTACCAGAGCAAGTAAATGTGCTATTCTGATCATCATAAGCTTAGCTATAAGCTTAAGGACATTGGTTCTCAAAGATTCAAGAATTGTCCGTGGGTGGACATGTTTGTGGGGGTGTTATATGAGTCAGTGCAACAATATTGTGGTTGATGGAAAGCAGTATAAGCACTCTTACATGCAATAACGCTCCCATCAAACCCTTTAACTTGCAGCTCTACTGGGCAAGCTGCGTTCACATTGCCTAGATAGCTCGAGGTCTTGCATTCGCTAGTTCCACCTTGTGTGGCTACTGAAACAGGCAATTTGAACCCATCTACAAGGCTAACATCGTTAAAGTCTATTAATTTTCCTAAGTTGTAAGGCAGAGTCTACTTTTGTTAGAGATGATATATCTCTTTTTCATTGACCTTATATTTGTGTTGGAATTGAAATTATTCAATGAAATCTACTTTTAGTTTTTTGTGTACATTAGTTATATTTTGAGATTAGTCAATGACAAATTATAGTTTGTGATAATTTTTTTTTTTTAAACATTGTTAATGCCAATTTGCCTAACCTGCCGAGTTAAAACCGCCATATTTTGTAATCAATCCATCAAATTTAGACTTTGGTGGGTCGGTAACGGATTGAGTGTCAGGGTTTTCATCATTAATTATTTGTATAATACCTACACTGTTGCTTCAAAGTGGTGGTAAAAACTAACAAGTATGATGAACTTGTGCGTGGTATGGTGGTTGCTAATCCGAAGAACTTGGTTTGGTATATATAGAGCCTTATAAGTCAGATATCAAGGCGGTCCAAAACTAGAATTTGACTTTTCATTAGGAATTCTTATTGGCCTACTTGGCGTTAGTCTTTCATACGGCGTCGACTCGCTACTGCGGCTGTGTCAATATTTCTTTGGTATTTTACCCAAAAAAATATTCAAAGCAGATCGGACTTGGTATTTTACAATTTGGTTATCAAATGTATTAGTAGTACGACTATTATGCTGAATAGACTTTTGCATTCAATTTAACTACGTCTGAGGATTGAGACTAAGTAATCAGTAGTAGTCTAGTTCATCATTATGACTAATTAAAGGTTACGTGCATAGATTTTTCACTGGGGAAATTGAAGACAATCCCACGCTAACTCTAAGTACTAGGCTACTAGCTATGCCAACATTAATTTGTCTGATTTCAACATGAGACCCTACACATGGTTTGGACCCGAGGCTGGAGATATTGACGGGAATATACTGCAGATGCATTTGAACTGAACCAATTCATAAGGCATCTGAATCTGATAGACTAATATATAGCTAGTATCTCTACTAGGTTTCTTTTCTTTCTTTTTCGCCAAAAAGAAAAAGATCTTGGAATTTTCAAAGAGCAAAAATGAACCATCGAAAGAGTTGAATCATGCAAAGACTTTAAAATACATTCACGGTCTAGAATAGTCCATTTCCGAGTAATGTTGTGGCAAACTCTAGTGAAAAATATTAAAGAATATAAGAGCTCCCTTTTGTGGATAGAGAAGGTGAATAAGAGGAGCACATTTAACTTCTTTCGGTTTTTAAATTTGGCTATTTGAGGGCTTATTTCTTCAAGATTTGAAGAGATTGTGAATGCATGGTAGTAAATAATAATAATAATAATAATAATAATAATTATTATTATTATTATTATTATTACCCTACTTCAAAAATATTTATACTAGCTAGGGTAGCTCAAGTCTGAACCTATATTTCTAACACAAAATATATAGCCTATATATTATACGTCGTCACATGACTATGTAATCTTTCATAACAGAATTTACCACTAACGGTATTTAATACAAGTTAACTGATTTATACCCCTTGCATATATATATATATATATATATATATATATATATATATATATATATATATATATATATATATATATATATATATTTTGTCGTTCCAGACTTCCAGGATATACTGGAATGTCGACCTCAACCTCCTTTTCACCACCTTCTTGCACAAACTCAGTTAACCCTAGTGATGAATCGTGTCCAATCTCTTTTCTCAATCGACACCTCTAGCTAGACTCCAACGCCTTTCCAAGGAAACAATTATGTTGCAAGACTGATATAAATTTAAGAAGTTTCCCTTGGAGAGCTTTTGATCTCATGAAGCATGATTAGGTCTCTGGTTCCCACCAACCAAGGACGGAGCTAGAACTTAGAGTTAGGGGGGGCGGCTTTACTGTTAGTTGTGTGCAGTGACTTCAGCCTTCAACTTTGTTGCTATTTAGTCACTTAGCTGCTAGTTGTTTAAAATTTTTTAAAGGGTCAAATTGTTTGTTTTAAGTAGAATTGGTTGACTAGGCTTAATTTTTTTTTTTTTTTTAGTTTACTGTTGATAATTTTTGTTGTTGTACTAATTTTTTTGGGCTCGTATATTTATTTTTTAGATTTTAGACTTATAAACATTTTTTAATGGTCTTTAAAATGTGGAAAATATTTGAATTACAAACTTTTTTACAAATCGCTGATAATATAAGTGGTGAGCCCAAATGCGAACCAATAAAAATTTGCTACCTTAACCATTTGTAAAAATATTATAGCAAAATTTGTGACTATAACAATACTCTTAAAAGAATCAATAATATTTTTAAGGGATTAAAAGTGTAATTTTCTAAAATAAAATTGCTAAAATTAGTACCCATATATATAATAATATTTTTTTTTTTTAAAATTGGGGGGGCCATTGCCCCCCCAAGTCCAACCATGGCTCCGTCCATGGGCACCAACCTTGACATCTGCCATATACACAGAACTAGCATGATGAATATGTGCAGTGCAGGGATCTGCTTTCTCAAGCCGGGCAATAGCCCTCTTTTCCTCAAAGAATTGAGGTAATGTTCAGTTCTTGTACAGCAGGGAGTCAGCTACCTTTTGGATAAAATGATCCTTTTCCATCCTTCAAACCCGGTGTCGAAGTTCCCACATAGCAGCCTCCATCACTCCATGTATATGCTCCAAATCCATGCATCATGCAATTTAACCAGCTTCCTTCAAATGAGTCTCCATTTGTCCAAGTAAGAGTTCCTTTCCACTATATGAACTTGGTGTGGGGTGTGTGTATATATATGTATATATATATTGGTTTATACACTGATTTAAAGGCTAAACATGCGGAAAATTGTACTTTAATTTTCTAGAATTCTTATTGTACTTTAATCGGGTCGCTACTGTGAGGGAAAGAGACTGATGTAAATGTGCAAGTATTTGGTAAGGGAAGCAGTGGGAATTAGTCGTTTACAAAAGGGGTTGTCAAATGTAATAGTAGTATGACTGTTATGTTCAATAGACTTTTGTATTCAATAAAACAACGTGTGAGGTTGAGACGAAACATCCAGTCTAGTACACCATGACTAAAAGGTTATACGTCCGTCCATAGAGTTTTTACTTGGGAGATTTGAAGACAATCCTATCCAAAATGTACGTGGAGCCAAAACTAATTTGTCTGATTTGAACATGGGAATGGTTTGATGCTTTGAACTTGAGGTGGCTAGAGATATTTACTGGTCGTTGAGCTGCATATGGAGCCAATTCGTAGGGCATCTAATCTTGGTATCTAGTAAGGAATAAATTCTCTCTAAATTAGGACAAAATTGGCCTCTGCCCTTTTCGGGCAAAATAAATAGCATTCTACCTCTTTTTCCAAACTAATTAGGAAAATGTCATTCTTTTGAAAATCGACTTTCTCAAAATCGAGTTAAAAAAAAAAAAAAAAAAAAAAAATTCTGGAACCCTATGGTGGCGTTTTAAGGAACCTATAGTGATGTTTTAATGACCTATAGTGGCGTTTTGTAACTCGATTTCCACGAAGTCGAGTTACATGTAATTTTTTTACCTATGACTCGATTTCATGGAGCTTGAGTTAAAAAACGCCACTATAGATCCTTAAAAACGTCACTATAGGTTTTTAAAAACATCACTATAGGACTTAACTCGATTTTGAGAAAATCAATTTTCAAAAGAGGGGTATTTCCCTAATTAGTTTAGGAAAGGGGGTAGAATGCTATTTATTTTGCCCGAAAAGGGTAGAAGCCAATTTTGTCCCTCTAAATTAGTATGGAGAAAATTCTCCAAATTCCTCGTATATTTTTATATTGAGTGCGAATTTTGAAAATCTAACCGTTGGATTACATGTTCTTATCATATCCTTAATACTTGCAAAATTTCAAGAAAATCAAAAATCAATTGCTATATCATCAAAAAAATGTAAAAGTTTCAAGTTTGTGTGATCTAAAATTGTGTATAAAAAATAAGTTTATTGATTGAATGATAAATAATATCCAATTTAAACGAAATTTGATATGCATGTTAAGAACATAAAGAACATGAAATTTAAAAATTAGATTTTCAAAATTCACACCCAAAAATAAAATATATAAAAAATTTAAAAAGTTTCTCTCCAAACTAGTTTGGAGAGAAACTTTGTTCTCTAGTAGGTGAGAAACTTTGTTCTCTAGTAGGTACTGATTCTTCTCCTTCGGCCAAAAATACATCATCATAATTTTAAAAAGTAAAATTTAACCATGGAAGGACTAAGATCTAGAGTTCTTAGAGTAATTTTAACATACATTATCAATATTAAAAAAAAATTAATTGTCATCGTTTTCGTACCCATTTAAATTATTGCTGACATAGAAAATCTTTTTTGGTTCTTGGTCCATTCACCACACAAATGGGAAATGATCAAATTAAAGCTTTGGTTCTTGCTTAGAGCTGAGATAATCATTTTCTTTTTGTTTTCTTTTAATTTCAGCATTTTTTTTTTTTTTTTTACTTCTTCTTTAGTTTTCTGCTCTTTATTTTTCTTAGCCTTAAATTTTCTTTATTTTCCTTTTTATTTTAAAGTATTATGACTAGAAACCTGCTTAGGTTAGAATAGGGGTTTCTACCTCAGGGCGTGTTACGCAACCTTAACTTTACATATGCACCCTAGGAGTCCTGTGTACAATGTACATAGCCTGAATCATTTGTAGGTCGGCTCTTTTAGAAAATCAGGAATTTTTTTTTTTTTTTCTATTTTCAACACATGTTAGAAACATGCTTATGATGATTGATTCTTGGTAGAAGCATGCTAAGGATTTGGATGTGTTGATAACGTGGTAGCTTTTAAAATCCTGGAATAGAAATTTTATTTTTTAATTCGAGAAACGATGTGTTTAGAATGTGTGCTTTTGTTTGTGCCTTACTCTTAATTCTTGCATGCATAGGAGAGGTCCCTCTTAGGGTGGTGGATCCTTATTGAAACAACATGACTATGAGGTCCATTAATGGAGGCCACCCCACTCAATTAAGGAGGTTTGGGTGTCCTATACCTTTCTAAGCTCATACACTAACTTCATACTCATTTTTGGTTTGTTAGACCCCTATATAAAGATTCAAATTTGATAGGCCAAAAACTTATCGACCCCTTGTGATGAATTAGTTGATTAATTAGCCAAGTTTATTAATTAATCAAATTAACATGCAAAGCGCGTGGTAGCACAAACAAATCACCAATAACTAAAGTATGCAGCGAAAAATAAATTGATACGGTGATTTGTTTACAAATGGGGAAAACTTACACGGCAAAAACCCCACCGGGTGATTTTAAGGTCACCACTTCCGAGAATCTACTATTATTACAATAAGCGGTTACAAGTAAAGGAATTTCAGTACCTTATACCAACCTACATTTGAACTCTTACCTCAATACTCAATTAGACTTGTTTTGTAGTGACAATCTCTCCTTTTAATGCACGGCTCCCAGTACGTGATTAACCAATTGCGCGAATTCCAGTACGCGACTTCAATCATCAACTAGAAAAGGTTGTTGGCTGCAAAGTTCTTCAGTTCATCACATGATGAAGATCGAGAAGCTCCTTGGTTACAAAACCCTACGGTGTACAAACACAACAACTTCTTCACAAGAAAGATGAATTAGGGCAAATTCTGTCTCCGGTCACAATTTGTTTGAACAAAACTTTGCTCAACACTTGTGCAACTTGTGTCACCTTTGACGGCTCTTAAAATAATCATTTTATATGTCTAAGGTTGTGAAAAAAGAAAACCCAAACATACAATCACAGATTAGATGAAAAACAGACCAGAAATTTGAATTTCAGAAACTTCGACAGATACCCTATCTGTCGAGTTGCTATCGAGACATGGGCTGGAATAGCTTTTCAAGGCTCGATAGATGCTAGTTGTCGAGCTTTAATGAACAATACTTTTCACACTTGAATCTTGGACAGACTTGCATGGCTTTAACACTTGAACTTGAAACCTTGTTTCTTGAAGTATTAAACACATCTTAAATCTATCCAAATACAAATAAAGTGCATTTTATCAAAGGATTAGTCAATTACAAAAAATAGTGACATATATTCCTAACATGTGAAACACATATATCCTAACAAAATTGATTCCTGGATGGCTGGATCTGAATCAAGTGGAAACTCGTACCCATAAGGCTAGTAGCATACCGCCATGCCAATGTCTATAAGATGGACCTTACATGGCAAATAAACCTAGAAGCTCTCTACACAAGAAAATCTTAACTAAATCTACCCCAAGTTCCTATTAAAATATATATATATATATATCTCTAAAAAAAGAGCTTTATTACATGCACGAAATGCAGGTGATGAGGCTAAAATCACATAAAATAACACTTTTGTCACAATTTATTATAATTTTTACTACAACTCGTCACATGACGAGTTGTAGTTGTGACAAAAATTGTGTCATTTTATGAACTCTTATCATTACTAAATGCAAAAAAGACAAATAGAAAGAAGGTTAATAATTAAACAAAAGGTTATACTATTAACCATTACCCTAAGTACATCTGTTAACATTTTTCATAAACAAATTAGCCAACTACTTTATGATGTGCAGCTGAGAATATTGAGGACATGGCCCAATTTTGTATAGTACGTCGGTCTATTAAAGCTTTACAAGTTGGTTGAAGTAACAAATTAAAAGGTTCAATAGAATACACGATTGCATTGTTGTTGTTCTAGAATCCCATTAATAGAGAGACATGGATGACCGTTCAAGACTGGACTTAGTTATTTGGTGGGATTTCATGCAAACCACAATCTTTCCACCTAACACATTGCTGCAGCATAATGACAATGGTATTTTCCAAAGACAGCTGGGTGTTCATACATGTCATAATCAACGTTACTCATCCTCTGACTCCGATAAGTTATGAAATTTTTATCTTAATTGATTCTCATTTTAAAGCTACAATTACTTTTTTTTTTTTTTTTTTTTTGAAAAAGCTACAATTACTGTATTTGAACTTTGATGGCGTACAGTTTTTTGAGAGTTTCGATTATAAGTTGTACGACCTAAAAAATATCTAAATTTTCTATGAGTGACTATAAAAAAAGATTTTGCTCATGTGTGGCCTTAGGACACATAATAATTTTTATTTTTGAAATTTTTTTTTTTAGAAATTGAAAAAGTATTGACAGTTTTTTTTTTTAATTCTTGAAAAAATGTTTTAAAAAATAGATAACTTAATGTGTGCTCTAAGGGCACACATTAACTGGACCCATAAAAAAATTAGGGATAATTACAGATTACCTACATGTAGTTTAATCCGAATTTAACTTACCCACCCGTAGTTTCATTTTTGACACTTTACTCACCTGAGGTTACTTCCGTTTAGTCTCTGTTACCACCTCTATTAAAAAAGAGGGGTAAATAAGTCTTTTTACTCTCATTTTATGTCTCTCTCATCCAAAACAAGGAAAACAATAAAAGCAAACAAAAAAAAAAACAAGATCAAAATGGGCTATTTTAAACTCAGGAATATGCATCTCTTAAAACATGGCTCAAATTAAAAAAATTTTCAAACCCAGAACACAAGAAGACCACCATAATCACCTTCATCGTCAAAGCCAGCCTGCAAAACAACAAAAAAAAATCCCAGTTTTGAAGAACCTTCACTATATTTATGGCTCTATGTGGCCTACAAAGGAAGGGTACAATGACAATGAACTCAGATACCAAGTTAGGTGTGCAATGCTATCACATCACCAGAAGTTCCTGTTAGAATTATGTGCCCTCAAAAACAATAATATGCATTTTTATTTGGTGATAAAATTTTATTTTCACATTCATAACTTTTATAGGTATATTTCATTGTTTAAATGTGACATGTGATGTCACCTCTGTAGGAAAAATCATGTTAATGGTTAAGGAACCAAAGACAGGGAGTAATGATTTTTCATATATTATTAAATTGTTCTAAGCTGTGTATATTAATTGAATATTACCACTGAAGCCTACACTTGTTGTGCTGCTATATGATAGGATGATTTACTCCATCATTGAAGTAGTGACTTTAAGCAAACAAGTGGGTGTAATGTAACAAGTACATACATTGAATTGGATCCGATCAAGGACACCTTATGGAGTGATCATTGTTAATTAAAAGATTGTTCTATCACAATTTTTCTATTGTCCTCAAACATGAGGGGTTTATGTATATTTATTTATTATGCACATAACTTTGACAATGTCAACTGGTGATGCCAATTTTAAAGGCTATATACAGACACGTTGGGTCATGTGTGTAATGAGTAAAATATATAAATGCTCAACAATGAATCCACCAGTCTCTGAAGAAGATAGTATATTCAGTTGATTTTCATATTGAAGTTGGACTCAAAACAAAACTGGCCGGTGACATTTTTTCACAAATTTTTTTCATATATATAATATTATATAAATATATTTAAAGAGTTTTTAAAGATATTTTGGAGTCCAATAGAAATTATGAAATCAAGAAATTAAGGGTCACATAAGCTAGGGACATGACAATGATATTTATCCAGTCCTAGTGGCTTGTGGGAATATAGTATGGTGGAAGGACATAGATATAAAATTGTATGAAATGGGACCTCATTTGTAATTCTCTAATCTTCAGGGGTCAATTGCAATGTGTTGATGGACATTATTGCAATCTGTAGAAGTTCAGATATTTTCTTGATATGATTGAGAAAATTAAGAAATATTTTTGGAAAGAGTTTCTAGATAAGTCAATAACGTTCAAAAAGGTTATTGATAAAATCCTACGGCTGAAGATTAGGATCCCTAAGAATCCCACGTCCAATCTCTCTCTAGGGTTTTAGAAGTCTACTATAAAATAAGATTTTATAATATCATATTTAGTTGTTGGCCATCAGAACTACTGTGTGATACTGCAGTTTTCTGAAAACTCAAAAGAAATAGAGAGAGAGACGTGAATACCTTGGGAGGCAACACGCTTGGGTTGCTAAGAGAGGTACTCAATTTTGTTCTATTTAGAATCCATGGTTGTGTGGTACAACGATCTTTAAATGAAAAAGTATGATTTTTGTTTTATATTGCTTCCGCAAAAGTTTTTTCAGTTCCATACTTATTAGGAATCAACAACTCTACATTGACATCTTAATGAGCCATTCTCCTAGGATTAATTTCATTTGCCACATCATATGTGTCACTAAAATCGGCAAACCCAGGATTACATGTTTACTACTTTCTTCCTATTTTGAACTTTGTCATTAATTTCACATATCAAAAGGAATTACTGAAACAAATTCAAACTTACACTCTGAATGGAATTATTGAAATAAATACAGCCATTTTCTTATGAAAAAAAAATACCCATCTTTCTTTTTTCCCCATTTGATAAATAAAATTGATCATCCAACACAATGGTAAGCTAAAAAAACAAAAATAACCCAAAAAACAAAGAGAGAATAAGGAAATCCCAGTAAGCAGTGTAGCTAGAAAATCCAAGGGAAGTGACCATAACACTAAAGGGAAGTGACCATAACACCAATTGCCGCAGCTGCAAATCCACATTGCCCCAACCTCAACGCTATCCCACGCAGCGCAAGTTGCTGATTTTGTGGTACATCTTTCAGTTCAGATGTTCTTGACTTTATCATAATTATTGATATGCTAAGATGTTCATATTGTATGTACTCTTGATTTTCAAGCAAATTAGTAGATCTACCTCATGTGGATGGGAGTGTGTTTTGGGAGAGAGGAGTGTTTGATCTGTTTTGGGTTTTGTTTTTGATAAAAAATGTGTTAGAGTAACGTCTGAAAGGGAGGTAAGTTACGAAGTAGTAACGGAGTAAAGCATAGGTGGGTAAAGTGTCAAAAATGAAATCACGAGTGGGTAAATTAAATTCGGACTAAACCACAGGTGGGTAATCTGTAATTATCCCAAAAAATTATAAGTGACTAAAAAAAAGGCACTTAAGAGGGGTAAGATCCAACAATAGACTTAGCATACGACGTGTGCCAACCAGCAAAAACTGTTTAGTTGGTGGCCATGGCAAATGCTTTTTCTCGAAATAGTAAGAGCAAATGAGGCAAGAGTTTGTTTGATTTATGGTGGTTAACATGCTCTAGCTTAACTTCCAAGATAGCCATATAGATCCTCAAAAAAA
The DNA here is from genome assembly GCA_028535165.1 of Quercus tomentella. Lineage (NCBI taxonomy): Eukaryota > Viridiplantae > Streptophyta > Magnoliopsida > Fagales > Fagaceae > Quercus > Quercus tomentella. The sequence continues at coordinate 5,882,504 of JAPQVY010000012.1, forward strand.
AGAAAAAAAAAAGAAAAAGAAAAAAAAGATAGCCATATAGAGTACATTATCTTTAAGGGGGAATTATTCAATAGATGAAAATTATCTCTATTTCTTAAAGGGTTGTTCACTCTCTCTATCTTTAACAATTCATCTCTCTCTCTCTCTCAAAATCAAAATCATAGTGCATTTTTTTTTTTCTTTTCATATATTTCAGAAGTCTATTGACTCCAATTTTTACTTTTGTTGGTGTAAAGTGGTAAAGTGGAGTATGGATCACTTTTTCTCCAATCCATTAAAGTATTAGCATTGGAATACCTAGGTAGCTAGGCCAAGTAAAATTTGAATACCTAACCCGAAAAATCATGCCATACTGGGCTAACTTTCAACTCGGAAAAATGTATGTTCCCTATTGTGTTTATTCAAATCTAACTAGCATTATTGTAGCTTTCAACTAGACAAAATGTATGTTTGTTAACTTCCCAACAAAATTATGTGTAAAATTTAACAAAAAGAGAAGAAAAAAAAAATTAAATTGAGTTTTAATTGACCTTGGTAAGAGAATGCATAGCATGAGGAATAAAAATTGAAATCGGATTTCTAATTTTTATTTTGGTTTTAAGAGAGAGAGAGAGAGAGAGAGAGAGAGAGAGAGAGAGAGAGATTGTTTGGCATGTGACTGTATGGAAGATTTAGTGATTAATTTTGACAATCTACCATGTCAAATACTAGCTTACAAAAATTGAAGCCTCAAGGAGTTGATGGAGGTTTTTTGGGTGCCAGCGACGTAGTTTTTTTGGTGAATCAATTTGGGGGTTAAGACAACTTGAAGTGGTGGTGGTGTGACTCTTTGGTGGCAATTAGGGTTTTATTTCATTGATTTTGGGTGGTGGTAAAGGTTTTTTTGGTATCTGTGTAAAAACTCAAAGATACAAGAGTTTATTATTTCTCTATATTGAAAATATGAGATAAAACCAGAATATATATACTACAGTGCATATACAAGGAATATACATATATTAAGGAATATATTAGCACAGGAAAGGCAGTGACAAATTAGTGGAGTTTGTCTGCATGTGGGTCCCGCTACTTTGATTGATTTCCTCTGTTTTAGCTTTCCATAACAGAGTTGCTTGTTGACTTAGTTTCTACAATAGCTGTTGGGATTATATTAGGAAATGAGTTAGCGGTCTTGCCCACAAGATCAGCACTGTCATGAATGGAAATACTTTCCTTAGCAATCTGGTGGTGTGTATGATGTTTTGAATGATTATGAATTTATGATGGTTTAGACGGCATAATGGAATTGTAGAAAATTGTTGCCCACTATTAATTTTGTATGGTTAGTGAGAAATTGTGAATAATATGAGAAAAAAAAATTGTATCTTTTTTATGTTTTGGTTTCCTCTCACAAAGTTGATAATTATTTTTTGAAAACAAAAATTCAAAATATATATTTATGAATACAAAATTTCATTCTAAAAAAAAAAAAAATGTATTCTATTAGAATTCCTACTTCCAAAATACAGTCTATTAGAATTCAAAATATATTTGTAATAGTTTGGCCAAACACAACCTAAATAGATTTAGCCACTATTGTTTTTGGTCCATTGACCAATTGTTAGGTTGGGATGTTCTTTAATATTGAAAAATGATGGTTTTTGGTGTAGGTGGAATTTGAACCTAAGTCTCTTATTTGATGATAAGAGACTTCACTTATGATTATGTTTTAAGTATTACATTATGTGTCACGACACAAATCCATGGAACATGGATTTAGATGCATGACTAACTTGTTGATCTTACATAACTCAATAAACATAATAAATTCCAAAATTAAATAAAACTCCAAATAAACAATGCTTTTAATAAACCTCTTACAATATCTAAAACCACAATTTAGAAATAATCTCCAAATACTGTAAAATCTTAAGCAAGATAAAAATAACTAAAAATCCTTTAAGGCTTCAAGCATTGTTGACGTCGCCTAAAAGCTCCCACTCTCTACCTTGTACCTTATGAAGTGATCCAATGGTTTTGTTTCCCAACTAAACTTTAATTTAAAAATTGTAATTGATGGGGTGAGCCACACATCTAGTAAGCAATTATACACAATGCACAATACACAACAAAATAGAGTCAAGTAAAAGACGAGTATTTTGATTTCACAAATTTACTCAATGATATCAAATATAATTTTTCCAAAACATATAATGAGTCATTTAATACATATGTAATCAAATCTTAAAATCATTCGAAAACACTTACCGGTAATTGATCAGAGCACAGTGTCACATATACACATATCACATATTCTCATATACAATCCTATGAGTGGATACCAACATCTAACCCCTGCTGGTGAGGGATCAACACTTATTATCACATACAACCTTGTGAGCGAGCTTACACATATGTCAGATCAATTCTAAAAACACTTATTTTGAGTCACATATCACAAAAGAAAAATTTACACAAAATAGAATAATTTTCTTAATATTAACAATTATTCCAAATATAAAGATATATCGAATATCACAATATTGAATTGAAACATAAATCAAAGGATGCTTGACTCTCTTAGGGAATAAGTAGGAACTGAGGAGTTTATACAAGTATTTTACAATTATTGAGTAAATCTGAAAATTCAATTTGCTAAAAGAAACATTTTAAATACCATTTGGAGAATAGGAATATTACTTTGAAATCACTTGGTTTTACACAAATTTAAAGAACAACCTTTTTAGAAAACTTACATTGAAACTCAATTCTTTTTGGAAAATAGTTTAGTTTAGAAATCATCTTTTAAATGAGATTCGGATATTCAAAACGTTATTTAAAATTCAAAATTTTTCTTTAAAACATTATGTAAAAGTTGAAGTTTCTCTTTCAATGATGTAAAAATGCTTTCAATAAACTTTAGAAAACATAAGCTTAAAAACACAATTTTTGAAAACCTTTAACTTCTAAGAACCTAAAGAACAAAACTTGTGCATATTATGCATAATTACTTACTGTACTTGAATTTCTCTAAAAGTCCATCTGAAACACCTTTCAAATAGTCTCAAAACACTCTAAAATATGACCTATAATCAACCATGGAAATTACTTAATATTCTCCATAAAATATAAAGCTTATTGAATTATACAAACTGACTCACTAGGAAAATACTTTGTTGAACTAAATGATAACACTGATGCAAAGCATCTCTACCCAAAAATATGTTTCCTTGAATTTATCAAACCTGAGAAGCAATAACCAATATTTTGTAAACTTAGGATTTGAAATATGTCCCAACGAAAAGTAAACCCTTAAACACATTTAAGCTTTATAATCTTGACTTTTGTTCTAGAATACAAGCTGTAGGCACCCTAGGATTTAATATATATAGATATATATAGCCCAAAGAAAGTGTAAAAGCCATGTATATAATCAAGCTTGTAATCCGTGGCTTTATTCTAGCAAGCTTGTAATCTGTGACGTTATTTAGATAGCACACAGTGGCTTTGTTCTTAAGTGAAAACCGTGGCTTTATAATCCCGAAGTAAAAAAACGTTAAGCCCACAGGAACGGAGGGAGACTTGGCCTGGGGGGAAATGGCCCCCAATTTATTTTTTAAACTAATATATATATATATATATATATGCACTAATTTTAGTAATTTTGTTCTATAAAATCACACTTTGCCCCCCTTAACATTATCATTGATTCTTTTAAGAATACTACTCTAGCCACAAACTTTTCTATAACATTTTTACAAGCCGTTGAGGTAGTAAAATTTTATTAGTTTGCATATAGGCCCATCACTTACATCACATTTTTACTTACTAATAACTACTCACCATATTAATAATTTATAAAAAAATTTGTATTTCTAGCATTTTCCTCCTTTTAAAGGCCAGATCTAAAATCTAAAGCAAAATAAATATATAAGCCCAAAAAAATTATTCAACAACAAAACTACCAATAGTAAAGCTAAAAATAATTAAACTCAATCAATCAATTTTACTCAAAACAAATAGCCAGACCATTTAAAAAATTTTAAACAAAATAATTTTGTCCCACAAAAAATTGCTGCCCCTCATAACTTTAAGTTTTGGCTCTGTCTCTGTAAGCCCATCTAATCTATATAACCACAAGGAAAACGTAAAAGCCATGTTGTTCTTGAATTAGGATTTGCAATCTAGGAGTTAATATATATATATAACCCAATGGAGAACGTAAAAGAATCTACACGAATTAAGATTTAAAACCATGACTTTTGTTCATGAATACCAATTATAGGCAACTTAACGTTATAGCGTAAACAATCTCCATTTAAACAATCTACCCATCACTACCGATTCCATGATAAGATCCTAACCTTTTAATTCTTTGATTCTAACAAATGAGAAATCATACTTGGAATTCTTTGGTTACCTCTTTAATTGTATGTGTTCTAAACTCTAAGGGGAAAAATACACCTCATAACCTCTTTAGTAATGAATCTCTTTCTTTGAAAACCCTAATTTATCTCTTCCTCTACCCTATATTTAATGCATCTGAGATGTGGGTTTAGTGGAGTAGTGGGCTGCAATTACTAACAAAAGTACTTATGGCCCATCAATTAAATATATATATATAATAATCTCAAAAAAAGATATGAGGGGTATTACATGGGCAAAACTTAGGTACAGTACCTTAGATGCAGTACCTTAGGTTCCCCTCTTAAATTTAAGCCATGTGTATAAAATATACAACTCAGCAAACAGCGTTATGAATTGCCGTCTCTTTTTTTTTTTCTTTCTTTTTTTTCTTTTCTCTTTCCCTCACATGCGTAAAAACCAGATAACTACAAACACTTCCACCCTTATTTTCCCAAGAAACAAACAAATTTCAAACAAAAATTTTGGCTAAAACTCAACAAATTTCTGGCAAGACCCCTTTACAACCATGCCTGACATTGATTCTGGCCACCATGTGTGGAGGCAGAGTAGTTTCACTTTTCACCCACAAGAAACCCATGCTTTTACAGAGAACCAAGCTAAGAGAATGAAGAAGACGGCGGCGCATGGTGGCTGTGGAGAGGTTCGTGGTGGTCAGTTGAAAGGAACAACTCTCAATCACTCTCTCACCGTGTTTCCGTTGATCTGGGTTCACCTTATCGATCCATGGCCTGAATTTTGCGTTAATGGCCTTGCGCCTTATTTCCTATGATTAGTTGTTGATCAATAATGAGAAGAAACTGTTTTAGAGAGAGGAAGTGCGGATTGCCACTGCTGGGTAAGTAATAAAGAGGAGAGGATTTGAATAAAAAGCCAAAGAAAATATTAAACAAAATTGGTGGGGCAGATCTGAAATCTTGAAAAGTCAAAGAAATATAAAAAATACCTTATCATGTCTTTGAAGGTGGAGATTCAGTGGAAGAAGTTTGGTGGGGCCAGATCTGAAATCTGCAACTGGCTTTATTTGGTTCTTCATAGCAGGCCAGTCAAAAAAGAAAAGAAAAAAGAGCAAACTGACGGAGCATTATGTTTTAACGCCTGTTTGTTGAGTTGTATATTTTATACACGTGGCTTAAATTTAAGAGGGGAACCTAAGGTACTGTACCTAAGTTTTGCCCGTATTACATTATGAATGTGCTGGATCAATCAAAATTATAGAAATAGGTGTTACGAGTTTCAATGATAAGGTTTACCGCCTAAAAAATGAGTTATAAATAATTACTTATGATCGGAGTGGTCGAACCCAACAAGAGAGACTTTTTTTTTTTTTTTTTTTTTGAGAAATCTACAATAGAGACTTGATGCGTGCCAAGTGGTATAAATTATTTTTTTTAGTGTCAACGGAAAATGCTTAATCTTAAACACAGAATAGTAAGAGCATAAGAGACAGAGTATTGTTTAAATTATTATGATTAACAACTTAACATGCACAAACTTAATTTTCGATTGAGCTATTAAAGTTCATTATTTTGAAAGAAACAAATATAAAAAAAATGCAATGTCTATTGTAAGGAAAGAAATTATTTAAAAAAAAACAAAAAAAGTGCAATATCTATATCTCTTCCTATGTAGGAGTTTTAACAAAGCCCTAAGAAATGGTCAATAGATGAAAATCATTTTCAAAAAATTCTCTCTCAAAATCGTAGTGCATACTTCTTTCTTTCTTTTGTTTTAGTTTTCTTACTTTTATGACTTGCAAAGTCAATTGACTCTATTTTGTACTTTTGTTGGTGTAAGATGGAGAGTGGATCAATTTTCTCCGATCCATTGAAGTAATAGCACCGAACTACCCATGTGCCTTGTCCAGCTAAAATTTGAATGCATAACCCAAAAAGTCAAGCCATATTAGGTTGGCTTGCAACCATGCAAATTAAATGCATGTTAGCTACAATTACTGTTTATACCAAATTCAGCTAGCTAGTATTGTAGCTATTATAGTTGAGTTTCTGCTTACTATATATGGATAGATATATAGATATAGATATAATCAGAGAACTCATTGACATTAGCTTCTCCAACGAAGAACTGCGCTCTTTAACTTGCCTTTAGTTTCTCTTATCATTTTTTCTATATATCATGAAGAACTATAGTTTACCAATCTTCAATTGTTTGTTTCTACTGCTTCTTCTATATTGGCAGCCAATATCTGTTACTACTCAAACTGGTAATGCCAAAGATTCTTACATGTGTCATGCTATTAGTGTTGTTGTTTTTTTATATATAACAAGAATTGCAATATTATTATTACCTATGTTAAGGATGTGATGTTTGATATTTACGTGGCAGGTGAAGAACCTGAGTTTAACTATATTGAAGGGAGTCCAAAAGGACCCGAACATTGGGGAGAACTTAAGCCAGAATGGAAACTGTGTAAGATTGGGCGACATCAATCTCCAATTGATATATTGTATAAGGATGTACGAGTTAACATAAATCTAGGAGATCTGAGATTGAATTATAAGGCATCTAATGCAATCATAAAGAATACAGACAGTTATGTCGAGGTAAGGAGATAACTTATAAGCTTTGTCAATAATTAAGTTTACAAACACCAATCATAACTTTTTCATCCATGGAATTTTAAAAGAGTAAGAAATATGTTGTGTACTTACATTGCTTATAAGTTTTATAAGCAAAAGTTACATGATAAAGACATAGTATGGTATTTATGTATTGTTGTATGATGTATCCAATGTTGGAGACCAACTTCTCCTGCTCTTTAAGAGCGCTATTCTAAATTTAAATAGCTGGTTTTGCCTAATTAGTAATTAGAATGGACAAAGGATTAATTAGAGGTAAAGTTCGGGTTCAATCCATTCAGGCCAGGTTTATAATCAAGTCTTGGAACAAAATTACTCAAAATTAATAAAAAAAAAATATATATATATATATATATTTATATAATAGGTGTTTCTAGAATTGGGTCAACTAAAAGGAATCAATACTGTACTGGAGATTATTTCGGTTTAAGTAAAAGAATGAAATATTTTAGTATTAGTAAAAATCGATGTATCGTTTCGTGATTACAGCTACTTATATATATTAATGACCCTCTAACTTGCTATGGATCTTTAAAAGCCCCAATAATCAATAAGGCTTATGAGTTTTTTTTTTTTTTAAATAAAAAAAAAGATCAATGCAAGAAGTAAATAGTGCTTCATTGTGTGGGTAGAACCGTAGAAGACTTGGTTAAAAAAAGTAAGTGGGTGATAAAACCAAAGAATCCAACTTAAAGGCTAACGTGTATTTTTCAATTTTTCACATCTTCGTCCAAAGTAACTTTTTCAGCATTTTTACTCTACAGTACGCTAATTTTAATTTGACAAAACTTCTCACTTACCTGCTTCTCTTCAAGCTAATTTAAGTTTTAGATCTTGTTTTCACTCACTCTTAGTTTCCTGCCTCCATGAACGCTGGTGCTGCTGTTCACCACTACTGTGCGCCGCACGGAAGAAAAAGAGATGAAGAAATCTCAGTCTGGCGGCGTGAGGAGGAGAACTACAGTCAATCGACGGAGTTTTTGGGTATAAGTTCATACTGGTCCGGTATATATTAACCGGCCAGAATCTGGTATTTACTCTGGTACTACCGAAATAGTCCCGATATGGCCGGTATTTTAACCGGTACAAAATCATTATGTTTTTGTACCAGTTTACCTGCTGGTGTGGTAAATTCCAGCCGTACCAGCTGGTATTGTACAAAATCAACTCCGCTCTCACTTTCTGCCCTCCCTCTAAACATAAAAATGCATTAATCCGCTAAGTAGTAGAATAAAAATTGATGAATCATCAAATATCCAAAATAGTAGATGGTCTTTCACAAGATTATACGTCCTACAATCATTCAAGTCAATTAATTAACTTCAACAATTTACAGCCAAAAAAATAAAACAAAATGTATCCTAATCAAAGTTTTGAATACTATTTTGGAGGCCACTTCTATAAAAAAAAAAATTTAGTTACAAAATTAGTTGTAGTCTAAGGTTACAAACTTTACTTAATATTTTTAATGTGAATTTTAACAAATTCATCATTAAATTACATCTTTTTATATCCTTTATATTTGTAAAATTTCTAGAAAATTAAAGATCAATAACTATATCATCGATAAATTATTTAAATTGTAAGTTTTTATAGTTTCAAATTATGTATAAAATATAAGCTTATAGATCATATAGTAAGTAATATCCGATTGACACAAAATTTGATACGTATATAAAGAATGTAAAAAAAATGAAATTTAACGGTTAGATTTTCAAAATATGTAGTAATGTTTATTTAATTGAGTAAAGTTGTAGCCTTAGGCTACAACAATTTTGTAGCTAATATTTGTCCTACAATAAATATAAGAACTACATAATTTATGTCATACGGAAGGCTTTATTATAAGAAAAATAATAATGAACTATAACAAAATTATTTCATATATCCATTTCAAAATTATTCTAAAAAAAGTGGATTCTAATTAGCTCAATTGGTAAAGTCTTTGATGATTGAGTAAGAAACCTGAGGTTCAATTCCCGATTACACCAAAAATTGATTGGTGCCTCAATTTGAAGATAAAACAAAGTTTTCACTTTTTTTTGGTAGAAGAAACTGAGTTTTCACCTAAAATGGCCGGAATAGGCTAAAATGCCCAAAACACAATGATATGGCCTGGTATTTTTTAGCCAATTCAAAATAATGGTTGATGTGTACAGATTTTATACACTAATAAGGCTTGAACAGAACAAAATTAAAATTTTAAATATTCACAAAAATATTCTTATCAAAGAATGCAAATTTAAAATGTAATATGGCTTTTTTTTTTTTTTTTAAATATTGGTTCAATTTTAAATATGGACACAGGTTGAATGGGTAGGTGATGCTGGATCAATTCAAATCGATTACGAGCAATACAGCCTCTCTCATTGCCACTGGCACTCACCTGCAGAGCATCTCATCAATGGCAAGAGGTCTCTCTCTCTCTCTCTCTCTCATTAAATGACTCACCGCCAACAAATTTCATCTACAATGATTTTTTAACCAGGTATGACTTGGAGCTGCATGTGGTTCACGAAAACACGTCAAATCAAGTTTCTGTTGTACGTGCCCAGTTTTACCAAATTGGTGAGCCCGATTCATTCCTGACAAAGGTAAGGAATTAAGCACCAAATCAATCCACTTTGAGTTCTTCACACATTATAACATCTTAAAGTTTTTTAAAATTATTCCTTTTTTTTTTTTTTTAGTTCACAGAGGAGCTAAAAACTTTGGTTAATAATAAGGGAGAGAGAGCCATAGGGGTAATAGATCCTATAGAGACGAACACAAATACATTCGTGTATTACAGATACGATGGATCACTTACAACACCTCCTTGTAATGAAAGTGTTACTTGGATCGTCAATGGAAAGGTACTGCTAAACATCTTCACTATAACTCCAATTAACTCTTCTATTATTACATTTTTTTCCCCTTTACTTTGTAACTTGACTATTTACCTTATCTTGACCTTGCCTCAGATAAATACTGTCTCAAGCAAACAATTACAGTTACTTCGTGAAGCTAATTTCGATGTATGTGCTATATATATTTAGCTCAAATTGAGTTAATAGCTTTTAAATTTTTTGTTAAATTGAATATTTGGTCCTTAATGTTTGACATTTGTTTCAAAATTATTTTTATATTTTAAATTATTTGATTTTAGTTTCTATACTTTCAAAAATATTTTTAAAAAGTAAAAATAGTTGACATGGCAAACAAAATTTATGTTATGTTGTAGGCTTCACATCATCAAAGTGACTTCGATTTCACAAATTTCATTTGTTAAGTTAGTAAGTTCTATGATTCTATCTATCAAATAACACGGCAAATAACTTTTTAAAATATAAATACATCTTTAAAACTAATTTAGGCTGATGATAAAGAAAAAGAAACAATCATCATGTGTTGAGGACCATGTATATAATTTAACTTTATTTTTAAAAAATTAAATCCTCGATTTAATTGGTTAATCTATTGCAGTTCCGCGGAGAGGATAACGCAAGGCCTATACAGGCTCTCAATGACCGGAAAATCTTCCTATGGTGAAGGTCATTATAGTGTAGTAAAGTACTTCTTTCTCTATGACAAGAAAGGGGTTATTCTACTGTAATAAAGCAATTCTTCCTCTATGGCAAGAAAAGAGTTATTCTACTGTAATAAAGTAATTCTTCCTCCATGAAGAAGAAAAAGGTTATTCTACTTTAATAAATAGACAATTAATTTTACACTAAAAGCTTCTAGATATCCCTTTCTTAAATTTAGTATACGTTTAGGTTATGATGAAAAATGAAAATTATTTCACTATTCAGCTTCTTTTTGCTACTATTTATGGGCCCCACTACACTTTTTGACACTATTCATGAGCCTCACTGTACTATTTCAACTAACTTTTACCTTTATCTAGAGTACTTTCGGCAATAATTTTTCAGTTTCAACAAAATAAGCGATATCCAAACACACCAATATCTTTTGCAGTAATTATTTTGAAGTAAGTAGCTTCGTTTGTACTGCATAGTATTCATTTTAGCTTGCAATCTTTTGTCAATTTTACTTAGTACTTCAGGCTGATTTAACAGGTCTCTTTTAATAAAAGTTTTGAGTTTCCTCCTTAAAAAAATAAAATAAAATAAAATTTCAACTTTTATATATATATATATATATAGTTTTTAAAACTTTTTTTTTATTAAAGTACAACATTATATTAAATACTTTATTTTTTAAAACAAAATAAGCTATTGAAAATAAATTCATTCAAACATAAGGAATGTACCTAGTTAATTTATCTAAAGTTAATTAGAGTTAATTATTATTATGATTTTATTTTACCCTAGTTTATTTTAGGATTTAATATCTAAAATATTAGATATTAGTGTTAGTTTTTAGACCCCTTAAAACCAATTGATTTAACCTAGGTAATTAGCCAAGTTGTTACTTAGTCCAATTTAACAAAACTAGGTTATCACAATAATGAAGATCATATCATGCAAAGCAGCGGAAAATAAATAACACAAGATATGATCACCCAGGAAACCAAACCGGTAAAAACCTGGGGAGGATTTGACCTAACTATCCTCAAGGTAAAACGCAAATCCACTAGAAATAATCGAAGTTCATACAATAAGACTTACAAGCCCCCACGCTCGACTTCTTATTGCTACCCACCAGTAGAACTTACTGACACGATCACGTGCAAGCTCCAAATCCATGGACTCATTCTTTCTTTGGCCTTTGCAAAACACAAACACCCACGTTTGTGACTTTGAGATCCCACTCAAAGGTTTAGCAACACAAACTCTCCTATTTGTGACTCCAAGACCATCCTTGAAGGTTTAGATCATCAACATCTTTGATGACTAAAGAAGGCAGCAACTTCTACAATACCAGATCTTGAGATTCTTCAAGGAATAACACAGGTAGAAGACATAAGAGAGATTTTTAGGAACAAAACCCTAAATACAAAAGAGACACACTCTTTTCTCTCTGAAAAGCCACATAAAAACGTGCTTAGGGTTTCCTATATATACTAGGAGTAAAACACTTAACCCTACACATCATATGGGCTTAGGGCTGAGTTGAAAATTCTGCAGAAAAAACATTCTGCCCGAGATTCGATCGATCAAGCCTGTTCTTCGATCGATCGAGCTAGGCCGAAAGTCACTAATACTTCTGCAGCCACTCGATTCCAACTTTACATACAATGCACACACTTTGAGCAAGTCTAAACAAGACTAACAACTGTTTTGATCATGGTTTACCAACAATACACATTAGAGTTCTAAATACATAAATACCTAAGTCTTTAGAACCTAACAATTAGATCTAATATCTAAAATATATATTGGTGAGTTATATTGTCATTTAGGGTATTACAAATTTACAATATGTAGGTGTAATATCTAAAATATTCCGCAGCAAGAAACTAGAATTATTGGTTTCTTCTCACCTTTTCCATAATTTGTTGGTATATTCGAACCTTTTTAATGTGTTCGATGGCATAGAACCATATTTATTTCTGCACCCCACCAGCTACCTCAAACCTTCAGTCCTTTGAAGCTAAAAATTGGTTCAATAATTTTCGGAGCATTTTTTTTTTTTTTCTGATTATCACAAAAGATTAAAAACCACCTATTTGATATAATGATAAATTATCAATTATTCAAAACCTTCTAAGTTGTTAAAAAATAATAAATTTAATCATTTAACCAATATCTACTTAACCACCTAAGGTTTCCTTCTTTCCATCAAATAGGTGCTGACTCTCATAATGCACACACATCAGCACAAAACAGCAACATTTTCCAAGTGATTTTCTTCTATTTCTAGCTACACATGTAGTTTCATTTTCTAAGAAAACATAAAACATGCAAAGTCTCTTAATTGAAAACTCCAATCACCCTAATTGGCACTTTCTTCCACACAAGCAACAGTTCATACATCCAGTGCCAATATAACCCATTGCCTTGTAGCTATCGAGCAAAACAGATAGGTCAGGGAAGCTCCAGCAGCATATCCAGGAAGTAATTCATGTTTCGCGCACATATGGTAGAATGCTAAGCTCTAAGACTTGTGATGATCATTCATTCCATGCTTTGCATTTGAATATTTAATGCATAAATTAAGAATCAACTGAATACTTTGAATGGACATATTGGAAAAACTAAGCAACAACAATAACCAAAATAAACAACTTCTCATTATAAGCAAACCACAAACGGATTTAGATGATTTATTTTGTCTATTTAAATTAAACACACTTTGTCTTATTAATTGTTACAAATTAGATTTTTATTTAACGGTAACACTGCTTACCAATCATATTTTCTAAATCCATAAGGGAAAAGCTTTATGCACTGTATACCAACATTTTTATTATGAGAATTGTCAAACTAATTACTTTTGTGTTGGTAGAACTTATTGTGATGAATTGCATCCTTCCCAAAGGCAATTTTCTATCTCTACCAAATATCAATTAATAATTTGAAGAAAAAAAAAAAAAACAGTAATAAATTGATTTTTTTTTTTTTTTGGAGAAAGTAATAAATTGACTTAGGGTGGACAAATACTTTATAGCTAAATTGAGTTAAATAGAGTATTCATTTGAATGACTACCGTATGATAAATTGAGAAAAAATATATACATAGTAATAAATTGGCTTAGGGTAGACAAATACTATACTGAGTTAAATAGAGTATTCATTTTGAATGACTAGGGGTGTACAGAAAACTGACCTACACTGACTACCAAATGGGGCAACTACAAAATTGCTTATAGTAATCAGTGAAAAACCTAAGAAATTGACGCCGATAGATACACTGACACCAATAGTCCATAGCGCATCCATTGATGGATGTTTTTGTAAAATACAAAGTTATTAATTCCATTCCGTTCCGGCCGGAATGGCCAAAAAATACCGTTCCAACAAGTAAACCGGAATGGTATACCCCCCTTGTTCCACCTCGGAACAAATTCCAGGTCATTCCGGGGTGTTCCAGCCATTTCAGGTGATTTCGAGAAATACTGACCGAAATTATGGATTCGGCTGGAATGAGTTTCATATGAAAAAAAATTGACAGAATACAAGGAAAAATCTTATGAGCCACGGTGAGGGGGAAAAATAAAAGGAAGGATGAGGAGGTGAGAAGAAAAAAATCAAGAGAAAAAAACAAAAGGAAAAAGAAGATAAGAAAGAAAAAAAAATCAAGAAAAGCTCACAGTAATGAGATTTATCATTCATGTATGGCTGTATGCTTCCTCTTAAAAGTTAGAACCCATGTCTTTGCAAAGACTCCACTAGAACCCAGCTGAGAAGATCTTTGAGAAGTGAACTTGAGATGGTGTTACAGACTTTTAGAAAAGTAAGGGGTAGTGTTTTATTTGCTTTATTGAGTTGACCACACAATCCAAGTAATAAGTAGCAAAAGACGAAATAGTATAAAAATCAGAAATAGGATGTCATTGAAAAGACAATCACGGGGGGTTGGTAATTTCTTGGAAGCTTCATATTTTACAATGCCCAACATCCTTGTTTATTTACAAAAAAAAAAAAAAAAAAACCCAATTGTTTTGATTTAAATTTTTTTTTTTTAAAACCATCTAACTACTTGGATAAGTTGATTAAGATTTCTTTTCAAACCTCTCTATTGAGTTCATTAGTTAATGTCAAAATAATTGTAATTATATATATGTATATATATATTAGCGGGTAATTCCGAAACAGTATAAAACGGTACGCCGAAATATACCAGTACCGAAATATTCCATTCCAATAAACAAACCGAAATGATCATTGAAATGGTATTCATAACATTGGTAAAATACACACACATATAAATATAATAATGATGTTTTGGAATATGAAATTACGTCATTTCAAGTCTCCAAAATGACGTTATTTTGGTTTGAACAATGACTTTAATCTTCACTTCCTTTTCGAGAAGATTCAACTCTCTCCCTCTCTCATATATAGACATGGCAAAACGGGCGGGTCGGGTCGGGTTCGGGTCGGGTCAATCGGGTCACGAGTCAAACGGGTCACGGGTCAAAAACGGGTCATTTTAAGCGGATTGAAATCGGGTTCGGGTCAATCGGGTTCGGGTCAGGTTGGGTCGGGTTGACCCGTATTTTTCACATGAAATTTTTTATTTTTTTATTTTTTTATAAAGAAAACAATATGTATTTGCCATTTGGATAGTTATGCAACATATTACTTGATGTAAAATGTATTATTTTGAATTCACTACTTATATCAAGAATAAACTCAGTTAAACTTATTAATACTTATTTAATAATTTTAAAATTATACAAATCCTAACATTGCTATCTAAAACAAAACAACACAAAGATAAGTAAAACAAATATACAAGTTTTATTTTTACACAATATCAACATTCCAAAAAAAAAATTATAAATGACTTATTGGATAGCTCATTTGATAAAGAATAAAAACATATAAGAAAGTTACAATTTTAAAAATTAATTTTATAATCTATTATTAATTGTGGTTGACACTCTATTTCAATTTGAGATATACATTAAAGTTTGATTGCTTACTTATTTATACCTAGTCTTTTTTATGAAGATCATATCATTGTTAAGCAAACACTCTAGGAAATATCATAATTTATTTTGAAAAGCCGTTTATTTTGAACATAAATTGTTAAAAAATAGATCTAAGCATTCATAATTTATACTAATTTGATACTTTGGCTTTACTATTTTCACACTTGTGAATGTGTCTCACACATATCTACAATTTTAAATCTGTTTTTAACTTTACTGTAACCAGATTATCTTGGCATGTACTTTGCTATTTGATATCTAAAAATCTTTACTCATTACAGAATGTTCAACCATTTATTTTTCAATTAATTTGCATGCAATTATGTAAATGTATCAATTGTTTCCTTAAAACTCACAATAAACAATTAAACCAATATTGTCTTGATTTCACTATTTTTTTTACCAAAAAAAAAAAAGTTTTAAAAAAATGGTTTGGATTCGGGTCAGGTCGCGGGTCGGGTCGGGTTGACCCGCAAAAAACACGGGTTGGGTCACGGGTCAACCCGTTTTTGCTTCGGGTAAAAAAAAAATCGGGTTCGGGTCGGGTCGGGTCAGAAAATTCTGACCCGTTTTGCCATGTCTACTCATATATCTCTATCGTATGATCCCCTTTCTCTTTATCTCTCTTTCTTTGATTTTAGTTTGTTCGTGATTAGACTCTTAGATCTCTGGTATTGTCAGTTGGTCCTTATTCTCCTTAATCCCGTGTTGAAGTAATTTTCCCCCTCTAGCTCTCTCTTCAATCTTAACTTCTTTTCCGAGAAGGTTTGACCCTCTCTCTTGTATATCCCTATTATATGATCTCTCTCTCTCTCTCTCTCATTAATACATATATAAATTTCTTTGAAAATTTTTTGGGGTTTTCATGTTTGCAAGTTAAATTGATTGGACATCCCTCTTATTTTCCTCAAGTTGATCGGACAAAGTTATGAAGGATTAAGAGGTTAGTATTTTCAGTTCACCGTTTTAGTTTCAGTGGCTGTTAGTAATTTAGTATTATGATCTTTGTGTATCCCTCTCGTATACGGTACAAGTTTGTTTTGGATTTTGTGAGTGATTGATTTCTACTTTCTGCTGTATAGATTTGTAAATGGTTGAAATCCAGCCATGTTTCTGGTTGATCTGCAAACCAATCAACCAGACCGACCGCACTGTTTAGCCAAAAGCCAAATAAGCCAACCTGTCAGCACAAAATTTTCAAATTAGGACGGTGCGGTTTAATAAAAATGAGCACCAATGACGTCGGTGTGGTGCAAAAAAAGGGCCAAAAGGTCAATTGCACGTTACGGATTACACAACCATGCATGAGCTTTTTTTTTTGGTAAGATACCATGCATGAGCTTAAGACTA
Organism: Quercus tomentella; assembly: GCA_028535165.1. Taxonomy (NCBI): domain Eukaryota; kingdom Viridiplantae; phylum Streptophyta; class Magnoliopsida; order Fagales; family Fagaceae; genus Quercus; species Quercus tomentella. The sequence goes on from JAPQVY010000012.1 coordinate 5,899,403, forward strand.
TACCTTAAGCTCCTCACACTTATCTTAGAAAGAAAGAATAAACATACTATTTGATTTTCTTACTAGTTTGAAACCACAATAATTGTAAAAATGAATTGATTTTATTAAAAATTTAAAACCTTCCCTACAATTCACCCAAAAACTTTGTACTCCGAATATAACCTCTTTATATTTGACATTCCGGATTCAAATCTCTCTTCTATCCAAAAAAAAACTTTGCTTATGAGGCTATGACTCAACAAAGGAGTTTACATGTGTATGTAACTATATATGATCAGTCTTTACAATATTTAATTAGAAGGAAAGTTTTTCAAATAATACATAGTTATCTAGATAGATTTATTCACGGTAAGCTATCTGTTATAATCAATCCTTATTAAAAAATCCTTAATCCATGCGGTGACCGGAGCTGACAGTGTGTAGAGATCTTTTTTCCAATATTAGAGGGTTTGATTTCTCACTTGATTCTCCATACAACTTAGCATAAATAGTGGGAATGCAAATCCTTTGTATTACTTTTTGTGTACCATTCTATGTTCCACCAATCATTATTTACCATGTGTATATTTGCTTTCCATTTTAAACTTTAGTTATTTTATAAAGAAAGTAAAATCAAAATATGGCACGTAGTGATTGGTGGAATATAGAGTAGTATACAAAAAGTAGTACAAAGAATTTGCAAGACCAAGTTTGTTTTACTATTGCAAACTCATCTCAATTCATAGGCACCTTCCTATAATGTTACTTATTTTCGCCCCCATGAGGATTGATAGAGCTGAGTATTATGAGATACAAATATAGAATTATTATTCTCATTATCAGCAAGGGAGAGAAATAAAAAGTGGTGCTCCAAACAATTCAAAGTTCACTATTTTGGATTTTACGTGGTGTCACTGATCTGGGTAATTAAGGAGACACATTGGCTGTAATATCTTCTTTTCTCCCACAATCTAAATCTAAATCTAAAAATAAAAATCCCTTGCAGATTCGAAATTGAGATTATAGATATATACATAGATAATCAACCTATACAATTAAAAGAAACTCAAAATAGAGAAGTAGACTTCAGGTTGAAATAGGCATGTTATGAATTCTATCGATTTGCTATGTAGGTGACTGAAAGTTTTGAGTGTAACTGTTAACTATTTCATATTTCCTTGTAAAAAATAAAAAATAAAAATCTTCTAATACTAGAATTTGTGAGTAGCCAAATTTCGTTAGTTGTATTATTGCTAGTCTTTCCCCCTCTTTCCTACAGTCATCAATGTTTCTATTTCAAGCATTTTTTTCCCCATCTATTTCAAGCACTTTAAATCAATTGTTGCACATCATCATATACGTACCTTGTTTGTGCACATATAAATAGAAAGCCCCAACGATAGAATTAGAGATTCACATAATATCCTTGCTTCACTTTTAAATACTTATTTTGTTTCCATGGGCTTCAAAAACTTTCATTTAAAAGTTTATCACATAATCCACATAAAAATTTGTATTACTTATCTCTTCGAATTATTTTCCAAAGAGAATGAAGATTCATTTTTGGATCACACATGATTATCAAAATCTCAAAATTAAAATAAAATCCATTTCTACATCTGTAAAGCCAAGTTCACTGGATTACATTCTTTGAAAAGGTAATTTATTAGAGTAACTAATAATAAGCCAAGAAACGCACATACTACATAACAACTGAGCATACAAAGGAAGAACAACTTGAGATAGACCTCAGACAACTTGAGTCGATCATCTCACAATCTTGGTAATCCTATTGAGCATGAACAAGCTTGTCATTGCACCCTCCTTGCAATCCTAGATGAACATGAAACAGGCCCTCCTTGTGTCTGCCTTATGTTGTAGGATTTACATTTTCAGCACTTGCAGGCCACAATGTGGAAATTCACCTCTGACGATTTCCCACAGTCGTTGCAGAGGATCCAAACCAAAGAAAATTGTAATAGAAAATTGTGGAGGTGTTATAGGTTGATAAACCTAGTTGCACGAATCATTGACACCTTATCAAAATATTTCTTACCATTTTATTTTGGTATGTTTGAGGCATAGGCATTGCTACAACCTGAGTTTGGTTCTCAAAACAAGCTAGTATATATAAAGGACTGGTTTTACATGTATAAAATTACTCAAAAACGTAAACCTAACTATTTTGGATCTTCATAAGAGCATATTATGTAATATTTTGGGTATGTTTGGTAAACTGTAATAGGCACTGTAATATAATAGTTATTCCTATGATTTAGCTATTCAGTAATTTGGTTATGTAATATATTTTTAGGGTAATTTACATAGTTGGTCTATATCTTTTACACCATATTTCAATTTAGTTCTTAACCTTTCAATTGCGTCAATTTGGCCCCCAACATTTTAGTGTTGTGTCAATTTGGTCCCTACCGTTAACCATTAGATGAAAAAATCTGATGTGTTAAATAGAATAATAAAAAACTATTTTTCCTGCCACATCAATTTCCAATTGTACACATCAGATTAAAAAAAAAAAAACTAAAAGCCAAATTTTATGTTCACATATGAGTCATATTACATCTCCTTAAAAGTTTCTAAAATCTCTAAAATCCCTAAAACCCAGCCCCATGCACTGTAAAAATCGTAATGCAACTGGCAAATCGTAAAGCTAATGGCAAGAACAACAACATTATCCTTGTTAATCAACCTCAACGTCATAATCCTCCGCTCCTCGCTCTCACCGTCTGCACATTTCTCATTACCACACCACATCCACACCCCTCATTTAAAAGCCAACTCCTCTCCTCGATCTCCTTCACTCTGTACAGATCCCGAACTACAGCCCATGAATGGTACAGGACACCAGTACTGACCACAAAATTTGCCAATTCTAACCCACTGCTAAATCTGTCATTAAGGAACAAAAAACAAAACAAAACAAAAAAAATTAAAAAATCATGATGCATCAAAGAAGGAAAACGAGCCAGACAAAAGAAATGAAAAAGGGTTTTTACTTACAAGTGAATTTGGCTCATACTCTATGACTTCGTTAGATACTTTGATCTGCTTTGAAAATCATTAACGAATAATATTAGAATATATTATAACACCGATGTGAATCAATGCCAATATTAGCTGGATTTTTAGCCCTTTAGAAATTTTAGAAACTTTTAGGGAGATGTTAATCTGAATCATGTGTGAATATAAAATTTTTATATTTTTTTTAATTCTACATGACTAGACAGTTGGAATTTTTTTTTTTTTTTTTTTGAGAAACTAGACAGTTGGAAATTAATGTGGCAGGAAAAATAATTTTTTATTTTTTCGTTTGACACATCAGATTTTTTCATCCAATGGATAATGGTAGGAACCAAATTTATACGATATTGAAAAGTTAGAGATCAAATTGACACAATTGAAATGTTATGAACCAAATTGAGATATGATTTAGATGATAAGGACCAACTATGTAATTTATCCATATTTTTATTACAAAGAATAGTCAATACTTATGAATAGTTATTCTTTTAAATAAAGGATAATTATTCATCTTTAAAAGAGTTATCTTTAAAAGAGTTGTAATAGTTATCCCTTAGCAAATGTAATAATTTTTAAAATTAATATATTTCCAAATAAACAAAATTTTTGTATGCACATAACAATTATGGAAATAAATAATCATCATAAAAAAATAAATCAACTCTCTCAAATTTTTAAAAAAATATTTTTTTGGAAATATAATTGTTTGAGTAAGATATTTCATAAAATAGATTTTAAGTTTTATTCTAATATTACAACTCACAACAAAACTTGTGGATATGTTTAATTAGTTATTCAATTACAACACATTTTATTCTCAATAATAAAGATTACCATTCCAATCGTAATTCTCATTCAATGTACCAAATATACTCTTATAGTTGAGTTTTTGCTTAGTATATATAAATAGATAGATAGATATAGATATGATCAAAGAGTTCGTTCATATTAGCTTCACCAACAAAGAACTGTGCTTTTTAACGTGCCATTTGTTTCTCTCATCATTTCTTCTGTATATCATGAAGAATTATAGTTTACCAATCTTCAATTGTTGGTTTCTACCATTTCTTCTCTATTGGCAGCCAAAATCCATTATAGCTCACACTGGTATTTCCAGAGATGATGCTAATAGTGCTATATAAATATAAATATATAGATATATATAGATATATATATATATATATATATAATAAGAATTGCAATATTATAATTACTTATGATGATGATGTGATGTTGAAATTTACGTGGCAGGTGAAGAGCCTGAGTTTAACTATATTGAAGGGAGTCCAAAAGGACCCGAACACTGGGGAGAACTTAAGCCGGAATGGGCAACCTGTAAGAATGGGCGATCGCAATCTCCAATTGATATATTGAATAAGGCTGTGCAAGTTAACATATATCCAAGAGATTTAAGGTTGAATTATAAGGCATCTAATGCAATCATAAAGAATACAGGTCATTCCGTCAAGGTAATGAGATAACTTATAAGCTTTGTCAATGAATAAGTTTACAAACACCAATCATTACTTTTCATCCCTAGGAATTTTAAAAAGATTAAGAAATATGCTGTGTACTAAACATTTCTTAATAGTTTTATAAGCTAAAACTACATAACGACATAGTATCAGTATGGTATTTATGTATATCTGTATCCAAAGTTGGAGAACAACTTCTATTGCTCTTTCTTCTCCAAAAAAAAAAAAAAAAAAACCTTCTCTTGCTCTTTAGAGCGCTATTTAAAATTTAAATAGCCAGTTTTGCCTAATTAGACTGGACAAAGTGTTAATTAGAGGTCAAATTTGGGTTCAATCCATTTAGTCCAGGTTTGTAATCAAGTCTTGGAACAAAATTACTCAAATTTTAAAGTATCATTACCCTTTGAACCTATAATAGGTGATTCTAGAATTGGGTCAACTCTCACTTTCCCCCTCCCTCTAAACATAAAAAACATTAATCCACTAATTAATAAAATGAAATTGATAAATCATCAAGTATTCAAAATATTAGATGGCCTATCACAAGATTATACATCTTACAATCATTCAAGTCAATTAACTTCAACAATTTTTTTTTAAGTGTCATAAACAAAATTTTGAATACAGGCCACTTCCGATTGACCACTGGGAAAAAAAAAATGTGGTATTAGTGCATGCCATATATACGGCCTCAAAATTTCTGCATATATAATAATAATAATAATAATAATATATACGAACTACATAATTTATGTCATCTCACTACCCAATATGGAACGTTTCTAACATAAGAAAATAATAATGAACAGTAACAAAATTATTTCATATATCCATTTCAAAATTATTCTTAAAAAAAAAAAAAACTAGAAATCAAATTTTTAGAAATAAACCAATTGGAAATTGAAATATACTTGGATAGATCTGATTTGGAGTGGGAAAATTACCAAAATTCCCCAAAAAAATTTAAAAAATAATTACAATCTCACCAAAATAGGCTAAAAAAAAACACTGATATGGCCCGGTATGTTTTAGCCAATATAAAATAATGGTTGCTATGTACTGATTTTATGCACCAATAAAGTTTGAACAAAAAGGAATTCAAAACATTAATTTTAAATATTCAAAAAATATTGTTATCAAAGAATGCAAATTTAACATGTAATATGGTTTTTTTTTTTTTTTTTTAATATTGGTTCAACATCTAATTGTGATGGACACAGGTTGAACGGGTGGGTGATGCTGGATCAATTCAAATCTAGGCCAAGAAATACTCCCTCCAACAATGCCACTGGCATTCACCCGCAGAGCATCTCATCAACGGCAAGAGCTCTCTCTCTCTCTCTCTCTCTCTCTCTCAAATTAAATGTGTCACTGCCAGCAAATTTAATCTACAATGATTTCTTAACCAGGTATGACTTGGAGCTACATGTGGTTCACGTAAACACATCAAATCAAATTTCTGTTGTACGTGCCCAATTTTACCAAATTGGTGAGCCCGATTCATTCTCGACAAAGGTAAAGAATCTAGCACTAGATCAATCCACTTTGAGTTCTTCACACATTATAACTTCTTAATGTTTTTTAAAATTATTCCTTTTTTTTTTTTCTTTTTTTTTTTTTTTTTCAGTTTACAGAGGAGCTAAGAACTTTGGTTAATAATAAGGGAGAGAGAGCCGTAGGGGTAATAGATCCTAGAGAGCCAAACACAAATACATTCAAGTATTACAGATACAATGGATCACTCACAACACCTCCTTGTGATGAAGGTGTTGCTTGGATCGTCAATGGAAAGGTACGGCTAAACTCCTTCACTATAACTCCAATTAACTCTTCTATTCTTACTTCTTCTTTTCCTCTACTTTTTAACTTGACTATTTATCCTATCTTGATCTTGCCTCAGATAAATACTGTTTCAAGCAAACAAGTACAGTTACTTCGTGAAGCTAACTTCGATGTATGTACTATATATTTAACTCAAATTGAGTTAATTGTTTTTTATTTTTTGTTAATTTGAATTGTTGGTCTCTCATGTTTGACATTTTTTTCAAAATTGTTTTTATATTTTATGTAAGGGACATATTTTTATATAATTGGTATATTTTTTGACAAAATGCACTTTACTTGTATTTGGGTAAATCTGAGTAGCTTCAAAATGATCATTACAAGTGATTACATTGAAAAAATGAAGATTATTAAAGAACTGCTCAAGAAAAGTGCAATCTGCAGATCTCGATACCTTCTCGACAGAAGCTCGATCTGTCGAGATTCATTAAAGCTCAACACATGTCTCGATCTATCGAGCTTACAAGATTCAGACTATAGCTAGTAACGTTTTTATTCTAAAAGACTATTTGTTTATGAGTTTGTATAATCTTTATTGGACTAGGAAAACCCAAGGTTTGTGTATACCTATTTGGAATAGGAGAGCCCATTGAGCTTCTATTTAAACAAGGAGGTGGAAAAAGAAAAACCTAACTCTAAAGAGCTTCATAAGATTTTCTTTTTGAAACCCTAGCCTCCTCCTATAGAAGAAATAATTCTTGCTGCGTTTCTTGTACGCCTTTGGGTTCTGTAACCAAGTAAAGTCTCTCACACCATCATTGAAGATTTTATTGGTGTTTTTATGTGAAGTTGTTGCAAATCAACTACATTAATCAAAGGGTTGCTGTGGAATTAGTCACGTACTGAAATTCGTGCAAAGGAGTTAGTCACGTAGTGGGATTCGTGCATCATTGGTTAGTCACGTACTAGGATTCGTGCATCATTGGTTAGTCACGTACAAGTCCAATTGGGTATTGAGATAAGGGTTCAACTGTAGGTTGGTATTTCGAGATAGGCCAAAGGGCTTGGTAAGATTCCTTATACTTATAACCACTTGTGATTGATAATAGTGAATTCTTGGGAGTGGTGACCTTAAAATCAGCTGGTTGGGTTTTGCCTCAGTGGTTTTCCTCATTCATAAATAAATTACTTGTGTCAAATTTATTTTCCATTGCATTTAGTTTAATTGGTGATTTGTTTGTGCTACCACGTTATTACATGTAATTGAACCTAATTAATTAACTTGGATAATTAATAAATTTGCAAGGGATCAATACATTTTGTCCTGTCATTTTAAACTATTTGATTTTAGTTTCCATATTTTCAAGTATATTTTTAAAAAGTAAAAATGTTGACATGGTAAACAAAATTTATGCTATGTTATAGGCTTCACATCATCAAAATGACCTCGATTTCACAAATTTCAATTGTTAAGTTAGTAAGTTATATGAATTCTATCTGATAACGGCAAATAACTTTTTAAAACTTGTTAGGTTCTAAAGTTTAGAATTTTATGTATTTAGAACTCTAATGTGTATTGTTGGCAAACCATGATCAAAACAATGTGTTTAGAAGTGTTTAAAGTTAGCTCAAAGTTGTGTGTCAATGTAAAGTTGGAATCGAGTTAAAGCAGGAAGCATTGTGCCTTTCGGCCTGGCTCGATCGATCGAACGACAGGCTCGACCGATCGAAGCTCGGGCAGAATGTTTTTCTGCAGATTCGTCCAACTCAGCCCTAAGTGTTTTAAAACGTTTTTAGGGTTTCTTATTTGTCTTAAGTATAAAAGGCAAACCCTAGCCACGCTTTAGTGTTGCTCATATTTGAGATTTGTGTAAATCTCTTGTGAGATCTAGATGAGCTTTCCTTTACACAAACTTAGGGTTTTCAAGGAGAAGATTTATCTACGCCTTGATGATCAATTCAGTTGCTGCCATTGAAACTTAAAGAAAACACAAGCGGGTGTGCTTGTATCTGGTGGTGAATCCAAGAAAGAAGGAGTCCGTGGATTCGGAGCTTGCACATGGTCGTGTCAGTAAGTTCTACTGGTTGGTAGCAATAAGAAGTCGAGCGTAGGGGCTTGTAAGTCTTATTGTATGAACTTCGATTCTTTCAAGATAGTGGATTCAAGTTTACCTTGAGGATAGCTAGGTCAAATCCTCCTCAAGTTTTTACCGGTTTGGTTTCCTGGGTGGTCATATCTTGTGTTATTTATTTTCCACTGCTTAACATGATTTGATCTTTTATATTGTGATAACCTAGACTTATTTAATTGGACTAAGTAACATCTTGGCTAATTACCTAGGTTTAATCAATTGTTTAAGGGGTCTAAAAACTATCAAAACTAATTTAGGCTGATGATAAAGAAAAAGAAACAAACTTTAGGCATTGAGGATCACATATATGATTTAACTTTTTTTTTTTTTTTAAATAAAATCCTTGATTGGATTGGTTAATCGATTGCAGTACCGCGGAAAAGATAACGCAAGGCCTGTGCAAACTCTCAATGACCGGAAAATCTTCCGATATGGGACAAAAAACTAAATGTCAAAGAAGGAATTAATTCTTCCTTCTATGGTGAAGGTCATTCTACTGTAATTAATTAAGTACTTCTTCATCTATGGCAAGAAAAGGGTTATTCTACTTTAATAAAGCAATTCTTCCTCTATGGCAAGAAAAGAGTTATTCTACTGTAATAAAGTAATTCTTCCTCCATGACAAAGAAAAAAGTTATTCTACTTTCCCCATCACAAATTTAATATCTTTGAATTATTTTGAAGTGGCTTCATTTGTACTGCAATCTTTTGTCAATTTTTAACTTAAAATGTCAACTTTTTTTTTTTTTTTAAGTACAGTTTTGAAAACTTTATTTTTATAAAAGCACAACATTATATTAAATACATTACTTTTTGAAAAAAAAAAAAGCTATTGAAAATAAATTCATTTGTTTCTCAAAAAAAAAAAAAAAATCATTCAAACATAACACAAGTGAATGTATGCAATTAATTAATCTAAAGTTAATTAGAGTTAATTATTATTACAATTTTATTTTACCCTATTTTATTTTAGGACTTAATATCTAAAAAATTAGATATTAGATCTAATATCTAAAATATATATTAGTGAGTTGGGTTCAAGTTATACTTATTATAACTTTAAACAATGTTACATCACCCAATATTTTTTAATTAAATGTGAATTTTGATAAATCCACCAATGAATTACATTATCTTCGTATATTTTCCATACTTACAAAATTTAAAGATAATCAAAGATCAATAATCATGTCATTAATTAATTGTTTAAATTTAAGTTTTTGTAGTTTAAAATAATGCATAAAAAACGAGTTGATGGATCAAATGGTAAATTATATCCGAATGGCATGAAAATTGGCATGCATATTAAGAACATATAGAATATGTACTTCAATGGTTGGATTTTCAAAATATGAATTCAATAATAAGTTATTAAGTGATGTAATATTGCTTAAAGTTACACTACTCAATATTTTTTAATTGAATGTGAATATTAATAAATTCACCGTTAGATTATATTATTTTTTAATATTCTCCATGTGTGCAAAATTTCAAGGTGATCAAAGATCAATAACCATGTCATCAATCAATTATTAAAATTCAAGTTTTTGTAGTTTAAAATAATACATAAAAGATGAGTTATGGATCAAATGGTAAATAACATCCAATTGATATGAAAATTGGCATGCATGTTAAGAACATATAGAATATGTAATTCAATGGTTGGATTTTTAAAATATTAATTCAATAACAAGTTATTGGGTGGTGTAACATTGCTTAAAGTTATACCAGATGTAACTTAAACCCAACTCTTTTATTTATATATATATATATATATCGATTATCTCAAAATTTTTTAAGTTGTTAAAAAATAATGAACTAAATCATTTAATCAATATTTACTTAACCACCAAAGGTTTCCTCCTCTCCATCAAATAGGTGCTGACTCTCATAATGCACACACATCATCAGCACAAAACAGCAACATATTCCGAATGATTTTGTTCTATTTCTAGCTACCCAGTTTCATTTTCTAAGAAAACATAAAGCATGCATGGAAGTCTCTTAATTGAAAACTCCAATCACCCTAATTGGCACTTTCCTCTACAAGCAACAGTACCTACATCCTGTCCCATTATAACCCATTGCCTTGTAGCAATCGAGCAAAAAAAAAAAAAAAGGTCAAGGAAGCTCCAACAGCCTATCCAGGAAGTAATTCATGCGTCGCACATATATAGATAATAGAATGCTAAGCTCTAAGACAATAAGTAAGACTTGCGATGATTATTCATTCCATGCTTTGCATTTCAATATTCAATATTCAATATTTGATGCATGTAAATTAAAGAAGCAAACGAATATAAATGGACATATTGGAAAAACTAAGCAACAACAATAACCAACATAAACAACTTAGCAAACAACAAACGGATTTAGACGATTTTTTTTTTAACTTGACATGCCGAGATAAACTTGTATTTATGCATAGGTTTTATTTATTAGTCTATTGTAACTTGTATTTATGCATAGAATTTATTTATTAGTCTATTAGTTTCCCAAGTTCTTACCAGATCACTTTTTCCCTTAAATGATATGATCAAAGGTGAACATATATAATATGACAACAATATTCATATTCTGCTAGATTTTGGACTACTATTTCATTCTAGTTAGGGCAAACAGAAAATTTCTTTTATTTTTTCCTAGGTTATCGTTTCCCCTGTTTTTACTATGTGGATCAATGGATGGATCTCCCAACTGTATGTGGCACAAGTTTCTACTAATGCCTTATCTACCGTAGTAAAAGCTTTAATGGAATATCTTCACTTGTTTAACTGAAAATAAATGTTTAGCAGCAATTTAAGAGTTTAATACATACATACATATATATATATATATATATATATATATATATATATATATATATATATATATATTTATATATGTGGATGTGTGTGTGTGATGAAAAAACATATAAAAAATGACATACCCAGCGGCTTGAATTGCAGTCCATTACAAGGCATACGTCTGTCACCTTCCCAACAATATCCTACTAACTTAGGATAGAATTTCATTAAAAACAAAAAATAATAAAACTTCGATGGACCTATAATGAAATCTTCATCCCAACATATTTTCTAAATCCGTAAAGGGAAAAGCTTTATGCACTGTATACCAACATTTTTATTATGAGAATTGTCAAACTAATTATTTTTGTGTTGGTAGAACTTATAGTGATGAATTGCATCCCTCCCAATGGAAATTTTCTATCTCTACCAAATATCAATTAGTAAATTGAAAAACAAAACAGTAATAAATTGATTTAGGGTGGATTTTTTTATTAACTAACTCCTTTAAAAAAAAATACTTTGCTGTTAAAATGAGTTAAATAGAGTATCCATTTAAATGACTACCATATAATAAATTGAGAAAAAAAATACAATAATAAATTGGCTTAGGGTGGACAAATACTTTATTGCTGAGCTGATTTAAATAGATTATTCATTTTGAATGACAAGGGTTGTATAGAAAACTAACCTACACTGAATACCAAATGGGGCAACTAAAAAATTGGTTATAGTAATCGGAGAAAAACTTAAGAAACTGACACTGATGGATGCACTAATACCAATAGTCCATGTTTTGGAGGATAAAATTACGACATTTTAGGTCTCCAAAACGACGTTGTTTTGGTTTGAAGATTTAATCATAATAATGATTTCAATATTCACTTCTTTTTCGAGAAGATTCAACCCTCTCTCTCATATATCCCTATCGTATGATCCCTTTCTCTCTCTCTTTCTTTCTTCGATTTTAGTTTGTCAGTGATTAGACTCTTAAATCTTTGGCACTGTTGGTTGGGCCTCGTTCTCCTCAATCTCATATTCAAGTAATTTCCTCTCTCTCTCTCTCTCTCTCTCTCTCTCTCTCTCTCTCTCTCTCTCAAGTATTAATATAGAAATTTCCTTGAAAAAAATTGGGGGTTTTCCATGCGTGCAGGTTAAATTGATTGGATATCCCTCTTATTTTCCTCAAGGATTAAGAGGTTAGTATTTTCAGTTCACCGTTTTAGTTCCAATGGATGTTAGTAATTTAGTATTATGATCTTCGCGTATCCCTCCTGTTAGAGATTTATTACTTAATGCCAAGAACGAAATCTCATATATATACGGTTCATGTTTGTTTTGGATTTTGTGAGTGATTTTGGTGGCAATTAGGGTTTTGTTTGGTTAATTTCGGGTGGTGATAAAGGTTTTTTTGGTATTTGGTGGAGGTGTGTGATGTTTTGAATAATTATGGTGGTTTAGACCCAAAAAAAAAAAAAAAAATGAGTGGAATTGTAGAAAATCGTTGCCCACTATTAATTTTGTCTGGTTAGTGAGAAATTGTGAATAATATGAGAAAAAAAAATTGTATCTTTTTTTATGTTTCGGTTTCCTCTTGCAAAGTTGATAATTATTTTATGAATACAAAAATTCAAAAAATGTATTTGTGGGGGCCAAAGAATTTGTGACTCCGGCCCACTTCATATTCTGTCCTCGGCGTCCCAAAACGCCCCTGAGGGAAAGGGCAAATACGGTATAGGAACAGTTCATGGAAATGCTAAACTCCTTCGCATTAACGTGTAAAAGACCCTTGAATAGGATAGCGACAAAGGACAAGGGAAAAGCAACCATTACTGCAATGAAGTACTCTGCGCCTGACAGAGCAATGCTTTTCAGCTTTTACAACCACCCCCAACCACTTTAGGTATGGGCTGATGGGACAAGTATCAGCCCTAGAAAGTTGAACCTACACATGGACGTAGGAAGGAAGGAAAAAGGCTAGTATAAAAAGGAAAGAGAAGCAACTAAAGAAAGGGGGGGAGGACAAACCGTCTCCCAGTCCCTTGAGCCCTAAACAAGGGAGAGTTATAAGAATGTCAAACCCCTTGGACAAGGTCGAAGGATCGGAGCCGCTCAGGCCATGCCGGATGAAAGGTCTTATTAGATATGCTACTACCATGAACACCATGACTAATCACCGTCCAGTGACCAAGGCCTAGTCTTTCAGCCCACGCTCTATAAATTTTATTGCAAGGGCCTTTAACGTGCGAAACTCATATCAATTGGGATCGTTACAATTTGAGTCCTTACAGTATTTATGAATACAAAATTTTATTCTAAAAATAAAAAATGTATCCTATTAGAATTCATACTTCCAAAATACATTCTATTAGAATTCAAAATATATTTGTAATAGTTTGGCCAAACACAACCTAAATTAATTTAGCCGCTATTGTTATTGCTCCATTGACCGATTGCTAGGTTGGGATGTTCTTTAATATTGAAATATGATGGTTTTTGATATAGGTGGGATTTGAACCTAAGTCTCTTATTTGATGATAAGAGACTTCACTTACGATTATGCTTTAATTAAGAATTACATTATGTATGTACTAGATCAATCTAAATTATAGAAATAGGTGTTATGAGTTTCAATTATAAGGTTTATTTCCTAAAAATGAGTTATAAAAAAATAATCACTTAGGATGGGAGTGGTCGAGCCCAGCAATAAGAGACTTGATGTGTGCTAAGTGGCATAAACTACTTTGTTAGTGTCAACGGAAAATGCTTTATCTTAAACACAAAATAGTAAGGCATCAGAGACAAAATATTGTTTAAATTATGATGGTTAACAACTTAACATGCACAAACTTAATTTTCGAGAGAGCTATTAAAGTTTATTATTTTGAAATAAAGAAATAAATAAAAAGTGCAATGTGTATTTTTAAGGAAAGAAATTATTTATAATCAAAAAACAAGAAAGTGAAATATCTATATCTCTCCCTATGTAGGAGTTTTAACTTTTAACAAAGCCCTAAGAAATGGTCAATAGATGAAATCATAGTGCATTACTTCTTTCTTTTGTTTTAGTTTTCTTTCATTTATGACTTACAGAGTCAACTGACTCTATTTTGTACTTTTTTTGGTGTAAGGTGGAGTGCGGATCAATTTTCTCCGATCCATTGAAGAATTAGTGCCGAACTACCCATGTAGCTTGTCCAACTAAAATTTGAATGCATAACCCAAAAAGTCAGGCCATATTAGGCTGGCTTGCAACTGGCCGGCAATATTGAATGCTAGCTACAATGTTTATCCCAAATCTAATTAGCTAGCATTGTAGCTTGCTATTAGAAAAAATGAATGCGTCACATGGTAAAACTTTAAACTATTAGGGTAAATTTGCTAGACTGTAATAGATATTGTAATGTAATAGTTATTCCTATGATTTAGTCATTCAGTAGTTTGATTATGTTTTTATTACATAGAATAATCATTTTTTATGAATAGCTATTCTTTAAAATGAGGGATAATTATTCTTTTTGAAAGGATTGTAATAGATATTCCTTAGTAGGTGTAATAATTTTTAAAATTAATATATTTTCAAATAAACAAACTTTCCATATGCACATAAAAATTATAGAAATAAAAAAAAAAAATCATCAAAAAAATAAATTATCTTTCTCAAATTTAAAAAAAAAATTTATTTTTTTGGAAATATAATTGTTTAAGATATTTCCTAAAATAGATTTTAAATTTTATTCTAATATTACAACTCATAACAAAACATATGAATAGATTTAATTATTCTATTATAACACATTTTATTCTCAGTAATAAAAATTACCCTTCCAGTCATAATTCTCATTTAGTAAACCAAATGTGCCCTTATAGTTGTGTTTCTGCTTAGTATATATAGATAGATAGATATAGATATGATCATAGAACTCATTGACATTAGCTTCGCCAACAAAGAACTGCGCCCTTTAACCTGCCATTTGTTTTCTGTATATCATGAAGAATTATGGTTTACCAATCTTCAATTGTTGGTTTCTACTGTTTCTTCTATATTGGCAGCCAACATCCATTATTGCTCAAACTGGTAATGCCAAAGATACTTACATGTAGGATGCTAATAATGTTGTTGTTTTATATATATATATATATATATATATATATATATATATATATATATATATATAATGAGAATTGCAATATTATTATTACCTATGATGATGATGTGATATTGAAATTTACTTGGCAGGTGAAGAGCCTGAGTTTAACTATATCAAAGGGAGTCCAAAAGGACCTGAACACTGGGGAGAACTTAAGCCGGAATGGGCAATGTGTAAGAATGGGAAATCGCAATCTCCAATTGATATATTGAATAAGGATGTGCAAGTTAACATAACTCCAGGAGATCTGAGGTTGAATTATAAGGCATCTAATGCAATCATAAAGAATACAGGCCATTCTGTTGAGGTAAGGAGATAACTTATAAGCTTTGTCAATAAATAAGTTTACGTACACCAATCATAACTTTTCATCCATGGAATTTTAAAAAGAGTACAAAATATGTTGTGTACTTAACATTACTTATAAGTTTTATAAGCAAAAGCTACATGATAAAGACATAGTATGGTATTTATGTATTGTTGTATGATGTATCCAATGTTGGAGACCAACTTGATCTCTTGCTCTTTAAAAGCGCTATTCAAAATTTAAATAGCCGGTTTTACCTAATTAGTAATTAGATAGGACAAATGGTTAATTAGAGGTAAAGTTTGATCTGCTTCAATTCATTCAGGGCAGGTTTATAATCAAGTCTTGGAACAAAATTACTCAAATTTTAAAGTATAACCTATAATAGGCGTTTCTAGAATTGGGTCAACTCTCACTTTCCGCCCTCCCTCTAAACATAAAAATGCATTAATCCAATAATTAGTAAGATGAAAATTGATGAATCATCAAGGCCCTGTTTGGTTATTATTGGGGGTGGATTCATTTTCTCTTTTCAGTTTCTAAACTAATTTTTTGTTTCTCAAATCTTGTATTCATTTTCTCTACCCAACCCATTTCATGTTTGGCATTATTTTCTAGTCTAGTTTTTGCTTCTTCTTTTTTCACTTTATATTTTTCAATTAAAAATTCAACACAATTGAGAGAGTTTGTGTTTTTTGATGGGACAAGTCAATGTTCGAGGGACCCACATATTTGGTTTTTTTACGAAAATTCATTGTATTCATTTTCAAGAAAATGAAAACACCAAAAAGTTGTATTCAGTTTTTCGTATTCAAATCCTTTTTTTTTTTTTTCTCAAAAAAAATCCTATTTTTTTTGGAAACTAAAAATGAAAACTGTATACAAATACAAAATTAAACATGTTTTTTAGTAATGGGTCTCACGAAAACTAAAAATGAATATAGAATACACCCCTTTTTTGCTCAAATTAAACAAGCATCTCCAAAATAGTAGATGATCTATCACATGATTATACGTCTTACAATCATTCAATTCAATTAACTTCAACAATTTACAACCAAAAAAAAAAGTGTCCTAAACAAAGTTTTGAATACTATTTTGGAGGCCACTTCTAATTGACCGTTAGAAAAAAAAAAATATTTCAAAAACGGGACATACCAATGTACCACTTTGAAATTTTCGCATATATAATAATAATAATATTCCTTATAAAATAAATATAAGAACTACATAATTTATGTCGTCTCACTTCCCAATATGGAAGGTTTTTATCATAAAAATAATAATAATGAACTATAACAAAATTATTTCATATATCCATTTCAGAAATACTCTTTAAAAAAAAAATATAGAAATCAAACTTTTAGAAATAAGACAATTGGAAATTGAAATATACTTGATTAGATCTGACTTGTAGGGGAAAAATTACCAAAATGCCCAACATTTTTAAAAAAAAAATTACAACCTCTACTAAATCATATTCTGGGCCTAAACTAAGTTTTTATATGAAATGGCTAGAATAGGCTAAAATGCCCAAAACACACTGATATGGCCCGGTATCTTTTAGACAATGCAAATAATGGTTGCTGTGTACTGATTTTATGCACCAATAAGATTTGAACGAAACAGAATTCAAAACATTAATTTTAAATATTCACAATAATATTGTTGTCAAAGAATGCAAATTTAAATATAATATGGTATTTAAAAAAAATATTGGTTCAATAGCTAATTGTACGTGATGAGTGATGACACAGGTTGAATGGGTTGGTGATGCTGGATCAATTCAAATCAATGGCAAGCAATACTCCCTCCGACAATGCCATTGGCACTCACCCGCAGAGCATCTCATCAATGGCAAAAGGTCTCTCTCACTCTCTCTCTCAAATTAAATGTCTCACCGCCAATAAATTTCATCTACAATGATTTATTAACCAGGTATGACTTGGAGCTGCATGTGGTTCACGTAAACACATCAAATCAAGTTTCTGTTGTACGTGCCCAGTTTTACCAAATTGGTGAGCCCGATTCATTCTTGTCAAAGGTAAAGAATTAGGCACCAGATTAATCCCCTATGAGTTCTTCACACATTATAACTTCTTAGTGTTTTTAAAATTATTCATTTTTTTTTTTTTTTTGTTTCAGTTCACAGAGGAGCTAAAAACTTTGGTTAATAATAGGGGAAAGAGACCCATAGGGGTAATAGATCCTAGAGAGACAAATACAGATACATTCAAGTATTACAGATATAATGGATCACTCACAACACCACCTTGTAACGAAAGTGTTACTTGGATCGTCAATGCAAAGGTATGCCTAAACACCTTCACTAACTCCAATTAACTCTTCTATTCTTACTTCTTCTTCTTCTTTTTTTCATTTTCTTTTTAACTTGACTATTTACCTTATCTTGTATTTGCCTCAGATAAATACTGTCTCAAGCAAACAAGTACAGTTACTTCGGGAAGCTAATTTCGATGTATGTGCTATATATATTTAGCTCAAATTGAGATAATTGTTTTTTATTTTTATCTTTAGTTTTTTAAATGTTTGACATTTGTTTCAAAATTGTTTTTGTATTTTAAACTATTTGATTTTAGTTTCTATACTTTTAAAAATATTTTTTAAAAGCAAAAACTTTGACATGGCAAACAGAATTTATGCTATGTTGTAGGCTTCACATCATTAAAGTGACCTCCATTTCACAAATTTCAATAGTTAAGTGAGTAAGTTCTATGATTCTATTCATTAGACAACAGCAAATAACTTTTTAGATATAATTATATTTTTAAACTAATTTAGGCTGATGATAAAGAAGAAGAAACAAACATCAAGGTTGAGGACCACAAATATATAATTTAACTTTCAAAAAAAAATTAAATCCTTGATTTAATTGGCTAATCTATTAATTGCAGTACCGTGGAAAGGATAACGCAAGGCCTGTTCAGGCTCTCAATGGCAGAAAAATCTTCCTATATGGGGCAAAGAACTAAATGTCAAAGAAGGAATTAATTCTTCTACTATGGTGAAGGTCATTCTACGCACTGTAAAATAAAGTACTTCTTCCTCTATGGAAAGAAAAGGGTTATTCTACTGTAATAAAGCAATTCTTCCTCTATGGCAAGAAAAGAGTTATTCTACTGTAATAAAGTAATTCTTCCTCCATGATGAAGAAAAAAGTTATTCTAATTTAATAAATTGATAATTAATTTTACACTAAAAGCTTCTGGATATCTCATTCTTAAATTTAATGTCTTTGAATTATTTTGAAGTACGTAACTTCGTTTGTACTGCGTACTGCATAGTACTCATTTTAGCTTGCGATAATTAATCTTCTGTCAATCTTTACTTAAAATGTCAACTTATGTTTATATATAGTTTTTTTAAACTTTTTTTTAGCTGAAGTACAACATTATATTAAATAGGTTATTTTTTAAAACAAAATAAGCTATTGAAAATAGATTTAATCAAACATAACACAAGTGAATGTACGCGCAGTTAATTTATCTAAAGTTACTTAGAGTTAATTATTATTATGATTTTATTTTACCCTAGTTTATTTTAAGATTTATTATCTAAAATATTAGATATTAGATCTAATATCTTAATTATATATTGGTGAGTTATATTGTCATTTAGGGTATCACAATATGTAGATTTAATATCTAAAATATTCCACAGCAAGAAACTAGCTAGAGTTAAGAAAATTATTATGTACTCCCGGAGTACCATAAATACATATTCCCCCCTCTCACATGAATGGTGGGTCTCACCATGAATTTAATTAGTGGAACCTACCATTCATGTGAGAGGAGGGAGTACGTATTTATGGTACTCCGGGAGTACACAATAATTTCCCCTAGAATTATTAGTGTCTTCTCACTATTTCTATAATTTGTTGGTATATTCATATCTTTTTAATGTGTTTCACCATAGAACCATATATATTACTTCGATCTGCAACCCACTAGCTGCCTCAAACCTTCAGTCCTCTGAAGCTCAAAATCGGTCAAATAATTTTTAGAGCCAATGTTCATTTTTTTACTAATTATCTCAAAAGATTAAGATCACCTATTTGATATTATGGTAAATTATCAATTATCTCTGTAGACGACTAAATTTCGACCTCTCTACAATCTCAAAATCTTTTAAGTTATTAAAAAATAATGAATTTAATCAATATTTACTTAACCACCAAAGGTTTCCTCCTTTCCATCAAAACAGCAAAATTCGAAGTGATTTTGTTCTATTTCTAACTACACAGTTAATTTCATTTAATTTCTAAGAAAACATAAAACATGCATGGAGGTCTTTTAATTGAAAACTAGGTCAGGGAAGCTCCAGCAGCATATGCAGGAAGTAATTCATGCGTTGCACACAGATAATATTTGATAGAATGCTAAGCTCTAACGCTTGTGATGATCATTATTTATTCCATGCTTTGCATTTGAATATTTGACTCATGTAAAAGAAGCAACTGAAAATTTTGAATGGACATATAGGAAAAACTAAGCAACAACAATAACCAAAATAAACAACTTCTCATTAAAAGCAAACCACAGACAGATTTAGATGATTTTTTTTTACTTGACATGCTGAGATAAACTTGTATTTATGCATAGGTTTTATTTATTAGTCTATTGTTTCCCAAGATTATACCAGATTTTTTCCCTTAAGTGATATGATCAAAGGTGAACATAATATGACAACAGTCATATTCTGCTAGATTTTGGACTACTGTTTCATTCTAGTTTTTTTTTTTTTTTTTTTTTGTTGTTGTTGTTGTTGTTGTTGTTGTTGTTGTTTAATTTATCAGAAGGTAACTACAAAAAATGAGGGATGTATCCGTGTTTCTAAAATGTGGCTATAGGCCCTAAAAACGCAGCTATAGGCCCGTTTGGTCTATAGCCGTGTTTTCTATAGCCGTGTTTTTTTAACCACGGCTATAGGTTGAGACCTATAGCTGCATTTTTAAGAAACGCGGCTATAGAACATGTTTGGGCTGCGTTTTTCAAAATACGGCCATAAACCATCTTTGGGCTATGTTTAAGAAACGCGGCTATAGGTTTTTTTTTTTTTTTTCCTTTTTTTCCCTAGCTAAATCACAAATTCCTGCCCAAATTGAACCATACTGCAAGCATTCAAAACCAAATACAAAACAGATAATTTAAATAAACAGATACTTAAATTTCTGAAGTTCATTGCCAAAATTTTGCAAGTTCCCAACAAAAAAATTGCCAAAAGATCCTATACATCACAAAAAATATAGAATAAGGATTTTTTACATTCTAATTGCATGAAGAAATACAGCCACAGCTAGCAAGCAGCAACAGCACTTCCCAACTGACCTCAAAAACTACAAGAATTTGCTCTCCTGAAACACACCCAAAAGAAAAAACTTTGAGACAAAAAAAGGACGCTTTTCTCTTTAAGCTTATTTTGCCCAAAAAGGACTAGCCTCTCCTCAACAGCCACAGTGGTAAGCCCCTCTCTGCTACATCTCAGATTCTCCAACACTTCCTCAATGGATATGTTTTCCTACACTCACAAAGTTAAAAAGAACTATTTTTCACAAACAAACACAGGTAGCAAACCAAAATAAAATGCTTCAAAATGTCCAGATCTATTACCCAATCCACAGTTTCCTTCAACACAGCCTCCAATACTAGAGACTTGCCCCCCATCTCTTCCTTCTTCTCTAAAAACACTCTCTTTTTAATTTTCTATCACCCATGAAAGTTGTTATAATTACTACAATACAACTGAAGATTGGCTCAGAATAGTCCATGTCAATGTTGAAGAATGAAAATATAACTTGAAATAGTACCTTCTCATCTTGGTCCTTTTCAGCAAGTTCGATCATGTAATCTAGGGCCATTATAAAACCTAATTCCATCTCATCAACTCTCTTCCCCATGATTCCTTGTGCAGCCAACTGCACCCACAAAATATGATAGCCAACAAAGATAACCACCAGTTGAGTAAAGACTTTAAAGAAATGCATGAAAAGAGTACAAAATAATTAAAAGAAATACCACAAATATTTAAAGGAAATTGATAGGCTAAGAATGTATTGACCCCTTGTGATAAATTAACCAATTAATTAGCCAAGTGAATTAATTAAGTTAATTAACATGCAATACGCGTGGTAGCACAAACAAATCACCAACTAAGTTAATATACAGTGGAAAATAAAGTTGACACGATGATTTGTTTTCAAATGGGGAAAACCTATATGGCCAAAACCCATCGGGTGATTTTAAGGTCACCACTCCCGAAAATTTACTATTATCAGAACAAGCGGTTACAAGTAAAGGAATCCCAGTACCTTATACCAACCTAAAATTGAACTCTTACCCCAATACCCAATTGGACTTGTTCTATAGTGACAATCTCTCCTTTTTAATGCACAACTCCCAGTACATGACTAACCAATTAATGCGTGGATCCTAGTACGCAGCTTACACACCAACTTGAGAAAGATATTGGCTGTAAAGTTCTTCAGTTCATCACACGATGAAGATCACGAAACTCCTTGAATATAAAGATGAACTAGGGCATATGTCTCTGGTTCACAATATGCTTGTGAAAAACATTTGCATCAAGTTACACTCACTTGCATCAGCTGTGATGGCCCTTAAAACAATCCTTATATATGTTTAGCGTTGTGAGAAAAGAAAGCCCAAACATCTATACACGGATTGGATGAAAATCAGAACTGAAAATCTGACTTTTTAAATCTCGATAGATACCCTATCTATCGAGCATCAGGCTTAAACAGTCTTTTAAACCTCGATAGATATTAGCTATCGAGTTTTAAAATCCAGCACTTCTTCACTTGATTCTTGGACAGACTTGCATGGCTTTAACACTTGAACTTGAATGTTCCTTGAAGTATTAAACACATCCTAGATCTACCCAATTACAAGTAAAGTGCGTTTTGTCAAAGGATTAGCCAATTCTATAATGACATATGTTCCTAATATAATTCACATATGTCCTAACAGAAACCATCATGAAAGCTAATCAAAATATATGACAGAAAGAGGATTTTTTTTTTTTTTTTTTTTTTTTTTTTTTTTTTTTTTTATAATGAGAAGGAATTTAAATTTTGAACATCTTTGCCAACTAAGTATTTGATCCATAAATACTAACACTGTTTGAATAGCAAAACCGCTTTCAACATATAAAGTAGGGCTTAACCCATAAATATGTAGTACATTAATGACCAAGTTTTACTAACATTGTTCAAATAGCAAAACCAACAATTTTATGAACCAAAATGACCCCAACCTAATAATATTGTGACTTGAAAACTTCTAAGAGAACTTTTCACAAACACCTTTCATACTCTTTTCACACTGAACCCACTTCAAATTTTACTCACAAACCACATAAGCGCTTCAAAGACCCACATCCAAAAAGAGTTTGCAAATCCATATATAAGCATATCAAGCACCAGATACAAGAAATTTTCCAGTTTTTACTCAATTTCTCTGCAACCAAAAAAAAAGGGTCAAATCAAGAAAAAATATGGGAGAGAGAGAGAGTGTTCTGACCTATGGTAGAGGACAACGTAGACCACGAGAGCTTTGGGAACACGAGTTTTTGATTAGGCAACTTGACAATGATGGCTATGGCAGCTCAAAGAGAGAGAGCTCTAAGAACTGAACTAGGAATGGGTTGGTGGTGGCCGATGGAGATGGAGATGGAGAAGGGAAATGGGTGGTGGAGAGTGTGAGTTGCTCGACGGCGTAGAGAGGTTCTCGGCAGCGGCGTCGATCGGAGCACAACGGCGTGGCGTTGAAAGTGATAGAGAGCGATGGTTTTTTTTAGGGTTTTTTTGAGGAGTGATCTGAGTTTATGTGAAATTGAGGGTTTTGTTTTTTTTTTTTTTTTAAAAAAAATTATACCAAGGCTATAGCCACGTTTATAAAATGTAGCTATAGACATGGTTTAAGCCGTGATTAGGGAAACGCAGCTGTAGGAAGGCTATGGCCACAGTTTATAAACACGGCTATAGGTCCTTTTTTAAAATTTAAAAAAAAAAATTTATTTTGTTCAACCTATAGCTGCACTCAAAACATGCAGCTACAGACAACACTATAGCCATGTTTATGTGAAACGCGGCTTTAGGTGTTCCTATGGCTGTGTTTTCCAAATGAGGCTATAGGACATCTTCAAAAAAATAAATAAATCCAGCATGTCTATAGCCGCATTTTTCAAACGTGGCCATAAGCCTACCCATATAAACACGGCTAAAAACACAAAAAAACGCGACTACAGATCTAATCTATAGCTGCGTTTTTAGTAAACGTGGCTATAGCTCGTGTTTTTTGTAGTGTAAGATTTCTTTTATTTTTTTCCTAGGGTTTTTTTTCCCTTATTTTTACAAAATGGATCAATGGATGGATCTCCCAATTGTATGTGGCACAAGTTTCCGCTAATGCGTATCTACTGTAGTAAAAGCTTTAATGAAATATCTTCACTTGTTTAACTGAAAATAAATGTTTAGCAGCAATTTAAGAGTTTAATACAATATATATATATATATATATATATGTGTGTGTGAAATGAAAAAACATATAAAAAAATGACACATACCAGCATCTTGAATTGCAGTCCATTACAAGGCATACGTCTGTCACCTTGCTAACAATATCCTATTAACTTAGGATATATAGACGCTTTCATTAATAAATAAATAAAACTTCGGCTGGACCTATAATATAAAATCTTCATCCCAAACTTTTTCTTATTAATTGTTTCCCCAAACAAATTATATTTTTATTAAAGGTAAGACAGCTTACCAATCATATTTTCTAAATCTGTAAAGGGAAAAGCGTTATACACTATGATAGGCCAAAAACGTATTGACCCCTTGTGATAAATTAACCAATTAATTTAGCCAAGTGAATTAATTAAATTAATTAACATGCAAACACGTGATAGCACAAACAAATCACCAATAAACTAAGTATGCAGCGGAAAATAAATTTGACACAGTGATTTGTTTACGAATGGAGAAAACCAACACGGCAAAAACCCCACCGGGTGATTTTCAGGTCACCACTCCCGACATTCCACCATTATCACAACAAACGGTTACAAGTAAAGGAATCCCAGTACCTTATACCAACTTACAGTTGAACCCTTACCCCAATACCCAATTGGACTTGTTCTGTAGTGACAATTTCTCCTTTCAATGCACGGCTGCCAAGTACGTAACTAACCAATTGCGTGGATCCCAATACACGACTTCAATCACCAACTAAAGAAGGTTGTTGGCTACAAAGTTCTTCAGTTCATCCCAACGATGAAGATCAAGAAGATGCTTAATCACAAAACCCTACGGTGCACAAACACAGCAACTTCTTCAATAACGATGAACTAGGGCAAATTCTGTCTTCAGTCACAATTTGCTTAAACAAACTTTGCTCGAACACTTGTACAACTTGTGAACACTTTGACGGCCCTTAAAATAATCATTTTATATGTCTAGGATTGTGAGAAAAGAAAGCTCAAACACATAAAACCGAATTGCAGTCAAAACAGAACTGGAACAGATACCTGTCTATCGAGCAGCTGTCGAGCCACGGGGCTGGAACAGCTTCTTAAGCTCGATGGATAGCTAGCTGTCGAGATTTAATGAACAGCACTTCTTCAGCTTGAATCTTAGACAAACTTGCATGTCTTCAACACTTAATCTTGAAACACAGTTTCTTGAAGAATTAAACACATTCTAGATCTACCTAAATACAAGTAAAGTGCGTTTTGTCAAAGGATTAGCTAATTACATAAAATAGTGACATATGTTCCTAACAAGTGAATCACATATGTCCTAACACACTGTATATCAACATTTTTATTACGAGAATTTTCAAATTAATTATTTTTTGTTGGTAGAACTTATTATTATTAATTGCATCCTTCCCAAAGGCAATTTTCTATCCCCAATAAATATCAATTAATAAATTTTTTTAAAAAAAAGTAATAAATTGACTTAAGGTGGACTTTTTTTATTATCTAATTCCTTTGAAATTTTAATAAAGTTAACACTTTATTGTTAAACTGAGTTTTTTTTTTTTTTTTTTTTTGAGAGTCTAAACTGAGTTAAATAGAGTATTCATTTAAATGACTACCATATAATAAATTGAGAGAAAAAAAATATACAGTAATGAATTGGCTTAGGGTGGACAAACCGACTACACTAACAACCAAATGGGTCGACTACAAAATTGGTTATAGTAATCGGTGAAAAATTTAAGACACTGACACCGATGGATGCATTGATACCAATAGTCCACGGTGCATCCATCGATGGAAATATATATATATATATATATATATATACACACATACAAAACAATGACGTTTTAGATGATGAAATTACGTCATTTCATTTCTAAAAAACAACATTGTTTTGGTTTGAATATTTAATCATAATAATGATTCAAGCTTCGCTTCTTTTTCGAGAAGATTCAACCCTATCTCTCATATATCCTATCGTATGATCCCTTTCTCTTTGTCTTTCTTTCTCCAAATTTAGTTTGTCGATGATTAGACTCTTAGATCTCAGCGATGTTGGTTGGGCCCCATTCTCCTCAATCATGTATTCAAGTAATTTTCCCCCTCTCTCCCTCTCTTCAATCTCCACTTCTTTTTCAGGAAGGTTCAACCTCTCTCTAATATATCCCCTATTGTATGATCCATTTCTTTGGCCTTTCTTTCTCTCTGATCTTAGTTTGTCGGTGATTAGACTCTTAGATCTTTAGTGCTGTTGTTTGGGCCTTGTTCACCTCAATCTTTTATTCAAGTAATTTCCTCTCTCTCTCTCTCTCTCTCTCTCTCTCTCTCTCTCTCTCATATTAATATAGAAATTTCTTTGAAAAAAAATTGGGGTTTTCTTGTTTGCAAGTTAAATTGATTGGATATCCCCTTGTTTTCCTCAAGTTCAGACAAAGTTATAAATGAGAATGAGGTTAGTATTTTCAATTCACCGTTTTAGTTCCAATGGCTAGAGCATTAGCATTGGGAAATTTCAATTCTACTATATTTTACCATTCCTAAAAGCCATTTTATCATTATACCATACTATTTTACAATACTTCCAGCATCCCAAAACTCTATTTTTATTAAAATATTATTTTTTAATCTTTCTTTATTATTTCTTTCTAACCGTCATTTTTTTCAGACTTGGTTTTCCTGGGCTTTCCAAGTCATTTTTTTTCCTCTCTTTCTCCCTCAACCTGTAGCACCAGTTCAACACACAAAGCCACACACACACAGAGACCCATGATACACCGATCAACCTATCCAAACCCATCACCACACATACAGAGCCACACACACACACAAACACAAACCATCAAACCTTCAACAGAGCCACACACACACACAAACCATCAAACCAGTTGGAGCCAACAATGGCCACCACACCCACCACCCAAGCCATCGATCAGCAAACCCACGCCGCCGATTTGAAACCCAGGTCGTCAAAAATACCCAGAAAAACGCCAATGATCAACCCAGAAAAACGTCGAAAATACCCAAAAATACCCAAGCCACCGATCAGCAAACCCAAGCCATCGATCAGCAAACCCACGCTGTCGATTTGAAACCCAGGCCGTCAAAAATACCCAGAAAAACGCTGATGATCAACCCAGAAAAACGTCGAAAATACCCAAGCCATCGATTAGAAACCCATGCCGCTGATTTGAAACCCAGGCCATCGAAAATACCCAGCAAAACCAAAACCAAACCAAAACTAAAGCAACGCCACCGGAGCAAACCCATTCAAAAAAAATCATCATCGGAGCTACCAATGATCAACCCAACCGATCCACCCATCGATCAACAGATCCACCGTTTCAAACCCACCATCAACCAATCCCAGCACACCAATCCAAACCCAGCTTGCTCCACGCTGATCCAACCTCCAAAATCCAAAACCCAGCACCGGTGAGAGACAAAGAGATGAAGTGAGAGTAAAAATGAGAGAGAGAGAGGACAATTGAGAGAATAAAATATCGTTTTTGGTTTTACAATTGTGCTACAGTGCAATTCTAAAGGTAGAATTGCACTGTAGCAGTATTGCAAAAAAATTTACAATACTTGAGTTTAGAATTCTCTGATGCAGTGACATTTGTGGTTGCAAATGCCAAATTCTCCTTACATTTGGCATTAGCATTCCCCAATGCTAATGCTTAGTAATTTAGTATTATGATTTTTGTGTATCCCTCTCATATACGGTACATGTTTGTTTTGGATTTTGTGAGTGATTGATTGCTGCTTTCTGCTGTATAGATTTGTAAATGGTAGAAATACTGCCATGTTTCTGGTTGATCAGCAAACAAATCAACCAGACCGACCGCACTGCATGTTTGGCGGGCCTAAAGCAAATTAGGCCAACCTGTCTGCACAAAATTTTCAAAAGGACGGTGCGGTTTAATAAAAAGGCCACCTCACGGATTACACCACCATGCATGAGCTTAAGACTGCACCTTAAGCTCCTCACACTTATCTTAGATAGAAAGATTAATCATACTATTTGATTTTCTTTCTAGGCTGAAACCGCAAAATTGTAAAAAGGAATTGATTTTATAAAAATCTAAAACCTTCCTTACAACTTACCCAACAGCTTTGTAGCCTGAATAACACTTCTCTATGTTTTTAACGAAAACTTCCAAATTCAAATCTCTCTTTACCTATTGTAGCTATTAAATTTATCCAAAAAACCCGTCCCTATGACTCAACAAAGGAGTTCACATGTATATAAAACTATATATAAACAGTCTTAAAGAAGGAAAGTTTTTCAAATAATACATAGTTATCTAGAGTGATTTATACATGATAAGCTATCTGTTATAATCAGTCCTAATTGGGCTGTCAGCCTGCCACTAGTGACTTATTTTCGCCTCCTTGACGGTTGATATCCGAGTGTAATGTCATTTATTTGATACACATATAGAATTATTATTCTCATTGTCAACAAGGAAGAGAGAAAAAGTGGTGCTCCAAAGTCCAAACAACTCAAAGTTCACTCTTTTTGGCTTTTAGGCGGTGTCACTGATCTGGGTAATTAAGGAGACACATTCTGTAATCTCTTCTCCTCTCCCACAATCAAAATCTAAAAATAAAAAATAAAAAACCCCTGCAGATTGTAATCTCTTCCACAAAGTATTTTGGGTTCGTTTGGTTAGGTGATTTGGAGACTACAAGATCGTTTTTAAAATCCAAAACTCAATTTCGCAACAACTTCTTATAACTTTTTTACAAACACTCATTTTAAATCTAAAAGCTCAACAACTTATCCAAATACCAAACGCACTATTTACAATATTTTTACAAATTATTGATTTAAACTTATCACTAACATCATTTTTTTCTTACTAATAATCACTCACCACATCAATAATTTGTAAAAAAAATTGTAATTTCAGCATTTTTCAAGTATTAACTATTTCTTATTTCCTCGTAAAAAATAAAAAATAAAAAATAAAAATCTTCTAATACTAGAATTTGTGAGACGCCAAATTTTGTTTGTTGTATTATTGCTAGTTTTCCCCTTTTTTCCTACACTCATCAATGTGTGTCTATTTCAAGTTGCTAGTTTTCCTCCTTTTTCCTACACTCATCAATGTGTGTCTATTACAAGTTGCTAGTTTTCTCCCTTTTTCATACACTCATCAATGTGTGTCTATTTCAAGAATTCTTTTTTTTTTTCTTCTTCTTTTTTGGTCTATTCCAAATCCAATCACTTTAAATCAACTGTTGCACGTCATCATATATTCTGTTTGTGCACATATAAATAGAAAGCCCCAACCATCTAGAATTCGAGATTCACATGATATCCTTGCTTCTTTTAAATACTTGTTTCCATGGGCTTCACAAACTTTCATATAAAAGTTTACCACATGGTCCACATAAAAATTTGTCTTACCTCTCCGAATTATTTTCAAGAGAAAATGAAGATTCATTCTTGGATCACACACATGATTATCGAAATCTCAAAATAAAAACAAACTCCATTTCTACATCTGTAAAGCCGAGTACACTGGATTACATTCTTTGAAAAGGTAATTTATTAGAGTAACTAATTATAAGCCCAAGAATGCACATACTACACAACAAAGGAAGAGAGGAATAGAAAAATCAATACCCCCACTCTTCCCCTTAGGTAGAAGTCCCTGGCTCCCTGCTGTAATGGAACTGTTGCATTTGAATCTTGAGATAGCAATTCCTTAGATAACTTAAGTCGATCATCTCACCGTCTAGGTAATCCTAGTGAGCATCAAAAAGTATGTCACTGCACCCTCTCAGCAATCCTAGATGAGTATGAAACAGACCCTCCTTGTGTCTGCCTTGTGTTGTAGGATTTACATTT
Organism: Quercus tomentella; assembly: GCA_028535165.1. Lineage (NCBI taxonomy): Eukaryota > Viridiplantae > Streptophyta > Magnoliopsida > Fagales > Fagaceae > Quercus > Quercus tomentella. Next base: position 5,929,440 of record JAPQVY010000012.1, read on the forward strand.
TAAGCACTTGTGAGCCACAATGTGGAAATTCACCTCGGACATTTTCCCACAGTCGTTGCAAAGGATCCAAACCTAAGAAAATTGTAACAAAAAATTGTGGAGGTATTATAGGTTGATAAACCTAGTTGCACAAATCATTGACACCTTATCAAAACATTTTTTACCATTTTATTTTGGTATGTTTGAGGCATGGGCGTTGCTGCAATCTGAGATTGGTTCTCAAAACAAGTTAGTATATATAAAGGACCGGTTTTTACAAGTATAAAATTACTCAAAAACATAAACCTAACTATTTTGGATCTTCATAAGAGCATATTATGTAATTTTTTTTGGGAAAGTTAAAACTACTATCGAAGTACCTCCTCATCAAGTTTTTCCCACACACGGGACATATCGCAATAGGATTTTGAGCAAACAGGGCATGAGTACCTGCCAAAAGTTTATACATTTTAAGGGTGAAAGAAGGAACAAAAAAATTTATACAAGTAATCAACATAAATCAACAGCTTATTTTAAAAACATACTGAAAATGACGCTCCATCTCTTTTACGCATTCCAAATGTATAGTGTGTCCACATCGCAAGACAGTAATGTCTTTTGTAGTATCAAACAGAAACTGCTCAATAAGGTGACATATATCAATTCATTTTGAAATAGAGCCTTTCCCCTTTCTAATTAAGCATTTCATTCTCCTAAATTTACCTCAAAGCAAACCGGGCAATTGTGGTGCATTGCTTTTTCAATACAATTGTGTGAATCCTTCAACATAATTGAATAGCAACATCCTGATACAACGAAAACTTCCAAACTAAATTATCAAAAAACAACAAACAATACCAGTCTCTGAGGCAATGAATAAGGAGTTCAACACTTTACCGCATTTATTACAGTGGAAAAAATTCTCCTTGCCCCCAGTTCTGCAATAATAGACTCAATAAACATATATTATAGAAGTAATAACAAAGACAAGATAATGAAAGCAAAGAATTGGAATAGAGTTTAACCTGCATATACCACACTCATCACAATGGTATTGCTTCTTAGAAACCTAGCAAAAGAATTATTATTATTATTTTATATTACAAGTTACAGAAACTTTCTTGAGTTTTCAAAAAAGAAATTGATTCAGGAGGCTTACATCATCATCAAAGAAGTTGCATTTGGAACAAAAGTACTTCCCCATGCAAACCCCACACTGAATGCAGTTCTGTTGAATCTGATAAGTTATCAAAGAAAAATCAAAACCTTATTATGAACTTTATATTTATCATTATCCTTTCAAAAGAATAATGAAAACACTATTATGCAGTTCTGGAGACATACATCTTGCTCTGTACTACACATGGAGCAGATCACCTGAAAGACAACAATGCTGAATTTTAGAGTGCTATTTGTAATTTTCTATATTATTTAAGAGCTCTATAGATGAATGAAACTAAAAAGTAAATAATCAAATTATCAATAAACAAGAGAGAGAGAGAGAGAGAGACAAAGAGAGAATTTGGGCGGTAAAGTTTGCATCTTTTGATAGGACCCTTAATTTGCCAGATCAATGACTTCCTACCAAAAATAGTTAGAGATCTCAAACATAAATTAAATGAATAAATCCATTTAAAGCAAGACCCTAAAAAAGTCATATGTCACAATTTTTACCGCTAAGAGTATAGGGAAAAAAAGTACTATACTTTTTACTTGCATTAAAAGAATAGAAGTTTACGCTCTACCTAGTAAAATTTCAAGCCATATATTTATCCCATTAACAAAACAAAACAAAAACAAAAAAAAAATGCACCAAAATATTGAGTGAATAAATATAAACTTACTAACCCTTTTCAAATCGTGGCGGGGAACGTCGTGGCGATCAACAGGATCGACTTCCAATGAGTTCTGTTCCAAAATCATCCAAAAGAAGGTTTAATTTTTTTTTTAAACAAAATTAAAGAGCTAATCTAAAATTAATTTTATTAGTAATAAATAAAAAAGTGAGGGAAACCTTAGACTCGTTATGGCAATGCCTGCAATCAAATATCTCATCGCAACAAGGTGCTCTGATCTTGCATCTCCTTCTATAATGCGAGCACCTTCACATTTTTAACCCCAAAAAAAAAAAAAAAAAAAATCAGAAACAGCACAAAAAAGTTTTAAAATTGAAAAAATACAAAAGCCCAGAACAAATTACTGAAATTAGAGACAATCTCTAAACTTAAAAATAAATAAATAAATAAAATGACATACCCGAATTTCCCAGATTCCAGCTCCACCATAGCCTCACGTTTCTTATGATAATCATCATTAGTGGACAAATGGGGCTCGTAATCGCTCTCCATTCTCCTCAGTTTCTACTTGATTTTCCTCTTTATGTTTCAAAAAATTACCTGATACCCACAACATTCCAATTCATAAATCGTAAATTACTAAAAAAAAGCGCAAATCAAAAGTCAAACTAAACTGAATTACAAACATATGTGAAGGAAAGTTTTGAAAAAGCAAAAACAGACCCTAATGAAACGGGTAAATTGGAAAGGAGAGAATTTTCATCTGAAGAGAAATGGAGCCTAAAGAACGAGCATTGAAGCCACAATGTGAACTCGCGCACAAACAGAGAGCAAGAAGAAGAAGAAGAGCTTGCACGAGAGATATACCACATTTACCCCTTTTTCTTTAGAATTATTTGCCTTGTATAATTTGGATAACGAGACGACACGCCAGCCCTTTGCTTTACTAATTACTACCGACCAACCTGAATTATTAATTCTACTGTTTATTTATTGCGCAACGAAAAGGAAAGTGGGTGATTGATGAATTAATATATTTTGATCTTATCAAAAAAAAAAAAAAATTAATTAATTTTGACTGATTAGTGAAAGAGAAATGGAGAGAGGAAATTGATGATATTGGCAATGCCAAAATATGATCACACGTAAACGACACCCATGTTTTTCTGGGTTAGGAAGAAGAATATAGGGTAACGTGGGACGGTGGGAGGAAATTCGTTTCTCTCTTCACGTACCAGCAATAAATAATGAACCGTGTTTCGCGGGCTCAAGTTTTCTACTTTTCTTTGAAAAGGAACCATGAAGCGGTTGGAGTTCCCAACTTGAACCTTCTTTTTTTTCTTCACTTTTCTTTTCTGTTTTGGTTGGAGTTCCGAGCTTGAACTGAAATTGGTAATTTTGGTATTTTTAAGGAAAAGGTCAAGCTTTGTGGGCAAGGCTTTTATAGAGAGGGCTCGAGTAGTTAATAATTTTGGAAATAATGTTACAGTCACAAATTATTTTATAATATTTTTACAAAATCTTAATGTAAGCAACATTTTATTGGTTTTCATTTAAATTCACTATTAATATCACTTTTTTCATTTACCAATAATAATTCACCACATTAGTAGTTTATAAAAAAATTTGTAAAATAATTTGTATCTTTAACATTATTATAACTTTATAGCACATAGTCTTGCTAGATATGCTATTAGCATACCAGACTTTTTAGTGTGAATGGAGGATGTTCCACCACGCATGAAGTCCTTTGTACAAGCTAATTGGCTTCCTTGCATTAATAATATTTACACTTTTTACTCTCAAAAAAAAAAAAAATTTATTACAATTTCGATGCACAATAATATATTAGCTATAACCTAAAATGACACAACCCTCTGCAAAAATTTATTTCCATTTAGTATAAAAAAATAAACTTTTTTCTATTCTATATATTCACTTTTAAAATACTCTACCTCAAATTATTTATTTTATACTACATTTTTTTTAAATATCAATTTTTATTAATTATTAAAATTGTTTATCTTTCGTCACACATAACAATCCTCATCCAGTTTATTCCTTCATCCTCAAAATAGGGAAAAAAAAGAATAAAAAACTAAATGCAAAATAAATAGTATTTATAAAAATTTACAGGGTTACAATAGTAAATTTGTAAATTTACACAATTATATATAGAATGATGTTCATCTTTTTAGGCAAAACTGTTTCTATTATACACCCACTTATGTGAGTGCTCTTCCGCTGCATAACACCAATAAATTTCTTATATAGGTGGAATTCAAATCTAAATTATTTATAAATGATATCAATGAGTCAACGGAAAGTCATTAATCGTAAGAGTGGGAATTAGTTAAAGAGCATTTACATCAAAACTATATCCAAAACACTAAATACCCCCCCCCCCCCAATTATATTAAAAGTATCAGATCTATAATTTTTTTTCCCATCTACACAAAAAAATTATTAAAAAAAAAAAAATGAGAAATAATAATCAAAATAGATTGTAAAAAATATATACAATATTTTAAATAATTTTACTTGAATGCTGAATAAAGGTAATTTGGGAGGTAAAAATGGCTGTTAAGCACTTTAAGCTTTGACTTGGCTTGGAGTGTTACCTACGGGCTATGGGCGTATTGGGGTGGTGATATTTTGTTAAACAAGGTAGATGAGGTTCATTGAATTTGCTGACGAGATATGGGCCGGTTTATAACTTACTCACTGTCGTCTTTTGATGGCTGCATGCATAGAAACCGATGCAACTTTAGACAAATAATATATTCACAATATTTTAACAATATTATTTTTATAACAAATCTTAAATGGCAAGTTATTATTAGTTGTTATTATTAGAGTAAAAAAGTAATATTAGTGTTATGTTCAAATTTTAACCAATAACAACTAACCATCTATGATTTGTTGTGAAAATATTATAAAAATATTGTAAATGTAGCATCTCCCACTACTTTAATACTAGTATTTTTCAAAAGGTGACGTGGCTGAGCACGTGTCAAAAAGTGAAAGGGATAAACTCATAAACAATAAAGATCCAACCAGAGAGCCGTGGGCTTGTTTACGACAGTGATTGATGGCCCAAAATGAGGCCCAAAAAGCAAACAAAAATATCACCTTCATTTTTTTTTTTTTTTTTTTGAAACATGGACTTAATTTTTTTTTTAATCAATTAATTGATTGTACATCTGTAATGATGTGATGGGTAATATCACCTTCATTCTTCATAGTAATCTTTTTTTTTTTGGTAACAATGGAAAATCAAAGAGTGTGCACAAAAGAAAGTTCCCGTGTCTTTAACCAAAAAAAAAAGTTCCCGTGTCACTTATTAGCCATGCATTTCGTAATGTTACTATCAAATTTGATCAACTAGCAGCCCAAAGCTCCTCCTACTATTCAAAAGTGGCCCAACTTACACATTAGACTCGTGTTGGGAAAGCACCACACAGGCCTAACAAAATTGACTAGATTTAGTTGTGCCTGTGTTGGGTCAAAACAATTACAGTCTGTTCGCCAACAAAGAACTGCGCTCTTTAACCTGCCATTTGTTTTCTGTATATCATGAAGAATTATTATAGTTTACCAATCTTCAATTGGTGGTTTCTATTGTTTCTTCTATATTGGCAGCCAATATTCATTACTCCTCAAACTGGTAATGCCAAAGATACTTCCATGTAGGATGCTAATAATGTTGTTTTTTTTTTACATAATAAGAATTGCAATATTATTATTATTATCTATGATGATGATGTGATATTGAAATTTACTTGGCAGGTGAAGAGCTTGAGTTTAACTATATCAAAGGGAGTCCTAAAGGACTTGAACACCGGGGAGAATTTAAGCCGGAATGGGCAACGTGTAAGAATGGGCAATCACAATCTCCAATTGATATATTGAATAAGGATGTGCAAGTTAACATAAATCCAGGAGATCTGAGGTTAAATTATAAGGCATCTAATGCAATCATAAAGAATACAGACCATTCTGTTGAGGTAAGGAGATAACTTAAGCTTTGTCAATAAATAAGTTTACGTACACCAATCATAACTTTTCATCCATGGAATTTTAAAAAGAGTACAAAATGTGTTGTGTACTTAACATTACTTATAAGTTTTATAAGCAAAAGCTACATGATAAAGACATAGTATGGTATTTATGTATTGTTGTATGATGTATCCAATGTTGGAGACCAACTTCTCTTGCTCTTTAAAAGCACTATTCAAAATTTAAATAGCCAGTTTTACCTAATTAGTAATTAGATAGGACAAATGGTTAATTAGAGGTAAAGTTCGATCTGGTTCAATTCATTCAGGCCAGGTTTATAATCAAGTCTTGGAACAAAATTACTCAAATTTTAAAGTATAACCTATAATAGGCGTTTCTAGAATTGGGTCAACTCTCACTTTCCGCCCTCCCTCTAAACATAAAAATGCATTAAACCACTAATTGGTAAGATGAAAATTGATGAATCATCAAGGCCCTGTTTGGTTATTATTAGGGGCGGATTCATTTTCTCTTTTCATTTTCTAAACTCATTTTTTGTTTCTCAAATCTTGTATTCATTTTCTCCACCCAACCCATTTCATGTTTGGCATTATTTTCTAGTATAGTTTTTGGTTCTTTTTTTCACTTTATATTTTTCAATTAAAAATTCAACACAATTGAGAGAGAGTGTGTTTTTTGATGGGACAAGTCAATGTTAGAGGGACCCACATATTTGGTTTTTTACAAAAATTCATTTTATTCATTTTGAAGAAAATAAAAACACCAAAAAGTTGTATTCAATTTTTTGTATTCAAATCATTTTTTTGAGAAAATGATTTTTTGGAAACTAAAAATGAAAACTGAATACAAATACAAAATTAAACATGTTTTTTAGTGATGGGTCTCATGAAAACTAAAAATAAATACAGAATACACCCCTTTTTTGCTCAAATCAAACAATCACTACCCTACATACATCTAAACTGCCAGCCTTTTTTAACAATACTCATAACAATAGTAGCATCAACAGCAACAGCACACAGCATCAGCAGCAGCAGCACACACCAACAACAGCACTTGTTGCTTGCACACAGCAGGTGGTGCTCAAACACAGCAACAGTTTACTCACCCCTACACTACATATATTACCTAACCAAACACTACATACTTTACCTACATTACCTAACCAAACACAAAACTACACACAGCCACAACTAAAAACTTCTCCCTCTTCTTGCAGCTTGCAACCTTAGCCTCAAGTGTGATGATCATCTGCCTTTGCTGTGGGATAAGCACCTAAGCATGAGCACATATCCCATCATCACGCCATTGGAAGAACCTACACTTACGCCCCATCTGAAATGCAAATAATACTCAGAAAATGAAAACTCGTAAACTATTGCTGCAACAAATTGAAACAAAATACTGAAATTAATTAATGTAGTAATCAATAATTCTCTACTAATTTTACTAAATCAAGTGGCTGCAATGTAAATAAATGGGGTGCAAGGGGAATCTTCACATAGTAATAATATTGCTAAGGATCTTGTCAAATTCCTAATTTGTCTCCGTAATCATGATGAATCTGCTAAACAAAACTATAATCCTTTCACAAAAATATGCTAATTTGAAATATATATATATATATATATATATTTATATATATAAAACAAAATTACTAGAGATTTAAAAACTTAAATCATACCAGAAGTAACTGAGAAGTAGGTAACTAGGTAAGGATGTAAATTTGTAATCATCAGCCTAATTGTATAGAGATCTTGTTTAAGAATTTAAGAGTTGACTTTAAAACTTTTTTCTTTTTAATTTGCATTACATTATGAACAATTTTTTCAGGGTCAAGTTTGTTGAATGTAACTGCAATTTTTCTTATTTAGTGAATTACTAACTACTAGTACTATTCTTTGACAATTTTACTACTTATTGCAGGCTTCGTGAGCTAAACCAGCTTGGTGAGTTAACCTTTACCAGAATTATTTTTGAACAATTAATAGTATTAGATAACCCTTTCATAGAAGTAGAAGGGAAACCCCTCAAGAATAAAAACAACTGGAAAGCAATTAGAAAAATAGAAGATTTCTTAATCAATGAAAATAAATTAAAACAAAGAAGAAAATCATCTCTCTTGGCCATCCAATTAGAGGAATGCTCCATCTATAACCATAAATATTGCAAGTAAAGATCAATTTGTTGAGCATCTAATAAAATCCAGTTATTCACTCAGTAAGCTATTCATGAAGAACATCCATAGACACAACAGACATAGTGACATAAATAGCTACTCTCATCTAAAAATCATGAAGAATATGAAGTGTCTATTAGTACACTTTCTGAAATTTCTTGGTTGAAGGAGAGGGCAAAACTGAATTAAAATTTGACCCATGGGATCTGTATTTGCTTTTCCATTGTACTTCAAACTAGAACTCAATATACAATGAAAATGTAATAGGCATGTAACATTTCGACTAAATTTTTGAGTCCTGACTCTTCGCTTAAATTCATGCTTGCTCTTTTCACAAAATATAATACTATGTTAGGATATATGTGATTCACTTGTTAGGAACATATGTCACTATTTTATGTAATTAACTAATTCTTTGACAAAACGCACTTTACTTGTATTTGGGTAGATCTAGAATGTGTTTAATACTTCAAGAAACTGCGTTTCAAGATCAAGTATTGAAGACATACAAGTCTGTCCAAGAAACAAGCTGAAGAAGTGTCTGTCATTAAAGCTCGACAGCTATCTATCCATCGAGCTTAAGAAGCTGTTCTAGTCCCGTGGCTCGACAGCTGCTCGACAGCATCTTAACAGACAAGTATTTGTCGAGCTTTATGAAAAACAGAATTCTAGTTCTGTTTTGACTACAATCCGGTTTTATGTGTTTGGGCTTTCTTTTCTCACAACCCTAGACATATAAAAGGATTATTTTAAGGGCCGTCAAAGTGTTCACAAGTGTTGAGCAAATTTTGTTCAAGCAAATTGTAACCGGAGACAGAATTTGCCCTAGTTCATCATTCTTGTGAAGAAGTTGCTGTGTTTGTGCACCGTAGGGTTTTGTGACCAAGCATCTTCTTGATCTTCATCGTTAGGATGAGCGAAGAACTTTGCAGCCAACAACCTTCTCTAGTTGGTAATTGAAGTTGCGTACTGGGATCCGTGCAATTGGTTAGTCACGTACTTGGGAGCCGTGCATTGAAATGAGAAATTGTCACTACAAAACAAGTTCAATTGGGTATTGGGGTAAGGGTTCAACTGTAGGTTGGGATAAGGTACTGAGATTCCTTTACTTATAACCGCTTGTTGTGATAATAGTAGAATTTCGGAAATGGTGACCTAAAAATCACCCGGTGGGATTTTTGCCGTGTAGGTTTTCCCCATTCGTAAACAAATCACTATGTTAAATTTATTTTCCGCTACATACTTAGTTTATTGGTGATTTGTTTGTACTACCACGCATTTGCATATTAATTAACTTAATTAATTCACTTGGCTAAATTAATTGGTTAATTTATCACAATGGGTCAATACGTTTTTGGCCTATCATACTACACTAAGAAGATTCATATAAGCTTAGAACCATCACATTTTGAATCAACAATTTTAACTAAAAATAACTAACAATTTACCCAGTAGTTTGGACAGCCGTAGAATCTTCTGCCAGGATTTTCTGATGTCCATAACACAACTATGACAGGTTTTTGATTACAATAGCACCTCATTGGTGCTCTCCTCCTCATGCTGGAACTTGTTGAGCAGTTTGCTTCCATTTTGGTCTGGCCTTCTAGGAATAGCTGTGTGGGTGGAGCTGACGAATGTTTTTTGTTGTTAAGGTTTCTGGTATTGATTTGGGGGATTTTGGGTTTTCTGGTACTGATTTGGGAGATTAACATGGTAGTGGTGGTCACTTGAGGGACGCGTGCGAGTAAGTTCGGCAGGAAGGCCACCTGGCAAGGCAGACTTGGCCACTGTGGATTTTTAATATTTTTAAATGATTTACAGTTCTCTCCGTTAGCCACATTAGCTTTCCCTGTTAGTTGGCTGACGATAAGGACTTAAATATGGGGTGTTAATTGTTTTTGGGACTAAAAGTGGTAAAAATAAAATATAGGGACCAAAATAGAAAAATGTGCAAAATATAGGGACTAAAAGTGCATTTACGCCAAAAGTATTTAACTCAATTGGTAGTGGAAAAATAATAACGCTATGTTTATTTCGATGTTAAAGTTTTCTATAAAATGAGTCATTTTTAAAAAAGTATTTTCTATAAGATTATTATTTTCCTATGCTTGGTAGAAATATTAAATGTGTTGGAAAATTATCTCAAAATTCCCCTTATTTAGCATACCATGATATAAATTTATTTTTCAAAAAAATTAGTGGAAAATAATCTCTAAAAAATAAGTCATACTTCTTATTTTGACTAAAAATATTTTTTATTTGGCTCATTTTTTACGATGTTAAATTGCTAACAGAACTAGAAAACGCAAAAAACTATCTCCACACAAGGTTTACCATCAAAACAAACGGAGCATAAAAAGAAGAATAAGAATAAAGGTTGATGTTTAGTTCAACAACAACAAAGTGGCAATGATGAGAGGGAATTGAGGAGAATGAGAGAGAGTGGTGGGTTTGGGTTCGGCCGCACGTTTTGAACTTTGTTATTATGCTTTTGGTTTTATTTTTATTTTTTTAAACCAAAATTCGAAGCCTAGACCTCATGAAGTGTATTCAGGACAAATTGACTTGACCAGACCTATAGCCGGTAAAGATTTGAAAACTCTTTTAACTCAATTGGCAGTAGATAAATAATACACTATGTTTGTTTTGATGTTAAAGTTTTCTACAAAATGAGTCATTTTTTACAAAATATTTTCTATAGAATTATCTTATTTTCCTATGTTTAATAGAAACCTTAAATGTGTTGAAAAATTATCTTTTAACTTCTCTTATTTACCTTTTCATAGATAGAGTTGTTTTCCAACAAAAATTAGTGGAAAATAATCTCTACAAAATAAATCATACTTTTTATTTTGACCAAATATAGTATTCTTTTTACTCATTTTTTCTAATGCTAACAAATACTAGAAAACACATAAAACTATATTCACACAAAGTTTTCAATCAAAACAAAATGAGTGTAAGAAGAAGAATAAGAATACAAGTCGATGATTGGTTCAACACCGATGGTGCGGCAATGATGATTTCAGGGATGACGAGACAAATTGGAGGAGGGAGAAGGAGATTGGCAAGTTTGGTTTTGGGCTTGGGTTTGGCCGCAAGTTACAAACTTTGTTATTGTGCTTTTGGTTCAATACCGGTGCTGCAGCAATGATGATTTCATGGATGATGATAACTCAATTGTTAGTAAATAAATAATACACTATGTTTATTTTGACGTCAAAGTTTTCTACAAAATGAGTCATTTAAAAATATATATGTATATATATATATTTTTTTCTATAGAATTATCTTATTTTCCTATGTTTAGTAGCAACCTTAAATGTTTTGAAAAATTATCTTTTAACTAGCTTTTCATAGATAGAGTTGTTTTTCAACAAAAATTAGTGGAAAATAATCTCTACAAAATAAACTGTATTTTTTATTTTGACCAACTATAGTTTTCTTTTTATTCATTTTTTTCTAATGCTAACAAATACTAGAAAACGCAAAAGATATGGTTGTTGGCATCTTTTATTTTGACAATCAAATTAAATGTCTTAATTTTAAATTTACCTCAATATTTATTTTATTTTTCAATCACTTTAAATAAGGAAGTATAGTTAAATTTGTGAGTAACTATTAGGAATCATAGTTAAACTTTTGAAAATATGAAAATTTACACACACAATTTTCCTCTCTCTTTTACATTGCGCGTACGTCTCACCTACTTTTATTTTCATTCCTTCATCATCTTCAACCCCTTGTGTCTTCGCCTCTCTTCCTGAAAACACCAAATCTCTCCAACCTTCTACCTCTCTCTCTCTCTCTCTAAAAACTTGTACCTCCCGCGTCTTTATCTCCCTCTATTTATCTATCTCCAAAGTCTAAGAGGGAGATGAGATCTTAGACCTTCCACCGCGTGTCTCTGTCTCTATAATGTTTGAGCCTGAAATAAGCTTTTAAATTGATTTTCATGGCTGCACAACGATGCGGTTGACTTTTTTTGGAGATATGACATACCATGTTTGACCTTTCTTCTACGAACCTCCACCACAGTACTGCACCACCGCAGAGGACGGAGAGCCAAGGTTGCCGATGGCTGTTTTTGGAATTTTGTAGTGGTATATCGGCCGATCTAAATAGAGCAAAGGGGATAGGAAGATCGAACTAAAGGAAGGCCGATTTGTGTACATCATAGGAGGGAGCAGGCATAGGAGTGAGGTTTTGTTGGCCAGTCAAGGTATGATCTTTGTTTTCTTCCTTTTTGCCCTTCTATACTTGTTGTTTTCCTTTTCTTCCCTCTTATTCAATGAAGTTTTATTATTATCATTATTATTATTATTATTATTATTATTATTACTTACAATGCCTAAATAATAATAATGTTATTATTATGTACAACCAATATAATATAATAATGGTATACATTTATATTCATTCATGCCTGTTTAGATATTTTACAAAGTAGAAAACTTAAAATTTAAGTTTAGAAAAGGGCAAATTGACTTGACCTGACCTATAGCCGGTAAAGATTTGAAAAGTCTTTAACTCAATTGGTATTGGATAAATAATAAACTATGCTTGTTTTGACGATAAAGTTTTCTACAAAATGAATTATTTTTTTACAAAATTTGTTCTATAAAATTATTTTATTTTCCTATATTTAATAGAAACCTTAAATGTGTTGAAAAAATTATCTTTTAACTTCTCTCATTTAGCTTTTCACATATAGAGTTGTTTTCCAACAAAAATTAGTGGAAAATAATCTCTACAAAATAAATCATACTTTTTATTTTGACCAAATATAGTTTTCATTTTACTCTTTTTTTTTTTTTTTTTTCTAATGCTAACAAATACTAGAAAACACAAAAATCTATTTTCACACAAAGTTTTCAATCAAAACAAAATGAGTGTAAGAAGAAGAGTAAAAAATACAAGTCGATGATTCGTTCAACACCGGTGGTGCAGCAATGATGATTTCGTGGATGATGATAACTCAATTGGCAATGGATGAATAATACACTATGTTTGTTTTGACGTTAAAGTTTTCTACAAAATGAGTCATTTTTTACGAAATATTTTCTATAATATTATCTTTTAACTTCTCTTATTTAACTTTTCATAGATAGAGTTGTTTTTCAACAAAAATTAGTGAAAAATACTCTCTATAAAATAAACCATACTTTTTTATTTTGACCAACTATAGTTTTCTTTTTACTCATTTTTTTCTTTTTCTTTTTTTCTTTTTTTTTGAGAAAAAGGTAAGGAAATTTTATTGAATCAAATCCGATTGGAATACATTATCCAAATCACTAGGTAGAGATTCTACCCACACATCCGTGTCTGCAAATATAACTGCTCTCCTAACTAAGGCATGCGCCAACTTATTCCCTTCCCTCCTAACGTGGTTGAACTTGCAAGAACGGAGCAACGCCCCTAGACTCTTGCACTCATCAATCACATGACCAAATAAAGTGCTACAACTCCTTGCCATGTTTAGAGCAGCAAGAACCCTTGAACAATCCCCTTCTATCTCCACATCAAACAAACTCAGCTCTTTGGCAAATAACAGGGCCCTACGGGCAGCCATAGCCTTTGCCAGCTCCACCGATTGAACCAAAGGGATTTTTTGACTCAAGGTTGCGATCACTTGGCCTTGGAAATCACGGAACACCACTCCAACACCCGCGCAACCAGACGTGTCAAAGAAGGCCGCATCAAAGTTTCCTTTATATACCGATTCCGTCGACGGAGACCAAGACACCTGAGCACACTGAGAAGAACCCTGTGAGGGCTGAGAATTTGCGTTGAGAAAATCCACAACATAAGCCTTAGCTCGACTGCCCAACTCGTGAAGAGTCCATGATGGCTGCTTCTCTCTGAGCCTATTATGCCGCTGCCATAAACTCCAAGTTGTGGTGCAAAACAGAACAACCTGAAACTGAGAGCTTTTCAGCATCACTGCCTCAAGTAAGTCCCGAAAAGATCGATACCGTTTCTGAAACAAGGGAGCAAAACCTGGATCAGACTTCCAAACAAACTGAGCATGGTCACACAACCATACAAATACTAGAAAATGCAAAAGATATGGTTGTTGGCATATTTTATTTTAACAATCAATTTAAATGGGATTGTTAGTGGAAATATAATTTTGACAACCAATTTAAATGTCTTAATTTTATATTTACCTCTATATTTATTTTATTTTTCAATCACTTTAAATAAGGAAGTATAGTTAAATTTGTGAGTAGTTAGAAATTATAGCTAATCTTTGAGAATATGAAAATTTACACACACACAATTTTCCTCTCTCTTTCACATTGCGCGTACGTCTCACCTACTTTTATTTTCATTCATTCATCATCTTGAACCTCTTGTGTCTCCGCCTCTCTCCTCAAAAACACCAAATCTCTCTAACCTCCCGCCTCTTTCTCTAAAAACTTGTACCTTCTACGTCTATATCTCCCACTATTTATCTGTCTCCAAAGTCTAAGAGGGAGATGAGATCTTTGACCTTCCGTCGCCCGTCGCGTGTCTCTGTCTCTATCATGTTTGAACCTGAAATAGGCTTTTAAATTGATTTTCATGGCTGTACATCGACGCGGTTGACTTTTTTTGGAGATATTTTTGCACCATACACACCATGTTTGATCTTTCTTCTGAGAACCTCCACCATAGTACCGCACCACCATAGAGGACAGAGAACCGAGGTTGCCAAAGGTTGTTTTTGAAATTCTGTAATGGAATATCGGTCGATCTGAATAGAGCAAAGGGGATGGGTAGATCGGAGTAAAGGAAGGTTGATCTGTGTAGATCATAGGAGGGAGTAGCATATTAGTGAGGTTTTGTAAAGGAAGGTTGATCAGTGTAGATCATAGGAGGGAGCAGTCATAGGAGTGAGGTTTTTTGTTAGCCAGTCAAGGTATGATCTTTGTTTTCTTCCTTTTTGCTTCTATACTTGTTTTTCTTTTCTTCCCTCTTATTCAACGATTTTTTTTTTTTTTTTGGTTTTTATTATTATTATTATGTACAATGCGTAGATAATAATAATAATATTATTATGCATAATCAACATAATATAATAATAGTATAAATTTATATTTATTTGTGCTTGTTTAGATATTTTACAAAGTAAAAAAGTGAAGATTTAAGGCTATAGGAAATGGCAAATTGACTTGACCTGACCTATTGCTGGTGGAGAATTGAAAAGTCTTTAACTCAAGTGGCAGTGGATAAATAATACACTATATTTGTTTTGGCGTTAAAGTTTTCTACATAATGAGTCATTTTTTAGAAAATATTTAAAAAAAAATTATCATATTTTCCTATGTTTAATAGAAATCTTAAATGTGTTGAAAAATTATCTTTTAACTTCTCGTATTTAGCTTTTCGTAGATAAAGTTGTTTTCCAATAAAAATTTGTGAAAAATAATCTCTACCCTGTGGGCTTGTCCCTGGTGGAACCAAAGAGTTGAAAGGATGGGAGAGTAGGAGGAACTCTTGAGATTTAGAGGCCGGCCATGATGGTCTTGAAAGCTACGATCTTGAACCTTAAATTCCAACCATGGGGTCAGAGAGGAGAGGAAAGAGGAAAGGATATAGAAGAGAAGAAAGGAAGAGTTAGAGAAAGAGGAGAGAGGGAGAGAGTGAAGAGTAATTAAATAAGAATTTTTAATTTCCCAACCTTTGAACAGTAATAAATTGTACAAGCATTAGCATTGGGGGGTGTAAAACCCCCCAAGTTGCTATTTTAGCAACCCACCCACTCAAATTGAGCTCCATCTAGGGGTGGGTTGCTAAACATAAAAGCAAATATAAAAGTACATGAAAGTACAAAAAAGATGAAAGAGATAGATAGGAGAGAAGAGAGAGAATGAGTTGATTGGGTATTTTATATTATTTTATTGGGTTATATGTAAAAATAAAAATTAGAATGTTGGGTGTATTGTTGGATGGGTTGGTAAAACAGATAAAATAGTATTTGAGAATGTAAAATTGATATTTTTTTTTATATCTCCCATTGCTAGTGCTAACTAGCAACTTACTGTAGCTAAAGGGTATAAATTTTTACATCTATATCCCTGGATGTTGTAGGTTTTTAGTAATTTGGGTTATAAAATAACAATTTTGGGAATTTTACACCCCAATGCTAATGCTCTAAAGCATGCATTGAAAGTCTGAAACCAAAGCAACTTTATTATTTCTGAAAAAGGTGACGTGGCTGACCACATGTCAAAAAGTGAGGAAAAACATTAGGGATATGTTTGGTAACTGTTTTTTCTCCATATTTTCTGTTTCCAAAAACAATTTTATATTTTTGAGACTAAAAAACTTGTTTGGCAATCCAAAATGAAAAAAAAAAAAAAAAAAAAACCGTTCTCAAAACTCAATTTGTGAGAGAAACTGAAAACATGCAAAATGGTTGTTTTCAATTTCTAATTTTCAAAAGTCAATGAAAACACAAATTTAATTTAATAAACCAGTTTCATTTAATGAGTTAGCATTAGAGTTCAAATCTTAATAACAATATATTTTAGTATTTTCTATTTTTTTATTCGAAAAACTATCTTTTTAATTTCAACTAACCAAACATGTTTTTAATTTCAAAAATATAAGAAAATGGTTTTTTCTTTATATTCCTAAAAACAAGTTTTTGAAATTAGAAAACAAAAATTGTTACCAAATATAACTTAGAGATCCAACAAGAGAGCCATTAGACTTGTTTAAGACAGTGATTGATGGCTCAAAATGAGGCCCAAAAAGCAAACAAAGAACAAAGTTTCTCTCTAAACTAGTTTGGAGAGAAACTTTTTAAACTTCTCATATATCTCTTTTTTTTGTGTAAATTTTGAAAATTTAACCGTTAAATTTCATGTTTCTTATGTTCTTAACATGCATATCAAATTTCATTCAAATTGGATATTATTTACTATTCAATCAATAAACTTATTTTTTATACACAATTTTAGATCATAAAAATTTGAAATTTTAACATTTGTTTGATAAGATAGTAATTGATCTTTGATCTTTTTGAAATTTTACATGCAAGAAGCATATAATAAGAACATGCAATCTAACGATTAAATTTTCAAAATTCACCCTCAATATAGATATATATATGAGGAGTTTGTAGAGTTTATCTCCAAACTAGTTTGGAGAGAAACTTTGTTCCAAAAATATCACCTTCATAGTAATGGGAGCAATGAAAGCAGGGGCGGCTCCAAGAGCAGCCCAGGGGGTTCAAATGAACCCCCTGACCTGGTCCCCCCAAAAAAAAAAATTATATATAAATTTTTTTAAATCTTGTTTTGACCCCTACAAAAAAAAATATGAACACGCTGCCTTTAAATTTTTGGTTAAGCTCAATTAAAATAAGCTTGAACATGATCCTTAGTTTTTATGTTGTCTTAGTTTTTTACAATGTTCAATCAGGTAGTTTGATAAGTGCTCTACACATTTCCAAGCAGGTAGTTTTTATGTTGTCTTTTACTGCTTACTCCAATTCAAAAAGAGTGACCGTGTGTATATTTATAAAACTGTACACTTCAAAAACAAAAATTTATTACTAGAGTATTATTTTTCTTAGTTTCACAATTACTCCTAGCCCTACTCCTAACCGTGTTAATATTCTTTATATATATATATATAGGTAAAGCGTTTAGAATACTCTACTATTCTTATTTATTCTATTTTTTTATTCAATTGATATAATTTATAAATATAATAAGTTATTATTAATTTGATAAAAAAATGTATGATTAGTTATTTAATTCTATTTGTTTACGCATCCAATGATTGTTGTCTTAAGGCTCTTAACGATCTTTAAACTGTTAATAATTTTTTAGAACTTGGAAGTTGTATATATAGAAAAACCAAAAACAACAATGACATCTTATTTTTTTCACTTGCGCCTACCCTTTGCCAATAAATTTTTGGCTCTGCCATTATTGACCTCCTAGAAAAAAATCTTGGAGCCGCCACAGAATGAAAGTGCCCTTGTTTTTTAGCCATGCATTGGAAAAAGTTAGTATCAAATTCGACTAGCAGGTAGCAGCTCGAAACCTTCTAACACTATTCAAAAGCGGCCCAAATTACACATTAGACTCGTGTTGAGAAATTTTTAGCACCACACAAGCTTAACAAAATTGACTAGTCAGTCTGTTCAATACAAGTAAATTTGAAGTGATAAAATAATAGCTGAATAGGGGAAGAATATGAAAAATTCTGGTGTGGTTTTGAATGTGGTACCAGAATTTCTCGAAGGATATTGGAGGATAATCGTTTTGTGTGGATTAGTCATTAGTCATTACTTTGAAGGGTTCTGAACTTCTGAATATCCCACACTAGTAAAAAAAAGTCCCATGATTCATTAAGGTAGTGATTGCCCCGTTTGGCATCTTTATCGAAATGCATTTCATAAATTTATAGAAACTAAAACGTATATTATAATTTTTTGTGTTGTGTTTGGTTTTTTTTTTTTTTTCTTTTCTTGCATTGCATTTTGTATTTCTCATATCCAAAATAAAATTTTAAAATACATGTGAGGTGAAAAAAATGTGTGAAAAAATGTGTACTATTATCTAAAATATAAAAATGTGAGTTTGAACTCCTCCAAAAGGCCCTAATACTCGTTTGGTAACTATTTTTGTATTTTGTTTTTAAAAACTTGTTTTTCTGTCTCTTTCACATTGCCTCTCACCTTCTTTTCTTCTGTTTTCATTCATTCATTCATCATCTTCAACCTTGTGTCTCCGCCTCTCTCTCCCTGAAAACACCTGATCTCTCCAACCTTCCGCCTCTCTTTCTATTTAACTGTCTCTAAAGTCTGAGAGGGAGATGAGATCTTTGACCTTCCGCCGTGTGTCTCTGTCTCTATCATGTCTGATCTTGAACCTGCAGGCTTTTAAATTGATTTTTCATGGCTATACATCGATGTGGTTGAGACACTTTTGCACGCATCATGTTTGACCTTTCTTCTCTCTCCAAAATAAGAACCTCCACGCAACACCACAACCACCACAGAGGACAGAAAGGATAGAGAACCGAAGCTTCCTATGGCTGTTTTTGGACGTCTATGGTGTTATATCGGCTGATCTGAATAAAGCAAAGGGGATGCGTAGATCGGAGTAAAGGGAGGCCGATCTGTGCAGGCATAGGAGTGAGGTATGATCTGTGTTTTTCTTTTCTTCTTTCTTATTCAACGAAGCTTTTTTTGTTATTATTATATCTAGATTGAATGTCTAATGAAAATATATTGAAGCATCTCTTGCTTATGATGAGTCGTGTGATTGTGTGTGTTTTTCCGTGTTATTTTCTTGTCTTCTTTGTTTCTTTCGTCCAGATCTGTGTTTGGAAAGGAAATAATATTATATAACCTAGTTTACAAATTTTAAAATGAATAAAAAGAGAGAGTAGTGATTATAGAACTAAAAGTTAAGATGTCAAGGGCTTTCTAGTTCTCTTTTATGCCGATTTGGATTAAGGAGGACCGGTTTGGATTGAGGGGAAAGAGGGAGAGTGAATAAAATTGACCGGAGCTAGGATTATTCATTTTGGGGCATAGGTTATGGTTATGGCATGTAGCCTTACCCTTTTTTTTATATTAGAAGCTAGTTCTTGAGTTCAAATACACCATCTATCCTTTTGGAATGAAACACTTTTATCATCTAAGGTTTAACCTCTAAAATTAAAAGCATGAAATTTTTCTTTGATCATTCAAAAAAAAAAAAAAAAAACTAAAATACAAAACTAAAACTAGCACATATTTGCTATAAAAAAAATAGCCCATATTCAATATTAAAAAAATGTATAAAAAGGAAGAAGATGTGAAATGAAACGACTAGGCTAAAATGCAAAATGCAAAACTCACATGGAATGAAAAGAATATTTTTAGAATATTCTTCCCATATTTTATTTAGAAGTTTTAATGAAAAAAATGAAAAGTCCATTAATTTCTTTAATTAAAGTGGGAAGGAATGAAATGGTTAGGAGGAAATACTCATTTCTCCATTTTTCCTCAAAATCTCAAATTTTTGTTTCCTAAAATTAGGAGGAATGGAATAAAATGGATTTAAATTTAATGAAAATTTTATTAAAACTCCTAAAATACCCCTTCAATCTCAGCCCTTTTTACACATCAAGGCACCTTTTTTTTTTTTTTCTTTCTCAACCAGCCTTTAAAAAACATAGCCATCAGTCTTGCACTCTATTGGTCACGCTGCTACTGCTATTCTCTTCTTGTTGATTCATCAAATTCCGTGATTTTTTTATTGATTTAATTCATTGATTCATTAACTTTTCACAAGTTGATGTTAGTATATTTGTCTGCTAGTCTTTCAATTCCAAGCCAGGCCACTTTATGTATATCTATCACGCGACTCTATGTATTTCTATCATTCAATATTGCTAGGTTTTTTTTTGTCTATTTGTCTGCTACTTTTCAATCATTCAATATTGCTCGTATTTATTTGTCATATATGATACGTGAATTGCTTTAAAAAATAGAAATATACATAGCTTGATTTAGTTACGGTATACATAGCTTGTTTTTTTAGTTTCCTATTATTATTTCTTTGAATTTTGAAAGCAAATAAAAAGCAACAACAATATTCACATGGAGTCTAAACTAGAATCATTTTTTATATTTTATAAAATGAGGGGTATAATAGTAATGTTATTATAAAATAATTTCATTCATTCTTTCCAATATCGCTTCCAAATAATGGCACTTACATTTTATTTGATTTCATTCCTTTATTTTAAAACATTCACACAAGATTACTTAATTCTACTCGATTCCATTCCTTTCCCTACTTAAATACATTCCATTCCTTTATAATTGTTTCATTCCCTTCCATTCCATTTCTTTAGTCTTTTTGGTGGGTAGTTTTTTTCATTTTTGGTGCTTCAAAGTATGCTTTCTTCCACAAATAGCTTGAGAAAGCATTTTGAGGTAGTTCAGGTGGCCAATTCAAGTTTTACGATGAAGCAGAAGTGTGACAAGACACTGGAAGGAATGATTGGGGCAGTTCAAGTCATTTTTTTAGTATTATTATTTGTTTTTAACTGTGGAGTTTTCTTCCCTATATGTGTGCAATCAGGTTACTCCTGCACAAATTCGAGAAGCAGAGAAGAGTTTAAAGATAATGGAAGGAATGATTGAGGCAATGACCCCTGGTCTCTTCACCTCTCTGCTTTTTTGAAGTTATTTTCATAAATAATACTTGATCTAGCATCTCTTGTTAACACCTGGTATCACTCCCCAGTGATTGTAGCAACGTTCCTTCTTTTATTCCTATATAAATTACTAAAGTCAGTTTAGCTTTTCTTTTATGAGGTTATAATTGTCTATTTTAATTGCAGAGGAGAGAGAGAAGCCAGAATTGTTGGCAGAACCTCCTGTCAGGCGGAAAAGAGTTGCTCAAGAGTCTGGGAAAACAAAATAGCAGGTATGTTTTGTTGCAATTGATGTAAGATTGCTAAAGTGATTTCATTTTTCTATTGTTGTTTTATGAAATTTTGGTCGTATTACTTGTTAATACTAAAAAAAGCAACAATAACTGAGAAAAACAACTCATAATCTCTATAGATGTAGGTGGATACCTGATTTGGGTCATTTGCTGCTGCACCTTCAGTAGCAGCACTTGCGGCTTCAGCACCTCCAGCAGCAACAAAATTTCCCTGAAAAATAAACGAATCTACATTAAAATCAAAAAGAAAAAGAAAAATGGAATTCAATCTGAATTCTGAACTAAATATTTGTACTCGATTGGTCCTTTTCTTGCATTTGCGCTCATGCTCCAATCTCTCACTAAACCCCTGAACTTGTATTTGCAAAATTGACACGGTTTAGGTTTTTTTGACTCCAAGCTCCTCTTCCTTCCTACTAGGAATAGATCCTTAACCTTTTTCTTTCCTGCCATTCCCAAACACTGACTAGAAACCCTAAGTATTTCCTTTTTTGCCAAACAACCCTGAGTAGTTCTTATATATTTATACAAAAGGGACAATTTTTCGAAGCTACAAGGATGGAGTCGGCTATTTTAAGATTTTCCACAACGGGGTGGGCCAAGCCCATCGATTTGGCCCAGTGTGCAATCGGGATTCAATCAACATTTTACTCGATTGCTCTGGCTTTAGCCCATTATATTATATTATGATACATAAGACAAATGTTGGGAGTAATTAAAGCTGGAAGAACCATTTTATGGTTTTGACCATATTAAATTTTGGATGTATTGCAATAAAAGAAGCAGAGCACTTGGACTGGGCAATGAGGAATAGTTATGGGCATGGCATACTGTTTGGAGTATATGCACCTGTTGACTCCACCACACACAAAACCCTGGAATCTTCTTCTTTATAACACACAAAATATGTACCCAATCCTAATGCCCATATTATTATTATTATTATAGTACCTATAAATTAAGACATTCGCATTGCTTTGTCCTCGCAAATAATGGGCTTAAGCCAGAGCAATCGGGTAAAATGTTGATTGAATCCCAACTGCACACTAGGCTAAATCGATGGACTCGGCCAACCCTGCTGTGGAAAATCTTAAAATAGCCGACTCCATCCTTGTAGCTTCGAAAAACTGTCCCTTTTGTTTAAATATATAAGTACTACTCAAGGGTTGTTTGGCAAAAAAGGAAATACTTAGGATTTCTAGTCAGTGTTTGGGAATGGCTAGAAAGAACAAGGTTAAGGATCTATTCCTAAAGGGAAGGAAAAGGAGCTTGGAATCAAAAAAACCTGAACCGTGTCAATTTTGCAAAATACAAGTTTAGGGGTTCAGTGAGAGATTGGAGCATGAGTGCAAATGCAAGAAAAGGATCAATCGGGTACAAATATTTAGTTCAAAATTCAGATTGAATTCCATTTTTCTTTTTGATTTTAATGTAGATTGCGTTTATTTTTCAGGGAAATTTTGCTGTTGCTGGAGGTGCTGCAGCAAATGACCCTAATCAAGTATCCACCTGCATCTATAGAGATTATGAGTTGTTTTTCTCAGTTATTGTTGCTTTTTTTAGTATTAACAAGTAATACGGCCAAAATTTTATAAAGCAACAATAGAAAACCCTGCTTTTTGAGGCACTTAAAATGAAATCACTTTAGCAATCTTACATCAATTCGAATTGTGGGAGTTGCAACCGTGGGAGCTTCACCACCTCTTTAGAGGTAAGACTCAAGAGGCAAAGATCCATTCAGTCAATATCTTTCAACACCAACCATTCTTTTGAGCTAGTGCATATTGATTTATTATGCATCTCAGGAATTGTCCCTGAGTCAAAATGATTGTTTGATATGTTAACCAAAGTTTGCCTTTCTAGATTTTTCCCATCAGCAATTACAAGCCAAGGATATGAGTGAGGAATAATATGAGGATGCTTTGTAGCTTCCATTTCCAAGCTTGTGTATTAGTGGAAAAAAAAAAAAAAAAACAAATTTTAATATTAAAATATGAAAAACTCGAGTCTAATAAAAAGAAGGAAATTTGGTATGAGAGTCTTATTTAAATATTCTTGATTCACGACTTATTCTAACTCAAAATAGAAGGCATAGTTCTCAGAACCGGACCAGATTGAGAGGTCAGATCGTGAAAACTGAGAACCGGGATGAAGATCGATTTTTTAAGCATAAAGAACTGGGCATATGTGGCAATTTTGCAAACCCCAAAAACCGGGGTTGGACCACACAAACCGGTGGCAAGAACCGTGCAGTCCAACCCCTTAGCAATTTTATTTTTTTTTAATAAAAACAACTTAACACAATTTTATTTTACTTAATTAAATTATCCATTTTTTACAAGGAATAAAAAAAATTATAATTAAAATCCTTCAAAGATATTCAACTTTACTTCAAAAATTAATCATAAATTTTAATGTTTTCATGGTTATTATTTTATTTTATTAACTTTCGTATTTAATTATTAAATATATGCTTAAAAATTATTAAATTTCCCTCACATATATAGATATATTAATCAATTTTGCTAGTTTTATAAATTTAATATCTATATTTAGGCTTTAATTAATTATTAAATTAATTATTACGTCCTCATAGTTCGACCTTGGTTCGACTTCAAAAACCTTAAACCTCTCTTTTTTACGATTCAATGAACGGTCTGGGTCTGAAAACCTTGATAAAAGGTTGAATTATTATCAAAATAAAATAAAAGTTTGAGTTAGGAAACTCGAGATCTTTTCCAAATATAATAGTACAGGTCCAAACATTAACACTTATGTTATAAATTGGTTAAATTGTTAACTAGTAATTATACAGTATATTCTTTCATAAAAAATAAAAAATAAAATTATACAGTATATTCTTGCAAATATCGAGGGATATTTTTGCAGACTTTAATTCTTGAAATGATAAGTCATGCATACTGAAATTGTGGAGTACTTTCAAATTTTTTTTATCCCAACTTTTTTTTTTTGAGCTATTATCCCAACTTTTTAAAGAAATGCAAAATTCAGGTACAATATTTAGGTGCTATTCTTTAAATTTTCCTCTTAAAATTTTGTCATGTGGATTTTTTTTATGGGATGGAAGTGTATTTTTAAGTTAAGCACCTAAATTTTGTCCTTCAAAAAATAACAAATATATATATCTAGAGTTTGACTTCCAAGAAACCTAATGAACATTATTTCAGGAAACCCAAATAAGTAAAATTTTGAGTCTTATTATATGTTGCATCCCCGATTTAAAATACTTTCAATCAAGAAAAGTTGTCCTATTGCCTTCAAAAGGAATAATATTTCAGGCAATCAATATTCCTTAAACATTGACAATTTAAGTACAAATTCTTTGAAAAATTTAAAAAACAGAAATACAATCCATTGATATCATATAAAACAGAATTCATAAAAAAAAAAAAAAGAAAAAAAAAAAAAGGAAGAGATTCCGAATGCTAGAATCATTGTTTCCTAAAAGCAAAATACAATGTCAATTAATAATATTTATAACTACTGTCTAGTACGTCCCTTAAGAGCATTTGTAGCAGTGGAGCTAAATAGCTATAATGCTATTTTAGCTCCACCCAAATAGCAAAAAGGGCCACGCAGCAATGGAGGCAAAGCAAAAAATTTTAGCTGAACTGCTACAGTGCACATCTATTTATAGATGTGCACTGTAGCAGTCATCTAAAAAAAATTTATTCAGCACTCCCGATTAAAATAATACTTCTTGTTTTTTTTTTTTCATTCTTTTATTCTTCATCTCACCGTCCTCTCTCTCATCACTCTCAAGCTCCCATCTCTCCATCTCACCATCTCTCAAGCTGACCGAGCCGCCCCAGCCGAAGCTCGACCCACCGCCGCCTCATCCTTCAGCTCGTCGACCAGCTCCCTCATCGCCGATATGTTACGTCGACCCAACTCGCCAACCCACCCCAAGCTCCATCGCTGATCTCCCTAAGCCCCATCGCCTAGTCCGTGCCTCTCTCTCTCTCAGCTCGCCGACCCACCCCAAGCCCCATCGCCGACCCAGCTCGCTAATCTCCCCAAGCCCCATCGCCTAGTCCGTGCCTCTCTCTTTGCTATGATTGAGTAGTTTTTTTTTTTTTTTTTAATGTATTTTCATATGGGTTTGGTGGCTGTGGTGGTGGTGGTTGATTTTGGCTATAGTAGTGGTGGTGGATGATTTTGACAGTGGGTTTGTGGATTTTGGTTGTGGTGGTGGAATGATGTTTGAGTTTTTTTTTTCTTCTGTGGGTTTGATGGCTATGGTGGTGGCGATGGTGGTTGTTGTGGCTATGGTTTGGTGGTACGGTATTTGATTTTTTTTTTTCTTGTGGGTTTGGTGGCTGTGGTGGTGGCGATGGTGGTTGTTGTGGCTATGGTTTGGTGGTACGGTGTTTGATTTTTTTTTCCTGTGGGTTTGGTGGCTGTGGTGGTGGATTGGTGACTATGATGGTGGTTTGATTTTTTATTTTGTTTGTGGGTTTGGTTGTGTCTGGTGGTGGTGGTGGTTGTGGGCGTGGCTGTGCAGTGGCTGTGGCTGATAGTAGAGGAGGTTGTGGATGGTGCTGGGTTGTTTTTTTGGGTAGTGAGATATATTATTTTATTGTAGGTGATATATTATTTTATTAAGATGTTTATATTATTTTATTGCGTTGATAGCTAAAATAGATCCACTGCTGCAGCATGTGTGTAGGTATAATAGATAAAATAACTTTTGGTGGAGCTAAAAAGCTAAATTTTTAGCTCCACTGCTGTGGATGCTCTAACGCTGTACATGTAAAAAAAAAAAGATTGCCCAATGATTTTTGGCTCTAAAACAAAATCAATTACGTACCAACAAATTAATCCCTTGATTATTATAATCTAAATAAGTGTTATAAAATTAAAAATCTAGGAGAAAGCACGTAAACAAGCGCAACTAAGCAAACAACAAATCGATAGTCAAAATTATGAAAAGAACTCAAAAACACGAAATTTACAGTAGATGATTATTATTCTTATTTTATTTGTGGAATTAATTTTTGGGATTTATAAGAAAGCAATGAAGATTAAACTGTTGTCTTTGGAAAATAATAGAACAAAATTTAAAATTATGCGTACCTTCTGAGATTCTCTGTCGAGGACACAGTGAATGAGCGAAGATTCTCAGAGATGAAAGCCTAATTCGACTTGAGGAGCACCTTGGTTTCGCTTGTAAGTTTTTCTTTTTGTTCATGAGCTCATGTTGCTAAGGTTGACGGGTCTGTATATAAACGATGTTTACCTGGACTCTGGGATTTCCTAATCCTAGATTTATTAGGATTGAGGTATCCTAATCCTAGATCAATTGGACCTGGTTACTATTACTAATTGAAATCGTATTGGAATTTGGACCTAACCGACACAAGGTTGTAATATAGAAAACCCCTCCAAAGTTAAGGTGATTCTATTGTTTATATATAGAGGCCCTTCTTCTTTTTTTGCTCTTCAACCCTTTGTGTCCTTCGCTGCACTACCCTCAACTGAAGATAGTACCTTTTCTTTTCTTATAAATTTTGTTGTTGATTTATTGTCTTAGACATTATTTTTTTCATAGAAATCAAAAACCATAGTTATTTATTCTTTTGGTATTTACTGTCCTTTATTTTTTTTTTATATCAATAATTATTCCGCCATGCAGTACTAGTTAAAACTCTTTTTGTAATGTATTTTTAATAATATCATCAGTTTTAAGGGGAGGGAACAAGATTATTGTTTTTATTGTATCATATTGCTAAATTGATCCCCAGACTCTTTTAGAGTCTAAAATCTAAATATATATTATTCATGTCGTCTATTCGTATTTCAGGGTTGTAAAGACTTCCATTATTTCATTGTTTGGTTGAGTTTGAATAATTTTTCTTATTTGTTTCATCTCTGTTTTCAATACAGGACAACTATATATCTTCCAAATATATGATTGAAAATATCGTTCAATCTTTCAAGCAAAAGGAAGAGGAAGAGAAAGAGAAAGAGAAGGAAGAAGAGCTAGATGGATTATGGTCTGAGCTTCCATTTCATCTTCTTAGTCTAAATGAAGAAGAGCTTGATGGATCATGTTCTGGGTTTTCATTAGATCTTCTTCGTGAGAAAAAGAAGGAAGAACTGCTAGACAGATCATGGTCTGAGCTTCCATTTCATCTTCTTTGTCAATTTTCAGCACGCCTCATTCTCAAAGACTTGAGTACTTTTCGTGCCATTTGCAAATCATAGCAATTAAGTAGTCCTATTAGTCCACTTCAACCATTATTGGATCCCCCATATTCTCATTCTCCATATTTAATGCAATTGGGTAATCACAAATGCACATTCTTTCATCCAATGCATGATAATGGCAGTTATCAAATGGATATTCCAGAGTTGCGGGATGCATTTATCCGTTATTCAAAGTATGGTTGGCTTCTCTTGTTTAAAATGGATGGAAGTGCCTTTTTCTTCCATCCC
Source organism: Quercus tomentella (assembly GCA_028535165.1). NCBI lineage: Eukaryota > Viridiplantae > Streptophyta > Magnoliopsida > Fagales > Fagaceae > Quercus > Quercus tomentella. The sequence goes on from JAPQVY010000012.1 coordinate 5,957,324, forward strand.
TTCGATAGGATTAAAATAGAACCTCCAAGCTATCCTTGCAAGGAAGAATTTGAATCAATGAGTTTTTCTTCTCCCCCAACGTCTACAAATTGTTTTGTTATAGCAATCATATCTCGTGGTGACAAATTCGGCATCATTAGGCGTGGTGAAGTGGCTTGAACTTTGTGCGAATTTATAGGGTATTTTTGACCTATATAAAGACCGTTGCTACTGGTTGGGTCTACCCAACTAAAGTGGGAGTATTTGATCCACATGAATACTTGACTCATCCTAATCCGTACAAATGTCGATGGAAATATCTTTCCTATTTTACTCCTCCAGAACACTTAGATGATTCATGCAATAGTTATTTGTTGGAAAGTGACGGGAAGCTTTTTGCAGTGTTTGAGCTTAATCAAATTGAGCCAAGTATTCAAATTTACTCATTGAATCTCTCCTTGATTGGAACAAGGATGAAATGGCATAAAGTGACAAATATTGGAAATAAAATGCTATATGTTAGTTCCTGTGGTTCTTTTTTAGAATTGGCTGTGGCAAAAGGTATGAGTAATAAGATTTACTTGCCAAATGTTCTAGACAACAATAACATATTCTACTCTCTCCAAACTAAGAAGTACCACTCCTGTTTTAGTGATTATTTGAGTAAGAGTATATCTCTCGGAAGAGAATCAACCAAATGCACTTGGATTAAACCCAGTTACATAGATTTGGATGAAGGGTTTAAATGGTGAGAAGAAGAATTATAGAGGTTGACGACTTTCAAAGAAGCTTATTCTAGATGGAAAGAACTTCACAAAAAAATTAGTTTAGTTTTACTATGCATTGGTTATATCTCTTGTTTTATTTTTTTAAGTTTCAACTATATATGTGTGTGTATATTGTGCGTACCCAAATTCTACTATGTGGACCGGGCTTAGAATTGGGCTCACAATCTATTTGTATAGTGGGCCTAGTATTTCCTACTAAGGGCAGCTCCACCTCAAATCACTCTATAACTTCCCTTAATCCCAATGAACACCTTTACCCTCCTCTGTGTGTTACTCACTCTCGGGTTTCGCTTATTTGCTCTCTCTCTCTCTCTCTCTCTCTCTCTCTCTTATTTTTTCTTTCCAGAATTGCTAACTCCCTCCTTCTCACTCTCTTCTCCTTTTTATAGCTTCATGTTGGTGGAGGTGTCATGATTATTTCCTCAGCTCACTTGTGTGGGTGGGGTCCAATCTAATTATTCCTGATGAAAATACGCTCTGATCGAAACGGTGGTAATAGCGTTGGAGCTGACTCCAGCCTCCAAAAGACCGCTCGGCAATGACATCCCCTAAGGCAATACTGGGTTGTCGAGAACTTGGGTACCCCCGAGCAATAGCACTCCTGACCAAGTTAAAGTTGATTGGCAAGGGCTTGCTTTTGACATGTTCAAGACAAGATGGACTCATTGTGGTTTTTGGGCTCAGATTGGGCCTTAAAGTGTGTTCGAATCAAGGCCATAGGTCCAACAGGGTCGGGGTCATGTATTGTACCACAAGGCCGGGGCCCAAGGCCTAAAGGGCCTGGGGCCCTATCTCATACATACATATATATATAGCCAAAACTGAGAGAAAATCCAATTCAAATTGTAATGCAATTATAACCTAATTTTGTGTCACGTGTCCCATCTAATTTTAGCTTTTAAATTTTTGTTCTAAGTTTGTTAGTTTAGTGTTAAAACTGGATTTCAATTAGAGTTTAATTTTGCGCCACGTGTCCTATCTAATCTAAGTTTTCAAATTTTTGTGTCAAGTGAGTTAATTCAATATAGAAAATGAGAAGTCCAATATATATCAACCATAAAAAAAAAAATAAAATAAAATAAAATAATCATATATCTAACTCTATATATAAAATTAGAGAAAAAAAAGAGTTTGAATAATTTTATATTTATGAGCCATTTTTTAAACTAAAAATAATTCAAATTTATAAGTTATTTATATAATATACCATAACTATATACGGTCCATTAATAACTAGGTAATATGTGTGTGTGTATAAAACCAAAGTTTAGAAAACATTCCCTAAAATGGTTTACTAATGTATGCCCTAAGGGCACACGTTAGTAAATCCCAAATTTCAATTATAATTAAAATTGGATTTTGTTTTTGTTAGCTTTTCATAAAAATTAAATTGTTTAGATTTTTGTAATTATTTTTTCTCTAAAATAATGAGCATATTTTTTATACTATTTCTATTCAGATATTTTGTATGCGAACATTTTGAACTCAAAAAAAATTGTAATTGAGCTGAATAATTCCATGCACTAATCCCCATTCAATTTAGGAGATACTATTGGACCAATATATTCTTTTTATTTTGTGTTGTATTTAGTAGGATTTCATGTACAATGATTGTGAATTGATATAGTATATGTAGTATCCCACAATGATTTTCAAAATTATATACATAATATAAATGCAATGAGAAACTTGACGTAACTAACATCATGAAATTTGCAAGGAAAAACCATTTTAGTACCTCTAAATGTCTTAGTTGAACTAATGTCCTATAGGTTTAATAAACTCAAGCTAACATCAATATTACCACTTCAATTTATCATTCCCGTGCATAAGCACGGATTACATACTAGTTTTTGGTGAATTGTAGTGGTGTTGTATTGATGTTAGCTTGGGTTATTAAACATATAAGACATTAGTTTGATTTGGACATTTAGAGGTACTAAAATGATTTTTCCTTTCAATTTTCATGAAATTGGTTACGCCCATGAAATTCTACAAAATACAACACAAAATAAAAGAATAAATTAGTCCAATAGTATCTCATAAATTGAATGAAGATAGATGCATGAGAAATTTTCAGCTCAATTTTAGTTTATTGTGTCTAAGATTTTTGCATACAAAATATCTAAATAGAAAATAGTATAAAAAATATATTCATTAGTTCAGAGAAAAAATAATAGCAAAAATCTAAACAATTTAATTCGTATAGAAAGCTAACAAAAGCAAAATCTAATTTTGATTCAAATTGAATTTTCTCTAAATTGCAAAAAATTATATCGAACAAGAAAGTGATTCACCTTGATGGGTAACTAAAAGATTTGTTATAATTTTTTTAATTGAAATTAAATTCTATTAAGTACTTGTTGTAAACCCTTTGGTTTACATCCTCCAATAAGGATATTTCACGTCATCATATTACTAAAACATAAATACAGCTGATCCACATAATAACATCTCAATAAATATCATATTTTAAGTTTTAAGTAAAATGCTGATTTGGTGTTAATAGATGTGATAAGATATATTGAATTTTTTTTTTTTTTTTTTGATTCAATATATCTTATCACATCTATTAACACCAAATCAGCATTTTAAATAAAGTTTAGATTTTACACGATCCAATAAAAGATTATCACATATATAATTTTAAGTAAAAAGTATATGTGATAATCTTTTATTGAATGGTGTAAAATCTGAGCTTTACATCTCATCCTTACTAAATTTAGACTTTTCTAAATTTATTTTTATTGATAAACATTAAGGTAACACATTTCGCCCTCACAACTTAAAAAGTTGCAACATCAAATGTATTTCTAACATTCCCTTAAAATAAAATTATTTCTAACAAAATATATTATTAATAAAAAAATAATTTCCTAAATAACCGAATTTGGTCTTTGAAAATGCTTTAAACAAGCACACAAAAAAAGAAAAAAAAACAAAACAAAACAAAACAAAAATTTAACCTCTTTGGGAAGACTTTTTTTTTTTTTTTTTTTTTGTTTTCCTCTCAATTTGAGATTTATGCCTAAGACCATTGTGGGTTCTTATTTTGGATAGTACCTAGGCCTAAGTAGAAACAAGGATTCTGGACCTTATACTTGTTGTTTGGTGGACTAGGCTTGGTTCACCTCAATTATATTGAGCTGATTACAAATTAAGTTTTGCACAAAACATGGGCTACAACACATATATATCCATAAATGCAAACATATACATATTGTAAAATAAATGGCTAAAGAACAGTAAGTAAATAAAGAAAAAGCAGGTATGGACGTTAGGAATCCTTAGAAAATAGAAGGATATTTTATAATATCAAGTTTTAGTACATTGGACCATTCTTTTTATTGGGATGTGTCACAATGTTTAAATAAGTTCAAAAGTCACAGACTTAAATAACTCTTTGTAGGCTTCCAAGACTTGCGAGGTTTGAATCCCCTTGAATCCAAGTGTATCTTCTAATGCCTTTCTTAGGATCTCTCACAGTGTTTTTCTTTTTTTCTATTTTTCTGAGATTTAAAAAAGTTTTTGAAACGATTTTTCTGCTCTAATTCCTTATTGTTGAATGAATTTTGCTGATGGCTTGATCCCCTTTTATAGTATCTTCCTAGGGTTTTTAATGTACCATTGATTCCCTCCATTTGATGCTCTGGGTACCAGAACCAATGTTGTGTCAACAACATTGGTGGCTAGTATTTTTCTCATTTTCTCACTATATTCTTCTTTTGAAGTTTCCCTCCAAAAGTTCCCAGCTAACCTTCCTCTTTTAGGGGCTCCTAAGAGCTAACTTTTAATCTCTTTTTCCAAGGTTTTTAGAGAAGATTTTCAAAACCTCCCTTTTGGCTGCCTCATCCTTTGTCTTTTTTCTCTAAATAAGCAGATTCCCCCCCATTATGCTAAAAGATCCCCAGCCACCTTCTTTTATGGTTCACCTTGCTACTCTTCCCAAGGTACTAGGCTTTCTTTCATAAGTGCTGGTTCCTAAGTCATCAGTTGTTTTCAAAGTCTTTTCTTCTGAGTTGCAGGAGACTGATGGGACATGTCTTTCTTTGTTCCTTGTGCCCATAAGCATGCTTCCCTGATCTATCCAACTCCCAGCTGATTGTTTCCTGCACTTCCCGAGGATCCCCTCCTTAGTTCTGGCAGCTCCTCGGTATTTTGGTCAAGCCTCTTTCTAGGCTTCTTAAGAGTTCTTCTCACAGAGGCTAAGGCAAGCTTCCTATACTTTTTCTTCCTTCTCTAAGGCCCAAGGCTTACACATTCATAAGCTTGGGCTTCCTTTTACCCATTTTAAATGAGTCTTAGCTCATGAATTGGGCATTTCCTATTCTTTAGGGTTCATTAGTTTTGAATTTCAATACTTGTAATATTTTGGACCTCAACAACCATAAATGTGATCCTAATGCATAATATATTCACTTTTTTTTTTTTTTTTTTTTTTTTTTTTTTTGTGATAAGAGCATAATGTATTCACTTGAAATAAAAAAAAATTCACCAAAAACAAAACCCTAAACCTAAAAAAGAAAAAAAAAAAATTTGAACCACGTTATATAAATAGTATCCCATCATAGATCACCATCCTATATCTTCAAAGTTAGATAAATACTATATTTTTTTTCTAATCACTCTGTGTGGAACTGTGGATTAAAAAATAAATTTGTAGGAACAAAAAAATAATAATTAAAAAAACCCAATATCATAGTCACCATCACACGTAAACGCAAAGCAGAGTGTCACCATCATTGTTAAAATATATAATGTAATAAAAGACATTTATTAGGAACCGTCTCTCCATATGGGCGGTAATTATTAGACCCCGGGCCCGAATCAACTTTTGCCTTTTGAGTTTTGACGGACCTTTTTTTTTTTTTTTTTTTGAGGAAAGAGACAGAAAAGGTATAAAACTGCAAATATATTGCATATTTTATGTGGTCAGTTTTTGAACCACGTCTCTTATTGCATGTCTTTGTCGATCGATGAAGATATACTATAAACCAAAAAAAAAGAAAAAAAGAAAAAAACATTTATACTGCTCTCTTTCCAACTATGAAAGTATATGAGAAACTGAAAATCCATCAAATAACATTTAACCCTCAAACTAATAATTTTATTTTATCTTCTACTTGATTTTTTTTTTTTTTTTAGTAGAATCTACTCGATAATCTTTTGCTTTTATTTTATATTTTATGGTATTTCATTATCGTTATCCTATAATTACTAGTTTTGTAATTGAACGGTATCTTGGATGATATATATATATATATATATATATTTTTTTTTTGGTAATAATGATACAATACTAAAGGTTACCCACAGCTAATTCCCCCCTCCCCCACCCCCCTCAGAAAAAAACTATCTTAGCATAGGCGATCTGTTGTAAATATCAAAAAGTTCTTAAAAAGCAAATGAAAAAAAAAAAATCAAAATCAAAATCAACGGTTGGAGTGTTATTTAATTAAAGTAGAATGTTTTTGTTGTCTTATATCTCTTTAAATTGTTAAATGAGAGATTTAAGGTACAATCTTCATCTAAACCAAAAATCGATTTGTGTCTTGGTATTATAAACACAATTTTTTTTGAGTGAACAGTAATCACAATCTTAAAGTACCTTTTTTCTAAAATTTTATTATTATTATAAAGAATCTAATTTTAAAGCACCTAAGTTTTCTATTTTAAGAAGAATAAAAAAGTACATTTCTCTCCTACGTTAAAATAGACCTACGTGAATGATGATCTATGGTTCATTGTTATAAGAGTTGTGTTAACGGATATCGTAAATTACTCGTTAACAATTTTTAAAAAAATTTCTAATAATTTCTATTTATTTTACAATTTTATCTTATTTTTTCAACTTTATAAATATCGCTTTGCGAATAAAACTAACATTCGGGACAAATACAAATAAAATAAAATAAGTACTTATCATATACTCCTAATTCCTATCGTATCAACTCGCGTGATAAAAAGTAACACTTACTTAAACTCAAAGATCTACTCCTGGAAGGCTAATTTTGACCCAAAAAAGAAACTTTCGGTGACGGCTAATAAGTAAGGATCTGGATCTGAATTTCCGACCATGAGGCCAAGATTACAGAAAAGTTGGTAGGCAGCAATAGCATGGCAAAGAGTGTAATCCACACTGGCCTAAATAAAACTATTTCAAATTTTCAATTGATTTTCTGCACAAAAAAAGTGAAGCGATCCTTCTAGCTTTCTCGCTAAACAACGAAAATTGTTGACAGAAAAAAAAGTGAAGCGAACACTGTTTTAAAAGTTTCACGTGTTCTGTTACTTCATTTTCATGATTGAAACAGAGGAATCTCTAGGTGCCCGAGCCATTTTTGTGGAATGTGCCACTATCATGGTAAGTCTTCTGCCTTTGTTCACACATAAAAGTATTAAAACCCGTGGTCTTTATAAAGACTTCAAAAGGTTCACAATTCACTGGTAATAACTCGTCACACGTAACACGACAATGGAAGGCAATTGATTTTTTTTTTTTTTTTTTTAATTGGCAATTGAATTCAACCTCATAATTATTTTAGGAATAGTACAAACAGTGTTAACTGTTATCTTCTCCTTCTTTTTTTAATAACAATTAATTCAATTATATATTGCTAAATTTGATTGAAACATTAAAATTAAAATACTACACTTAAATACATATGGGATTTATTTTCTTTCTCATTAGGTTTTCAAGTTCAAGTGACCCGCGTCTCATCGCACACACTGGTTCTATTATAGTTTTTGTTTTAATTGCTTTAATGATAAGTGATGTACAATTTATGTAATTTCTTCTCAAAAGGTGCATGAATTCTCTACATGTGACCTATATATATATATATATATATATATATATATATATATATATATATATATTTCATCTAAAAGTGTACATTAAGATATATCAATTAAGTTTGTGATATTGATGTTAGTACGAACTTTGAATTTGATCCACTTGAAGCGGATCCATTCTAATTAAGAGGGTTCTAGCCCTAGTTCAACTCTTAAAAAGCTAACTAATAATAATAAATAAATAAAAGGATTCTAGTCCTCTCGGGGTTGGCCCCATAAGTCCATTTAAGATATTGACATATTGTAGTGCAATAAAATGTCGCGTTATGTATAAGAATAAGAATATAAATAATCACCCATCACCATGGGGCCAAATTAACTTTATTGTGCATGAGAAGAAATTTTTTTTTCCTTCAACAATACTGCACTCCCTATTAATTCCAAAAACTTGTTGATATAGTAAACTATGATTAGTAAAACATTATTTTTGAATGGGATTATTTTTATTTTACATCAATTAAAAATTTTATACACAATAATTGTAAAAATAAATAAAAAAAATGAATTTACTATATAAAAAAATAGTACATCTATAATATTTTCACAACAAATCTTAAGTAATAAGTTGTTATTAGTTCAAATTTAAATTTACAACTAAAAGTCCACCCGTAATATCTAATAACAACTTATCCATTAGAATTTGTTATAAAAATATTGTGTACATCACAACTTTGGAGATGAAATAAAACTTCATTTATGAATCTATTATTATTGACATAAAATTATTGGTCAAGCTAAAATTTGTGTTTTACTTAATTAATTGCATTGACAAACTTTTACTCTCGAACCATTTTCTTGTTTAATGAATTTAATCACAACCGTTTCTTAGGGGCTTTTTGGTAGTGTAACTAAAATAACAGTTTTCAGTATTTAAATAACATTACATGTATTTTTATACACTTTTCACCCACACATATTTTTAAAAAATACAAACAACAATATTAAAACAACATTATCAAACACTCCCTAAGTTCATGAGATACGTCATTCTTATATAGATTGGCCTACAAGGTCTTGAAGAAGGTGATCATTGTGAGTTAGGTCTTGGGTGGGTAACTAAAGAGACCTACATGTATATTTCATAAATACGCAATCTAATTGAACCCCACCGCACAACGTGCCTACAATACTAGCCAAACGCAATGACCCCAGTCATTTCACTTTTAAAAACGAGTACAATAATTGAAATACAAACTAGGCAAATTAGTGAAATTACTAAAATAAAACCTAAACCATTAAAAGAATTACAAAAGAAAAAAAGAAGTGGAATCAATCATAAAGCTGGCCTTCAAATTCACAATGATAACTTAAATCCAAGGAAAAACAACAGTTGAATAAAGGTCATGATGGTGAAAAAAAAGGATCAACGGAGACAGATTAAACACAAAGAACAACCCTCCAAAACAAGTAAATACATAAAGAAAAAGCCGTGCAACTGTTCATTTAATCCAAATCCACCACATTTCACAATTTTTCCAATTCTCAGTAGTCTGTAGTGGGCAGCTGTTCATGGCTGTGGCTAATAAAGAAGAACTCGTACACAAGACCAGCGATCCCACCTCCGATCAGAGGCCCAGCCCAGTAAACCCAGTGGTTCTCCCAGGACCAGCTCACCAACGCAGGCCCAAACGACACGGCTGGGTTCATTGAAGCCCCATCAAAAGCCCCACCAGCTAGAATATTGGCTCCCACGATGAAACCGATCGCTATTGGAGCTATAGTTCCCAAACTACCCTTCTTTGGATCAATTGCCGTGGCGTACACCGTGTACACCAGCCCGAAAGTCATCACGATCTCCAAAACGAAAGCGTTCCACACACCCACTCCCGAGGATAGAGAGAAAGCACTCGTGGTCTGTTTAATTAACACAATATCAAAATAAATAACTGTCAAACTAACTGTAATAGTAAGTAACTGACGTAACATAATTATAATTATGATACGATATGATAAGATATACTCACCATGCCGTTGGTGGCGAACTTAAGGAGCAAGCAAGCGACGGTGGATCCCAGAAGCTGGGCAATCCAGTAGAGGATGCCACGTAGGAGGGTGATATTGCCACCGACGAAGGCACCAAAGGTGACAGCCGGGTTGACGTGGCCACCGGAGATGTTGGCTCCGACTGATACAGCGACGAAAAGAGCGAAAGCGTGAGCTAGTGCAGCGGCGACGAGGCCAGCTGGGGTGGTCGAGCCATTGTCAGTGAGCTTATTAAAAGCCATGCCTGAGCCCTCACCAGCAAAGACGAAAATGAGCGTGGAAATGAACTCGGCTAAAGCTGCTTTCAAGGCATCTGGGTGAGTCGCCTCCTGAGGCCTTCCCACTGCTATGTTTCTGATCGGCATGGTGTGTGTGTATGAGACTGTGTGAGTGTTTTTTTTTTTGTTTACTTACACACACTCTGTGTTTGTGTTTTTAGCTATACTCGACTGGTCTCTACTTCTCAGCTAAATTGCAGTTTATATCGGACGTGATCAGGTCTAATTAACTGGCTGTAGCCGGTTTCCGGTTATGAAAAAAAAAAAAAAAAAAAGTATTTCACGGAATGTGATCGGTGGACAGCCTGTGAAATACTGAAATAATGATTTTTTATTTTTTTATTTTTTTATTTATCAAATTTCGGGTTAGGCAAAGCAGTTCTAGTCCTGTTTAGTAAGTACAGCAAAGCAATTGGGGGTTTTGGCCGGCTAAATCATTGCCACGTGTGCATGTTGGATAAGAAACACGTAACGTGGTGTATAGTGGAAATTTTGTCTGCTTTGCTTTTTGATCTCTTGAAAGATCGAATCACTTTTTGTATATCAATAATTTTTTGAGTGTTTTTTTCTATTTGAATATGCAAATACAAATGAGGCTAAGAGGATAAGTACTTAAGTAGTAGTGTGCTGTGTGTAGTGTGCTGGAGATGGAATGCGTCGGAGCTCTGTCATGCGGGCCCAAAGATGAGCAGAATTTGGCTCTCGTGTCGGCTTGCATTTTATTTTATTTTTTTTTTTTTGTAAGTTAGACTGTGAGAATTATGGGCTGAATCAGATTTATTACATGGTATCCTCGGATTCTCCGCGCAACCACCACCATGGTGGACCAAATGAAGCACGTACGCCACCGGTCCGATCCGATCCCACAGGTGATGTGCAATTAACTAAATACGTGTCCGTTCGTCACAAACTTTTTCCTTTGGCTTATAATTTGTTTTACTTATGTAGTTATGTATAGTTTTTGGAAATCTCACTCTTTTTATTTATTTTTTTATTTTTTTTAAGCTACATAAATATTTTAATCAATTTTAAATTAAAAAAATAGCAAACAGTCGAATAAGAATAAGAAATATTATCCTTAAGACCTTCTTCTTGTGTTGAAAGAATATTATCCTTAAACATTATTAGTTAGATATTTCATTTAAGTCCTATTAGTTTGATCATGGCTTTTTTGGCTAAAACGAATCTTGGCTGGATAAACAGATGTGGATTAGAATAAGAAATAATGGCATTTTTTTTTTTTTTTGAGAAATAATAATGGCAACTTGAATTATTAAAACTGATCTTTTAGTTCATGATAACCACTAGTGGCATAATCTATATGATTTTGAATTTAAAAGGGAGAAAAAGAGAGTGTGTGACTAAACACAAAGGACCTTTTGAATAAACATGATTGATTAATCAAATCATCTAGATTATGGCACTAGTAGTAGTGGTTATCATGAACTAAAATATCAGTTTTATCTGAAACAAGGGACGTTTTTGAAGCATCATGAGAAAAGTTAGAAATAAAACGGTTTGGTTTGAAATAAAATCACCTACTTTTAAAATCTCAGGCCGATCACCACAATTAATCTAATACGAAGATTGCTCCAGAGCCTTGGCTTTATCCCAAATCTATGTCAGAAGCTTTTGAAAGCTCCTTATCCTTACAAGACGACTTCTCAATTTGAATTTCGGAGAGGATAACGTTGCTTGTGAACCAACCTAGGCATAATTCAAAGCAGTGTTTGCGTAAGATTTCAAATTTTGATCATGAACATCAAAATCTACTGACCTAAAAGTATCGTTGTCTCTCACAAGATTTGAAATATTTTTTGAATTGCTACACACCCAACATAATCTCACCAAGAATTAGTAACCTGTCATATTTAAAATCGGGTGAGGTTTAGGTCCAGTACATCAGTATACTGGACTCATTGAGATGATGATTCGTGTCTAAAAGTGAACACATGTCATTATCTCAATGGGTCCAGTACAACTGGACATTAAACCCAAACCTCACTCTAAAAACCCATTTTGCACAAGAGGCTTTGTAATGACAATATTTACCCGAATTCATCTTTCATCCAATTCTTCTATCTCTATCATTTTGTCTCACGATAACCTTTGTAAATTGTAATGTCAATATTTACCCTAATTCGAACAAAAGATTTCCATGACATACCACTCTTAGGAAAATCGATCAGAATAGGCTCTCTCCAATTTCATTAGCAATACGCTGTCCCACATCCATATTTATGCTTTTAATTGGGATATTTAAATACCCGAATCCAAAATATGGCATAATGGAACTTAACATTACCTAGTCTAATGTTGCATTGAAATTGCTTTAGAAGAATTAGTCTCTTATCAAACGACCAAGGGCTTTTGGCAACAATCTCTTTCACATGTTCTTCACCAGCAAATATTAAATAGTCTGTATTTTGTTTCTCTTTGTTAGGAGGAAGATTTAAAATATATAGAGTATATAATAAAATAAAAACTTGATTTTGTATTTACCAATTGCAGGGTCACGTTTTGCAGCCCATGCCCAAGATGTATGGGCTCTTGGACTAGTGAGCCCAGTACAATGAATTTGTAGAGAGTGGATCGAAGAGCTAGGCCTTGGTGAAGGGACAACAGTTAGTATGGTGATCGTGGCAACCAAATAGAGATGAACTGTATTTCTCAAAGAAGGTTTTTTGTCCTTTGCATGGCCTAAGGAGCTTATGTTATTGTACATGCTGAGTGGTAGTGATCGCCAGCCCCCTTTCTTCAGATTGCCTCTTTCCTTTTATACTCGCTTCCCTCCTCCCTCCAACGTCCACGTGTAGATTTAGATTTATAGTGCTGATACTTGTCCCATCAGCCCCTTTCCAAAGTCGTTGGGGGTGGTTGTAAAGGCTGAAAAGCATGGCTCTGTAGGTATAGAGCACTTAATGCCATAATGACAGTTTTCCCTTAGATATCTTCATTCCTTCCGTTGTCCTATTCTGTCTTAGTACTTATCATGTTCCATGGAATAACACGGAGTGTCACTCTCAGAGGCGGGCCATTCCCTTTGTCCTCGGCTATACCTGGCCGAGGAGGGGTTCTTCTCACTGCCGAGGAGGGGTTCCTCTTATGGCCGAGGAGGGGTTCCCCCTTGGACTGGACCTTTGGCCCAATATATATATTGGTACGGGCTCCCTGGTCTGTTACCCCCATAATAGCCCCTCGGGATTCTTCTTTTCTTCCCCATGGGAGGAAAGGAGGATCTCGATGTGATGATAGTTCTTTCGCGCCCATTTTATACTATGTCTGATTGTAAGATATTCTTTTAGTTCATCCAAGTCGCGCTCCTGCCGTTTCGGTACACGAGGTGCGCTTTTATTAAGGTCTTTTACGAGGTGAAGCAAACACAACGGTTGAAGACCGCTTTGGAAATTGAGCAAGATTTATCTCGCTTGTAATTCTTTATTTGAAATTCGAGCGAATTAATTGCCACCGTGTTTGCCTCCTATATAAGACACATGGGTGGGGGATCGTTCTTCCTCATTTACAGATCCTTAAGTTCTGCGGGAGCTTTAAGCTCTAAACTCTTCAGACGTTCCCCAGGGCCCCATCAAAGTGGTGATTGAGGTTTAGGGAATGAAGTGGCCGAGGGTAAAGGTGAGGGTGAGGGAACCAAGCCCTTTTCAGAAGCCAAGGACGTCGCCAAGATTCGGGATGACACAGTTAAGGCAAGGGAAGCAGAGGCCAAAGGCATTTTCCCCTTTCAACCGCGTAAGAAAGAAGTCTCTCTTCCTTCAGCCAAAACCCGAAGCAGGTGTAGATCGCATCAAATTTTTGGTACAACAAAATTTGGGTTTCACCCGGAGCCGTGTGTCACGTGTGCGCAGATATGGAGACGGGCTAAGGTTGAGCAAGCGAACCAACAAGAACGTGGGCAGGCAGGTGTTCTGTCTCCCAGCCTTAATAGCAGAACATCTCGCAGCTAGGAGAAGAAGGGTCCATCAAACACTCCCACTTCTTCTTCTTTCTCATCGCCGATACCATCCATATTGGCTCGATTGCTGCTAGAACAAGATTGTGGATCTGGCGTCTTCGCTCTTTCTTCTCTCCGGCAGGCCTGTAGTGTTTTTTTGCCTTTAGCTTTGAATTTTGCTTCGGCTTTGAGTCGGGTTTCACCATTGTTTTCACAGTGAATCGGGCTTCTTCTTTCTCATCGCCGGTATTATCCATACTGGCCCGATTGCAGCTAGAACAATATTGTGGATCTGACGCCCCTATGGGCTGCTTTTTGTAGTTAGCTTCTGAAACAGGCTTGCCTAAGCCCTTTTGTATACGATGTACTTTCCCCTTATTTAATAAAAAGATAGCTACTTTTTACTTTACGAACCTTTTCTTTTTTGCAATAATTGTTTCATGAATGGGCGTGCTGGTATTTTTCTTTCAAATAGTAATTAGGACTAATGTTGTTGATGGTAATGAAAAGTTGTCACCCTGAGTTTATGAAAACTGATAGGCACCCGACCGCTAACTTTAAACAAGTTAACTATGTAGGACTAATCAGGAACATAACCGTATGCTTTATACTACGGACAGTGCAAACATGAAAGAGAGTAAAATTTAAAGTAAATGGTCTGAGGGCTCAGGCATGCATTAGGCTCTGTTTAGGCACTTTAAAAGTTGTCACGGAATGTTAACCTTCCCACATCATCTGGTCCGAGGACCGAGGCATGATTGAGTTCAGTTTAAATGCTTAGAAAGTTGCCATTGCGTGTTAATTTCCCCAAAGCAGGAGGTCCGAGGACCCGGCATAGCTAAGGTTCTGTTTAGTACTTAGATTTTCTTGAAGTAGCTAGTTTCCCCATAGGTTTGAGTCTGAGAACCATGCAAGACCTTAGTTCTGTCTAATACTTAGTCTTTCTGGAAGTAACTAGTTTCCCCATAGGTTTGAGTCCGAGGACCATGCAAGACTTTGGTTTTGTCTAGTATTTAGATTTTATGGAAGTAACTAGTTTCCCCATAGGTTTAAGTCCAAGGACCATGCAAGACCTTGGTTCTGTCTAGTACTTAGATTTTCTTGGAGTAGCTAGTTTCCCCATAGGTTTGAGTCCGAGGACCATGCAAGACCTTAATTCTGTCTAGTACTTAGACTTTCTGGAAGTAGCTAGTTTCCCCATAGGTTTGAGTCCGAAAACCATACAAGACCTTGGTTCTGTCTAGTACTTAGACTTTCTAGAAGTAACTAGTTTCTCCATAGGTTTGAGTCTAAAGACCATGCAAAACCTTGGTTCTGTCTAGTACTTAGACTTTATGGAAGTAACTAGTTTCCCCATAGTTTGAGTCCAAGGACCATGCAAGACCTTGGTTCTGTCTAGTACTTAGATTTTCTTGGAGTAGCTAGTTTCCCCATAGGTTTGAGTCCGAGGACCATGCAAGACCTTAGTTCTGTCTAGTACTTAGACTTTATGGAAGTAACTAGTTTCCCCATAGATTTGAGTCCAAGGACCATGCAAGACCTTGGTTCTGTCTAGTACTTAGATTTTCTGCGGGGAAATTGCGCCAATCGATTTTCCATCCATGCCTTGATTCTCGGCTTTTTTCTTCAATGGGAATTCAGCGAACCGGGCTATCAGACCCGTGAGAACTAGCCCCTTGACAAATGTACGGGGCATAAACTTGATGTCAGAAGCCCCTAGAATTGTGCCTCCCTTTAGCAATCCTTCCCGCATAATCAGTACTTCGAAGTGTAGACCTTGGCGGAAGCTGAGTTATGACAACAATTGTGTGTCATTGGAAATAATGCAGAAGCTTCTGTGTAGCATGCGCCATCGCCCAAAATGGTCTTCTCAAGGGACTTTTGCTAATGGGAGCTTGATCCTACCATCATTAACCGTTACATTCACCAACACACGAGCTCTTTCCACAGACGGAGCCAATTGTAGGGTCACGTTTTGCAGCCCATGCCCAAGATGTATGGGCTCTTGGACCAGTGAGCCCAGTACAATGAATTTGTAGAGAGTGGATAGAAGAGCCAGGCCTTGGTGAAGGGACAACAGTTAGTATGGTGGTCGTGGCAACCAAATAGAGATGAACTGTATTTCTCAAAGAAGGTTTTTTGTCCTTGGCATGGCCTAAGGAGCTTATGTTATTGTACATGCTGAGTGGTAGTTATCGCCAGCCCCCTTGATTCTCGGCATTTTTCTTCAATGGGAATTCAGCGAACCGGGCTATCAGACCCGCGAGAACTAGCCCCTTGACAAATGTACGGGGCATATACTTGATGTCAGAAGCCCCTAGAATTGTGCCTCCTTTTAGCAATCCTTCCCGCATAATCAGTACTTCGAAGTGTAGACCTTGGCGGAAGCTGAGTTATGACAACAATTGTGTGTCATTGGAAATAATGTAGAAGCTTCTGTGTAGCATGCGCCACCGCCCAAAATGGTCTTCTCAAGGGACTTTTGCTAATGGGAGCTTGATCCTACCATCATTAACCGTTACATTCACCAACACACGAGCTCTTTCCACAGACGGCGCCAATTGTAGGGTCATGTTTTGCAGCCCATGCCCAGGATGTATGGGCTCTTGGACCAGTGAGCCCAGTACAATGAATTTGTAGAGAGTGGATAGAAGAGCTAGGCCTTGGTGAAGGGACAACAGTTAGTATGGTGGTCGTGGCAACCAAATAGAGATGAACTGTATTTCTCAAAGAAGGTTTTTTGTCCTTGGCATGGCCTAAGGAGCTTATGTTATTGTACATGCTGAGTGGTAGTGATCGCCAGCCCCCTTGATTCTCGGCTTTTTTCTTCAATGGGAATTCAGCGAACCGGGCTATCAGACCCGCGAGAACTAGCCCCTTGACAAATGTACGGGGCATATACTTGATGTCAGAAGCCCCTAGAATTGTGCCTCCTTTTAGCAATCCTTCCCGCGTAATCAGTACTTCGAAGTGTAGACCTTGGCGGAAGCTGAGTTATGACAACAATTGTGTGTCATTGGAAATAATGCAGAAACTTCTGTGTAGCATGCGCCACTACCCAAAATGGTCTTCTTAAGGGACTTTTACTAATGGGAGCTTGATCCTACCATCATTAACCGTTACATTCACCAACACACGAGCTCTTTCCACAGACGGCGCCAATTGCAGGGTCACGTTTTGCAGCCCATGCCCAGGATGTATGGGCTCTTGGACCAGTGAGCCCAGTACAATGAATTTGTAGAGAGTAGATAGAAGAGCTAGACCTTGGTGAAGGGACAACAGTTAGTATGGTGGTCGTGGCAACCAAATAGAGATGAACTGTATTTCTCAAAGAAGGTTTTTTGTCCTTGGCATGGCCTAAGGAGCTTATGTTATTGTACATGCTGAGTGGTAGTGATCGCCAGCCCCCTTTCTTCAGATTGCCTCTTTCCTTTTATACTCGCTTCCCTCCTCCCTCCAACGTCCACGAATAGATTTAGATTTATAGTGCTAATACTTGTCCCATCAGCCCCTCTCCAAAGTCGTTGGGGGTGATTGTAAAGGCTGAAAAGCATGGCTCTGTAGGTACAGAGCACTTAATGCCATAATGGCAGCTTTCCCTTAGATATCTCCATTCCTTCCGTTATCCTTTTCTGTCTTAGTACTTATCTTGTTTCATAGAATGACACGGAGTGTCACTCTTAGAGACGGGCCATTCCCTTTGTCCTCGGCTATACCTGGCTGAGGAGGGGTTCTTCTCACTGCCGAGGAGGGGTTCCTCTTATGGCCGAGGAGAGGTTCCTCCTTGGACTGGATCTTTGGCCCAATATATATATTGGTACGGGCTCCCTGGTCTGTTACTCCCACACCAATCAAATGGTATGTTGGAAAAAATATATAATTATTATAAGATTATTTGAAACTAGCCTCATCACACATGCTATGCGCATGCAATGAGGCTTTTTTTTTTGTATAGTGTCATAATTTTTCGTTCATTTCAATTTTTAGATTATCACATAACCAAAAAAGAAAAGCCTTAGAGCTGTCATTTGGAGAAATTAAATTGTTTAGAATCTTTAGATAAAAAAGAAAAAGGAAAAATTAAACTGTTTTTCAAAGTGAACTGAGATTTTTTTTATAAAAATTTTTGGATAAATTTGTTTTGAAAACATGGATTTATAAGAGAGTGTCCTATTTTGTAGGCATTTTAAGTGGAATTGGAGATATATTTTTACCGGGTTATCCCTAAGTTTTGTCGTAGAGTTTAGGGGTATTTTGGAACCACATAAAAGTCTCATTCAAAGAAGGGAAATCTAGATATCGGGGATAATGTGAATTTCCCATACCAAACGCTACTTAGGTATTAATCCCCACCCTCAATTTTATATACACTGTAATTTGATAATGTTTGAAATATTTTTGATTTATTTGATAATGTTTGAAATATTTTTGAGTTATTTCTAAACTACATAAAAATCTTCTCTAGGGAAATCTAGATGTCGGGGATAATATGAATTTCTCATTTGAAATATTTTTGGGTGAGAATTGGCAATCCTTGACAAGTTGTCAAAATTCAAAAGATAAGCAAACGAAAGTGACGAGAAGATTTTAACAAGATCCGATTTTGACTTATAAATTCGGCGAAGTAAAATAAAATGAAATGAAATGAACTTAACAACAAAAGGAAATTGTGTGGTGTGGCTGCTGGGATTCGAGCCCAGGTCTCCACGGCCACAACGTGGAATTCTTACCACTAAACTACAGCCACTAGGTGGTGATTCATTTAATAATATTTTTTAAGTAATCATAATCAACTTTAGAACCGGTATCTTTTTTATTTTATTTTTTGAGAATGAAATGAGATTGGATTTGAACCACTCATTAAAAAGAATACTGAAAAAGTGAAAAGTATGGAAGGAGTAGGACAGGTGCTATGTTGTCAATAATTTTCTAGTGAAACCATTCTAAAAGCTTGTGCTTAAACTATGAGCCATCCAGAACCTAGTATGGAAATTTACTGTACAAAATGGTCTCTATCGTAAAAGCTTTCGGTGATGATTAATAATTTATTAGGGTGGAGACAAAAGCAGAAACCACACTACATACCAACTCTAATAGAGTATTCGCAGTTTTTATGGTAGACAGCATTCTCATTCTCTTTATGGTTCGTTCTGTTCCTGTCTTAGCTTGGAATAAGAAACCCTTTTTTCATCCAAAGTTTTCGACAACTACTCATTGCACAATTGTAATCGCATGAAATTGAAAATTTGGATGCACGAAGCCTATGTATGACACAAATTTATTAGGAATGGAACAACCTTTTCTAATTATGTAGTAGTCAATGTAGACTTTCTAGAAGAAAGAAATTTAGAACCCGTTTGATAATGTTGTTCTAGTAATATTGTTTAAATATTGTGGAAATATATGTGGATGAAAAAGTATTGTGAAAATACGTGTTGTGTTGTTTAAATAATGAAAACTGTTGTTTAAACCTAATAACATTAAATAAACTTGTATTTGAGTATTCTTATAACTTTTGCTTCTTCTTTTTTTGTGTGTATATTTTAACATAATAATTTTTTTTTTTTTTTTGTAAAAGTACTTTTTAAAAATACTCACATAAAATTATTTATTTTACACTACATAGTTTATGTGGGTACACGACTCACACTAAGCAGTTTTTGTCCGCTTAATACTTAGTGGTGGTACACTCATGGTTGCTCCAGAAGCTTATAAACCATGAGTGGGAGGGTTACTTAGGCGATGTGGGACTTGGGTGAGCCTAGGTGTAAATCACTTCATGGCAATACTCCTCGGCTCCCACCCCTTCGTGACAAAACCGTGAGGGACTGGCTCCCCAAAGCGGACAAAAACTGCTTAGTGTGAGTCGTGTACCCACAGTTTACATTTATTAAAATTTTATTTCTTTATAAATTTTTTATTACTCTTTTAAAACCTCAAATTGTTGGGGAGATAAACATCTTGGGGAGCTTCATTGAGTAATTAATATAACATATAGAGACGCACTTTAACCTAAAAGGCCTAAACCTAATGGGTATATGCTCAATTATGTTATATTAACCACTCATTCTTCTCATCTTTATTCAATATGGGACTTCACTTACACGTGTAACCCAATAATCTCCCCCTCACGTGTGAGTCTGCATCTTTATGGGCTTCAAGACCTCTTTGTGGGCCATGAACAAGTCCTACTCACTCCCCCTTGCCTAATGAGCTTTTCACTTCATCAGTGCGTCATCTATGGATCTCTCGTACGCCATCCATGGGAACCACGTGTCAACCCCGCACGCACATCCATGGGAACCCCGTACATCCATGTCTATGGGAACCTCGCACCACACCATTATTTAGCACCATTAACAATGTTCCTTTATTGGGCTTTTTTCTTTTTTCTTCTCCAGGATCTTTGTGTGTGGGCCGTTTAGGCTTTCTCTATCCCCACTGGGTAGGGACCATGAACACCTCACCACCTTCGCCACACACCACCATGAGCTCTGATACCACTTGTTGGGGAGATAAACACCTTATAAAGCTTCCTTGAGTAATTAATATAACATATAAAGACACACTTTAACCCAAAATGCCTAAACCCAATGGGTATGTGCTCAACTATGTTATATTAACTACTCATTTTTCTCATCTTTATTCAATGTAAGACTTCACTCACACGTATAACCCAACACAAATCATCCTCTTTCTCTTTTTGTATATATGAGCGAAGAATTATAAATAAATAAATAAAATTTACATGTGAATTATAATTATATTTATAATGTTATTGTAATAATAATATGTAAATTTACACACTTTTAAACTTACTAATAATTTTTTAGCTTAACAACTTATACTATTTTATAAAAGCTGATTTTTTTTTTGTGTGGAAAATATAGAAGCTGATTTGATTGTTCTTACTGCATATATATATATATATATATAAAAGATAACATAAAATACTAATAATTTGGATGATGATAATGATGAGATGAAACGGTTCATCGTTTAACCCAAACCTAGATTTTAATATTTTGAGAAGAGGCACGTAAGTGTGTGGAAGTGGACCACATGACATGAAGTTACCAGACTGGCGTCGTGATTGGTCAGAAAGACATAATAATGATTAATGACTACCAAGAAAAAGAGAAATGCTAAAAGCATAAATTTTGACATAACTTTATTCCATAACTCGTGATGAGTTGTAATCGGTAAATATGTGTCCTTATATGGTCCACTAACACAATCTTATTAATCACAACTTGTCATATGGTGACGAATTATAATACAAAATTGTGTCAAAATTGGTGTTCCAACATTTCTCCAAAGAAAAAACAACCAGGGAATAATTGACAGCTATACCCAAACCCATTAGCCCATTGCCGTTTGCCCAATCTATGTCCAGTTTTAGTAGTGGTAAGTGGGCCATCGGGTTACGGGTGGGACCCAATTCGACTTTTTCACCAGATCATTCATTTATTTATCATCAAGATTTGGACTCATCCAGACCATGCAGATAAGGAAGAAGGAAGTCGGGATCCGGCTTCTCAAAAAAAAAAAAGTCGGGATCCATAGTTCTATTTTGGATAAGTATTAATTAAGTAAACACAACATTTTCGCAGTTGTTGATTTGATAGATTGTGTATAATTAAGGGGAGTATATTAACGAATGTGAAGAAAAAGATACAACTGCGAAGAAGGAATCGACTCGATCTCAATGAATTAGAAGTAGCAAAAAAAAAAAGCAAAAGTAATAAATAAATATCCCTATAATTTATACTGTTATGTGACTTCCAAACAAAAATTGATTGATCGTAATAAAAGCCCAACAAAAATAGTTTTTTTTTTATAAAAAAATCTTTAAAAAGTATTTTTTGTGAGTGGATATATTAATATAATAATAAACATTCGTTAATGATGAATCATGATTGTGAAAATAATATTATCAGTTATCACTTCAAAATAATATTAAAAATTTGCGATTTTTTATCATATCTCTAACATTATTTTTATTTTTATGTTTATTTTTAGTACTATAATTTGAATTAAATAATGTTAACAATTTGAAAGTAAAAAATATAATAAATTTGAAAGCAAATTAATATAAAAATAAAGATAACATCTATTATGTTTTAACATAATATAAATAAAGAAATAAAAAACAATTATTTCTTAATAATACATTTCAACTTTTTTTTTTTGGTGAAAATGGAATTTAATTTATTAAAAAAAGAAAAAGAAAAAGGAATTTAATTAACAAAAGAGTTATGGACAACAAAGCGTAGGAACATAGGTTCAAATTACAATACAAATATTCTATGTACAAATGTTGGAGATGGATCTCATCAAAAGTCTTTAGCAGCAATCAGCAATCATAAAACGAAGCACTATTCATAAATTTGAGTTTGCTGCCATCATGGTCATGAATCTAACATTGTGCTTGGCCCGAATTTTCCAACATTGAACCGTCTCTGTTTTGTTTGCATGTTTGAGTCTATATATTCTCCTTCGGAGTAAAGAGACCAATATATATATATATATATATATATATATATATATATATATATATATATATATATATATATATGATTAATTGACTGTAGGGGCTAGGACCCAAAATAATGTATTGGACCTTGGACCTTATCCGAGGACACTAACAAGTCCGAGGAGGAAAACATGACTTAGATGATCCACATTGCAAGTCTCATTAGTGGGAAACAAAGGGAAGAAGGTCCGAGAAGGAACTCCTCCTCGGACACGGCAAACGCAGACTAGGTGTGCACTCTAGCAAAAGCTGCCACCACCACGTTAAATGCACTACAACTATTTTTCTGGCCGCATTAATGTGGAGAAGACTCCCTGAACAGTGCTGTCTTGGCTATCACAACTCATAGAGGGCTGAAGAGGGTGTCTGATAGGATGGGTACTCAAGTGGAGATTCAAATGATCAACAAGTGTAAGGTCCAGATGATCAAAAAAGAGCTATATAATACAGAAGAACTCCCATGAAGAAGAGGGCAGAGAAAGAGTGAGAGAGAATATTGTAGCATGCTAAACAATCTTTATATTGTGATCTATATACGTCTATGAGGCCGGGGAGCTTGTGATCCGGCCCACATTTTATTAGGGCTCAGGGTCCATGCCGAGGAGAGTATGTGCCGAGGACAAATGGGGAAAGGCCGGTGTGTCTAGTGGAACAGTCGAGGATGACCCTGTCCTCGGCACTACAGGACTTCAAGGGGAATAGCAATGTCTCGATGATGGCTATCCCCAAAAAGCCCCCAGAAGAAGATACGAGTAGAATGGGACCCACGTTGGGGGTACGGTGCGGAATTGGTTCAGGATAAATACGTCCTCTCCGCATTTAATGAACTCACCGGCGTCCTGACCGTGTTAATGAGAGAAGACGCCTGGTCAGGGTGACTTCGATCGTCGTAACTAATAGAAAGTAAGATGGGACAGTCGATGGGACGGGTACAGAAGTTAGCACCTGCCTGACCAACAAGTGGAGGGCTAAGATCAACCGAGAAGGGCTATATAATGTGAAGGTTAACACACCAAAGAGGAGGCTGGGAAAAATGGCCAAAACCAGAGCCTCCCAGCCCACCTCTAGGAGAAAGATTCCCAGAGCGTACACGATTTATTTATGCATGTACACGTTTTATTTATGTATGAACACCACGGAAAACCACCGACTCGTGATCAAGGCCTAGCCTTTCAAACCCACGCTCTATAAATGATATTGTTAGGGCCTATTTACGTGCGAACCCAGTATCGTTCTTGGGTCGTTCCAAATCGTGTCCTTACAACGTCAAATTCTGTTCTCCTCGAACTAAAGGTCCTTTGACAATAATAGTTTTTATTTGTGTTTGATTGATTTTTAACTCCATGCTAGCCATTGCTCAACTCATCTAGACCTAGTTCTTCGACCCATACTCTACAAAATTCATTGTATTTGACTTATTGGACCAGGATTCCATACAGTTGGGCTTGGACTCCAAATCTTGTCCCTACATTGACTATGGGCTAAAATCTCATAGCAAATTCCCTTTTAATGTACAAATTAAAGAGTCTATCAGAAATCATATTATATTTTGCTGTGAAATCGATAATGTTTTTTTACTTGAAATACTCAATTTGTAGTTGTAATAGAAAGTCGAAGAGAGAATATAAGTACAAGTACAAAAACTCTATATATATTCCTCACACAAAAAGAAAAAAAAAAAACTCTATATATTAATAAATTGTTAGACTCTTGATTTTATGGACAATTTATGGTTCTTCACTTGTTCTTCTCACATCTTTGGGATGACAACTAGCTTATAGATTTTTTGTTTTTTTAAAGGTAAGGGATTTTTTTTTTTTTTTTTTATTATTAGTAAAAAATGATTTTGTTTTTGGAAGGTGACCAGATATGGCCCAAGTAGACATTTTATATTTTGTGTTCTTTGGGCCAGCGTTCAATTTGGAGGGCTTAGTTTCGATTTTTTGGAGGTCATGTATAAATTTTTGGGCAAACTTCTAAATCTTAAACATTATTATATATAGTATTTAAAAAAATCAGGGAGACCTTGGCCTTTTCGCCTTACATTAGTCCCATCTCTACTCCATGCAAATAACTCACATGAGCAAAATGTTAGTCTGTATACCACTATAATTTGTTTATTAAGTATAGCACCAAACTTCAATTAATGAGTTTTTCTTTTAATTAAACATGTTTATCTCCAATTAATTTGTTAATAAGGAAAAACACCTTTTCCATATGAGAGAGATGAAAATAAAAGTAGAAATTATTAGAAATGAAAAAAAAAAGGTTAAAAAAGGTTGAGAACACATTGATCAAACTACGCATATCGGGTTGAATGGTGAAAATACACTAGATGACTGGAATATATTGAAATTTGAGTTGAAATATAATATTTGGGATTAATTGTACTGGTTTAGTGATTGGAACAAAATGTTTTGGTTGTTTTGATCGGAAAGGAATGCAATTGACCACTATAGTTCAAAGGTAGATAACGGTCAAAATGGCCAAATGGCCATAAAATCCTAAGTATATAGTTAGCAGTTCTAATTACTAAACTATATTATTTACTAGCATCTCGAGTCTAAAAGACTCGATTTTGGCCTATAAATCGAGTCTCAAGGACTCGATTTTCATGGTTTAATAATTTCCGATGTGGTATATTTTTCCACGTGGTCACATGAAAATCGAGTCTCTAAGACTCGATTTGCAAACCTTACATAACCCAGAAGAACCCAAAAAAAAAAAAAAAAAAAAAAAAAAAAAACCAGAAATAGATGGAGAAGAACCTAGGCCGCACGGCGGACTGCGCAGCCTGGCTTGGGTCGTGCACCGGCGCACTCGGCCTAGCGCCAGGTCACACGCGCTGGTGCGCAACCTAGGCCTGGCCGAGCGCACTGGTGCGCGACCCAAGCCAGGCAGCGCGGTACACCGTGCGGCCTGGGTTCTTCTCCGACCAATCCAGGTTCTTCTGTTCTGGGTTCTTCTCTCTTTCTCTTTCTAGTTTTTTTTTTTTTCTCTAGGTTCTTGATATGTTTTGGGCAGGTCGCCTCTCTCATCTGATCTAATTCTTTCTCTTTTGATCTGATTGTTGTGTTTCTGGATTTCTTAAAAAAAAAAATTTGTGTATTTTGGCTTGTACGAGAGAGACTTGAGAGTTGAAATTTTTTTAAATTTTTTTGGTTTATAAATCGAGTCTTAGAGACTCGATTTCCAAGTAGGAAAATAGTGCCACATCAGACCTTGGAAATCGAGTCTTTTAGACTCGAGATGCTAGTAAATAATATAGTTTGGTAACTAGAACTACTAACTATATACTTAGAATTTTATGACTATTTGGCCATTTTGGCCGTAGATAACAAAATCTTGTTAAGTTCAGGCAAAAAAAACAAAAAAACAAAAAAACAAAACAAAAACAAACAAACAAACAAAAAAATTATCCTACTGTCTTAAAGAAAAAATTTTGAAATTGAAATTTTTATTTGCATCCAAGCATACTTTTTTTTATTTATTAAAAATAAAAAAAAAGAAAGAACCAAACATGCCCTATTTTCTAAGTCATGTTGGACCAAATTACTGGATATCTACTAGAGACTC
The DNA here is from genome assembly GCA_028535165.1 of Quercus tomentella. Classification (NCBI taxonomy): domain Eukaryota; kingdom Viridiplantae; phylum Streptophyta; class Magnoliopsida; order Fagales; family Fagaceae; genus Quercus; species Quercus tomentella. The sequence goes on from JAPQVY010000012.1 coordinate 5,983,268, forward strand.
AATTTTAGGCCCAAAATATGTACTAGTCCTTTTAGGGGTTCTAAGCCCTGAATTCTCATTGGTCATTTAGAGAGACCCAAGCCTGAACATGCATGTTGTAGATAAAGAATTCATCTTTAACGCTTGTGTGTGTGTATATATATATATATAATATCAACCTGATATAGGAGGGTAGGTGAGGATCAAATCTTAAATATCTTATTGTTATTACACGACAAAATACTTTACTAATTAGTTAATTTTAATGGAATGGATAATATGTTCTTATAATCTGTGGGGCCCAATAATTTATGGGCCAGGCCCATTCGCTCATGGAGAATCCGAAGGCCCAAGCCGAGGAGAGCTATGGTCCAAGCCCGATAACAGAGCACAAGACTGTTCTTGGAATACAGCCGAGGACAGTTCAGTCCTCGGCAGATCCAAAATCCCATCGGAATAAAGGGGTAAAGCTGGCACATGAACAAATTTGTAAGGAGATCTAAAATATCTTGGGGGGAAGTTATCCTTACTACCCTTCCGGATAAGACCCTGCACCTGACATAGCCGTACTCTGCAGCCTTACCAACCATCCCCAACAATTCTGGGATTGGACTGATGGGACAAATATCAGTGTTGTAAAGATCGACCCTACACGTGGATGAAGGACAGCTAATGCAGACAAGTATAAAAGAGGAAAGGAAGTAAACCTGTCTCCCTCTCTCTCTCCATCCCACCGGGGAAAGAGACTACATGGGGCATAACCTCCCAAGAACACCGGACTTCATGAAAAAAGTCCATCATTGGGTAACCGGGGTAAGACCTCAATGGTCCTCGGATCAACTCCGAGGAGCCCCATCCCATAAGGTGCGATACCATAAGGCTTAAATGTTCAAACCCATCCCCCCTTTCCTATATGAATTCCTCCAAAATCAAGACCGGAACATCGCCCCGTGACCAACGCCTAGCCTTTCAAGCCCATTCTCTACAAATCATATTGTGAGGGATTTTTTCACATGCGAGCCCAACATCATTGGTGGGCCGCCAAGGAATTGTGTCCTTACAATTGGCGCCGTCTGTGGGAAGGCTTGCGCGTTGGCGCAGGTGGCGGTGGAGTCAACTCTCTAGCAAGCAGAGGTTCGCGGAGTTTCCTCCGTCTCCGGCGACATGCAGTTGTTGCTTTGGCATAAATTTCTGCTAGGGGCTGCGCCTCGCAGTGACGACGGCGCGGACAACTTTGGGGGCTTCTGGCCTCAAGCCGGCTTCCCCCGCCCTAGTCTAGGGGCTTACGTTCGAAAATAAATAAGCAAAAAAAAAAAGGAGAAATCTCACAAGTTTTGGACAGAACCAAGGCCTTGCATGGTCCTCGGACTCAAGCCTATGGGGAAACCAACTACTTAAAAGAAATCTCACAAGTTTTGGACAGAACTAAGGCCTTGCATGGTCCTCAGACCCAAGCCTATGGGGAAACCAACTACTTAAAAGAAATCTCACAAGTTTTGGACAGAACCAAGGCCTTACATGGTCCTCGGACTCAAGCCTATGGGGAAACCAACTACTTAAAAGAAATCTCACAAGTTTTGGACAGAACCAAGGCCTTGCATGGTCCTCGGACTCAAGCCTATGGGGAAACCAACTACTTAAAAGAAATCTCACAAGTTTTGGACAGAACCAAGGCCTTGCATGGTCCTCGGACTCAAGCCTATGGGGAAACCAACTACTTAAAAGAAATCTCACAAGTTTTGGACAGAACCAAGGCCTTGCATGGTCCCCAGACCCAAGCCTATAGGGAAACCAACTACTTAAAAGAAATCTCACAAGTTTTGGACAGAACCAAGGCCTTGCATGGTCCTCGGACTCAAGCCTATGGGGAAACCAACTACTTAAAAGAAATCTCACAAGTTTTGGACAGAACCAAGGCCTTGCATGGTCCTCAGACCCAAGCCTATGGGGAAACCAACTACTTAAAAGAAATCTCACAAGTTTTGGACAGAACCAAGGCCTTGCATGGTCCTCGGACTCAAGCCTATGGGGAAACCAACTACTTAAAAGAAATCTCACAAGTTTTGGACAGAACCAAGGCCTTGCATGGTCCTCGGACTCAAGCCTATGGGGAAACCAACTACTTAAAAGAAATCTCACAAGTTTTGGACAGAACCAAGGCCTTGCATGGTCCCCAGACCCAAGCCTATGGGGAAACCAACTACTTAAAAGAAATCTCACAAGTTTTGGACAGAACCAAGGCCTTGCATGGTCCTCGGACTCAAGCCTATGGGGAAACCAACTACTTAAAAGAAATCTCACAAGTTTTGGACAGAACCAAGGCCTTGCATGGTCCTCGGACTCAAGCCTATGGGGAAACCAACTACTTAAAAGGAATCTCACAAGTTTTGGACAGAACCAAGGCCTTGCATGGTCCTCGGACTCAAGCCTATGGGGAAACCAACTACTTAAAAGGAATCTCACAGGTTTTGGACAGAACCAAGGCCTTGCATGGTCCTCAGACCCAAGCCTATGGGGAAACCAACTACTTAAAAGAAATCTCACAAGTTTTGGACAGAACCAAGGCCTTACATGGTCCTCGGACTCAAGCCTATGGGGAAACCAACTACTTAAAAGAAATCTCACAAGTTTTGGACAGAACCAAGGCCTTGCATGGTCCTCGGACTCAAGCCTATGGGGAAACCAACTACTTAAAAGAAATCTCACAAGTTTTGGACAGAACCAAGGCCTTGCATGGTCCTCGGACTCAAGCCTATGGGGAAACCAACTACTTAAAAGAAATCTCACAAGTTTTGGACAGAACCAAGGCCTTGCATGGTCCCCAGACCCAAGCCTATAGGGAAACCAACTACTTAAAAGAAATCTCACAAGTTTTGGACAGAACCAAGGCCTTGCATGGTCCTCGGACTCAAGCCTATGGGGAAACCAACTACTTAAAAGAAATCTCACAAGTTTTGGACAGAACCAAGGCCTTGCATGGTCCTCAGACCCAAGCCTATGGGGAAACCAACTACTTAAAAGAAATCTCACAAGTTTTGGACAGAACCAAGGCCTTGCATGGTCCTCGGACTCAAGCCTATGGGGAAACCAACTACTTAAAAGAAATCTCACAAGTTTTGGACAGAACCAAGGCCTTGCATGGTCCTCGGACTCAAGCCTATGGGGAAACCAACTACTTAAAAGAAATCTCACAAGTTTTGGACAGAACCAAGGCCTTGCATGGTCCCCAGACCCAAGCCTATGGGGAAACCAACTACTTAAAAGAAATCTCACAAGTTTTGGACAGAACCAAGGCCTTGCATGGTCCTCGGACTCAAGCCTATGGGGAAACCAACTACTTAAAAGAAATCTCACAAGTTTTGGACAGAACCAAGGCCTTGCATGGTCCTCGGACTCAAGCCTATGGGGAAACCAACTACTTAAAAGGAATCTCACAAGTTTTGGACAGAACCAAGGCCTTGCATGGTCCTCGGACTCAAGCCTATGGGGAAACCAACTACTTAAAAGGAATCTCACAGGTTTTGGACAGAACCAAGGCCTTGCATGGTCCTCGGACTCAAGCCTATGGGGAAACCAACTACTTAAAAGGAAAACTGATTGCATGAAGCTTAAAATCCATCCGAGGAGAACTCCCCATTAACAGTTGGGTCAATCCCTAAATTGCACGGATTTCCCAGTCTACCCTCAGATCCCCGATACCCAAGGGATTGATGCAATATAGTGCAATATATCACCCAAAAACACAATCGAAATCCCTCTCCACTGGGCTACCCTCTCGGACGAATTATTCAGAGATCATCGTTCTCGGACATCTATTTTTCATGCATCGCTCAGTGCTCAACCATTACTCCGGTTAGTTTCAAGATTTTAGTTTATTGAGAATTGCCATTGTGATACTTGATAACATTGATAAGTTTAAACTAATAGGAATTGATTTTAAGGCATTGTTCTGCTCCAAATATTATTAGAGACGAGCGTATATTTAATGTCTATGCACTAAGTAGTTGTGGCAGAAAAGAAAAATATTTAGAAAGAAACAAACTCATATTTTACTAAGACAAAGAAATAGTACAGTGTACAATGAAAAAGCTGAGAGAAGCTTATGCTGAAGCTAACTACGTGAGTAAAAAGAAAAATACAAGGGAATAAAGGTGAAGCCGAAGAAGAAGCGCAGATGAGAGGGAGGCTACTCCTTCAGAACTTTGTTCTTCCTCAATGCTTCTGCATGCCCATAACTCGGGCAGCAAAAGAACCCAGCTTGGGGCCTGCACCGCGGAAGGAAAGGTGCAGGGAGCCGGAAGTTGAGGAGCCTTCACCAAAAATTTGTCTGCAACAGGGCAGAGGCGCTGATGGCGGAGAATCTTTCTTCTGACACACCAAGATCCTGGCGTAGACAGAACCTGCTTCGGATTTTGACTAAAAGAGGGAGAAATACCCTTTCCCCTCTGTCGAACTGGAATATTCTCTTGAATTTATGCCGCCTTTGCCCGTACCCCACTATCTGGAGTCTCAGGAGGACACGGTGCCTTTGTGGCGGAGAGAGTCCCCTCGCCCCAACCCACGCCTCAAACATGATGTACTAGGAGAGGAGACTGAAGGATTTGGGTGAAGGTAAAGCAGCTCTCTCTCCTATTTATTTAAAAGATAAGGAGGTGGCATTTAATTCACGCAGCGTCCCAAGGAACGCTACAGACAAAATGTCTCCGGCTCGATTTCCAATGCCGTCTGCAACCCTGAGATTAAAGGAGCCTCGTGAAGACGCACCTCGAATACTGGGATGCCAAAAAGTACCGCGTGACCCAGGACTACGGAAATACCCCCTAATTTATGGGCCCAGTAAATTCGCGGCCCAGGCCCGTTCAGCATAGGGGCCCAAGGACAGAACCAAGGCCTTGCATGGTCCTCGGACTCAAGCCTATGGGGAACCAACTGCTCGGATAGGGAAAGTCCTCGGCCCAGATACTGTAAAATGTTGAGGCCAATAAGAGTGTTAGGGTGATGGCGGGACGCTCCGCTACTCGGCAGCCTACGGGGGCTGTTCATTTTTTGCGGATGAAACGCCTTCGAATAATTACCTCCTACACCACGGAGAACATCCAGTTCTAATCTCGGCTCTGTTTCGGGCAGGTATCGCTATTTACAGGTACGCGTTGCTATGTCAAACAGTTCTATTAAAGTTATGGTGACATCTTTTTATTAGCAAGTATTTTGGCTTTAGTTATCATTGATTCAAATGCTGTATTATTGTGCCGAGCAGCGTTTGCAAATAAAAAAAAATAAAGACAGAACATGCGAAATAAGGTAACAGCAATTTTTATTAATACGAAAAGTTATTACAACGTACAAAGAAGGGCTTAAACAAGCCTATACAAAATGTGAACTGCCTAAGCAACTATAACATCCGCAATACAGATATGTAAACAGTCAGGCGTCTTTTAAACTCGTCTTCAAAGTCCCTCCAATCCCTGCCTCAATACTTCTCATATTACGATAAGAGCCTTCTTTGGAAAGAGATGAAGGAGAAGGAAATAGTAAGGAAGAAATCAATGAAGAAGATGGAGGAGATGAATGAAGAAGATGGAGGACATGAGTAAAGAAGGAGGAGAAGAAGAGAGAAGAGATGAAAAGAAAGAAAAGGAACAAAAGAGGGAGAAGAGAAAGCACCAGAATGGATCTGGTGCTGGGAAGACTAAGAGAGGGAGGCGGAGAGGGCCACCAGTGAACGAAGAGAGGAAGAAGCAGAGACACTTAGTCCCTGCCTCGGTCCTGACTCCTAACACGCTGGGGCCATATTAGGTGAGCTCTTAAGAGAGCGGTTGGTTATGATATTGGGTGTCCTCGACTCAGTCACACCGGAAGCTTGATGTGACGAGTCCCTGCTTCGGATTTTGGCTGAAAGAAAGGTGAGGTTGATTTTGAGTCTTCGCCATCCCTGCCCTGACCGAGCCATTACGAGCTTTATCAGAATGTGGCGTTTACGGGAGGGGTATGTTTCCTTCATTACTCGTTGTATGGTAAAGCGTATCACGATTTAGTGTGTAAACTAGTGGGTAAAATAAACTCTAAGGAAGGCCAAGTATTTTAAATCTTAAAAGGATGAAAGGGGACTCTACAAAAAAAACAATAACCTCCTACCTTCCCTCTTATACAAGGGGTGGAGCGGGGGGCATTTAATAGGATCAGATCTCCAATGGAACCTGCAAACACAGATGTGCCGGTTCCACTTCTCCACCTCATCAGGAAACCGTCGAATTAAAGTAGTCTCGTAAATAGAGGTCAATAAAAACGCGCTTTGGATAACCAAACGTCAAGCACGCATCAGGGATAAAATCAAAAAACTGTCTCGCAGACCGGTGCGTTTCCTGGGCAGTTGGAGAACCGCCAGCATTATTGAAAGGCCGAATTAAATGAGCCATAGTGAAAGCTCGGTATTACCAAAACCCACCTTTCCAACCGGGAGGTTGGACAGCCAGGTCTTGAGGGGCTATTGTGGGGCCCAATAATTTATGGGCCAGGCCCATTCGCTCATGGAGAATCCGAAGGCCCAAGCCGAGGAGAGCTATGGTCCAAGCCCGATAACAGAGCACAAGACTGTTCTTGGAATACAGCCGAGGACAGTTCAGTCCTCGGCAGATCCAAAATCCCATCGGAATAAAGGGGTAAAGCTGGCACATGAACAAATTTGTAAGGAGATCTAAAATATCTTGGGGGGAAGTTATCCTTACTACCCTTCCGGATAAGACCCTGCACCTGACATAGCCGTACTCTGCAGCCTTACCAACCATCCCCAACAATTCTGGGATTGGACTGATGGGACAAATATCAGTGTTGTAAAGATCGACCCTACACGTGGACGAAGGACAGCTAATGCAGACAAGTATAAAAGAGGAAAGGAAGTAAACCTGTCTCCCTCTCTCTCTTCATCCCACCGGGGAAAGAGACTACATGGGGCATAACCTCCCAAGAACACCGGACTTCATGAAAAAAGTCCATCATTGGGTAACCGGGGTAAGACCTCAATGGTCCTCGGATCAACTCCGAGGAGCCCCATCCCATAAGGTGCGACACCATAAGGCTTAAATGTTCAAACCCATCCCCCCTTTCCTATATGAATTCCTCCAAAATCAAGACCGGAACATCGCCCCGTGACCAACGCCTAGCCTTTCAAGCCCATTCTCTACAAATCATATTGTGAGGGATTTTTTCACATGCGAGCCCAACATCATTGGTGGGCCGCCAAGGAATTGTGTCCTTACATAATCTTTTTAGCTTCAAGAAACAAAAATGCCTTCATGAGTCACATCCCGTTACTATTAACCATAGACAGAAGAAAACAGACATGGAAATTCTTTTGTTTTCAAATAGTGCAATAGGAGCCCATTTAATGTCCTGATTGTCCTCTAGCATGATTGAAAAGATCAACTTTCTAGAATCACAATGACTTTGCATACACACAATACACGTTGATCCTTGCAATTAAAATTTTATTTTTGAATATCCAAACAAGTTCTTAAGAATTCAGGACAGATAGTGATATCCCATTAATTCTCAAGCAAAGGATATTCGTATTCCTATCAGCATCTATGCATGCTATCCAAAGTTAATTGATGGGTAAAATTCCAAAAGAGGTCCTTTCAACTTTCAAGTGGTTAATATCATACCAACTGGATATCACTACGAAAACGAAAAAGGTATTATAAATAAAATCAAAGTTTAGATTAGTCACTATTTATGTCCCCATTATTCACTGAACCAAAAAACATCCTTACCCATACAGGTTCCATCAGCACTACTAGGCTTATTGTCAGCTTCGTTAGGAACCATCGTAATGTTATTTTCTTGGAGTGTATAAAATTTATGTTAGTTGCATAATTCTCACCAAGTAATGCTTGGCCCAACCTTCAATGCACTAAACTCAAGCCAAGTCAAGCCTAAGTTATCAGAATGCCAAGTCAAGCCTAAGTTATCAGAATGTGTAGCTGTGGAAGCACTTGAGAGAATGGCTATATAAGTGCATGTGACAATATTCACTCCAAAAAAAAAAAAAAGCATGTGCCAATAGGTGTCTCATCCCAGTCACACCCATATATATTGAAAATAGGGTATGGTTTTTGTCCAATGGCACACCCATATATATATACATTGAAAATAGGGTCTGGTTTCTGTCCAGTGGCACTGGCCACTGGACATGTTGGATACACGACACGTGTCCAGTCCCATGTTTTAGCTAATCACATATATACGCATGTTCAAAAAAATAATAATAATATTTTCTTAATTTATTTACTACACGAGTCAACTTTTCAATGCCACTCAAATCCCTTTAACTAATTATTACAACTTAACTAGAATTATTCATACATGCTGCCCCTTTATTCCACGTTATAGTTACTAGTTAGCACCCATCGTGGGAAATCAAAAAATAATAATAATAATAAAATTAATAATAATAAAAAATTCATGCAGCTTAAAGATACAAGAATTATTCAAACAACAATTTAAGACAAAACCAACAATAAAATGACTTAGGAGACTACAACCTATCAGCGATTACAATTTTTTTAAAAAAATTAAAAAAATTAAAAAAAAAAAAAAAAAAAAAAAAAAAAAACCGACTAATCATCCATTCAATGAAAAATCTTTACTATTCCTAAATACAGCTTCCATGCCTCTAAAATATGCAGCAATTAGATTGCTTATATACTTTTCTCTTTAAAAAAAAAAATTGCTTATACACTTCTTAATCTATGATAGTGGTATTGTGTCACAAATAAAAAACAGTTGTGACAACTAATTCAATCTATCTATAATAGTTAGGTTCTTAAACTGGAGTTTGCACACAATAAGGATATGTTATTAGAAATAGAGTAAAAGAGAGAGAGAAAATGAAAACTAAATTTACTCTCTAATTGATGAAAATGAAGAAGTGAATACAAAATAATTATCACCTATGTTTTTATACATGGAAACAGAGACTAGCAGAGGCTAACAAATTTTCCCTCCAAAACTAACTAACTAACTAACTATTAATTCACCCAATTACTATCTGACATCTGTCACTTCTATTTGCTTTTTCTTGATTCTTTGACACGTGGACTCCCCTTTAATCTTTCCTTCTTTCTTCTTTACTCTGCTCGTTCCACCGTGTTGTTCTTCTTCAAGTTCAATATATGTGTTGTTTTCTTTTTTAATATTATAATTCAAAATAAATTTATGATTTTTGTTTCATTTAAAAAGTTTTTGTATAATGTATAAATTATAAAGTTTTTTTGGGAAAATTTTATGACCACATGTCTTTTTTGGGTCGCAACTTTATCACAACTTTAACTTCTCAAAACACGCTATTTCCAACCATAAACTACTTCCTACTCACTCTCAAACTTCCTATAAACTACTTACTCTATAAATAGCGCATTGAGAGTAAGTATAGGAAGTTTGATATTAAGTATAGGAAATTTTTTTCCTAAAAAAAAAAGTATAGGAAATTTTGTGAAGGTAACATTGCCAAACTTCCTATATTTACTCTCAACTGTATAGATTCATTTCGAAATCATGACTGCCTTGTCTTTATAAGCATAAACTATTTCCTTGTCTAGAGGATTGCGTGCCACCTTATCAATGGATCCTAATTCCACCAACTTAAGTGAGTATAACCTTTTAGTGGATGCATACTCAGATTGATTCTAAATTATTCCTTAAATGGATTATGATACTCAAAATTGATTTCTCAACAAAGTTTACTAGATTTAGTTTTGAGTATCATATTTCATTTAAGGAAAAATCTAGAATCAATTTGAGTATGCATCCACTAAAAGGTTATACTCACTCAAGTTGGGGGAATCAGGATCCATTAATAAGGTGGCCCATAATTTTCTAGACAAGGAAATGGTTTATTCTTATAGGGACAAGGCAGTCATGATTTTAAAATAATTCTGTCATCATAATTTATATACACACCTATCAGTTTCCTTGAAGAAATGGATAGAGTTTTGATGAATTCCCTCTCCCAATTCATCTCCCACTAGAACACATGGTATATGGAGTGAAGAAAAAAAAAAAAAAAAAAGTCTGTCCTCCTAAGTTATCAACTCTTTCCATTTTAGACTTGACAAATCCAATCAATAAATTAGAACTTCCATAATGATCTTATTTTTGTAATCTACAATCTCCTTCTGAATAATTAGTAGCTCATTCTAAGAAGCAAAAAGATAACTATCTATATAGATCGCATAATAAGGCAAATCCACTATTGCATATTTTTCAAAACGAAATAGCGGCCCCATGAATTCAGCAATATATAAGGCATAAAAATGCTCAAAATTAGAAATTGTCAAAAAGTGAAGTTTTCCTTTAAACATTATTGCAACCATGGTTATCAGTATCTTAATCTAGATCTTAGGATAGATCTGACATCCTTGAAATATTAAGATATTTTGATGATTATCTAATGAATGATGCGAGTCATGTGGTTTCTAACAATGACAATAATGTTTTTTTATAGCAACAATATTTTTTTGTTGCAATAAAGTATTTTTAATAAAAATAAAATTATTTTATTGCAACAAAATGTTTGTTGCAATAGTCTATTGTCACAGAGTTTATCGCAATAATGGGTTGTAATAGAGGTTTATTGCAACAATTTGAAGTTTATTGCAACAAACCCCCAAAATGTAATATTAAGAGATTTTGATGATTATCAAATGGATGATACCGGTCATGTAGCTGTTAACAATGATGATAATGTTGTTTATAATGATCAATCGTACTGTTACGGTAACCTATCGCAACAAAAATGTTGTTGCAACAAATTATAGCAACAATATTTGTTTTTTGCAATAAAGTATTTTTAATAATAATAAAAATATTTTATTGCAATGAAATTTTGGTTGCAATAGTCTATTGCCTCAAAATTTATTGCAATAGTGGGCAATGGAATTTTTTCCGTTGCAATAGAGTTTTATTGCAACAATTTGAAACTAATTGCAACAAAAAATTTCGTTGCAATAAGGTTTTTTTTCTTGTAATGATTTTTAATTTGGTACGTTATTAGTAATTTCACTAATATGTATCAATTTTTTTTTAATGTTTTTATAATATATATTATGAATTATAATTATGGGTATTTTTAATATTTTTTTTAATCGAAAAATATGGTCTTACAATCCTCGTATCGATCCTACGATCCAATCCTTGAACCCTCTCACTAATCTAATGTAGGATCTCGATTAATATCACTAAATGAATGATTCCTAAAATTCTCATCACCAGGTCGCCAACGACGGAAGGAGGGTGGTGACTGACTAATGATAATTACATCATTACCTGGAGATAGAACGTAAATATCTTTAAAATAATGTATCTCTCGTGGGAGTTGCACCAATTCCTTAGTCACCAGATTGATAAGAGAATAATATTGTAAATTCTTGCCCACAAAAGTAGCTGTCCATTTCTATTAGCACATATCAATTTGTTGTCCAGCTCTGGCATTTGAGTACTGTAAAATTCATTGTTTGATATGTCCATGAAATATTGTCCTACCCTTACACTTGCACCAACCCCATGACTAACTACAAGCCATATATATCAAACAATATTTCATGGAATAATTGTTTATAGCATTAATGGCACCAAGTTTATGCAACTGGGTTTAGAGTTCCCAACCATTTGGATGCCTGAGAAAGCAATATACCCAACATCTCCAATTTGCTCCACGAGAAAACCTCGCGGCGTACTTGAGTTGGAGATGTTACAGAGCCTCCATGACTCCGATAGCAATGGTGTGGATGATAAAAACGTTGCCAACATCTCACTCATCTCAAACCTGCAGTCATATATGGTTAATTAATTGCTAATTGGAGCTTGGTCAAAAATTCATAGTATTTGGAAAGGAAAAAAAATAATAAGGTACTAAGGTGGAGTAATTTACGATGAAGTTTTGGTTTCCATGGACTAGTTGTTGTTGTTGTTCTCTCTTTGTGTCACAAAGTTTGAAGTCTTTGGTGAGAAAAGAAAGTTGATGAAAAGAGTGGTGTGAACTTGAAATGGTTGGAAGGGTTGAATTAGATATAAAGTGGGGTTGATTTTGTGGTGTTATTTTTCTAATGTTCGTACCAATATAATAATTTTTTTTTTGGCAAGCAGAGATAATCATTTCGAGTAATTCTAGTACCACAAAAAAGTCTCAATTTTTGTTACAGTTATTCTATGCGACAAACTATGATTAGCAGAACGATTGTTTTTTTTTTTTTTTTATAGCATTTTTTGACAATTTCTAATTTTGAGCGTTTTAATGCCTTATATACTGCTGAATTCGTGGGGCCCCTGTTTCGTTTTGAAAAATATGCAATAAAGGATTTACCTGATTATGCGATCTATATAGATAGTTATCTTTTTGATTCTTGGAGTGAGCTGCTAATTATTTAGAAGGAGACTGTAGATTACAAAAATAAGATCATTAAGGAAGTTCTAATCTATTGATTGGATTTGTCAAGTCTAAAATGGGAAAGAGTTGATAACTTAGGAGGGCGGACTTTTTTTTTTTTTTTTTTTTAATTTCTTCACTCCATATGTAGTGGGAGATTAATGAATTGGGAGAGGGAATTCATCAAAACTCTATCCATTTCTTCAAGGAAATTGATAACTGTGTATATAAGTTATGATGACAGAATTATTTTGAAATCATGACTGGCTTGTCCCTATAAGCATAAACCGTTTCCTTTTTAGAAGATTATGGACCACCTTATTAATGGATCCTAATTCCCCCAACTTGAGTGAGTATAACCTTTTAGTGGATGCATACTCAAATTGATTCTAAATTATTCCTTAAATGAATTATGATACTCAAAACTAAAACTAGTAAACTTTGCCGAGAAATCAATTTTGAGTATCATAATCCATTTAAGGAATAATTTAGAATCAATTTAAGTATGCATCCACTAAAAGGTTATACTCACTTAAGTTGGTGGAATCAGGATCCATTGATAAGGTGGCACATAATCTTCTAGACAAGGAAATAGTTTATGCTTATAAGGACAAGGCAATCATGATTTCGAAATGGTTCTGTATTGTTGAGAGTAAATATAGGAAGTTTAGCAACGTTACCTTCAAAAAATTTCCTATACTTTTTTTTTGAGAAAAAAAAAAATTCCTATACTTACTCTCAACGTGCTATTTATAGAGTAAGTAGTTTATAGGAAGTTTGAGAGTAAGTAGCAAGTATTTTATGGTTGGAAATAGTGTGTTTTGAGAGGTCAAAGTTGTGATAAAGTTGCGACCCAAAAAAGACGCGTGGTCATAAATTTTTTCTAAAAAAACTTACACCTTGCCTCAAAGAAAAGTCATTGAAAAAATTTATAGTTTATACATTATACAAAAACTTTTTAAAGGAATCAAAAATCAAAAATTTATTTTATTAAATGGTGGGCCCACTCTCACACAAGAAATAGGCTCCATAGGTTATGAGATCATGTGAGAAGAGGGAGCAATATTTTCGGAACCACTCAAAAAAATATTTATTAAAATCACCTACTCTATTTTTATTACTATATTATTATTTATTATATATAAGTAAAATAACAAATTGCTCAACAATAGAGCACGTGTTCAATAAAACTTCTCAATAAAAACATTTCCCTCTCTCTTTTCAATATATGTTGAGGGAGTTAGAGATGTTGAGGGAGTTAGAGACACTGAGAGAGAGAAAAAACAATTTCAAAAAAAAAAAAAAACCAACTTATTACATATGTAGCTTAATTGTAAATTTTTTTTCAACCGGCAATACTAATACTTAGGAAGTTACTTATATGTGAATTGACATGTGTAACTGGATGTCTGAAATAGACATTGCCTAAAGGAACATAATTATTTTTATATATATAAGCACTTTAGAGCATGATATGCAATTTTAACAAGAACTTTAAAGATTAAGGGTTTTTCTTTTTTTCTTTTTCTTTTTGTTGCTAAAAGAGGATAGTAAATGGGAATATATATATATATATATATATAGAGAGAGAGAGAAAGAGATTTCTAGGATCTCTTAATTACATTGCTGATTTCTATCAAAATCTCAGACAAAAGTGCAAACCTCTCTTTGATAGACTTTCACAAGGTAGCTCTCCCTTATGTCAAAAATTTCCATGAAAAGAACATCCCTACCAAAGCTAGACCTATCCAGATGAGTCAAGAACTTATGGATACTTGTAAGGCTGAAATAGAGGATCTTCTTAAGAAAGGAATTATTAGAAACTCTAGGTCACCATGGTCTTGCCTAGTCTTCTATGTCCAAAAAAACGTTGAGATTGAGCGAGGTGTCCCTAGACTTAACAGAGTCTTAGAATGGATAAGATATCCAATTCCCAACAAAAGAGACATAATCAATACGCTTAGCAAAGCAATGGATATATATATATATATATATATATATATATATATATATATATATATTATATGGATAACACTAGAAAATATAACAAAGGGAAAAAGTTGGGCCCCATGACAATTAGGTGGCCAACACATCTAAAAATATTATTTAATAAAACATTAAATGCATTTTAGCTACCGCTCTTGGAGAATTTATTAAAAAAAGAAAGTGCAAAGAAACAAACTTGGGGCTAATTTGGGTGGACAAGGTTTTCATCTTCTATGATAGGGCTGGGCCTTACGACTAGTTACTTGGTTAGGTACAATTTTAGGCTCTATGCACAGCCCACTCTTTAATAAGTTCTTGATACGTGAGTCGGTGACTAGGAATTTCCATCGTTATTTTAGGCACATAGCACACATGTGCTTAGAGGACATTAGAGAAAAGATTAATCTGAAGGGATTTTTTGTTATAGTTGATAAAATCTGAGATTTTAATTGTTCCAGTTGAAATTTCAGGGTTGATGCCTAGTCATTGATAAATTGTGAGGTTTAAAATGTAATTTACTCCAAAATGTTATTAAAATTTGATGCTAACCATTACAATCCATTTTTATATAAGATATTTATATTTATTTTTTATATATTCCAACTTAGCACCCATCATAACCATTTTTATATAATATTTTATTTTATATGACACCCGCACATTTCCAAAAAAAAAAAAACTCGAAATAGGAAATGATCCATATCATTTAATCGTATGAGAAAGATATGTTTGTAAGACAATCAAATATTAAGAGTATTCACTTTATTTCTTAAAAAGAAAGAAAGCATTCACTTCGAAATAAAAGTAAAAATTTAGAATATCTTTTTTTTTAAAATATTAAAGACTTTATGAAAAAGTTAAAAGATGCCCCAACAATATTGATTTAAGAAATATTTTTATAAACTTTTTATGAGTAAAGAAAAAAAAAACTGATTTTTTAATAACTTTTTATATTTTTCATAAAAGTGGTATCAAAACGTTTTAAAAATTGCCCATTAGCAACTGTTCTCAAGGCACCCATCAACAAGACCATTAATACAATAATATATAATTTTTTGATAATTTTTTCAATTCTCTATAAAATGTTTCTAAAAATAATTAATTAATGTATGTCCTAAACCCATTAAAATTTTCTTTTTGGATACCCAAATTCTTCAGATTTCAGGACAGATTGTGATATCCCATTAATTCTCAAGTAAAGGATGTTCCTACTTCCTATCAGCATCTATATATGCATGCTATCCAAAGTTAATTGATGGGCAAAATTCCAAAAGAGATCCTTTCAAGTGGTTATATCATACGACCTTTATATCACTACGAAAACGAAAAAGATATTATAAATAAAATCAAAGTTTAGATTAGTCAATATGTATGTATATATATATTGACTAATAACTATTTATGTCCCATTATTTGCACTGAACCAAAAAACATTCTTAGCCATACTGGCCCATACAGGTTCCATCAACACTCCCAGATTTATTGTCAGCGAATTCAGTCTAGGAATATTTGCCTTGTACTATAGACTTACTGTATAGCTGCATAATTCTCACCAATTAAGTAATGCTCGGTCCTGATTCTCAAAAAAAAAAAAAAAAGTAATGCTCGGTCCAAGGGGAAAGACGTTGAAGGTACTGAACCCAAGCCAAGTCCGGCCCAAGTTACCAAATTTGTAACTGTGTAAGCACTTGAGAGCATGGCAATATAATAGTGCATGTCGCAGTCACGCCCATGTTTTAGCTTTATATATATATATATATATATATATATATGTATGTTTGTTTTATATTAACAAATCCATTTTTGAAAAAATTTTATTGGAAATTGAAAAAGGTTTGAAAAATTTTTATTAGGAATTGAAAAAGTTGCTAAACCTTTTTCAATTCCCAATAAAACTTTTTCAAAAAATGATATTGTAGTTGCACGATTTTCCTGGCCCAAATCTTATTGATCTGGCCTTGGCCCAAAGCGCAACCCACAATGAATATTTGTAGAGGATGGGTCAAAGAACTTCGCCTCAGTGAGCCTGTTCGGTCTGATACATGGACAATATAGTTGCAGAAAATAAAAACACAAGAATGGATCTCTCCCGTGTGATTCTATTTCTTCCGTGCCTAATACCGTTTTTCTCTCTCCTTTCTTTGAGGGACTCCACTACATTATATAGTTCCCCTCCTCTCATCTCAACCTTACACTTGTTGATCATCTAAACATCTACTTGAACACCTGTCCCATCAGACGCCCTCATCTCTCCCTTTGTGAGTTGCAGAGGCCAAGGTGGTACTGTTCAGGGGTCTTTTCCTCATTAATGCGGCCAAGAGGATGGTTGGGGCGCAATTAATGTGGTGGTGGCAGCTTTCCATGAGATATTTTGGATTTTATTCATTTTATATGTTGGGAGGATGAACTGAAATGGATGGGGAGAGTTCCTCGTCTGGACTTCGTGATGTCCGAGGAGGAGTTACTCCTCGGACAGGTTTCCTTGGCATTATTGGGGTTGAGTAATGCTTCATATGTGGTTTCTCTTCGGAAAGGACGCTCCTCGGACGGGCCTGGATTTGGAATAGCCCATTATTTTTGGGCCGGACCCCACAGATATATTATTGTTTCTAAAATCCATCACATATGTACGCATGTTCTACTTGACAATTAAATCTTTTCTCAATTTGTTTCTAAAAAATAATAATAATCTTTTCTCAATTTAATTACTACATGTGTCAATTTTTTTAATGCCACTCAAATCCCTTTAACAAATTATTACAACTTACAAGAATTTTCATTCATATATGTTGGCTGTTGCCATTTTATTCCACCTTATACTTATAGTTAGCACCCATCGATCGTGGCAACTCATTCCATGCAGCTTAAAGAGAGACACACGAATTATTCAAACAACAATTTAATTAAGACAAAACCACAAGTTGCAAAAGCTGCAAAAGAGATAAAATCAACAATAAAACAATTTAAGAGACTACAACCTATCAGCAGTTACATTTTTAAAAAAATTTTAAAAAAAACCCGAATAGTCATCAATTCAATGAAAAATCTTCAATATTCCTAAATAGTAAATACAACTTCAATGCCTCTAATGTACGCAACAATTAGCTTGCATGATAGTTGTATTATCATTATATCCAAATAAAATACAGTTGTGACAACCAATTCAATCTATCTATTCTATATAGTTTTATTATGTATTATGCATCCTCTAGTTTAATTCTTAAACTAAAGGATGCATACAATGATGCTAGGTGTCACTTTCTCTAAATATAAAATCATGACACATATGCTTTCTTAATATCATAATCACAACAATTAATATATATATATATATATATATATATATATATTTATATATAAAACTGATCATCTATGTTTTTTTCTTCTCCTTATTTCTCTTTCCTTATTAATTTGCATATTACTTGTAGGTTCCAATTATTTCAATTAGTAAAGTCTCTAATGGTTGTATAAGAGATTTGAGGTTCAATCATCGTCTACACCAAAAACTAATTGGTGTCTTGGTTTGATGATAAAGAACTATCACCAGGAGTAAACGCCTTAAGTTGAAACTCTCTCTCTCAAAAAAAAAAAAAATTGCATATGACTTTAATTGCTAGAAAAATTATTTTCAAAAATGACCATTTATGGGTTTTATTTAACTTTTATTTTTGAGAAATAGTTTTAACATATAATGTCCATTTTTAACGATTGCTCTTTAACTCAGACCAAGACACTAATTGGTTTTAGTGTAAGTTGGAATCAAACCTTAGATTTTTTATTCAACAACATAAAATTTTACCTGTTAGGCTAACTAAAACCCATTGTTTTACTTTGGTTAAAAGTGATCTCCCTATATTTAACAATGGAAGGGGAGTTGCATGAAACAACACAAGAGGAGCCAAAAATAAGGTTACTAGGAACAATGCTAGAAGAGTACATGCTGGTCGTGGGAACAGAGAAGTTCCTAAAATATCTATCTATTATCTATTCTAAAAGTTAAATCCTCAAACTAGAGGATGCACAAAATGATGCCATGCATCACTTTCTCAGAAGTATAAAATGATAACATATATGTTTTTTTAATACCATAATTACAACAATTAATAATTTTTTTAAAAAAAATTACCGTTTATGTCGTTTCTTTTCCTTAACTCTCTTCCTTTATTAACCCGATCAATCTAACAAATTACTTAGGATGACTCGCTTTTGACCAAAACTTGATTAACTTGATCCCAATATCGAGGTAAGCTTACCTTTTTAAATTCTGTCTTCCTTCGAATGTGTATCAAGCACACCCCTTTCTTCTGTGGTGCCCTCAGATGATCCTAGCTTTTCTTTGTTTCTCCTTTTTCTTGGTCACTAAATACAGAGATGGAAAAGTGAAATGACTAAGCATTAATGTTTGGTGGAGTCAGCATAAAGTCCTTATCCTCCTTGTTGTCGGTAATTTGTCTCCATCTATGTGTGTTTTAGTTGTACCTTCCAAAGCTGCTACTGAAAAAATATCACTACTACCACTTGCATGGGTATCCAAACCTCCGTCACTCCAAGTAGTTCGACAAAAACAAAAGAAGAAATTAAGGGGAAGTTTGTTAAAAATTGAAAATTATTGTTTGAAAATATGTGTAGAAATATGTGTGAATAAAAAAGTATGTGAAAATACGTATAATATTGTTTAAAAATTGAAAATTATTGTTTGAAAACATGTACCAAACACCCCCTAATGTTCTTTAACCCACTAGTTTAGTCTTTTTTCCCTCCTTTCTTCTTTGCATTCAAATGAAACGAAAGCATATTTTTATTTTTAAAATTCAATAGTTATAATGGAGAAATTTAAATCTTGAAAACATTAATTAAAAACATAAAAAAATGTTTGTTAGAAATGTTGAAATCTGTAGTATTGTATTTTATAATAAAAGAATATACATAAGTGTCTTTATATAGGAGACATATGTGTGCGATACAAGTAAATATGTGTGCAGTATAAGTAAAAGTATAGTACAAATATGTGTGCTATACAAGTAATTTAGCTAGGCCTAAAACCCACAACATTATACACGTTAATAGTGTTAGTTGAGCTACAAAATACACAATTGAAAGCTCATAAAACAAAACAGACTCAATGCAAAATGGTATAAAATATATAATAACAACTATTACACAGTACATATAACTTCAGGTTATAGTTTCAGTTGTTTTTTAATATGTGTATAAAATAGTGTGTGTAATAAACACAACTCTAAAATATATTATGTCATGGAGGAATATAAAGGAAGCTGAGTGCTTGTCCTATCTTAAACCACACGAGTAGCATGCAACAACACTAGACATGAAGTGTATCAATTTTCAAAGGGTGAGAGCAGCAGGACCATTTTAGTTATAGAGTCGCCAGGTTGGCATTTTCGTGGGGATAGTCAGTAGAGCAATGGCATTATTTAGGTACTTTGTATCATTCATTGGATGGCAAATTAGGGCTTTAAAAAAAAAAAAGGTTCTCTCATGCTGCATGTGAGTCGTGACCACCTAAACCTAGCTTATTATAGAGACAGAAGGGATGCGTTTTCTTTACTTCTGGAAGCAAAAGGACTAAAAATATAGGATTTTACGGTATCATAATCTAGAAGACAATCTGCTTATTGTCAAAAAACTTCGTTGTCAAAGTGTAAACTACTGAATAAAATAATACTATAGGCTATTGCAACGAGCAAAGAAGTTCAGAGCACTGATTCCCACTCCAAGCCAACCATTGTTCCTTTTGGAAATATAATAATAAGTAGCTAGAATTAAAGCTCAATACATTGTCGTTTGAACTTTGAATGTTGGAATTATTACTCGTATTCTCTTACACGATCTTAGTCCTGCACCACTACCATCGATTTACGTTCCACCAAATCCACAATTGTTTGGAAATAATTAAATCGTATGTATAGATTGCAAAATACGGGAGGTGAAGAAAATAAAGTTGTAATACACTATTATCACTTATAAAAATACAATGTATAAATGGAAAATGTTTTAAAAAGATAGATAGTATTAGAGATGTATAAGCCCAAGTTATTAACTCTCAAACCCAATTCTACTGTGTACGAATACCAGCCAAGTTATAACTTATCCTATAAGTTAGTATATAGTTAATCTCAAATTTAGTCTATTATAAATATTCATATATATTTTTTAGGATATAAATACTCATGTCGGATTTATTTGTAACACAGGATCTGTACTTTGCTTTTATTATAAGATATAGGGACAAAATGAGTTTCTGCCCTTTTCAAGCAAATTAATTAGCCTTTTGCCCTTCTTCTCAAACTAAATAGGGAAATGCCCCTCTTTTGAAAATCGAGTTTTTCAAAATCGAGTTAAGCCCTATAGTGACGTTTTTAAGGACCTATAGTAGCGTTTTGTAACTTGATATCTATGAAATCGAGTTATAGGCAATTTTATTACCTATAACTCGATTTCATGGATATCAAGTTATAAAACGTCACTATAGGTCCTTAAAAACGTCATTATAGGTCTTTGAAAACGTCACTATAGGGCTTAACTCGATTTTGAAAAACTCGATTTTCAAAAGAGAGGCATTTCCCTATTTAGTTTGAGAAGAAGGGCAAAAGGCTAATTAATTTGTCCAAAAAGGGCAAAAGCCCATTTTGTCCTAAGATATAGCCTTCAAAAGTTTCATCCGTGTATATAACTACGTAATTCGTTTTGTTACTATATTTTTATTTTATACTTCCATTTTTGCATTTATTTTAGAATATTTATCACAAAGCATTCTTAAGCAATTTCATTCTTATAAAATAAGGAGAGTACTTTTTGGTAGGGCATTGATTATCTCACTCACTAATATACACTTTTTATACATAATAAATGTTGTGTTAAATGTGGGCATTCTTAAAAAATATGGATACTGAAATACGAATATTGTAGTGTATGAATTACGAGGTGTAAAATAATATTTTTCTTTTTTAGTGAGTGCAAATTATATAGCATGGACATGTTTGAAGATACGAAAAGTGCGCAAGTAGTAGCAGAAGAGTTAAGGAGAGTACAACAAGAAGCAAGAGGATAGACGTGTTATTACACCAACCAAATCCACCATAAAAAAAAAGGTATTAAATTGAATTTGATGCTTTACTTTGTGTCACTAGCTAGCTACTGCTGATGCTGGCTTTGGCTGTTACGTGCCCCTCACAACCCCTTCACTGTTAATTCCTTACGCCAAGAATCTTCACCTTGCATAACCCACTCGATCTCTCTTACTTTTGCTTCACACACATACTCTACCTTATACCAAGAGGAAACCCTTCTAATATGATCACCGTCCAGGAATTTTTTATTTATGTATGAATTAGTTTATATTCTCTTATAGTGAATCATCTCGTATAGAAAGATGACACGGCTACTATTATTGCCCTAGCTTGGTTTTGGATAACCCTGAATGAACCTGCTATCAGAAATCCCATCTCTTTTATAAAAAAAAATTTGAATTCTTATTTATTTCTTAATATTTTATCCTTTTGCTAAAATAAAGTAATTAATTCACGTATTTAATTAAAATTTAAATGAGATCGTTCCTGCAAGTTCACACTATCATCAATATAGAAATATAGAATGCTAGTTGAGCTAGTAAACTTACCAACTAAAAGGCAATTCTTATGTTATTGCTAATATGGTGTCATTTATGCTAAATATATATGCTGGACCGTTTGGTAAACAAAACAGGGCATCAACACCTACATGTCAATTTCTCGATCTATATTAGGTTGTTTATGGCCACCTTTAGATAAGAATATATAAAAATAAAAAATAAAATCCCCAAAAACAGCATCATTAAAATTTTAATTAAGCTTCTATAAGTTGTTGCTATAGTTAGGTTTCTAAGTGTTGAATGTGATAAATTTCTTAATTAAGTAGAATATTAATATACACACACTATATGACTTAACTAGAATTCACATTTTTTTAATTAATTTTTTTTTTTACAAGAGATGAAAGATTATATTTGGGCTGCCAATTTAAAACAATAAAATCCATAAACCCATTGAATGTTCAATCTATCCAAAAGAAAAGAAGAAGAGAGAGATGGAAACTTTCCATCCTAATTTGGAAATTGATATTCTCCAATTATATAATGGTTTATATTTAATATTTTGGCATCTTTTACTATTTTCAACGGAGACATCCAATGTTTAAATTCCTCTACCTTCAACCTTTTTTTTTTTTTTTTTTTGAGAAACCTACCCTCAACTATCTTTAAAAACAAATGATGTGTAAGTATGTAGACATATACTCTGCTAGATACAAGGAAAAAAAAAAAAAAAAACTTAATTAACTGTGAAGTATACTTACTCCAATTCACTTGAAAAATGTAAGAATCCTATTCCACCAAATTAATGGGTTAGAATTTCGTGATATTTTATATCAATATAAGCGTGAGAAACAATAGTCTTTTTTAAATTTCTTATATGACTCTTTAACTTTATGTCATCTTATTTTATTAGATGACTTTGTTTTTGTTGCTATTATCACGTTAGCATTCGGAGAATACTTGCCAATTATTGAGATACAGGGAACTTCTTTACAACCATAAAAGTCATTGGTTACGGACCTTACGGTACTTAATTATACGACATGCATGTTTTGTGAAGATTTTAAAATAATTTATGTTGAAGTAAAGTCAATTGAATTGATACAAATTAATGAACAATGAGTCACATACACTAATCTAAGCAATATTAAATTGTTACCTTCTCCCCGATCTATCCAACCAAGATATCAATTTAAGTGCTATATAGTATAGCCACCGTTAGTTTCTTTCAATATTAATGATTAAAAAACCCCTTGGAAAATTAACCCTTTTTGTATTTTTTTAAGAAGTGTTACATTCTCATCATTTTTATAACACTTTATAACAAATCTATCTTAGTAAATTATTAATGGTTTTAATTTAAATTCACCACTAAAATTACTTTTTTACCCACTAGTAGCAATCAATAACAACATGTCACTTAAAATTTATTGTGAAAGTGTTATGAAAATATTGTAAACATAGAATTTTTTATTTATTAAGGCTATATCTATTCCTTTTCTTGTAGTTTGAGAATCAAACCTTTATGCATTCATGTAAATAATTCAGCTGCTATGGGTTGTCCTAAGAAAAGTGTTATAATTTTGTGCCAACCCCAAATGATTGATTGGTAATAAAGAGCATAAAGATATGATCAAATGATTGGATGATATAGCCGGCGTGATTTTTGGGTTATTATTGTCCATCTAGTACGTAAGAACTGATATCAGTGCATAATATGAAGTGAGTGGGTCAACTGCACATGAACTCTTTGATTAAGTGGCTAACACACCTCCATTAATTACTTCAATCCTTTAATACACAATATTATATATATATATAAATGAAATGAAATCCCTTCCTACAAATCACAAAGATCTTCACCAACAATTTGCAACTCTTGGGGTGTGATTATTAAATTGGTTAATTAGTTAAAAAAAAAACGGTACAGCAAACTATAGTTTAAACAAAATTAACACACAAAAAAACACAAACAATAAAAGCCAAAAAAAAAAAAAAAAAAAGGGTAGGAGAAGCGCAAATTCTGTGGTTCCAGGCTTGCAAACCAATCCTCCAGAAAGGAATCGTTGGGTAAAAGTAATGGGTTTGCTTCAAAGCCAACCGAATCTTACTCGTTTCCTCGCCTCCTCATACTCACATTGCATCTCTCTCTCTCTCTCTCTCCTATGCACACCTGTATTTTATGCCTATATATAACTTCCCAAGGTTGGAAACGCAAGACTGGCAAAGCAAATTCACGGTTACTGTTCACGGGTCTGCTTTTTGCTCTACTTGAAACCCTCTCTCTCTCTCTCTCTCTCTCTCTCACACCATTCACTATATTAACTCCCACTCTCTAGCTTTTGCTTCCTACATCACCCTCTTTCTCTTATCTTTTTCTCTCTCTCTATTAGAAAATTAAGGTGCTGATAGATAAAGATGATGATGGAAGCTCAAGAAGAAGTGATGGGGTATAAGGATCACACACAAATAATCAAAGGCAAACGTACCAAGCGCCAAAGGCTACCATCCCCACTAAGGCTAACTATGGCTACAACCTCATCTAGTGGTGGTGGCGAGGGTAGTAGTACTGGTGGTGTAAGAATTTACGATTATTCTGGTGGACTTGAACGTGCTGTGGCTTCTCCTACCACATCAGTTGAATTCGCAGAAAGTACAGAAGAAGAGGAGGACATGGCCAATTGTTTGATTCTTTTGGCTCAAGGACATAGCCGAAAAGTCTCATCATCAGAGCCTGTGGCTACAACAAATAGTGATAAAGCCGCAGCAGCAGCCGGGTCACATGCGTTCCAGTGCAAGACTTGTGATCGGTGCTTCCCTTCGTTCCAAGCGCTCGGTGGACACAGAGCCAGTCACAAGAAACTCAAGGCTAATATAGAAGAGAAGAAATTGGTTTTGGTTGTGGATGAAGAAGATGATCATCGATTTAACAGTACTACTAGCACAACCCTTTCATTGCAAACAGCTAATAGGGTTCAGTGTAATAGTAATAATAACAAAGCTAAGGTTCATGAGTGTTCGATATGTGGCACTGAGTTCTCGTCTGGCCAAGCCTTAGGGGGACATATGAGGCGGCATAGAACGTTTATTAGTCCAACTGCAACAACCATGAGTGTGGGAGCAAGTAGTCCTGATCAGTCTCTTGAAGCCAAGAAACAAAGAAACAATATTGTACAATTGGATCTTAATCTTCCAGCCCCAGAAGATGATCAAAGAGCCGATTCCAAGTTTTCATTCATGTCGAAAGAACGAGTCCTCGTCTTCTCGGCCTCTTCTTTGGTGGATTGCCATTACTAAAGTGCAACTAGTGAATTATTGACATTATTTTTACTCATGTTGTTCATAATTAATTGTTCATTCTTTTAAATTCTTTTGATGTCTATGTTCATGAAATACAGTTGAAATTCAATTCTTTGGGCAAGTGGCTTGTGTGTTCATGTGGAACTTCATGGTTCACACAAAGTCTATTACTTTTTATTTATTTTTAACTATTACTTGTTGTTTTAACTATGGCACTTGTTCCTTTTCTAGTGTGCGAAGCAAGTGAGGGAGAGAGAGAGAGTATAAGGAGAGCAAAGAAGGGAAGATGTTTATTGCCACCACCGAAAGTGTTAGATTAGGTTCCATTGTTTCGTTTGCAAGAAAGCTTAAAGAGTTGTCTATATCTGTCTGTTTCATTAAACTGACGAAAAAATAAAAATAAAAAACTGAAGGCAAGCAATGCCAGTAGCGAACTAGTAGTTGCCCTTCTTTTATGGATTCACCTATATATTTAATTGGAAAGTGATATATATACCACAAGGTACAGACAGCCTTAAATCGTATATTAAAACCTCTAATTAAATAAGCATTATTGCCTGTGTGTACTAAATTCACATGAGATTTATTTTCTTGTGATTATACTTTTCAATTTATCACATGTGATGTGATTATAATCATTGCAAGCACTAATATATAGGCTATAAATATCTGGCACTCCTTACTTTGCCAAGTTTTCCTCTTTATGGTTGGTATGGTGCACCACCTGATCACTTTCAGTTCTTAGCCTTATCATAACAGCTATGTTTATCTTCTAAAGAGAATGGTTCTTTGTATGTGTCCTGCATTACCAATTATAGCCATACAAACTTTTTTTAGTTTGCATATTTGAGATAAGATTTCCATGTTATAATCGGATCTAAGCCTAATTTTTAATAGATTACCCATTGGACTAGTGTTTATTATTTATCCAAAAAAATATCCAAGAACATGTACTTATCATAAAGTTGGAAATAACGGCAGAATTCATGGTAAGAAGATCAGAGAGGACAAAATTAAGAACCTTATACGGTTATACCTAGTTGTTTTGTCTTGTTCTTTCACTTTCTAAGCAATTACTTGCCCCACACACACACATAGAGAGAGAGAGAGCTAACAATGATGATTGATGAGGAGTTGATTCAAATAATTTAAGTGTTTGTTATGTGCACATTTGGTGGGGGTGTTGAAAGCAGACACATGTGAGGGACTTTGCGTGAGACATCCAAATTCATGGGAGAGAGAAGAAGGTGTCATTGACATTATTAGCACATGTGTGGTGGTTACACTGCCTTAAACAAGCCCAAAAAAAAAATTCTCTAATCAAAGCTCGCGAAACGGTTTCATTTAATGTTTTCGTTAGTTAATTAGTTTGAGGAAGGCTTTTTTCTCGCTGAGCCAGTGGGCAGTGCGGCCACTCAACTAACTAAAGCATATACCAGGATAGTTTATGCTAGCGAGGTTGTAGTCTTGTAGAGCGTTGCACACTATACATTTTACCCTTTTTTTTTATCCTCCGGTTTGGATGAGAAATTTGATATTTACATATATAGAAAATTCAAAATGATGAGATTGTGAAACCATCGTTTTAAATTTCATCGATTAAAATTTTTTATAAGTTGGAATTTGAATACATTATACATGAATATAAGAAAAATGACGATCTTATCACTGACATTAATATCACACTCAAAATTATACAAATCAAAATTTTTACCATATAATGTCACGTTGGCTAAGCTTTTTTAATTTCAATCTCGTCACCGCCGTCAACAACTTTGTCAATGAAATTATTGGTCCCTCAATCTTTGTTCCCATCTTTCCCTTCGAATTGTTTCTCAAAAAAAAAAAAAAAAAAAAAAATCTTTCCCTTCGTATCGGACCAAGCTTCGGCTCCACTCCTCTTATTGTTGTTTGTCATCACTCACCACCACCACCACCGTCAACTGTGGCTTTCGTGATTCTATGTTTTGAACAAAAGTACATGAGGTCCCTCTCTTTTCTTCAGGCGGTGATGATTTTGTTGTGGTAAGATAGTGGATTTGTGATTTAGCTAGGGATCTATATGTGTTTCACAATGAATAGGCTATGGTGTTTAGTTTGAGTTTGCTTTGGTGCCTTAATGTTTATGGGTGTGGTAGAGGGTGTAAGAAATGTTGTTGATCCTATTTCGATTTGTTTATTGGAACAAAATATTTATGTATCTATATATTCCGGTATACCGTTTTAGGATTATTGCTATATATACAACAATATATTTATATTAGTAATATAAAATATGTATATCCAATTATTTATTAAATTTATAATACATTAATTCAAAATTAAATAATAAAATTTATTAACACCGTCATTTTATGATAAAGATATTGTTTTTTAAAAAATTCATAGCTAAAATTGGTAGATCTAATTGCTAGTTTAGCTTCACATATACCATATTTTACACACCTCAATTACAAAAGGGAGAGAAAATGAAGGGGGATCGGGGAAAATAAGAAGAATAATTGAAGAATAAGTTGGTGTTGAGAGAGAGAGAGAGAGAGAGAGAGAGAGAGAGAGAGAGAGAGAGAGAGAGAGAGAGAGAGAGAGAGAGAGAGAGAGAGAGAGAGAGAGAGTAAAGGATTTCGGAATGGCTTAAATGATCAAAATGCACCAAAATGCATTGAAATTTGAGTCAAGGTCAAATGAAGGGGTTTAGCATATGAGTTTTAATCGTTGGTATGAAAGTTATGCCGGTTCTAGTCAGAATTGAATGAAATTGACATCATTAGGTATAAGATGATTTGCTACCTAATTTGAGAGAGAGAAAAAAATTATATTAAGCTAAAGTGAAATTTGAAGAACCTAAATAATTTTTTTTGCGAATTAGTTTCTCTAGATTTTGAATTAGTTTCTTGAGAAAAATCATAGACAAAGTTTGTGTTCCGATTGGAATTGTTGATGTTCCTTTCTAGCATTTGTTTTGGTTGCCAAGAAATTGGGATTTGAATGCTTTTTTTTCCTCTCTATATTTTAGTTCATGTAATTTATTGAATTTTGAAGATTTTTATTTATTTTATTCTTAGGGCTATTTAATTGACATGACATAATTAAAATGATGTGAATTTCATTGGACCAATTAATACACACAACAAGCTTAGATGACATCTTACATTTCTCTCAAAGAACACGCTATAAAAAGTTTGGTTTGCATCCCTATTGTGTTTTAAAACTTCAAAAGTCAGTAGTTATTAACTTCTTAATGTTGTTTCAAAAAATAAAAATAAAAAACTTCTTAATTTTTTTCTGATTAAAAATAACCATAATGTTTTATTGCCCTTTATTTTATTCAAGTCTAATTTTTTTTGTAAAAAAATAATAATTATTTGTTTTTGTTTTTTGTGTGTGTTTTCTATTTTTATTATTCTTATAAACTAATTTCTTGAAAGTTTATTAAGGATAGTTTTGAAAAACTAGTATAATTTTTCCATAATTAAAAGAAAATAAAAACCAACAAATACAAATTGTAAAACCTACACACACGCAGGGTCCGCTAAACCCTTTTTGAAACACGGACACACAGAAACCCCCAGGTGAACTCAGGAAAGAGAGGAGTCAAAAGAAAAAATGGCGGTTCCAGGAAGGCGCAACGGTATGATAGAAGACGACGAAGACATAGAAGAGAACGGTTTGTTCGAAGAAGAGGGTCTGGTTGAGCTCGACGACGAAACCCCTCCTCACCTCCGCGACCTCGCCGCCGCTACTCAGCTCGGCGACCTCGAAGCCCTCCGCCTCGCTCTAGGTCCTCTTATCACTCCTCTCTCTATCTCTATCATATTGCTTTTATTGCCTCGCCTATTTTATTTTGATAATCTTAACTCTTAAGCTTGTTTTCAAATTAAAGCCTAGGGTTTCATCATATGTCCTTTTTATGAGTAAAAAAAAAAAAAGTGACATGATTTTACTCTTTTTGTATTTTCGAACTGAATATTTGGGGAAAAGGAATAAAATAGAATTAAGGAGTAGTGACACACCCAATTTGATGACATGCTGAAGTGATGGATTGTAAGTGGTGGGTCCATGTAAAAGTAGCGCGGAGTGAACTAGGATGTGAAATTGGGTGTCCCTAGAGATTTATTGTATTATTTAGTGTGCTTTAATGTTTGCATGGTTTGCTAAACGCATTAGTTAGTTCATTTTGTTTAATGTGTAGGACTGCTTTACCAGACATAAGTGGATAGACTGATACCATTAGAAAATGTCTTGTTTCAATTCCATAGTGTGCTGTGTCCAGCCGCCGCGGCGGGGGGGGGGGGGGGGAGGGATTGTTAATTGTGATGCTGAATCTATTGAGCTTGGAGGTATTTGGATGCGTTTGATTTGGAATGGTTGGCATTCGAATTTGGCATGTAGAAGATTTCTTGATGAGCTGAATGGTAATGATTAGTGTTTGGTATTTGAGATTTTACCAAGTATAGTGTTATACTGGGTCTGTTACTATGACAAGTTTTAATTTTTTCGGCCTTTGAGTTCTAGATATGCAGTATGGGGTGAAGTGTGGGGTGCTGGTTAGGATATGCTGAAGACTGGTTGTGTGTGTGTGTGTGTGTGTGTGTGTGAGAGAGAGAGAGAGAGAGAGGGGGTTGTTCAGCGAAGCTAGTTTGATATATTATTTGTCATGATAGTCATTCCTCCCCAGTTTCTTCAATTTTCAAATGAATGATATAATAACTTAAAATGTAGTGATCATGGGTTAAATAGGATTTTGAAATTTTGTATTGTCATGGAGAATCTGCATTCAGTAGAGCGTGGAAGTCACTCCTCTGAGCTGCATTCCTAAGATTCAGAATTGAAGTTCAAGAGTATTCTTTAGAACATTTTTAGAGGGTAGGGGAGGGTGTTATTGAAATATACAAGAAAGTGGACCTGTGGAAGGAGTTCTAATAAAAAAGAATTTCGAAGAAGTAAGAAAAATATTTGTAATTATTTTTTAAACTGATAGACTCTTGCCTGCAAATCAGGAAGAAAATATAAACTCACTAGAAATAAATATCTTACCACAGACTGCTGGTTGGCTGGTTCCTCTATCAGACTTTGTAGTTCAACAGAGAAGTTAAATTGGTTGCTTATGTTTTTAGTCTTTCTGGTCAGAGAGCTCTAACTCAACTGACACCTCCTCCCCTTATAAGAGCAAGGTGGAGGATTAAGTCTTGGGTTCAAGACCTACTGGTGAGTGTGTAACTAA
The DNA here is from genome assembly GCA_028535165.1 of Quercus tomentella. Classification (NCBI taxonomy): domain Eukaryota; kingdom Viridiplantae; phylum Streptophyta; class Magnoliopsida; order Fagales; family Fagaceae; genus Quercus; species Quercus tomentella. Next base: position 6,013,766 of record JAPQVY010000012.1, read on the forward strand.
TAATAAAATATAATGTTTTAAGTCTTTCTGCAGGTTGTTTGTATTAATGTTAAAAAATAAAAGGTGTTTAAATGTCCTTCGGAACTTGAATTTTGATGTGTTAGAAATGAGTTGTTGCATGAGTCTATGTAGGATTATATAGGAAATTTATTTCGATTTCTAGGAATGACACTTTTGCATAGAATTATGTTTTTAAATGCTATGGAAACAGCATCAGGGTATCTCTTTTGTGTAGCATCCATATGCTCCATTATGGTCACCTTTCTGCTAATGCTTTCTTTTATCTGTGAATGGGTACAGATAACTTGACTGGAAGCATTGATGAACCTGTGGAAGATGGGGACACAGCTCTCCATCTGGCCTGTCTCTATGGCCATTTGCCCTGTGTCCAGGTCAGTCACCTCTTATTTCTCTCTGCTACTTCTTATTATAAGTGTTTCTGTCATAATAAAATGTCTTTTAACTTATGGATACTATTTTCCCAAACAGCTACTTTTGGAAAGAGGAGCAAGCTTGGAGGCTAAGGATGAAGATGGTGCAATTCCTCTTCATGATGCTTGTGCAGGGGGTAGGCACCACTTCAAAAACAGTCATATCTGAACTATATTTTTCCTCCACATTCTGTGATTCTATGTTGCTGGCTAATCTTTTTTCTTTGACTCTTCTTTCTGCATCGACTACTACAGGATTTATTGAGATAGCCCAACTTCTATTAAACTTTTCTAATGACTCAGAAATTGTAAAGAGGATGCTAGAATCAGTTGATGTTGAAGGTGATACTGTGAGTATTAATCAAACTGGACACTCTTCTGTAGTTTTATTAGGAGGTCCCACTGTTAAACTAGCTGCTGAAATCTGAGTCCAAAATAATGTTAGTTATGTGGTTGACAAGAAGAATGCACACTGTCACAGTGATCAAATGATTCCACATATATTTTTATTTTCTTTCTTTTCAAACAAACATTATTTTTAATAGTCTTGATAGTCATTTTGACATTACTTTGCAGCCTCTCCATCATGCGGCAAGAGGTGAGCATGTTGATGTTATAAGGCTCTTACTGGCTTCTGGGGCTTCTCCTACAAACACAAACTCATATGGAAAGGTTAGTAGTTGAAGGGATTTCAGAGTTAGGTTTCTCCTTCATTGTTGTTTTTCTAATTGGTAATAATTTTAGCAGACCCCAAGTGAGCTAGCTGATCAGAACACAGAAGCTATGAGAATTTTGGAAGCTGCTGCTGCTGCTGCTGCTGTGGCAAGCGAGTAGGCTTTACCAAATACTAATTGAAAATGTCCATTTTTTATGCTGTGGCCACCACTTTTTGGTCTTTTGCTATAAGTAGGTAACTCCAAAAGTTTGCAGATCTTTGATGACATCATTATTTTATCTATCATATAGAATTTCAGTGAAATATCTGCAATGTTTTAAAAGGACAAATTTTATACCAGGTTGTATGGTACTTTAGGTGCTATACATTAGGTTCTCCATTTAAATTCAAACAATTGTCTTCATTGATCAATATGCAGAAATGATATCATCTTTCTTAAGTAGATTAAGTGTAATCCAGTTGTGTTTGAATTTAATTGGAGAACCCAATGTAGTGCACATAAAATACTGTACCTAAGTTTTGTTCTTTATACCATATGCTCCATGTATCTGACTACCGTAGGGGGTTTTAGTTAACTTTCTTAGTTCTCACCTTTGGTTTGATGGTTGGGCTCATCTTCAGTTGCCAAATAGACAAATAAGGATGAGAAACCATTATGGTTTGAGTATTGAGAGTAATGAAAATCATGTTGTGAGTTCTTGGTTTTTTTTTTTTTTAATTTTTTTTTGATAAGTAAGTTCTTGTTAAATGTCAACAAACTTTACTGATCGAATAAAAAACTTTGTTCCGGGAGACCTTAAGCCCATTTGCATGGTTTGAAAAGCCTACTTTTGGTGATACTTGAGAAGAGAAACAAAGTGAAAAGAAGTCTTATCAGTTAAATTTCTGAAGAAGTTTTAGATTAGCTAACTAAAATCAGAAGTAAAAGGCGCTTTTCCATAACTATAGGTGATTTGCTCAAAACAGTGAATTAAGTCTCTATTTTGAGCTTCAACAACCTAATAATGGGCACGAGTTTATTCAGGAGTTTGGGTTTGTTGCAAACTTTGCAAGATGATCATAGGCCCAACTTTGAACAGATGTGAATACTCTCAATGATCAGCTTCTATTATGTTGAGGACTTTGCTGGATGATCAAGGCTGTAAATGGGCTAGACCTTTGTCTTATGCTATACAAGACACTTCAAAAGGATCTATTAAAAGATTAATTTAATATGCTATATTGTAACAATTCAATTCTGGACAAGGTGATGGTTGCCAGGCTGCTCTGATGTTGGCTAGTCTGTCTTGCACCAACTAATAATACCCCTAAATATTGTTGCTGGCAACATCATAGATGATGAAGAATAACAGAATATCCTATAATGTACTAGGCGGGCTTCTTGTTTTAAGGCTAAATTTAAATTTTAATCATTAATCAAGTAACCACTAAAACTATTGGAGTCTAATGAAAATATTGTTTTCATTTATTTCACACAAAAAAAATATTTTTGGAGTTGTTATTTAAAACTAGAGAAAATCTAGAAAGTAGAACTAATATATGTTTTAAAATTGAGTAATGCAAGATCATAAATTTTGCCACAACTTGCTCACATGGCAAGTCGTGAGTAATAGAGTTCTAGACTCACTATTTTTACTCTACCACTTACAATTTATCACGTAAGTAAATTATAGCAAAAGTTATGATCCTAACATTTTCTTTTATTAAAATTCTCAGCGTTCCTATGTAACAAATTATATGATTAACTAAACAAACAACGATATGATTAACTGAACAAACAACGGTCGCGGAAATGGCTACTAACTCTCAACAACAGAGAAAGATCAATTCCCAAAGTTCTCTCATTAGCTACAAAATGTTAATCCAGTGCATTCTTAGCCATGAAAGACCAACACAACAAGCAAGCTGAAACCAATCACAGCCCATATAAATGCCACGTCATCAAACATGCATTTCTCCAAGCTTCACCCGAGACACAGCAGATCCCTCCCCCACCAAAGATACAGATATTAAACTTAAAAACTTCATTGAAAAAAAGAAAACAGAGAGACTTTCGTAGAAGAGAGAGAGAGAGGGAGATATAATAGAGTCCAATTCAGCCCAACTTCACTTGGAGCTCGGACATGGCGACCAGAGCTCGAGCCGACTACGATCACCTAATCAAGCTCCTTCTCATCGGCGATAGTGGCAAGTGACTCTCTTTTCTCACCACTTTTTTTTTTTTTTTTTGGGAATAAAAATTAGATATATTTCTCACATATTATAATTATGTATATGCAGGAGTAGGAAAGAGTTGCTTGCTATTACGTTTCTCAGATGATTCTTTTAAAACAAGTTTCATTACAACGATTGGGTGTGTTTTTCAGACCCTTTAATTTGTTTTTATATTAGTATTAGTATTAGCTAGTTTCATCGTTTTCAACACTTTCCTGAACTCTTTTTTTCTTATTATAATTCTTTAATCAGGATTGACTTTAAGATTAGGACCGTAGAGCTTGATGGTAAGCGTATCAAATTACAAATATGGGATACTGCTGGCCAAGAACGTTTTCGTACAATTACAACAGGTACCTAAAATTTTCCGATCAACTATTTATTGTTTTGCTTCAAAATGACCTGCATCATTATATTGCTCAATGAGTAGCACCTACTAATACGCTAAGCTAAGGTGTGCCCATTTGGTACATGGGCTTGAAACCGCACTTTTTCAAAATATGTTTTATTTAAGGTGCACTTGGTTTTAGACTATTTGCCTTTGGCTATGATTTGTAGGAGATTTCTTGTATCAACAAGTTAGAGTTGGGGATGCAACACTGTGTCAACTTGTGGTTGATTCTTATTTGGACCCATATGAAGAATTCTTTACTTAACCCCCTTTTTTAGAGCACAGTTAGAATGTCCTACTTAACCCAAACCCCCCTCCCCTTCAATCCGGAGGTGCCATTAGCGACTTTTTATTTACCTAGAACAAGTTTAGAAATTATAAGTGTATTATGAAATTTGATTAAGAAACTTAAATGCAGGTCATGGACCTTTGCATGCAAATGGATAGGCAAACATATGTTTATAGTGTTTAATATTATTGATTCACAATAAGACACATACGTATTCGTGTCATATATCTATAATTTTCTTGATGTTGTGATAAAATCTTGTGTCTGTTTCTAAGAATGACATTCATCTGCAAGTCCAAAAATCATACCTCTTTTAATGACATAAACTGGACTCCTGCCCCTGCATTTAGTTTCGTAAAATCGTGCCTAGCATTTTAAGAAACTAAGTGCTGGTTTAGGTGTTGATATTTGATACCATGGGTAAGGTCTAGAGGTTCTCTTTTCTTTCTTTTTTCTCTTAATGTGACAAATTTCTTTGTTTTATTCAATTTTGTGATGTTTGTTAATTGTTTCTTGTAGCTTATTACAGGGGAGCCATGGGTATATTGCTAGTCTACGATGTAACAGATGAATCATCTTTTAATAGTATATCTCCTTTTCTTTTCTTTGCCTTGCATTTTGCTTCTTCATTATCAGGCTTATATAGCTCACGTGGTATTAGTGTGCTGGATTAACATTTATAAAAAATAAAAAAGCAAAATTGAAGCTTTACATATGTATGATCCCCTGGTCTAATATTTCTGTAGACATCAGGAACTGGATCGGGAACATTGAGCAGCATGCTTCTGACAATGTGAACAAAATATTGGTGGGTAACAAAGCTGACATGGATGAGAGCAAAAGGGTAATGATTGAAATCTGTCTAGAGACATATCTTGAGTGGCTGTATTTTTTCCTGACATTATACGACTCCTCTTGTAGGCTGTCCCAACATCGAGGGGCCAAGCATTGGCTGATGAATATGGTATCAAATTTTTCGAAACGGTAAGCGTGAATGGGTGGAATGACTCAGTTGGGAACTACATACCTCATATATGCAACTTGTTTAGACCACATTGGCACATAGTTTATCTATCATTATCTTTGAGTCTCATAAAACCAAAATTCAATGGCATGAAAAGCATCTAGCTCCCTGAGGATGACATGGTTATAATCCCTCTAGTTTGCTAATATTCTTGAAACCCTTTGAGCAGAGTGCAAAAACAAATTTGAATGTGGAGCAGGTCTTCTTTTCTATAGCTAGAGATATAAAGCAAAGACTCACAGAGACCGACTCCAAAGCCGAGGTGACATATGTCTTCCTGCACCTACAATGGTGATGTGGATTGTGGAGTAATATCTTAGATTGTCTCTGATATATGATTCTGTTAATGCAGCCCCAGACTATCAACATCAGTAAACCTGATCCAGCCAAGGGCTCAACTGCTACTGCAGAGTGGTCAACATGCTGCAGCTCATGAGGTTATCCAAATGACCTGGGTTGAGCCATTGTCGCATGCATGTGTTATATGGTTCCTCAATTATGTAAGGCTGGTTCCGGTATGTTAAGGAAAGCTGGAAGCACCTTCTGCTCACATTTTTAATCTATGGTTGTTGTATATGCTCCCAAAATCTATTGGGAGAGGAAATCCGCTAAACACTTTATAAAAACTAATATAATGACCTACTTTCTTTTAAGATGCATAGCAGGGTTTTTGCTTGTCCTTGTATCTTCCTGTTCCTCGTTGATCCATCAATTAATGGGCTCTATTTCTTTGCGAGGTTGGTTAGTTTGTATGTTGTAATAATCAATAACTAGCCGTCGGGAAAGTATTATGAAAATTTATTTATATACAAAAATCAACTGTGCCTTTATTAGTCTAGGAAATGAACATAATGGTTCATTTTCAAATTCCAGGAAATGAACCAGAGGCAGATGACCTTATGGAAAGTGATACTTGATCTTGCTGACCGAGGTTTTAATCACAATTATACAGAGTCTCAAGTCCTATTAAAAAGCATCAACACTTATACTCTAATTTCAATCTCCATTACTAGCATTAAGACTGCTGTGCTGGTGTTGTATCCACGCTTTTTTTGGATTTGGATCCTCTCCATTTCCCTTTGAAAGGGAGAGTGTCCATTTTATGGCTAGGATTGATTTGAAATAAATGAAAGGCTAGGATGTGCCACATCATTTAAAAAGATACTGACTAATTCTCAAAAAATAAAAAAAAATAAAAAATACTGACTAATGCTACTATGAAGTTAACGGAGGATTCTGTATAAACCATGGTTAAGTTTTTAGACGAGAGTGTGTTAAACTTATCTTTTAAGCTTCGTGAATTGCGATTTCGTCACCAAGACATTTCAGGAAGAACAGATCTAGAAGTAACAAAATGAGAAGAGCAGAGTTTAGAAAAAGAAGACGAAGCAACACAAGTGTTGACGTCGACAAAGAACAGGAAGAGGAAGACGAAAATACTTTTTTTTTCCCCCTCAATTTGATTGTTTTGCTTGTAATGCATTAATTTCGTTAATTGACAATTGATTCGGGTCATCTTTTCTTTTTGTCTTTTTTCATTTTCTGTGTTTTGTTCCTTTTTTTCGTTTGGTTGCTGAAAATGAAGGAAAGTTTGTATCTTTGATGGGTTTGGATGCCACGAAAACTGATGCAAAAAAGGGAAAAATAAAGGAGGTACCCAGTACCCACACATGCTGCTCCCTAAATCTTTTTGCAGGCATTCAAAGCAAATCCAGGCACAGATTTGATCTGTCAACCTTTTACAGATAATCAAACCACAAACCCATACAATTTTGATTACTCCAAATAACTAAAGGCTATAAATTGCAAAGGCAAGCGATACTGATTTTCTCATATTATGTTTAACATTCACAAATTTCCCACAAATTTAAGTTGCATAAAAAGGAAACATATCCACAACTGGAAAATTAAAGACACTTGGTAAATTTATGTTTTCACAAGACACAATTTCCATAATCTTTTACACTTCAAAGCTCTTTTTAAATCAAGTAGTTGTACCGCAAAAAACAAAAGCATCCTCCTTCAGAGGTGTATGTATATATGTTAAAAGAATTAGAAAAATTAAAAATTATATGGAACGAGTGGTAATTTTAAAAATTGTGAAGGACATGGATACGTCTTTATCCCCTCCATGGAGAGGAACACCACTGAATGTCTCCGCCGACTGTCTCAGATGACTGGTGAGGCACCCAGATCAAAAGAGACTCTCATTCTCTTTTTTGTTTTTTCCCTTTTTTTTCTCCAATGTTAATGCTTACTTTAGCGAACATTAAGGTTTAGTTTGTTTAACCACAGTTAACTTTGCTATTAAAGTTAAGTTATTCATTTTTAATTGATGTGACACATCTTAGCCACTGATTTATTTTCAAAGTAATCCTGGCCATGAAATGGACTCTCTCCATTTCCCTTTGAAATGGAGAGGATCCGGATCCCTTTTTTTGGGTGTCTATTTTCAATTTAGAAAGTCTATATTTAGACCAAATAGAATATCTCGAAACTCAATCAATTAAATCCCGAATAAAAAGCAAAAGAGTAATTCATCTAATCACCAATGCAATCAAATGATCTAAACTCCACAGGATTCAAACTAAACAAACGTCTCAAATAACTCCTCACAAAAACTATCTTTTGGAATTAAAAATCAAAATCCTAACACATAATAAACTTATTCAAAACAACCAAGTGCAAAAGTAGTCCACCTACAACACATCAATCACGTTCTAGAACCCACTTGTAACTACAAACCAAAGCAGCTAATCTAGAAGAAAATATATGAACAGTGGGAATGAACTAAAATCTTAATAAGTAGAAATTCATGCAACACCATTTTGTGGAAACAAAAGGTACTAGTAGGTTCACATAAAACAAGTAGCAAGTATAATATTAACAAGGGTGGCTAACAATAAGTTGATAAGTTAAAGAGTGTACCAACATAAAAATTAATTTGATGGGTCTAGTTAGTAGTTAGATTGAATTATTTGTACATATTTACTATCCTAGATAGTTAAGGGTCAGGGTATAGGGAGGTTGTTGGGTGGCTATTATTTTTATTTATGAAGCTAAGACTAGTTTCTTGGAATGTTAGGGGTTTGAATAACCTGCAAATGTGCTTAATGGTGAAGAACTTGTTGAGAAAGTGGAGGTAAGGCAACGATGTGGTACTCCTTGGTGTGTGGTTTGGGATTTTTATGACATTGTCACCCCAGTGAGAGGCTGGGTTATGGAGTCATGACAAGCTGAATTTTTATTTATTTATTATTTTATGAGATGACAAGCTGAATTTATTGTGAATAAATTTAGTCATGATTCCTTGGATGCATACTTAAACACAAAGACGCGACTCTAATTGAACAAAGGAGGAGACAAAGTGTGAGGAAAGAAAATGAGTTTGAATTTCATTTTCTAACAAGCTCTTATTTACTATGTTAAAGGTAATAAAGATGTAATCTAAGTATAATATTCATAGTATTTTATGTGGAGAGTGATCTTAAAATATTTGAAGAAGTTATGGTTTCTAAAAATAGTTTTTTTTTTTTTTTAATTTTTTTATTATAGAATTTTCTATACTACTATTTAAGTTGTTTGGATTCCTTATTTTTTTAGTTCAAAAATGCCCCTACATCCTTATGTTTGACAAAACTAAAGGACAATCCAGTAAAAATGCAACTCTAACTTCTACTAAAATATTGCCTAAAAAATAGGACCACTCTCATGTTAATTTTCAAATTTCTTTATCCACTTATAAATTAGATTCTCAAAATAAAAACATAGAGTTATTTTTTTTTCTAAAAAAAAAAATTATGCTCTTTATATTCAAATCAAGACACCAATCGGTTTTTTGTTTAGGTGAAAATTAAATTTCAGATCTCTTATTCAATCATCAGAGTTGAACTAACTGAAATTCATTAAATATAATTTTTTAAGTCATGAATAGTAAGATGGACTCAATCTTATCTAGTAAAGGGTAATTTTTTACAACTTATTAAAGTGGCAAATTATAATTATTGTAAATGTGCAACATCATTTTCTTATCAAATCATTATTAACCTTACTTTTATTTAACATCAATTATTACCTATAACCTCAATAATTATGAAAATTTAGTGAACTTTTTTGTATTTATTACTTATCCTTTTATCCATGAATAACTTGGTATGTGAGAGAGAGAGAGAGAGAGAGTGTTCCTTTGGAGGCTAAAATAATCCAATAAAATAATGGGTTTAAGCAGAAAACAATGATGATTTGAGAACAAATAGACCTTTCACCAATGTTAAATGGAGCCACTTTGTTGGCTAGCTCTTTAATAGTGCCGTCACATTTTGGTTAACAAACAATGATAGTGCCCCTTCACCTGATAGTTGTTTCCCACGCGCTATTCACTTGGGTCCTTCCTGGGACACTACTAGACATTCAATTTAATCATATTCAAATGTAAATTGTATTATATACCTGTGCTTAAAAGAACTCATTTGGTCACCATGTGGCCGTTCAGCGTGAGCGTGACAGTAGTCCACTCCATCCTTCACTTTTTTTAATTTTAAACACACATTAATTGCCAAAATATTTTGAATTGATGAAAACAACAGATCATTGCTTCTGTTTTCACATACAAAATTAAAAACAATCACTGTAAAGCGTAGCAGACAAATCAACACCCATCCCACTCATCCCTTTGAAATTAATATCCCAAGGTAAATTTCATTTATATGAGCTGAAGATTAAATTGCAAATTATATATTTAAATTTTTTCCCTTGTGTTTATAATTTTTGATTCACATCCATAACATTATATATGCAAATTTTATTTTAGCCATTTTGTCTATGTCATCCATTAATGAGATGGTAGCTGAATTTGAGCTCAGTTCAACACAACATAATTGTAATACGTTAAAATAACCAAACAAAACCTAATCATCATAACCAGGAGAAAAAAAAAACCTACCAAATCACAGTTATTCACAAGCATCACAACCATCCATTCCATTCCACCGTCACACAAGCCTACCTGATCAACTCAACGTAATTTTAAAGCATTAAATTGGTCACTTTGGAAATTCAAAATTTGAAACACAAAAAGGATAATATAAAAATAAGGATTCAATTTACAATTTAGTAATCAAGTGTGAAACACTCCCACTTAGCACCATAATACAAGCCACGTTGTATACTCTTTCTTTAGTAAAGTATAAAATAAACCTATGCACCATGATGCAACCCAATCCATGCAACCTATCAACTACACCTCAAGCTAAGTTGTTAAAATATGCAGTACATTAATATATGTCCGAATATACGGCATTTTATTTATATACAAAGAGTAGAAACGAGGTTATCCTTTCTCGGATCCTCCGGTAATTAATGTTTTAGTGTTTACAGCAATCTTATTCTGTTTCAGGTAGGTCACGAAAACGAAAGTTTGGACTTCAAGAAACAAAGAAAGATGTTCTTTCGTTTTCTTTTTCTTAGCTATTTTTAAAAATTTAATTAGTAAATTATCTATATTTTTATTAAAAGAATAATTTTTTTGGTATCCACTTGTCAAATACTTTAAAAATGGCTATAATAAATTACAAAGCCTTCAAATAACAGGATCAAATAATGTCCATGAAATAATATATTTCAAAACACCTATACTTTTATGATAAAAAAGAGAGAGTTAATTAATTATACCTTTTAACCTTAAACTTGCACACCATTTACAATAACCCTCAAACTATCAATATGCTTTATTAACACCTCAATTTATTAAAATTGCAGCAATATAATTCTTATGGTTTAAATTGAGAGTTTTTTATTTTATTTTTTATTTTATATATATATACAAGATAGAATTTCTACTCTAGTCTAATCTAAGTGTATATGTGTGTGAAGCTCCCTCCTAGAAACTTGAACCCCGACTCTTACCCCCCACACCCCACAAGCACTTATACTTGTGGAGTAACCACCACACTAAGGGTGCGCGGTGGTAATTAAGAGTTAAATTAGCACGAAGTTGTGGTTTTTTCCTTACAACCAATGAGAGTAATTTTATATGTAACTACACTCAACTTTCATCTCATTTGATATCCAATTTAGATGACATAGGACACATTTGTTGGGTCTCAATTAAGTCTGGTGTGAATTAAGAATATCATCTAACAATTTTAATCAATTTCTATAAATTATAACTGTGCGTGCCGGAAGTGAAATTATTGGGCCTAACTTCACTTGGACTCACAACTTACTTATAAGGTGGGTTAAGGATTTCTTACTTTGGGTCGTTCACGGCACAGAGACTCAAAATGAAATTGCTACTCTCTCTCCCTCTGCTGTTTTTTCTCCTTTTTTCTGAACCCCTTTTTCTTCCCCAACTTCTCCTATTTATAGCCATATGTTAATGGGGCGATCATGATTACTGCCATCGTTAGTGCAATCGGAGGTCCAATATTATCTATTGTAAGTGGGCATTTAGGTGAGAGTGGGATGCAACGATTATGGCTTTGGAACTTGGCTCCCACTCAGGTTTATATGTTCGGTAGTGATGTTTCCCGAACTGTCGAGCATGCAATGGTATGTCCAGACAAGACATCCTTATTTGTTTGGGAAATTCGTGCCAAGCATAGGTCGGGAGTCGAGGCTCATAACTTATAGTTTGAGAAGGCAAGCTTAAATAGAATTTAGAGTAGTGGGGCCGCGTCATTGGGCCTGAATCCTGGGCCCAATTAGGCCTTGGGATCTCGGTGCCGTACAATAACCATCAAAATCACTAAGCCAAGATATCAACCAAGTCATATACATATACTGCACATGAGTGGTGTAGAATTTAGTCAGATCAAGTTATTCATGTGCTATGCATATATCCAAAGACACATCATCATTGTGGATCAAAAGAAAATCACTTTAAACAGATTGACACGAAATTTGACATACATGTTAATAACATAAAGAACACGCAAGCCAATAGTAAGATTTTCAAAATATGTAACCAATTGAATGATTTAATGGGAGCTGTAGTCATTAACTACAATCGAATTTGTAATCAAATTTTGTTTTTTTTTTAAAAAATTGTGACTCCTTTTTAGAGAGTTTTAACCTATACTGTTTACTCTTGATAATTGTTTTTTATTATCAGACCAAGACACCAATTAATTTTTTGTGTAAGCAGAAATCGAACCCAAATTTTTTAGGGTTTGACTTACTTTAAATACTTTTTTAATTTGAATCTTATTTTGTTTTAATGAAAAACAGTCACATCATCCAGACTTTGTTTGAGAGTTCATAAGGGAATGGAATAGAATAATCATAAGGGAATGAAAATGAATGAAATGGAATGTATTTAAGTAAGAGAAATGAATGGAATGGAATTAAGTAACCTTAATTGGATGTTTTAAAATAAATAAATGGAAATTAATGAAAATGAATGGAATGTAAATAATCTTGTGGGGGCCAATTAATCAGGAGGTACTATTAAGGCCATGCCAGCTGGGCCAAAGCCCAATCCGAGGACGTTAGACCATCCGAGGATGTCCAAATTTGGCTATGAAGAGAATAAATTTAGGAGAGGAATAGAACCAATATGAGATGGGTCCAATAAGCGTTCGAGGATAAAAGTCTTCTTGGAAACTCACGTCGAGGTAAATCTGAGCGCTATATCATCATGGACTTACTTCAGAGTTACACCACAACAAAGGACGGGATATTGGGCCAGGGGTAAGATAAAAGAGGTAGACAAATATCTATAAAGGCTGCTACCTCCACATTAAATGCCTTCTAACCAACTCTATGGCCGCATTAATGTGGAAGTGATGCCTGAACAATGATCAAGCAGCCTTACAGCTACTGGTTGACGGTTCTAGGAGATGCTGGATGGGACAGGAAGGAGTCCCCCGAATCTAACCTACACGTGTGTGGTAAGGATGGCACCAAGATTACAAATATATAACCCGGAAGAATACACAAAGGGAGGGAGAGAAAAAAGGAGAATTGTACAATTTCTGTCTTGAAAAGAGCCATATGGAACAAGCAATTTAGTTTGGCTCCGAGGACAAAAAATCTGATAATCTTATTTTGCATCGAACCATCTTGAATAGTTAAGTCCAATCGATTTTCTGCGAGGATAAATCTAGTTCTTCTACCCACGCTCTACAAATTTATTGTTTGGGCCGTTAGCGTTTGAACCCAATCCAATTTTGGGACCAACACATTTTCAGTCCCTACAAATCTTATTTGGGAGTAACATAAAGGGAATGGAATGGAATCATTTTATGACAATATTACTGTAGTTGCACGATTTTCCTGGCCCAAATCTTATTGATCTGGCCTTGGCCCAAAGCGCAACCCACAATGAATATTTGTAGAGGATGGGTCAAAGAACTTCGCCTCAGTGAGCCTGTTCGGTCTGATACATGGACAATATAGTTGCAGAAAATAAAAACACAAGAATGGATCTCTCCCGTGTGATTCTATTTCTTCCGTTCCTAATACAGTTTTTTTCTTTTTTTCTTTGAGGGACTCCACTACATTATATAGTTCCCCTCCTCTCATCTCAACCTTACACTTGTTGATCATCTAAGCATCTACTTGAGCACCTGTCCCATCAGACGCCCTCATCTCTCCCTTTGTGAGTTGCAGAGGCCAAGGTGGTACTGTTCAGGGGTCTTTTCCTCATTAATGCGGCCAAGAGGATGGTTGTGGCGCAATTAATGTGGTGGTAGCAGCTTTCCATGAGATATTTTGGATTTTATTCATTTTATATGTTGGGAGGATGAACTGAAATGGATGGGGAGAGTTCCTCGTCTGGACTTCGTGATGTCCGAGGAGGAGTTACTCCTCGGACAGGTTTCCTTGGCGTTATTGGGGTTGAGTAATGCTTCATATGTGGTTTCTCTTCGGAAAGGACGCTCCTCGGACGGGCCTGGATTTGGAATAGCCCATTATTTTGGGCTGGGCCCCACAATTACTATTATACCTCTATTTTAAAATAAATGGTTGAATATATAGGAATATTTTGAGAGTTTTAGTAAAAAAATTCATTAAATCTAATTTCATTCCCTCTCATTTTCTCTCAATTTCGAGAGCAATGAAAATTTGAGATTTTAAGGGAATAGAAAAGGATGAGTGTTCTCTCCTACTAATTCTATTTCCTCTCACTTAAACTCCCAAATAAGGGAATAGAGTTTTCATTCCCTCTATTAAAACTCTTAAACAAAAGAATTGAAGAATATTATAAAATTATTCTTTTCATTTCTTTCCATACCATTCTCTCCTCTCAAACGAGGACTAAATAAAATGTCCCTATTAAAATCCACTACCATTTGCTATTGTGTATTTAAAATAAAAGGACATATCCAGTTAAAAAAAGTACTGAAAGTAACTCAAACCCAATTTTTTATAAAAAAAAATTCGAATAAAGTCATACATTGGTGTTTGGTAGAGGGGTTTGAGTAATGTTGTTTAAGTGTTTTTGATATACGTGTGAGTAAAAAAGTGTGTAATATTGTTTAAAATGTGTTCAAACTAAGCTATCAAACAGCCCTTATTGTCTTGTTAATTGTCACTTTCATCGGATTTAGAGCTAAACTTTTTTAAAAAGGAAATATAAGGTTGTTTTGGAAGAGAACAAGCAGTGACGTTGAGCGAAAACGGAACAGCATCTGAGAATAAAATAAACGTAGTAGAGAGGACAGGAATATACATAGACTAATAGAGAAAAAGAAAAGAAAGAATAAAAACGTTGGATTGGTCGGTTGTCAGATATTGCCCAAGCCCTGCTCTCCTGGTAGCCGTTTTCTTTAACTTCTCTCTCAAAGATGCCCCATCCATCATCATACTCATACATTACATTACTACTTACACACACCTTTCCTGTTTCCTTCCTCTCTCTCTCTCTCTCCCCCACCTTATATACATTTCTTTCCCTGTACTTTTTTAGAGAGAGAGAGAAAGAAATACACACAGAAAAGCACTAATCATCAGACACAGAGAGAGAGAGAGAGAGAGAGAGCGATAGAATCAATGGGATCGTCTTCAGGTCAGAGCAGTAACTACGATCTCTCATTCAAGATCTTATTGATCGGAGATTCTGCCGTTGGCAAAAGTAGTCTTCTTGTCAGCTTCATCTCCAATTCTGTCGAAGATCTTTCTCCCACCATTGGTACCTTCTTCTTCTTCTTTTTCAGCCAACTTTAATTCAGTTTCTAAATAAAAGCAAAAGTTCATCTTCATGTTCAACTTTAAGTTTTTGCCCAGTATAGTTCTCGACTTTTGTCCGGTCTTCAATGATTGGAAATGTCAAATTTTTCGTAAAGCTGACGTCTTTTTTTTTTTTTTTTTTTACTTACGGTTTCTGAGGAACCAAACAGAGTCCAACACTGTTGGATCTATGACTAGATTCTTAAGTTTGAGAAATGGAAAAAATATCATTGGGAGTTCCAGTATATGTATATGCAATATGGGTCACTAGAGTGTCTACCTTAGTCGCCCCACATTTGAATATTTTGAGACTCAACTGGCACCGAGTTCATAAAATTTCTTGAATTTGTGGATTTCAATTTTGGAATCCTTTAAAAAAAAGTTTGTATGTGTTTCTATAACACGATTATGGGGGTGGGGGATTTGAATCCTGGATATCTTGTGCCAATCAGTTGAGATACAAATAAGTTATAACAAGATACTGTCTACATAATAAATACTATAAATCACTTGTCATTCACGGTTCTTACCTTTAATTTTGATCAATCAATGCAAGTATTTCAATCACTTTGATGTGTTAAGTAGCTCATGTTATACATATATAAAACTTCTAATCATGTGTAGGTGTGGATTTTAAAATCAAGCTGCTCACAGTCGGTGGGAAGAAATTGAAGCTCACAATTTGGGACACGGGTAAGCTGTGGCAATGGTCCATTCTTTCACTTTTCAATGCTTCCAACTTGAAATACAGATCCTATCTGTCTATATGTAAAGAACCCTGAAAGCTTAACTACACTATCAAAAGATTTTCAACTTTCCTTAGTTTTTTTCCCTTACTGTTTTGTACATTTGCTACTACATCACCATGTTTTTGGGGATCTTAAGTTGCAGGAGAAGAATTCATCAAATAAGAAACCAAAATCAAGAAAATTTCTTCGTTGAACTAAGTTCACCAAGGACTGGTTCTCTCCATTTGATATGACTTCTTTATTGGAGAAGTGTATCATTCATTCTAAATCTGGAGTGTTATTATCTGTACTTTTGATACAAAAGTCTTCTATTCCCCATTTTTCCATGTTAAAATTTAAAACATGTCGTTGATGCATTTAGTGGAACTGGTAACCTTGTAATGTTTCATTAAATATTTTTCTAGCAGCAGTTTTTTGAGTTCTGAAGCTCATTGACAAAGATCAATATACAGTAACAAGTTGAGTAACCTTTATTTTCAGTTTGCTCTTCACGCATCTCTGTGCAATTTTCATTTGTATTATATCATTAAAAGGAAAATGTATGAATTCTGCACCGATTCTAGGTTTCTTGGATAAAATATATCATATGCTCTTTTGTCATTTCATCTTGTGTCTGTAACTTATATCACAAACTATCTGCTGAGA
This sequence comes from Quercus tomentella, assembly GCA_028535165.1. Taxonomy (NCBI): domain Eukaryota; kingdom Viridiplantae; phylum Streptophyta; class Magnoliopsida; order Fagales; family Fagaceae; genus Quercus; species Quercus tomentella. The sequence goes on from JAPQVY010000012.1 coordinate 6,030,355, forward strand.
AATTGTTTCACTATGTAAATGAATTATGATTGACTTTGCAAAATGTAATGTCTTTTGCAGCTGGACAGGAGAGGTTCAGAACATTAACTAGCTCTTATTACAGAGGTGCCCAGGGGATTATTCTAGGTACATGCTACCAACTATATATATTTATGTCATTCTTCATAGCATGTATAGAAATATCTAGCTTCTTCATTATGGAAGTTGTTGTTTTGGTTTCAACTTGTAATTAGTCAGTGTTTTGGTACCCTTGCTACATTTTCCTCTCTTCTTCTTCTTCTTATATTTTTTAATGATGGAGAAATCTCTTCAAGGTAAGTCCCTTTGGACCTACCCCTGTTGAGTAAACCTTGGATGCACGGTCCTGGCCACAAGAACCGTGCGTTGGCTAATCCTGGACTTGATCCCAGGACTTTGACGGAGCACACCCCAAGCCCAACCAATCAAGCTAACTCTGTGCAAGCACTTACTACCTATTCCTCTTATTTGTGCTGTTATGGTTAATATTAAAATAAAAATAAAAGGGATCGTGTCAGGTTGACTATGAAGATGAAGGATGCCTGCTAGTATGGTATACATTAATCTTGTCTGTAAGTACACAGTACACCTCACTTATCATTGCACTATCTAGGGTTAACTTGCTAGTGGAGTTTATTTTTTTCCCTGAGAAAAGCAGGGCATACGTTTTATAGAAAAGTGATTAACATTTCTTTAATAATATTGGTTTTCAAATCTATATTTTATAGCTGTCATTCTCCAATCTGTTTGATTCATTAAACTACTGCCTTACAACTCCACAGATATCATTGATCTTTTTCACATCTATTATCCAAGTTTGACTGATGCCAAAGATCCATATAACAACTAAAAGAATCACCAAAACAACATAATTTGCAACTTTTTTTTAAAATCCTATTTTCTATTGCACCAGTCAGGGAACAAAAGCTTTGTTTGTCTTTTTGTAGTTGTAAAAAGAATCTTTAGGTAGGTGACTGGAAGAATTGGAAGATGGTATTTTTAAGAGTGATGCTAGATACTACAAATTTTACTTCATAACCCTTACAAAATGACATGTCATTAATCACAGAAAAGTGATGCAAACGTTCATTTATTAAATTGTTTAAGTGGCACCAATCATATTATTGCTAAATCATTTTGTGAGCTTTTTGTAGTAGCTATAGCATTTTCCAATTTTTAAGGATTGGCAGGAAATTTAGTACACAATATGTTGTAAGAAAAAGGAGTTTCTAATGAAATGATCTGGCCATGCTCAAACAAAGACAAATGCTGTAGCTTTCAGAATATTAGATCATAAGTATAAAGGGAAGCAGAGTTCTGAAAAGGATAATGTCAGAATCTGTTGGAAGATAAACAATTTTCATATTATACTAGAGTTGTGGCTTTTATAAAGTTAATATAGCTGGCAAGAATTTGGTTAGTTCTTTTGGTGACCATTGATGATATTATGCCTGTAAATAGAGAGATGAGAGGCAGGTATATAACATGACATTGTTATAAGCGCTTGTCTGTTCATAATGGCTTTTTGCTTCTATATGTGCTAGTGAACAACATTAAAAAATGCATTGGCTTTATTATTGGATAAACTATTTTTTTAGTCTTAATCTAAGTGGTGTAGGCAAGCTTTGAAAAGATCCCCCTCCTCCTTTCTTGTCATTTGCACAACTGCCTTGTTTGTGACCTTATCATACTTTTAATATTCTTATTTAAGACAAACTTTTCTAGCATATGCATCATGGAGGCCTTGAGAAACATTTTCTTTAATTTTCTACTCAAATTTCATCTATGGCACAAATACATAGGCCTTTGCGCATAGTTCACTTGCTTGAAACTAACATGGCTAATTGGTAATATAAATAGTGGATTCAATTATAACTTTAATAGACTATTTGCTGTTGAATTGTTGACTTTGTTCATCACCTTTTTTAATGCTATGTTCCCATGGTTTTGGTTAACAGTTATTACCAATTTCTTTTCTTGTGTTTTAGTTTATGATGTTACTCGGAGGGAGACCTTTACAAACTTATCTGATGTATGGGCTAAAGAAGTAGAACTCTACTCGAATAATCAGCACTGTGTCAAGATGCTTGTTGGAAATAAAGTTGATATTGTAAGTTTTATATTCTCCATGTCTTTTACATTTTGCTATATAAGTTGACAAAAACTTAGCTTCATGCTCTTTCTAAATTTCTGTAAGCAAATTTGTGAGAAAATAAATGGAACAAAAAGTCTGACGCATTTGACTGGCATGATTTGCTTTTTTTGAGACAGCCTGTCAAAGAAGATTAAACTTTTGGGACAATTTGTTCTTTAACATGGTATCAAAGTAGGTGGTTTTGAGTTTGATCCTTGTCTCCTCCACTCTACCTCCCATTTAAAATCCCACTTGTTGGGCCTTGCCTATTAAAATGGAGTTTGAGCCCACACGTGAGAGGGGCGGGAGGGGGCATGTGGTTAAATGATTAATTTGTCATATCCCAATATTTTAAATTTTTGGGACAATCTGTAATTTAATAGTCATATTTTTTCCAAGTTTTCTCCAAATGCTTGGTACTTGTAGGAAAACAAAATTTTGCTAGCAAAGTGTAGAGCTGATTAGTTGCTACATTGTATTGAAAATATAAGTTTATAGTTGTAATGCTTTCATTTAATACATTCAATATAGCTAAGTCACTGACTGGTATATATTTGTTTTCAACCTCTATCGTTGAGATAACATTGTCTATGATGCACCAAGTTATTGCTAATGAGTTGAGACTGCCTTGTAATTCCTAGTTATTCCATGTACAATTAGCATGCTAGAGAGCAAAGCCAATCTGATGGTTCACATTGCATTGTGTGTGTACTTTAATTGCCTAAAAATGAATTGTCATATTAACATGCTATGATTATCATGTCTAAATCGAAGGCTAGAGTGAGCTTCAGTTCTTAGCGTACTGTAAAAGTATGCGGTAAGTTGCAGGTTTTATCTCTGAGAGAGTGAGTATGCATATCGATTTAGTGCTATTTTTCCTTTCACTCCTTTTTCCTTCTGTCTCCTTTTTCCTTCTGGTAGAAGTCATAGCGTCATCATTTACCCATATGACTTGTTTCTTAACAGTCTAATTTTTATTTTTCCAAAATAAAATTCCTAATGATTATCAAATATGTTGTTATTCTTATTGAAAAGAACAATTGATGATTTGTCATAAACTAAATTTTCTGGTAGAAAGCTCCCAATCTATTACTTCAGTTATAACATTTGATTTATGTGTGATTCCAGGATTCTGAAAGGGTTGTAAGTAGAGAGGAGGGAATTGCACTAGCTAAAGAGCTTGGATGTTTGTTTCTTGAATGTAGTGCTAAAACTAGGGAAAATGTGGAGCAATGCTTTGAAGAACTTGCATTAAAGGTAATAGTCATGCCATTAAAGGCAGTCAGTTTATCAATATAATCACTATATTTATTTTATTGTGAAGTGTATGGTGGGTTTTATGTTAGATCTATTTCAAGCTATGATGAGAGAGAGAGAGAGAACTTTGATTGTAATGCTACCAGCCAACAAACAATAGCTCCAACCCTCTTTATATATTTTTAAAAGAAAAGCTATAGTAGTTTGACTTGGTAGCCTTTAGTTGGAATGGCATATTCCCCCTTCCTATGAGGGGAAGGGTCAGGCGGAGAAAGGGGGTTTATCTAATGATAAGAACAAAGAAAGGTTTATCCAAGAAAAACTATGTTTGTTTGTGAAACAGAAAACAAAATATGATTCTCATTATTGCGTAGCATCGATGTTTTGGATTTGAATTATTTAGTTGACTGGTTAGCAAACATACATTGACCAAAGTATGATTTTCATGCAACTAGAATGAGTGAAAAGTTGTAATTATTTACCTTTGTAGTTCATTTAGTGTTCTCACTTTTAATGAGTTTGAGATTATATTACCTTTTTTTTCTTTACTAAACGTTTGAGATTATATTACAGATAATGGAGGTTCCTAGTCTCTTGGAAGAAGGATCTAGTCTAGTGAAGAGAAACATTTTAAAACAGAAACCGGAATACCAAGCACCTCCAAATGGTGGTTGTTGCTCTTAAAAAAAAAGATTCAGATATCAAGAACAGATCATCATGTACATGTTAATTTCTGTTCTAGTGTCTTACACTTGTTCTTGTCATTAAATTGAGTAATTACATGTACCTTTGAGAATGGAATATTGGCACTCAGATAACATATATTACCTTGTGTAAATTGTTTGCCTTTGTTTTTTCCCCCTTTTTTTAATTAAAAAAAATCCAATGTTATGAAAACAAAATTGCTTGTATTTTGTTGGTTTTAACACAATTTTTCATGCTAGGCAAGCGAATGAGTAGATAATAGAATTTTCTACTTTGAGCTTTCTTTTTTCTTTTGCTGAATTCTACTTGGTGGTTAAATTATAGTGAGTTTTACTCTCCAATGTAGCTAACAATGTTTTTATTAGTATTTATTTTCCTTGTTCCTTAGTTGAATAAGTCACTAGCTAGACGCGCCATACTCTTGTGTTGCCCAAGAATCATTAATCAATACCTTGACCATCCAACATGCCTGAGAAATTGTGAATAATTGTGATGTTATATGCATATGGAAAACCCAACTCGAATGCTTTAGTAAACACTTGATGTTAAAAAGGATCAAAGACTAGAGGAGGGTTGGGATCCTGGGTTAAAAGGAGTATGGAATTCATGGTAGGTATGAAGCAGGAGAATCAAGGTGTGCTTGTAAGAAAAGGCAATATAAGACAATGAACAAGAAGAAACTCTTTGGATTTTTACCTATAAGTGACCATGCGATTGTTCTTACGTTCAATTGAATTCAAAAATTCATTATGGATTTTTATTACAAAGATTTGATTTTGTTTCTTGACGATGATATTATTCAAAAGTAGCCATTTCTAATAATTATACGGAAAAAAAAAAGGAATGAAAAAGATTATTATTAGTTTATTACTTTTGTTTTTGTACAAGATAGAAATTCTATCTCGGCATTTACCCCCCACACCCACAAGCACTTATACTTATGGAGTGACTATCGCACCAAAAGTGGTATTAGTTTATTACTATATATTAGCAGAAACCTAATCCTCATCTATTAATTTCCTCCTCTTAAGTAGCCGTAAAATCCCAAACCAATGTAATTATTCAATCCCAATTCCCAAATACAACGTCTATGACTCTATAACAACTGCTCTAAGACACTGCTTAAAACTCCCACTATTCCAACATTCCTATTACTAAAACACTTACCACAACAACCTTATAATGCAATAGATTACTGTCTTAGAAAAAATAAAATAATACATCAAAAAATACCCTTTATGACTTTCGGACCAACACTCCTATTACCACCAATACACTTCTTGTCAAAGTTAACTTATAACCAAACAAATTTTGATCTAAGAAACCAAAAATTATGTATTCGTTGTCAGCGATCTGATCCTTCACAGAGAATTTTTTTTTTTTTTTTGAAACTCTTCACAGAGAATCAGAAGGCACACATAATTAAAATTTCTGATTCGTATGTTATATTATTTTCCAAAGACAGGTTAATCTTCATTGTTTATTTATGCATCCAAAAATTGGTTAAGACTTAAGAATAATGATTATCTATTGTAAATTTCGTGTTTATTGTTCTTTTTATAATTTTGACTATCGATTTGTTGTTTGCATAATTAGTTTCGCTTGTTTATGAGCTTCCTCCTAGATTTTTAATTTTACAATACTTTTTTTTAGAAGGATACAATACTTATTAAGATTCTAATAATAATAATCATTGAATTAAACCGTTGGTGATGTTGTTTTAGAGGCAAAAGCCTTTAGGCAAATCAAATTAAAATAAAACTGATGCTATTGCAATTGCTACCTTGATGTTATAATGGATTCTGTTATATCATCCCTTGGATTATGTCTTTCTGTTTCACCATTTTTTTACGAATTTGTACTTAAAATTATCAATGTTTTATGAATTGATTGCCTGAAATATTGTTCCTTCCGAAGGCAGTAAAGTAACTTTGCTTGATTGAAAGTATTTTAAACTGGGAATGCAGCGTACAATAAGACTAAAAAATTTGCTTATGTTCGCTTCATTAGGTTTCCTAGAAGCCAAACTCTAAATTAGGTATATATATAACACTAGATTAGGTATAAAAAGATTACCGTATTAGCATGTTAAAGATCATTATTTACAATATTGTTTTACAATAATATTGGCATCTTCACAAATAATTCTCTTTTTTGAGTTTTTCTTTTCTTTTTTTCAATTAAGGTTGAAAAGTTGGCGTTTCTTTCTCACTTTCTTTTTTTTTCTTTTTTAGTGAAAAGTTGGAATAAGAAAATGTTAAAAAAAAAAATTTAGTGCGGCATGACTTGTTATTATAAGAAATAAAGCTTGCAATAAATACATCAATCATTAGTGTTTGCGAGAATATATCCAGTGAACTTTGAGTTGATTATATAGTTTGCCATGTAATATGAGATGATTGATATAATAACTACACATTGATGGTCAAAATTTAAGTACAATACTTAACTAATGTTCCTTAAGTTCCTCTTTTAAAATTCTACCACGTGACTTTTTTCTTATAAAATAAAAGTATATTTTTAAGTTAAGTAGTCACATGACAGAATTTTAAGAGAGAAACCTAACGAACACCACCTAAAATATTGTATATATGCTTTGTCCCACGTTTTGTTTTTTTTTTTTTTTTTTGAGGGGAAGTTTTGTCCCACGTAGATTGTATCCATGTGTTAAACTCACCCATATAACTCTTTTTTCTCAAGCAAACACTCAAAATACCTAACTCATGAATGTCTAATATGGGTAGAGAAAAGACGATTTTTTAAAGGCTTAACATACCATACATACTCAAAAGAGTCTTAACTCTTAAATGTGTAGCTCAGAACTTTAAATTCACACACGCCATTTTTTTCTCAACGTGTGAACTTTACCCTCTAGCATATAGAGAAATATTATATAAATTCTCACCCACTCCACTAAACCATACTATCATATTCAAAAAAATAATTTTTAATTTCCTTATCCAAACTTTATTATTATTATTATTATTATTATTGTTGGGCCCAGGAGTTCATTATCTATTTATATATTGGGCCCGTGGCCCAAGCCGAGGACGAGAGGTTGTCCAAGGAGGATAAATCTTTGTCAGAAAAGATTGTGTTAGTAAGTAAAGAAGTTAGTTTTGGTCATAATGACTTAAGAGGGTGGGCCGAGGATAAATGCATCATCTGCTAGCCAAAGCCGGGGTTCGAATAGGTGGGTTGCCGTCCAGGGGGGATGTTCCAGGAAGTTCTACTGGCACGGATAAGTATTACAGAAACAAAGTACAGAGGAGAGTCCTAAAATATCTAAGGAGAAAGCTACTACCACCACAATAATTGCTCTGCAGCTAACTCTCTGGCCGCATTAATGTGGAGGTGATACCTGAACAGTAGTTATCAATCTTACAACTACTACACAGAGACTTATGGAAGGGGCTGATGGGACAAGTATCAACACCAGCCATCTGGCATGCACGTGAAGGGCAAAGGTGAAGGGAAAAGAGAGTATAAAAGAGAAAAGATGCAAAGAGAGAAGGAGATCGACAAATAAAGAGAAAAACACTGTAGCAATTAGGAACTAAACTTGTAATCAAACTTAAGAACAATATATAAGAGCAGTCTCCTCGAACTTGGCCGAGGACAATTTTCTTCAGCTTACACTTGTTTATCTTCACTCTTTTGTCATTAAGGCCTACTTTATTTGTTGTCTGATTAACTAAAGCCCAGTTCTTCCAATTCACTCTCTACAAATTCATTGTTTTGGGCTTTTTGGGCCTAAGTCCATCCATCCTTTGGGCCAAGAACTCAAATCTGGTCTTTACAATTATTATTATTATTGAGTTAGAATAAGTACACTATATTGGATCTAAAACTGTTTAAGAAGAATTGCTATGCTATTTGGTATACATGAGGTAACAATAAATTTATGGTTAATTCTATTGTAAAAACTTTCATTGTATTCTAGTGAATTTGTTTATAAAGTGTTAATGCTCGTGCAATTGCGAAGGACATAAAGGGTTGAAGAGCATGATAGAACTCTAAGAGTGTTCCAACATCCAAGCCTTAAACTGATTTGACTTTGATAGAATAAGCTAGTTTTGAAGGAACACGGTTTCTCTCCAAACTAGTTTAGAGAAAAATCTTTTAAATTCGTCCTATATCTTTTTGTTAGATGTGAATTTTTAAAATTTAACTGCTGAATTGCATGTTATTTATGCTTTTAATATACATGTCAAATTTTATTCAAATAAGATGTTATTTACTATTCAACTACTAAACTTATTTTTTATGCGTAGTTTTAGAAAACAAAAACTTGAAATTTAAACATTTGACTATTAGCACGGCTATTAATCTTTGATTTTCTTGAAATTTTGCAAGCATGGAGAATATAGTAAGATTATATAATCCAATGGTTAGATTTTCAAAATTCATATCTAATAAAAAGATATAAGAGAAGTTTAAAGGGTTTTTCTCCAAATTAGTTTAGAGGCAAATCTTTTCCAATTTAGAGGGGTTAATTTGTTTTTTATATTACAGCATTGGGTTGGTCAGCACTAAGCTGAAACCAGTAGGTCCAAATTCCAATACGATCACTGATGGATTGAAAAAACTCTGCTACCTGAACTCTTTATATGTATTAATATATAATGTGCCCTCCAAACTTTTCTTTGAATTGTGATATGTGTGAATGTGTGTATATACTATAAATATAATATTATTTTATAAATTTAAATTTTAGAAAATAAAGAGAATTTGTTACATGTGTGTGTATTATTGTCATGTTATAATAACCTTTTGTAATACAATTAGTGATTTAAGAAAGTTAGTGATTGTTCAAGTTTTTTTTTCTTCTGAGAATGTGATTATTCAAGTATTTGATTGATAAAGTAGACACTAAATTTATTATTTACACATGGGTGTGACTGTGTGGGTCAATAATTAATATAGTGCTAATGAGTTGAGTTTTGTCATTTAGTTTAATTTTTTTTTTTTATTAAAACAATGACAAGTAGATAATGACAATTGTATACAAATAAAAATTTTTATACAAATTTAATTAAGAAAATAAAATGGTCACATTTACTTATATTGATAATAGATAATGATAATAATGAACTATAATGTAACGATTTCAAAATATGAAAATTTGTAGAAAGAAATTATAAAACTTCATATATTTGCATGTTTTTTTTTAATGTTGATACCTCAACATATTCAAGTTATTTTTTTATTATTAAATTTTTTTTTATTTAAGTTTCTTAATGACATATGAAAAAAATTCTTAGAGCCGCCACCAAATACTTTCAATTATATATTTGGAAGATGTACCATTGTCAACTTTTTATACTTCTGTTAAGGACCTTGAGTTACTGTATTTATTAGTGTGCGTGGGCAAACTAGGTCGAGTTGAGTGGTTTTTTCAATCCAATCCAATATGGTGGGTTAAAAAAATACAATCCATCACAAGTTCCAACCCAAATCACGTGGATCGAGTTGTACGTTGGATAGTTTTTTTTTAATTATTATTATTATTAAATTGAGTATTAGTACAACACCACCACAAATAAGAATAAATTTATAACTAAATAATTACAAGCATAAGAAGGAGATTGAAATCATGAGAACTTAGGGCTTTATTTCATTTAGGAAGAGGGGCAAAAAAATAAATAACAAATTTTTATAATATATTTTTAAATATATATTAAATATAGGTGGTCAGGTTGAATTAGACGAATTTGTGAATCTTATTACCCAAATTTAACCCACTGAAAATAATAATAATAATAATAATAATTCATAACCCAACTCAACCCCTAAAAACCGATACAACTCAGCGAGTAGAGTTGGATTAAGTCAGTTTTGATCAATTGGCTGCACAACCCAACTATATTAAATAGGAAAATAAGTAAAATTATTCAAACTCAAAAGATGAAACAATGAAATAAAATAAATGTTTAGAACTTAAAATATGAATAGACAATATGCGGCTTTTTGAGCAACACACACACTAATATAGCTTTTTAAAAATCAGGTGGTTTTTATATTTTTACTAGTCGCTAACCCGTGCGATGCACGGGAAAGCTATTGTGTATAAAGATATAAACTATTCTTTTTCTCTTCCTCATTGATTGTACATTCGGATTCCAGTTTCATAGTTTCCTATCCTTGATATGAAACAATAAATTACATAATGAAAAATAGAAATCGAACTTAAGTTTAAATTGAAATGAAATATCAAAGCCTTTGCATCCTCAATTATCCATCAAATGAATGAAACCCAAATTTAAAGAACTACTTAATCAATATTTCAAATAAATTGAAAGACAACTTTAATGTGTTTTTTGTATCTTCTTTCTTTGTTGCTTCGTAGTAGTCACTGAATATGTCCTTTTGTTTTCCTTGATTACAGATGTTGGTGTGAGTTGCACATTGATTTGAACATCAACTTTTTGAAACTTTGTAGAATCACCACCTTATTCACTTGATAAGTTGTTGTTATATTCATTTGAAGTATCACTACTATAAGCCTGACAATAGAACAGGTTGAGAAATGTATTACAACAGATAGAAGTTAAAAATAAATTTTGTAATTTTGCTATATTAAAGAATACATACTTTTGTCGTTTTATCAAGCTAAATTGCTTTGTCATTTTCTTCAAAAGATTAAAAAACTTTCTTGACGGTAAAGAATTCCCATCCATACTTGAGATTATAGTCATTTAGTTGTATTTGGAAAACAAATTATTTTCCATTTAGATTTTCCATTTAATTAATGAATATCAATCAAGTAAAAGCAGGTCTATAGTACATAAAGCAATGTTAAGGACACAATGTTATTGTTCAAGGTTTTCTTTGTTCTTACCTCATTATCAGAGTCCCACATAATTTTGGATATTTCATTTATGGTTCTTTTGTTGATGTTCATCTCTTCTTGAATTGTCACTTGTGGTTTGAATTGTTTTGGCATTTGTACTATCGGTTGGTTACTTTCCACCAGCCTGTTATATTACATAAAGATATTAGATATAGAATTGTAGAAACTGTAAATACATTAAAAGCGTGAATCCAAAACAAAGCACTTACTGATCTTTGAAATTAGCAGTCTTAGGAATTTCCAAATCAATATGAACTCTTGTTCCACATGTTGACAATAAGTTATACTCTCCTACATTTAAAAAGCTATAACCTATTAAAGGAATTGAAAAGCCTTCCCTCCACAGAGATTCACGTTACTACTTATATAGATTAAGGGAAAATGCCTAATTTACTTTTTCATTCCCACCTGATTTGAATTGCATGTAACTTTGTCTAGAATAAGCTCTTGCTCTATTTCAATATTCGAAGTAACCGAAAGAGACTAAAACTCTCTTAAGTTCTTTAAATTTGTTCCTTTGTGTTTTAACCCAGTCACCATAGATAGATACATACGAACAAATTAACAAAAATAACTAAACTAAAACCAATTTTACTCAAATGCCTTAATCAAAACCAAATATAACCTAAAGACCTAAACTGAAACCAATCCATACAAATATCAAAAAACTTGATCATATTTAATGCACAAAGAAAAAAGCAAAGAAAAAAACATAACTTAAAGACCTAAATAGAAACTACTCCAAACAAAGTGGCTAAATCAATTTGGAGAAGGAGATAAACACAAATATAAATAATATAAATGCAAAGCAATTATGAGTGACTTTTACAATATAAATTATGTTACCTCTATTAGTTGGTTCCTTGACTTAGAAATTGGTAAAAACTTCTATATACACAATATTTTTTGTTTCAGAAATTTTAGTCCATTTCTACTTGTAACCCTAGCCACTGCAACGTACAATTGCCCATTACTAAAAAAAGGTTTTGGCAAATACACAATATAGCATCCACGCACTAACTTCAGAATAAAAATATGCAATACAGAAATTAAAAAAACATGATTCTTTGATAGAATACAAATTGTACATAAAGGTAGTAAAAACAATGGCAATCTTGAAATGAAACAATTAAACCAAACATAAAACCAAGTTTGAGATAACCAAGAAACTTAAATATGCAATCACATTCCAATTTCAAATTATTTCTAGAAACATATTACCAATAAATATGCAAGAAATAGTACAGAATAAAGGAGAGACTGGTAAATACCTGATTGTCCTTGTCTTGTAGTTGTATTACCAAATAACCCAAATAACAAAATGCCAGATCCCTACCTACAAAACAATAAGAATGCAATTTCAACTAACATTCCAGAAACATTAATAGAAGAGAAATAGTGCAGTGCAGAACATTTGAAACAATGCAGCGTAGTGCAGATTTTTATGAACCATAAGATTTTTACGGTCTTTGATCCTATTGCATTGTTTTCCATGGGGGACTATTCATCTTCGGGTGTGATTACTAGAAAGGCCTTTTCCTTGATAGTGTTACTTTTATTGCACACATAAGAGGCCCGACATAATGGTATACTGTTATTGGTATTCCATAACAATTATTGCATTCATGGACCATAAGAATTGAAACAGGCATGAGAAATATGAATTTATTCTGCACTGTCCAGTGGTCGAGAAATTATAGAGTCCTCTGGTGGACCACGTCACTTGTCCACCATTCCACTAAAAAATTTCCATTTGTTTAAAATTGCTAAGTCAGTAATTAATTTCTGTTTAAAAAATTTTTATAACTAACAATTTTAAACAAGTGGAAGTTTTTTAGTGGAATGGTGGACCACATCACTTGTCCACCATGTGGATCTTATAATTTCTCCCAGTGGTCAGCTAAAATGAAATAGCTTAGCCAGCTAGGTGCATCATGGTCATAACATGGAGATATAATTTTTCCAGACCCAATATCTAACATATGAATCATAAAAAAATTTCAAATACACAATCTCAAAGAATTAGAATTTAAAATTCATTATGAATTTCGAATTTAAATCCACAAACTATACACTAAAATCAAGTTTTTAAGTGAATAGAAAATCAAAATTATAAAGAGAGCAATAAAAATTCAGAATTATAAAGCGAGCAAAAAAAATTTCAGCAGTGAGTTGCATTGTAACAAATAATCCCTAAAAAAAATATTATTTATAATATAATATAGGGTTATGGATTCCTAATCAAATTTGGTTAGGGTTATGGATTCCTAATCAAAATATAATATAGGGTTATGAATTCCTAATCAATTTTGGTTACCTTTGCCAACCGACATAATTGAAATATACAATGGGCTGAATAAATTCAGTCGAAGTCTAATGGCCCAGTTTTGATGGCTGTCGTCAGCACTCAAAGGTGGAGATCAGTCCTTGTGAGTAGCACCATGGAAAGATCGGTGATGCCTTCTTTCTATTTCGGACCTGACAGTGTGGGGATGGCTTCTTGGTGAGATTGATTTTCAGTATTGGGTTTTGGGGAAGGAGAGGGTAGAGAAATAGAGAATAGAAAGGAACGGCAGGGGTCTACGTTTTGAAGGAAGAAGAAGGTTGGTTTTGTATTTATCGGGTTTTGGAAAAGATATTTTTTGCGTTTATGTTTTTTTTTTTTTTTAAGTTTTTTTTTTTTAATATTGTGCTGACGTGGAAAATTGTGGGAGCTTTAGAGACTTTGGTTATATATATATAGATTATATTACAACCTTGGGTTGGTGAAAAACCCCTAATCCAAGTTCCAATGAAGTTAGGATTAGAAAATCCCAATCCCAATCCCAATTAATCTAGGATTAGGAAATCCCAAATTAGGAATACTAGCTGAGTTTCGCATGATGTGCGGTGCAATTTATTATTAGCTTTCTCCAATATTTCAATAAGATTTAGTTTAACTGGTTGACATCTCAATTTCTAATAGAGACATTCAGATTCAGATCCCTCACCCTCAACTATCGATGTATTAAAAAAAAAATCAATAACTTTCCTAGTAAAAAAAGGTAATCTTTAGCTATTTTTATAGACAAAATAGAAAGACATTAAGAATAGTGTAGTGATTTGATCATAGTATATATGTGTGTGTGTGTGTGTTTTTAAATTAAAAATTGCATGATATATTGGGTCATATAAATAAGCATGTTTCATGCCTACAAAAAATGCAAATATCCTTCAAATGATTTTTTTTACATTCTGGATTTTGTGTTAGTAAAGTTTTTTTTTTTTTTTTTTTTTTTTTTCCCTTTCTGTTGGACATTGTTTCAATAGTTGCAAAGACAACTAAAATTTTAGTAAGAATACCATATTTCAAATCAATTGTTCCTCACATAAAATAAAAAAAAATTGTTTCTCATATAAATCTTAGAAAAATGATATTAAAATTTCATTATGCTTAAAATAATTAATATAACAAAATAAACATATTCATTCTATTAGTTATCTTTCTAATTACATAGAATAAACACTACAATATTAGTTCCACATACATACATACATATATGTATGTGTGTGTGTATGTATGTATGTGTGTGTGTGTGTATCAAATGTCACTTAAAGGAATCAAGAAATTTAAAGGGTTAAAAATAATTTTTAGTGAATTCACAATTTTTTTTTTAGTTTTTTTAGTTTTTGTGTCAATTTTTGTCAAAGCAACTAAACATGAGGAATAATGTCATATTGTAAATCTAATATTATTATTCCAACTAAAAATTATTTCTTAAATAAAGTTTATAAAAATAATCTTATAAATTCATTTAATATAAATAATTAATGCACAACTATAGATAATATATACATTTACTTTATTAGCTAATTTAATGAACTAATAATCTATATATATTAATAGGCAAAGCTCAGAAAAAGTCAAATTAGAATTTCAATTGGAGTCCAATTGTGTGCCATGTGTCATTTCTAATTTATATTTTTTTATGCCAAGTGAATTATTGAATGCAAAAATTGAAAAGTCCAAATCTAAATAGATTCTAAATTGAATTTCAATTGAAATCCAATTTTGTGTCATGTGTCCATCTATTTTTTTAATTTTTATGACAAATGAATTATTGGGTGCAAAAACCAAAGAGCCTAAATTCTATATATATATATATATATATATATATATATATATATATATATATATAATGAGAAATCATTACATATTTTAGAAATCTCTAGTTTAAAAATGGTGTAAGCTAATACCATGTATAATTTCAACATTTTCTATAATAATAAAAAAATTGTATAACTTAATCCATATAATTGTGATTGTTTTTAATTGTACTCGTGCATATGCATGGGGTTACATACTAGTTTGATATAAATGCAAATGCTTTGAAGTAGAAGCCTAAACAAAAGGAGCTTCAAGGAATGTGCTGCTTGGCACAGCCCCATACTCTCTAACATAAAGTCTCTACTTTTATATATATTAATATTATGCCCATGCGATGCATGGCTTAGTTAAAAGTTATATATGTCGAAATCATATTAATAATTTGTGAGCCACATGAAAAAATCAAATTAATTTTGCAACATGTAATTTATAGATATATTGAGTCACTTTGTGCATACACGGTGTGTAATATATAAATTATACATATTAAAACATAAAGTGATGATATATAATCTAAATAAATATTAATTTAATTTAAATTCCTTGGAACTTTTTTAATTTAATAGAATTTTAAGTGAATTATAATATTAAATTTCTTAGAACTTAAAAAATAAACTTTTATTCATAGTAAACTATTAATCGATAACAACCTTAATAATAAATGAAAGAGTAAATTATATATTTTATTAACATTATCAAAATTATCTTAATGATCACTAAACCGACAGTGATGTGATACTCTCTTCTCTTGCGCGAATGATAGATAATTTTATGTACTCTCTAAAACACCTTTTATATTTACTTAGTATTATTCCAAATAAAAATTTAGAGGAGTGATTACCATGTTGCTCTATGTTGGAAGTAATGAATAATTACTTAAATTAACTATATTAATAAATTTGGATTCCTATCACCAAAAAAATTAATTTTAAACAAATAATAAATAAATAGCCATTTTGAGGAGATAAAACATAACATTTGAGCACTATTTCAACTTTCTTGATACATAGCAAACAAAGAAGGAATAAGTGTTAACCTTTTTTTTTTTGAGAAACCTAATAAGTGTTAACCTTATGTATTGAGTAAACTTACATGAGAAGATTAAATATGAGATTTTCACGTGCCTTATTAGTTTATGTAACCATACCACATCACACAATATAAAATTATAATATGCTACTTATTTCCACACTTAATTAACTTCCCCCAGTCAATTTTGTTTTCTAAAGAATAGCTCTCATTCACACAATGCACCATTAGATTGCTAAAGAAGACACCAGGATAACATATTAAAAAATATATATATAGGATAAAAAAAAAATACACCTTTTTTTTTTAGTTTGTGATCAAAACCTTTCGTTTGAATTGTAGTAAATTTTCATAAATGATGACAAATATTATCAAAATTTATGCTTTTCCAAACAACCTCTTTGCTAATCTAATAATTTTTTTTTAAAGCAAATTTATCAAAAATAAGCAACCTCTTTGCTACAAAATTCCATATTCAATAAAAAGTTATCTACATAATTCTTCACCTTATATTATGAACATATTTTATCTTCCACTCTCTAAAATCTTATTAGCATTTGTAATTCTAAGAATTTATTGTCATGCCAATTGGGTTTCAGCTACATTTTCTGCTCCTAACTTGTAATGATCAAAGAAGTCAAATTCACCAAAAAAATTGGGGGGAAAAAAGACATGCAATATGACATACTCAATAAAGAAAATACAGAAACTACCTTGTATTTTATGCTCCGCAAGTTTGGTTTCATAGAACCCTTTATGAATTCGCAAAATTAAATATTTATAAATTTCAATAAATCAAATGATGAACAAATTATATATATATATATATATATATATATATATATATATATATATATATATATAAAGAGCTTGGAAATAATAGCAGAGGCAAGGAAGTCTTAGAGCAAATATAAGATTTGAAGCTTTTGGTGTGTGTGTGTGTATATATATATATATATATATATGTGGATAATGAAACTTTTGTTTTTGGTTAGAATTTTAGTTGAAATTGAATTTTATATCTTTTAAAGCTAAGCTAGTAGAGTTTATTTTCAAGATAATTATATTTAATATAAGAGTGTAATTTTGATTAAATTTTCTTTCTTTAACGTACAGCCATTCTTTTTATCTCCAAAAGAAAAAAAAAAAAAAAAAAAGAAGTTCTCTCGAGTTTATCCAAAAAATCTCTTAGTTAGCCGCGTAACCGTGTGAGTACATCTCCTGCCATTAAAAAAAATAAAATCATTCTAATTAAACTCTTTGTCTTAAACTCAAACTCTTAAAACTTAAACTTCCCACCATGTTACAATTATTCATAAAGTGAAGTAAAAAAAATGTTGATATCAACATTAAGCTTTTGTGTCTATCCAAAAATAAATAGAGGAAAAGTTGATGAGAAAAATTAAAATTTTGTGTCTATCCAAGATTGGTAGATGAAAAGTTGATAAGAATAATATATTTGTAATCAAATTAAGATTTTTATTAACTTAAAAGTTATAAAAGAAGAAGATAAAGCACAAAAAATTATATCAATTTTTAATTTTTTTTTTTCTTTTTGTAATTTGGTGCAACCACTTGGTGTAACTATAGCTTCTAAGCCCAGCTTTTATTATATAGTATACTAGTCGCTAATCCGCGAGATGCACGAGATAGTTAAATAAAAATTAAAAGTATTTATTTTGCTTAAAGGTTTATGACTTGACTTATTAAAAATGTATAACTTGAAAATGAATGAAAATAAGTAATTTCTTATTCAATATAATTTTTTATATCATTGGTTCCACATAAGCAATTAAATCTACTATCCACCACAAATCTATGTTATCTTGATAATAGATTTACAAATTGCATTCTCATGTCCTCCATCATTTAGAAGGTCATGATTGTATGTAATATATAAATTTTATTATTTTACAATATAAAATTATTATTGTAGGGTCTCGTTTTTCAGCCTAATACCACATGGTGTGGGGGATCTTGGACTAGCGAGCCCAATACAATGAATTTGTAGAGAGTGGGCTGAAAAGCTTGGCCTTGGTGGATTTAGTGGATGGATAATTGTTAGTCATGATATTCATAGCGATCGCACAGAGGTGAACTATGTTTATCCAAGAATATTTTCTCCTCGGCACAGTTTGGGTGGCCCTTGTTCTTGGGCCTCCAGAGAGAGTCCCCCCTCCTGGGTTGCTTCTTCCTCCTTTTATATCCGCTTCCCCTCCCCGCCTTGAGCGTCCACGTGTAGGTTTAGATTCATAGGGCTGATACTTGTCCCATCAACCCATACCCAGAGTGGTTAGGAGTGGTTGTAAAGGTTGAAAAGCATGGCTCTATCAGGTGCAGGGTACTTTAATGCAGTAATGGCAGCTTTTCCCTTAGATATTTCCATTATTTCCCATGTCTTTTGCTGTTTTAGTACTTTTCCTGTTCCGCAAAATGACCCCAAGGTGTCATTACTAGCAGTAGGTTGCTCCTCTTGTTCTCGGCTACATTCATGGCCGAGGAGGGTCTTTTCCTTGGGTTGGGCCATTGGCCTAACGTAGATGTTGACGTGGGCTTCTCGGTCTTGTACCCCCCACAATTATGATAGATGATTAAAATAAAATCTAATGTTCTGGAAATTTTTTGAAATAGAATTTTAAATTTCTTAAAACTTATTTAATAAATTTTCTATTTTACCTAAAAGTGAAGATAACTATAGGCCCAATTTTTATTTTATAGCATATGATGTTATAGTTAGCTCCTGTAGCATGTGTAATACGTTAGTCTATTATGATAGTTCCAAATAATATCATAATACTTATCTATATGAGTTTTTTTTTTTTTTTTTTTTTTTTAATGATGCCATAATGGATGGAGTTTAATAGAAGTCATTTAAGATCCAACGTATCCAATAATTTGTTTTTTAAAAAAAATTAATTTCAAAAGTCTTTTAATCGTAAATTTTTTTAATCATAAAATAGACTCTATCTAAACTCTAAAGGAAAGAGTTCAGAATGATCACATCATTGATATCATATCATGATGGTTGCAAATAATAATATTATTATTCATGATTAATAGATGAACAATGAAACTGTGAATTAACAATTTAACAATTCAAAATGAAAACACATATACAATTGCTACAACAACACATATATAGAAGACTCCAAATATTGGAACATACTTCTTCTTTCATTATTCAATCAAAACCAAAGTCTCGAAGATAATTCCAATTCTATTAAACCCAATACATACATACACATGAACGTAAATAATTCCAAAAATGAAAACAACAATATCCAAAAGCCTTTGCCTAATACAGTCACTATTATTATTATTATTTTTTAAGATTATGCGTTCTTTAGTTTTTTTTCCTTTCATGTTTCCTCAAACTTTTTCTAATTGACCAAAATATCTCTCATATATGTTAACTTTAAACCTAATAGGAAAACTTTACATACCTTTTGTTTTGAGGGCGCTCTAAGAACCAAAATCAATGCAAGAGACTGCACAGAAGAAAGAAAAATTTACATTGCCGATTAATACCTTCAAAGAGATATTTATCTGTGACTCAAACTTACAAACCAAAACAAAATACAAATTTCCATAGAGCATAAATCAAAAATAAGACTACCAAATGAATTTGCAGCACACAAACCAAAAACAAAAGTCACTAACCCATGCAATGCACGGGAAATTTTATTTCCGTTTTGAATTTATTAAATTTTATTAGAATGAAAAAAATATTTATTGAACTATCTACTTAATTATCAATCATTCTGATTATAAATTATTAAACAACAAAATTTGAGTAGAGGATCAACATCAATGCCTAGGAATTCACTTTGTTTTTTTGATAGGTTATACCTAGAAATTCACAACCCTCATCGATCTCAAGAGCTAATAACAACATGAAACATAAAACCAAATTATAGAAATGCACATATATATTCCCAAATGTATAGATTGTAAACAATGACTATTCAAATAGGGAGGAAAATCCCTATTTTAATCTCAGGCATTTTGTCGAATACTTTTAATGGTGATGAGGCTAGACTCTCTTTATGTGTGTAAAAGGCCTTAAAATTTCCAGCTATTATAGGTTTTGTGAGGGTAAATATAAAATTCAACTACAAAATTTAAATATAAAATTCAACTACAAAATTTAGATTGAAATTGTAAACTAAATAACTGAATTTAACTGAATTCATTTGATAGGAGTATATAGACTCTGAATATATTTAAATATTTATTAATTAAAGTTTATATAAATACTTAAAATTATATGTGCATATATTTGAACTAATATACCTATCTATTAGTACTTAAATTTCAACATTAATAATAATAAACGTGTAATCAATTGGATTTGGATGATAACAATATGGGTCATGCTAACGAGTGTCCTAAAGGCACTTGTTAACAATCTATTTTAGAAAAGTTTTGACACATTTTTATGAGAAATAAAAAAAACTATTAAAACATTAATTATTTTTTCTTTTTTCCTTTTCCCTAACAATATATAATAATAAGCACATCCTTTTTGTTACCTAATGAAAGGCTTGTTGTGTAAAATTGAAATTTCTCACAGTTCTACCCAAAAAAAAAAAAATTCTAAAAGTTGTTTCATGTTTCAAAACACTATAGAGTGTTGGCTCATAAACCAAGAGCCACATAAAACAAAAGAAAAATAAATGATGGTCCAACCAAAGCATAAGAAGAAGGAGAAAGAAGTAGAAGAAAGGGAGGGGTGGACTGAGAAAACTTGAGGAGTCGGAGAGGGAGATGGCCGGCAACGTGGGGATGACAATTGGAAACGTGATTATCACATCAACGTGGGTTCTGCTACTAATTTCTTTTTCTTTTTTTTCTTTTTTTTTTCACGTTTCTATACTGCCCGATTTAGATTTTCTGATACAGTCCAGTATCAAGTGGTACGTTTTAGAGGTAATTTGATATCGGTTCACTGACCGGAACAAAAAATATCGGCCAGTATGGTATGGTATGGTAACGACTTCCTTGGCTATGGCTGGTGAACAAGGTCCAAATTGCAAGGGTGGCTAGATATTCAAGTTTTATGGGTGTGGCTGTGTCCATCTCAACTCTGAAGTTTTTCAAGTTTGGGGGTTTTCAGAAACAAAGTCGCTTCGTCTAAGGCAAAGCCGCATTGCTTTATATATACAGAAGAGAGAGTCCTAACAGGAGTCTCTATTTTTTTTTTTTTTGTAATTAAATTATATATATGAATTTTAAATATTTTTTTGTTTTATATATATTGATATTGATTTCGGAGTCCAAGTGACGTTGAACCTCCAAAACATTCGTTTATATATAGACCAAATCTACAAGCGCTCATGAACCCAAAAAAAACACACACACACACAAACTCTATCAAGCGAAACCAAGGGACGGCGCTCAACCACTGTGTCCTCCACAGAGAATCTCAGAAGGTACGCATAATTTTAAATTTTGTTCTATTATTTTCCAAAGACTACAGTTTAATCTTCATTGTTTTCTTATAAATCCCAAAAACTTGTTAATTAAAATAAAACCATCTACTGTAAATTTCGTGTTTTTGTTCTTTTCATAATATTTTTGACCATCGATTTGTTGTTTGCTTGGTTGCGCTTGTTTTCGTGCTTTCTCCTAGATTTTTAATTTTACAATACTTATTTAGATTCTAATAATCAAGGGAATAATTTGTTGGTAATCGATTTTGTTTTAGAGAAAAAAAAAAAACCATTAGACAATTTTTTTGACGATCGAACAACATGTACATGCACAAGTTGGCATAGTATTTTGCTTCTAGGAAACAAACAATGAGACTATTTATTAATAGATGAGTCAAGGAATCAAGGAATATGTAGTGTGATATCAAAATGTACTTACTGTAATGTTGCTTATGTTTTTGCAGCAGGATATTGGTATCGATTCTCACCACCACATTGGAAATATTAATTTTTTTTTGGCTGATTCAATCTCAAAGTTCTCAATCCACATTAATTTCTCTCAATGGATCTCCTCCAAATCTACAAAGACCGAAATGATGATGAAATAGACCAATTCCAAAACCCTAATTCCACTGCATCATCCCCCGAGTCCTCCCCACCGCGCCTTCTTCCCGCCAAGTTTGCAGCACCAAAGGTCGATGAAACCATGTCGGCCCTCATGGTGGCTCAAGCCTACCAAGCACAGTTGAGGCCAATAGACCCACTCCAGCATGTTGTTGCCTTTAACCCCGCCTATGAACAGCTCTGGGCCCCCATTGTTGGCCCAGCCCACCCATACACCAAGGACGGCATTGCCCAGGGCATGCGCAACCACAAGCTCGGCTTTGTTGAGGATGCCTCCATTGAACCTTTCATCTTCGACGAGCAGTACTATACTTTCCATAAGTATGGCTATGGCCCTGACCCCTCTGCCTCCGCTGGCAACAATTATGTCGGTGATCTTGATGCCTTGCAAAAGAATGATGCCATCTCTGTCTACAATATCCCACAGCACGAGCAGAAGAAGAGGAAGATTGAGAAGAAGGAAACAGAGGAGGAAGGTAATGGCCACGAAGAAAACCTCAATACGGTTGAGCTTCAGAATCCAGCCAGTGACACTTGGTTGATGAAGAATAGGAAGAGTCCATGGGCAGGCAAGAAGGAAGGGTTACAAATTGAATTGACAGAAGAGCAGAAGAATTATGCAGAGGAGTATGCTAAGAAGAAGGGTGAGGAGAGAGAGAGAGGTGGTGAAAAGGGAGAGATTCTTCCAGATAAGAGTACATTCCATGGTAAAGAAGAGAGAGATTATCAAGGAAGGTCTTGGATTGCGCCTCCCAAGGATGCCAAGGCCAACAACGATCATTGTTATATACCGAAGAGATTGGTGCACACTTGGAGTGGCCACACGAAGGGCGTGTCTGCTATAAGGTTCTTCCCGAAACAGGGGCATTTGATATTGTCAGCAGGGATGGATACAAAGGTGAAAATTTGGGATGTGTTCAATTAGGGCAAATGTATGAGGACCTACATGGGTCACTCCAAGGCAGTTAGGGATATTTGGTTTTGCAATGACGGGACAAAGTTTTTGACTGCTGGGTATGATAAGAATATCAAGTACTGGGACACAGAGACAGGGCAAGTGATATCAACTTTTAGTACCGGTAAGATTCCATATGTGGTTAGGCTTAATCCAGACGATGATAAGCAGAACATTTTGTTGGCAGGGATGAGTGATAAGAAGATTGTTCAGTGGGATATGAATACTGGACAGGTTATGCAAGAGTATGATCAACATTTGGGGGCCGTGAATACCATTACATTTGTTGATAATAACAGGAGGTTTGTGACTTCGAGCGATGACAAGTCACTTCGAGTATGGGAATTTGGGATTCCTGTGGTTATAAAGTATATTAGTGAGCCTCATATGCATTCTATGCCATCCATTTCACTTCATCCCAGTACAAATTATCTTGCCGCACAGAGTTTGGACAATCAGATTCTTTCGTATAACA
The DNA here is from genome assembly GCA_028535165.1 of Quercus tomentella. Taxonomy (NCBI): domain Eukaryota; kingdom Viridiplantae; phylum Streptophyta; class Magnoliopsida; order Fagales; family Fagaceae; genus Quercus; species Quercus tomentella. The sequence goes on from JAPQVY010000012.1 coordinate 6,053,984, forward strand.
TGAGGGACAGGTTTCAGCTCAATGGGGAGAAGAGATTTTCCGGGCACATTGTGGCAGGGTATGCTTGCCAAGTCAATTTCTCGCCAGATGGCCAGTTTATTATGTCAGGAGATGGTGAGGGTAAATGCTGGTTTTGGGATTGGGAGACGCCCAAAGTTGTTTGCAGACCTCTCAAGTGTCATGAGGGAGTGTGCATTGGGTGTGAGTGGCACCCATTGGAACAAAGCAAGGTAGCAACTTGTGGCTGGGACGGATTGCTTAAGTACTGGTAAGTTAACCTCTCATTCTCTGACATTTTTTTTTTTTTTTGATAAGTAACGAAAATTTTATTAAAAAACGAAAAACAGCCAACCCGAGTACATTGGGAATGTACTATGGGGGCATAAATCAAGAACCAAGATTACAACGATCAAGTAAAACAGGAAGGGAAGAACAAGAAAAATGACAAAAGAGCACACTCCAATCAAGGAGAGTGTAAAAAAAAAGACTTAATCTCTAACATAGAGCGTTCACATCCCTCAAAGCTTCTAGCATTCTTTTTGCGCCAAATACACCATAACAAGCAATGAGGCACAATTCTCCACAACTCTATATTTCTACGTCGTCCAAACTTAGCTTGCCAAGATTCAAACAACCCAATAACCTTCTGAGGCATAACCCAATGAATTCCAAACAAACAAAACACCAACGACCACAACTCACAAGCAATGGGGCAATGAAGAAGAAGATGATCCACTAACTCCCCACAATTCTTACACATATAACACCAATCAAGAACTAGCACACCTCTCATTCTCTGACATTACTGTGGACTCATTCATATATGCATCTATTTTGGTACATGCCGACTTATCTGCCTTGATATTCATCTTTCTAAAACTAGCACAATGTATATTTTAATATTTTATTGCTAATATCTGGTACAAATAAGTGTAGTATTATTATAGTGACAAATTCTGGGTGTTTTGTGTGATGACAAATAATAGATCATCCATGAAGTAGATGTCCATGTAGATACGGGGTTTGACTTTGTGACATCATTCTCCTTTCTCAACAATTTGTGTTCATAGATTGATTTAGGGAACCAAATGTTGTTTTCTGCAGACCCTTAGTCCGATGTGTGCTTTTTTAAACAGCTGATTTCTTTCTTTCTTTCATTTGAGGCTATCTTGCTCCTGCTCATGCAATAATATATCTCTCTGATAAAAAAATTACTGTTTTTAACCTTTATTCATTTAAGGATGTTCACCTTGAAGCCCTAATGATATGAGGGGGCTGACTGACCTTAGATCCCAAGCAACAAATGCTTCAACATTCTGTTTACTCAGCTGTAAGACATATAGTAGAGTAAATTATTAGTTGCCATTATCTGCCTTGCGAACATGGTGGTCCTCCCTCAGTTATCTTCCACTCACAGCAAAACTTTCATTCCATCAATTATCCTCTCTCCACAAAGCAGGGCAAGAATTCTCCTCTTTTTTCATTCACTGACACCAAGAGCAGAAAATACAATCACTTTACATTCTACCAAACACAACTTAAACGACTTCTTTGTCAGAAAATTTTTTCCCAGGTCACAACAAGCATTTTTTAACATTTAACTTGCAAATACTTTGGATGACTTTCTTTAAAGCTGCCGATTTAGACACTTATTAACCATGCATATGAAATGCTCTCTCTCTCTCTCTCTCTCTCTCTCCACAACATATATATGTATATGTATATATAAAAGACCTGCACCATGTGTGCTTGCACATTGAATTACTTGTTTCCTATGTGCTCCTAGCCCTCCTAGTCTATTAAGGTAAGAGTTTCATCACAACTGCCCCCTAAGTCATTGATTGGAGTCTATTAATAAAAATGACCAAATAAGTACTCTTAAATCAAGAAAAATATCAAATTCTTGCCCCATTGTCCTGCACCTGGTCTCATCATCGTTTTTAATCTACAATGTGGCTGTCTCCTGGGCACATAATTCATTGGTCTTTTCTTCAGATTAATTAATTTCTTAATCTGTAAAGTTTCTTCCAACTTTGTGTGTGCGAATGTGTGTCTGTGGAGGAAATAGCCTTCAGAGTGCAAGATGATGCAACTAAAAAAAATCAGCAATCTAGATTATCAAAACATGAGGCAATAGGCCTAATGGCATTACAAGAAGAGATGACTTCCACATATATCATGCATCTCTTCTCATACCTGTAAACCCTCGAAATTATTGAGTTGCTGCTTCCATCATTTCCATTACATTCACAGTTAACATCCACTTTGCCACTACTAATACGTATTGGATAAAAGACTCTCTCTCTCTCTCTCAAGACATTTAAAAGATCCCTTAAATTACAAAATTGGTAGCATTTTTAGCTTTTTGGACTTGAATAAAAACTATGTCACAATATCAGAGGTTATTATTATTATTATTATTATTTAAGGAAAAATCATGTTGCCCATGTAAAAAGGCCAGTAGCATGATGAGTTGTCTAGTGTTGTTGTTGCAAATATTATTCTAGAGTATCATAAGCATGTGTTTGTTACACATTGAGGGTGTTCTAATCCTGCTATGGTGCAACTTTGTCATGCTCCCCTAGCATGATTTGTTTCCATGCCTTCTAGTCATTTTTACCTAAGTTATAGCGGTTGGCTGAGACTAAAGTAAATTTAAGAGGTGAGACATGTTTATAGAAATAATAAGATAAATGAGTAACTCGTCAAAAATTGGTAAGATAAATAACTAGGTTGTAGTCAGTTCACTTGAATCTGTTTAGCATTTTGGAAACTAACTTTTTAAATTTTGCCTTGCAGGGACTAGTTGCTTCTCTGCTCTATGTTGCAAGGTGCGGAAATCGTGTGATGAACCTGTCTTTGGCCCACGGACTCCCACACATTTATTCTTCAGCGCCGCAGAAGCCCTATTAACCTCCTTCTAGTCCCTGCTTCCCTTGTGGTACTTGGTTGTAGGTATCACCCCGCTTTGGAAAATAACCAACTTCAATACTCTATACCTGTAGCTTCGAAAAACTGTCCCTTTGGTCAGGCACATTGCAAATTGATTTTTTCCAAGGGTTGATTTTGACCATCTCTCGTGGGAAGTCTTGGTCAGCTGGCCTGTTGCAAGGGTTTTTTTTTTTTTTTTTTTTTTTTTTTTTTTTTTTTTTCATGATAAATAGATTTAGTCGGGTTCATATGTTACCAATGAACTAGTATTATCAGTTATAACCTGAGTGTTTACTTTTTATTTTGGTTAATCTCGTCCTTAAAAAATTAAATTGGACATTCTACTGTTATATCTGGAAAAGTTTCCTACAGTGATTGCGATGATTCAAATGTGGTGTGCGCTACAGTGAGTGGTGGTTCAATTAGTTGAGATTAAAGCTTAGACAAGTGCAGTTAATTGTCCTATGTTTAAACATGCTTGTTTCTATTGTATTTTTACTAGAGATTTGGCCTTTACAAAGTTGATATAGCTGAGCAGAATTGGTTAAGCTGTGTCGGGGGCCATTGACAATATGCTAGTAACTAGAGAGATTGGAAGGCACGTATGGGGCTTGAAAAAAAAAAAAAAAAAACCGATAAATTGAATGGACTGCCCAAAACTGCCGTAACCAAGCTGATATTTTCGGTTTTTTCTTAGTTTAATTCGGTTTCAGTTTTGTTTTAAAAAATAAAACTGATTTTCCTCGGCTCGGTCCCAATTTCAATCACAAACAATCAGACCAAATCAAAATCGTGAGCTACTCTATATTTTAAAAAGGGTTATGTTAATGAGTGCCTCTAAGGCATTCGTTAACATTTCCCCTTTGAAAAAGCCCACCAAATTTGAACTCATTAACAAAAACTATTTTAACTAATTAACTACAACAAACAAGTTTAGACTAAAACTAAAAAACGCTACCACTCTCTCACTAAAAAACACAACCACCTCTCTCACTTTCCCGACTTCACCCAAATCCACAGAACACACCCGCGCCGACAGCCTCCAAAAAAGCTTAGGAGCCGTTTAGTAACGTTGTTTGTATTTTTTGAAAATATGTGTGGGTGAAAAAGTGTGTGAAAATATGTGTAATGTTATTTAAAAACTGAAAACATGTGTTTAAACACATGTACCAAACGGGTCTTTAATGATTCTTTATATGATGTTAGTAAATGACATAATATAATGCACTAACAGCCACCAAAAAAAGCTTTATGATTCTTTATATGATGTTAGTAAATGACATAAAACAATGCATTGGATCTATTATGGGTGCGGCTTGTGTCCAATAAAAGTTATCACTGGACACAAGCCCTTCCCATCTATTATTGGATCAATAGTTCTGTTTTGTTTTGTTTTGTGTGTGTGTGTGTTTTTTTTAGCTCTTAATCCAAGCAGTGTAGGAAAGCTTTAAAAACCTCAACCTTTTGTGTCTTTTCTCAAACAAGAGGGTGTTTGAGAAGGCATGTCTCGAGACTGGGGCATAGTTCTCAGAACCGGACCGGACCGGGAGGTCGGACCGTAAAAACCGGGAGCCGGGATGAAAACCGGTTTTTTAAGCATAAAGAACCGGATTTTTTGTTAATTCCGTGAACCGCTAAAACCGGGGTTGGACCGTACAAACCGGTGAGAACCGTGCGGTCCAACCCCTTAGCAATTTTTTTTTTTTTTTACAATTTTTTTTTACTTAATTAAATTATCCATCTCTTACAAGGAATAAAAAAAAAATTATAATTAAAATCCTTCAAAGATATTCAACTTTACTTCAAAAATTAATCATAAATTTTAATATTTTCATGGTTATATTTTATTTTATTAACTTTCTTATTTAATTATTAAATATATGTTTGAAAATCATTAAATTTCCCTCACATATATAGATATATTGTTAATTTTGCTAGTTTTATAAATTTAATATCTATATTTAGGCTTTAATTAATTATTTAATTAATTATGACGTCATCACGGTTCGACCCCGGTTCGACCTTAAAAACCTTGAACCTCTCCCTTTAACGGTTCAATGAACGGTCCGGGTTTGAAAACCTTGGACTGGGGTGCTCTCAAGTAGGCATGCAATAAATGGAAATCGTTAATAAACTAGGATGGGGGGGTCCATGATTAATGCCGCAATGTGCCAATGAGCTCTTCTAACTCAAATGACAGTTCCATCCCTTATAAGAATATAGCAGATGGTGCAATTGTTGGTTCAAAACCCATTAGGTATATGTGTAATTTTGTAATTAAAAATATATTTATTTAACTGAGTGAAATGCGTTTTCCTGATTAATTGCTAAATTGCTCCTACCATTACTCGATATATTCCATCAAATTAAAAAATGTAGTAAAATTATCATTTTTATAGAAAATTGTGCATAATTTCTCCCAATAAGTGACCATATGGATTCTTCTTATGTCCAAATGAATTCAACAATTCATTACGGATTTTTATTACAAAGATTTGATTTGGTTTCGTGATGATCATATTTTTCAAAAGAAAATATGCAATATAACCATTTCTAATAATTATACAAAAATAAAAATAAAAAGGAAAGAAAAAGAACTCATCAAAAATAATGTTGAAACTTGAAGACAATAGGTTGCATAGTTCACGAATAAACTCATTTACGGTACAATAATTAAAAAAAAAAAAAAAACTAGACAATAGACATAATCAACGCATACAAAAACTAAACTAAACTTCAACCTTGTGAAGTACCTTCCATCTCGTTTCATCAGCCTCTACTTCTCACCATTTAAATCCTTCATCCAAATCTATGCAACTGGGTATAATCCAAGTGCAATTAGTTAGTTCTTTTCCGAGAGAAGTATTCCTACTTGAATAATCACTAAAACAGGAGTGGTACTTATTAGTTTCGAGAGAGTAGAATATGTTATTATTATCTAGAACATTTGGCAAATAAATCTTGTTACTCATATCTTTTGCCACAGCCAATTCTGAGAAAGAACCCCCAGAACTAACATATAACATCTTATTTTCAATATTTGTCACTTTATGCCATTCCATCCTTGGTCCAAACGAGAGATTCACTGAGTAAATCTGAATGCTTGGCTCAATTTCGTGGAGCTCAAACACTGCAAAAAGCTTCCCATCACTTTCCAATAAATAACTATTTTTAAGTGAACTATCTAAGTGTTTCGGAGGAATAATAGGGGGAAGATATTTCCATCGATATTTGTATTGATTAGGATGGCTCAAGTATTCATGTGGATCAAATATTCCCACTTCAGCTGGGAGATCGTACTCTCGTACACCCAACCAGTAGCAGCGGCCTTTGTATAGTAGGGGATTGCTATCATTAAAAGGTCGAAAATAATCTGTAAATTCACACAAAGTCCAAGCCACTTCACCACGCCTAATGATGATGAATTTCACTCCATAAAATATGATTCCAATAACAAAACAATCAATAGAAGTTGGGGGAGATGAAAAACTCATTGATTCACATCTTTCCCAATCAGAATAACTTGGAAGTTCTATTTTAATCCTATCGAAGGGATGGAAGAAAAAGACACTGCCACCTTTTCGAGACAAGAGAAGCCAACCATACTTTGAATAGCGGATTGTTGCACCCCACAATTCTGGAGTATCCATTTGATAAATGACATTATCATGCATTGGATGAAAGAATATGCATTTTTGTTCAACCAAAGACATCAAACATGGAGAACGAGAGTATGGGGGATCTAATAATGGTCGAAGTGGACTCATAGGACTACTTAATCGCCATGATTTGCAAATGGCACGAAAAGTATCCAAGTCTCTGAGAATGAGTGGTGCTGAAAATAGACAAAGAAGATGAAATGGAAGCTCAGACCATGGTCTATCTAACACTTCTTCCTTCTCTTTCTCACGAAAAATATCTAATGAAAACTCAGAACATGATCCATCTAGCTCTTCTTCATTTAGACTAGGAAGATGAAATGGAAGCTCAAAGGATAATCCGTCTAGCTCTTTTTCCTTCTTCTCTTTCTCTTTCTCTTCCTCTTCCTCTTGCTTGAAAAATTGAACAATATTTTCACTCATATGTATGGAAGATATATCGTCGCCACTCCCTTCAATACTTCTATTGAGGACGTTGAGGTGCTGTAATGAATATTTTAGAGAGGAATCAAATAAGAAAAATTAGTCTCAAAAGAACAAACAATGAAATAAAGTAATTCTTTACAACTCTAAAATATGAATAGACCACATGAATAATATATATTTAGACTCAAAAAGAGTTCGGCAGTATGACACAATGAAAACAATAATCCTGCTCCCTCCTCTTAAAACTGATGATATTATTAGAAATACATTACAAAAAGAGTTTAAACTATTTACTGCATGGCGGAATAATTATTGATATTAAAAAAAAACAATAGTAAATACCAAAAGTATAAACAACTATGGCTTCTGATTTCTTTGAAAAATTAATATCTAAGACAATAAATCAACAACAAAATTTATAATTAAAAAAGAAAAAGTACCATCTTTGGTTGAGGGTCGTGCTCGTGCAACTGCAAGGACACAAAGGGTTGAAGAGCATGATAGAGCTGTGTGTGTGAGTGGAGAGAGAGAGAAGGGCCTCTATATATATATATAAACGATGGAATCAGCTTAGCTTTGGAGGGAGGAGTAGTTTTGGTTGGGGTTGGGGTTTTTTATATTGCAACGTTGAGTCGGTTGAGTCCAAATTCCAATAAGACTTCAATTAGTAATAGGAAACCTTAATCCTAGTTCTAATTAAGTTAGGATTAGGAAATCCCAATCCTAATTAATCTAGGATTAGGAAATCCCAGCTAGCGGCTCCAAGTAGACATCGTTTATATATATAGACCCATTAACCCAGCTACGAGAGTTCACGAACAAAAAGAAAAACTTACAAATACAAGCGCTCCTCAACCACTCCAGTTAGGCTATCAGTGATCTGAGCTCCTCAACTACTTTGTCCTCCACAGAGAATCAGAAGGTACGCATAATTTACAATTTTGTTCTATTATTTTCCAAACACAATTTAATCTTCATTGTTTACCTTTAAATCCCAAAAATTGGTTATTAATTTACTTTAAATTTCGTATTTTTGTTCTTTTCATAATATTTTATACTATCGATTTGTTGTTTTCTTGGTTGTGCTTTTTTTTTTTTTGAGAACCTGGCTGCGCTTGTTTACATGCTTTCTCCTAGATTTTTTTAATTTTACAATATTTATTTAGATTCTAATAACCAAGGGATTAATTTGTTGGCAATCGATTTTGTTTTAGAGCCAAAAACCATTAGTCAATATTTAAAGCGCTAAGGGTTATAAATATTACTAATTGGCATAGTTTTTATTTTGCTTCTTGGAAACAATGATTCTATTGATTCCTTCAGTTTTATTTTTTATTTTATGAATTCTGTTTTATATGATATTCCTTGTCTGTTTTACATTTTTTTACGGATTTGTCCTTAAATTATCAATGTGACGGATTGGTTGCGCTTGATTGAACTTTGAAAGTATTTGAAATTTGCTTATATTGGATTCATTAGGTTTCCTTCCGTATATATATATTAGGTACTTATATATATATTTTTAAACACTAGATTAGGTATAATGAAAAGATTACCGTATTAGCATTTTAAAGATCAATATGACAATATTGTTTAACATGAATATTGTTATTCTCACAAACAATTCGGTTTTTTTTTTTTTTTTTTAATTAATTAAGTTTGAGAATTTGGAATATAAAAAAAGTTTAAAAGTTTAGTACGGCATGACTTGTAATTCCAAGAAATAAAGCTTCCAATCCTTGAGTATAAATTACTGTTTGCCAAAATATACTTTGATTATTTTTAGTTTACCGTATAGTATGAGAATGATGGGTGATTGTTTATTTATGTTTTCATTGAACTCGAGTTTTTCATATTGTAATTTGCTTAATTTTTTTTCTCTCCCTTATACTCAGAGGCTTGAAAATGGAAGTTACGAATTTTTCTCCTATTATTCCTCAACCATATCCGTGGCTTATAATTTGTGATGGGAAAAATCAAGAAAGACAAACTTTGGTTAACATATCGGACAATCATTTTGAGTCAATGACAATTCCTGAGATGCGTAATAAATCAATATGCACTAGCACAAAGGAATGGTTGGTGTTGAAAGATCTTGACTCAATGGATCTTTGCCTTTTGAATCTTACTTCTAAAGAGGTGGTGCAGCTCCCACGTTTGGAATCTACTATTAGAATGGATATTTGTATTCTATCGTCACCAGAAAGTGAATCTATCCATGATTGTCATGTGATGTTCATCGATGGTTTGACATTCTATTTTTGTCAACCTGGAGATAAGAAATTTAGTGAACAAGTGTTTGAATTTGATTTGGAAGGTAGGTTGATGTGGATACCTACAGCTACAATGTTTAGAGGGAAGGTTTACTTTTTGACAATTATTTCGGAAGGACCTAATGAATTGTTTACCGCTGAATTTGTGATTTCAAGTCTTCATTTTACAAAATTTACAAGCAAAAACCTTCCTGTGCCGTTACCTCCAGAAATAGTTGATTATCTTGTAGAATCTAGTGGTGAGCTCTTATTTATTCAAAAGATGAGGGGTGGATGGAATTTTAACAAGATTCTTGGTTTTTCCATTTGTCGAATGGATTTTTCAAGTCAAATGTGGGTGCAAGTGAACAACATAAGAGGGCAGACTATCTTTCTTTCTAAGCCTTATGGTTTAAAACATAAGGCTATATCTTGTTTTGCAAGAGAAAAGGGAATAAGAAAAAACTCAATCTATTTTACAAAGTGTTCTGATAGGTATATTTATATTTTTGACCTAGAAGATCATAGTATTTCAAAGTCATTATCTTGTCCCATTGTAAGCAAACATAATTCAAGGCTTGATTGGGTTATGATTCCTTAAAAAAAATCATAAAATTAATGTTAGCAGCTTATGTTCTAATTCTGCTCAAGTTGGTCATTAATTATGAAGATTTCGAGGATACTCTTATTTGTTGCTGATATTGATTCTTACAAGAAGAAACACCAAACTTGGAACAATTAGTGCTTCACTCTACATGTCCCCTCATTTTGTATTGAACAATTGGTGCATGTGTGATATTATTACGTTAATTAGAATCGGTTTTTATTTATTTATTTCTATTTTACAATTGTTGATTGGAATTAGTCTGGTGGTGCAAACCTGTAGCATGCAGCCTTTCAATGTAATTGTCAACTTCATTTTCTTTGTTCTTGAATATATGTGTGCACATGTGTTTTGGTCATATTTCTATATATTGGGCCAAAATGGGGTTTTGCCCCTTTCAACAAAAATTTCCAGCATTTTGCCCAATTTCTCAAACTATATAGGGATATGCCCCTGTTTTGAAACTTGATAATGTGAGGCTCAATTTTCATATAAAACTCGATTACCCTATAAGCGAGTTACTAAAAACCTCAATGTTCATATAGTCAAGTTAGTATGAGCTTTGTGCCATGCTGGCAAAGCAGACGTGGCTTTATCCAATAAAAAAGTGCTCGTGTATACATGCATAACTTGGTAACTAGAAAATCGAGTTTGCCTTAACAATTTGAAAGTCTAACGTCTCACAACGCCTGTTCACTCTCTCCCTCTGCACTCTCCCTCGCTCTCTGCCATCACTCTCCCTCTACACTCTCTCTCGCTTTCTGCGATCACTCTTCCTCACTCTCCCCCACTCTCCATCAGTCTCACTCTCCCTATCCAATCTCCCTCACCCTCTTCGATCGGTCGCCGTTGCCGGAACCCTAGTGCTTCCATCGAACCCTCATCATACCCGCCACCATTGATTACAAGTACGTTACTCTACCGTTGATTACTGTTTTGTGCTGCATTTATTTTTTGGGAAATTGATGATTATCAGTTTGACTGAAGATTAATTCTTGGTGTCTGTTGTAGACTAATGTGGGTTTTCTGAGTTAATGGTTTTTCCTACTTGACATTCAGAATGTGAAAATTATGAATCCGTTATTTCCTTAGCTTGGAATTGTAAATAAAATTTTGAATTGATTATTGAAGGGCTATTATTGATTTATTTTCTTGTGTTACTTCACGTTAAGAATGTTGTGCCCAACAAATACTATCTTTTCATGTATTTTCTAGTGATTGACCTCTCCTTTTTTATGTATGGGTTTAATATTGGATATTATTTTCCCTCTTAAATCAGCATTTATATTATTCTGAATTTGGTCCCCGTGTGGACTGTACCTCATGCATCATATTTTCATTACGAAATTTATTGATGAACCCTTACAATGCAGTCAATTTACACAATTAATGAGATAACAGTAAAATATGTTTAGGTAATGCTTTGCGTAACAGTAAAAAAAAAAAAAAAAATAGAGCGACACTTGGCACGACCTCATGCACTCCCGCATTAGGTCTAAGGGTTTTTTTTTTTTTTTTATAGAAGTCTTATAATGCTATTCACTATCATTTCTTCATCGTGTTGTTCAATTGGTCCATGCATCGCACGGGTTAGTGACCAGTAATAGTCATAATAACTACAATAGTAATAATAACTACAACGGGGTAACTCACATGATAACTTTAAATTCCCACCAAACCTCAAAGAGCAGAAACAGTATCAGTCCCAAAAAAAAAAAATAAAGTAACTTGATTCGCTAGCTACTTTTGCACCAAGACTAGTCCTATCAAACTGTTTCATGTGAATAATCTCTACATGTTGCGAATATGTACGCAAACTTTCTCACAATACCCTCATTAGCTCGTTACTATTGCCCCGATTCCAGTCATATCAAACTAAATCATGTGAATATAGTTCAAATGACTAATGTGGCTAACTTTTTCACTGCTACGCGACAGCTTCTGACAGTCGCACCATGCTCACTGAGATAGAAACACATTCACGTGATTAATTACGCATGCTTCTGCATTACACTGCATGGATCTATCGCTGTTGCACCAAGACCAGTCATGTCAACCACATCAGACATACCACACACGCCAACAAACGTTACGGTTTAGTCGAGTCATTTTCTCAATTATGTTCGACATCCCATCACTGTTCTGCCCTATCCAGTTAGATCAAACACAAGCCCTACTATCATTCTCACGTGTATACTTTTGTTGCCTACTGCATTTCACTACATCAACTTGGAATTGCTACACCAAGTCTAGTCATATCAAGTGAACAGCCTACATGTACCAATTATTATTATGCAGATGAGCTTACTCCTATACCAATTATGAACTGCTGCACCCAGTGTAGTCATATCAGTTAATCAAGTTGACTCATGTACCAATTACTATTAACTGAACAACTTGCACATGGCCGACACTACCACATCATACAGTTGTCCATGCAATCCTTCTATATATAGTCGTGTAAGCATCACATCTAGATATACCTCAGTCAAATTCACCATTTGCAATGCCGATGTGCAACTGGCTCCTTCTCCGTTTTCCTGAAAACTGCAGGAGGGAGAGAGATAACAATGATAGGGAATATTATGCAGAACAGCGGCGAGAATGGGACTACCACATGAACGAGTCCAACTCTTTACATAATGATCTCCTTCTACTCAGGGCACCTTTGGTGGACCGAGTCTCGCTGACAATGCCAAGGGGAAATATGGACCAATGTAGGCGAGCCGTGGCCAAAATCCAAAAGGAGAACAACCTGATGTTCCTTCATAGGTGCAGGTATCACCTACTACAGCTTGCAGAAGAGCAGGCCACTGTAACCAAATGGCAGCTCACCCCAACGAAACGTAATAATGTCCTTAGCTACGAGGACTACTTGTCAAAATGAATATCTATGTACTACATCGCCTAGCTAGGTTCTATGTGGGGTGTGTACTATCTCTAGAATTATGTTATCAATATTAGTAATGCCAATTGGTCAATATGCAGGTCATGCATATTGATGGTATCATGTGTAAGAATATGTACGTTGTATGTGTTATACATGTAATAAGTTAACAATGCTGGTAATGTTAGTTGGTCAATATGCAGGTCATGCATATTGATGGCATCCTGTGTAGGAAAATTTAGGTATTATGTGTTATGCATCTAATAATTTGTCTACCTCTTTGCTATAAGTAGTCATTCAAGATTACACATCAGATGTGCATATTTGTGCAAATGATGATAAGGTTTACATTGTCCCCTAATCATAAACATTGTTCCCTACATAGTACGAATGCAATAACAGTGACACACATACATCTAAAACATAATTAAGGATAATAGTTATACATCGAAATGCGAGTGGACCACAACACAACTACTCTTCATCTGACATCTCCATGTCCAACTGATAAATGTCTGCTACAAGAAGTGATTGCATGTATCGTGCATGCTCACACAACTTACACTCCACTGATTCTCGAATCTCCACCCGGGTCTGATATCAATTGGAACGTATCTTTATTTGATTATTTTCTTCTCTTATACGGCACAATGCTCTATGAAGTTCGTCTATAGTGTCTCTTAGCATATGCGATGCGAGTCGTCGAGATACTAGCAGCTTATAATCGACCATCTTATCATAAAACATCTCCTATTCACAGAGTAACAGGTCCCACTCCGCCCTCATGGTATTGTGAACCTGTGCATTATTTCGCAGGTTAGGATTGATTGGATAGCTGAATTCATCTTTTAGTACCCAACAACGACCCATCGCGGTGAACACATCGAGTGGCTTATAGCGATAAGGGTCACCTATTGAAGCTAACTACAATAACATTAAAAGATCGAGTTAACAATTTGCATCAATTGTTAGTAAATAACGTATAGCTGTATAACATGGTACACGACTAAGACATTTCTAAATTGATGTAGTTTTACATGCTAGATCTATCATGTGGCCTGTAATAAAAACAAAAGAATAATCGTATAATGATGCATAATGCATGGCACTGTGTGAATCAGAGATGAGGATCTGGTCAAGCACGCTACAACTATGCAAATATAATTGACTTATACTACTGTACATATGTGGAAATACACTGTAACAATGGGAGCATGGGTACTCCCGTTCATGTACCGTTTTTCCAGCCTGTACTGACATGACAAGCCCTCATACTCATATATAAAAAAATTTATGATATTTGGACCATGAGATGAGCTTATAAATTCACCACAATATTGAATGGATTATTTTTATCCCACTAACTTCTTTGACTGACTAAGCTATGCGTCGCAACACTTTAAGCTCAAAATGTACAGTGCGAAACAAGTTTGGATCTACTTTAACAAATGCATTATCACAAGTTATAAAGGAAAATGGGTTAGAAAGAAAAGAAATTTCGTTAATATTCCAATATACACATATGAGAGTCTAGGAAACGTTGGACACATTATGGTCGGCAGACCTGCACAATTGAGTACAGATACCACCACAATAGATTTCACCACAGGAGAACAATCAAATGTAAAGGCAACTAGACCGTTTTCATGCAGTCCAAAAGGTTAGGAAACATCTATCAGGGAAGGTGCAAGAGCGAGCCATCAAGTCTATTAATGAAATTACTACTTTAGACGATGATAAAGATATTTCAGACTTCTCAGATTCAAGCAATTATGATTTCCAAAAATTCCTACTTACGAAAATTAGACGTTGTTGTTAATGTCTAGGGAACATCTATTAGGGAATGTGCAAGAGCGAGCTATCAAGTCTATTAATGAAATTACTACTTTAGATGATGGTGAAGATATTTCAGACTTCTTAGATTCAAGTAATGATGATTTCTAAAAATTCCTACCTACGAAGATTAGACGTTGTTGTTAATGTCTAGACATTCTGTGTAAGATGTAGTGTTGTAGTTAATGTCCGACAATGATGATTATGTACGTTCAACTAAAGTATGGAATGCATTAATGCATGATATGTGAGTCCCACCACCTATGGACGTATATTAACAAATAATAGATAGGGAGACCAGTATACAATTTCGTCTATAATAATCACTTTTATTGCTTTAGCATTGTTGATTTGTTAATAAAAGCCTTCTAGAGTTATCAACATGACCGTAAATGCTACTTATCATATTCTTATAATTTTGTATTATCCTTCATTTCACTAACCATCTTATAACAATCTAATAAAAATAAGGTATATAGTTGATTACTTCTTGCTATGCTAAAGATTCTCATTCTCTTGTGATTAAAATTTACTACAACAAATAACCAAAATCACACCAATGTACTCACATAACACTCATTCAACCAAAAAAAAAAATCAGTACAATATCAAATGAAAATACCATTGCCATAAAATTCTAGTATGGGTTTTTACCTGAGGTGATAGAAATTTTAGTTCAGTCCGGAAGCAACCGTGGATCTGTGGAGCAAATGTGGAATTCAGTTCAAACTGAAAGCAAGACAGTCTGAATGGGAGCAGATGTAATGGTATAACATAAGCATATCTTGATTCTAGAGATATCGATTTTGCTTTGTAACTTGATAATTTTACAGTCGGGTATATAACTCGATTTAAAGTAATCAAGTTATGTACGGATTAAAAAAATGAAAATGCCATGCTGGCTCATAAAAACTCGACTATAAGATCATCGAGTTTCATGCAGAACTCGATTATTTTAATGTCAAGTTTTAAAATAGGGGCATATCCTTATATAATTTGAGAAATGGGGTAAAACGCTAGAAATTTTTGCTAAAATGAGCAAAACTCCATTTTGGCTCTGTATATTGTATAACCAAAAGATGGCAGGAATCGAGAGCATGTATCCCATCTAACTATTTAATAGTTATTATAGCACAACCCTTTCGAAGGAGAATGAGGCATATAGTTCAACCACTATCTCTCTTTACTTGGTTTACCACAAAGATCATCAATAACTCCAATAATTGTAAATTTGAATAAGGACAAAATTTAACTACAAAATTTGTTGTAACTTAAAACTACAATCTTACTCAATATCTTTTTATTGGTGGTAAATTTTGACAAATCTACCATTAGATTACATTTTCTTCTTATATCTTCCATGCTTGCAAAATTTCTAGAAACTTAAAGATCAATAGCTATGTCATTAATAAATTGTTTAAATTGAAAGTTTTGTTGTTTAAAATTATGCATAAAATATAAACTTCTAGATCATATAGTAAATAATATCCAATTGATACAAAATTTGACATATGCATCAGGAGTGTAAAGAATATGCAATTTAACAGTTAGATTTTTAAAATATGTAGTAATATTTATTTTATCGAGTAAGGCTGTAGTTTTAGGCTATAACTAGTTTTATAGTTAAACTTTGTTCTTCAAATAATTAATAGGGAGTCCACAAGATATTCAACCATTAATTTTGATAGTATCTAGATTGTCAAGAACCTAAATTGTAGAAATTATTTCAAAACTAGAACAACAAGCCCTTTTTTTTCATTCAAAATTTTAGTCAAATAACTAAATTGTAAATTCATATTTTTCCTTGTAGAAATTATTTTTCAAAATTTCAAATTAAAAAATAATTTGAAATTTTGGCTTTAAAAAATAAAAAAAATGATTTGCTTCGTTCTTGCTACAGACAATTCTAATGGGCCATTCTTTTTGGGCTCGCACTCACCAATTTCTACAAGGACAAAAGCAGGAAAAAGAAAAAGAAAATTATTTTATTAAATATCTGCACATGTACCTTAAAATTCTACTGGGCCATCATTTTGGGCTTGCACTCACCAATTTTTACAAGGATAAAAGCAAGAAAAAGTAAGAGAAAATTATTTTATTAAATATCTGCACATCTACCCTAGAATTCTAATGGCCCAAAATTTTGGGCTCCGACTCACCAATTTCTACAAGGATAAAAGCAATAAAAGGAAAAAATAATTATTTTATTAAATGTCTTCCATTCCCACGTTGATTTAAGTCTTTTAATCTTGTAGCTGAATTAGTACCTCCCCATGTACAAAGTGTTTGGGGGTCTAGGAAGGAAAAGATTCGAGCTGCGGGATTAGCAGCATGTTGTAATTATTTATCAAAAAAAAGTCTTTTAACTTTTAATCTAGCATCGATGTTTGGGTTTAGATTGGCTTGGTGTGACACATCGAACCTGAGTTTATTTTTTTGGTATCTTGCTCTACTCAATTTTCCAACAATTTCTTGTTTTATAATCATAACTTGTTTGGATTTGAATTTGTCATTATCTTGTTTCCAACTATAATTAGTTTTTTGTAGTTAGAAATAGGCCCCGTATTAAATTGAAATTATTTTTTGGACAGAGACTTATTGATTTTATACATACAATAGGATTTTCTTTTCTTTTTTTAGTGACACATACAATAGGAAATTGATGTGACAATCATAGATAATTTGACATCATATATAGATTGAGCAATGTTGGACTTGAAATTGTTCTTCGCCAGCAACTTACAGTGAGGTGGTAGAACTCGTATAGCTTGTAGGAAGGCTATTGCCTTTGCCATTGAAGTTGGAGCCTGGAGGGATTCAATGCGTTGGTTATTGAGGGTGATAACTCCGGTGTTACGAAGGCTATCTTATTAGTGCCACAATTTTTTAATGGTGGTATTTTCATGATTTGTATTTTAGTGTCTAAACACTATGAAACTTTCCTGATTTATTTGTTTGATAAGATTATTTTTGGTTTTATTTATTTTCTTTATGCACTTTGGGAATCCATGCCTTCATGCGTTCAGCCCATAAAAAAAAAAATTTTAAAAAAAATCTATATGCTTAAAATTGTATTTTAGTTTTCATGGATTTTTTTTTTTTTTGGTTATTTCACAGGAATTTGTGACGTTATTTTTTTTCAATGTATGACATATATTCGTTATATCACAAGGTTATTGTGTTCCTCACATGTCTATTGCACAAGTACTAAATCATCTCATGATTGAAATATTTTCACATTTGATAGCAAATCGCATATAAAAATCAAATGCTTAGGGAATATGAATTCCCACTCAACCCCTTTTTAAAGGAATGTGAGTTTCCTTTCAAAAATATGGATCTCCACATATTCATGCTTGGAAAAGGTAACATTTTTTTATAAACTGACAATTTTATCCATTCCTCTTTACCATTTAATCAATAGAAATAAAATAATAATAATAATAATTATTATAACACGACAATTAAATAATTATTTTTGTATTATACATGTCAAATGTTGTACTCTAATTTTATTCAATTTTTCATGATTTATAATTTATATTTTGTTTCTTATAATAAATGATATTGTGGGGAAAATAAATAATTTTTATAAGATTCCTAATCAAAACAAACATTAAAATAGTTATATTTTTAGGTATCCCGATTACCAAGTATCACGTTTCTTAGGATATGGGTATCGAGAGTAATATAAACTCATTCAAACTAAATGCTTATGTAAATTGCCTTGCACTCAACTTAACCTTACTATTATATTATTAAAAAAAAAAAAAAAAATCTTGAGTTTCCTTATCCAACCTTTTTATTATTAGGCATGCCATGTCTATTACCAGTGGCATCCTTTCTTTAATAAAAATTAAGACCTCAATCATTTTTTTAATATAATATAATCCCTCCCATTGCTCAATTTGTTTGTAAAATCCTAGGTTTTTTATTGCCATAAAAAATGCAACCAAGAAGCCCAAAAATAAGAAAATAAAAATTTTGACATAGATAAAAGTTATTAATTACACTCAGAAATGACATTGACACTCGGGAAGAGAGTAATTAATCTAGAGCAATAGGTTTTGGAAAAGCTTTTTTTTTTCTTTTTTTGAGAGAATTGGACAAGCTAATTTAATGTTATAGGTAATAGTTATAATATTTTAACACATAGAAGAAGAAGAACAAAAAGCCTTATCAGATGAATAAATTGACTTCGTTAGAGAATGAAGACAAATAAATGCACTGAAAAAATAGATTTCGGAATATATGAATGTAAAAAGAAAGAGAAAGAAGTACCAGTTCAAAGGTCATATAGTTTTAATCAAGACAGATTACAACCAATCTAGGAAGCACTTGGAACACTCCTATTATCTGTATAACCTCGACTGCCACCTTCTTGCCTCTTGTCTACTTATGATTCCAACTTTTATTCTTGGCAAGAGAAAGGGGCTCTTGCCTTCATATAATGTAATTGAGAAAAATGCCACAAGAATCAAAACCCTTTTTGGTTCTTAAATAATAAAAATTTAAAGAACAAATTTATGAGGTTAACACATAACCTAAGCTTGTTCCTTAAGATTCAAGACCCAGCAACATAAAAAACAATAAAAATAGAGAAAATATAAAAAAGGGTCATATATGTGAAAAATAATTTTTTTTTAAATGACAATAATTTTTAATTCTTAAATCACATTAATTCAAACAATAAGGCAAAATATATGACTACATAATAGAAAATATTTAAGAGAAATATAGGTTACCTCAAAAGAATAATGCATGACTATAGCAATTGAAATTTGTCAAGACAATTTCATATGTTGGAAAACATGAACCCAAAAATTAAATGTTAAAATTTCTAAAAAGCCAAAAGAAAGAGTAAAGAACCTGAAGATTTAGTGCATATAAATTATTGAAAAAAAAAACATATGACTACATAACGGAAACAAAAACATAAGGGAAAGATGGGTTATTATCCATGGCTAGCAGTTGAAAGTAGCAAGATAATTTCAAATATTACAAAAATTGAACCAAAAATAGTTGTTAAACTTAAAGACTTAAAAATTGAAGAATCAGTGAAAAAAACATGACTACATAATAAAAAAAATATAAGAGAAAGATAAGTTACCTCAAAAGAATAATCCATGATTATAGCAATTCATATATTGCAAAACATGAACCCAAAATTTAGATGTTAAAACTGATAAAAAGCCAAAAGAAAGAGTAAAGAACCAAAAGATTCAGTGCCTAAAAATTATTTGAAACAAAAAATAAAATCATATGACTACATAATAGAAAAAATTTACAATTCTTATCAACAAAAACACAAAAAATTATAATTAAAAAATCTTATAGTGATGTAGCGACCAGAGAATTAGAGAAGGAGAGAAGGAAGAGTCGAAAAAAAAAAACGTATGAAAGAGGAGATGTTTGCGTAAAGAACGCAGTAAAAATATAAAAAAAAATAAAAAAACCCTTAATAGTGATGTAGTGACCGGAGAATTAGAGAAGGAAGGAAGAATCCAAAACAAAATAAAAAACTATACGAGAGAAGAGGTGTTTGCATTTGAATACATCTTAAAATTTCTCGGATTTTATTTTTAAAATAAAATGAATTGTAGGGCTTTAAAAATAGGACATTAATTGCTCAAAAAAAAAATAGGACATTAATTAAAAAATTAAAAAGAAAATAGCAATGATGTGTAAAATTGTGGAGGCTGAGGTGGCACAGTCTTAAGAGGTCAAAAAAAGTCAAAAGTTTCAATTTTATGGTATATATAGATATATAGATAAGAAGTCCAACATATTCATCAAAAAAATATTTTTTTTTTGTAAGCCCTACTGTTAAAGCCGAATTGGGCCATTAAACCCAACCCATTACCGTTATTAGATCTTAAAGCCACCTAACCCATTACTTTTGTTGGTGCTGAAAGCCCAAAAAACAAGGCAATGAGATTTTTTTTTTTTCAAGTCGCACCAAATATCTCCTCCTCAGTTCTCACAACTTCTTCTTAGAACCGTAGGCCCTGCTTGAAAGTTGAACCCGAGGCCAGTCAAACCCGTAATGATTGGGTTGAGGTACAAATGGATTTAACGAATTGAGCTGGAATTAATTATACGATTTAGGGTTTGAAGTTTTTTTTTTTTTTTTGGGTTACTGCTTTCATTGGTTGTATTTGCTTCAGTTTCAATTGTTGTCGTCTTTTATTTATTATTATTTAACACACTAACCCACACATTAACTAGATCATTTTCTTATTTGCTTGCAATAATAAAAATTAGAGCATCACTCTACATGTCCCTCATTTTTATTTCGCGTTGATCAATTGGTGCATGTGTTATTGTTACGTTAATTAGAATCGTTTTTTTTTTTTTTTAAACAGATGTTGACGGAATTAGTCTGGTGGTGCAAACCTCTTACATGTAACCTTTCAAAGTAGTAGTCTTCATCAGATATCAATCTTTACTTCTTTTTTTGAGAAACCCCTTGACTTGGTCTATCACAAAGATCATCAATAAGACAATAACACCAATAACTGCAAATTTGAATAATTAATAGGGAGTCCACAAGACAATATTGGACTAGTAATTTTGATAGTATCTAGATTGTCAAGAACGTAAATTGTAGAAATTATTACAAAACTAGTACAACAAGCCCTTTTCTTTCCTTCAAATTTTAGTTGAATAACCAAATTCATACTAGGTTTTTCAACCAAAAAAAAAAAATCTTTTGAAAATAACGACAAAACAAACAAAGCATTAATAATAAATTATAAGCAGATATCTATTGCTAAAGCTACTTTTCATTTCCACATATACGACCAGAGTGTTTTAAAATTTTGGCTTAAAGCTAATTGGCAGAAAAAATTAAAAAATAATTTAAAACTTTAGCTTCAAAAAATAAAAAAGATAATTTGCCCAGTTCTTGATATAGACAATTCTAATGGACCATTCTTTTGGGCTTGCACCCATCAATTTCTACAAGGATATAAGCATGAAAAAGAAAAAGAAAAAGAAAAATGAAATTATTTTATTAAAGGTCTGCACATCTACCCGAGAATTCTAGTGAGCAAGTTTCATTAAACAATGGTTTGGTGTGAGAGTGAAATCACAAATCAGAAGAAGAATTGTGGGTTTTTAGAAGAAGAGAGAAAAAGAGGATCTACAATGGCGAATGAGAAGAAGGATGCTTTACTATTGAAGGGCAGAAAGCGAGACATTGGCTCCAAAGGTGGTCATGCTTGTGTTTGTGGCAAAACAATTCAAGGTCTTCTTGAGCTCCGAGACCACTAGCTGAAGTGCAAACCGTACAAAGAGGTATTCTAAAATCAAGAATTAGCCTCTCTTACTCTGTCTTTTCATAAATTCACAACTAGCTTGAAGTAATTTCTACACAAATTTATTATACTCTGGTTTTTTTTTTTTTTTGGGTTGTATGGGTGGGGTGGGGTGGAGAATGGTCAAGTAGTGATCTTCACCCCACTTCACCCAATTATTGAATAATTAATATGTTCCAAATAACTATTAATTATTGAATGAAGATCACTGCTTCACCATTCTCTAGCCCACCCGACCCCACCCGTACACCCCAAAAAAAAAAGAGTATAATAAATATGGTAGAAGTTACTTCAAGTGAGTTGTGAATTTATGAAAAGACAGAGTAAGAGAGGCTAATTCTTGATTTTAGAATACCTCTTTGTACGGTTTGCACTTCAGCTAGTGGTCTCGGAGCTCAAGAAGACCTTGAATTGTTTTGCCACAAACACAAGCATGACCACCTTTGGAGCCAATGTCCCGCTTTCTGCCCTTCAATAGTAAAGCATCCTTCTTCTCATTCGCCATTGCAGATCCCCTTTTTCTCACTTTTTCTCAAAACCCACAATTCTTCTTCTGATTTGCGATTTTTCTCAAAACCTAGATAACTTTGGTTTTTATATTTCTTTTTATGTTAAAATTTTTCACTCTCACACCAAGCCATTGTTTAATGAAACTTGTAGAAATGGGTTGAGTGGGAGCCAAAATTATGGCTCACTAGAATTCTCGGGTAGATGTGCAGACCTTTAATAAAATAATTTCATTTTTCTTTTTCTGTTTCATGCTTATATCCTTGTAGAAATTGATGAGTGCAAGCCCAAAAGAATGTTCCATTAGAATTGTCTATATCAAGAACCGGGCAAATTATCTTTTTTATTTTTTGAAGCTAAAGTTTCAAATTATTTTTTAATTTTTTCTGCCAATTAGCTTTAAGCCAAAATTTTAAAACACTCTGGTCATATATGTGGAAATGAAAAGTAGCTTTAGCAATAGATATCTGCTTATAATTTATTATTAATGCTTTGTTTGTTTTGTCGTTATTTTCAAAAGATTTTTTTTTTTTTTGGTTGAAAAACCTAGTATGAATTTGGTTATTCGACTAAAATTTGAAGGAAAGAAAAGGGCTTGTTGTACTAGTTTTGTAATAATTTCTACAATTTACATTCTTGACAATCTAGATACTATCAAAATTAATGGTCCAATATTGTCTTGTGGACTCCCTATTAATTATTCGAATTTACAGTTATTGGTGTTATTGTCTTATTGATGATCTTTGTGATAGACCAAGTCAAGGGGTTTCTCCAAAAAAGAAGAAGTAAAGATTGATATCTGTTGAACCAAATGAAGTTGACTACTACTTTGAAAGGTTACATGCAAGAGGTTTGCACCACCAGACTAATTCCGTCAACATTTGTTAAAAAAAAAAACGATTCTAATTAACGTAACAATAACACATGCACCAATTGATCAACGCGAAATGAGGGACGTGTAGAGTGATGCTCTAATTTTTATTATTGCAAGCAAATAAGAAAATGATCTAGTTAATGTGTGGGTTGGTGTGTTAAAAAATAATAAATAAATAAAAGACGACAACAATTGAAACTGAAGCAAATACAACCAATGAAAGCAATAACCAAAAAAAAAAAAAAAAACTTCAAACCCTAAATCGTATAATTAATTCCAGCTCAATTCGTTAAATCCATTCGTACCTCAACCCAATCATTACGGGTTTGACTGGCCTCGGGTTCAACTTTCAAGCAGGCCCTACGGTTCTAAGCAGAAGTTGTGAGGACTGAGGAGGAGGTATTTGGTGCGACTTGAATAAAAAAAATCTCATCGCCTTGTTTTTTGGGCTTTCAGCACTAACAACAGTAATGGGTTGGGTGGCTTTAAGATCTAATAACGGTAATGGGCTGGGTTTAATGGCCCAATTCAGCTTTAACAGTAGGGTTTACAAAAAAAAAAAAAAAAAAATCTCACAGCTTTTTTTTTTTTGATGAATATGCTGGACTTCTTATCTATATATCTATATATCTATATATACTATAAAATTGAAACTTTTGACTTTTTTTGACCTCTTAAGAGTGTGCCACCTCAGCCTCCACAATTTTACACATCATTGCTATTTTCTTTTTAATTTTTTAATTAATGTCCTATTTTTTTTGAGCAATTAATGTCCTATTTTTAAAGCCCTACAATTCATTTTATTTTTAAAATAAAATCCAAGGAATTTTAAGATGTATTCAAACGCAAACACCTTCTCTCATACAGTTTTTTATTTTGTTTTGGATTCTTCCTTCCTTCTCTAATTCTCCGGTCACTATATCACTATTAAGGTTTTTTTTAATTATATTTTTACTGCGTTCTTTACGCAAACATCTCCTCTTTCATACGTTTTTTTTTTTCCGACTCTTCCTTCTCTCCTTCTCCAATTCTCTGGTCGCTACATCACTATTAAGATTTTTTAATTATAATTTTTTGTGTTTTTGTTGATAAGAATTGTAAATTTTTTCTATTATGTAGTCATATGATTTTATTTATTTATTTTTTGTTTCAAATAATTTTTAGGCACTGAATCTTTTGGTTCTTTACTCTTTCTTTTGGCTTTTTATCAGTTTTAACATCTAAATTTTGGGTTCATGTTTTGCAATATATGAATTGTTATAATCATGGATTATTCTTTTGAGGTAATTTATCTTTCTCTTATATTTTTTTTACTATGTAGTCATTTTTTTTCACTGATTCTTCAATTTTTTAAGTCTTTAAGTTTAACAACTTTTTTTGGTTCAATTTTTGTAATATTTGAAATTATCTTGCTACTTTCAGCTGTTAGCCATGGATAATAACCCATCTTTCCCTTATATTTTTGTTTCCGTTATGTAGTCATATGTTTTTTTTTTCAATAATTTATAGGCACTAAATCTTCAAGTTATTTACTCTTTCTTTTGGCTTTTTAGAAATTTTAACATTTAATTTTTGGGTTCATGTTTTCCAACATATGAAATTGTCTTGACAAATTTCAATTGCTATAGTCATGCATTATTCTTTTGAGGTAACCTATATTTCTCTTAAATATATTCTATTATGTAGTCATATATTTTGCCTTATTGTTTGAATTAATGTGATTTAAGAATTAAAAATTATTGTCATTTAAAAAAAAATTATTTTTCACATATATGACCCTTTTTATATTTTCTCTATTTTTATTGTTTTTTATGTTGCTGGGTCTTGAATCTTAAGGAACAAGCTTAGGTTATGTGGTAATTTATATAAATTTATTTTCATTCCCTTATTACATAACTAGCATGTGGCCCTGTACAAATTTACAGATACAATTAAAAACAATCACAATTATACAATTCAAATTATAGATGGTATTAGTTTACAATTTTTTTTAAATCATATATAATGGTTTCTCATTTTATATATATATATATATATATGATTTAAAATTTAATTGGTTTTAGACTCTTCGGTTTTTGTACCTAATAATTCACTTGCCATAAATATTAAAAGCTTAGATGAACATGTGGTAGAAAATTGGACTTAAATTGAAATTCAATTTAGAATTTAATTGAATTTGGACTCTTCAATTTAGAATCTAGTAGCTGGGAGTAGTTGCAAATTATAAAGGATGGTAGAAAGGTGAAAGTTAAGAACTGAAGTAACGTCTACAAAATCACTCCAACTTCTTTCTAAACTGGAAAGATTATAGGTAGAGTTGGGAAAAAAAACCTCAGGCCCCAACAAAATCCCTCACATTTTCTCCTCCTAATTAAACATTTAAAAATATCATTTTCTCTCCACTTTTCTCGCCTCCTTTTTCATCACCAAACAGGGCCTTAGTTACAACCAAGCTATTACCAAGTAGGCCCCTATTTTCCCGGAAAACGAACAAACTCTGAAGGAAATAAAAAGTGAGAAAGGGACCAAGCATATCCCAAACTCTACACAAAGCAATCAATTCTAAACCTCCATTACAAATCCATTGCTAGATCTGACTAACTTTCGACAGCATTGCCCATCCCCCCTCCAATAAGGAACCCACCACCTAAAACAGCGTCGTCCATCTCCACTTCTAAACAATCATCCTTTAGTTACTTCAGTACGATGTTGAACATGGCACTCAAACTTATATTAACCAACTCTAGTTACTTTAGTAGTTGATGTTGAACATAGCACTTAAACTTATATATTTTATTTTGATAGGTAGCACTTAAACTTATATTAACCAGCTCTTACAGAATTATATTAAGAGAGATAATTATTAACTAATATTAGTAATTAGTAATAAGACATTATGGCTGACGAAGTTTCAAGAAAGGCTATTGCATATAAGGCTGTGTTTGGTTTATGTAAAATATTTTCCGGAAAATAAGTATTTTTCGGAAATGCTATTTACGGGAAAGGAAAATATTTTCAAGTGTTTGGTTGCATTATGGAAAAATGCTTTGGAAAATATTTTCTAGTGTTTGGTTGTGTTGCTGAAAATAATATAGAAAACACATTTTCTTCTTCTTCCTCACATTTTCTCAGCTCCCAAACAAATATATAATCCCATTTCTCAATAGATAAACACAGAAACAAAACCCAACCAAAAAATATTCATCAAATCCGGTCAAATTCATCAAAACCCAACCATTTCTCTGCGATCTCGGTGCGATCGGTGCCGTCTCGATGCAATCCTGGGGTGCGATCTCGGCGAAGTCGAATGCGTGATCTGGGCTCTGGGTTCGCCGGTGAAGTCGAAGGGTGCGAGATCGCGCGACGCGGTGCTGCGATCGGGATCGGTGCGAAGGCGAGATCGCGATCAGCGCGGTGCTGCGATCGCAATCGGTGCGAAGGCGAGATCGCGATCAGCACGGTGCTGCGACGATCAAACCCGGTTCAAAAGGGAGAGGGAGATCGAGAAAGAGAGAGATCAACGGCGCGGCGCGGTGCTGCGATCGCGATCGGCACGAAGGCGAGATCGCGATCGGTGCGGTGCTGCAACGATCAAACCCGGTTCACTCTCCCTACTCTCTCTTCTTTCTCTCTCTGCCGTTCCGTTGAGTCATTCTTTCTCTCTCTCTGCCGTTCCGCTGAGTCGTTCTTTCTCTCTCTCTTTCTCCCTTTGCGCGTCTCAGTTCTGGAAGTGATTTGAAGGTAAAATAAAAACGGAAATGCTTTTCCGGAATTAGAGGGCTTATTTTACGGTCATCGAAAAATAATTTCCGTTTGACCCAATTTTTCGGACCAACCAAACAGCCTATTTTACGGAAAAACATTTCCGGAAGTGATTTTCACCCAAAACAAACAGAGCCTAAGTACTCATATCATACCTAGCTAATCTAAATAATAATAATAACTTGACTTGCCATTTGTGTGGTAAAATTGCATCGGTAGGGCATATATAAATGTTATATGAAATATTTTATTTGAAATTATATAATTATTTGATCATTTAATTGCTGTATACTTGTATTGCCTATGAATAATTATTTTTAAATTTATTAAATTATTTATAAATAAATAAA
This sequence comes from Quercus tomentella, assembly GCA_028535165.1. Classification (NCBI taxonomy): domain Eukaryota; kingdom Viridiplantae; phylum Streptophyta; class Magnoliopsida; order Fagales; family Fagaceae; genus Quercus; species Quercus tomentella. The sequence continues at coordinate 6,081,388 of JAPQVY010000012.1, forward strand.
TAAAACAAAACAAAACAATGTGCCCTTCACTACCTTACACTTTTACCAACACGGAATAGGAGAGTCAATAGCATTAGACCATATTCCGCCAAGCACCAAACAAACTCTATAAACAGAAAATATATTTAAAAAAAATCAATGAGAAAAACACAGAGGGATAGACATGACTGATCTGGAAAAAAAAAAGGAAACAACACAACAACTATACGGTTCATCGTATCTTAAGCAAGAAATATGTTAGATCTACGAAACATTATTAACAACAAAATTTCCTACGACGAAATAAAAATATTATCTGTTCTAGATCGTTGAATAGGTTTATTAAAGTTTTGTATATAATATAGTGTAATAATTCTTTTTTTTTTAACGATAAAATAAACATATACTCCCTCCGTCCCACTTTGTTTGTCCTATTTGAAAAGTCAAACATTTTAAGGGAACATCATTTATTGTCTTGTCTGCCTTATAAAAATCTATAAGTTTACAAAATTACCCTTAAATAAATTTACCAGCTTTTAAAAAAAATAGTTATTCTTAATGAGGCTTAGGGGTATAATAGGAATATTAGTAAACTAATAACTTTTATTTTTAGAAACAGGACAATATTTTGGGACATCCTAAAATGGAATAGAGGACAAACAAAGTGGGACGGAGGGAGTATGTACTATAAACCACAGATCGGAATGGTTGAATAGGTTTATTGCAGAATTGTAAGTAATATAGAGGGATAAAAGATCATACCTTCAGGTCATAGGTCAGGATTGGCTAATAAATCCTCAAAGCTTTCCCTGTTGATTTCGATCTACAGAGATCGACTTTCCCGCACCCCGATCTACACAGAACGGTCAACCGCACCGATGAACAGCCACGATCTGATGACAATTAACCAAAGGCCTTGTCTTGTTCATGGAGAGAGAGGGAGGCGGAAGGTCTAAGAGGTTGAAGTTTTGGAGATTTAGAGACAGAGATAGACGCCATGGAGAGAGTGAAGGCGGAGGATGTGTGCTGTTTAAAGAGGCGGAGGCAGTTCTATAGGGTGAAGAAGAAGAGAAGAAAAAGAATGAATGAATGAAAATAAAAGTAGGTGAGAGAGACGTACACGGTATACCGCGTACTGAAGAGAGAGAAAAGAGAGACAACGAATCTAGGGTTATCTATCTTTGTCTTTTTATTCTTTTTCTTTTTTTTCTTTTTTTTTTTTTATTTTTTATTTTATTTTTATGGGCAGGGTTATTTATCTTTTTACTTTGAGAGTTAGATTCCATTTGGGAGTTCACAAGGAAAGTGAATGAAATGAAATGTATTTAAGTAAGGAAAATGAATGGAAAAAAATGGAATAGAATTACGTAAGCTTGATTAGATGTTTTAAAATTAAGGAATGAAAATGAATGGAATATAAGTAATCTTATTTGGGAGTAACATAGAGGGAATGGAATGAAATCCTTTTATAATAGAAAGATGCTACATCTACAACATTTTTACAACAAATCACAGGTGGTTAGTTGTTATTAATTTAAATTTAAAACTAACACTAATATTACTTTTTGGCCCTAACAATAACAATCAGTAATAACCTACCACTTAGGATTTGTTGTAAAAATGTTGTAGACATATCATTTCTCTTTATAATAATATTACTATTAAACCCCTATTTTAAAATAAATGGTTGAATATATAAGGGTATTTTAGGAGTTTTAGTAAAAAATCATTTAATCTAATTCCATTCCCTCCCAATTTCGGAGGGAATAAAAATTTGAGGTTTTAAAAGAATAGAAAAAAATGAGTGTTTCCTCCTACCCATTTCATTCCCTCCCACTTAAACTCCCAAATAAGGGAATGTATTTTCCATTTCCTCCATTAAAACTCCCAAATAAGGGAAGTGAAGAATATTCTAAAATTATTCTTTTCATTCATTTCCATTCCATTCCATTCCATTCCATTCTCTCTTCCCAAACGAGGCCTTAAACAAAACAAAACAAAATAAGTACGAGTTTCGAGTTACACAGTCTGACCCCGTGTGGTCCATATGGCCCACTATTGAAATTACTATATTAGCAATAGTGGTGCTAAAAAGCTAAAAAACTATTTTTAACACCACTACATATAAAAAAGAGGGTTGCAATAGTAAAGTTAAAGGTAAAATTTTTACCTTCATTGTTACAGTGCACAGCTATATATGACTATGCACTATAGCTGAGAACTAAAAAGAAAAAATCATTTTTTATTCTCCAACCGATTAAAATAATATCTGTCCCTTTGTTTTTTTTTCTATTCTTTTATTCTCCAAAGGGCAAGCCCTCAGACAAAACACTCTCAACTCTCACAACTCCCTCAAACTCACTCTCTCAAACTCTCACCTCTCTATCTCACTGCCGCCAACCCGACTTATTCTCAACGTCACCGACCCATTTCAACTTATTCTCTTTCATTCAGAGACATAGAAACCCCCTCCTCTCTTAAAGTCTCTCTCGCTCCTTTCCCCGATGATGTCTCCACAGTCTCTTGAACCCTGCCCACCAACTTGCTAGTTTCGCAAAGCCCGCACCACAGCCCACAGCAAAACACACTTCTCTCTCGTATGCACCATTCTTCTATTTCCATTTTTTTTCCTTCTTGCTAATTTGATGAAGGATTTTAGTTGAGATTTAAGATTCCTAGCCTGCATTAGTTTATTTCATATGGGTTTCTTCTCTTTTTATGATTTAGTGGTTTTGGAGTGTTCTTTGTTGTACATTTGCTGAATTTCGATCTGGGTCTTTTTTTTTTTTTTTTTTTGGGTTTCCATTTCATGATTTGTCAATTTTTTAAGCAACATTGAATTCATTTGCTAATTGCTAATCTGGGTTTGCTTCATATAGAATAATTTATGATTGGTACATATATATATATATATATGTGTGTGTGTGTGTGTGTGTGTCATGTTCTATAAATAAATACTTCAAAAACTAAAATATAAAAATGAGGGCAAGTTGTAGAATTGGTCAAATAGTTTGTGCATTTATTCATTTTTTTGTGAAAGAGTCGGTGGCGGCGGCGGCGGTAGTGGCAGCGATAGCGGTTGTGGTTGTAGTGGTTGTGATTGTTGTTTATTGTAGTGTATATATTATTTTATTGTAGTGGATATATTATTTTATTGTAGTAGATATATTATTTTATCGTGTTGAAAGCTAAAATAGATTCACTGCTGTTGGATGTTTTGTAAAGTGAGTAGATAAAATAGATAAAGTAACTTTTTGTGGTGCCAAAAGCTAAATTTTTATCTCCACTGATGTGGATGCTCTTAGAGCATTAGCAGCAGTGAAGCTAAATAGCTATATAGCTATTTTAACTTCACCAAAACACAAAAATGCATGCTGCAGTAGTTGTGTCATAGGCAAAAAATTTTAGCTTCTTGTTACAGTGCACAATAGTGGAACTATTTTTTTAGCTATTTGGTACCACAAAAAGTTACTTTATCTATTTTAGCTACTCATTTTACCAAACATCTAGCAGTGAATCTATTTTAGCTTTCAACACAATAAAATAATATAAACATCACAATAAAATAATATATCTACTACAATAAAATAATACATCTCACTACCAAAAAAAAACACCACAAACCAATCAATGGCACAATCCACAATCCACAACCACCCAACAACAACTAGCAAGCCAAGAACAACCACCCATAACCACTGCCAAAAATCCAAATCAGTCAAAAACCACCACACAAATCACCACCAACACAGCCACACCACCACTGACCCATGAAACCCAACCAAACCACTCCAGAACAAGTCTTGCAAACACCAAATCAAAATAAACAGAAAAACTCATCTCAAATTCGTAACCAAAAACCCAGAAATCAAACCAGGGTTTAACAAAGATTTAAGCTTTGACAAAAAATAGCTAAAACCCAAATCAAATACTAATATTTATCGAAAATCACAGACAGCAACAATAAACAAAAAAAAAAAAAAAAAATGATTCATAGTATAGCACTTATACCTTCTTTGTCGGTCTTGTCTTTCTCTCACTGAATTAGCTTGGATCGGCGATGGAGATTGGGTCAATGATGAAGCTTGGGTCGGCAAAGGAGCTTGGATTGGCGATGAAGCTTGGGTCGCCAATGGAGCTTGGATCGGCGATGGAGCTTAGGTTGGCAATGGAGCTTGGATCGGCATTGGGTGAGCGGTGAATTGGAGGACTAAGTGAGATGGGTCGGCAGCGTGGGGAGGTGTGTCGGTGGCGTGGAGGACTAGGCAAGATGGATTCAAGGGCGATGGCAAGGACGTGACCGGCAGAGGCAGGACCTAATCTGTGAGATGAGAGAAAGGAGCTTTAGTCTGAGAGAGCAGAGAGGGAAGTATAACGTGAAAGAGAGATGAGCTGTGAAACAGGAAGAGAAAAGAAAAAAGAAAAGAAACATTATTTTAATGAGAAGTGTAATAAAATTTTTTTTTTTTTATCTTCTTGCTACAGTGCACAGTCATAAATAGTTGTGCACTGTAGCATGACTGTGCACTGTAGAAAGAAGCTAAATTTTTTTACCTATGGCACCACTATTGCAACATGCATTTTTGTGTTTTGGTGAAGCTAAAATAGCTAAATAGTTATTTAGCTTCGCTGCTGCTAATGTTCTAAATTGTAATTTTTGTACTGTCTGTCGTCACAAATTCTCCTAAATTTTTTTTAATAATTATATGATGCTAATTAGCTACCACAAAAATAAATAAATAAATAACTGTTTAGTTTTAATAAGTAAAATTCATTTCAACCTTCTCAAGAAAAAGGTATTTCATAAAAAATAAAAATAAAAAGTACTTGTGAATTTTATAAAATTATAATCTACTTTTATTGTAAGAAAAAAATAAAAGGATAAATATATGTGGTGAAATATGATCTAGTTAGCAATATTTAAGTCACTTTTTTTTTTGCTGAATATATTTAAGTCACTATTTGGATACCACAATTTCCATAGCTTATTTTGCATATGGTTTATTACAATATATAATTTTTTTTTTTCATTTTTATATTAATTACCAAAAAAAAATGTATAAGTTAGCTTATTTTCAAATAAATTAAAAGTTAAATGAAAAACATAGGTTTGATATGTTGTTTGGTGTTGCATCTATTCGAATATGATAAAATTATTTATCAATTTTACTATAAAAACTTTATAACTTGCCGTGGTAATAAATGATATTGATAACATGTTAAAAATATGATAAAAACAAATAAATAACCATTCTATTTTGTGTTTGTAAGGTGAATTTTAAAATTTATTGTGGGGGCCAGACAGCCAGAAGGTATTATTAAAATTGTATATATTGGGCTTATGGCCTAGTCCGAGGATATTTACTTGTCCGAGGATGATCAAATAGTATTATTATGGGAATGGTAGAAGAGGAAGAGATAAGAATTGTACATGATAGCCCAAAATATGTCCGAGGAGAAAAGTCACATCGGAAATGTGGATCCAAGATCAGTAAGAATGTCCTATCGTCCTGAACATCCTTCCAGGTTGCACTAGGGGTGAGCAAAACGTTACCGGAGCCGACCCAACCGACCGACACCGACGACACCATCCCGACACCAGCGCCAACCGACTGAGCCGAGGCCGGCGTTCGGAGGGCGAAGCCCATTCCAATGCCAGTGCGGTGCAGTCACCGAATTAAGAAATCTGAAACCGCTAAGCTGAACCGAATCGATACCAGGTTTTGATTTTATTTTTTTTTAGTAAAACGACGTCGTATGGTCTGGGTGTTACTAAAAAAAAAACAAACAAAAGCAAAACGGTGCGTTTAGGCTAGGTTTTCAGATTCTCAAGGTTTCAATCTTTTCTCTCAGAAATCAGAATCGTTTAACTCTCTCTCTCTCGCTCTCGCCTCTAGCCTGACGCAGCTCTCACCGTCGCTCACCAGTCACGGCAAAACAACAGTAAGCCTTTCGGGTTGGATAGGGTATTTCATATTTGTCTTCGTGTTGGTCTTGTTGGATACTGGATAGGTGTTTGTCTTCGTGTTGGATACTGGATAGGTGTTTGTATTCGTGTTTTCTCTTTTCAGTTTTGTTTTCCTTTTAATTTGTTTTTTCTTTGGGAAAGCAGGAATGATTAAGTTTGGCTGTTTGGGAAAGCATGAATGTCTTCGTGTTTGATTAAGGTTGATTAAGTTTGGCTGTTTGATTTTATCAAAAAAAAGAAAAAAGGTTGGCTGGTTGATTAAGGTTGTGATTTTTATATAAAACTTTAAATTGAATACTCCAAAATTGTGTATGGTCATAATGAATGGGCCTTGTTATTATGCTGTTGTGAGCTCTTTGCCAAATGGGTGGGCCTACCTAACTCATATATAACATTAATAAAACAAAATGGTATTCCTTCATGCTGTTTAGATTAGAATAGATTTATTGTTTACTATTTTATGTTGTGCTTCTACTATTTGGGCCTCTTTTTTGTAACTGGATCTGGCCCATTTTTTGCACAGGTTTTGGATCATTACTGTTTGTGTTTGGGTGAACAGATCTTTTTTATAGGTTGAACAGATTTTTTTTTTTTTTTTTAAAAAAAAAAAAAAAAAAAAACAAAAACAGATTGTTAATGTTTCAAACTGATGAAAACCGATTAAACCGAGCCGATCAAACCGCACCGCTGTAGGTTGAAAAACCGACCCTAATCAGTATGCATCGGTTTTAATTATTACAAAACCGATCCCTATCGGTTTGGTAACAATTTTGAAAAAAAACCGAGCAAACCGAACCTCGCACACCCCTAGGTTGCATCACGATTAGAAGTCAGACATTGGATATGAGAGAAGTAGAGGTAGGCAACAAATATCTTCAAAAGCTGTTACCTCCGCATTAAATGCATCCCAACGAACTCTCTAGCCACATTAATGTGGAGGTGATACCTGAACAGTGGTGAAGCAGCCTTACAGCTGCTAGTTGAAGATTCTGGGAGGTGTTGGATGGGACAAGAAGGAGTTTCTGGAATCTAACCTACATGTGTATGGTGGGGATGATACCAAAGATTATAGTATATAGCATGGAAAGGTGGCCTGAAGAAGGGAGATCGAAAAAAAGAAATCTTTGTAATAATCCTTTAAACTCTTGTAACCTTGATCATCAACTTGACATTATAACAGAGCTCCTTGGATTGTGCCGAGGAAAATTTTTCTTATATTATTTGTGTTTGATCCTCCTAAATAGACAATGGTTACTATCTTTCTTACTGACTAGAACTAGCTCTTTCACCCACGCTCTACAAATTCATTGTTTGGGCTCATTGGGCTAAAACCCAATCCTATATTGGGTCCAATCCAAATCCAGTCCTTACATTTATAATAAAACTTTTAGTAAGTAGAGCATTACTCATCATAGAATCATTAGCATATGCATCTTAAATTGCAAAATTTTATAATCAATATATGTTTATTTACCAATCTAAATTAACCATTCTTCCGAAATTAGGGAAAGGTGTTACGAGTTTGTAATGAGTGTTTTGATTTGAAATTAATTTGTTGCTGATTTGTAATTATAGATTCATTCAAACGGTGGATTAATTATTTAGCATTTCGAAGTCGAGTGATGTGATACTTCTTCTCTCACATCAAGATGGATTGCAATAATTCTTTATAATCAATATATGTCTATTTACCGGTTTAAATTAACCATTCTTCCGAACTTAGGGAAAGGTATTACAATTTTGAATGAGCGTTTTGATTTTAGATTAATTTGTTGATGATCTGTTATTATAAAGACATTCAAATGGTGGATTAAATATTCAATATTTGGTAGTGGCGCAATATGGTACTCCTTCTCTCACATCATGGTAGATTGTAACAATTAAATTCATGATGGAATTTACCAAAACATTCATGTGAAAGCGGAGAGTATTATATTACCAAATAAAATATCAAGTTGTACTAGTGATTTTTTAGACCAGTGTAATAACAAATATTTTAAATATTTTTTTTTATATAATTAATATATTTTTTGTGGGGGGTGGGGTGGGGGGGAGAAGTGAGTGATGAAAAAATTGAGGGAAAGAAAGATATAAATGAGGTGGGGAAAATATTTTAGGGGAGGGGGAGGGGGGGAGGAGATACTAGATTAAGAGTAATGCAAGTGTAATTTATTAATTATTGAAAATTGCAAAAAATAAAACCAAATTTACACTCAACATGATTACTTTGTAGTAACATACCAAATGCAATTTTCTAAAGAAGTATATTTTGCCATAATACATTTTAGAAAACTCATTCGGCTAGAATGTACTCCACCCAAAAGTCGTTCCTAACACTACCTTAGTTTATTTTTCATTGAGAAAAAGTTGACCTTCTTCCTTCAAGATATGGTCATATTCTCCCTACTAAGAAATTATGGATAAAAATTTTCTCCCTTTGAGAAGAATAATGCATTTTCTTATGAATTTGATGCTTTTATGTCTATCTGGCTAATCTTGATTCGACATTAGAATATTAATTTTTAGAATAAATTATATAATTGATTTTTATTCTTTACACCATATTTTAATTTGGTTCATAACCATTTCAATGCGGTGTTGCTTTGTGACATGGTGAGAGAGGCATTGGAAGAAGGGAAGGAGGAGTAATGGAGTATTGCGTTGATGGGAGGCTCCAGTGTAATTTTTCAGCACAGGAGGCAATTCCAGTGATAAAGTTTGGTTTAATTTGTGCTTTTCAGGTTTCATCAATCAAGAAGAATTAAAGTGAATCTAAGTTCTAAAGATTGAGAAAAGGCAACATATAATGCATTTTTCAGTGAAAATAAATCGGCTTTGTTTGTTTTTTTTTAAGCGATAGAAGAAAAAGGAAAAAGATTGTTGGAGGTCCTATTCTTACCAATCTTTTTTGGTTGTTGTAATTTTGTTTGTGTTGTTTTATTAATTTTGTTAGGGTTTTTTATTTATAAATTTGACGTAGCTGCACAATTGATAGTTGATGCGGCAAAAAAAAAAATATAAATATATATATATATATATATATATATATATTTATTTGGGCCGTTATTTACATCAGCATTTTTCATTTAACACTTAGTAGTAAGGACTAAATTGACATGATACTAAAAAAGTTAGAGACCAAATTAACATATATTTTTTTGAGAACCTAGAGACCAAATTAACATAATTGTAATAATTGTAACGTTAGCAACCAAATTAACATATGGTGTAAAAGATAAGATAAAGATCAATTTTATAGTTTACCCTTAATTTTTACTTACACTTTTTGTAGCTAATGTTAACAGGGCCATTTCCTCTAAAGCTCCATCCTTACACTGTGTTTGGTTGTGGTGATTTTAGGGAGGATGAAAAACATAGGGAGGAAAAGTTGGTGGAAAACAGTGTTTTCCACTGTTTGGCAAAAAAATGAAAACACTGAGGATGGAAAACTCGGGAGAAAATTTTCTCTCCCGGGCCCACAAATCTCATCCTCCCAAATCAGGAGGAAAATCGTGGGGAGAAAAGTGGACTTATGGCATTTTTACACAAATGCCCTCTGGAATCAAGTTAAAAAAAAAAAAAAAAAACAAAAAAAAACAAAGAGAGAGCGCTGGAGAATGAGAGCTGCGCTTGGAGAATGAAGCCTGGAACGTTCTTGAACTTGAATGAGGGAGACAAAGCAAATAAAAGAAGGGGGATAGAGATAAGGACAACGTGTGGAGGAGAAAAACAAGAAAAAAAAAAGAAAAAAAAGAAGAAGAAGAAAAACGTATGGATGAGTTACAAGGCTGAGAAATGACAGATAATATAAAGAATAAAGAATCTTGAGAAATGTTACCATAATATTTTCACAATAAATTTTAAGTAACAGATTGTTATTAGTTAATATTGTTGTGAAAGTATTGCGAAAAATGTTGTGGACGTAACACTTCTCATTGAAAAATATAATTGTTGGTAAATTTTATATTATTTAATGAGTATAAATAAATCTATTTCTTACCTATTATGTAACAAGGGTATAATAGTCAATTTATATAACTTACATTTTCTATCCTCTTACTTTTCTTTTCAACCAAACAAAAGAGTTTTCCACCCTCCCACTTTTCTATCCCTCCAACCAAACACATACAGGGAAAACTAAGTATTTTCTATCCTTCCACTTTTCCATCTTCCCAATTTTCTACTCCTCCATCCAAATAGACCTTAGGTAAAAGTGAGATACATCATCAACGTGGAGATTCTGGAGAAAATTTGGGGCAGGGTTACACTTAGGGTCCGTTTGGATGGAGGAGTGGAAAAGTGGGAGGATGAAAAATTGTGGGAGGATGGAAAAGTGGGAGGATGGAAAATATTTAGTTTTCCCTCTTGTGTGTTTGGTTGGAGGGGTGGAAAAGTGGGAGGGTGGAAAACTCTTTTGTTTGGTTGGAGAGAAAAAGGGAATGATGAAAAAATGTAATTTATATAAATTGACTATTATACCCTTGTTACATAATATGTAAGAAATAGATTTATTTGTACTCATTACATAATATAAAATTTATCACATCATATATATAAATTTATATTATTATTTTTATTATTATAATGTAAAAATTAGATCAAGTCACGTTGAAAAAAAAAAAAAAAAGAGAGAAGAGAACGTTCAGGTCACGTGGAAAAAAAAAAATTGGGAGGGCATTATGGTAATAATGCTATGAGGCACTTTTCTCTCATGAGTTTTCCTCCTGATTTGGGAGGAAAAAATTTGTGGGCCCGGGAGAGAAAATTTTCTCCCAGGTTTTCCACCCTTCCTATTTTCTTTCTATTCCCAAACAGTGGAAAATACTATTATACCCCCTATTTTCCTTCCTATGTTTTCCATCATTTCTAAATTCCACCCAACCAAACACAGTGTTAGTACTGGGGAATCCCATTTTTTAATAAATAAATAAATTTCTCAATGAATGTGTATTTTACAGTTTTTTAAAATGTTAGACACCAAAAATAACAGTTCCCCACCACCGCCCCCAATAAAAAAAAGAAAACAAAAAGAAAAAAGAAAAAAGAATTGATAACAACAACAAAATGTCCATCTTTGTTTCTCCTCTTTAGTATTTTCCTCTCTTAGAATTGGTGGAGGCAAATAGGTAAAATGTTAAATTTAGCAACTAAATATAAACAAAAGGCTAATGCATCAGTGGAGCAAAAGCCCTTTTTTTTTGCTGTTGAGCTATAGTGCAAAGCCAAAGTGGTTGTGCACTATAGTTTTTTTTTTTTTTTTTTTTTGAGAAATAATTACGACATGCTGCTAGTTTTGCAGCTCGAACTCTCTCCCCCCTAGACCCCTAAGCACTTTATATATGGGGAGGTGTCAATTTAGCTACAAGGCCTTTGGCTGGTTGTGCACTATAGCTAAGATGGTTAAAAAAAAAATAAATAATTATTAAAAGACATATTAATTTATTGTGGTGGTGGTGGTGGTTTTTTTTTTTTTTTTTTTTTTAAGAAGATGGTGGTTGTTGTTTATTGTAGTAGATATATTATTTTATTGTGTTAAATGCTAAAATAAAACCACTAATGTTGGGTGTTTTGTAAAGTACGATGGTAAAATAGATAAAGTAGTTTTTTGTGGTGCTAAATTGCTAATTTTTTTGCACCACCATTGTTGATGCTCTAAATTGGTAAACTATGGCAATTGAGTTCAAATGGTGAATTTTTAATAAAAACAATTTCCTCTTGGAGATTTTATTTTAATTTTATTTGAGACTAAGCTTTATTAGTTGTTGTTAAGCTTCAAATTACTCATCTTGATTTAGACTCAAATTAAAATAAGGAAAAAAAAAAAAACTACACCAGGGAGATTTGATATTAGGGGGTGATAGTATCATAGTACTCAAAAAGCAATTTCATCTTGGATAGTTGTTTTATTTTATTTTTTATTTTTTATTTTTTTCAATTTGGGACTAAGCTATTGTTGTTGTTGTTAAGTTTCTAATCGTTCATCAATGCTAGATTTAAACTCTAAATGCTAAACGAAAGGAAAAAAAAAAACTAAATGGAGGATATTTAAAGTTAGGGAGGCATAATACTCAAAAGAAGAAGAAGAAGATATATATATATATATATATATATATATATATATATATATATATATATATATAAATAATGATGAATTTTTGCTTTGTACATTTTGATTGCAAGGTAAGCAATTTGTGTATACTCATTAAAATTTATAAAAATGATAAGGATTGTGTATACTCATTATTGTGTGTGTATGTATGTATGTGTTTAAAATTTTTTCTCTACTTTTAATCTAAGGGCATGTAGCAAATCTAACTATCCGCTAAAATCGACCCAATCCAATGAGTTTGGTCAGTTTTTAAGGGTTGGTGAGTTGGGTTAGGTTGCCTTTTTTTTTTTTTTTTTTTTAGTGGGTTAGGTTGGGCGCCCGTCAACAGATTCACAAATTCATTTAACTCATCCCAACCCATTTATATTTAATATTTATATTAATATAAATTATATGGGTTTTTTTACTTACCTTTTCCCCCTATCCCTTAATGAAAAATTAAACCCTAACCTATTTTCACATTTCTTTTCAATATAAGATTATTTGTGTGGGTTTAATGCAATAATCAAAGAATTTGTGTGGGTTTTGGTACTATGCTTAGGTATGTAAGGTTATAAATCTGTCGTTATTTGTGTTGGTCTTGTGTTATGGTCAGGTTTGATTAGTGTATCAAACCAACACAAATAAGATTATAAATCTATTGTTATTTTTGTTAATAATCTTATAAATATGTTGTTTTAATACTTAGTTTTTTTTTTTTTTTTTAAATACTGTCCAATCCAATGCAGCTCCATGTGGGTTGGGTTAGGTATTTTTTCAACCTAACCATGGTGAGTTGAATTGAAAAAATCTCTTATCTTAACTTGTGCACACTCTTAGATGTATCAATATGCAATGTGGTCCCCAAACTTTGACTTCACTCTAGTGAAAGAGAGTCATTTTATGTTAAAATAAAGCTAAAATGCAAAACTTACCCTCTAAGTTTCACAGTTTTTTATTTCAGTCCTCTAAGTTTGAGTTTTGTCATTTTAGTCTTCTAAGTTTCATTCATTCCCAATTGAGTTCTCCATTAGTGTTCTATTAGTTGATGTCATCCACTTACCAAAACTACACCGTTTTGGATGTTATTATTATTATTATTATTATTATTATTTTACTTCTTAATTTTAAAAAAACTTTAAAAAAAAAAAAAAAAAACACAGAAGCTAAATTATCCAAGGGAACAACGTCGTTACCCAGGGGATTAATCGGCTTCCTTATTCTCTAATTAGCTAGTCTGTTCGATCTTTTCCTGAAAAGGGTACCTTAGTATTAAGTCCATAAACCGAACTAGAAGAATCCCACAAAATTGTAGGTTGTGGATTCACAGATTTACAAACTTCTAACAAGTTAACAAAACCAGCAAGATTACTATGCACATAAGATAGAGGATTTTCCATAGCATACCTCACTCCAGCTTGAGCTGCCAAATGCAATACATGGGTAAAAGTCACAAGCTCAAAAAGCTTCTTCAAGAGCGTCATATCATTGATATCTCCTTCTACAATTAAAACTCCTGAATACTCCAAAAGTGCTTGCCTTGCTCGCTTCAATGTTGGGTCATAGAACTCATTGAAATTGTCTATACCCACGACACCGTCTCTGCACCGCTTATGTGCAGAGCAGACATAAATTACAACAAACCCGACAGCTTCGGTGAATAAATAATCACCACCCAGACCAATAGTAGCCCGCTATCTGAGAATGAGGAAGCCGATTAATCCTTGGGTAACGACGTCGTTCTCTTGGGTAATTAAGTTTTTTTATAAAAAAAAAATTAAAGTTTTTTATTTTTTGAAATTAATAAATTAAAATATAATAATAACAATAATATAATAATAATAACATCCAAAACGGCATCGTTTTGGTAAGTGGATGGCATCAACTAATAGAACACCAGTGGAGGACTCAATTGGGAATGAACGAAATTTAAAGGACTGAAATAACAAAACCCAAACTTAGAGGACTGAAATGAAAAAATGTGAAATTTAGAGGATGAGTTTTGCATTTTGACCTTAAAATAAATAAGGAGTGATCAATTATCAATATTTTCACTATACTTTTACAACAAATCTTAGATGATAAGTTGCTACTATTTCAAATTTGAACTCATCATTAAAATTACGCATCAATAACAACTAGTAACAACTAACAACCTATTACTTAAATTTTGTTGTTAAAAATTTTATAGAAATATTGCTAGTGACCTTGTTAGGAATGCTATAAGCATATGGATAATAATTGTTCCATGAGGATTTAGTTAGTTAGTTATAATTCCAAGCATGTTAATCACATTTAACACACATTGGAATTATTAATGCACATGAGGAATAATAAGACCATTAGGATAAGGTCTTGTGGAGTTGTAGTGTGTCTTTATGTTAAAACCCCTTTCCCTTTTCCTCTCCCTTGTGTGTGTGTGTGTTTGTTTCTCAAAAAAAAGAAAAGAAAAAAGGATAAGGCCTTGTGGGCCAATAGAATAGTTTTATGGTTCTGTAAATATCTACTTGTAATCATATTTCTATCATTGAAGAATAAACTAACTATCATTGAAGAATAAACTAACTCATTGCTTAGTGCATTAGTGCATTTCTTTCTTAATCTATTTATTTCTCTATGGAGGGTGACTACCTCGAATTAAGTAAATTTTTCTACAGTTTTCCTATAATTTCTATCAATCTCCGTCAAGAACCACCACTTTCAGGGTTCCTAATAGACCCAATACTAAAACCCTTTTATTTACCTGTTTCTCCAAAAAAAAAAAAAAAAACCTTTTAATTATTGAAAACAAAAATTTAAAACCTCACCCCCACGGTCCCACCCAAACAACAACCAACAAACAAATTATATTGGACTGGAGCCACAAATGTTGGTCGAACTAGGAATCCAATGCGTTGAATGTGAAGCTGTGAACGCATTGTGCAACCCGAGTGTCCATTCTCCATTATTTGGAGGGTAAAAATGTGAAAGCATAGAAAATGAGGAAGTTATGAAAAAGAGAGAGATATAAGATATTTTAGTTTTCTCATATTTTGCTTAGTTAGAGTAAAAAAATGGAAGAATAAAAAACTCATTTATTTAATTGAAGGAAAAAAAAAAACTAAAAGATGAAAAATATAGTTTGTATGAATTTACTCTTATGCATCAATTACATAGTATATAAAAAAATAATTAGATACATTATTAAAGTGACACAATACAATAATTACTTTATTTTAACTTATTTTCTCTACTTATTTAAATATTTTATTTAAAGAATGTGATTAATTAAATTGGTTCAAATAAAATATTAAAAAATGAAGGGAAAAAAATCCCAAATATTAAAAATGTTGGTATTGTTTCTCTAAAATAAAAATTAAAAAAACATTGGTATTTGCTCACGTAAATTTTGGATAAAGATAAAATCTCTCTTTTCTTTCCCATTTAAACAATACAAAAAATCAATTTTTTTTCCACCCTCCCTCAAATCACTCCAATTATACGAGCTCTAAAGGAATTTTCTCCTTTTGCCACCCCATGACTAAGGGTGTCTATCAAACCTACCAACCCGACAAAATTAACCCATACAAATTCAACTTGACCAGCCTAAGCCAACTCAACACCTTGGGTTAGTGAATTTATTTGGATTGTAATTTTATTTTAAGGCTCAAGTTAAGCTGAGTTCGAATTGATCATTTTTCCAATCCATCTTACGCAACCCAATCCACCATATATATTAGTTTCTTTTATTATCCTTACATTAATTTTTTTTGTTTAATTTATTTGGGTATTTTTTAGAATTAATTTTGATGAATTTGAAAAATAATTTAGGCATGTCATGTGAGTTATTATGATATGTTGAAAAACAAACGCTTAAATAGTTTATGAAAATCCAAAATTTATTATAATACATGAAAAATTTAACTACAAGTACACAACCCATCGACCCAACCCTTATAGGTTGGGTTCGGTTGATTTCTATACATGTAATGAGTTGAATTGAGTTGAGTTAGGAATTTTTCAACCAAAGAAGGACGGATTGGGTTGAAAAACACCAACCCAACCCATGCACTCCCCTGCCCACGGTCCACCATCAAGTTAAATGACTGTTCTCATCTGTTCTGCTTGGAATAATAATATTGATACTTGATGCAGACACGTTTTCTTCGCTTGGCAAGAAGTCCAAACATAATTGGAATAATTTTTTTTTAAAAGTCCAAACATTGTTTTTGCAATAAGAATATAGCAGAGCGTTCTTATCTAAAACGGTCCTTGATTTCTTATCCTTGGTTCGTCTAAAAAAAGAATAATAATAATAAAACGCTCCTTGATTTCTCATACATAAACTCTCTTTTTTTATTTCAACACATCATGAACAATGTGTGAACACTAGATGCCTGAATGAAAGACTGCCATAATATAAAAGAATTGAAAACTGGATGTGCTCCGAGAAAAAAAATCAAATATTCATGAGAACATAAAATCAAACTATTCTATCAACAACATTTAGATAGGCTAAAATGAGCTTACTTTACCTATTTAACAATACTTACAAGACAAACTGATACTTGTTCCACCATCACCCTTGACAAGAATGATCACAAGCACTCCCACAAGTAGTATGTTAAGTATGTTGACCAAAATTTTAACTTATGGAATTCAGGGTGAACACCTTTTGAATGAATTCCAAGAAGCGCTGCGAGTAGAATGTAAAATTTTAACTTATGGAATTTGGGGGGAACACCTTTTGAATGAATTCCAGGAAGCGCTGCGAGTAGAATGTAGGGTCTACGGCAGAGATGGACAAGGAATCAAACTGAAGAGATTTATATGCATGTTCAATCTTCTTACTCATGTTGTAATCTTGCAAAATATCAATGATACCAAGGTACAGAACAACATCATATGCTTCAAACATTTGGGTTTCCTCTTTTCCTGGAATCAGCTCTGCCCTTGCTGGCATGTTCACACCAAGCTGGATTTGGAGCCTGTTTAAAAAGTTGGAAAGAAAATTAGAACTCCAATGCTTCAGACATACAGTAGTAGCCATTGTACAAAAAAGCCTTCTCTCATTCTCCTATGTACTTGAGATGCCTAAATCTTTAAATTAAAGACATTCTAAAATGGATCATCTTTCTTGTGATAGCATGGATCAAGCTTGCAAATATTATACAAAATCAACCGTCTAGAGCTCTAGGGCATTCCTAATTTTCTTCAAGGGTACGTTTTATATAACTTATATGAGTTCATCTACAATACTGGCCAAACAGCAAAGAAAGATTTGCATATGACATATTGGTCACTTGCCCAAAAATAAAAGACCCATTGGCTGCGACGACAACATGCTTTAGGTGTTCCATGAAATCATACCTTGCTGTACCAGGTAAAAGAAGATCAACTTCCTCATCACCAGCAGCTGATGCTCGTAATCGGCTACCCCTGATGTGAGGCCCCACAACAACACTATTATCATCTGTTCCACGGGGGACCAAAACAAGGCCTTGTGGGTAATTGGAGATCTCATTCTCTAGAGGGTCTGAATTGAAACATAACCACCATATTAGTCTTCTGTATTAATGAACAGTGCAGCTATGCAGGTTATAGACAAGTGATGATGACCAGGTTAAATCAGAATTAGTGGGTGCTACAAGTCTAATGGGTGTGGTTCATGTAAAACGTGCAAAATATACAGTTCAAATCCTCACTGGTAAAAGACGTTAAAGTGAAATATACATCAAAAGAGGAAAAAAAAAACCATTATGTCAACACACACAAAAATAACCAAGAAGGACAAAAACCAATTCGCTGTCAATGTTAAATAAGGAGGGTCCTAAGTTTTCAAATTGGAACTTGGCCTATTTACTTGGGTGTTATGTAGCCTTCAACAAATAAACTGCCAATCCCATGAGAAATATGAAAAATAGGACTTCCTAAAATACCACTATCACTGGATTACATGGACTAAATTAAGACCATAAAACAATACTCAAATGTGTTGGTTTATTTTCAGTTCAAAATAGCTCAAAGAAAACCTTTCTCATTACTTATTACTTCACTGCATATACATCACACTACCTACTAACTAACCCCAGACACCACTTACCAAAAAGGTTAACTGCTGACACTAGCTTCTGTCATAAATTTCCTACATACTCTCATGTTTTTACACATTTTGTTTCCAATTGATCTTCTAACCATAAAAAGACACCAGACAACTGAATCAATGTTCTTCCTAAAATTTCATGAACAGATTATGGTGGAGCACCAATTTTGAACATAAGCCGCACCTTCTTCTGCAAGCATTGCCAATCCATCTGCCGTTATACCTTGGTAGAACATAAGAGAGCGCAGGTGTTGAGGGGCTCGATAATGCACACCTAACAAAAGGCTGTAATCCATAATGTGCTGTGCTTCCAAAAACTTACTGTCAATCTCAATCTGGCTGCATACAAAAAAAAAGTCACATAAATAGGAAAGTGCTGTCAATATCTGTTGTAACAATAAGAAATACAGTCAGCATGAGATGAATGCCACAATTCAAATCCTGTCATCTAAAACAACAAAATTAGGGGTAAAATCAGCAGTTGGATATGAACTTTACATTTGAAGCTTGATACTTGTGTGCCAGCTAAAACCAACTTTTACTTGTTATTAGGCAAGAGATTATACAATTTGGAACTTCAAAAATTTTCACACAATTATGGCATCCACACAAATTATTACAGTCAACCTTTTATGGATAAAAAAATTATTCACTTGGGACCTTCATATATTCATTAACCACATCAGGTAAAGATTACCAATTCACAACCTTTGATATGTTAACTCCCAAGCAGGAAAGGAAATTACATGGCAGCTATGAAAGTACAACTTACTTCAATAAAGCCTCTCGCCAAGAGGGTTCCAAATAATATTGATAGTTTAGATCCAAATCTTTGAGTATTGTGTTCTCATCAATTTCAACCTTGTCTGCTGAACGTCCAAGGGACGAACCTTTCAAATCATATCTTCGATGGATCCTCAACTCTGTGCAGAACATATTTCCCATTACTACAAAGCGAAACTGCAAGGTAGGAAATAAACTACAAATATTAGCTTCTTGTGAACAGAAGGCATCTCACATTCTTGCAGAAGGCTTAATGAACCAAAGCATGATACAAATCATAGCACTGCCAGATCTAAAACACAGTACTATGGGCCCACGGCTCAGAAAATTTCAATGAAGTTCAAACCTGTATCATAAATATTAAGAAGTAACAAATAAATGGCTATGACATTGAAAAACGTTGAAAAATACCTCTAGAACAGATGAATGCTTCGTTGTGCTGCTTACCTTTTGACCACTAGAAGGTATGATTCTGTGAAGGCCAAAAAATTTTGTAACAAGCGTGTTTTCATATGTCCTCACATGATAATGATAATCTGGAAGCATTCTTAGAAGAACCTACACATCAAAGCTCCAGTCAGTAGAACTTAGAGGTATATGATGAGAAAGAGAACATATATAAAACTTCAATTATAGCAGACGTATCATGGTTCAGATTCTTCAGAACTACATTCCTGGTTGAGTATGTTCTTTTACATGATTGACAAGCACACTAAAATAGGTCCTATAAGCTCCTGAAATTTAAAGTTGTATTAATTACTCAAGCTTAGTCTTTTAGTATATTGGAACCATGTTAATCATTTTTTTTTCTTTTTTTTGATAACGTATGGAAACTTTCTAAAGAAGAGACTTTTGGACTCGCCTCAAGCCCTTTGGAACCATGTCAATCATGGGTGAGTTTGGATCCACGTTTGAGTTTTGCTTTTTTTTTTTTTTTTTTTTTTTCTATTTTTTCTACACGCGTTTCAGGGGACAAGTGCAACAGTGGAGTACTGTTCAGTACTATTTGGCCGTGTTTTTTTGACATTTCTGTCAATCAGTGGGCCCGTGCATTGTTTACGGACCCACAAATTTCATTTTTTATCAATTTTTTCATTAAAAATGGGTCCCACAGCACTATTCACACATTTAAAAATTATTTTGTTACAGTGTTTTCAGTTTTCAGTTTCAGCAAAATAAGTTCTATCCAAACACACACCATGTATTGGAAATATCAACACATGCTAATTTTTTCTAAGAACTATTACAATAAAGCACAAAAGAGAAAATATATGTCCCAAGGTGACTTATTTATGTATGAATAACAAAGAAATACTAAAAATCCCAGAGGTTTCCTTTTCAGACATCTTTGTTATTCATACATAAATAAGCTTGGTCCCCCCCCCCCCCCCCCCCCCCCCCCGGCCTTCTCAAATGATTAGTACGATTGTTGGAAAGCACTAAAGGTTGCACAATCCATCTACACAGGAAATATATACATATATATAAAAAATAAAACTAGGAGGCAACTAGTGCTAACTCTTAACACTTCCAAAATAATAAAGAGACACAAGGTCAAACAAAAAAATGGAGCGACCATCCAAACAGCTAAAGAGACTAAAATGTAGAATTTATGAAGTGAATGGGCCATTCAGTCCCTCCAAAACTCAATTTTGATTTCATGCAAATCTATACTCCAATAGCATCTGCAGCCTCACTGGTTACAATAAACCCACAACAAGGAGGGCTACAGAAGTGAATGATGGATGCCATGAAATTTGAGGGTTGCATTGCACTTCCTCCATCGAATATGATCCCTTGGTCCAGCACAAATAAATGCTGTGATTTGTAAGCTAATATATGAAATTCTGTAAATGAAAAGAATTTTAATGAAGCAAAATGATTGTCTTTGTAAAATGGTTAATAAGATCAAGTGACACATGTGACTGTTGAGTATTTCCAAAAAACTGTTAGGTTTATTTTGACTCATCAAAATATGATCAATTTGCAAATTTTCATCTACTGTGGAACATCAGGAGCAACATGTGCAAATGTGTTACCAATATAATTCAAATTGATGGAGCAATTTCATTAAAGGCATAAAAATTACTCCCATGTTGAAAATTTAGTCCTTGTAATCAATAAGCAAACCATTATTGACCACATCCATCAGCAGTTAAGGAAAAATGGCATAAATTGATGTCCTTTATGCTGATAAATAGAATTAAATTTCCTTAATTCATGCTCCTAAGTTTCACAGATATCCCTAAGCCTATGATATAGGTTTCTGATCAAAGACATTATATAAAAGAAAGAACTATGAATATTTTTGGTAAAAGAAGGAAACAATAATATGTTGGAAATGAAAGTTTATGG
Source organism: Quercus tomentella (assembly GCA_028535165.1). Classification (NCBI taxonomy): domain Eukaryota; kingdom Viridiplantae; phylum Streptophyta; class Magnoliopsida; order Fagales; family Fagaceae; genus Quercus; species Quercus tomentella. The sequence continues at coordinate 6,102,643 of JAPQVY010000012.1, forward strand.
CTATCAAGATATCAGAAATCATTTACCAAGAAATAAAATTCATATCTTACCAAGAAATATGCATCATAGATAAATGACTATCACGAAATCAAAAATCCAGAAATTGCAAAACAAGAAGTTAATTCCCTTAATGTTTTATCTGAGGAATGGACAAACCTTTACTTCAGATTTCCTCAAAGTCTTAATCATGAATCGATCATCTTGGGACAGGAAAAAAACACTCCCACTTTTCCCAGGAGAAGAAAGTTCCCTCAGAGCATCATTCCCACAAATGGACATCATGTAATCAGCAGCATCAATCTTGAACAATTCCCTTAAATTCCTACATTGAATTTTCAGAAGGACATGCATATCAACATCATTTTTTTTTTCCTTTTCTTTTTCCACTGATGAATATCAACAGCATGAAAAGATAAAAAAGGCTCCCCTGCTGGGGGGAGGCAGTTTAAGATCAACACAGACATCAAAATGAATTAGTTACCTGCAATTATATTTACAAGGAAGGGGCTTTCCAATTTTTTATTTTATCCAAAGAATAAGGACACATGATAATGATCTGCATATACATTTTTTACCAACTCATTGACTTAAAAAAATCATAGGTAAATGTAGAGTAACCTCCAAAATAATGATGATAAGCACAAAGTCAAGAATTCAAATATTCCCAGATTAATAATGACAAAATTCGGATGTACAATCTGGATGGTGTGTCAGCATCCTATAAAAGTGCTCATAGAGTTGAAACAAAAGCATCATAGCTGCCTTCATGCTACAATTCATTCACGTTTAAGCCTTGGGACTTTCAAAAGAAAAAAGAAAAGTGTTGAGACTTGACACAAGGACAGTATCAACTGTAGCACATTAGGTCAGCCAGGATTTAGCAATTAGCAATCAGGGACACTGGTGTTTCAGAATATATTATATTAAGACTGAAGTCACATGGAGGCTTAAGTATTATGTTTCAGAATTGGCACTATGTATGTATAAGGAAAGAAATAGGACATACAATATAAATCAAGATTATCCATGTTTGAATGAAAAGAATTTGGATGACATAAGCACTCCACCTATAAGAAACAACCATGCAATACAGCTTTATCAAAAAAAATAAGAGGAACACTGTATCAACAAATTTTCTAAATCATATACTTTAGCCTGGCTATGATCCTAATTGAAACATAGCAGCTTACCAAACACTAGGATTAACCATCACAAGCATGCCTCATAAACACATCATACAAAAAAATGAGCTGCATAGAAGATTAACCTAAGTAGCAATAACAGGAAGGCCAACTACCAACCTGAAAACCATTGGGCAATAATCTTTCCACTTGAAATCCTCTGATTGATGAGATGGTGTCAATTGGGACCCTTCTTTAGGAAAATTCATCCAAAAGCTAGCACGGGGACCAAAATCTGATGTCCGAACTTCTCGCCTCTGTATGGGAGTAATTTTCCCTACAGTATATCTGTCCATAATTGAATTCATGGTCAACATTAACCTCCTAACCACAATGTAATGTAATATGAGACAGAAAATTTTAGATTTCTGCAATAATAAGTGGACCATGCCTGTCCCAGGAAAGGCAATATTTACCTTCTGTCTGGACTGGGGAAACTCAAGACACACACATGTGAACCAAACTGAAGGAGAAACATGTTGAGACTCTTTGACCATTTTCATGAAGTCCTACATTTGTCTATATATCTGTTTGTAATGATTTTCTTTTTTCATTACAAATTTACAATGCAATCATTATTGTCTATACATTGTACGAGAAAATTAAAGATCACTGCACTTAACAATCATATATTGATTTTTTTTTTTAAATGGAATAAAAATTTAAAGAATAATCTCATCAAGAAACCGCATAGAGTATTTCCAATTAAAAAATGAAAAAGATAGAGATATGTAATGAAGAGTCATGATTTTAGCATCCTAAGTGAGGGTGTATGAGTCAGAAATTTGAAAGTACCTGATTCCAAGCTGTAAACTGAGCATTAGGTCATAACTCCTATGACCTTTAATGATTGCTTCACCGGGCCTCTTAACCTCTTTTGCGAGTTTCTTTTGCAGTCGTTTTGCTCTTTTGGATGATGGCGCAAAACCATTTGCTCTTCTTGATGATGATGCAAAACCATTGTTCAATACAAGTTCACTGATTAATACCCCTTGCATGTATTCTCGTTCCAGGATTGGAATGTTGACCTCATCATCCTTTTCACTACCTTCTTGCAAAAAGTCCGTTAACCCTAGTGATGAATCATGTCCAATCACTTTCTCAATAGATACCTCTAGACTCCAACGCCTTTCCAGGGAAACATTTCTGTTGCGAGACTGCTCTAAATTTAACAGGCTTCCCTTGGAAAGCTTTTGGTCAGATGAAGCACGACGAGATCTCTGGTTCCCACCAACCTTGAAATTTCCCATATCCACAGAAGCAGCATGATGAATATGTGCAGGGTTCTGCTTTCTCAAATCAGGCAATAACCCTCTTTTCCTCAAAGCATTGAGGTAAAATTCTTGTACAGCAGGGAGTCGGCTACCTTTTGGATAAAATGATCCTTTTCCATCCTTCAAACCCCGTGTCCAAGTTCCCACGTAGCAGCCTCCATCACTCCATGTATATGCTCCAAATCCATGCATCATGCCATTTAACCAGCTTCCTTCAAATGAGTCTCCATTCATCCAAGTAAGGGTTCCTTTCCCCGACATTTTCCCACCTTTCATATTCCCTACATAAACATTTCCATTAGCCCAGGTGTACTTACCTGGGCCTTCTGGTGAACCCTGAATCCATGAACCTTCAAAGATGTCTCCATTAGGATAATTTTGATATCCCAATCCATGTTTGACATTCAACCGCCATCGTCCCTTATATGTCAAATTATCCGATCCTATATATGTCCCTGTACCATGCATATAACCACCTGAAAACTCACCCTCATAAACTGCTCCAGAAGGCCATAGTTGTTTTCCATTCCCATGTTTCATCCCCCGTCTCCACTCACCCTCATATACGCAACCATCCAACCACACATACTTCCCCATACCCTCAGGGACGTCCCCGAGCAACAACCCGGAATATGATTCCCCATTGGCAAGTAAGAGCTCACCAACTCTAAAGCCAGCAGTTTCAGAACTATGACCAACTTCACCATTAGGTAATATGAGCGTGCAATCTTTATCGATAATGGCATCAAGAGATTTTGTTCTATCTGCACAAGAAAGTGCTCCTACCACGTTATCAACAATGGCCACAGGGCCAGACATGCATAATGCGCAGAAGGAAACAGTTCCTTACAATATTACAAGAATCTCAAAAGTTCTCATAAGCTACAAGACAAGATGTGGTATCACAATAGGATCCTACTGTGGAACTGTATCTATACCCGCTCAAACTCCTTGTCCTTTGACCTATTAGCAAAATAAAGTTTTTTCAATAGCCTCAGATAGCTTATTGGAGCAGCAATGGAAGCAACACAGAACGGGAAAAGAATTCACACGAGACTCGAGAGTCCTGTTTCTTATTGAATTTTCACAACTACAATACGACCTTCAATAAGAAAAGACTTGGGAAAAAGAACATAGGATTAAAAAAAAAAGATGCATAGACATAAATGAAGTAATTCAGAATAACAAAGGAGGCAAATAATTACGAAATGTTATGAACTGAGAATACAAAAAGCATGACATACATTTATTTTCTAAAATGCATTTTGCAAATTACTTTTTATCTACTTAGAAAACTTCTTTTGAAAATGTCTCCATCCAATTATTCCGAGAATATATATATCGAAAAGCTATTCATGAGAGCTTTATCAAAATGGATCATTCTGAAAGGGCACAAACAAAAAGATTTAAAAAAAAAAAAAAAAAAAAATCAAAATTCAGAGCCAAACTTGTTCCCACATTGACTTGCAACAAAACACAGCTCAGAATCAAATAATTATAAATAACTAATCTTTCAAAAATTCAGTCAACTAAACCCCTACAAATTGTCACATAGTTTGATATTGTTTCGCAATTATGCTTTCTAAATTTTTTTTAATGTTTTTTCTTTAACATAGAGAAAAGCTAAACTTTCTTAAAGTGTTGAAATTAATTTAAAAGTGATCAAGGAAATTTTCTTTTCAGCTCTTATACAAAAGAAACCGATTTTTCGAAAAACTACTACAACAAACACATAATAACAAAGCAAAGGCCTCTATCAAATACACAATATTATTCTAACTCTATGGCTAGAATCACATATTTCTGCTACAAAAAAAATGGTTCCAAATTTTTAGCAGAAAATAAAAGCAAAACAAGTCCATTCCAGTACATACTTCACCAACAACAAACATCACATAGGAGAATCTAAACAAAAAATAATTTTAAAAATATTACCTTCAAAGGAGATAGAGAGAGAGATTGAGAGAGGTAGTTGAAGAAGTGTAGCAGTTAAAAGAAGGTGAATATTCGTGAAGAGGCGATGGTGGTGGTTTGGTTATTTAAGACTTTCAAAACTTTGAAGATTTTTAATTTTCTGTGTTTGGCTTTTGGATTCAATGTTTTCGATTGTGACCAAAAAAATCCAAAAATGGGATCAAAATCTCTAGCTAGTAAGTACTGAGTAAGCTCCCTTAGCCAGACATAAACATAATAGGCAATAGCCCAAAATTAAAAAATATAAAACCAAAATCTTACATTAAAATATTAAAAATATCAATTGCTTTTTATACATGGCTTGGTATATTGACTTGTGAAAAGACTATTACACCCTGGTATAGGTCCATTCAGACAGTTCCGACCAAATAAAGAAAGAAAAATAAGTAGATTTTAGTTAGTTTAATTGGTTAATTTTTGAAAAAAAAAAGGACATAATAATTCAGAGTTCACACAGTTTTTTTAAGTCTAAATTATGTGACTGTTGAGATCCATTCCATTCCGAAATTAGGTAAAGGTACCCCAGTTATCATATAGCTCCAGTGTAAAACCCAAAATCTGATTTGTTGATTACCTTATATGGTAATTTAAATAGTTACTGTTACACCTAAAAGTTAATTAAATTAAAATTTCTGGTCATCATCATCTCCAAAAGGCCATTTGATTTGACAATTTTTTTAGTATTTTTTTGGAAAAATATATATGTGAGGATTAGGATTAGCGTGCCGACAAGTGTTATACACTTTGTTTATTTAATTAATTGAGTTCTTAACAAGAAAGAGATAAAAATGTCGCTGTGCGAGTCCTGGCCGTGACCCACGGACGACGCTCCCGGTTTTTAGAGCAGTGGGGGTTGGAGATTTACCTGCCGTTGACGGAAAGATGGGGCCACATTGTAGTAGTAATAACTTAAAAAGGTTATCATCTTTTAGCTGGCTTTTATTAAAAGGTGCTACCGCCAATTATTGTTTCTCTCGCATTCGAATGCTTTGCTTTGTTGTGTGTTCGATGCCTTTTCTAACGCCTTTGTGTGTTCGGTAAATAAATGACTTTTGACTCTTTCCTTCTTCATTGTGTGTTTGTTTCCTTAAAAAAAAAATGCAGGTAATACTTGACTCTAAAAAAAAGGTTTGCGGATAACTTAACACTTGTACCATATAGTTTCTAAGTTATTGTACGTTTGAATTCTTCAATTCAATTCATTCATATAGTTCCTTTTCAGTTTCTAAAAAATATATATATGTTCTTTTCAAAAAATAAAAAAATATTTATATAGTTAAATTAACCAATAGAACAAACCACCCTTTGTTAGGTGAAATGGTACCACTCCGTAATCAAGTTGCATCGAGACTCAAAGAAAAGGGGTTTGAACTGCATGGTCAACAACAATAAAATATTTCTAACTATTTAAAGAAAAAAAAATGAGAGAAGGTTCATGGTTTTGTAGTGTTTCTAACGTAGACGTTTAATGTTTTCATTTCTCAGCAATTCAATTATCCAAATATATAATAATGAAAAAAAATGAGATTTGAACTTTGGATATTTTCATTAAAAATATTAAGAGATACCAATTGAACTACAAGAATCTTGGCAATGAACCACATAATTGAAATTGTTTGATCTAATTATCAATTTATCATTGGAAAATATAACATTAGTTTGTTGCATTTTTTTTATTTTTTATTTTTAAGGTGAAAGAACTAGAAGAGCAAATTTTGTTTCGCAATGAATCTTTATTTCAAAAATTTCTCTCAATCCTTCTTCCCCAACACAATCACAAATTCACCAAATGTGTAATGCGTAAATTCACACACTCATCACAACAATCCAACATCAAATTCATCAAAATAGATGAACCATCTTCGATTGTCCAATGCTGACATCAATGACCCATTCAAGCTCTTGTGGGCGTTTTGGTCGATGTCCCTTGTAGATTCAACACGCTTTTGCTCCACCATCAATGAAAGTGAAGAGTGGGTTTTCCTCCTTGTGCCAAGAGATCAATGTTAATTTCTTTACGCTAGCCGCCCGCGTGGTTTGCTGGGGTCATCCATCAGCTCATTGGAGAGAGAGAGAGAGAGATCTGATTATTATTTGCACCGTGGCTTTACTTACAAATTACAAAACCCAATCTTGAAAACACCCAATAGATGTTTTTCAGTTGGTGTTTCCACAGTAAAAAAAAAAAAAATGAATAACTATTTTTAAGCATGTCTCTTTTTCTTTTTTTTGAAAAAATCGGGCCAATGAAAATTTTTTAGCAAGGTACGTCACTTTTTATTTCTAAAACATGAAACTTGTTTTAAAATATTCAACCAAAGAGCCTCTAAAGAACAATACTTAAAGAATGTACTTATTATTATTATTATTTTAAAGAAAAATAGTACTAAATTTTTTTTAGATAGTTTCAACCTATGGTGTTTGCTCTTAATGATAGCTTTTTATCATCAGACTAAAACACTATTAAGTTTTTAGTGTAAGCGCAAATTGAATCATAAGTTTCTTATTTAACTATCAGAGATTTTACTAGTTGAGCTAACCGAAACCCACTAGTACTTAAATTTTAGATGTTGGAATTGAATGATCATCATTTGAAAGCTCTTATTGAGTTATTGTTATAACAAATTTTATTGAGTTATTGTTATCAATGATCATCATTTGATAGCTTTTTATCATCAGACTAAAACACTAATCAGTTTTTAATGTAAGCGCAAATTGAATCATAAGTTTTTTATTTAACTATTAGAGATTTTACCAGTTGAGCTAACCAAAACCCACTAGTACTTAAATTTTAGATGTTGGAATTGAATGATCATCATTTGAAAGCTCTTATTGAGTTATTGTTATAATAAATTTTTTTTAATGTCTGCAGCGTTACTTAACAAAGATTAGTTTAGGAAATAGATAATGGAATGATGGGATCTATAACATCTTGTCCGTCTATTTCATGGAAAATATTGATTTTTTTTTAATACAAATTTCACTATAAAAATATTTGCATATATGTTGAAATGATAATAATTATTATTGATAAAGTTCACTGCACGTAAGTTTGCAATGTTTATGAAGTAAAATTTGTAATATCTATATAATATTAATCATTTGAGAGAGATTAATAATGTTCACGGCCTGTTTAAAAAAAAAAATCTTTTGCAAAAGACAGAGGATGATATTCATAGAACATTTATTGGCATGAATTTCAAAGAGAGAGAGAGAATATCATTTATCTTTTATTTTGTTAAACTTGCTTTACAAAATATATATAAATACTAAATATACTCCCACGGCCCTACCTCCCGGGTCTCATTGGCTGGAAATATCCATCTTAGATTACATTGTGGAGTTTTGTATTCGGTGATATACTAAAAAATTCTTACATTTGTACAGATGGGCATGATTAGCCATTGATTGGTTATGGCTTGACTAATTAAATTTTTTTAAAAGTTAACCCCAGGATTACAGATCCCACCAAAATCCAAAAGGAAGTCCAAGTCTATAAAAAGGTGGAATAGATTCAATAGACACTACCAACCTGGAAATTATGAGTACTGAGTAGGATAAGAAAAGAAGAAGCATGTGGACCTTAGAAAATACTCACATTAACTAATGGAATTATTCTTTATCGATGGACATTAATGAAATCATCGAATCTGGTTCTTTTTTTTTTTTTTTTTTTTAAGTAACCATTACAATAGTTTAGAGCCTTGTAGTTTAATATCATTAATTAATTTGCTATTTGAAAATACAGTTTTGGACAATTAAAAAGGGAACAATATGAGACAAATTGAAAGTAAAAAAAATATATTTGTAAGGAAAACTAAACTAGGTTCCCATAAAGTGTAAAGTGTAAATTCCTAGAGGACAAATTTTGAGGTTGTTAAAGTCAAGTTCATCATCGTCGTCCTAAAAAAAAAAAGGTCAAGCTCATCACTAGGTTCTACTTATGAAAATAAAAGAAGACCATATAACTTATAAGAGCATTCACATCCACTGGGACTATTCTATTTTATCATCTTAAAAGCTATTTTATCAATTATACCATACTATTTTATAACACATCCAACATTTCGACTTTTATTTATCTCATCTATTCATTAAAATATTAATTTCACCAACTCTTTCTCTCTCTTCCTCTTCATAAAAAATAATTAAAAATACCCACCCACCACCATAAAATACAATATAAACCTTTTACAAGTTGCTACAATACCATCATAAAAATAGGATGGCATTGTAGCATAATTGCAAATTTTTTTGCAATTGCAAGACCGGGTAATGCAAGGTTTTGGGACTCTAATGCTAAATATTACCAACATATGGCAATTATAAGACCCAATGTGAATGCTCTATTCCAATGCCATCACTTAATTACTCCAATTTTATACTCAGGGTGCATATGTAGTTAATTATGTACTCGTTTCTTAAAAACAAAAAAAGTGCATGCATGTATATATATGGGCCAAATTGGCTGGTGTTTGGATTCCATTCTCTACACTATAGTAAAGAAAAAGGTGATACCATTTGCTCTTAGTCTTTGCTGTCCAAATTGAAAGTACGTGTATTTTTAATGCTTTTTGCATGGCTACCTCGGCCTACGAATATCTTTTTGTGACCAAAAGAGGGGGAAAAAACATGGTTTAAAGGGAGATTTAGTTTTAGACAAAAGGCTTTATTATAAAACATGTTTATACGTTAACGTAACAATCATGTCATACTTTATATTAAAAAAAAAAAACCATACTTTTATCAGGGAAAATCTTCTAAAAAAGAAGGAACCTTTTATAAGAGGACCTTTATATTGGATAGGTTTTCAAAGAATTTGCTTATCGAATGTCGGGTAAAATCATAGAAATGTAATACTTTTACAAGAGGAAAAAAAAAGGGGGGTGGGAGGAAAAGAAAAACCTTGTATACAACCACAAAGGATGTATTAGGGAGATTCTGTTGGAAAAACAGTTGTTTGCATCCTTGTAGTTTTATACTACTCTCAAAAAAAAAAAAAAAAAATCATTTTACGTTCATTTAATCTGTGAGTATATTTATTTATTATGCATTACTCTAGTATTGGTCACAAAATGATATATATATATATATATATATATATATATATATATATATTAAAAAAAACCTAAATCATTCATGTTTACTCAAATAAAACCACAACTTTATGATTAATAAGATAGATACCATTCATATAAATTTATTAGACTTTCATATAAATTTTATATAATTCTAGACCACAAGTCTGGGTCCTTAACTATATGTTTGGATAAGTCGAATAAGGGAAAAGAGAGAAGAAGGGAAGATAAAATCTAGCACATTTTGACATGCTTCCATGTTCTTTTATTCCAAACATACCCTTAAGTTTGAAGCTTTCTAATTTCTTTCTGAATTTTCACTTACAAAAAATATATATTTCTCTAATTTTATGATAACAAACATAAATTCATAGTTTTGAAAATCGCTTAAATGAGACATGCAACAAAAAAGTAGTTTTCTTATTACCAAAGAAGATAGTTGTTTATATTGAAAATAAAAACATTGAAAATTTCGATAAAAATTGAAACTTTATGATTTTAGTTCTTTAAAAAGAGCAACTATAATTTTAAATGAGAATATATACAAATATAATTATCAGAATTTTAATTTAACCTCTACAAGATAAATTCTTGGCTCTGCCATTTATTATAGGTGGTTTATAATCCTTTAAGCAATTCATCATACTAAGAGCAATTACATTAGCTGGTGGATAGTTTTGCAAAATAGAAAAATGTAGTATTTTTACACATTTTGGCCCAAAAAACACCCACATCAATGGGTATAAAATTGTGCATTTATGCACAATTGCTATATATGCACGGTTACTGTAGCGCTTCCATTTATTTTTTTATTAGTTTTTCTCTCTCCTTCTCTCTGTGTCTCTAGTTGCTCTCGCTCTCACTCTCACCTCACTTTCATTGTTGCCGATCAACAGAGAACGCCACACATTCATCAACAAAGAACACCACATCAAAAAAATTCTTCCAAAATCAAGTAAAACAAGAAATTAGTATTACACAGGATTTGTTTGGTTGCCGAGAAAAACACAGAGAAAACAAGAAATAAAGAAAATTAACCAAACACAGAGAAAATCAACAGATCTTTGGTTGCAAATCGTCTTTCCTTCTATTTCTACTCTTTTCCACCACTTTCTCACCAACCAAACAAGAAATAAAGAAAATTAACAACAAAAAAGGCTGGGTCTTGGTCGACGAACCAAACAAGAAGACTGATTCAAGAAGCGAGCCATTTCGATCATTGGACTGCCGGAACCGAACGCCAACGACAACAACGGAGCTCGCACGCCGATGAAAACTGCTACTTTTCTTTGCGTGTTGGGTCTAGGTCTATGAGAGAGTGTTGCCGATCGTCTTTCCTTCTATTTCTACTCTTTTCCACCACTTTCTCACCAACCAAACAAGAAATAAAGAAAATTAACAACAAAAAAGGCTAGGTCTGGGTCGACGAACCAAACAAGAAGACAGATCTTTGCGTGTTGGGTCTGGGTTTGTGAGAGAGTGTTGCGTCTAGGTCTGTGAGGGAGTGTTGGTCTGTGAGAGAGAGGGGTGGTGAGGGAGAGTAATAAAAAATTGTAAAAAAATGAATATTTTATTGAATAAATGTATAGAATAAATAAACTGATGTGGATGTTTTGTAAAAATAGGTGTGTAAAATAGAAAAAGTAAGTTTTAAGTGTAAAATAGACGGAATCTTATACACAAGCTGATGTAATTGCTCTAAGATATTAATTGAATTTTAGTATAAATGGAGATTGAACCTCAAATCTTTTATTCAATGACAAAAGTATATTTTAAACTTTGAATGACATATATATATATATATATTCAAAATGTGGAAGAGTTTTTTTTTTTTTTTTTGAGAAACTAAATGTGGAAGAGTTATCGTGAAGAACTCAGGAAATTAACAATAAACTTAAATAGATACATTATAGTTCATATATATTTATTTGTATTATATTTGTATGAAAATAAATTTTCTATTTAATTTTATTTATTATTAATTTATTTATATTTTAATATTATTAGCCGAATTAAAATCTTGGTTCCATGTCTACAAAATATATATATATATATATATATATATATATATATATATATATATATATATAAACAACACCAAGATCACATGTTGACTACAGCCATAATTTCCAGTTCCTTTTTCTAGGTCTCCCACTTAATTCTCACAAGAGTGCACTAGATATCAGTCATATCACCTCCCACTTAATTTTCCAATATGAGGTCTAGATATTAACCTTTTTTTTTTTTCACCTTTTGGTATATTAGTAGGTTATATCCCTAAGCCGTATTGTCGATTTTGATGTTGCCACTTTCACTATTGCATGCTACATAGAAACAGGCTCATGGGAATATATATAACCAATAAAATTTGGGCGGTAGAACATGACTAGGACAGCTGAGATATCGACCAATCCTCCTTAGCTCAAGCCTGAAGCCACGCAGTTTTACGAGTCATTATCTATATTTACCTCTTGTGATTACGAATTATGATATACATTGATACGAGAGAGAGAGAAAGGTTATACTAAAGTTGTTGCATCTTGTCACTTTCGAATTTTCCAATCTCCGTTTTCAACTTGATCACGTACTCTGCCGGCTACCCACAACCGACCATTCCTACCTCCGCATTATAATTAGTTTTTCTTCTTTCATTTTATATAATTAGCTGCTACTACTACTTCTTGTATTTTTCTTAGTTTTTCATATCATTCTCTCTCTCTCTCTCTCCTCAGAATGTGGACAGTGATATGTGCACTGTTAATTAAGCAAGTTTAGAGGAAATTATTGCAGTGTCAAATGATGACGATGATGGTTTTTGTATTATTCTGAAGACAACGGTATCTGTCAATTGGCCCACGTTTACAAAGGTTCTCTCAGAAATGCTTTTTTGTTTGTTTCTTTCTCAAACCATTCGTGGGCTACCAACTTATTCTCTGCTGCCTCTCTCTTTCTATATGAGAGAGACTAGTGATATGTCGACTGGGCTTACTTTGTAAAGATATTATCAAAGTGTTTTTTTTTTTTTAATAAGGTAAAAGGGAAGAGTAGATAATTCTTCATAGGTGATTATTCATTTTTTCATTGATTCCTCTTCATTCACCTCGTCCGCAGAATTACCCTTGGAAAGTGTTTTCTCACTGTTTTTTTTTTACTACCATTAATTGTACACCTCCTCTCTCATGGTGCTCACTGCTCAATATGTAAGCATCTATCTCGCTATCCGCAGGCCTACATTCTGAAAACATTTTTGCTTTGGATATGATCAGCATATATAACCAAAAAGCGGAGCAGATTTTCCCTATGTATAAACTATAAACTAGCTAGCGATATAGGATATCATTGGGTGTGTCTCTTTCTTTCTTTTCTTATATCATTTTTTGGTAAGACATTCTCTTGAACATGATATATATTAAAAAAAAAATCTCAACAAGAAAATGAAAGGAAAAAAAAATGATTTTCGTGTGAAATGGGAGGACTATTCAACCCGTACTAATTAAAGTAGAGACCGGTGGAGATTGATTTGGTTAATTTATTAAATGCAAATTATTTTTAAACCGCCCTCCCAAAGGAGAAAATATATTATGTTTTCGGTGTATGTATCTTTCCTTTCACATGAGGATGGACCCCACGTGCACTCAAAAAAAAAAAAAAAGTTTTGTTTAAAATAGATTATCTACAAGAGAGTGGGGGATGTTTATCGAAAATTTTAACAGGGTAGAAACTAATTTTTAAAAGTCCATTTGTTTTTATATTCTCAAAAAAGAAGAAGTTAATTTGTTTATAATTTTGATTTCTCTAAACATATTTGAGAGTTATTTAAAGAAAAAATTGGATCAATCAGTTACAACTTATGTTAAAGTAACCAATAAATTAAAAGAAGGGTTTTGATTCTCACACAATCGCACATGTACATACACATCACATCCACTTTTACATGTTGAAAAATTGAAATGTGGACATTTATGGATTAGTTGTAGATATATCATATATGTGTGACATAGTAGATGTAAACAAGTGTGAAAGAATATTTAACCTTAAAAGAAAGACAGTTAAAAACAATAAGACAATCATGTTAAGACCAAGGAATGATCGAAAATACATCATAACAAGTATCCTAAAGGCTATACGTGTCTTTTCAACGCCACAAGCATAAATAAGGCTTTCACTTGAGAGAAAAATACTTTCAATCAATGACACAAAATCCTTCTTGTTTTTCCTTTTAATATCCTTTGACGAAATTTGAATTTAACCTCTATTATAGCTTTTTCATCACGTTAATGTAAGTAAGCTTATTTCCAGTACTTTAGTTCTCTACTAAATTTAGTCTTGACTATACTTTTATTTTCATTAATTCTATTATTTTAAATACGCATTTAGTACGTTACATATATAAATATATTTGACAATCTAATTATGGGTAATTCACCGATCTCAAATCAAGTCTAATTATATTTAATAATCAAGAATTGGCTTAAGTCCTCTTTGTTGAGGGCCTTGAGAGTTGAGGCAATAACATGCCCTCAAGTTAAACAACGATCTCTAGTAAAAAAATTTCCACCAATCCAACAAGAGTATTTTGAGAGTTTGTTTTATCGTTTGCCAGCCAACATGTTGGAATAGAGAGCTTCTATGGGCTCTAAATAGAAGAAAGGGAAAGGTTGCTCTGCTTTTTTTTGTTAAATTGGCTTGATTGTCACAACTATTTTATTTGGATTGATAGGGTTGCTACATACGATGCAGCTATCAAGGATGAAGATATTGTATATAAGCGTATTGTTTTGCATATTGTTAGAGAAATGAAAGTTGCTTACTACCGCAAACTTTTGGTACGATGGTCACTCCACAGGTATAAGTGCTTATGGGGTGCGGGGATAAGGGTCGGGATTCAAGTCTCCAGAAGGGAGCTTCACACACATATAAACTTAAATTAGGTTCGAGTAAAATTTCTATCTTGTAAAAAAAAAAAAAAAAAAAAGAGAAATGAAAGCTTTATTCAAGAATATTGAAGATTCTTCATTGAATTGATATTTTGAGTGGTGTCATTTTTTTTCCTTGTTAGCATATTTGATGTTAGCTGATTATTCTCTCTCTGTCTCTCTCTAAAGTTTTTGTTGTAATTGCTGATAGTCTGTAGTCTCTGAAGTTGCTTTGTTGAAATTGTTGTTGATTTGTCTCTTTTATGCAGCTTTTGCTACTTGTGGTTTGTATTAAATCATTGTATTTGGAGTACAAACCATGTTTATTGGCCCAACACATAGTTTAAATAATCTCCTATAAGCAGCATGGAATGAATTGCCACGATATGGGTATTATAAGGTGGAATAAAGGGGTAGCGTGCATGTGAATAGTTCTTGTGAAGTGTAATTAGTTAAAGGGACTTGTATGGCATTGAAAAGGTGAGGCTTTATTAATTTGAGAAAAGATTTATAAAGTAGTGTCTAGTAGAACATAAACATATGTGATTAGCTTAAACATGGGTGTGACTGGGATAAGACGCCTATTGGCAGTGCACATGCTCTATTATATTAGTAGAGTATAAAATTGCAATGGTCACTTTTCACATTTGCTTTTTGCTTCTTAGAAGTAATGTTCTTTTTTTCTCCAAAACAAAAGAAAAAGAAAAAAAAAAAGATATATATATATATATATATATATATATATATATATATATATATATATATTTGAAATAGTTACAATATGTTGCTAATTCTGCAACTCAAACTCTTTCTACTTAAAATTTCAAGCACTTTGTATATGAATAAGTGTCAATTCAACCATAAGATCCGACGAAAAAAAAAGAAAAGATGTCATGTTAATTTGTAAGAGTTGTAAATATATATATATATATATATATATATATATATATATATATATATGTACGGTTATCATTCTTTAACATGTTTCATTATTGCATACGCAGATGGACATAAAAAAGTTTAGCTGATCATTCTTATCCTCAGAATGTGTTTCCACTAAAAACCCATACGATTCTACCATTTGTCTTCCGGTCATTCAATATAGCAATTGGTTTCAAATGAATGATTTTTTATTATTATTATTATCATTCGAAAAAGACTTTAATTAATTAAACACAGAATAGAATACTTACTGAAAGCAATTAAATAACTAATTTAAGGCAGGCCGTCGCTACAAAATGAAGCAAATGGGTAGATTAGATAGATCGCAACCACTACTACTATATTTTGCCCCCCAAACTACGTACGCTACTCATTTGATTGTACTGAGAAAGAGCCCTACATGATCCAGAGGGGAATTAAAAAAAAAAAAAAATATATATATATATATATATATATATATATATATATATATGGAGCTGGCCAAAGTGCTTGAAGTCTTTACAGTTGTCACCAACCATTTAGATCCAGAGGGAGAACAAAATGCTTAACTATCATGACCTGATGACCAATAATCCACCAAATTAAACTTCAAGGTTGACATAATTTCTGCCCATCCACGATGCATGTGCCATGTCCGACCAGAAAATCTACAAAGTAAGAACCACGTGTTAAAGTAATTTTCTATTCACCACAAGTTCAGTGTGGGATTTGTCACCAATTTCGTTCTCGTATCGTTTCGCATGATATTTGATAAGAGTTAAGCGATTCAAGTAGTAGCGCTTCAATAAATGTGTTGTGCACATAATGACAGTCTCATCAAAATCCTAGTGGTCCACGTGGTATTACTGTTGTCATGTGGTGTAGATTACACCAAGAGAGTCAATCTCGTACCGGAGATTGTACCGGTTTAACCAGTATAATGATATATTTCGGTACCGGTCAATAGCAGTATATCGTTTCAGATTTACCGTTATTTTTTATATTTATAAAGTGTGTGTATATATATATATTATAATAAATATAAAAATTTACCATAAAACATTACCTCAATTTAGAACAAATTATTCATAATTTTAGACCTTAGCATCAATTAAAAGGAAAAAAAAACACAATATAAAAAATAGAAAGCTCAATTGTTTATTGCATACTAAGAAAATAAATAATACTAATAAGTTAATGCAATTAAATTACCATTCTACCCTTACAAAAATTCAAAAATTACAAAATTTAAAAAAAAAAGCTTTTTTTTTTTTTTTTTTGGTACAGGCCGATTTCAAACAATATCGGCCAGTATGACCGGTATGGTCGTTATTTAAACCGGTACGAAACATTAGTGTTTCGACACTGATATACGTACCGATACAGTACATATCAACTGGTACAGTTGGTACCGAGACGGTATTAACTAGATTGGGTTACACCGGTACGGTATCCATGTTTGTTAGGCTAGAACTCTGAAACGAGTGAGGTACTAGGACAGACCAGGGCATGAGAAATAACTTTCATCATTTCAGACCAGAAAGCTGTGTCACAAACTCACATGCGTAATATATGTTGTGCATTAAACGAATCATGATAATCCTTTTCTTAGAAAAAGATGTCTCAGGAAGTCCTTCAAAAAAAAAAAAAAAAGATGTCTCAGGAAGCACTTCTTTTTGTTTTTGGTGCAGCGTGGAACACGTAATAAGAACCTTAACATATATAATACCTATAGGCCCAGTCGTACGATAGTTTTCGTAAGTAGGTTGGGTTAGCTGAATACTTTTCTTAATTGTGTGAAAATCACAAAGGGTTAGTTATAACAACACCAAATTAAATTAGTATTATCCTCGATAAAGACCCTGCTGGATATACGTACGTAAGATATTATATAAATTTAATTGTACCCAACTAGTTGCTGACTTCTCAAAAGATTATTTCTGTCATTTTCTATTGTCTGTACCTCCATTCTATTTGCTGGGTTTTACTTGTGAGGCAATTCTTCAGGTGGAGAATTCAACATTGCCCATTGATTTAGTGGAGAACCTATCGGTTATCCAATGTATAATATAATATCAATATATTGGAACTTCAACTAGGCATAAATGATAAAGATGTTTAATTAGTAAAATCATATAAGTATAACTATCTTCTCAATATATATATATATATATATATATATATATATATATATATATATATATAACTAATTAAAACGTATCAATGAATTGAACTTTGGTGGTATCAAATTAATTTGACCTGATAATAACAAATCGTCAATGAGTTAGGTAAAGAGGTAGGGCTCTCCTCCAGAAGTGGAGGAACATAGGTAGATGCGAACTATTAAATTAACTAGTGCGCTGCAAAAATTATAACCATTAAGATTAAGATATGAGCTTCGCACCAATGAGTTTTTAGTCAGTCATGTTGTTGAACTAAATGTAACACGAGTTGTAAGAGCATTAGCATAGGGGACCATTGGCACATGCCAAACACAAACAGGCCACAATATAGAGGGCCTTGGCACTCAAAGTGACGTACTGAGGCAATGTCAGTCACCCATTATATTCAGATAAGAAATAAAAATGAAAAGTTATGCTTCTAATGCCACCAAAGTGTGATTTGAATTGGCTGTTCGAATGTAGCTATTTATACCAGCTATCAAGTATAGTTTATTTATTTTAGACTTTTGTTTTGTTTTAGAGGCAATCGGCCTATAGCTATAAAGAAGTAACCATCTTACTCTGTAAAGCAATCCTTTCCGATCCATTCCTAGCAAAAACACGATTTGATTCCTAACCTTTGTCATAATTAAAAAAAAAAAAAATTATCTCTTCTTCATGCTTGATCAAGATGATATAAGTCGGTTCAGTACAACTTGTTTTTCAATTATTTGAAAATAAGGTTGTTTGAAATAGTTCTACTTAAGAAAATGTGAAGTTTGAAAAGATATATTGTACCTTTAGAATGTGTGGTTTGAAAAAGTTTTACCAAACATGCATGATAGTGACCTGAATTCACAAATATCTTTAAAAAAATATAGGGCATATATCAAGAATATGTTGCTCATATCTTTCCTTCACCAATTATGTTCCATTTATATGCTTTTTTGGGATAATTTTTCTCCTTAATTCTTGTTATGGGTTTGGAATTCAAATTTTGATGACTCCTTGGATGGCATTTGTGTTGTAAATTCCGAAGTCCCAAGTTTTATTCACCACACTATTAGTTCATGAAGTTTCTAAAGTGTCTTATGGGTATGGAGTGGAATAGTCTAGTCAAAAGGTTGGGACACCACTTCCTTATATTCTCTCTCTCTCTCTCTCTCTCTCTCTCTCTCTCTCTCTCTCTCTCTCTCTCTCTCTCTCTCTCTCTCTCTCTCTCTCTCTCTCTCTCTCTCTCTCTATATATATATATATATATACACGCGCGCGTGCGTGCACACACACACAATATTTTTAAAAAACACTGTACTCATAAATCCACTCAAGCAAACATTGATAAGCATGGTTTCTCAACCCCTTATGATAAGCAAACAAGTAAAAACTCAACCACAATGATGACATGTATGCCACTATGCTTGGCTAACCCAAGCGTACCGTGGGAAATAAGTGATTTGGCCTTGCAAGAATAACAACTTAGATGTGACTTTCAGGAAAGAATTCAAACCTCAATTAAGTATCAAGAACTAAATAACCAAATCATCTTTCAAATCTATTCAACCTACCACTTTGATGCCTAAAGTCATATTTTTCGATTAAATTGGGAAAATGTGTTTAGATGTAAATTACTAAATTTAAATAAGTCAAGTAGCCTTTCGTTTCCTTTTTCATTTCTTTGATCCATCGAAATTGGGCTTCGTAAGAGTATATATGTTATTGTTACCATTATTTATTAACTTCTACACCTTGACTTTGAAGGAACTCTGTTTGGGCTGGGCTTTAGTGTACTCAATGATTCGTAATGGGCCTAACTGGACCCATAGACAAAGGGCCTAGTTGTAGTTGCACTTGACCTAGGTTCACCTTCTCCTTCAAACTCAAAACAATCAAAACGGTTAAACCCTTCAAACAAAACCTCGCAGCTTCAAAAGCCGAAAAACCAAAGCAAAACCAAACCCGCCATAAACGCAAAGAGCAAAAGCAGCAAGCAATGGTGAAGGCGTACCTTCGGTACGAGCCGGCGGCGGCCTTCGGAGTCATCGTCTCCGTTGAGTCCAACATCACCTACGACAGCTCCGGCAAGCACCTCCTAGCTCCGGCGCTCGAAAAAGTCGGCGTCTGGCACGTCCGCCAAGGCGTCTGCACCAAAACCCTAGCCCCTTCGCCCGCCTCTCGTGGCCCCTCCCTCGCCGTCACCTCCATTGCCTCTTCCACTTCTTCTCTGGTAACATTTGTTTTTCGCTCTTTCGCCTTTTGCTTCAGTTTTGTTTGGTTGCAAAGAAAATGAATGAAAAGAAACTAAAGCTCTTTCATATTAAGAGCGTTGAGAAAATTTGACTGAAGGGAAGTTATAGTTTCACGTTGATTGGAGGTTTTAGTTTCGCAGGGTTTTATGTAGTGAAAGCTTGAAGTATTTGGTAATTGTGAATGATTTTACTTTTGCCTCAGCATTTATATTGATAAGCATTTGAGATTTTAACATATAATATAGCGTATATTTGAATTGTGGTTTTGACTTTTGAGTTCATTGTTTTATGTTGTTTTGGTTTCTAGAAAATGAGAGATGGAATGTTTGTAAAAAAAGAAAGGAAGTGCTTATTTATTTTTATTATTTTTTGGTTTATTACATAAGCTGTTGAAACGTATTATGTGTGAGATTCAATTTTTGTTGCAGAACCAGTGTTTAAATTGTTTATTGTGTTTGTTGTTCTTAGAATAAAGTCCTTTTAAGAATCTCTACAATTCTCTATTTATGATTCTATGTGCTTGTTGATGTATGAGGAAGAGTTTTGATTGCAGATTGCAAGTGGGTACGCAGATGGTAGTTTAAGAATTTGGGATAGCGAGAAAGGAACCTGTGAGACCACATTAAATGGACATAAAGGGGCTGTGACTGCACTTCGATACAATAAGCTTGGATCTTTGCTTGCATCTGGAAGCAAGGATAATGATATAATATTATGGGACGTGGTTGGTGAGACTGGCCTATATCGCCTTCGTGGGCATCGTGACCAGGTTTGTTATTACAGCTTGTTCATTAAACTTGTATATGAGACGGTTATAGAGCTTAGCTCTGCTTATCTGTTCTTGATTTCTTCATATATTTACGTATGCTCTATTTAAATTATGATTATTAATTTGCTTCATTTATTGTAGGTTACTGACCTTGTTTTCTTAGATTCTAGTAAAAAACTTGTTAGTTCCTCCAAAGACAAGTTCTTGAGAGTGTGGGATCTTGAAACCCAGCACTGTATGCAAATAGTTAGTGGTCATCATAGTGAAATATGGTCCATAGACATAGATCCGGAGGAAAGATTTCTGGTCAGTGGGTCTGCAGACGTGGAACTTCGATTTTACACAATTAAGCGTGGCTTGGTGGATGGACAACCTGTTACTATAAAGGGTGCTGAAAATGTGAATAATGGAGATTCAACCACTCAAAACAAATGGGAGGTTTTGAAGCATTTTGGTGAAATTCAGCGACAAAGCAAAGATAGAGTCTCAACTGTTGCATTTAACAAATCAGGGAATTTGCTTGCTTGCCAAGTTGCAGGAAAGACAGTAGAGATATTCCGCATATTGGATGAGGCTAAAGCAAAGCATAAAGCAAAACGTAGGCTTAATCGGAAGAAAGAAAAAAAATCTGCAAAAGGGGAAGCTGAGGTTATGGAAAATGGAGATACAAATCATGGTACTGGAGAGGAAGGAAATGCCCTCTTGGTTACAGCTCCTGATGTTTTTAAGCTTCTTCATACTGTTCATGCAAGCAAAAAAATATGTTCTATTTCTTTCTGTCCAATTACTCCAAAGAATTTGCTGGCTACTTTAGCATTATCTTTGAACAACAATATGTTGGAATTTTATTCCATAGAAAGCAGTGGCACCACAAAAACACTTGCTATTGAGCTCCAAGGACACCGTTCTGATGTCAGAAGTGTAACACTTAGTTCAGACAACTCTCTTTTGATGTCAACTAGTCACAATGCAGTAAAGATTTGGAACCCAAGCACTGGTTCTTGCCTTCGTACTATTGATTCTGGGTATGGACTGTGTGGTTTAATAATTCCTGATAACAAGTATGCACGTGTTGAAACTAAAGGTGGATATGCACTTGTTGGAACTAAAGATGGAACTCTGGAAATTATTGATATTGGGAGTGGCACTTGCCTTGAAGTAGTAGAAGCTCATGGTGGCTCTGTACGGTCAATTGCGGCCGTTCCAAATGAAAATGGTTTTGTCACAGGAAGTGCAGATCATGATGTGAAGTTCTGGGAATACGAAGTTAAACAAAAATCTGGTCAAGTAGGTTCTGCATACCTTCTACTCTTGGCATTTCCAAGTTTTGTATTATAACTCTTTATTTATTATGTAGCTATTATTGATGTAGTTCCACATTGAAACTCCTTTTTACGAACAATCTTACCTTCAACTTTCTATTCTAGGCATTTTATATTTGTAGTTCACAGAAAGCACTGATTATAACATGTAAACTTGAGTGATCTGCTCTGGATTTTTTAATTTTTGAGTCATTTCAACTGATCAGGGATTATAGCTCTAAGGTGGCCAGTATTCAGATGTAATTGTAATGCCACATTTGAAAGTGTAATTCTGTTGCAGGTTTTTTAGGTTTAAATCTCATGATTGAACATCTGGAAGAGGATTATTCATTTGACCATAATGGAATTTTCTGAAGGCGGACGTAATTGTGATTATATATATATTTTAAACTTTATATTCTATGTTTTTATGGCCTTTGACCTGTAATTATTGCAACCTGCTCTTTTTATTTATGTAATTATTTATTTTTAAATGTTAAGAGAGATTTTATTGTCCTTTTTTTTTTTTTTTTTTTTTTGTAGGGAACTAAGTGCCTCACAGTTTCAAATGTGAGGACAATGAAGATGAATGATGATGTTCTTGTGGTTGCAGTAAGCCCTGATGCTAAATATATTGCAGTTGCACTGTTGGATTGTACAGTGAAGGTCTGATCAACTCAACCTTATACAGTTTGGTTTTGTTTCATCGTTTATGCTTGATGGGTTCCATGTACAAGGTTCTTGCTAAGCTGATAATCTTTAGATCACTGTAGTTTAAAAATTTTCATTTACTAAACATTTTGGACATTTTGAATTGTAATTTTCATCCAATGCCTTTTTTTTTTTTCATTTAGGACTTTTCTAAATGTACATTTTATACGTATATTAATGACCAACTTCTGGACATCTTTGAAAGTCATCGGAGTTATTGTATATTAAAGTTTGAGGATTGGACATGGAGATGTTGGGACATACAAATACTCTTTATTCATTCAACGTAGGAAATGAGAAATCATGAGGGTGGCGTCATTCTCATTTTTTCCCCCCTTAATCAGATGGTGTTAAATTGCTAATTTAGTTAATTTGGCTTCTTCTCATTTGTCCCTAAGAAGCTTAAGGAAGATATCTATCAACCTTTCAAATTGAGTGTGGGTTATGATAGACCAGACTAAAAACCATGAGGAGGGTCCTACAGAGTTTTTCTTGTTCAGTGAAATATGCAATTAAACTTTCCCAACTCTATGTCTGTGTTGAATTCCTGGGATACCAATCAGGGCAGATAGAGTCATTAAAATGTTGGGAAATGAAGCTGGTTCTGTATTGTGACTTGCTCTTTTCAAATTTAACAGTGAACAACTTGCTTCACATGCATGTACCACTTGCCAAGCATATCTTGTAGAAAATGTAAGAAAATGATTAGTGTGCTGATATGGGCTTGTACAAGTTCAAGTGATTGAACAAGGGAGTAAATCCAAACAGGTGAATTAATAAAATCTGTAGAAAGGGATATCTGGTTCTCCTGCTCTAATCAAAATATGCAGCTTTAGAGTGTTGAATCAGTGGAGAAGCATTGCTATTTAAGAACAAAGACAATAAGAAGAAAGAATTTTGGACTATCTTATTGATGGATTAAGGACGTTTTAATTATGCTAAAACGAAAATTGGGGACTCTGGTAAAATTTTTTGGAAGAAATTATAGGGTTTAGAGAATATATGTTTTATCCTTGAAATTTATTTTAAAACATAATATCTTATTTCTGTAAATACTTTAGGTGGAACTTCATATTTGCTTTGGTGTCAGTTACATTGTTCTGACACAGTCATATATGGCATTTGCAGGTTTTCTTTGCAGATTCACTCAAATTTTTTCTTTCCTTATATGGTCACAAGTTGCCTGTGCTATGTATGGCTATTTCATCTGATGGAGATCTTATCGTTACTGGCTCTGCGGACAAAAATTTGAAGATTTGGGGTTTGGATTTTGGTGACTGTCATAAATCTATTTTTGCTCATGCTGATAGGTGTGGTACATACATAAACTTAATTGTGAAAATTACTTTAGAGTTCACACAAGTCTCACTAAGCAATTCTGACAAGCTATTTCTATGGCAGTGTTATGGCAGTGCAATTTGTGCACAATACTCATTACATGTTTAGTGTTGGGAAAGATCGCCTAGTAAAATACTGGGATGCTGATAAATTTGAGTTGCTTTTAACTCTTGAGGGACATCATGCGGATGTTTGGTGTCTTGCAATCAGCAACCGTGGTGATTTCATTGTCACAGGTTCTCATGATCGGTCCATACGTCGTTGGGATCGTACTGAAGAACCATTTTTCATTGAGGTATTTACTTCTTTACTATCTTGTAAAAATTAATTTATTTACTTTTAACAGGAATAATAGGAACCCCTTGTTCAGATATGTGGGGTTTGTTCGTGATTAATGTTTTACCCAAGTAAAATATGCTGTTTAAATTTGCAGGAAGAGAAGGAAAAGAGGTTGGAAGAGATGTTCGAGTCTGACCTTGACAATGCATTTGAAAACAGATATGTACCCAAGGAAGAAGTCCCGGAGGAGGGAGCTGTGGCCTTAGCAGGGAAGAAGACTCAGGAAACTGTTACAGCAACCGACTTAATTATTGATGCACTAGATGTAGCAGAGGTAGAACTAAATCGTATTGCTGAACATCAGGTAAATTGTGTTTTTCACTATTGTTCCATTTTGGTCTAACTGATGTATCTACATGCCCGATTGTTTCTGTTTCTTGGTAAGAAAAAACCATTTTGGGGTGGAGGTCAACCAGTAATGAACCTTTGCTAACCTGAACAAAGCCATTTTGGGACCTGTTTATTTGACTAAAATCACTTTTTGCTGAAGTCCCAATTCGGTGCTTTTTCCAAAATTGTTTTTCTGTGGTGATTTTAAATTATGCAGGAAGTTGTAACAAAAGGAGCTTATGGACATGTAACCCACGGGATATTCTTATACCCAGAAACATGTACCCCCCATCCCCCCCCCCAAAAAAAAAAGAAAACAAAAGGAAGTGGAGTATTTATTTACCACATACTATATGTTTGTCAAAGCAAGATTGACATTGAATTGAGCAGTTGCCTTCAGATCTCAGCAGACATAATGCAGAATATATCTGATCTTTGTTGGGAATGTTTTGGTTTGAACGTTTCTTGTAGGCCCATGACAAAGCATGTGTTTTCCGCAATGACTTGATCATTTGGACCGGAGTACACAATTTGGCTGTGGTGTTTTCTTGTTTGTTGTCAACATGATTAAATTTTTTAAAATTTATTAATTAACTTATCCTGTTCTCTAAAGTCTAACTTCTCAAACATGCAATTTTCCTTATTTGTTAATGCTTTCTACTTAGCCTATTACCACGGAAATATAGACTTCTGATGTCTCAAATGGATAGTGGTTCTAGAAAATGATTATTGCTAAAATATGTTAAAATTGACCAGATGAAGTGTTCAAAGATAGGGAGTGTTATAATGCTTTGGTCTTAGAACAATTAAACTAAATATTAAATTTTACTGGTGACTTTAAAATTTGTAGATATCTGTAATTTGATCTCGGATTCATTTATATTGCTGGATTTGATTAGCTTTGTCACTTTCAGGAGGAGAAAACCAGGGGAAAAGCTGCTGAGTTCCAACCAAATGCTATTATGCTTGGGCTCTCACCGTCTGATTATGTTCTCCGTGCACTTTCTAATGTTAACACTAATGATCTGGAGCAGACATTACTGGTACGTGAGCAGTGTTCATTATACTGTAGTTCTAACCTGGGGACATTGGGAACTAAGTAGTAAATACATTTATATCAGCTGTATTTAAAGCATCTCCCATTCTGTGTGAAAGAGATCTATCATTCTTAAATTTAAAAGAAATTGCACTGGATGAGCAGTGAGCACTCATCTAAATAAATTAGTGGAAGACACTGATTGTGACCTTAAATATTTGATAGCTGCATTCCTTAAGTTGGTATTCCCTAATATCATTTATGGTCCATCTTAGTGCTTTACTGTCATTATCATCTCAATCCAATGAGCATGTGATGCATGTTGGTCCAATCGTGTTTTTTCCCATCTATCTGGTTGGACAAAAGCAGCTAGAATCATTCTAACTTATCTTGACCTGTTTATTTGTTTTAGGAGTTGGTCATTAAAACTTTGCATCTGGAACACATCTGATCCATTCTGTTTCCACCATCCCATATTGTATTGTTCTTACTAATGCTTCAGCTTAAGGAAGCTAGTAGATTTATGTAATTTTTTTTTATTAAAAAAAGTACTCTTCAAAACTGATGTCAAAAAAGAATTCTAGTGCACCTATTATCGCCTATAGATCAATTGGTTTTAGATCTATTTTTATGCAACAAGGTTAAATTTTAAAATTTTAAAATATAAAGAACTTTGGACCTTGTTTTTGAAAGTTAGATGACTCTTTAGTGGGCAGAAAAATCTTTATTTTCTTGGTGCCACTAGATACCATTGTATTGTTATGCTTGGGTTGGGTAGGACTTCCCATTGTCTGTCTAGGTCATTTACATCAAACGATTAACTGCAATTGACTTCCTGTGCAGGCTTTACCATTCCCCGATGCCTTAAAGATTATGTCTTACTTGAAGGATTGGACTTCAAATCCTGATAAGGTAGGTTGATCTACCTTATAAAGTTGCAGAAACATTGGAATCCTTCGAGATTTTAATTATTGTATGATTAGTATTCTATATTGTCTATTGTCAAATTTCTGTTGCCTCTTAGGTATGAGGATAAACTGCTAGATTACCCAGTTCCTAGTTCTAGTGGGTGGGGTCAGTTGCCTGTAGGAGTTTGATTAACAATGAGGATTGTTGTAGTATGCTCAGTGACGTACTAATCTGAGTGAAGTTCTCAACTTCTTCTATGTCATCAAAAAAAAAAAAGTTCTCCTGTTTATTTTTTTGTGTTGTTACTTTGCATGGGTGTGCTTGTGTGTATGTCTATATATATATGTATATATATATATATTATAAATGTTGCACCATTTTTGTGCCACTGCAAGCATTTTTCTCTGCCCTGTTGTCTTTCTCTGCTCGGGAATCAGTATCTATAGGGTAAAGGAAAGAGGGATCGTACCTGTTTTTCCAGGCCTGTTCGGACATACAGTACCTATGGAAGGGCTGTCTGGGGACAGGTTTAGGCAGGGCCTACTTCTCAATCTATAGACGTTCAATTGATCCCTCTGAACTCATGCGCTTGAATCTGCTGCTGTAGTCTGTACCCATAGGTACAGGAGCAACCACTCCTGATGCTATACCAAGGAATTGGACCTTCTGCTGCTGTAGTCTGTACCCATAGGTACAAGAGCAATCACTCCCGACGCTATACCAAGAGATCAGACCTTTGCTTAATTAGAAATTTGACCTGGACCTTCTTTCTTCTCCTGTAGAGGCCTGAGAAAGTCATTGGAGAAGCATGTCTTGAAGGAGTAAAGAGCCACCTAATGGTGGTTCTGCATCAAGTGTGATAAATTGCCCTTACTTTATAAATTGGACTACCGTAACTCTACTCAACCAACAAAATTTGGTCATTTGATCTTCTATTTTGCCGGAATTAGTTAATTGCTCGGTACAAATTTACAATGGAAAAACTCTTTCATTGTAAGATCACTGAAGGAAAGGTTGTATGTCAAAAAGTGGTATACCTGATACCTTGCCGCCTGTAAGATCCAGTTTTGGGGTGACCCATCTGGTTAGTTTAGCTATCACACTTCTGGTACTGGTAGGGGCAATTACCATGTTACCGATTGACGTTTAACTTTCCCGTGCATTCCAGAATATGGTATAGCGAGCTTTGGTCCCAGCCTGCTTGCTGTCTCCTGGAATGGCCTGACAGACAAGACAACAGTGGTTGTTCCAAATAGCCCAAAGAGGCAACTGTGGGAGGTGTATTGGAAGTTGAACAGGACATCATGAGAGCATTGTATGCAGAGGCTTGGGGTAGGCTAGAGGCTAGACCTGATTCGGTCTTTGTGGAAAGTTTATGATATGGTAGCTTGATTAGGGTTATCTTTTAGACCACCAATTCTGGAAGATACCTCCCAGTCAGAGCAATCTGGATGGTGGCTATTGGGTGGTATTTCAGGTACATAGCTCTTGGTTGTGTTCCGGGACCTTATCCAACCTTGGGCATAGCGTGGTGTCATCACTCCTGGACATGAATTTTGGCTATACTGAGTTGTGGCTCACCTGCTCTTAACAACTTGTAATAGGCGGGCACCTCTCCTTAGTAGGAGATCGCTTCACACCTCATGGTGCTGCTCACGCAAGAGGAAGAAACCTAAAGATGGAGTGTCTTCTCTTAGGTCCTTTGACCTTCCTCTAACTTTTTTTTTGATAACCGGCCTTCCTCCAACTTAAAATTGTCGTACTGCTCTCCCGATAGAGATAGATTTCTTGATTCTCTAAGCTTGCTAAACGCCCTATGTTGAGTAAGGCTGCATGAGTGTTAGATCTTTCAATCTGGAATATTTTAGAATGATCTAAAGAGGGTCAATTCATCATTTTTGAAAGTGAGGGGAAGGGATCTCTTTTCTGCAAAGGAAAATAAGGGAGTTTGAAAAAAGTTGTGAAGCTAGAAAGGATGGAGTGACTTATCCTATCTACCTATTACAATACCTGCTAGGTGCTTTCTAAAGTATTAACTATTGGCTAGCGCTCATCTCCAGCTCGATCCCCCATCTAGGATTGGAAGAAGTTCTATATGAGGATTTCAAGATCAAATAGAATATGTTTCTTTCCATTCCTTGTGAGCCACATTTCCTTGGACCATGTAAGAATTCGTGGTCCAATTGAATCTTATTGTTCCTGGATGCTTCATTGAAACCCATTGCTATTCCTTTCTTCCACCGAGAAAGGTTCATTCAAAATCACAAGAGCAATTTCTCTTTTTATAATTTGGTAGTCATTCTTGTGGCTTAGCTTAGATAAAACTCCTTATCTATATAAAAAAAAATTCTAAAAAGCGAGTGATTAACTAGCCATTAGTAGAATTTCTATTTTAAAGATTGGAAGGCATACTTCTGTAAGAGTGTCCCTTGGTAGAATGTCCGTACAGTTGGCAGTTAAGTGGTGGATGTGGAAAATTTTTTATTGTCATTGTGGTTTTCTTTTGTTTATATGAGAAGTCCCTTTCACTATATTACAAAATGTCTGACCAAATGTCTGCTAGTACCATATCCTGTTAAATATTTTTTTTTTGAAGATAAAGTAGTAATTTCATTAAGAAATACAGATAGGATACAAGAGGATCTCCAAACGTTACAATTGGAAATTAAGGAGATCAATGAGATCTAAAAAAGAGCACTGCGTGTGCTGTACTATACCCTGTTAAAATGTTTGTTCATGGAGGAGATTGTGTTATTGCGTTTAGTCTTTTAATCTAGGTTTTTAGAATAGCATATGCTCTAATTGCAAACTAGGCATTCAAATTTTATTAGTTTTTGTTTTCATATTATTTTTACTATGTCTGCAGGTTGAGCTTGTTTGCAGGATTGCTACAGTGCTATTACAGACGCATCATCATCAGTTGGTTACTACCCCAGCTGCCAGGCCCATGTTGACAGTTCTTAAGGACATTCTTTATGCAAGAATAAAGGTAATCATAGGCTTTCAATCTGTGTTGATGTAAAACTTCCATTGAGGAACAGGGCTGTACTAACTTAGCACAAGTAAAAAGGACATGAGAAATATGTGTTTTATCTGATGCATTATGCGTAGACTGAGCCAAATTGGAAATCTATCGACCATAAACACATGATCAATTAAAAAAAGAAAAGAAAAGAGATGATAGCCATGTTGTATTGAGTCTTGACTGACCAAATTTACTCCTAACCTGTTATGTAACTGGGCACCTAGCCAAAACAAGGCAAAAAAGAGATGTTAGGCAATAAAAATCTGTACAGCAAGAACACAGAACTGGTGTACCATCTGTCATGGTTTTAAAGTGTTTGACATGATTACTTTCAAGAGTAATATGCCTTAAATGTGGGGATGGGAGGTGATGTTTGAAATTGTAAACTAGCTACATTATGACTGCCACTGTAGAGTTTTCAAATTATTAGGCCATCTAGTAGGTTGTAAGTTCTAACATTGCATGTCATTTATCTTTCTAGTTCATTAGAATGGCTACATTGGTTGAACTGATGATTTCTTGGACATGCAATTGTATAATTGATCTTTGAGAAGATTACTTTCATGATCTTTGAGATTACTAACATGGTATCTGTGGTCAGTTATTGAAACAAACTCCTGTAGCATTATTATTACAGGAGTAAATATATGAATGTTTAACCATGGGTGTCATCATGACAATTTTTGTAATGTGCTGGCCTTTGTTAAATTTGATCTGATCAAATGTGTCTATCAAATGGCATATAGACATGTGGATTGTTGAATCAGTCCTGCAATATAATGCTAGATCTTGGACCTTGCTTGCCCTTTTAATGTTTTAGTATATATTGGTATCATTATCTATGCTAAGGAAATAGGAGAGAACCTTAAATTCTACATTGACAAGATGGTGGTTGAATGTGTCAGGCATGCAAAGATACACTTGGTTTCAACCTTGCAGCTATGGATCATCTCAAGGTGCGTATATTAATTTATAATTTCGAGTCTTGTCTATATATATATATATATATATATATATATATATATATATATATATATATTTTGAATAGATAATCACTTGGCTATTGTATTCAAAATAAGCTGCATAAAATAAACTAGTAAATAAATAAATGATATAAGCTGATTTTTGTTGTTGTGATATTTCAGCAACTGATGGCTTCAAGGTCTGATGCATTGTTTCGAGATGCAAAATCAAAGTTATTAGAGATCCGTGCACAACATTCAAAACGTTTAGATGCAAGGTTGGAGACAAGAGAAGAAAAAAGAAAAAAGAAGAAACAAAAGAAATCAAGTGATGGACACGTTTGGACATGATTTTGGGTCAACACATTGTTCCAGATACTTTTAGAGCGGAATATCATCCTTAAGGGAAACTATGACTTTGTCAAAGCAGCATGGAATCAAAGGTTTTCTTGATCTGCATTTTATACGACAAATGGGGAAAGAAAACGTTACCAAGCATGTCTGAGTTCAAGCAAAACTGTAAGTTTCCAATAGCAAAGCTGCATTGTTTTACAGCGCGATAAGCCATATCGACAACAAATGTAAGAGGTCTGAAATGAAAAAAAAAAAGAAAAAGAAAAAAGAAAAAAGAAATTGATCAAAGCTAGAGGATGTAACCTGTAATTTTTTTTAAAAACAAAAAAGTATGTGTCATATTGATATGCGCATGCCGCTGAAAATGTAAACATATGATGTGGGTTTTATATTTAACTTTCCAAAATTTTGAAAAATTATGTTGTGTGATCAAGCTTGAAAAAAGTATTGAAGCTGTGATATTGGATTGGAACAATGCCACCCTTGTACTGTCATTTTTAAGGAATGCAGGCCGGGATAAATTGAAATGTTCAAGCGGACCATCCTCCATTTAGGAATGGCAATGGGGCGGGCTGGGTCCGAAGGATGGGGTTTTAACTCCCGTCTCACCTAGTTTTGTCTTATTTCATCATCGCCCCGCCTCGCATGATAAGGAAAATTTTCTCGTCCATCTTATAAAACTCTACTTTTTGTTTATTTGCCTACAACTATTACAATTGTTTTTAATAAAACCAGTTTTGTTTATAAAAATATTCTTGAAATTACAAATAAATTTATCTCATCAAATCAAACTAATTTTTAGCAAAAATTGAATAATATTATTAATGTGTTTAATAAGACAATATCACAACAAAAACAAAAATCTCATAATACAAAATCAGTGATTCAATAGTATATAAGTTTGTTTATAATAAAGACAAAAAAAAAAAATGTTAAAATTGGTACCTTATTTTCAACATTCCTAGGGAAAAATAAAAGAGGCGGAAAGTCTTATGTGGTAGAATAAAATAAGCTGTTGATATGTTTGTTTAAATAGTAGGATTTTAGGATATGAAAAATTTGCAATTTAACATATATCAATGCTGGGTGGGGTGAGGCGGGTTGGGTCTAAAAAGTCTAAACATATCCTTGCCCCACCTCGTGGTGTGGGACTAAAATCTTGCCTCATCCTTACACCATCACTTTTGTGGGGCGGGGAAAACCTGTGTGGGGCGAAGCGGGGAAGGGAGGATCAAGCGGGGTGGGATGGGGCAAAATTGCCATCCCTACTCCATTGTCATTTACTACATGGTAGTTTGGCGGGCAGAGATTGGTTGTCGTAAAAAAAGAGAGATGGCTGCCCTAGCTTGCACCATTTATTGGAGTTTACCCATCTGATTTTTTAACATGCACAAGTCTGCCCATTGTTGAACAAAACATTGCTCATTGCCGCAGAACTATTAAAGCCATAGCCTTCTCTCACTATATCTTCGTAACCACAATCTTCCCCTATAATCATTTTTTTTTCCTAGAGTAATAATCAAAAATAATTTAATTGCAAACTTGTTAGAATGTTGAGCAATTGTGAAGCAATGCTTTTCTTTTTGAACAAATCAAGAGTAGTTAGAAGTATAAGAGGAGAAAACAACATTGGTTGTACCTGTGTTGGAGGACCCGACCACTTTCTTTTCCTCATATTCTGATTTGCTCAATTTAACATAGTCAACTCATGTTTTTAAAAATATATTTTTGCCAAATTTATATTGTAAGGACACGATTTTTAACGACCCAAGAATGATATTGAGCTCGTGTGTAATAGGCCCAAACAATATAATTTGTAGAGGGTGGGCTTAAAAGGCTTGCCCTTGGTCGATGGGCAACGGTCTGGTCCTGATTCAATGGGAGTTTATACAAAGGTAGGTTTGGCCTGAATAGCTAAG
Organism: Quercus tomentella; assembly: GCA_028535165.1. Classification (NCBI taxonomy): domain Eukaryota; kingdom Viridiplantae; phylum Streptophyta; class Magnoliopsida; order Fagales; family Fagaceae; genus Quercus; species Quercus tomentella. The sequence continues at coordinate 6,135,388 of JAPQVY010000012.1, forward strand.
CCTTACATCGATGTGGCTTGAAGGGTTTGACTCCTCGGACTTAGTCCGAGGAGCATCACACTCTCCCCATTCTTTTTTGTAGGATCCCCCCCCCCCCCCCCCCCAAGCTCTCTTTCCCTTTTTATACTAGTGTTTACTTCCCGTTCTTCATCTATGTGTCAGTTTTTCCTTTTTGGGCGTAATGACTCGTCCTATCAATCCATACATCAGAGTGGTTGGGGGTGGTTGGGGGTGGTTGGGAAAAGTTAAATAGCAAGGTCCGCAGTATGGGCTTGTCAGACTCAGGGCTCCACATTATAGTGTTGGCAGCTTTCTTCCTTGTACTGCTCTTGTACTAAGTTTGTCCTTTTCTTCAGGCGTTTTGTGAGGTGTTGAACGTGAGATCGTCCTCGGCAGTAGGGCTCCTCGGCCTGGGCTTTGGGCCCTTAACACAAAGTGGGCTGCGACCTCAGATTTCGGGCCCCACAATAGCCCCTCAAAATCATGCTGCCCGATTTTTAGTTGGGGAGGAGGGTTTTGGTGATGTCGGGCCCACATCATGGCTCACTCAAATTCTGTACTCTACTAATATTTGTGTTCTTCCATTTACATGTGAGACGTGCCAAATTAAAAAGCATTCTCTTATTCACTCACGCGGAGTCCTTTGACGTGTCAGTATTCGAGGCGCGCCTTCACGAGGATCTTCAGATCCTACGGCTGCGGATGATGTTGGAAATTGAGCCAAGTCTGCTTTGTCCGTAGTATTTCTTGGAAAGCTGCACGAATTGAATGCCACCACCTTACCTTTTATATAAGTAGGATAGGAGGTTATTCTCCTTACATACAAACCCTTCGGCTCTCTTCAAAATCATAATCCTTCACCTATAATCACAGTTTTCATATTCAGGGTTGTCCGCCCTTTGTACAATATGTTTGAGACACGGGCAGGGGTAAAGGAACTACATCCACCACAGAGGCGCCGGGTCCTTCCGAGACTCAAGGTGACATGGTTCTGGACAGGGGAGGCACAGATTCAAGATAATCTTCCGTCTTGACAAAGGGGGAAACGGTATTTCTCCCTCTTTTAGTCAAAATCCGAAGCAGGTACTAGTCGCACCAGATTCTTGGTGCGTCAGGAGTAAGGTTTTCCGCCATCAGCGCCGTCTGCTCTATCGCAGGCGTGGTTACCTGGAGGCTCACTAACTTCCGTCTCCCTGCACCTTTTCTTCAACGGTGCTGGCCTCAAGTTGTGCTCTTTTGCTGCCTGAGTTATAGGCATGTAAAAGTATTGAGGAATGGTTTCCTTAGACAAAATTTTGGGACGGCAGCACGTCTCTTCTCTGCACCTCTTCTTCGGCTTTTTCTTCACTCCCCTGTATCTTTCTTTTCGCTTATGTAGTTAGTTTCAGTATGAGCTTATTTAAGCTCTTTCATTGTACGTTGTACTGTTTCTTTATCTCAATAAGAAATGGATTTGTTTCCTTTTAAATATTTTTCTTTTTCTGCAACAACTACTTTGTGAATGAGATACAACATTTGTATTTTCCTTTAATGATACTTAGAGCAGGAAAACTTGAAACAGAATCCTATTAATTTGAACTTATCGACAATATCAAGTATAATAAGGCTAACTCACAGTAGATTAAACTCATGAAACTAACCGAGATAACAGCTGAGTGCTCCGCAACGTGTGCAAGGCGACCGCCCGAGAACTATAAACCCTAAATAAACCGTCCGAAAGGGTTGCCGAGCAGTGAGGGACATTGGCCGTGTTTTTGATAATACCTGACCCTATGATAGTCGCATCAGTTCCCTTGGTATTGAAGATCCGAGGGTAGACTGGGGATCCCATTCAGTCTATGGGTTAACCCTACTATCAATGGGTAACTCCCCTCCGGGGTAGATTCTAAGTGTCATATAACGTCTAGGTTGTGTCCAAAACTTGTATTTTTTCTTTTAAGTAGTTGGTTTCCCCATAGGCTTGAGTCCGAGGACCATACAAGGCCTTGGTTCTGCCCAAAACTTGTAGTTTTTCTTTTAAGTAGTTGGTTTCCCCATAGGCTTGAGTCCGAGGACTATACAAGGCCTTGGTTCTGTCCAAAACTTGTTGTTTTTCTGTTAAGTAGTTGGTTTCCCCATAGGCTTGAGTCCGAGGACCATACAAGGCCTTGGTTCTGCCCAAAACTTGTATATTTTCTTTTAAGTAGTTGGTTTCCCCATAGGCTTGAGTCCGAGGACCATACAAGGCCTTGGTTCTGTCCAAAACTTGTATTTTTTCTTTTAAGTAGTTGGTTTCCCCATAGGCTTGAGTCCGAGGACCATACAAGGCCTTGGTTCTGTCCAGAACTTGTATTTTTTCTGTTAAGTAGTTGGTTTCCCCATAGGCTTGAGTCCGAGGACCATACAAGGCCTTGGTTCTATCCAAAACTTGTATATTTTCTGTTAAGTAGTTGGTTTTCCCATAGGCTTGAGTCCGAGGACCATACAAGGCCTTGGTTCTGTCCAAAACTTGTATATTTTCTTTTAAGTAGTTGGTTTCCCCATAGGCTTGAGTCCGAGGACCATACAAGGCCTTGGTTCTGTCCAAAACTTGTAGTTTTTCTGTTAAGTAGTTGGTTTCCCCATAGGCTTGAGTCCGAGGACCATACAAGGCCTTGGTTCTGTCCAGAACCTGTATTTTTTCTGTTAAGTAGTTGGTTTCCCCATAGGCTTGAGTCCGAGGACCATGCAAGGCCTTGGTTCTGTCCAAAACTTGTATTTTTTCTTTTAAGTAGTTGGTTTCCCCATAGGCTTGAGTCCGAGGACCATAAAAGGCCTTGGTTCTGTCTAGAACTTGTATTTTTTCTGTTAAGTAGTTGGTTTCCCCATAGGCTTGAGTCCGAGGACCATACAAGGCCTTAGTTCTGTCCAAAACTTGTTGTTTTTTTGTTAAGTAGTTGGTTTCCCCATAGGCTTGAGTTCGAGGACCATACAAGGCCTTGGTTCTGTCCAAAACTTGTATTTTTTCTTTTAAGTAGTTGGTTTCCCCATAGGCTTGAGTCCGAGGACCATACAAGGCCTTGGTTCTGTCCAGAACTTGTATTTTTTTCTGTTAAGTAGTTGGTTTCCCCATAGGCTTGAGTCTGAGGACCATACAAGGCCTTGGTTCTGTCCAAAACTTGTTGTTTTTCTGTTAAGTAGTTGGTTTCCCCATAGGCTTGAGTCCGAGGACCATACAAGGCCTTGGTTCTGTCCAAAACTTGTATTTTTTCTTTTAAGTAGTTGGTTTCCCCATAGGCTTGAGTCCGAGGACCATACAAGGCCTTGGTTCTACCCAAAATTTGTATTTTTTCTGTTAAGTAGTTGGTTTCCCCATAGACTTGAGTCCGAGGACCATACAAGGCCTTGGTTCTGTCCAGAACTTGTATTTTTTCTGTTAAGTAGTTGGTTTCCCCATAGGCTTGAGTTCGAGGACCATGCAAGGCCTTGGTTCTGTCCAAAACTTGTATTTTTTCTTTTAAGTAGTTGGTTTCCCCATAGGCTTGAGTCCGAGGACCATACAAGGCCTTGGTTCTACCCAAAACTTGTAGTTTTTCATCTATCTATTTACTTTTCGAAGATTAGCCCCTCGACCGAGGTGGGGAAGATTAGCTTGATGTTGGAAGCCCCTAGAGCTGCCCGTGCCATTGGCACTGCGAGGCGTAGCCCGTAGCGGAAATTTATGTTGGTGCAACAACAGCATGTCGCTGGAAATGGAGGAACCTTCGTACACCTCTGCTTGATAGAGGCTCAACTCCACCGCCACCTGTGCCAATGCACAAGCCTTCCCCACAGACGGCGCCAATTGTAAGGACACGATTTTTAACGACCCAAGAATGATATTGAGCTCGTGTGTAATAGGCCCAAACAATATAATTTGTAGAGGGTGGGCTTAAAAGGCTTGCCCTTGGTCGATGGGCAACGGTCTGGTCCTGATTCAATGGGAGTTTATACAAAGGTAGGTTTGGCCTGAATAGCTAAGCCTTACATCGATGTGGCTTGAAGGGTTAAGTCCGAGGAGCATCACACTCTCCCCATTCTTTTTTGTAGGATCCCCCCCCCCCCCCCAGCTCTCTTTCCCTTTTTATACTAGTGTTTACTTCCCGTTCTTTATCTACGTGTCAGTTTTTCCTTTTTGGGCGTAATGACTCGTCCTATCAATCCATACATCAGAGTGGTTGGGGGTGGTTGGGAAAAGTGAAATAGCAAGGTCCGCAGTATGGGCTTGTCAGACTCAGGGCTCCACATTACAGTGTTGGCAGCTTTCTTCCTTGTACTGCTCTTGTACTAAGTTTGTCCTTTTCTTCAGGCGTTTTGTGAGGTGTTGAACGAGAGATCGTCCTCGACAGTAGGGCTCCTCGGCCTGGGCTTTGGGCCCTTAACACAAAGTGGGCTGGGACCTCAGATTTCGGGCCCCACATATATTTAAGTAAAATAATTTTTTTTTAAAGTTCATCTAAAAACACCTTTGGTCTGACTCTAAGTCCTCACACCAAAGTTGATTACTTATTTATATTTTTAAATGTGGATAAATGCCCATATTCCATAAGAGCAAACAAAGAGAAAGAAGTTTTCTACCAAAAAAGAAAAAGAAAAAAAAAAAGAAAAAGAAAAAGAGAGAATGAAGTTGAAAAATGAAAGTCGTATTATTTCTGTTATTTTATTTTGAAAAAAAAAAAAAATCCCATGACAAGACAACTTTGGAAAACGTTGTTAATTCTTATTAATAGTACAAAGTGACATTTTTTTTTTCTCCAAAAAGTTGTATATTAAGCAATGAACGAAATTGTACTTAACCCATCTGTGGTTTGGCGCCCACCTGTGGTTTAAAACTTATCACTTAACCCATCTGAGGTGCCCTCCGTTAGACACCCGTTACCCACCTTTGCCATTTTCGTTAGAAAATCCACTATATAAGCCAAAATTAGAACCTAAATAGAACCCCCAAAAAGAAGAATGAGCTCTCTCCCTCTCTCTACCTTAGAATCCCTAAAAATCCCGAAACCCATTATCCCTTTCTCTCTTTACTTCGATTGCCAAAGTGAATTTTGAACATGTCTTCTTCAAGTTATTACTCGGGTTCCAGTTGTCATTCATGTTTTGCTGACCGTTGTCAGCGATGGATTGCTTTGACTTTGAACAATTTTGGGAGAAGGTTTTATGGGTGCTGCTATTATAATGTGGTGAGTAACAATTGGTTTTTAGATTTTTTTTTATTTTTTGGTTTTGTTGGTTTTTTGGTTTGTTGGCTTTATGAATAACCCTAATTTGATTTTGTTTGTAGGATGATGAACCTACTTGTAAATACTTTAGGTGGTTGGATGACAAAATATGTAAGCGTGGGTCTGAAGTTGCACCCATTGTCCTTGCAAGAATCAATATGTACAAGAATCAGGCAAGAGTTGCACAAGAAAAGGAAAAGGAGGCTAGCGATAGGGAAAAAGTAGCTATTGAGAGGGATATGCTGGCTCGTGCAATGGAAGAAGAATCAAGAGGAAGGGAAAAAGTAGCCAAGCGAAGGGAAGAAAAAGCTAGGGTGAGAGAGAGGATAGCTAAAGAGAAGTTACAGAACTACAAATTTGCACTTGCTGTGTCATGGGTTTTTTTTGCTATTTATTTGTGTTTTCTGGTAGGATGGGAGAATTTGGAACAAAGCCAATGAGTTTGCCTTGAAGGCAATTTGTTGTAATTATTGTGTAATTTTAGGTACTACCACTTTTGGCAATGTGTTGTATTGATATCACTTTTGGCAATGTGATGTGTTGATATCACTGTTGGGAAGTGTATTCCATGAATAGAGTATGTTTTTTACCATTGTTGCCAATGCCTAACTAATATGTAATGTGTTCTTGTTATGCACCTCACAAGATTCTGTTTATATCAAATTTTGAAGCATAAAGAAGTATGTTTTAAAACAAGAGTACCATTCCATACATATATAATAACATATACAAAACATTTTTTAAAACAAGTGGATTTCACCTAATATTAATGGCTAAACAATGCCAAAGTACAAAAATAATATATGGTTCTTTCCCTACTAAGACAATCACAAAACAACTTTATAGTAGAAAATGATGACATGCCATTATTAGACATTCACAGTAACAAAAAAGTAATACAACTGGAAACACATTCTCCAATCTTCATTTCCCAAAGACCTTGCCCTTGCCTTTATCTTTATCCTTGCCATGCATACTGTCTCTTATTGAGAATATTGCACCAAACATTTGAGCTCTTAATCCACCTCTTCTAGATGGGAACGGATGACTTCTCCCAAGTACCTTTGGTGGTACCAACCCCCTTGGAGGCTGCAAAATATATAGCAACTCCATGTCAAGATAACCCTAATCCAGTGTTTTACATAAGTATAAAGGGTGGTGTTAGTATATATACCTGAGATAGAGGTTTTCTTGTGTCCCATGATTCCTTAGGAGTATGGGAGATGGGTTGGCTACATGAGAATCATATAACTTTTCACTACATATTCCCTCAAGGCAGCCCTAAAGGCCTTCCCATTTGGAAACTTCATACCCTTGCATAGGGGTGTGCATGGGTCGGGTTGGGTTAGGTTGAGGGGATTTTTTGACCTAACCTACCATGGTGGGTAAAAAAAAAATTCAATCCAACCCAACCCATCACATAAGTCCAACCCAACCCAACCCAACGTTGGGTTGGGTTGGGTCGGGTTGAACCCATGGGTTGGACAATTTTTTTTATTACTATTATTATTAAATTGAGCAAAAAAAATATATCACACTTACCACCTGAGTTGATAAACAAAATATACATTAATATATAAACTAATATTCCAACTTAGTTGTAAACAAAATATGTTTAAGTATCCAATTAAGTTGATAAACAAAATATAAATGAACTAGTATCCTAATTCACTTATAAACAAAATATACATGAGTTCCTAACTCAGTTATAAACAAAATATATATAAATTTTTTTTATTAATTATATAATATATTTAAATATATATTAAAAGAACTAATAAAATTTTATATTATATATGATAGTAGGAACTGAGGAAGTGCTCTACAACTGGTTTTTTTTTTTTTTTTTTAAATTTATTAAATATATAATATATTTTAAACATATATTAAAATATGGGTGGGTTGGGTCGGTTTGGCGGGTTTGTAATTTTATGACCCAAACCCAACCCGACCCGTTATAAAAAAATTTTGTAACCCAACCCAACCCACCAAGCCCTAAAAACCAACCCAACCCGGTGGGTTAGCGGGTTTTCTGCACACTCCTACCCTTGCATAACTGAGGGTTACTTATGCCAGTCTTCTCATTAAACTCTAGACATCTCACCCTTTCATCCTCATCCTCATCCTTAGAACTGTTAATGCTCCTAGTGTCATCATCATTAAGAGCCTTTTCAGCCCAGTCATCATCATCAAGAGCTTGATCACTAGCAGCAGCTTTTGGTTTCTTCCCTTTATCTATAACCTACTCCTTCAAATGCTCTCCCTCATTTACCTTTTTAGTCTCTCTTTGATTCTCTCTCATATTGGGCATCTTATTGTTCTGAGCATATGGTTCACCAAATATGTCATCAAGATAATCTGGTCCTTCATACCCTTCATCTAGCCAATCAGGTTCATCCACATGAACATCTTCACTACCAATAGTTTGTCCATAGGTAGCATTGTCATCCATATTTTGTCCAACATTACCATCTACATGCACTTCTTCATAACCAACAGGTTGTCCACCCCTAGCATTGTCATCCAAATTCTACCCAACACTACCATCCACATGCACTTCTCTATAACCAACAGGTTGTCCACCCCCAACATTGTCATCTATAGCCTCACCAACACTACCATCCCCTAAACCCTTAATAGGTTCTTCACTAACATCATTTTGCTCAACCACAGATGTTGTCACTGAGAGAATATTGTCACTGCCCCCAGTGTGTTCACCCATTACTGGAGCCACCTCCTCATAATCAGTACCATCATCTTCATCATTCATTTCCCATGCCTTTTCTACTGCAATTGGTTGATCTAGTTCAACTGTAGGTTCTTCAATAGCAATTAGTTGAACTTCAGGTTCTACATAAAATGTGATTTCATTTGTTAGCCATTTAGCATGTAGTTCACACATGTAAGTCATATCATCATCTGAAGTAATTAACCTTAACCCTTCCTTTAAGTTACCACCAGGTATTAAATAATAAACCCTACTATTAATGGGTCCCCTAACATCAGCACAAATGTCTTGTATCTCAAAATGACTTAGTAGATCTGGATCAACATTACCCATTGTAGATACCTCACCACTTACATACTCTAAACTAGGGTTCTACTTAAAATCCCACTATGGTGAATAGTAAAATCAAAACGAATTTCATCAGCCATCTACAGGAGTTAAAACACATTCACAAACAACAGTTATTAAATACAGAACCAACACATGCATAAAGAGCACCAATCATTAACAAAAGCAAAATAATTTCATATAATATAAAATACCATTTAACGTGGGGTTAGGGAAGACAAACAACACAACCACCTAAACAATTTGTCTCCACGGGACCAAAGACAACCTAAAGATACATCTACCCAAAATATTCCTAGGGACCGCAGTCAACAATGTCAACTATAAAAGCAAGAAATCATTTAACTGAAAACCACTAATTTTATGATAGAAAACCTTTAATCAAAATCACCTTTATCAATCGTTACACATTAAAAAAGAACAAACACAATAATGGTAAATCCTACAAAGTCATTACATACCTGATATAGAGGAAAACCCAAGTTTCAGAACACCTCCTTGCTCACAATCAGTAGAGTAAATGTTCATATTTCACTTTGCAATCGAAGTAAAGAGAGAAAGGGATAATGGGTATGGGAATTTTTAGGGATTCTGAGGTAGAGAAAGGGAGAAAGCTCGTTCTTCTTTTTGGGGATTCTATTTGGGTTCTAATTTTGGCTTATATAGTAAAGAAGACTTTCTAACGGAAAGGGCAAAGGTGGGTAATGGGTGTCTAACGAAGGGCACCTCAGGTGGGTTAAGTGATAAGTTTTAAACTAGAGGTGGGCTTTGTTAAAACAGGCCAAACCACAGGTGGGTTAAGTGCAATTTCCCCTAAGCAATATGAAACTCCTATGATAATAAATTGTATTTTGCAGCAGTCCTAGTTACTATATAAAAATTAGAGGTGACATTTTTGTATTTTATTTGCAAAACATCTTCATATAGTTATATTTTGATTTGGTAGATATTTATGAATGTATCAAGATAAGCAATGTATCAAGTATGGGCTATTTTTCTTCAATAAAAAAAAAAGTATAGGCTATTTAGAGTATTATGGGTCTAAGAAAATCCTCCCTTGTATTTGGCCTAATAGAACACATTTTTATCCTGGGTATATGCATTCGTGAATGAGGGCAATTAAATTTTGATCTAAGTATAGTTTTTTTTTTTTTTTTTTTTTTTTTTTAAATTTAAGGATTGATGCATTCATAGTTTTTTATTTATTTATTTAGTGTCTATGGTTTATCTCATATTTAGCTTGATAGATCACATTTCTACCGTGAGGGGAGGCAATTAAATTTTGATTTAAGTATAGTTTTGTTTATTTTTGGATTGATGCATTTATAGTTATTTTTTTTTTTCTAGTATCTATTGTTTATCATTAGTTATAAATTAATTCTCAATGTTGATACCTCCTCTATGTGCAATGAAAACTCACCTACATTTTTGCTTTATTTCAAATGCACCACATACAATTTATAACCTATCCAAAAGTTGAGTTTGCCATCAAATACGGACCTAAGGGGAGTTTAGAAGTGCTGGCCCTTAACTATAAGAAAAACAAAATACTAGTATATTCTTTTCATTTTTATAGTTACCCCAAAACCTTATCCCCTCCCCTCTAAGATTATTAACCCAGCCAGTCGAACCCAAAAACTAATTACAAACCAAATTTAGAAAAAAAAGAAAAAGAAAAAAAGAAAAAAAAGTTAGAGTCATGACTTGAGAGAGACCAAGAGAGTGAGACAGTTTTAGAAAATTTGAAATTTGTCCCACAATATATATTATTGGCCCCCTTCCTTTAACAAAATTTACAAATTGACCCAATCCTTCTGCTTGTTGTCCCAAGAATAATAAGAAAACCTTTGGATCAACTAAAAATACCCACAAACAAATCACAAATCTAATCTAAAAAAATCTAATTGTGCCAAAAATAACAAGAATAACCTTTAGACAAACCAAAATTATCAACTAATAAAGCAAAAAATCCAATCTAAACAAAAAAAAGATAAACAAATCAATCGCAAATCCTCAATTTTTACCTACTTCGATTTCTGTTACCCTCTCAACTCTCATTCTTCCTCTACTCCACCAAGTCCTCGTTGTTGATCGCGTTGGTCTCTCTCATTGTTGTTCTTAGATTGCCTTTTTTTTTTTTTTTTTTTTCTATATAATTTGAAAAAAATACACTTACCACTCTAAACTATACCTCATATTATCCTTTGCAACCTAAACTTTTTGAATGCATGTTTTACATCCTAAACAATAACTCTTGTTACACTTTGCACCCCGACGTTAAGTTTGTTGTTAACTTAGATGAAAATTCAAAGTTTAGGGTGCAAAGTATAATTAGGAGTATAGTTTAGAGTGGTAAAATGTAATTTATCTTTTATTTTTAAAGGATTGAGAACATGAGTAATTAGGACTTTTTACGTGGTGCCATATTTTTCCATTCAAAGTTAATGACAAACTTGATGTCGGGGTGTAAAATGTAATAAAGATTGTAGTCTATGGTGCAAAACATGCATTCGAAAAGTTTAGAGTGCAAAGTGTAATCAAAGATATAATTTAAGATGGTAAAATATAATTTTCCTATAAAATTTTAACATTTTGTTTAGAGTTTTTTATTTTATTTTATTTTATATAAGATAGAATTCTATTTTAGGTTAATCTATGTGTATATGTGTGTGAAGTTTTTTTTTGGAGATTTGAATTCCAGTCCTTACTCCCTATACTTTACACACACTTATACTTATAGAGTGACCATTACACCAAAAGTGTACGTGCTTTGTCTAGAGTTTTAAACTGTAAAGAGATGATTAATTTTTTCTTGGTGGTGGACTGGCCGTAGACCAAGTCAAAGGGTCAATAGTAAGTGAATGTTGTGTGTGACCATTAATTAATCTTTTAGTGCGTAGGGGGTGCAACGTGTGTGGCTGTGAATTTATTGTGTTAATAAATTAGTATTAATTTATTTTGACTTTTGGGGCCTTGTGAAATTAAATAGTTGTGTTAATAAATTAGTGCTAAGGTGAATGAGTGGAGTATGTATATTACTGTGAAACTAGGGAAGTTAATCAACCTAATATAACAATTTTATTAACATTACATATATCCTAGCTTGGCCCTTGAGTTTAAATCCTGGTTCTGTTCCCGGCGGCCATACATGAGCATACAATTCTTTGGAATCCATGATTTGGACCTGAGGTGGACGTCGTTGGTTTTAATTGTAAGACTAATAAAAGAAACACTGACCCCTTTTTTCTTTTCCCTTTAAGATAAGGTTGGCTAGCAAAGATTACAGAGTAATAGTTCAACCTAAAATTTAAGCAATCAGGCAAGAGGTGGAGAGAAAAAAGACTGAGAACCAAAAAAGCAAACGTATCCATTAATTTTTTTAAAAAAATAAGCCATGCCGCTAGTGTTTCTACCACCTTTAAATCAAACCCATTATTTAGGGATGAACTGAATACAGGTGATAGTACACATAATACGGTGTAAGCCACACTCATATTGGCTCTATCACTCGCATAATCATCTATATTTATAGTTTTTCCTTTCTTACCTTTGTGGTAAGTCTAGAACCGCTACATTGAAATCTAAACAACAGAATACAATATAATAGAATGCCTCAAATGTACCATGAGGCACAACCTTTTCATAGCCAGCAAATATAAGAGACGCACCAAACTTTAAGAAATCAAGCAAGAAGATGTGGGGTTTTTATATATTCTACTTGAAGTTCTTCCCTTCGAAAGTCTGACCAAACTGCCAGTTCTTGGGGGCAATGTGCCATGAGGTTGAGTATCTACCATCACTTGCTCTAACTCGGAAAGTCAGTGATTCTCCAACTAACATTGCATTTGTTTCCCACTTCTGACCCCAGCTTCGCTTCATTGGTGTCCATTTCAGTTTTTTGTTTCCCTTAACTTGCAAGCTTACCACATCTCCAGCTCCACCAACATTCCATACTAAGACTTGGTTGAAATAAGGATTTCCAGTTATGGTGAATCGAATTCCTCCTTGCTTATTGCATGGAACCCTGCCATAAATATTATAATTCATCACACGTTTAGAAACCACTAAGTCAATCCTTTGAGGTACAAGGTGAATCATACTAACATTACTAAAGTACAAACTATAATTATATTTTCATTTTTTGTCCCTATAATTTCAATTTTTTCATTTCACTCCTTTAATTTACATAACTTTTCAATCTAGTCTTTCCATTTTATCCATCCAAACAAATGTAAGTTATAGGTCTGAAATGAAAAAAATTGGTATTACGTGAACAAAAAGTTCTTTCTTTGTCAAATTGATATGCACATGCCATTGAAAACGTTGACATATCTGTTAATCATGATGTGGGTTTTATATTTGACTTCACAAAATTTTTACAAGTGTGATAAAGCATGAGAAAAGAATTGAACCTGCGGTATTGGACTGGAACAATGCCACCTTTGTACACAGCAATCTTAAGGAATGCAGGCTCGGCTAAATCGAAATGTTCACGTGGTTCATTGCACCATCCTCCATTGTCACTTGATTCGTAGTAGTTTGGTGGGCACTGATTGGTCGCTGTAACAAAAAGAGATTGCTGCCCTGGTTTGCACCATTGAGGGGAGTTGATACATTTGATTTCATAACATGCACCACAAGCCTGCCCAGTGTTGAACAAAACATTGCTCACTGCTGCAGTACCATCGAGCCCATAGCCATCTTTCACTACATCATCGTAACCACAAGCTCCCCCTATAATCAAATTTTTTTTTTCAAAAATGTCAGTTGCAAAAATACATGAAAACAAATTTAATTGCAAGTTTGTTAAAATGTTGAGCAATTTTGAAGCAATGCTTTTCTTTTTGAACAAATCAAGAGTCGTGAGAATTAATAAGACAACAACGAACTAGTGGACACATTCAAATTTTCTATGGAGCTTCAACATCTATTTGAGTGGATTAAATAAACTTTTGGTTTTCTTACATTTTTTATCCACTAAAAATCTTATCCATTTTGAAAAGAAAATTTTCGATGAATTCCAGAACAAATAATTGACTAGTTTCTCATTAGTTTCCTTTCTTTTCATGTAAACACAAAAGAAAAACCAAGCAATGGCAATTTGGTTTTTTAACATAAAACAAACAAGCATTCATATATAATTCATACCGAAGGATCCTGGGCCGCCTTCATAGAAGGTTGCATGGGCCTGCTTCCACGGGCCAGGCTTGAACTTTGGCCTATGGTGCTTGGGCATAACTATACGATGATGGGCTCGTGATCCAACTGCATGGTGCACACCATGGTGAACAGTGGCATAGATATCAGGCACTGCAATGAGCAGCAACAATGAAACCAAGAGGACTTGCAATGGCAGTGCCATGGGGTCAAAAAGAGGTAATTTGCTGGCTTTTTTTTTTTTGCTTTCTCTTCTGTAGTTTTTTTTTTTTTTTTTTCTTTGTAAGAAAACTTTTTTTGTTTTTGTTTTTTTAACTTAGATACTCACCAGGAACCGGGTATATATGGTATTAAATTTTAGTTAATGTTTGTTACCCCAAATTTGGCTAAACGATAATTTTGGTAGGATAGTTTTTTTTCTTTTGAGAAAATGGTAGGATGGTATTTAACAGGGCAGTTTTAATAGTAAATGATGTTTATGCTGCGCCATTCCTCATGAACAGAAATAAAAACGCGCTCTATTTTTGTAACAACTTTCTCCTCAAAATAATAGTCTGTTCCTCGATTTTTTTTTTTTGGTAAATGCATGATTGGTTCTACGTAGTTTTTGTTTTTCTCTAACATCTTGATTCATGTTAAACCAAGAAAAGTAGGATGGAAGTTGTACTATATATGCCTCATTCTCCTTCAAAAGTGCCGTGTTGTAATAACACGTAACTTAAATAGTTAGAACTTAGACGGGTACACGTCCTCTATTTCCTGCCATTCAATCTTATAGACTATAGTTGTAAAATTGGTTCATGAAAATGACCAAAACATGTGCACGTACACATACTAAAAGGACACTGAAGTGTCATTATCCAAGAACAAAGAAGATGAATTTGTCCACTAGACTTTGAAAGGCTTCATGTGACAAAGTTGATTCTTGTTAACATGACAATATTATTACACATGCACCAACTGATCAACAATAAGGTGAGGGATATGTAGAGCGAAGCACTTATTGTTCCAAACATGGTGTTTCCCCACATAACCTAGTAAGCATCAACATGATCAATTAGTGGAATAGAGAGTTCAAAAATAAGAGTATCAATGAGATCTTCACAATTAATGGCTAACCTCAGCAGAACCAGAACATAATCAGCTTAATATCGGTATATAAGTTGCTTGTAAGCATCCCTATTCTTTGAGTAATAATCAATCTCCGCCTGCAAACAAGAGATCACAGTGTTATAATTTGAATTTATGCCAATATGATTCTACAACAGCCTCTATATAACTCATTCTGCAATTAAATTCTGTGACCAGTGAGAGTATGTAACAATTATCCTAGTATAGCCATTTGAATTAGATTAGTTAATATGAAAAATAAAGCATTTGAATTGCTCTGTTCTTGGCAGTGAATTTGTCAAAACTTGATATCTTGAAGTCAAGTGAGCTAGTTATTTTGCAATCAAGAACAGTGCACAGAAATATTTAGACTTATATCCAACAGTCAATATGTTACTAGACATCTGATAAAATTGGAAAAATTCAGATATGTTACTTAGAACAAGTCGGTATCAGGTAATTAATTAAATGAATGTTTTATGCTAAGCTCTTATTAAGCCACATCAATGTAGCATTTCAATCCAGTTTGGTCTATTTAGGTCCATTTCATTCCATAGCGGTCTATTTAGTCCATTTTAGTCCACTTCGGTTCATTTGGTCCACTATAGTCCACTTTTGTCCATTTTCTTCTCCAGCATAATGATTGTAGTTTCTTGATAAAATTACATTTTTTTTATAAAAGGTTTCATTAAAATCTTGTATTATTATTATTTTTTTTTTGTCTGATATAAGTGATGAATTTACTTATATCTGCTTCCTCTTTAGGTCATTTAAGATGTATAGAGGATGAACCATTTATAAGGAGCACTAAAAATAAATTTCAGTCACTCATTACATTATTTACATAATATCTCGTCTTATATAATAATTAAATGCAAAATGCATTATGTTTTCTTGGAAATTTTGTTTTTAAAATTTAAATATTTAAAACAATTTCAAATAACATATATAGATAGCTTTAGAAAATCTAATATATTGTATCAACTATATTTTATTAGAAAATCATCACATCATTTTAAGGGTTTGAGACTACTATTTATAAATCTCATCTATTATTTTCATTTTTAACAAAGAAACAAATAGTCAAATTTATTTACGCATCGCATAGGTTTTTACAACTAGTCTACTTTAATTCCTATGGGGTTTCTCTCCACTTTACCAAACATATATATAGAGAGCTCAAGCAGTAACAAAGTCCGGAAGCAACAGCCAATGTATGAATGCAAGTCTTAGCTTTATATTCCAGCCAGATACAACTCATGAAAGGGCATTTGAGAGTCTCACGTTGGCTGTGAAACACACAGAGAAAACAATATACAGGTGCAAAAGGACATACTGACCTGACAAATCCCAGAAAATATGACATGGCAGAGCATGATGATAGGAAAAATGGTATCCTTTAATATCACAAAGTTATAAAAAAATCAATAAAAATAAATAAAAGCTACAAACCCCTTAGGAGGAAGAGAAAGAGGAGTAAGAGATTGCAGAAATTTTTCCATAAAGGGATGATTGAACACTTAGGGTTTTGCTAGTTTTCTAGCTACTTGACAAACACTCTTTCCCTAATAGCTTATTTATACCAGTGGAGTAGGGCCCATAGCCTCCTAGATTAAATGTTGGAACAATTTTATTGGCTGTCAGACCCAAGATTGTCAAACTCAAAATTTACGAGAGACTCGTAAATTTTGAAGTAACGAAGTGGGGTAGGGTATGTCATAACTCACGCGTCTCTTGGAGAATTAGACTTCTTGCCATCAGCCAAATATTCTCTCATCATAGATCAATAAATGGAAGAAAGATTCTGTTTTTACTTAAACAGTAGAATAAAGATAATATTGAAAGAAATAACTTAAAATGTTAATCTGAGTATATTAATTTTAAATATATAATTTTATTACTCAAAATAATTTGAAAGTTTTATACCACCTCATTATCTTGATTTCTTTTAGAAAAATTATGTAAAATTCAACTTTTTTTTTTTTTTCCCTATTCTTCTAATTATTTAAAATAGACATATCTAACAACAACATAAATGTTAAACATTGGATATTTACCCTCTCATACCACATTACCCTCTAACTAAAATGTACAATCTTATAATACAAACAGACATCGCAATGGTAGGACACGTCCATCCAATTAATATGAGACAAGTCTGATAAAAAAAGAGAGGAAGTGTGGATAAAGAATTAATGACAAGAATCTATTGGAAAATCAGTTTGGAAAAGATGATGGAAGCAAGAGTTCAACGCAAACATGACTCTTCCATAGAATTTTCCATGCAACACAAATGAAGGGACAATCTTTCTCAAGAACCACCAAAGGGATGCTCAAAATTTTTTATATACAAGCTCACCAGTCAGAAAGCTTATTTGGCACATACCTTGCGAATTCCTTTTATGGCAACCAAAAGCTTTTCACTAAATAGATCTGTCAAGACATTATCTTTCTGGAGAGCTTCTAAAGATTCAGAAAGTGATGCTGGCAATCTATGAAGTTTATCAGCAAGGCTATGTGGGTTTGTATCTGTTCCATAGAGAAATGGCATCATGAATATACTAATTATAACATATGTTTAACTTGCCATCTCATATCATCAAATATTACAAGATCTTACCAACAGGTTCAGGGAGAGAAAGATGCCTCCGAAGTCCATCAATGCCAGCAGCAACTATAGCAGCCAATCCTAAGTATGGATTTGCACACCCATCAAATGATTTAATTTCAAAGTTGCTGACCAAACCATCGGGAATTCCAGGTGGGCATGCAGTTCTCAATGCAGCTTCTCTGTTTTCTTTTCCCCAGCACTGGTATGCTCCACTCCATGTATTTGGTACTATTCGATTATAACTGCAGACCAGTAACAGTTAAACAGGAAACTAAGAAAATATAGTCTGTAGAAAGTAAATTTTCAAAAAATCTATCTAATATAAAGAGAGAAAAATGGTCTCTACTCTCTACAATACTATTTCCTAACTAGGTTTTACATCTAACATAAAGTACTATAACCGAAATATCTATATTATGCACTTCTTCCACTAGAATGCAAAAAAGTTTTATGACTAGAAAATTTGAAACTTCAATTCTGGTGAAAGACATTGAGCCCCCAAAATGCTAAAATCCTAATGAGGCTATGGGAAACTATATAAAGAGGGAAAAATGAAAATAAATCAAGGGGAATAAAATTAGTTGATTAGGTGTAAGAAAAGAAATTAATATGCTCTTAGAATGCAAAATTTTACAAGTAGAAAATTTGAAACTTCAATTCTGGTGAAGACATTGAGCCCTCAAAATGCTAAATATTTACTAAGGCTTTGGTAAACTACATAAAGAAGGGGGGAAAAGTAGGGGGAAAAAAAGCTAGGGGAAAAATTAAGCATTGATTAGGTATAAGAAAATAAAGTAGTATGCTCTTAAGAAATTAGTATGCTTAAGTGTTAAAAACACAGACACACGTGGACTTGCATGTGCACCCACACCACATGCAAATGCACGCAAAGGCATTCAAAACACAAAGATCCTATGACAACAAGAAGAAATTTTAAGTTGTTCCATTTGTTTTGAATTGCTAGTATAGTGTACTAATTAAAAATTAAAAAAGGCTCATAAATAAGAACTGCATGTAAATCAAACTTATGAACTTTGAAAACTAACATGGAAATTTGACAGGATTTATATAATTACTACTATTAGATTAAATGATTAAATTCACGATTTCCTAATGGCTTAAACTTTTGGAATAATTGATAATTTATCACGGTATCAAAGCAGGAGATCCTGAGTTCAATCCATTGTCTCGACCTTACCTCTCATATAAAAAATTTCCTTGTGTCGGGCCCACTTGATAAAGGCAACTTAGGTGGCCTACTCATGAAGGGGAGTTTTAGATAAAATGATTAAATTCACTATTTTCTAATAGCTTAAACTTTTGGGACAATTAGTAATTTATCAACTACAATGGAAGTCATTTTGTGAAAAAAATAATGTAGTGGCTTCAAAGAATAACAACTAAATGATAAGATTTTTCCTTCCCTTCATAGCAATTGAAAAAGATCAATTTTAAGAACTAAAGACAAGGCATTTTGACAGAGAAAATATTCATATCAAATTTATATTCTGCAACTGAAATTTCAAAAAGGAATTTATGAAACCAAGATGTTTTGAGATGTTTTAGAAATGCTCAGTTCGATAGCTATATACTCAACACATACTATACTAATAAATATCCTCAAACAGAATGTTAGAAACAATAATAAGACTGATATTGAACTGTACAATATTTTATGAAAAAGAAGATACCTATTTGGGATAGGTGCTGTAAATGCCATAATTGCTGGAAGATGATGTAAAACCCCTGCCATGAACTCTTCCCCAACAGTGGACATTCCATACCGAGAAGTTTCATCAGATGCCTTAAAAACATTTTCTCCATTCTGATCCAAACTAATATGCACGTGAGATCCTGAACCAATGTCATCTAAAGCATACCTAGCCATCAAGAAGAGAACTCAGTGTAATAAACAAAATTCCATACTCGATCTCATAGATATATATAGGATTCTGCGGAAAGGTGTTATATTATGGATCATTACAAAGAAAATTTTACAGACATAAAGCCATTAAACAGATTCTTCACATGTATTGAGGATGTCTTAGAATAAAAATGTTCCTCTTAACTCCTCCCATGGTTGGAGGTGGAGTCATCATTGGCTTCGCCCAAGATTTCAAAGATCAAAAAATATTTAAAATTCTCTATCTCCTTGTAAGCAAAAGAAAAAATATCAATGGCACCTACTTTGGCATGAAAGTTGCAAGTAATCCATGTTTCCTTGCAACAGCCCTAATAACTTCACGGGTGAAAATCAAGTTGTCAGCAGCATAGGTACAAACAGTATACCCCATAGCCATCTCAAATTGACCTTTCCCAGCCTCTGCATGCAACTAAGAAAGATGCCAAAAGAGTTAACAAAGTCTTGGCTGGCACAAAATAATTTAATTTAAGCACAGAGAGAGAGAGAGAGATGACTTTAGATTAGCATTTTTCAGCTAATTTAAATTCTTATGTACCGCTTTTTAAAAGCTCACTTCTTTTAGGTAGAACTATACTTTTGCCAACTTTCAGCAAATAAGCTTTTCAAATTTCAGTAAAATGCTAATCCAAACTCACCTTTACAACTAAAAAATTGATCATTCAGTAAAGTGTCATGGCCATTTCTATTAAATATTAAGTGAATTGACCTGGCACAAAACCAAAACTAATGCAACACTGACACTAAAGATCATAAAAATAAAGATAACCTAGGAATCAAAATCAAGCAAGAAAAAACAAAATCTGGGGATTAGCACCTAGGGTTGCCTGGAATTAGTACCAAACTATTGAAAGAAAACCTCCAACAATAAATTTTACCATTGAAGCAAAACTTTTTTCCATAGGAGTACATAATAACTTAATAATGTGCTTATAAAGACTACTATGACTTAATCCTAATTCTAATTGACTCGGGAACATGTAATTATTGAATTACAGAAATACCCTAAATCTAGGAAATTAAATAAAACACTAATAACCTAATTAACTAATAAGACCTAAAATAAAATCCAACATGCTGATAGTGAAAAATACAATTTACTTCTAAAATATTCTTACGTTTTCATTATCAGGAAAATAAATCATTTAAATCATTCAACTCGACCACAGATGCATTAAACAAATATGCTTATGTTTTCATTCCTGCTACAAGCCTGCAGCCAGCTTTGATGGACAAAGGCTGAAATCTGGGCAGGTTGAGCCAGTTTGGAAGCCAAACCAGCACACTCCATGGCCAATGCATGCCTAAAAGGCTAGCAGATGAATAGGTTACTCAATACTCAGCCTACTCAAACTTGACTTCTTTGTGCTTAGTTTAAATTTTGAGTTAGGTTTTGTTAGATCAAGTAGAAATAGGCTGAGATTATCATACTGTCATACAAGATTTATTTATTCTTTATGCTTCCACTGAAATGTCCATCGATCAAATACTAAGGAAGGTTTAATAAACCAAAGTTCAACAGAAGATGACTTGACTATTCTAGACAAGCAACATGCAGAAAGTAATCTTAGTTCACCAATCACCACAGTAACTTAGGTACGTAAAAGGCATTCTTCAGATGTACCAACGATAGACAAAATTGACATAAAAAATGAAATTTAGTACCCAACTGATTGGCAATTTGACATGCATATGCATTGCCCTGGATTTCACATAAAACTAGAGTGCCTTTGAAAATTTTCTTCCAAATTCATTCATTGGAGAGAGGATTTTAGTGTCAACAGAACTAAAGCGAAAAGTAATGCCAAATCATTCATCCACACCAAGTGAGGTCACTTAGAAAATTGGCATAAATATAAAGAGCACATGGACACACCGATCACAAAAACTATGTCAAATATGAGTAACTCCAACATAAAATTTCCTTCCATGAATAAGAATAAATAATGTTGAGTTTCATTTCAACCTGTTCCACTGTAATATTCAAGGAATTGAGAGCGGCAACAACTTCATGAAGTAAGGGGGAAGTAGCATCAAATGCTGATGTAGAACCGTAAGGTGCTGAGTCTATTGGCATCCATTCTTCTTTCTCTTTTCTGCACATTAAATTTAATAATAGTATTGAAAATGATAACAGCATAGAAAATAGCTGAAGGCCATGGTATGCCATACCTTAGTACACTCTTCAAGAGAAAAAACTCATTCTCAAATCCTGCATTCATTTCCTGGACACAGAATTTAAAAATTAAAATCAAACTATTTTGCCAGAAATGCACATGAATTATCCTACGTACCAAGTCAAATTCATCTTTCAGAATTTTTGAAACCCTTCGCAGGGCCTCTCTTGGGCAATATTCCCATGCCTCACCAGGTTTAAGTTGCATGTCAGCCAAAACCATTTCCTCCTGAGTTTTCCTTTTGAAGAAGAGAGTGGTTTGCCGCATCCATTATGGTAGAAATAAATACAGGGTTAAATAAATAAAAAATTCTACCTGCCCAATATTATCTCTAAGAAGAAGCACTAAACTACAAACATTGCTCTCAGAACCTATATAACCCATATGAGACTCCGGATAATCAATTGTGGGTTCAGCAGTAGGTATATATTCAGATGGCTCAATTACTGACTGAAAGTGACAGGAAAAAAATAAATAAGAAAAGGCCATAAACTACTTATGCAACAGAAAAAATTAACAAATATGCATCAAAATAGTAGCACTATGGCTGAAGCCAAAATAAAAAGAAGAAGAATGAAAATAAAAGAAACAGTATTGAAGCAGATATTAGATACTGGTCAACAAAGAAAGTAATGTTTTCCATAACATTTGATGACAAATTAAAAAAAAAAAAAAAAAATCAAAGATGATAAATTATTAAGGATTTGTTTTTTGAGTTAAGGTTTGTTAACTAATGAATCTGTTTTGTAGTTTCTCTCAACTCCCAACCCCTTCTATCACAAAGCAAACCACGGTTCCATAAAGAATGAAAGTTACATATGTTTACTATAAAACTTGACCGTGCATAAGAAGAAGTAGCATAATCAGCAAAAAAAAATTTTTACCTATTTTCCCCTTGTACTTAAAAAAATATTGGATTGAAGCCTCATTACTTCAGGAGATTCTAAGAAAAGGCAAAGGCTAGCATAACAAGCCCTAAATAAATAGGAAATCCCAGATACCAAGCTCCTATGATTAATAATTATGTTCCCTAATTTACCAGGAAATTTGTGACCTTCAAAAGATAATAATTTGTTAACCAAACCTCAGGAGGCTGGGGAAACAAGTCTATCCCAAATTCTTGTACAGCTTATAAAGTTCCAATAGAAGGATAAAAGAGTGACAGCATGGCACATTGCTGTCCCTATTCCTTCTTTTTGGCTGTCACAAACTTCATCAAGTGCTATCATGCAGTCTAAACTATACATCTTAACTGTGTAGGGGATAATACATGTAGGGGATTTATAAATTCTAGTTTCATTCTTCAACATTTGATGGAAAGAAGAGGAATCTAGCAAACACAATTAATATATCATGACAAACGGCAATTTCAAAGTGGACAAACATACACACTGAAGTGAAATAAACCAGCCGAATGCCTCTCAAAGATATTTAGTACCATGGTATCCTGCACTTGGTCGATAAATCAGGAGTTAGCCTGATCTCACCAACTCCAGTTAGATTGGTCTCATCAGGTGGAGCATCGGCAAAAGAAGTCGCTCCCATACATGCAAATGTCAAACCAACACCATTCTTCTTAGTAACATTGTTGAAGCGCTTCCCTGGAACAACCTGAAAGAATGATAGACAACAAATTGGGAAAAAGAAAGAAGAAAAATCATAGATAGTCTTGATTGACATTATGCAAATCAAAACAGTTATATTAAAACTCCTTAACAAATGGAAGGTTTTAAACCTCAATCATTCTCCCCTGGTTCAGAGACCTGTTCTGTATTTATGTTTAAACTTCTGTACATATTCTTACACTTATTTTAAAGAATAATGATGATGACAGGCCCAAACTACATTAAAGAGGAAGAAAGTTACGTACACGACATCTGTGCTGTCCTGAACCATCAACCCAGATAATGCGAACAAGTGAGACATCATTATGAGATGCACTAGTGTTCATCTTCATAGAGTTAGGAGTTACTGTGTGCTTTGAATCAAGAGATAAATTAATCTTGTAAAACTGAATTGCATTCTGAGCAAAGATGTCTTTAGTAGCTTCAATAGCTTCAGGAATTGAGAGATCACCATCAATGCATGCATCACGTAAAACAGAAAAGACAACTTCACGTGCTTGCTTTGCACCTGTAAATATGAAAATTGGTTGGTGTAATATAGTAAGTTCATGTTCGAGAGATAGTTTGCCCTAACTGTCATGAACTTCCATAGAAACTAACATTCTGATTAAGACCAAGTAAAATAGAGACAAATATTAATATTACAAACCTAAGTAGAAAGTTTCAGGAAATGCATAACCATCAGTGCTGAACATCACCTGAAAATTCATTTACATTTAGCATCGAATGTTATGAGTACAAACCAAACAAAAAGAGTACAAAAAAGGAAAAGCACTGCCATCGTTCCACGCATCAAGATTCTTCTTGGAGAATCAAGATTTTTCTTCCAGAAACTTATATGTATTATAGCCAACAGTGAATTCATAAACAATTTTAAATGATGGTGACAGTCAGGTAGTTGGCAAGAAAATGGTGACATATCCTAGGTCTTTTGTATACTAAACTTCCCCATAGGTATTATATAAATTGCTTAAGGTATAACCTTCTTTATTGGAGCAAGCTCCAAAAGCTCTTTGACTGAAGATATCATCCCATGGAAACTAAGCTTTGGAACTGCCAACCCAAAGTCAAGGTACACCTGAAAATGAAAGCATTACATTATTTGCAAGGGAATTCAGTACCTGTTAAAAATTGTGATTCACTTGGGACTAATTTTGACCTGGGGATAAACAGAGGCCAGATATGATGCTTCCTTTGAAAACGGGTAAGATGCGTGTAAAAGTACTATACGACATTTAGAAAATCTCTTGTCCTCAAGAAGTGTCCGGAGATGAAGGGGATTGGACAGCCTCATATCCAAATCTTTGTCTCCAAAACTAGTTGTACAAAAAAAAGGGAACAATTTTATATGTAGATAAAGTAACAATGTAACAACATATAGATTGCTCTAATGCTCTTTCTGATTGCTGAGTAAAGGACAAGGAAAAAAAAATCTTAGGAGCTGCTTGTTATTCATAGAATGCACCAGAATGGGGCTGCCTACCTCACATTAATTTTATTTTAGGAACACAAACATTAAGATAAATTCAAGTTCAGTGTGTTTGAGGTGCATTTTGAAATTGACTTGAACATCCTTACATGAAAAAGCCCCAACCAAACTCTAGAAAATTTAAAAGCAGTCAACTTTCTTCAGCTGTAAGCTGACTGCATATATAGAATTCCCAAACAGCCACCCATAATCTAAGTTTTATTTCTTTCTCTATATTTTCTCAGCTTTTATTCAGAGCATAATGTGAAACAAATATCAGCTTGAAAACTGTGTTACCCTGTGTGTATCTGCACCGGCAAGTCAAAGCATAGAGCAACCTCCAAACTACGAGTGAAAACATAGTCGATAAAGCTTTTATTCATAATGCGGGCAGGCTTTCCAGCTGGAAAAATAAATTGGTCAGTATATCATGCAGTGTATGCTGAGAAATCCCGACTTACGTGCTACACTCACCACTTAAAATTTCAGAAAGACCCTCCTCAGCATCTTTTCTAGTGGCATTAGTATTTATCTCTAATCCACTGCGGTATGCAGCAATGCTTTTTAAGCCAAAAATCTGATTAGCAACTGTAACACAGATATAAGGAAACCAACTAAAGCAAGCTTCATTTATAATACAATAAGGACAAGATAACAGAAAGAAATCAGTGACAAGCTGAAAGGATAAGACTTCAACTTTCCCAGATAAGTTTCAGTGAAAGTATCCAATGTCCAAGCACCTCCATCTGGAAACTCCTAAAAGGAAATCAAAAACGAAAAAATAAAATACCAACTATAAATAAATTAAATTCAATGTTTAAGCACCTATTGCTTAAAAATTAACCGGTTTATAATAGCAGAGAGTAAGGGATGCTGAATTAATAATACCAAAATAATAGTAAAAGAAAAAAGCAAACAGCAAACAGTTGATGAATGAAGAACGTATATAACTACATGAAACTCAACTTAATATATTTGAAGATTTTATCAGAAATTTAGTCTAAAGAAATAAAAAAATATTGGGTCATTGCTAGATACTACATCAAGATTGAAATAAAGTAAATGCAGATCATCAATGTCTCATCGACATAGGCATAGCGGTATAATCTACCATGCACAAGATATAGAATATAGTAGCTAGAGAGAAAGGTATATAAAAATTATTGGGACAACTGACTGTAATGGAAAGATAGAAGTGTAACTCAAATAGCATATTACAAAAGGTATAATATACAAATCGTTTCTGATTCAATCATTTTACAATGATCGAGAAAAGAAGTTGTAGAAATAACAAACAGTGAGATCACTATACAAGTAACTGTCAAAAAAGTCCTCAACTCTTTTATTGTCAAAAAGGAAAAATGTAAGCATAATATGCTGTATTCCTTTTGGGATGGAGTTGGACATCGAGATGAAACCTATGACCAAATGAACAATGAGACAAAGTCCAGGAGTCAAAGAACAACTTTAAACCATTCATTTAATCATTCACTAAAACAGAACATCATATACATGCATTTACAATTTTTAAAATGCTCAAAATGATTGAATCAAAAGCTATATAAGTATATTACTTCATCAAGAATCTTCTCGGCCAGACGTTCAATTCTCAATATTCTACCAACGACTGGGGCCAAACGTTTATGCCACTCTATGTCATGCTTCTTGACAAACTCTATCCCATCGTCAATGAGTATGGCAGAGATTCTTGCAGCTTCGAAGCATGTTGAGCTAATGGACTGTAATCCAGAGAGTCTACGGTATTCTTCAACCCCGTGCAAGGATAACTCAGATCCATACAGTTCAGCTATATGCCTTAAATTTCTCTGCCAAGCACAAATGTAGTTAGAATAGAAGCTGTTTAACCAAAATATTTAGTTTTCAAGTATCATGTAGTCACAAGTAATAGTATTATATATGTGTGTGAGCGTGCATGCAGGATAGTTTATTTTTATAGGTTTATTGTGCTTAAAAATAAAAAGGGTAAAAGTACAATTGTATCTAGAAAAAAATGAGGTTTAAAAAAGTTAGGACATAAGCTTCTTATAAGATATACCAAAATAAATGCATTATCGCATAGTTGTGGCAATAAAAGATAATGCAGTGCTTGGCACCGGGGACATTAAACGTACTTTTGGACTAAGGATTAAAAGAAGTGCTACGTCCATAACATTTTCACAATAAATTATAAGTGGTAAGTTACTATTGGTTCTAATTTGAATCCATAACTTAAATTACTTTTTTGCCCACTCATAACAACTTATCACTAAGGATTTGTTGTGAAAGTATTGTGAAAATGTCGTGGACATAGTATTTCTCTTGGACTAATAATCCCAAGACATGGCACATAAAACAGCCTACTTTAGAACATCCAAAGCATCTCCAAGTACTGTGCATTTATTGTTGAAAATGAATTTCATTAGCAACTCCAATTTGAAAAAATTTAGCTGAATGTTTGTAAGTGCAAATCTTACAAAATACCTTCATTTTGTGTCTATTTACCAACAGTTTCTTCATTTAGTTTTATAGCTTATTTGCTTATTACTTCTTTTTAAAGCCTCACTTTTTCTAGTTATCCATACTTTAACCAACTCTTACCAAAAAGCAAAAAGCCAAATAATTGTACCATACCCCACCTGTTATTTACACAAACATGTGATACACAATAGGAGTACTACCACAAAAATCATAAACCAATTTCTTTCTAAGCTTACAAACTAAGTAACACAGATTGAAACAGAGAGAGAGCAAAGGACGTAATAATAATTGACGGCATTAAAAAAAAATTACAAACGAATTATTGCTAATATGATCTAGTACTTGCCTATTACATGTAGTTGCCACTTGCTAGAGACAGGCCATTATCATGTTATCCTCTACTCACAACACTATTAGTTACTTATTAGTTATTACTTAAATGAGTCATGGCTATATCTTTTTGGTTTTGGTTTGTTTGATTTCCTTTGTATAGATAACTCATTAGATTGTTTGCATATATAAAATTGGAGTCAATTTTATTGATCAAAGAGAGAATAATTACACGGTACATGAACCTTGTTTATATATATATATATTTTTTGAGGAGAAGGAAAATTCTTATTTTACATTGCGATACAATGTAAATTTATATTGTAGACACATAAAAAATGATAAATATTGTACACACTTGCAAAAATAGGTAAATATTGTAAACTTTTTGTAAATATGTACAATATTTACCACTTTTTACATTACAACTTACAAGTACAAGGTAAACCTGGAGAAAATTGGCATTTGCTCCTAATTTACAAACTATGCAACAAAATGTCCATGTTTTGAAATTATTTAACAAAATGCTCTTGTTTTTTAAATTTGATATCCTCAAAATCGAGTTATATGTGTATTTTTAAGTGGAACTCGACATTAGTAATGTCGAGTGACAAAGTTATTTCGATAAGTTTTGGGGTTAAAATATAATTTTGAGAAAGTTTGGGGGTCAAATTGTAATTTCAGAGAATATGATGGCATTTTCGTTATTTTGGGGAAGTCTAACGAAACCCGATGGGCTTTCTGCTTGAATGTAAATTTTGGGTTGGTTTTGCATGGCCCTTTTCTTTTTCACAGTGTGATTTTCAGATTGGGCTTTTTGGTCTTTTTGGGTTTAAAGTGTTTCGGAAAAAACAGAGGTTAGATGGGCTCTTCTACTTGGGCCTAGACTTTAAAGGGAGTTTGGATTTTTTTTTTTTTTTTTAAATGAAAAAGCTTTGTTAAGAGACTCAACGAGGAACACGAATCATGCGACTCGATTACAAATACTACAAACAAAGTCAAACCAACCGAGTTGCGAGTAAAAGTAACCTTAAACTAAAAAGCCAAAAATAATAATAATAATAGTAATATACTAGAAGAGTGAGCGTGTTAGTGTTTGTTTATGGTACCTTGAAGGAGAGGGAGTGAGGCGCGTAAGATAACGCGTCACCTTCAGCTTCAGAGAAACAACGGATGAAAGGAAAGGTGGAATCCAAAGCGACGATGTTGTGAGCGTGGCCGTCCACTAGTTCTACTTCTTCTATGGCTTCTCTTAGCTCTTTGAAATCCATTTCTCTCTCTCTCTCTCTCTCTGATTTCTAATACTTGTTCTGAACTACTTATTAGTGTGAGAGAACGGGATGAATTGATTTCTACTGACTATATAAAAAGAAGCAATGCCCCTACAGTGCCACTTTTGGTTTATTGTGTTCTCTTTTTTTTTTTTTTCTTTTTTTTTTCCAAGTTTTGAACAGTTGCTATACAGTGCCACTTTTGGTTTATTGTTTTTTTTTTTTTTTTTTTTTCCAAGTTTTGAACAGTTGCTCCACAGTGCCACTTTGGTTTGTTCAAGTGGCACTGTAGCTACAGCGTTTTTTTTTTTTTTTTTTTGATTTTTTCATTCTTCCGTTTGTACTTTTTTTTTCTTTTAAATATTTATAAGAATCTGCATATGGATTGTTATACTGACACAATAAATTTCACAATATTTTCACAATTATTAAGGTGTCAATTTCTTATAAGTCAAAATAAAATAATAAAATATGAAACTGTAACCAACTACAATTGAAAATAAATGTTTTGTGAAAATGTTGAGACATTTGTTAGGTGAATATGTAAAAACTACGGTACATTTAGTTTGTTCAATATGTACTGTTCATTACTTTTTTAAAAAAAAAATTTTTTTAGTCATCAATTTGTGCTCTTTTTTCTATATATAAAAAGAGTGAATAGGCTCATGAATAGTGTTATTAATAGTATTTTTGGTTTAGTAACTTGCCTTTTTCTCTTTTTTTTTTCTTTAAGTTCACCAACTTTGTTTAAGCTTTTTTTTTTTTTTTTTTTTTTTTTTTTTTAAAGGATCTTTAAATGTTTACTTTGTACTTGTAATATAAACTTACATGGTATACACACAAAAAGTAGCAAATATTATATACATTTAATAAGCTCATGAATAGTGTTATGAATAGCATTTTTGGTTTAGTAAGTGTGAGAGTGCCTTTTTCGTGACACCCAGGCCCAAGGATCCCGGGCCTAAATGAAAAGGAGGATTTGGTGGACCGGGCCTTGACTCACCGCAGCTAACGAGCTGTTTAAGAATCAAGTGGATGCAGAGAATACTCCTGACAATATAAAGAAAAATGACAAGCAAGGATATCGAAGAGTGCCATAAATTAACGAGGTAAATTCAGAAGGAAGGAAAAAAGGATTAGCAAAGCGATAAAAATTAATGCCGAGAGGATCCTGAGAAATACAAAGTATACTTCATTAATATTGTCTGTTTGATTACAGAAAGCTCACTAAGACGTGATACAAGGTTCAATCAAGCTCAAAAATTACAGCCTTGAATGGCTATTTCAGCCTTCAAAACTTGCAAAGTTTGATTCTCGTTGAATCCGAGTATGTGCAATAGTGGCTTTTACAAGATACCGGGAAGCAATGTTTGTTTTTCCTTTAGTATTTTCTCTTTACCACAGATTTTTCTGATAGTTTTTCTGGAAAGTTTTCTTCTTTCTTGTGTTTCTCTCTTTTTTTGCTTGCCCCTTCTTCACAACCCGTCCCCTCCTTTTATAATGGAGTTTTTGGTCTTCCCGGGGAACCGTTGGTTCCCCTGTTTTGCCCTTTTGCAAACAGAGCACGTCCTGTTCCCATCATCTCGGTAAGTCCCATTTCCGTTTTCTCTCATTCTTTCCTTCTTTCGGTTCTGATTCTTTGAAAGTTCCTGGTTGGCCATCTTCTTTGGGATGTGCTGAGGTATGCCCTTCTCGGCATCCCCATTTCTGGCGTCTTCCCCCTTTTCCCTTTTCTTTCCCATCTAGGCGGAATCCTGTTCTGCTATTTTTAAAAGTCGTTTGTTATCATTCTTCTTCCCTGTTATGTTTCCCCGAGGCTTTTCTTTTTTTTCTGTCTGTGCCATGAGAGGTCGCTCGCGTTCTTTTTGCTTTTGTTTCTTGTTTTCTTCTTCTGTCTTTTTCTATCGAGCTGTCCTAATCTTCCTTTGTCTTTGTGCCTGAAGGGATCCGCGCCTCTTGATGGTTCCTGAGGATCCTTGCTTCTTATCCCTTGCCGTGGTCCCTTTTTTTTTTTTTGGATGCTTCTTTGTCTGGGCTTCAAGATCCTCTGGGCCTTTTATTCCTTCATGGATCTGCTACTTTGGGCTTAGCTTGATTTTTCTTTTTGGGCTTGACTTATTCTTTTTGGGCTTATTTCACTATGATCCTTTTCAGACCTCAACAGTAAGTTACCTCTTTCCTTTTTTATTTATTTATTTTTTATTTCTTCAAGTTCACCAACTTGGTTTGAGCTTGTTTTTTTTTCTTTTAAAGGATCTTTATATATTTACTTTCTACTTGTAATGTAAACTTACATTGTTTACACACAAAAAATAACAAATATTATATACATTTGCAAAAAAAAAAAAAAAAAAAAAAATTGTACAAATTTTGCAAATGTGTACAACATTTGCCAATTTTTATGTGTTTACAATATAAATTTACATTATAAGTGCAATGTATATTTCTATATATATATAAAGAGTGAATGGAAAAAGTTACAGTAATTTTGTTACAGTAGTTTTGGTTTGTTCAACTTTCACTATTTTGTTGGCCCCTTTTTTTTTTTTTTTTTTTTTTTTTGTGAATCCATAAAGTTGTAGTATATTTGCTATATTATTTTTGGTTTGTCCAATTCACGCTGTTTCACATTATAATAAAATATTAACATCACAAATTGGCACAATATTTTCACAATTGTTGAGGTGTTAATTCATTATAGATTAAAATAAAATAATAAAATATCATACTAGAACCGGTTACAACTAAAAATAAAAGTATTGTGAAAAAGAAATGCTATATCCACAATAATTTTCACAACACTTTCATAACAAATCAAATATAATAAATTATT
The DNA here is from genome assembly GCA_028535165.1 of Quercus tomentella. NCBI lineage: Eukaryota > Viridiplantae > Streptophyta > Magnoliopsida > Fagales > Fagaceae > Quercus > Quercus tomentella. The sequence continues at coordinate 6,166,664 of JAPQVY010000012.1, forward strand.
ATTGATTCTAATTTAAACTTACCAATGAAACTACTTTTTTACCCACCAATAACAACTTGTAGTAACCTATTACTTATGATTTGTTGTGAAAATGTTATGGACAATGTAAGGACCAAATTTGAACTTCTAGCCCAACACATGGATGGACTTCGGCCCAAAAAACCCAGAACAATGAATTTGTAGAGAATGGGTTAAAAAAAACTGGGCTTCAGTTGATCTCACAATGAATAGGATAAGTTTGATGATAACAAAAGGAAATTAGACAAAAGTAATATGAAGAAAATACGTCCTCGGCGAATTCCGAGGACACTGATTCTGATATCTAGTTCTTGAGTTACGTTACAAGTTTGGTTATGGATTGCTACAGTGTTTTTTCTCTCAATTTTTCCGATCCCCTTCTTCTTCTTTTTCCTTCCTTTTTATACTATCTTTTCTTTTCATATATCCCCTCCACGTGCTTGCTAGACCATCGGTGTTGATACTTGTTCCATCAGTAATACTGATAAGTCTTCATATAGTAGCTGTAATGCTGAAATGCACTGTTCAGGTATCACCTCCATATTAATGCGGCCAGGGAGTTAGCTGGAGTGCATTCAATGCGGAGGTGGCAGCTTTCTCCTTAGATATTTAGGTCTTTCCCTTGCTTGATGATTCTACAATGCTCATCAACACCAACGAGATTTTTTAGTGAGGTCACTCTAAGCAACAGACACCTTCTTCTGACCTCGGCAATGGTCGACCGAGGGTGCCTTTATCCTCGGGCCCTTCGTTTGGGTCCTTTTGATCAGAACTATCCTCTATTTACTAACTCAATCTTTTCTAACAGAGATGTTTCTTCTTCAAGCAATCTTACGTCCTTGGATTAGGCCCCAGGCCCAAAATTTAAGCCAACTGTTGGACTCCTAAGCCCAATGTCCCCACAGACAACATAACATTTTTTTGTGTGAAAAATGTTAAGATATCTTGATGTTGTCACAATATTTTCAAAACTGCTGAGCTATCAATTTTTTACAAGTTAAAATAAAATATAACAAAATTATAAAAGTATTATGAAAATGTTGCGTCATTCTTTTGTGTTTTTTAAATTTTTTTTGTTGGTTTAATCAACTTTGTTTAGCCAAAATTCTCTATTTCACATACAATTTTCTTGGGTTAACTTTTTGTATATTTTTTTTACACTCTATTTTAAGTAAAAACACATAATTTTACACACAAAATAAAAACAAAAACTTAGGAAAAAACATTTTTCATCCTTTATGTTTAGGGTAGTTTAAAATTCTTCCTTAAACTTTAAAATCAAGCATTTTTTCCCTTAATATTTTGGAAAAGAGCAAATATGTCATATTGTTGTTCTTTCAGTTAAACCTTAATGAAAGCTTATGATTTTTAAAATATTTATTGTGTAATGTTTAAATTACTCCCACTAAATTTTAACATCCTAAAAATTTTCTTTATGTATTTTGAGTTTTAAATGATAAAATTTTTTAGAAAGTTAGAATGATGATATTAGGTGTTTTATTTGCTATCTAAAGAACGTTGATTTTCTAGGTTTAAATTTTCAAAACTTATAATTTGTCTAATGAAAAATTCGATGACACATGCCTTGTTATCTTTTTTTATTTTTTATTTTATTTTATTTTATTTTATTTTAAATTTCTTAGCAAAACTTAGTTGTTTATTGTTGGAAGATGATGATATTCGTTATCATTTTTAGAAGTTTTTTGAGAATAGATATATTGTCTTTAGCAAGTAGGTACTAAAAAACTATTATAGTTAAATAAATATTTATATGTTAAATAGCTACCCTAACTTTGTGGTTGATCAAAATTCTTAAGCGAATGAGATTAACTTTTTACGGCATAATTATCAAAATTCTTAAAATTAATGTCTCTTTTGATTAATGTAAATCTCTATATACTTTAAAAATCAAATGATTCATATTTTTGTTTTGTGATACAAATAAAATCTAGACTTGACCTTAATTACTACTTTTTTTTTTTTTCCACGACAAGCACATACCTTGCACGTGCTGCCCTCACTAGTTTAGTATAAAAAAATACTTGAATGGGCGGCTCTACATTCAGACGGGGTCATCAAATACTTGGTTAAAAAAAAATATTTATATATAATTTTTTTTTAAAGTTAGTTTTGATCCTCTAAAATAAAGGGCTTATTTGAACCACAGTTTTCGTTGGGTAAACAACACAACACGAATTTTCATAATACTTTTTCACTCATACATATTTCCACAATACTTTAATAACGTTATTAGAAATCTCTTACCAAACGGGCTCAAAAGTTTGAATACTTTAACCTTAAGCTTGATTATAATTATTTTAATGCTACTTTCGCAATAAAGATTAAGTGATAGGTTGTAACTAGTTTTTATTTGGACCTACAATTAACATCATTTTTTGACCTACAATTAACAACTTATCACCTAGATTTTGTTGTAAAATTTTTGTGAAGGTGTTATATCAATAGCCATACTTTCCACTTATTTAATTTTATAAGAAAGAAAAAAAAAGTTTCACATTTTTGCTCCTTTGCTAAAAGGAAATAAATAAATAAGTGGGGACTCTAACTTACTTTAGCGTTAACAAGGGATGAAGTTGTTTTCTCTACACTTTTCTTGTTAATTAGAAAAAAATTACACCACTGATACAACCAACTAATTTGTATCTACATTTGTGATTCCTTTCTCATTCTCTCTATTTCTCTTTCTTCTCTCCTTTCTATGTTTTCTTAGTTTTTCTCTTTGTCCGATCAAGTAGTTTGATAAATGCTCTATAGATTTTCAATTCCAATAAGTCTTTTACTGCTTGCTCCAATTAAGTAATAGGTGTTGTATGACACTTGTTTAGAAGCATTTATTATGTGAAATTTATCAAGTAAAGTTACATTTTTGGAGAGAAGAAAAATGTGTTTCTGAAAATTAATTTTTTTATTAAGGGAAATGTTAAGGTGCAAAAAAGACAAAAAAATGACAGAAAAAAGTCAAAAAAGACACCAAGCGGTACTCATAAAGCTGAAAAAATAAGATAAAACTGTAAATAAGACAAAAAAATTGTTAGAAAAATTTGAAAAAAGTTATTGTTAACAGGCATCTTGCGGTGCCCATTAACACAACCCTTTTATTAATTTGACAAATTTTCCTTTCACTCATTTCTCTCTAACCCAACTAGTTTACCCCAAAAAGTTTTTTTTCTACCAACTCTCACAAGAACAACAAAAAATCACAAACTCTCACTCATCAGAACAAAATCACAACACACACGAGTATAGCTTTATTTATTTATTTATAGTGAATTTGCCTGTCTTTATTCCAAAAAAAAAAAAAAAATCACATTTCAAAACTATCATTTATAGAGAATTTATAGAGAAATGCAATGTCCATAATATTTTCATAAAATCTTCACAAGAAATCTTTAGTGACAAGTTATTACTGATTGTTAGGGGTAATTTAAGTGGTAGATATAAATTAAAATCAATAACAACTTACTACATAAAATTTGCTGTAAAAATATTGTGGACTTACTGATTTAGCACTTCTCTTTAAGATAAATTGCTACTTTCATCACTTTTATAGTTTTTTGAGGCACATTCGAAGAATCTCGAATGGGGCTGCACACATATTAGCACGCCAGGGATTGTCTGTAGAAAATGAGTTTTTTTTTTTTTTTAATTTTTTTTTTTTTGAGAAAGAGTAGAAAATGAGTTACTTTGGCTATATGAAATACCCGAATGTATCGCCAATATAGTTCAATCAGACTTATCTTTAATAAAATGATGACTACCTTTCTATCATAAATTTACTATTAATATATGGGTGGGACTCCATGGATGGGATTATCAGATGTGTTAAGCTTAAGCAGTTGACAAACTATTTCAATTTTTCAATAACTAAATGGTGCAGGATAGTTAAAAAAGGATAATTATGCTTTTTTTTTTTTTTTTTTTTTCCAACGTTTAAGCCTAGCAGAATTAACTTCAAGAATTCATGCCCAAAAAGTTACCAAACGCCTCCATTACTCAAGATTGATCCATGCTAAGTCAAGGCCATATGAGACCCATTACAACGAGGTGATGATGTTTGTCCCTTGCCATTGCTACATAATTTTTGTTTCTTAACACTAGTTTCATGTTAAAGTTAAACCAAGAAATGTATGATGGTAGTTGTACTATGTCCATATGCCTCATCCTCCTTCATAAGGGCTGTGATATAATAATAATACACACTACATAGTTAGATGGGAGAAATGTCCTTTATTTCCTGCCATTAGATCTTACAGTTGTTGTTGGGGGGATAAATACCTTGGGAGCTTCCTTGAGTAATTAATATAACATATTGAGACACACTTTAACCCAAAAGGCCTAAGCCCAATGGGTATGTGCTCAATTATGTTATATTAACCACTCATTCTTCTCATATTTATTCAATGTGGGACTTCACTCACACGTGTAACCCAACAAATCTCCCCCTCACGTGTGAGTCTGCCTCTTTATGGGCTTCAAGACCTCTTTGTGGGCCATGAACAAGTCCTACTCACTCCCCCTTGCTTAATGAGCTTTTCACTTCATCAGCGCGTCATCCATGGGTCTCTCGTACGCCATCCATGGGAACCACGTGTCAACCCCGCACGCACATCCATGGGAACCCCGTACATCCATGTCCATGGGAACCTTGCACCACACCATTATTTAGCACCATTAGCAATATTCCTTTGTTGGGTTTTTTTCTTTTTTCTTCTCCAGGATCTTTATGTGTGGGCCGTTTAGGCTTTTTCTGTCCCCGCTGGGTAGGGACCACTTGTTGGGGGGATAAATACCTTGGAAACTTCCTTGAATAATTAATATAACATATTGAGACACACTTTAACCCAAAAGGCCTAAGCCCAATGGGTATGTGCTCAATTATGTTATATTAACCACTCATTCTTCTCATATTTATTCAATGTGGGACTTCACTCACACGTGTAACCCAACGGTTGTAAGATTGATACATAAAAATGACCCAAACATGTACACACACAGACACTTGTATTGAAGAGTCATATTCAAGAACAAAGAAAATAAATTTGTCCACTGCTTTGAAAGGCTACATGCCAATGTTTTGCGCCACCATCGGGTTAAGACTGATTCCAATTACACTTGCACCAACTGATCAACAATGAGGTGAGGGATAGAAGCACTGCTTGTTCCAAACTTGGTGCTTTCCTTCTAAGTTAAAAATGAGCAATTAGTAGAATAGAGAGTTCACAAATAAGAGTATCCTCGAAATCTTCATAATTAATGACCCACCTAAGCCGAACCAGAACATAATCAGCTTAATATCGGTATATAAGTTGCTTGTATGCATCCTTATTCTTTGAGTAATAATCAATCTCTGCCTGCAAACAAGAGATCACACAGTTATAATTTGCATTCACAAGTAAAAGAAAACTCCTCCAAAATGTTTCTACAGCAAGCTCTATATAATTCATTCAGCAATTAAATTCTGTGAGAAAGAGAGTAAAGCATTCGAAGGTGCTTATATCTTTGACACTCTTAACTATGTAAGAAAAGTCCTGGTATAGCCATTTGAAATGGCTTATAGCTGGGCCTAGAACTTGACATTCCCTAGGTCATACTTCATTAATAAATATGTAAAGTAAAAGGTAATTTTCAGACCTCAATGATTAGTGATCTAGCTATTTAACAATCAGGAAAAGGCACAGAAATATGTAAGACTGATTTATAACAGTCAATAAATTACTTAGACATCTGAAAAATTGAAAAAACTCACAAGTTTATTAGAAAAAGTTGTATCTGGGTTATTGGTTTAAGGAAGGCTTTATGATATTCAACAAAAGTGGGAGTTTTGTCCAATAGGTACGACCTTTTTGTAATATTCCACAAAAAAAAAAAATCTATTTTAATTCCTATGGCGGTTTTTCTAAACTTAGCCAAACAAATATAGGAGATCAAGCAGTAACAAAGTCAGGCAGCAACAGCCAACGAATGAATGCAAGTCTTAGCTTTACAAGTCTTAGCAACAGCCAGGTACAACACATGAAAGTGCATTTGAGTCTCATGTTGGGCTGTGAAACATGGAGGAGAAAACAAGGTAAAGGTACAAAAGGGCGTACTGACCTGGAAAATCCCAGAAAAAATTACATGGCAGAGCATGAATATAGATGACTATAAAACAGACATATCTAACAACAAAATAAAATAATATTGGATCGTTATCCACTCATACCATATTATACAGCCAAATGTTACAATGAAGGAAATTACATATGCCAACATTAACCTTGTTCAAAGGAATGTTGGTGGAGCATCTAGACTCAAGGGAACTAACTAAAATGTATAATCTTGTAATACAGACAGGCATCACAATTGTTGGACACATGTCCCTCCAATTAGTATGAGAGAAGTGCCAGTGTATGACGAGTCTCCAACGCAGACATGACTCATCCATAGAATTTTCCATGCAACATAGATGAGAGGTTAATCTTTCTCAAGAAGCACAAAAGGCTTACTTAAATTTTTTTGCTTAAATCTTTAATCTACAAGCTCACCATTCAGAAAGCTTATTTAGTTATTTCAAACATACCTTGCGAATTCCTTTTATGGCAACCAAAAGCTTTTCACCAATTAGATCTGTCAAGACACTATCATTCTGGAGAGCCTTTAAAGATTCAGAAAGTGATGCTGGCAATCTACGAAGTTTATCAGCAAGGCTATCTGGGTTTGTATCTGTTCCATAGAGGAATGGCATCATGAATTTACCAATTATAACATATGCTTTACTTGTCATCTCATATTATCAAAGATTACAAGATCTTACCAACAGGTTCAGGGAGAGAAAGATGCCTCCGAAGCCCATCAATGCCAGCAGCAACTATAGCAGCCAATCCTAAGTACGGATTTGCACACCCATCAAATGATTTAATTTCAAAGTTGCTGACCAATCCATCTGGAATTCCAGGTGGGCATGCAGTTCTCAATGGAGCTTCTCTGTTTTCTTTTCCCCAGCACTGGTATGCTCCACTCCATGTATTTGGTACTATTCGATCATAACTGCACACACATAACAGTTAAAACATGAAGATAAGAGAAAATAGTCCGTATGAAGTAATTTTTCAAAATATCTATCTAATATAATGAAATAAAATGGTCTCTACAATGTTATCTCCTACTAAGTTTTACATCAAACATAAAACTCTATTAATCAACTCATACGGGCTAGGATTAGATGGGAAAACAATGTCGGAGTTAGGTAGGTGTCATTGAAGGGTTGAAGGAAAATGACATTGTTCTTGGTCTAGGTGTATTTAAGATGAAATGGAATGAAGGGCTACGGGCAAGTGTATATAAAGGGGTAGAAGTGCAAGAGGTGAAAGGGTGAATGGAAATGCAAAGAGTTTTGTATGTGCGTGAGAGAGAATTTTTTTGAAACATTGAATCTAAGGAAACAAAGAGTCCTTATTTTTTAATTGGAAAAGTCTTGAAACATTGAACCAAATGAAAGAAAGAGTCATTATTTTTTAGTTGGAAATCAAAGGAAACAAAGAGTCCTTATTTGCTCACATTGTAACTTTCTAAACTTGATGAAAACAATTGTAAAATTTCTAAATATTTTCTAACAAAATATGCAATTAATTGTGATTGTACAAAACAATATTTCATTCTTAAAAAGATTCGAAGAAGGAAGAAATGAAGTATGCTATTGAACTGTGCAATATCTGATGAAAAAGAATATACCTATTTGGAACAGGTGCTGTAAATGCCAATATTGCAGGAAGATGATGTAAAACCCCTGCCATGAACTCCTCCCCAACAGTGGACATTCCATACTGAGAAGTTCCACCAGATGCCTTAAAAACATTTTCTCCATTCTGATACAAACTGATATGCACATGGGACCCTGAACCAATGTCATCTAAAGCATACCTACCCATCAAGAAGAGACAACTATGTAATGTAGTATAATATGTTATATTATGAAGCAATTTTTCAGACATAAATCCATGAAATAGATTCTACACATGCATTGTTGATTAATTGTCACAGAATGAAAATGTTCCCCATAATTCCTCTCGTGGTTGGACATGGAGTAATCATTGAGTAGCTTTGCCCAAAATTTTAAAAATCAAGAAACATTTAAAATTCTGTGACTCATTGTAAGCAAGACAACAAATATCATTGGCACCTACTTTGGCATGAAAGTTGCCAGTAATCCATGTTTCCTTGCAACAGCCCTAATAACCTCACGGGTGAAAACCAACTTGTCAGCAGCATAAGTACAAGCAGTATAACCCAGTGCCAACTCAAATTGACCTTTCCCAGCCTCTGCATGCAACTATGAAAAATGCTAAAAGAGTTAACAAAGTCTTGGCACATAATATTTGAATTACAGCGCGCGCGCACACACACACACACACACACACACATATATATATATAGAGAGAGAGAGAGAGAGATGCCTTGGATTAGCTTTTTTCTGTTAGTTTATTTGCTTATGTACAGCTTGTTAAAACCTCTTTTTTTTATGTACAACTATATTTTTGTCAAGGTTAATCCGAACTCACATTTACAATTGAACAATGGAACATACAGTAAAAAGTGTCATTGTCATTTCTATAAAAATTAAGTAAGACATTGACATGGAACAAAACCAAAACTAATGGAACACCGAAATTGAAGAACAGAAAAATAAAAATAACCCAGGAATTAACACTAAGCAAGAGGAAACAAAATCTAGGAATTACCACGTAGAGTTGCCTAGAATTAGTACCAAGTCATTGAAGGAAAACTTCAATAAATTTACTACTGAAGCAAAAATTTTACCCATTGGAGTATAGAATAGTGGGATTACATACACTACTATGACTTAACCCTAACTCTAATTGACTTAGGAAATGCCAAATGTTGAATAAGAAAAATACCGTTGACTCTAGGAAATTAAAGAAATTACTAATAATATAATTAACTAATAAAAGTTAAATGAAAATCCAACAAACTGATGGTAAAAAGAAACAATTGACTTCTATAATTAACAAAAACAATCAAGCCTTAGTCACAAGATTGTTAGTGTTTGCTATGGATCCACAACAAACTAGTCAAGGTCGGCCAAATGTATTCTAACTTCTAGAATCAAACAAAACTATATTAAAATAAATTTATTTTTGCACTAATTGCATCATAAATATTCTTGGAGTTTATATAATATTAAATGGAAAGCTGCAAGTCCTTAAGGAAATTTTTGATTGCCTCAAAAGTAACTACAGCTTTATTTTGCAGAGGAATAGATACTACGACTTCATTTAATGAATCAAACAAAAGGAAAGGAATGGGCAATCAAATTCGACATTATAGAAATTCAATAAAAAAAAATTGGTGAAGGCCCACAGACGGAAGGCACGCTAGCCTCTACAAACAAAATTGGCATAAAGCATGAAATTTAGTGCCCAGCTGATTGGCGATTTCAATTTGATATGCATTTTTGTTACACTGGATTTCACATGAAACTAGATTCCTTCAGAAATTCTCTTTCAGATTCATTCATTGGATAGGGATAATTTTAGTGTCAGCAGAGCTAAAGCAGGAAGTAAATGCCAATCTTTCATACACACTCTACCTAGTTAAGTCGCTAAGCATATATAAAGAGCAAATGGACACAGATTACAAAAACTAAGCCAAACATTGGTAACTCCAATAGAAATTGCCTCCCCTGAATAAGAATAAATAATGTTGAGTTTCATTTGTACCTGTTCCACTGTGACATTCAAGGAATCAAGAGCCGCAACAACTTCTTGAAGTAAGGGGGACATAGCATCAAATGCTGATGTAGAGCAGTAAGGTGTTGAGTCTACTGGCATCCATTCTTCTTTCCCTTCCCTGCACCACTTTGTAAATTACATTAATAATAGTTGCGAAAATGCTAACAGCAAAGAAAATAGCTAAAGACCTTGGTATGCCATACCTTAGTACACTCTTCAAGAGGAAAAACTCATTCTCAAATCCTGCATTCATTTCCTGGACACGGCATTTGAAAATTAAACATCAAACTATCTTGCCAGCAATTCACATGAATTATCCTACATACCAAGTTAAATTCGTCTTTCAGAATTTTTGTAACCCTTCGCAAGGCCTCTCTTGGGCAATACTCCCATGCTTCACCAGGTTTAAGATGCATGTCAGCCAAAACCATTTCCTCCTGTTTTTTCCTGTTGAAGAAGAGAGTGGTTTGCCACATCCATTATGATAGACATAAATTCAGAGTTCAAAATAAATAATGCTGCCTGCCTCAGATGATCTCTAAGAAGCACTAAACTACAAACGTTGCTCTCTGAAGCTATATAACCCATATGAGACTCTTAGGATAAGAATGTGTTCAGCAGTAGGTCTTTTATTACATAGCCCAAATACTGACTAGAAATGACAGAAAAAAAAATTATAGTTAAATAAAGAAGAAAGGTCCATAAACTACATATGCAATTGTTACCTTATTTTCCCTTGTATTCTAAAAATATTGGATTGAAGACTAATTAATTAGGGAGATTCTAAGAAAAGGAAGGCTAGCATAACAAGGCCAACATAAATATGAAATTCTAGATACTAAGCTTGTATGATTAATAACTATGTTCTTTAATTTGCTGGGGCCCAGAATTCCAGAACAGCTTATAAAGTTCCAATAGAAGGATAAAAGAGTGGCAACATGGCACGTTGCTGGCCCTATTCCATTTTAACGGATGTCACAAACTTCATCAAGAGCTGATGTGAAGTCTAAATTATTGACATCCTAATTGTGTAGGGGACAATACATGTAGAGGATTTATAAATTTTAGTTTCACTCTTCAATAGTTGATGGAAAGAAGAGGAATCTGGAAAACTTAATTAATATATCACGACAAATGGAAATTTCAAAGTGGACAAATTAGTACCATGGTATTCTGAACTTGGTTGACAAATCAGGAATTAGTCTGATCTCACCCGTTCCAGTTAGATTGGTCTCATCAGCTGGACCATCGGCAAAAGAAGTCATTCCCATACTTGCAAATGTCAAACCAACACCATTCTTCTTAATAACATTGCTGAAGCGCGTCGATGGAACAACCTGAAACAAAGACATCATAGCCTTCACTACAGTACTATTGACATTAACTCCCCACTGGCTGCATCAAAAAAGAATCTTGTACTGCATAAGCATGGAATTGATTTTTTTTTTTTTAATTGGTAAGTTACACATGGAGTCATGGACTGTTGAATCTTAGAACCCAAAACCTCACACTTGCTCTTATGAGGAAAGGAGATTCCATTTGAGCTAGAGCTCGTTGGCAGCATGGAAGAGGAAATTCCAGATACTTTTCTTGTTGTAGGTCAATGATTCAGCCCTACTAATTCCTAATAGTGATACTATATGATGACCTCCATATTACTTTGCTGACTGAGAAATTACACATGGAAATCATCTAAAATGAAATAATCATGATTTAATTTCAATAACTTGATACTCTACAGATGCACATTAATTGAGAGGGGTAAAATCACTTCTATTAAGGCATGGCAAAATGAACCTATGTGAAGACATTACCATATTACCCATGAAACTTTAGAAATTGAATGACTATACAGGCTTACAGTCATCTGCTGAAGGGTTATGTAGATGAGCAACAATTACTTTTGTTTAGGTATTTATCACTTGCATTCTAGAGAATCTTATACAATATCCCATATTACAAAAATCTTAATGAACTTGTTACGCTATGCTCTATATATAGCCAATTTGAATTGTTGTAGAAACAGTACTAATCTATTCTTATCATCAGATTCTGTGAATCTTCAGTCTGATGATAATCATCAAGTAAGAAATAAGCAATGTTGGGCAACTTCACATTCAGATTGCTAAGTTGACGGGAATAAGGGATGCACCTTATTCTACCAAGCAATTAGTCCATAAATTATTCACTAGTATGGCAGTAATGAATTCGAAAGGAACGGAGTACAAAATGATTTTAGGAAAACAGTCAGATGACACATTGGACTACTTTAACCTGTTTGATGCCTACAGGAATAATTTTGAGGCAGGAAAACCAAAACTGATGAAACACCAAAATTGAAGAATGGAAAAATGAAAATATCCTAGAAATTAACATCAAGCTATTGAAGGAAAAACTCCAACAATAAATTATATTCATTAAGCAAACTGTCTAAAAGGCTCCATTGGAGTACAATAGTGTGCTTACATACACAACTATGACTTAACCCTACTGTAATTGACTTAGGAAAGCACAATCACTGAACTACAAAGATACCCATAACTCTAGGAATATCAATAAAATACTAGTTAACTAATAAGACCTAAAATAAAATCCAATAGACACATGGTAAAAATACAATTGCCTTCCAAAATTAAATAGAACTAAACTAAATAAAAATTGTCTTTGCGCTTCCCACATCAAACTTACTGTCAGCAATCTGATCATTTTCACTTAGGATCTTTATGAATGTTACTTATGACATTTTGATGCAGCACTAATAGGAGCTTTTCCAATTCTTAGTACTTATATACTATTATAAGCAATCATTGCAGCAACATAGGTTCGATAACCAGTTCACAATGGTTTGCTATGGAATTATCAAAAACAACTACATAGAATGAGGGGATGCTTGCTGCAGCTAGAATTATAAGAACGATGACTTCTTTCTCTTTTTTGTTTTTGTTTTTTCTATCCCAACAGTATTTATTTAAAAAAGAAAAAAAATAGGCACTCTGCTTCATTCTAAAGAAGGCTGTTTCTTGTCAACAAAGTCTGACTACTTTCACTCTTAAACATAATTAGTTGCGAGAACCTGGGATAATTTCCCCTTTTCTACATCTCAAATGGCAGGCAAACAGAACCTCAGTCATTCTCTCCTAGTTCAGAGATCTGTTCTATATTTTTGTTTCAACTCTTATACATGTTCTTACACTTGTCTTAAATGACAGGCCCAAACTACATTTATGAGGGAAAAAAAAGTACTCACACGACATCTGTGCTGTCCTGAACCATCAACCCAGATAATGCGAACAAGCGAGACATCATTATGTGATGCACTGGTCTTAATTTTCAGAGAGTTAGGAGTTACTGTTTGCTTTGAACCAAGAGATAAATTAATCTTGTAAAACTGAATTGCATTCTGGGCAAAGATATCTTTAGAAGCTTCAATAGCTTCAGCAATTGAGAGATCACCATCAATGCATGCATCACGTAAAACAGAAAAGACAACTTCACGTGCTTGCTTTGCACCTGTAAAAATGAAAATCGGTTGGTGTGAGGAGATCATCTTTAGTAGCTGATATGGCATCTTCAAGACAGAGAGTCTGCCTTAACTGTTATGAACTTCCATAGAAACAAACATAGATTAAGACTTGGTAAAATAGTAACAAATATCAACTTTAACAAACCTAAGTAGAAAGTTTCAGGAAATGCATAACCATCAGTGCTGAACATCACCTGCAAATTCATTTATGTTTAGCATCAAATTTTATAAGTACAAACTAGACATAAAAGAGTACATAAAAGGAGAAGCACTGCCAGAAACATTTTTCTTCCAGAAACACGTGTATTATGGTATCAACATTTTTCTTCCAGAAACATATATGCATTATAGCCAAAAGTAAATGCATAAACAATTTTTAAAGATGGCTACAGTCAGTTAGTTGACAAAAATTTTGTAACAGGAAAAAAATGAGGGGGGGGGGGGGGTGGGAAGGAGGAGGCTAGGAGATGGAGTATGGATAAGCTGTTCTCATGGCACATGTGGAGTTTAGAAAATGGTGACATATCCTAAGTCTTTTGTATACTAAAACCCTCCATCAGTATTATATAAACTGCTTATGGTATAACCTTCTTTATTGGGGCCAGCTCTAAAAGCTCTTTGACTGAAGATATCATCCCATGGACACTAAGCTTAGGAACTGCCAACCCAAAGTCGAGGTACACCTGAAAGTGAAAGCATTACATTATTTGCAAGGAAAACTTCCAAGTATATCAATATTACATGTTAAAAGATGTGATTCACTTGGGACTAAATTTGACCTGGGAATAAACAGAGGCCAGATATGATGCTTCCTTTGAAAATGGGTAGGATGCATGTAAAAGTACTATACGACATTTAGAAAATCTCTTGTCCTCAAGAAGCGTCCGGAGATGAAGGGGATTGGACAGCCGCATATCCAAGTCTTTGTCCCCAAAACTAGTTGTAAAAAAAAAAAAAAAAAAAAAAATGAAACATACAGATTGAGTATATAAAGTAACTATGTAAGAACATACAGATTTCTCTAATGCTCTTTCTGATAGCTGAGAAAAGAACAAGAAATACAACAAAATAAAAATCTTAGGAGCTGCTTGATTATTCACAGAAGTGGACCAGAATGGGCCACATTCTAAAATTAGTTTTATTATTAGGGACACAACCATTAAGATAAATTCAAGTTCAGTGTGTTTCAGGTGCATTTTGAAATTGACTTGAACATCCTTACATGAAAAAGCCACAAACTATCTCTAGAAAATTTAAAAGCAGTCAACTTTCTTCAGCTTTTAGCTTTTAGCTGATTGGGTATATAGAATTCCCAAACAACCATCCATATTCTGAGTTTTATTTTTCTCTATATCTTATTAGCCATCATTCAGAGCATAATGTGAAACAAATATCAGCCTCAAAATTGTGTTACCCTGTGTGTATCTGCATCGGCAAGTCAAAGCATAGAGCAACCTCCAAACTACGAGTGAAGACATAGTCGATAAAGCTTTTATTCATAATGCGAGTAGGCTTCCCAGCTGGAAAGATAAATTGGTCAGTATATCATGCAGTGTATGCTGAGAAACCCCAATCCACATGCTACACTCACCACTTAAAATTTCAGAAAGACCTTCCTCAGCATCTTTTCTAGTGACATTTGTATTTATCTCTAATCCACTGCGGTATGCAGCAATGCTTTTTAAGCCAAAAATCTGATTAGCCACTGTAATGCAGATATAAGGAAACCAACTAAACAGGCTTCGTTTATAACTTTATAATACTATACAAGGAAAACAAAATCTATTATAAGCTGAAAGGATATGACTTCAACTTTTCCAGATAAGTTTCAGTGAACATATCCAATGTCCAAGCACCTCCATTTGGCAACTCCTAAAAGGAACAAAAGAAATGAAGAAATAAATTAAAAAGTATAAATAAATTAGATTCAATGTCCAAGCACCTCTTGCTCAAAAATCAACCAGTTTATAATAGCAGAGAGTAAGAGATGCTGAATCAATAATACCAAACTAATAAAATAAAGAAAACAACTGATGAATGAATAACATATATAAGCACATGACACTCAACTTAATAGATTTGAAAATTTTATCAGAAACTTAGCCCATAGAAAATAAAAATATTGGGTCATTGCTAAAGACTGTATCAAGATAAAAAGTAAAAACAAACTATGCAGATCATTGACATCTCATTGACATAGGCATGGAGGTACAATGCACAAGATATGGAAGATAGTAGCCAGAGAGAAGGGTACATAAAAATTATTGGGACAATTGACTACAATGAAAAGATAGATTTCTAACTCAAACAACATACTTCAGAAGGTATAATGTACAAAATGTTTCTGATTAAATCATTTTAAAATGACCCTAGAAAAGAAGTTGCAGAAATAACAAACAGAAAGATCTCTAGTTCCAGCAACCTTATTAATTTACAAAATACAAATACAAATGCAGGACTGAAATGCAACAATATCTCCTGATAGTTATAGGAGCATCAAGAGCATAAAACTTAACAATAAAAAATAACAATAGATACTGTTTTGGGCTACTCGTGCCCAAATAAATTGTTCCCCAAAACAGATCAACTATACAAGTAACTGTCCATAAAGTCCTCAGCTCTTGTAATGTCAAAGGAAACATGTAAGCATAATATGCTGTATTCCTTTTGGGATGGAGTTGGACATCGAGATGAAACACATGACCAAGTGAACAATGAGACAAAGTCCAAGAGTCGAAGAATATCTTTAAAGCATTCAATTAATCATTTCACGAAAACAGAAAATATAATACAAAGGACAGCATATACATGCATTTACAATTTATGAAATGCTCAAAAGGATAAAATCAAAAGGTATATTACTTGATCAAGAATCTTCTCAGCCAAATGTTCAATTCTCAATATTCTACCAACAACTGGTGCAAAACTTTTATGCCACTCTATGTCATGCTTTTTGTCAAATTCAATCCCATCGTCAACAAGAATGGCAGATATTCTTGCAGCTCTGAAGCATATTGAGCTAATGGATTGTAATCCAGAGAGTCTACGGTATTCTTCAACCCCTTGCAAGGATAACTCAGATCCATACAGTTCAGCAATATGCCTTAAATTTCTCTGCCATGTACAAAGCAATGCAGTCAGAATGGAAGAACTAAAACCAATTTTTTTTTTTTTTTTTCATAGTTCTCAAGTACTATGCAGTTACAAGTCATAGCATCATATGTGTGTGTCTTTGGGATAGCTTATTTTCATTGGTTTAATTTGCTTCAATTAAAAGTACAATTCTAGTTAGAAAAAGTGAGGTTTTAAAACACTGTACATAAGCTAACTAAATGAGCCAACTTGTAAGCTATACTGACTAGGCTTATAAATATAAGCTAGTGAATGAAAGTAAGATTATGCAGTGCTGTGCTTGGCAACAGGAATATTAAAAGTTCCTTTAGATTAATGAAACTGCCAACTTCAGAAAATGGCGAAATGTACTTTTAACCCAAAACATATGCTAGTTGCACTCGGGACATTGAATAGAGACCTCCAATTTGAACAAATTTACAAAATAAACTTATGTTACTTTACAAAATACATTCATTTCATTTCGTGTGCGTTTGGAAACCAATTAAAAAAAGCTAGCTTTCAATTTAAATGATCTACTATTTGCAAGTCCCACATTAATTTTTGTCTCGTCTTTATTTTAAATAATCTAACTTTCAACCTATTTTCATCAGCTTTTTCGCATAGCCACTTGTGGTTTACACAAACATGTGATAAGCAATTGAAGTACTTCCACAAAAATCACAAACTCTTTTTTTTCTTTTATTCTATTTTTTAGAGAGATTCACCCGTCCGCTTTTGATGTTAGCTCTTTATCGTCATACCAAGATATTAATCGTATTTTTTTATGTAAACAGGAATTGAACCCCATCTCTTATTCAACAAGAATGTTTATCCAAAAAAAAGAAAAAGAAACATGGACTGAAACAGAGTACAGCTAGACATGCCGTAATGATAATTGATCATAAAAAACAAACACAAATTTCAAAAGAATTTATTGCATTGACCGTAGTACATGGCTATTTAACGTAGTTGCTGGAGACGAAGTCATTATCACATTGCCCTCAGACTGACAACATTATATTACTACATACATCTTCCTCCATTTTTTTTTTTTTTTTGGTTTGTTTGATTTCCTTTGCATAGAATAGATTATGAAAAAAAAAAAAAAATCAAAACATAAATATGGGATTGATTAGCTTGTACCTTGAAAGAGAGGGAGTGAGGCGCGTAGGATAACGCGTCGCCTTCGGCTTCAGAGAAGGCACGGATGAAAGGGAAGGTGGAATCGAGAGCGACGATGTTGTGAGCGTGGCCGTCAACTAGCTCCACTTCCTCTATGGCTTCTCTCAGCTCTGTGAAATCCATCTCTCTCTCTCTCTCTCTCTCTCTCTCTCTGTGTCAAAAAATCACTCGGTCTCACAATTGCTATTGACTATGCAGAGGAAGCTTCAGAACTGAATTTTTTGTCAACACCGCGACCCTTTTATAGCTCCATGTGTAGAACAAGTTTGAATTTTTTACTCAACCAACGTTATTTTTTTTTATTATTCCGTTGAAAACTGAACCACAATTTTTTTTTTTTTTCCGGTGGAATAGAACCACAATTTTTTGCTTTTATAAAAATATTTTCACAACCATTTAATTTAAGTGGGAATTTATAAATAGTAGAAAATAAATAATGGATATATCTTGGTTAATCAATTACTATAACTTTTGATATCTTTTTATCACCTATGAATTTTGACAAATTCATTATTAGATTAGATTTTTTTTTTTTTTTTGGTAAAATTTTCAGAAAATTAAAAATTAATAGCGGGAAAATTCCCGACTTATCACAAGCTGACACATCATACAACTAAATCCACAAAGTACGGCCAATTATAAAGCGCCACATACTGTTACTGAGTTTTGCTATCACTATTCAGAAACTAACACAAATTTGCCCAGTGTTGTTGAAATAGAGACATAAAAAGCATGCAAAAAAAAAAAAAAAATCAATTACACATTAGCGCGTGTAAGCAATGACATAAGCAGTTTGGTGCGTGTAAGCAATGACACAGATAGTCCAATCGAGTGCTGACATGTGTCACCTTGAAAATCAAAACATTTCGACCAACCAAAAGATGCCACATGTCACCAATCAAACTTCACCACGTGTCACTCACCCACCCTTAAACTCCTATAAATAGAAGTCTTCCTAAGGCATTTGGAGACACCAGGACATCTAGAGCACAAGCAACATCAAAGAAGATTCAGAAGCACTTAGAAGTACAGAAGTTCTGCAGGAATCAAGTCTCAAAGCCTTCAAGAACTTCAACTTCAAAATTGAAGAACATTTGAAGTAAAACCATCCAAACTACCTTCCTAGATCTTAAAATTTGCTAGAATCAAACTCAAAAGCTTCCAGAAAACTTCAAGAAATTGTAAATCAGTGAAGCTCTACAGATTCAAGCCTCAAAAGCCCCGGAGAACTTCCACCACAAAACCTTCAAAGACGAAGAACATATAAAGAACACGAAGAACATAGAATTTCTAACAAGCTCATAACCAGAGATTCATTGTAATTCTGTTTCAAGGGTCTTTGATCCATCCTTCAGCCAAATTGAAGGATATTTGGTGTTCGAGTCAAAATCACATTATTCAATTCCAATCAACAAGTCTTTCAAGGAGATTGAATAAGAGGATTACTCTTTTGTAATTTCAGAGAATTGTATCACATATTCATCAATATAAGTTCGCATTTGTGAAACTATTTTACTTGTTTGATTTATTTCAAACTAGAAATTTAGTAATCCACAAATTCTGGCACATCCAGTGGGACATCTCTGCCTCTCATCTCATTCTCCTTCAAAGAAAGAAATCCTTATCATCTTTCTACCAACTTAAATGGCCTTTAGCAAGAACATCCAAGTTTTAACAATAGCTACTTTAGTTAGACTTGGTATGGCTACCACCAACAACTGCATTGGTGCAATCAATTGTAGCCAACCTAAAGTTCACAATCAACTTCAATCTCAATCAACCAAGGAATCCAAGGTCCTGAAAATCATCTCCTTAGACCCTCTTGTAAGAAATAAGGTCATCAACAAGGACATCTCCACCTTGTAACACCTCAAGTATGGGGGGAAATCTCCTTCTTCCTTCACAAGAAGTTGGTCACATGATTTCTCTCCCACCGTAAGGAACTCAAAAGATGAGATTTCACGTGCTTGCTTCAATTCACTTTCTTCTCCATCATTTTGGGAAGTTGTGTCAGTTATGATGACTAACACCTCTACCATGGAAGAAAAGATGGCTAAAATGGAACAAATGATCGTCCTTCTCACAAAAGCACTTGAAGATAAGGACCTCCAAATTGCAACTATAATGAATAAACTTAAAATACAAGATCTTGGTGAATCAAGCCAGGTCCTAAGTTCCCATTTGGCTTCACTTCTACAAAGGATAACAAAGGGAAAAAAAATTAAGACACTCCTCAATGGGGACAATTTACTTCGGTTGCTTCGTTATCAGTTCAATAATTGCAAGACATGATAACAAATACTATCCGAGCACAATATGGAGGTTCTTCTACAAATTCTCTCACATATTCAAAACCCTACATGAAACGCATCGACAACATGAGAATGCCAAATGGGTGTCAACCTCCTAAGTTCTTGCAATTTGACGGGAAAGGCAATCCAAAACAACACGTTGCTCACTTTGTAGAGACTTGTGAGAACGCGGGGACTCAAGGAGGCCTCCTTATAAAGTAGTTTGTTCGTTCATTCAAAGGGAATGCCTTTGATTGGTATACAGACTTAGAACTTGAGTCAATCAACAATTGGGATCAACTACAAAGAGAGTTTCTTGACCAATTCTATAGCACGCATCGCACAGTGAGCATGATGGTGCTTACTAATACTAAACAATGGGAAAATGAGCCAGTGGTCGATTATATCAATTGATGGCATTCTTTGAGTTTGGATTGCAAAGATAGACTTTTTGAAATATCTACTGTATAGATGTGCATCCAAGGCATGCATTGGAGACTTCTTTACATCCTTCAAGGGATAAAGCCCCGAATATTTGAAGAGTTAGCAACTTGTGCGCACAACATGGAGCTGAGCATTACTAGCCACAAAAATACCAAACCTCCCATACCTAAGGAAAGGAAAGAAAGGAAGGAAGAAAGGAAGGAAGGAAGTAAGGAGGAATGACAGAAATACAAAAGTTAATCTCAAAGACCCAATGGCTGTTAACACTGCCGTAGTTAAGGTTCCAAGAAGAGGAGCAAAGGCAAATGAAAAATGGCTTGAAGGATGGCAAAAAAACGAGGTGCGTCATCTAGCTTTTAAGGAATGTGAGCAAAAAATATATCCATTCTCTGATGAAGATGTGCCAAACATTTTAGAACAACTACTACAAATGAAGTTGATTAAATTGTCAGAATGCAAGCAACTAGAAGACATAGGGAAAGTTGATGACCCTAATTACTACAAATATCTTCGCGTCATTGGCCATCCAATCCAAAAGTTCTTTGTCTTCAAAGAACAAATCATGAAGCTTTACAAAAAAAACAAAATTGATCTAGACTTTGATGAAGTTGTCGAGTCAAACCATGTGATCGTTGCTTGTGATGTACTTCCAACTTTCAAGTAGGGGGAAAACACCATTGGAGCTTACATGTTGATTGACAATAATGATGCAAGGATCAACCCCATCAATGGGAAGTTCCTCAAATGCTTCTGACGGTTTTTAGACCCCTTAAAACACAATTGATTAAACCTAGGTAATTAGCCAAGTTGTTACTTAGTCAAGTTGTTACTTAGTCCAATTAAATAAGTCTAGGTTATCACAATAATAAAGATCAAATCATGCAAAGCAGCGGAAAATAAATAACACACGATATGATCACCCAGGAAACCAAACCGGTAAAAATCTGGGGAGGATTTGACCTAGCTATCCTCAAGGTAAACTTGAATCCACTATCTTGAAAGAATCGAAGTTCATACAAAAGGACTTACAAGCACCCCCGCTTGACTTCCTAATACTACCAACCAGTAGAACTTACTGACACGACCACGTGCAAGCTCCGAATCCACGGACTCCTTCTTTCTTGGATTCCCACCAGCTACAAGCACCCCCGCTTGTGTATTCTTTAAGCTTTAATGGCAGCAACTGAATTGATCATCAAGGTGGAGAAAATATCTCCTCCTTGAAAACCCTAAGTTTGTGTAAAGGAAAGCTCCTCTAGATCTCATAAGAGATTTACACAAACCGCAATATGAGCAACCAAGTCTCTATAGAGCTTTTGGGTACAAAACCCTAATATATAAGAGGCACACTCTTCTCTCTCTAAAAACCTAATAAAAACGTGCTTAGGGTTTCCTATATATACTAGGAGTAAAACACTTAACCCTACACATCATATGGGCTTAGGGCTGAGTTGGAAATTCTGCAGAAAAAACATTCTGCCCGAGATTCGATCGGTCGAGCCTAAGCTTCGATCGATCGAGCCAGGCCGAAAGACACAATGCTTCCTGCTTTAACTCGATTCCAGCTTTACATTGACACACAACTTTGAGCTAGTTTTAAACACTTCTAAACACATTGTTTTGATCATGATTTGCCAACAATACAAATTAGAGTTCTAAATACATAAAGTCCTAAACTTTAGAACCTAACAAACTCCCCCTTTGGCAATCCGTGACAAAACACAACTAGAAACTCAAAGTCTACAAAATAAAAAACCCTTTACAAAATAATGCTCATAAAACAAATTCAATCCTAACTACTATCCATCAGTTGCAAGTGTAGACAGCAGCTCAATTGAATCAACCTGTATATTTCCTGAAACACTAAACAAAACGCATAAACGCATGTGTGACAGAAAAACAGTAAAACAGGAAAACAACAAATATGCAAACTAACTCTCCCCCTAAGTTAGATACATCAAAAACAATGTTAACTCCCCCTAAACAGAACAAACAGGTCATCTATGTCTCCCCCTTTTTGTCACGTATTGACAAAAATAACTCAAACAAAGAGTAACAAAGGTCAAGAGAAAAAAGACAATCAAGGGAACACAAAACAATTCAACTCTATAGAAAATAGAGACAACTCCCCCTACGAAGAGCAACAACTTGCCCTAAGAACCACAAAGGTTAAAAAAAATTTCTCCCCTTATAAAAATAGGAAAAACAAAACAAGTTTTGGGAAAAAACAGTTTTGGGGAAAAATAAAGGGGTTGGGGAAAAGAAAAACACACAAACCTAACTTAAAAAAAAATTAAGTTGAGGATACACATGAAGAAAAAATATTCTCTCTTTCAATAAAAGCAAACATAGCACTATGTGACCCATAAACAGTTGCATGAGTAGAGAAAATATTTGCATATTGATTATTCATCATATCTCTTAAGAAAAAATTTTTTCTACAATTCACACATAAAAATAGCATATACTAGAAAGTACATAGCTCAAAAATTAATCAATCAATTATTTGATCAAGTTGAGTACCCAATGTAGCAAAGTGTATGCATGTTATGTGTGAAAACAATGAGAGATATGACTGCAAAACTGCAAGATGGATATAAAAACAATGCAATGCATGTGAATCCTAAACACAAATGATGCATGAAAAAATTTTGATCAAAAATATAGAAACTGAAAATTTTTCAGTTTCGATCGATCGAACATCAATCGAGTCAGGCAGACTCAAACCAAAAATTTTAATCGCAATTTCGATTGATCGAAAAACAGGTTCGATCGATCAAAATTCTGGAAAAATCAGATTTTTGAAAAACAGAGCATTTTAATGCAGAAACTCCGCAAAGCACATTGTTTTATAAAAAAAATGCATGAGTATGAGACGAAAAGTACATGTACAAACTAGTACATACTCATACAAAATCAGAAAAAGCTTAGCACATATATAACACATACTATTCAAGTTTCTCCACAATGTCAAGTATGTTCTAAATCAAAAGAGAGATATCATAATTCATGTAATCCTCAAGAAAAATAAAACAAGACTCAAAATAGAATATTTTTGTCTTTTTGAAAAATTTTCTATGTTTTTGGATTTTTTTTTTTTTAATAAAAAAGACAACCTAAAAAACAAAACAACCAAAAACAGAAACAAGACATGTCCACAATTAATTGAAAGAATTAAATCAGGGACAAGTCAGCAACACTCACCTTGGAGAATCTTTTCTCACCCATCTAGCACGAGTCTTTGGCTTTGTAGGTGAAAATCCATGTGAAGCAGAGTGTATTTGAGGAACTACACCAATCTTCTGAGAAAGACTAAAATCCTGCAAATTCCTTTCACAAGCCAACAAGCTCAAATTTTTCAAAAAAATATGAAACAATTTATATGGACTTATGGCAGGAGAAATATCATCACAAATCCTAGACTGAAACATAGAATGCTTAAATTTCAGTTTATGACAATTAGGACGAATGTGACCGGAGACACCACAAAAGTGACTAACAGGAACAAATTTAGGAACATCAGTATTCCTAACAACAAATCTAGTCTCAGATTTCGGTTTTTGTCTCAACAAAGAACAATTTGGTCTAATATGACCAACAACACCACAAAGGTGACAGGTAGGCACAAAAACAGATTTATTGTGCTCTCTAACAGTAGGTTTAGACATAGGTTTAGAAATTTCAGCGTCTACATCAGAACTTTTACCTTTGTCTAACCTAGCAAAATAAGCCTTTTCTTTATTATTCCTCTTGAAAGGAGGGATATAAACTTTTTCAGTTTTAGGCTTAAGAGAAATAGAAACACTTCTGTTATCAACAGCAGACTTGGTACAAATCAAATTTTCAATTTTAACTTTAGATTCAACTAACTCTTGTTCCAAGTTTTTCATCTTCTCATCTTGAGAGGAAATTTGATTTCTCAAAAATTCATTCTTTTTATTAGATTCATCTAATCTAACAATCAATTCATCTTTTTCAAGATTAGCCAATTTTAACTCTTCCTTGAATTTCTTAGCAATTTTCATAGATTTCAATAATTCCTTATGAAGAGTTTCACAGGCATCAATAAAATCAACAGAAGCATGAGCAGAAACATGATTAGATAGACACTTCAAATTATCCATGACAACAGGGGTCAAGGATCAGCTCAGTGATCAAAAGATCAACAACAAAAGAGCTACCCACTCTGATACCACTTGACAGTTTTTAGACCCCTTAAAACACAATTGATTAAACCTAGGTAATTAGCCAAGTTGTTACTTAGTCCAATTAAATAAGTCTAGGTTATCACAATAATAAAGATCAAATCATGCAAAGCAGCGGAAAATAAATAACACACGATATGATCACCCAGGAAACCAAACCGGTAAAAATCTAGGGAGGATTTGACCTAGCTATCCTCAAGGTAAACTTGAATCCACTATCTTGAAAGAATCGAAGTTCATACAAAAGGACTTACAAGCACCCCCGCTTGACTTCCTAATGCTACCAACCAGTAGAACTTACTGACACGACCACGTGCAAGCTTCGAATCCACGGACTCCTTCTTTCTTGGATTCCCACCAGCTACAAGCACCCCCGCTTGTGTATTCTTTAAGCTTTAATGGCAGCAACTGAATTGATCATCAAGGTGTAGAAAATATCTCCTCCTTAAAAACCCTAAGTTTGTGTAAAGGAAAGCTCCTCTAGATCTCACAAGAGATTTACACAAACCGCAATATGAGCAACCAAGTCTCTAGAGAGCTTTTGGGTACAAAACCCTAATATATAAGAGGCACACTCTTCTCTCTCTAAAAACCTAATAAAAACGTGCTTAGGGTTTTCTATATATACTAGGAGTAAAACACTTAACCCTACACATCATATGGGCTTAGGGCTGAGTTGGAAATTCTGCAGAAAAAACATTCTGCCCGAGATTCGATCGGTCGAGCCTAAGCTTCGATCGATCGAGCCAGGCCGAAAGGCACAATGCTTCCCACTTTAACTCGATTCCAACTTTACATTGACACACAACTTTGAGCTAGCTTTAAACACTTCTAAACACATTGTTTTGATCATGGTTTGCCAACAATACAAATTAGAGTTCTAAATACATAAAGTCCTAAACTTTAGAACCTAACAGCTTCTATGCTTGAAAATCGAGGATCGCTTATCGGTAAGAGCTTAAACTGCCCATTGCAATGCTATAAGGGTGCATGATGTCTTCTCATTACCTTTAAAAGTGTACGAATAAAGAGAAATTAAGCCCACTCTATGTCACCATTTGCAAGTGTGGCGTAGTGGTTGGATGCCTTCGTCACCCTTGAGGCCAAGGTCTTAGGTTCGATTAATGGTGATTGTCACACTCCAAACCCCAAAGAGTCCAAAGCATGAGAAAGACATCTCAAAGTACCTGTAGATTTTTTTTTCCCATTTTGACAATCCAATCCACATAAATCATATCCAGTACCAACATCAAGAATTATCATAATAATTCCATTGAATATACTCTCAAGGTAAGTCAGAGCTCTAAGTATTAATTACAATGACCATTGGTTACAAAAGAATAAAGGTCTGAATAAATAATTACATATCAACAACTTGTCTCGTCAGTGGGAATAAAGTCATAACCACTACAATATACAAAAGAATGAGTCAGGCCTATTCTAAGATGTACAACATCTAATATCTCCATTACAAAAGTTCAGCCTCCATCAGTAGTTAGTCTAACTACTATTAGCCACCAAAAAGCTGTCTCAAAAGATTGTTGCTTACTCTGAAAAATTTATAAAATAATGGAATGAGACAGAGCCCAGTAAGTAGTATATTTAATGGGGGTGGGGGAAATGTAAGTTTCATCTTTAATAATAATAATATGACAAGAATGATTAAATAATGAAACACAAAATTTCTCAAAGTAAATACCTTGAAACTATATACTATAATCTGTGAGCATCAACAATATAATTTCCAAAGCTATAATATCTAACATAAGATAAATTATTACAAATATACCACAATACCACATAGATCGGTCAGGGGATCCACTCATTTACAACTGACATGATATTGTCCTCTCTGGTATGTAGACTCTTGACCCCATGGACGGCAACCTCATCCATACCCTCAAGGTTTTTCTCTCCCCCCATGGGCAGCAGAGAGAGCGCGTCAAATAGGACCTCTCTTGCATGTGGTCTCTTGGCCCTATGGACAGCAGTCTCACCCACACACAATCAAGGAACCTTTTCCCCCCATGGACAGCAGGGAAGAACGCGTCATCCAAAGTGAAAGGGCACTGACCTGGATTTGATTCCGTTGTCACAAAGACTACGGAAACCAAATTGGGTGATCACCGGGAAATCACACATGGTATGGTGTTAAAACCACATAAATTAAGCTCATAGGTTACATGTACTTTGAAACACATAGTTTATGTCTAGGTAATTTCAGAAAAAACCTTAAATAATCTAACTTCCACAAAGTTTGTAAGGTTTTCAACTTCATTCTTGTCAAGAGATTTTCTATCAATTTCCCACATAACAAGATAAGATAAGCATCTTTAAATTTTTCAATATACCATAAAATCAATGATTTTCTTATCAAGGATTAAATAAAAGATGCTCATTTTTCCATATCAACAATTCATGTATTTCCTCAAATGCAATACCAAATATGATGCATTTTTCATATATAATAATATATAATAGAGTCACAACACAATACTTTTAAGAAAGCACATATCCATATATCATTTTCCAAAATGCGTTTGACCCAAAAACAACATTTATAAAACATGGTTATTTTTCTAAAAATCCCATTAAAAAGCTACTTACCTCGCAACAGCAAAATCCTAATTCTCCAAGCTCCAAGGAGATTAGCTAGAACCTAAACAATATCAAGTAAACCTATCATAATAAGTATAGAGTTTGAAATTGCATCTAGCCACAATTTAGGAATTGCCAAATAATCACTTAATTAGGCAAGTCTAGTATTTAACCTCATCAATAATAATATATTCCACTTCTATAGTTTCTCAACAAATTGATTCACAAGGCATAAACTCCAATTTATAAAGTTAACCCATTTAATATCATCTCCAACATTATGACTAACTTCCATAAAATTTACACTACATCATTAAGAGACCCATGAAAGCAAAATCAATATATCCTCCAAGACAAGAAATTTAGAACTTCAACTAACTCCAAATAAACCCAATGGCAATGGAAAAATTAAATTTACCAACCATCACATGTTATAACTTAAAACTCCTAAATTTTCCACCATACATAAACCTTAAGTAGTCATCATTAGCACAAATTATAGACCCACTCATCAAATAATTCCACCAATACAAAACCCATACATAAAAACACATGAATATCACTTCCAATGCTCATAAATCACATGGGTAACATTATTAAAGCTTGGATAAAAATATGACCTCAAGCAATATATAAAACCCACCAAAAAGATTAGAAAACTTTACCTCAAAAAAAAGGATGAAGATGCTTAGGGGTTCCTAAGGATTTTTCCGGTGATCTTGTCGGAAAAATGATGGTGAGATGGTGTGGTTTGGAGTGGAGTCCGGTGGGTGAGTGTGGAAGTGAGTGTGTTTAAGTAAAGAGAAAAGAAAGAAAATGAAAGGAAGAAAAGAGATGTAAGGAGCCTGTCAAAGAGGAGATAGGATGGAGTGAATTGTGTGGTGTGTAGTGGGGTTAGGTGGGGCATGTGGGAACCCAAAAAAAAATATGATCTTCACTTTTTATTTTTATTTTTATTTTCTTTTTTCTTGATTGCTGACTGGGATGTTACAATGATACCCATTATTGCGTAATTGGTACCCATGAGACACTGTGGGGCGTTGGGCGAGGATTACACATGTGAACCCTCATTTTTTTTTTTTTTTTTTTTTTTTTTTTTTTTTTTTGTAAAAAAAAAAACAAAAAAACAAAAAAAAAATCATAAAAAAAATCTATTGAACTATGTAATGACTTGATCCCTCTTCGGGGTACGTAGATAGCTTAGTACTTTTCACTTAGTTCAGTCACATGAAAAAGAAAAAGGATCGCTGGTCTAGATTGAAGAGTTTCTCCATAGGCCGTCAACGTGTTTTCAAGAATCCTTTGTTTAGCAAGGCATCGCTTAAGACCAGTCAATTGCTCACTATATGATGCTCAAAGATCATTGTGGTAGAAAATGATAGTTGCAAAGAATTGGTGTTACTCATCTTTCCTTGAAATAATGATAAACATAAGTTGATTCTTGGTTGTGGAGTAAAATAAAATCTTGAACCTCTTTTGCAAGGAATGAAGTTTGCATGGCATTGCCCATTATCTATGGACATCCTCCCACATCTTTGAAATATGTTTTGCATCACCTATCTCTTGCGGGCATCTTCTTGTACCTTTCAAGTCTAGGCTACATTGTCTCTCTTCTAGGTTGTGCCATTTCACAATTTTGAAATTTGAACCACATCATCCCCCTTCGAAGTGGTGCCGTTCCACATAATGTCTCTCAAATTTGGACAACATCACCCTCCTCCAGAATGATAATAGATCATGTATCTGAAGTTATTGTTGCATCATCTCTCTTCTAAGGGCATGTTCGTGCAATGTCAAATTCTTGGTGGCATACTCTGGCATCTTCAAAGTATTGGCGTCATTTTTCTCGCATCTTCAAAGTCTTGTTGGCATCCTTAAAGTTTAGGCAACATCACCTTCTATCTTTGAAATCTGAACCACGTCTCTTTTGGTGGAATTCTTGCATCTCTATATTTTGGCTACATCGCTCTACGCCTTTGATGTTCGAACCATATTTCCTCTCAAAATGGGTGTTAGTGCAACTCCATCACAAAAAAGGGTGTTGGTGCATAGACAACTGTTGATGTGGCTTTATGGCAAAGATAAGTGGTGACACGACTTCGATGCAAAAAAAAAAAAAAAAGGATGTAGCTTCATTGCGAAGGCAAGTGTTAATATGGCTTTAGTACAAGGACAAATGCTAGCGCGGCTTCATGGTAAAGACTCTTGATGTGGCTACGTTGCAAAGACTCTTGATGTGGTTGCATTTCAAAGACAAGTGTTGGTGCAACTTAATTGCCAAGACAAAGGCCAGTACAACTTCAAAGTCAAGTACTAGTAATAGCATCATTGTATCATGAACACTAGTGATAACATTGTTGTCTAGATGGTTGCCGCTATAAGAACATCAAGGATGGATATTGCTAAGAGATTGTTGTTGCAAGGCAAGAATGTGATAATATGGAGACAAACATCACTGTAAGAATGTTGTGTTCAATGGAATGTAAAGCCACCAAATAAAGATGGACATCAGGCTAAGAATGTTGAGGTAAAGCTTGACGTTAAAGCCAAAAGAATAAGGAAAGCATGCTGCAAAACAAAAACAAGCAACAATAAAGAACTTGTCAGAAGAAAATCTCATGGCACATCTATACGGGGAAAAAAAAAAAAAAAAAAAAAAAAAAAAAAAGAATCATCAAAGAGAGAGAGCTTCAATGTAATTCGACATTGAAAATGTTGAATTAAACCTGCCAAAAAATGAAGTTGTTGCTTGATTGTTCTTTTATGATCGAATTCTTGCTTGTTCAAAAATCTCCCAATGCCCTTGTATTTTAAAGTTAAGTGTGAGAGGTTCTGCTTCCTTATTTCTGCACTAAAACACACCAAAATATAATAATCTCAATAGAATCCCACAAAATCTGTATGAATTCATTTCGTTGTCTTATTAGTTTTTTTTAATACCTTTCTTTAGACAATCTCACACTTACCAAAATGTAACAATCTCAATAGAATCCCACCAAATTTGTATGAATTCATTTCGTTGTCTTATTAGTTTTCATTTTATGTACCCATTTTCTCTTTCTCAAATCTTGTACTCATTTTTTATTTCCAACTTATTTTATGTTTGGTACAAATTTTTTTGTCTAATTTTTTTTTTCCTGTTTTCACTTTTTAATTTTAAATTTAACACAAATTTTGAGTTTTTTTTTTTTTCAAAAATATCACTATATTCATTTTCAATGAAAATGAAAACGGCAAAAAATGTATTTATCTTTTTTTGTATTCAAACTCTCTTTTTTAATATTGAAAATGAAAACTAAGTACAAATAAGTGAATTACAAAGCCAAACCGGTTTTTTTAGTGGTGGATCCCACCGAAAATGTAAACAAAATACACCACTTTTTTTCGCTTAACCATTTTCCAACTTCTCCCTTTTCCTTCTTACTTCTAGATTTAAAAAGGCAAAATCACCTCTTGGTTTAGAAAACTAATGCCGAATTATATATATTTCCTCATTCCTCTTTCCTCTAAATAGCTTCAAACATGCCATATAGGATAACAACGATTCCTCATAACAATATTCCATTAAATGTCCTCTTTTGTTTTTGCTTTTTTGTTTTGTTTTTTGTTTTGTTTTGTTTTTTGTTTTGTTTTTTGTTTTTTATAAATACAATAGAATTTCATTCATTCTCTAGCATCCACACGATCTGCTACATAATAATTAATCCCCTAAAAAAAAGTTAAGGCATCAATTAATTTTTGGTGTAAGTTATGTTTCAACTTCTAAATCTTTTTTTTTTTTTTTTTGAGAAAGAAGATTGCTTATTTTATTTCGAAAAAGGGGCTAAATCAACTGGAACAATAGAAAAAATTGATGGTAGACCATCTTTCATCCATACAATAGTATCTGGCAAATTAGTCGCTATTCTTGCCAAACAATGTCTAACTTTGTTACCCTCTCTCTTAATATGAGAGTAGGATAATTTAGAAAAATTTCTCTCTAAAATTGTCGCGTCTTCAATGAGTGAACCATACGACGCCAAACCTGGATGTTTTGTCTTCAATGCCTTCGTTACTATAGTTGAGTCCCCTTCAACCATAATTCTATCCACACCAATCTCTCTAGCAAATTCTAAAGCTCGAATTGCTGCCATAGCTTCAACTTTGACAACTTTATAAGCTTGGCTGAGGCGTTGTGCTAGAGAAGCGATTACCAACCCTTTTCTATTCCAAATAACAACTCCAATACCTGAGTTGTTAGAGTTTGAGAAAACTGTCACATCTATATATTACTAAAAGCTGAAGCGTGACATTTATAACTGCTGAGCTCCTGTTATGCCACCTCATTGCCACGTCATTAGCCACATAATTATTGTTTATTATTTATTCATATTTTTTTACAAATAAATAAATAAATATATATATATATATATAAATAGATTATTGACTTTACATATTCATTTTTGTCGGTTTTAACATCTATATATATTTATTTTTTATTTCCAATTTTCCTATAATTTTTTTTACATTCACTTATTTTTTAAATATTTACACTTTCTTCAACCTTTCTTCTTCGCTTACCTTTTCATCTCCCCACTACCCTCTACATTAATATTGCTATTCATCTTTCCATTCATCTTCCTTTATTTGTCTCTTCTTATCCCTTCTCTCTTACTATAAATTTGTCACTCTTTTCCATTCTTTACGTAGTTTTCTCTCACAAAAAGGTTCTCTCTCTCTCTCTCTCTCTCTCTCTCTCTCTCTCTCAATGTTTTGGTGGATTTTTATTTTTTATTGCATCTCCGCTTTAGATTGATAAATTTTTGTGTTTTTAAGAACTTTAATTTAGGTTAATACGATTTAGTTTTGTGTTTTAAGTTATTATTATTATTATTATTATTATTTTGCTATTTGATTGTTAAATTTTATCCGATTACATTATAAAAAATTAAAGATAGTAGATAAAAATAAAATAGTATTCCATTACATACCATAATTTGGATAATTTAGTGTGGGGCCCAATAATTTATGGGCCAGGCCCATTTGCTCGTGGAGAGTCCGAAGGCCCAAGCCGAGGAGAGTTATGGACCAAGCCCGATAATAGAGAGCACCAAACAGTTTTGGGATACAGCCGAGGACAGTTCAGTCCTCGGCAGATCCAAAATCCCACCAAAAAAAAAGAAAGGGTAAAACTGGTATAGGACTAAAACTTGAAAGAAGATCTAAAATATCTTGGGAAAGTTATCCTTACTACCCTTCCCAGATAAGGCTCTGCATCTAACAGAGCCGTATTTTTCAGCTTTATCAACCATCCCCAACAATTCTGGGATTAGACTGATGGGACAAATATCAGTCTTGTAAAGGTTGACCCTACACGTGGACGAAGGACAGCGAACGCAGGCTAGTATAAAAGAAAAAGTAAGTGAGCCAAGGAAGGGGGCTCTCTCCATCCGACCTCAGGAAGAGACTCCATGGGGGAAAACACCGGAACAACTCATGCAGATCAGAGAAAAAAACCCACCGTTGGGGAACCGAAGTAGGACCTTAATGCTCCTCGGATCAAGTCCGAGGAGTCCCACCCCATGGGATGCGACACTATAGGGCTTAAATGTTCAAACCCAACTCCTCTTTCTATATGAATTCCTCTAAAATCAAGACCAGAATATCACCCCGCGCCCAACGGCTAGCTTTTCAAGCCCACTCTCTACAAATCATATTGTGAGGGATCTTTCATGTGCGAGCCCAACATCCTTATTGGGCCTGAACATAATCGTGTCCTTACAATTGGCGCCGTCTGTGGGGAGGCTTGCGCGTTGGCGCAGGTGGCGGTGGAGTCAACTCTCTAGCAAGCAGAGGTTCACGGAGTTTCCTCCGTCTCCGGCGACATGCAGTTGTTGCTTTGACATAAACTTCTGCTAGGGGCTGCGCCTCGCAGTGACAACGGCGCGGACAACTCTAGGGGCTTCTGGACTCAAGCCGGTTTTCCCCGCCCTGGTCTAGGGGCTTACGTTCGAAAATAAATAAGTAAAAAAAAAAGAAATCTCACAAGTTTTGGACAGAACCAAGGCCTTGCATGGTCCTCGGACTCAAGCCTATGGGGAAACCAAGTACAAAAAAGAAATCTTACAAGTTTTGGACAGAACCAGGGCCTTGCATGGTCCTCGGACTCAAGCCTATGGGGAAACCAAGTACATAAAAGAAAAATTACAAGTTTTGGACAGAACCAAGGCCTTGCATGGTCCTCGGACTCAAGCCAATGGGGAAACCAAATACAAAAAAGAAATCTTACAAGTTTTGGACAGAACCAAGGCCTTGCATGGTCCTCAGACTCAAGCCTATGGGGAAACCAAGTACAAAAAAGAAATCTTACAAGTTTTGGACAGAACCAAGACCTTGCATGGTCCTCGGACTCAAGTCTATGGGGAAACCAAGTACATAAAAGAAAAATTACAAGTTTTGGACAGAACCAAGGCCTTGCATGGTCCTCGGACTCAAGCCTATGGGGAAACCAAGTACAAAAAAGAAATCTTACAGGTTTTGGACAGAACCAAGGCCTTGCATGGTCCTCGGACTCAAGCCTATGGGGAAACCAAGTACATAAAAGAAAAATTACAAGTTTTGGACAGAACCAAGGCCTTGCATGGTCTTCGGACTCAAGCCTATGGGGAAACCAAGTACAAAAAAGAAATCTTACAAGTTTTGGACAGAACCAAGGCCTTGCATGGTCCTCGGACGCAAGCCTATGGGGAAACCAAGTACAAAAAAGAAATCTTACAAGTTTTGGACAGAACCAAGGCCTTACATGGTCCTCGGACTCAAGCCTATGGGGAAACCAAGTACAAAAAAGAAATCTTACAAGTTTTGGACAGAACCAAGGCCTTGCATGGTCCTCGGACTCAAGCCTATGGGGAAACCAAGTACATAAAAGAAAAATTACAAGTTTTGGACAGAACCAAGGCCTTGCATGGTCCTCGGACTCAAGCCTATGGGGAAACCAAATACAAAAAAGAAATCTTACAAGTTTTGGACAGAACCAAGGCCTTGCATGGTCCTCGGACTCAAGCCTATGGGGAAACCAAGTACAAAAAAGAAATCTTACAAGTTTTGGACAGAATCAAGGCCTTGCATGGTCCTCGGACTCAAGCCTATGGGGAAACCAAGTACATAAAAGAAAAATTACAAGTTTTGGACAAAACCAAGGCCTTGCATGGTCCTCGGACTCAAGCCTATGGGGAAACCAAGTACAAAAAAGAAATCTTACAAGTTTTGGACAGAACCAAGGCCTTGCATGGTCCTCGGACTCAAGCCTATGGGGAAACCAAGTACAAAAAAGAAATCTTACAAGTTTTGGACAGAACCAAGGCCTTGCATGGTCCTCGGACTCAAGCCTATGGGGAAACCAAGTACATAAAAGAAATCTTACAAGTTTTGGACAGAACCAAGGCCTTGCATGGTCCTCGGACTCAAGCCTATGGGGAAACCAAGTACATAAAAGAAAAATTACAAGTTTTGGACAGAACCAAGGCCTTGCATGGTCTTCGGACTCAAGCCTATGGGGAAACCAAGTACAAAAAAGAAATCTTACAAGTTTTGGAGAGAACCAAGGCCTTGCATGGTCCTCGGACTCAAGCCTATGGGGAAACCAAGTACAAAAAAGAAATCTTACAAGTTTTGGACAGAACCATGGCCTTGCATGGTCCTCGGACTCAAGCCTATGGGGAAACCAAGTACAAAAAAGAAAAATTACAAGTTTTGGACAGAACCAAGGCCTTGCATGGTCCTCGGACTCAAGCCTATGGGGAAACCAAGTACAAAAAAGAAAAATTACAAGTTTTGGACAGAACCAAGGCCTTGCATGGTCCTCGGACTCAAGCCTATGGGGAAACCAAGTACAAAAAAGAAATCTTACAAGTTTTGGACAGAACCAAGGCCTTGCATGGTCCTCGGACTCAAGCCTATGGGGAAACCAAGTACAAAAAAGAAATCTTACAAGTTTTGGACAGAACCAAGGCCTTGCATGGTCCTCGGACTCAAGCCTATGGGGAACCCAAGTATAAAAAAGAAATCTTACAAGTTTTGGACAGAACCAAGGCCTTGCATGGTCCTCGGACTCAAGCCTATGGGGAAACCAAGTACAAAAAAGAAATCTTACAAGTTTTGGACAGAACCAAGGCCTTGCATGGTCCTCGGACTCAAGCCTATGGGGAAACCAAGTACAAAAAAGAAAAATTACAAGTTTTGGACAGAACCAAGGCCTTGCATGGTCCTCGGACTCAAGCCTATGGGGAAACCAAGTACAAAAAAGAAAAATTACAAGTTTTGGACAGAACCAAGGCCTTGCATGGTCCTCGGACTCAAGCCTATGGGGAAACCAAGTACAAAAAAGAAATCTTACAAGTTTTGGACAGAACCAAGGCCTTGCATGGTCCTCGGACTCAAGCCTATGGGGAAACCAAGTACAAAAAAGAAATCTTACAAGTTTTGGACAGAACCAAGGCCTTGCATGGTCCTCGGACTCAAGCCTATGGGGAAACCAAGTACATAAAAGAAAAATTACAAGTTTTGGACAGAACCAAGGCCTTGCATGGTCCTCGGACTCAAGCCTATGGGGAAACCAAGTACAAAAAAGAAATCTTACAAGTTTTGGACAGAACCAAGGCCTTGCATGGTCCTCGGACTCAAGCCTATGGGGAAACCAAGTACATAAAAGAAAAATTACAAGTTTTGGACAGAACCAAGGCCTTGCATGGTCTTCGGACTCAAGCCTATGGGGAAACCAAGTACATAAAAGAAAAATTACAAGTTTTGGACAGAACCAAGGCCTTGCATGGTCTTCGGACTCAAGCCTATGGGGAAACCAAGTACAAAAAAGAAATCTTACAAGTTTTGGACAGAACCAAGGCCTTGCATGGTCCTCGGACTCAAGCCTATGGGGAAACCAAGTACAAAAAAGAAAAATCTTACAAGTTTTGGACAGAACCAAGGCCTTGCATGGTCCTCGGACTCAAGCCTATGGGGAAACCAAGTACAAAAAAGAAATCTTACAAGTTTTGGACAGAACCATGGCCTTGCATGGTCCTCGGACTCAAGCCTATGGGGAAACCAAGTACAAAAAAGAAATCTTACAAGTTTTGGACAGAACCAAGGCCTTGCATGGTCCTCGGACTCAAGCATATGGGGAAACCAAGTACAAAAAAGAAATCTTACAAGTTTTGGACAGAACCAAGGCCTTGCATGGTCCTCGGACTCAAGCCTATGGGGAAACCAAGTACAAAAAAGAAAAATTACAAGTTTTGGACAGAACCAAGGCCTTGCATGGTCCTCGGACTCAAGCCTATGGGGAAACCAAGTACAAAAAAGAAATCTTACAAGTTTTGGACAGAACCAAGGCCTTGCATGGTCCTCGGACTCAAGCCTATGGGGAAACCAAGTACATAAAAGAAAAATTACAAGTTTTGGACAGAACCAAGGCCTTGCATGGTCTTCGGACTCAAGCCTATGGGGAAACCAAGTACAAAAAAGAAATCTTACAAGTTTTGGAGAGAACCAAGGCCTTGCATGGTCCTCGGACTCAAGCCTATGGGGAAACCAAGTATAAAAAAGAAATCTTACAAGTTTTGGACAGAACCAAGGCCTTGCATGGTCCTCGGACACAAGCTTATGGGGAAACCAAGTACAAAAAAGAAATCTTACAAGTTTTGGACAGAACCAAGGCCTTGCATGGTCCTCGGACTCAAGCCTATGGGGAAACCAAGTACAAAAAAGAAAAATTACAAGTTTTGGACAGAACCAAGGCCTTGCATGGTCCTCGGACACAAGCCTATGGGGAAACCAAGTACAAAAAAGAAATCTTACAAGTTTTGGACAGAACCAAGGCCTTGCATGGTCCTCGGACTCAAGCCTATGGGGAATCCAAGTACATAAAAGAAATCTTACAAGTTTTCGACAGAACCAAGGCCTTGCATGGTCCTCGGACTCAAGCCTATGGGGAAACCAAGTACATAAAAGAAAAATTACAAGTTTTGGACAGAACCAAGGCCTTGCATGGTCTTCGGACTCAAGCCTATGGGGAAACCAAGTACAAAAAAGAAATCTTACAAGTTTTGGAGAGAACCAAGGCCTTGCATGGTCCTCGGACTCAAGCCTATGGGGAAACCAAGTATAAAAAAGAAATCTTACAAGTTTTGGACAGAACCAAGGCCTTGCATGGTACTCGGACTCAAGCCTATGGGGAAACCAAGTACAAAAAAGAAATCTTACAAGTTTTGGACAGAACCAAGGCCTTGCATGGTCCTCGGACTCAAGCCTATGGGGAAACCAAGTACAAAAAAGAAAAATTACAAGTTTTGGACAGAACCAAGGCCTTGCATGGTCCTCGGACTCAAGCCTATGGGGAAACCAAGTACAAAAAAGAAAAATTACAAGTTTTGGACAGAACCAAGGCCTTGCATGGTCCTCGGACTCAAGCCTATGGGGAAACCAAGTACAAAAAAGAAATCTTACAAGTTTTGGACAGAACCAAGGCCTTGCATGGTCTTCGGACTCAAGCCTATGGGGAAACCAAGTACAAAAAAGAAATCTTACAAGTTTTGGACAGAACCAAGGCCTTGCATGGTCCTCGGACTCAAGCCTATGGGGAAACCAAGTACATAAAAGAAAAATTACAAGTTTTGGACAGAACCAAGGCCTTGCATGGTCCTCGGACTCAAGCCTATGGGGAAACCAAGTACAAAAAAGAAATCTTACAAGTTTTGGACAGAACCAAGGCCTTGCATGGTCCTCGGACTCAAGCCTATGGGGAAACCAAGTACATAGAAGAAAAATTACAAGTTTTGGACAGAACCAAGGCCTTGCATGGTCTTCGGACTCAAGCCTATGGGAAAACCAAGTACATAAAAGAAAAATTACAAGTTTTGGACAGAACCAAGGCCTTGCATGGTCTTCGGACTCAAGCCTATGGGGAAACCAAGTACAAAAAAGAAATCTTACAAGTTTTGGACAGAACCAAGGCCTTGCATGGTCCTCGGACTCAAGCCTATGGGTAAACCAAGTACAAAAAAGAAATCTTACAAGTTTTGGACAGAACCAAGGCCTTGCATGGTCCTCGGACTCAAGCCTATGGGGAAACCAAGTACAAGAAAGAAATCTAACAAGTTTTGGACAGAACCATGGCCTTGCATGGTCCTCGGACTCAAGCCTATGGGGAAACCAAGTACAAAAAAGAAATCTTACAAGTTTTGGACAGAACCAAGGCCTTGCATGGTCCTCGGACTCAAGCCTATGGGGAAACCAAGTACAAAAAAGAAAAATTACAAGTTTTGGACAGAACCAAGGCCTTGCATGGTCCTCGGACTCAAGCCTATGGGGAAACCAAGTACAAAAAAGAAAAATTACAAGTTTTGGACAGAACCAAGGCCTTGCATGGTCCTCGGACTCAAGCCTATGGGGAAACCAAGTACAAAAAAGAAATCTTACAAGTTTTGGACAGAACCAAGGCCTTGCATGGTCCTCGGACTCAAGCCTATGGGGAAACCAAGTACAAAAAAGAAATCTTACAAGTTTTGGACAGAACCAAGGCCTTGCATGGTCCTCGGACTCAAGCCTATGGGGAAACCAAGTACATAAAAGAAAAATTACAAGTTTTGGACAGAACCAAGGCCTTGCATGGTCCTCGGACTCAAGCCTATTGGGAAACCAAGTACAAAAAAGAAATCTTACAAGTTTTGGACAGAACCAAGGCCTTGCATGGTCCTCGGACTCAAGCCTATGGGGAAACCAAGTACATAAAAGAAAAATTACAAGTTTTGGACAGAACCAAGGCCTTGCATGGTCTTCGGACTCAAGCCTATGGGGAAACCAAGTACATAAAAGAAAAATTACAAGTTTTGGACAGAACCAAGGCCTTGCATGGTCTTCGGACTCAAGCCTATGGGGAAACCAAGTACAAAAAAGAAATCTTACAAGTTTTGGACAGAACCAAGGCCTTGCATGGTCCTCGGACTCAAGCCTATGGGGAAACCAAGTACAAAAAAGAAATCTTACAAGTTTTGGACAGAACCAAGGCCTTGCATGGTCCTCGGACTCAAGCCTATGGGGAAACCAAGTACAAAAAAGAAATCTTACAAGTTTTGGACAGAACCATGGCCTTGCATGGTCCTCGGACTCAAGCCTATGGGGAAACCAAGTACAAAAAAGAAATCTTACAAGTTTTGGACAGAACCTAGGCCTTGCATGGTCCTCGGACTCAAGCATATGGGGAAACCAAGTACAAAAAAGAAAAATTACAAGTTTTGGACAGAACCAAGGCCTTGCATGGTCCTCGGACACAAGCCTATGGGGAAACCAAGTACAAAAAAGAAAAATTACAAGTTTTGGACAGAACCAAGGCCTTGCATGGTCCTCGGACTCAAGCCTATGGGGAAACCAAGTACAAAAAAGAAATCTTACAAGTTTTGGACAGAACCAAGGCCTTGCATGGTCCTCGGACTCAAGCCTATGGGGAAACCAAGTACATAAAAGAAAAATTACAAGTTTTGGACAGAACCAAGGCCTTGCATGGTCTTCGGACTCAAGCCTATGGGGAAACCAAGTACAAAAAAGAAATCTTACAAGTTTTGGAGAGAACCAAGGCCTTGCATGGTCCTCGGACTCAAGCCTATGGGGAAACCAAGTATAAAAAAGAAATCTTACAAGTTTTGGACAGAACCAAGGCCTTGCATGGTCCTCGGACTCAAGCTTATGGGGAAACCAAGTACAAAAAAGAAATCTTACAAGTTTTGGACAGAACCAAGGCCTTGCATGGTCCTCGGACTCAAGCCTATGGGGAAACCAAGTACAAAAAAGAAAAATTACAAGTTTTGGACAGAACCAAGGCCTTGCATGGTCCTCGGACACAAGCCTATGGGGAAACCAAGTACAAAAAAGAAATCTTACAAGTTTTGGACAGAACCAAGGCCTTGCATGGTCCTCGGACTCAAGCCTATGGGGAATCCAAGTACATAAAAGAAATCTTACAAGTTTTCGACAGAACCAAGGCCTTGCATGGTCCTCGGACTCAAGCCTATGGGGAAACCAAGTACATAAAAGAAAAATTACAAGTTTTGGACAGAACCAAGGCCTTGCATGGTCTTCGGACTCAAGCCTATGGGGAAACCAAGTACAAAAAAGAAATCTTACAAGTTTTGGAGAGAACCAAGGCCTTGCATGGTCCTCGGACTCAAGCCTATGGGGAAACCAAGTATAAAAAAGAAATCTTACAAGTTTTGGACAGAACCAAGGCCTTGCATGGTACTCGGACTCAAGCCTATGGGGAAACCAAGTACAAAAAAGAAATCTTACAAGTTTTGGACAGAACCAAGGCCTTGCATGGTCCTCGGACTCAAGCCTATGGGGAAACCAAGTACAAAAAAGAAAAATTACAAGTTTTGGACAGAACCAAGGCCTTGCATGGTCCTCGGACTCAAGCCTATGGGGAAACCAAGTACAAAAAAGAAATCTTACAAGTTTTGGACAGAACCAAGGCCTTGCATGGTCCTCGGACTCAAGCCTATGGGGAAACCAAGTACAAAAAAGAAAAATTACAAGTTTTGGACAGAACCAAGGCCTTGCATGGTCCTCGGACTCAAGCCTATGGGGAAACCAAGTACAAAAAAGAAATCTTACAAGTTTTGGACAGAACCAAGGCCTTGCATGGTCCTCGGACTCAAGCCTATGGGGAAACCAAGTACATAAAAGAAAAATTACAAGTTTTGGACAGAACCAAGGCCTTGCATGGTCTTCGGACTCAAGCCTATGGGGAAACCAAGTACAAAAAAGAAATCTTACAAGTTTTGGAGAGAACCAAGGCCTTGCATGGTCCTCGGACTCAAGCCTATGGGGAAACCAAGTATAAAAAAGAAATCTTACAAGTTTTGGACAGAACCAAGGCCTTGCATGGTCCTCGGACTCAAGCTTATGGGGAAACCAAGTACAAAAAAGAAATCTTACAAGTTTTGGACAGAACCAAGGCCTTGCATGGTCCTCGGACTCAAGCCTATGGGGAAACCAAGTACAAAAAAGAAAAATTACAAGTTTTGGACAGAACCAAGGCCTTGCATGGTCCTCGGACACAAGCCTATGGGGAAACCAAGTACAAAAAAGAAATCTTACAAGTTTTGGACAGAACCAAGGCCTTGCATGGTCCTCGGACTCAAGCCTATGGGGAATCCAAGTACATAAAAGAAATCTTACAAGTTTTCGACAGAACCAAGGCCTTGCATGGTCCTCGGACTCAAGCCTATGGGGAAACCAAGTACATAAAAGAAAAATTACAAGTTTTGGACAGAACCAAGGCCTTGCATGGTCTTCGGACTCAAGCCTATGGGGAAACCAAGTACAAAAAAGAAATCTTACAAGTTTTGGAGAGAACCAAGGCCTTGCATGGTCCTCGGACTCAAGCCTATGGGGAAACCAAGTACAAAAAAGAAATCTTACAAGTTTTGGACAGAACCAAGGCCTTGCATGGTCCTCGGACTCAAGCCTATGGGGAAACCAAGTACAAAAAAGAAAAATTACAAGTTTTGGACAGAACCAAGGCCTTGCATGGTCCTCGGACTCAAGCCTATGGGGAAACCAAGTACAAAAAAGAAAAATTACAAGTTTTGGACAGAACCAAGGCCTTGCATGGTCCTCGGACTCAAGCCTATGGGGAAACCAAGTACAAAAAAGAAATCTTACAAGTTTTGGACAGAACCAAGGCCTTGCATGGTCCTCGGACTCAAGCCTATGGGGAAACCAAGTACATAAAAGAAAAATTACAAGTTTTGGACAGAACCAAGGCCTTGCATGGTCCTCGGACTCAAGCCTATGGGGAAACCAAGTACAAAAAAGAAATCTTACAAGTTTTGGACAGAACCAAGGCCTTGCATGGTCCTCGGACTCAAGCCTATGGGGAAACCAAGTACATAGAAGAAAAATTACAAGTTTTGGACAGAACCAAGGCCTTGCATGGTCTTCGGACTCAAGCCTATGGGAAAACCAAGTACATAAAAGAAAAATTACAAGTTTTGGACAGAACCAAGGCCTTGCATGGTCTTCGGACTCAAGC
The DNA here is from genome assembly GCA_028535165.1 of Quercus tomentella. Lineage (NCBI taxonomy): Eukaryota > Viridiplantae > Streptophyta > Magnoliopsida > Fagales > Fagaceae > Quercus > Quercus tomentella. The sequence goes on from JAPQVY010000012.1 coordinate 6,208,852, forward strand.
CTATGGGGAAACCAAGTACAAAAAAGAAATCTTACAAGTTTTGGACAGAACCAAGGCCTTGCATGGTCCTCGGACTCAAGCCTATGGGTAAACCAAGTACGAAAAAGAAATCTTACAAGTTTTGGACAGAACCAAGGCCTTGCATGGTCCTCGGACTCAAGCCTATGGGGAAACCAAGTACAAGAAAGAAATCTAACAAGTTTTGGACAGAACCATGGCCTTGCATGGTCCTCGGACTCAAGCCTATGGGGAAACCAAGTACAAAAAAGGAATCTTACAAGTTTTGGACAGAACCAAGGCCTTGCATGGTCCTCGGACTCAAGCCTATGGGGAAACCAAGTACAAAAAAGAAATCTTACAAGTTTTGGACAGAACCAAGGCCTTGCATGGTCCTCGGACTCAAGCCTATGGGGAAACCAAGTACAAAAAAGAAAAATTACAAGTTTTGGACAGAACCAAGGCCTTGCAGGGTCCTCGGACTCAAGCCTATGGGGAAACCAAGTACAAAAAAGAAATCTTACAAGTTTTGGACAGAACCAAGGCCTTGCATGGTCCTCGGACTCAAGCCTATGGGGAAACCAAGTACATAAAAGAAAAATTACAAGTTTTGGACAGAACCATGGCCTTGCATGGTCTTCGGACTCAAGCCTATGGGGAAACCAAGTACAAAAAAGAAATCTTACAAGTTTTGGAGAGAACCAAGGCCTTGCATGGTCCTCGGACTCAAGCCTATGGGGAAACCAAGTATAAAAAAGAAATCTTACAAGTTTTGGACAGAACCAAGGCCTTGCATGGTCCTCGGACTCAAGCCTATGGGGAAACCAAGTACAAAAAAGAAATCTTACAAGTTTTGGACAGAACCAAGGCCTTGCATGGTCCTCGGACTCAAGCCTATGGGGAAACCAAGTACAAAAAAGAAATCTTACAAGTTTTGGACAGAACCAAGGCCTTGCATGGTCCTCGGACTCAAGCCTATGGGGAAACCAAGTACATAGAAGAAAAATTACAAGTTTTGGACAGAACCAAGGCCTTGCATGGTCTTCGGACTCAAGCCTATGGGAAAACCAAGTACATAAAAGAAAAATTACAAGTTTTGGACAGAACCAAGGCCTTGCATGGTCTTCGGACTCAAGCCTATGGGGAAACCAAGTACAAAAAAGAAATCTTACAAGTTTTGGACAGAACCAAGGCCTTGCATGGTCCTCGGACTCAAGCCTATGGGTAAACCAAGTACAAAAAAGAAATCTTACAAGTTTTGGACAGAACCAAGGCCTTGCATGGTCCTCGGACTCAAGCCTATGGGGAAACCAAGTACAAGAAAGAAATCTAACAAGTTTTGGACAGAACCATGGCCTTGCATGGTCCTCGGACTCAAGCCTATGGGGAAACCAAGTACAAAAAAGAAATCTTACAAGTTTTGGACAGAACCAAGGCCTTGCATGGTCCTCGGACTCAAGCCTATGGGGAAACCAAGTACAAAAAAGAAAAATTACAAGTTTTGGACAGAACCAAGGCCTTGCATGGTCCTCGGACTCAAGCCTATGGGGAAACCAAGTACAAAAAAGAAAAATTACAAGTTTTGGACAGAACCAAGGCCTTGCATGGTCCTCGGACTCAAGCCTATGGGGAAACCAAGTACAAAAAAGAAATCTTACAAGTTTTGGACAGAACCAAGGCCTTGCATGGTCCTCGGACTCAAGCCTATGGGGAAACCAAGTACAAAAAAGAAATCTTACAAGTTTTGGACAGAACCAAGGCCTTGCATGGTCCTCGGACTCAAGCCTATGGGGAAACCAAGTACATAAAAGAAAAATTACAAGTTTTGGACAGAACCAAGGCCTTGCATGGTCCTCGGACTCAAGCCTATGGGGAAACCAAGTACAAAAAAGAAATCTTACAAGTTTTGGACAGAACCAAGGCCTTGCATGGTCCTCGGACTCAAGCCTATGGGGAAACCAAGTACATAAAAGAAAAATTACAAGTTTTGGACAGAACCAAGGCCTTGCATGGTCTTCGGACTCAAGCCTATGGGGAAACCAAGTACAAAAAAGAAATCTTACAAGTTTTGGAGAGAACCAAGGCCTTGCATGGTCCTCGGACTCAAGCCTATGGGGAAACCAAGTATAAAAAAGAAATCTTACAAGTTTTGGACAGAACCAAGGCCTTGCATGGTCCTCGGACTCAAGCTTATGGGGAAACCAAGTACAAAAAAGAAATCTTACAAGTTTTGGACAGAACCAAGGCCTTGCATGGTCCTCGGACTCAAGCCTATGGGGAAACCAAGTACAAAAAAGAAAAATTACAAGTTTTGGACAGAACCAAGGCCTTGCATGGTCCTCGGACACAAGCCTATGGGGAAACCAAGTACAAAAAAGAAATCTTACAAGTTTTGGACAGAACCAAGGCCTTGCATGGTCCTCGGACTCAAGCCTATGGGGAATCCAAGTACATAAAAGAAATCTTACAAGTTTTCGACAGAACCAAGGCCTTGCATGGTCCTCGGACTCAAGCCTATGGGGAAACCAAGTACATAAAAGAAAAATTACAAGTTTTGGACAGAACCAAGGCCTTGCATGGTCTTCGGACTCAAGCCTATGGGGAAACCAAGTACAAAAAAGAAATCTTACAAGTTTTGGAGAGAACCAAGGCCTTGCATGGTCCTCGGACTCAAGCCTATGGGGAAACCAAGTATAAAAAAGAAATCTTACAAGTTTTGGACAGAACCAAGGCCTTGCATGGTACTCGGACTCAAGCCTATGGGGAAACCAAGTACAAAAAAGAAATCTTACAAGTTTTGGACAGAACCAAGGCCTTGCATGGTCCTCGGACTCAAGCCTATGGGGAAACCAAGTACAAAAAAGAAAAATTACAAGTTTTGGACAGAACCAAGGCCTTGCATGGTCCTCGGACTCAAGCCTATGGGGAAACCAAGTACAAAAAAGAAATCTTACAAGTTTTGGACAGAACCAAGGCCTTGCATGGTCCTCGGACTCAAGCCTATGGGGAAACCAAGTACAAAAAAGAAAAATTACAAGTTTTGGACAGAACCAAGGCCTTGCATGGTCCTCGGACTCAAGCCTATGGGGAAACCAAGTACAAAAAAGAAATCTTACAAGTTTTGGACAGAACCAAGGCCTTGCATGGTCCTCGGACTCAAGCCTATGGGGAAACCAAGTACATAAAAGAAAAATTACAAGTTTTGGACAGAACCAAGGCCTTGCATGGTCTTCGGACTCAAGCCTATGGGGAAACCAAGTACAAAAAAGAAATCTTACAAGTTTTGGAGAGAACCAAGGCCTTGCATGGTCCTCGGACTCAAGCCTATGGGGAAACCAAGTATAAAAAAGAAATCTTACAAGTTTTGGACAGAACCAAGGCCTTGCATGGTCCTCGGACTCAAGCTTATGGGGAAACCAAGTACAAAAAAGAAATCTTACAAGTTTTGGACAGAACCAAGGCCTTGCATGGTCCTCGGACTCAAGCCTATGGGGAAACCAAGTACAAAAAAGAAAAATTACAAGTTTTGGACAGAACCAAGGCCTTGCATGGTCCTCGGACACAAGCCTATGGGGAAACCAAGTACAAAAAAGAAATCTTACAAGTTTTGGACAGAACCAAGGCCTTGCATGGTCCTCGGACTCAAGCCTATGGGGAATCCAAGTACATAAAAGAAATCTTACAAGTTTTCGACAGAACCAAGGCCTTGCATGGTCCTCGGACTCAAGCCTATGGGGAAACCAAGTACATAAAAGAAAAATTACAAGTTTTGGACAGAACCAAGGCCTTGCATGGTCTTCGGACTCAAGCCTATGGGGAAACCAAGTACAAAAAAGAAATCTTACAAGTTTTGGAGAGAACCAAGGCCTTGCATGGTCCTCGGACTCAAGCCTATGGGGAAACCAAGTACAAAAAAGAAATCTTACAAGTTTTGGACAGAACCAAGGCCTTGCATGGTCCTCGGACTCAAGCCTATGGGGAAACCAAGTACAAAAAAGAAAAATTACAAGTTTTGGACAGAACCAAGGCCTTGCATGGTCCTCGGACTCAAGCCTATGGGGAAACCAAGTACAAAAAAGAAAAATTACAAGTTTTGGACAGAACCAAGGCCTTGCATGGTCCTCGGACTCAAGCCTATGGGGAAACCAAGTACAAAAAAGAAATCTTACAAGTTTTGGACAGAACCAAGGCCTTGCATGGTCCTCGGACTCAAGCCTATGGGGAAACCAAGTACATAAAAGAAAAATTACAAGTTTTGGACAGAACCAAGGCCTTGCATGGTCCTCGGACTCAAGCCTATGGGGAAACCAAGTACAAAAAAGAAATCTTACAAGTTTTGGACAGAACCAAGGCCTTGCATGGTCCTCGGACTCAAGCCTATGGGGAAACCAAGTACATAGAAGAAAAATTACAAGTTTTGGACAGAACCAAGGCCTTGCATGGTCTTCGGACTCAAGCCTATGGGAAAACCAAGTACATAAAAGAAAAATTACAAGTTTTGGACAGAACCAAGGCCTTGCATGGTCTTCGGACTCAAGCCTATGGGGAAACCAAGTACAAAAAAGAAATCTTACAAGTTTTGGACAGAACCAAGGCCTTGCATGGTCCTCGGACTCAAGCCTATGGGTAAACCAAGTACGAAAAAGAAATCTTACAAGTTTTGGACAGAACCAAGGCCTTGCATGGTCCTCGGACTCAAGCCTATGGGGAAACCAAGTACAAGAAAGAAATCTAACAAGTTTTGGACAGAACCATGGCCTTGCATGGTCCTCGGACTCAAGCCTATGGGGAAACCAAGTACAAAAAAGGAATCTTACAAGTTTTGGACAGAACCAAGGCCTTGCATGGTCCTCGGACTCAAGCCTATGGGGAAACCAAGTACAAAAAAGAAATCTTACAAGTTTTGGACAGAACCAAGGCCTTGCATGGTCCTCGGACTCAAGCCTATGGGGAAACCAAGTACAAAAAAGAAAAATTACAAGTTTTGGACAGAACCAAGGCCTTGCAGGGTCCTCGGACTCAAGCCTATGGGGAAACCAAGTACAAAAAAGAAATCTTACAAGTTTTGGACAGAACCAAGGCCTTGCATGGTCCTCGGACTCAAGCCTATGGGGAAACCAAGTACATAAAAGAAAAATTACAAGTTTTGGACAGAACCATGGCCTTGCATGGTCTTCGGACTCAAGCCTATGGGGAAACCAAGTACAAAAAAGAAATCTTACAAGTTTTGGAGAGAACCAAGGCCTTGCATGGTCCTCGGACTCAAGCCTATGGGGAAACCAAGTATAAAAAAGAAATCTTACAAGTTTTGGACAGAACCAAGGCCTTGCATGGTCCTCGGACTCAAGCCTATGGGGAAACCAAGTACAAAAAAGAAATCTTACAAGTTTTGGACAGAACCAAGGCCTTGCATGGTCCTCGGACTCAAGCCTATGGGGAAACCAAGTACAAAAAAGAAATCTTACAAGTTTTGGACAGAACCAAGGCCTTGCATGGTCCTCGGACTCAAGCCTATGGGGAAACCAAGTACATAGAAGAAAAATTACAAGTTTTGGACAGAACCAAGGCCTTGCATGGTCTTCGGACTCAAGCCTATGGGAAAACCAAGTACATAAAAGAAAAATTACAAGTTTTGGACAGAACCAAGGCCTTGCATGGTCTTCGGACTCAAGCCTATGGGGAAACCAAGTACAAAAAAGAAATCTTACAAGTTTTGGACAGAACCAAGGCCTTGCATGGTCCTCGGACTCAAGCCTATGGGTAAACCAAGTACAAAAAAGAAATCTTACAAGTTTTGGACAGAACCAAGGCCTTGCATGGTCCTCGGACTCAAGCCTATGGGGAAACCAAGTACAAGAAAGAAATCTAACAAGTTTTGGACAGAACCATGGCCTTGCATGGTCCTCGGACTCAAGCCTATGGGGAAACCAAGTACAAAAAAGAAATCTTACAAGTTTTGGACAGAACCAAGGCCTTGCATGGTCCTCGGACTCAAGCCTATGGGGAAACCAAGTACAAAAAAGAAAAATTACAAGTTTTGGACAGAACCAAGGCCTTGCATGGTCCTCGGACTCAAGCCTATGGGGAAACCAAGTACAAAAAAGAAAAATTACAAGTTTTGGACAGAACCAAGGCCTTGCATGGTCCTCGGACTCAAGCCTATGGGGAAACCAAGTACAAAAAAGAAATCTTACAAGTTTTGGACAGAACCAAGGCCTTGCATGGTCCTCGGACTCAAGCCTATGGGGAAACCAAGTACAAAAAAGAAATCTTACAAGTTTTGGACAGAACCAAGGCCTTGCATGGTCCTCGGACTCAAGCCTATGGGGAAACCAAGTACATAAAAGAAAAATTACAAGTTTTGGACAGAACCAAGGCCTTGCATGGTCCTCGGACTCAAGCCTATGGGGAAACCAAGTACAAAAAAGAAATCTTACAAGTTTTGGACAGAACCAAGGCCTTGCATGGTCCTCGGACTCAAGCCTATGGGGAAACCAAGTACATAAAAGAAAAATTACAAGTTTTGGACAGAACCAAGGCCTTGCATGGTCTTCGGACTCAAGCCTATGGGGAAACCAAGTACATAAAAGAAAAATTACAAGTTTTGGACAGAACCAAGGCCTTGCATGGTCTTCGGACTCAAGCCTATGGGGAAACCAAGTACAAAAAAGAAATCTTACAAGTTTTGGACAGAACCAAGGCCTTGCATGGTCCTCGGACTCAAGCCTATGGGGAAACCAAGTACAAAAAAGAAATCTTACAAGTTTTGGACAGAACCAAGGCCTTGCATGGTCCTCGGACTCAAGCCTATGGGGAAACCAAGTACAAAAAAGAAATCTTACAAGTTTTGGACAGAACCATGGCCTTGCATGGTCCTCGGACTCAAGCCTATGGGGAAACCAAGTACAAAAAAGAAATCTTACAAGTTTTGGACAGAACCAAGGCCTTGCATGGTCCTCGGACTCAAGCATATGGGGAAACCAAGTACAAAAAAGAAATCTTACAAGTTTTGGACAGAACCAAGGCCTTGCATGGTCCTCGGACTCAAGCCTATGGGGAAACCAAGTACAAAAAAGAAAAATTACAAGTTTTGGACAGAACCAAGGCCTTGCATGGTCCTCGGACTCAAGCCTATGGGGAAACCAAGTACAAAAAAGAAATCTTACAAGTTTTGGACAGAACCAAGGCCTTGCATGGTCCTCGGACTCAAGCCTATGGGGAAACCAAGTACATAAAAGAAAAATTACAAGTTTTGGACAGAACCAAGGCCTTGCATGGTCTTCGGACTCAAGCCTATGGGGAAACCAAGTACAAAAAAGAAATCTTACAAGTTTTGGAGAGAACCAAGGCCTTGCATGGTCCTCGGACTCAAGCCTATGGGGAAACCAAGTATAAAAAAGAAATCTTACAAGTTTTGGACAGAACCAAGGCCTTGCATGGTCCTCGGACTCAAGCTTATGGGGAAACCAAGTACAAAAAAGAAATCTTACAAGTTTTGGACAGAACCAAGGCCTTGCATGGTCCTCGGACTCAAGCCTATGGGGAAACCAAGTACAAAAAAGAAAAATTACAAGTTTTGGACAGAACCAAGGCCTTGCATGGTCCTCGGACACAAGCCTATGGGGAAACCAAGTACAAAAAAGAAATCTTACAAGTTTTGGACAGAACCAAGGCCTTGCATGGTCCTCGGACTCAAGCCTATGGGGAATCCAAGTACATAAAAGAAATCTTACAAGTTTTCGACAGAACCAAGGCCTTGCATGGTCCTCGGACTCAAGCCTATGGGGAAACCAAGTACATAAAAGAAAAATTACAAGTTTTGGACAGAACCAAGGCCTTGCATGGTCTACGGACTCAAGCCTATGGGGAAACCAAGTACAAAAAAGAAATCTTACAAGTTTTGGAGAGAACCAAGGCCTTGCATGGTCCTCGGACTCAAGCCTATGGGGAAACCAAGTATAAAAAAGAAATCTTACAAGTTTTGGACAGAACCAAGGCCTTGCATGGTACTCGGACTCAAGCCTATGGGGAAACCAAGTACAAAAAAGAAATCTTACAAGTTTTGGACAGAACCAAAGCCTTGCATGGTCCTCGGACTCAAGCCTATGGGGAAACCAAGTACAAAAAAGAAAAATTACAAGTTTTGGACAGAACCAAGGCCTTGCATGGTCCTCGGACTCAAGCCTATGGGGAAACCAAGTACAAAAAAGAAATCTTACAAGTTTTGGACAGAACCAAGGCCTTGCATGGTCTTCGGACTCAAGCCTATGGGGAAACCAAGTACAAAAAAGAAATCTTACAAGTTTTGGACAGAACCAAGGCCTTGCATGGTCCTCGGACTCAAGCCTATGGGGAAACCAAGTACAAAAAAGAAAAATTACAAGTTTTGGACAGAACCAAGGCCTTGCATGGTCCTCGGACACAAGCCTATGGGGAAACCAAGTACAAAAAAGAAATCTTACAAGTTTTGGACAGAACCAAGGCCTTGCATGGTCCTCGGACTCAAGCCTATGGGGAATCCAAGTACATAAAAGAAATCTTACAAGTTTTCGACAGAACCAAGGCCTTGCATGGTCCTCGGACTCAAGCCTATGGGGAAACCAAGTACATAAAAGAAAAATTACAAGTTTTGGACAGAACCAAGGCCTTGCATGGTCTTCGGACTCAAGCCTATGGGGAAACCAAGTACAAAAAAGAAATCTTACAAGTTTTGGAGAGAACCAAGGCCTTGCATGGTCCTCGGACTCAAGCCTATGGGGAAACCAAGTATAAAAAAGAAATCTTACAAGTTTTGGACAGAACCAAGGCCTTGCATGGTACTCGGACTCAAGCCTATGGGGAAACCAAGTACAAAAAAGAAATCTTACAAGTTTTGGACAGAACCAAGGCCTTGCATGGTCCTCGGACTCAAGCCTATGGGGAAACCAAGTACAAAAAAGAAAAATTACAAGTTTTGGACAGAACCAAGGCCTTGCATGGTCCTCGGACTCAAGCCTATGGGGAAACCAAGTACAAAAAAGAAATCTTACAAGTTTTGGACAGAACCAAGGCCTTGCATGGTCTTCGGACTCAAGCCTATGGGGAAACCAAGTACAAAAAAGAAATCTTACAAGTTTTGGACAGAACCAAGGCCTTGCATGGTCCTCGGACTCAAGCCTATGGGGAAACCAAGTACATAAAAGAAAAATTACAAGTTTTGGACAGAACCAAGGCCTTGCATGGTCCTCGGACTCAAGCCTATGGGGAAACCAAGTACAAAAAAGAAATCTTACAAGTTTTGGACAGAACCAAGGCCTTGCATGGTCCTCGGACTCAAGCCTATGGGGAAACCAAGTACATAGAAGAAAAATTACAAGTTTTGGACAGAACCAAGGCCTTGCATGGTCTTCGGACTCAAGCCTATGGGAAAACCAAGTACATAAAAGAAAAATTACAAGTTTTGGACAGAACCAAGGCCTTGCATGGTCTTCGGACTCAAGCCTATGGGGAAACCAAGTACAAAAAAGAAATCTTACAAGTTTTGGACAGAACCAAGGCCTTGCATGGTCCTCGGACTCAAGCCTATGGGTAAACCAAGTACGAAAAAGAAATCTTACAAGTTTTGGACAGAACCAAGGCCTTGCATGGTCCTCGGACTCAAGCCTATGGGGAAACCAAGTACAAGAAAGAAATCTAACAAGTTTTGGACAGAACCATGGCCTTGCATGGTCCTCGGACTCAAGCCTATGGGGAAACCAAGTACAAAAAAGGAATCTTACAAGTTTTGGACAGAACCAAGGCCTTGCATGGTCCTCGGACTCAAGCCTATGGGGAAACCAAGTACAAAAAAGAAATCTTACAAGTTTTGGACAGAACCAAGGCCTTGCATGGTCCTCGGACTCAAGCCTATGGGGAAACCAAGTACAAAAAAGAAAAATTACAAGTTTTGGACAGAACCAAGGCCTTGCAGGGTCCTCGGACTCAAGCCTATGGGGAAACCAAGTACAAAAAAGAAATCTTACAAGTTTTGGACAGAACCAAGGCCTTGCATGGTCCTCGGACTCAAGCCTATGGGGAAACCAAGTACATAAAAGAAAAATTACAAGTTTTGGACAGAACCATGGCCTTGCATGGTCTTCGGACTCAAGCCTATGGGGAAACCAAGTACAAAAAAGAAATCTTACAAGTTTTGGAGAGAACCAAGGCCTTGCATGGTCCTCGGACTCAAGCCTATGGGGAAACCAAGTATAAAAAAGAAATCTTACAAGTTTTGGACAGAACCAAGGCCTTGCATGGTCCTCGGACTCAAGCCTATGGGGAAACCAAGTACAAAAAAGAAATCTTACAAGTTTTGGACAGAACCAAGGCCTTGCATGGTCCTCGGACTCAAGCCTATGGGGAAACCAAGTACAAAAAAGAAATCTTACAAGTTTTGGACAGAACCAAGGCCTTGCATGGTCCTCGGACTCAAGCCTATGGGGAAACCAAGTACATAGAAGAAAAATTACAAGTTTTGGACAGAACCAAGGCCTTGCATGGTCTTCGGACTCAAGCCTATGGGAAAACCAAGTACATAAAAGAAAAATTACAAGTTTTGGACAGAACCAAGGCCTTGCATGGTCTTCGGACTCAAGCCTATGGGGAAACCAAGTACAAAAAAGAAATCTTACAAGTTTTGGACAGAACCAAGGCCTTGCATGGTCCTCGGACTCAAGCCTATGGGTAAACCAAGTACAAAAAAGAAATCTTACAAGTTTTGGACAGAACCAAGGCCTTGCATGGTCCTCGGACTCAAGCCTATGGGGAAACCAAGTACAAGAAAGAAATCTAACAAGTTTTGGACAGAACCATGGCCTTGCATGGTCCTCGGACTCAAGCCTATGGGGAAACCAAGTACAAAAAAGAAATCTTACAAGTTTTGGACAGAACCAAGGCCTTGCATGGTCCTCGGACTCAAGCCTATGGGGAAACCAAGTACAAAAAAGAAAAATTACAAGTTTTGGACAGAACCAAGGCCTTGCATGGTCCTCGGACTCAAGCCTATGGGGAAACCAAGTACAAAAAAGAAAAATTACAAGTTTTGGACAGAACCAAGGCCTTGCATGGTCCTCGGACTCAAGCCTATGGGGAAACCAAGTACAAAAAAGAAATCTTACAAGTTTTGGACAGAACCAAGGCCTTGCATGGTCCTCGGACTCAAGCCTATGGGGAAACCAAGTACAAAAAAGAAATCTTACAAGTTTTGGACAGAACCAAGGCCTTGCATGGTCCTCGGACTCAAGCCTATGGGGAAACCAAGTACATAAAAGAAAAATTACAAGTTTTGGACAGAACCAAGGCCTTGCATGGTCCTCGGACTCAAGCCTATGGGGAAACCAAGTACAAAAAAGAAATCTTACAAGTTTTGGACAGAACCAAGGCCTTGCATGGTCCTCGGACTCAAGCCTATGGGGAAACCAAGTACATAAAAGAAAAATTACAAGTTTTGGACAGAACCAAGGCCTTGCATGGTCTTCGGACTCAAGCCTATGGGGAAACCAAGTACATAAAAGAAAAATTACAAGTTTTGGACAGAACCAAGGCCTTGCATGGTCTTCGGACTCAAGCCTATGGGGAAACCAAGTACAAAAAAGAAATCTTACAAGTTTTGGACAGAACCAAGGCCTTGCATGGTCCTCGGACTCAAGCCTATGGGGAAACCAAGTACAAAAAAGAAATCTTACAAGTTTTGGACAGAACCAAGGCCTTGCATGGTCCTCGGACTCAAGCCTATGGGGAAACCAAGTACAAAAAAGAAATCTTACAAGTTTTGGACAGAACCATGGCCTTGCATGGTCCTCGGACTCAAGCCTATGGGGAAACCAAGTACAAAAAAGAAATCTTACAAGTTTTGGACAGAACCAAGGCCTTGCATGGTCCTCGGACTCAAGCATATGGGGAAACCAAGTACAAAAAAGAAATCTTACAAGTTTTGGACAGAACCAAGGCCTTGCATGGTCCTCGGACTCAAGCCTATGGGGAAACCAAGTACAAAAAAGAAAAATTACAAGTTTTGGACAGAACCAAGGCCTTGCATGGTCCTCGGACTCAAGCCTATGGGGAAACCAAGTACAAAAAAGAAATCTTACAAGTTTTGGACAGAACCAAGGCCTTGCATGGTCCTCGGACTCAAGCCTATGGGGAAACCAAGTACATAAAAGAAAAATTACAAGTTTTGGACAGAACCAAGGCCTTGCATGGTCTTCGGACTCAAGCCTATGGGGAAACCAAGTACAAAAAAGAAATCTTACAAGTTTTGGAGAGAACCAAGGCCTTGCATGGTCCTCGGACTCAAGCCTATGGGGAAACCAAGTATAAAAAAGAAATCTTACAAGTTTTGGACAGAACCAAGGCCTTGCATGGTCCTCGGACTCAAGCTTATGGGGAAACCAAGTACAAAAAAGAAATCTTACAAGTTTTGGACAGAACCAAGGCCTTGCATGGTCCTCGGACTCAAGCCTATGGGGAAACCAAGTACAAAAAAGAAATCTTACAAGTTTTGGACAGAACCAAGGCCTTGCATGGTCCTCGGACTCAAGCCTATGGGGAAACCAAGTACATAAAAGAAAAATTACAAGTTTTGGACAGAACCAAGGCCTTGCATGGTCCTCGGACTCAAGCCTATGGGGAAACCAAGTACAAAAAAGAAATCTTACAAGTTTTGGACAGAACCAAGGCCTTGCATGGTCCTCGGACTCAAGCCTATGGGGAAACCAAGTACATAAAAGAAAAATTACAAGTTTTGGACAGAACCAAGGCCTTGCATGGTCTTCGGACTCAAGCCTATGGGGAAACCAAGTACATAAAAGAAAAATTACAAGTTTTGGACAGAACCAAGGCCTTGCATGGTCTTCGGACTCAAGCCTATGGGGAAACCAAGTACAAAAAAGAAATCTTACAAGTTTTGGACAGAACCAAGGCCTTGCATGGTCCTCGGACTCAAGCCTATGGGGAAACCAAGTACAAAAAAGAAATCTTACAAGTTTTGGACAGAACCAAGGCCTTGCATGGTCCTCGGACTCAAGCCTATGGGGAAACCAAGTACAAAAAAGAAATCTTACAAGTTTTGGACAGAACCATGGCCTTGCATGGTCCTCGGACTCAAGCCTATGGGGAAACCAAGTACAAAAAAGAAATCTTACAAGTTTTGGACAGAACCAAGGCCTTGCATGGTCCTCGGACTCAAGCATATGGGGAAACCAAGTACAAAAAAGAAATCTTACAAGTTTTGGACAGAACCAAGGCCTTGCATGGTCCTCGGACTCAAGCCTATGGGGAAACCAAGTACAAAAAAGAAAAATTACAAGTTTTGGACAGAACCAAGGCCTTGCATGGTCCTCGGACTCAAGCCTATGGGGAAACCAAGTACAAAAAAGAAATCTTACAAGTTTTGGACAGAACCAAGGCCTTGCATGGTCCTCGGACTCAAGCCTATGGGGAAACCAAGTACATAAAAGAAAAATTACAAGTTTTGGACAGAACCAAGGCCTTGCATGGTCTTCGGACTCAAGCCTATGGGGAAACCAAGTACAAAAAAGAAATCTTACAAGTTTTGGAGAGAACCAAGGCCTTGCATGGTCCTCGGACTCAAGCCTATGGGGAAACCAAGTATAAAAAAGAAATCTTACAAGTTTTGGACAGAACCAAGGCCTTGCATGGTCCTCGGACTCAAGCTTATGGGGAAACCAAGTACAAAAAAGAAATCTTACAAGTTTTGGACAGAACCAAGGCCTTGCATGGTCCTCGGACTCAAGCCTATGGGGAAACCAAGTACAAAAAAGAAAAATTACAAGTTTTGGACAGAACCAAGGCCTTGCATGGTCCTCGGACACAAGCCTATGGGGAAACCAAGTACAAAAAAGAAATCTTACAAGTTTTGGACAGAACCAAGGCCTTGCATGGTCCTCGGACTCAAGCCTATGGGGAATCCAAGTACATAAAAGAAATCTTACAAGTTTTCGACAGAACCAAGGCCTTGCATGGTCCTCGGACTCAAGCCTATGGGGAAACCAAGTACATAAAAGAAAAATTACAAGTTTTGGACAGAACCAAGGCCTTGCATGGTCTTCGGACTCAAGCCTATGGGGAAACCAAGTACAAAAAAGAAATCTTACAAGTTTTGGAGAGAACCAAGGCCTTGCATGGTCCTCGGACTCAAGCCTATGGGGAAACCAAGTATAAAAAAGAAATCTTACAAGTTTTGGACAGAACCAAGGCCTTGCATGGTACTCGGACTCAAGCCTATGGGGAAACCAAGTACAAAAAAGAAATCTTACAAGTTTTGGACAGAACCAAAGCCTTGCATGGTCCTCGGACTCAAGCCTATGGGGAAACCAAGTACAAAAAAGAAAAATTACAAGTTTTGGACAGAACCAAGGCCTTGCATGGTCCTCGGACTCAAGCCTATGGGGAAACCAAGTACAAAAAAGAAATCTTACAAGTTTTGGACAGAACCAAGGCCTTGCATGGTCTTCGGACTCAAGCCTATGGGGAAACCAAGTACAAAAAAGAAATCTTACAAGTTTTGGACAGAACCAAGGCCTTGCATGGTCCTCGGACTCAAGCCTATGGGGAAACCAAGTACAAAAAAGAAAAATTACAAGTTTTGGACAGAACCAAGGCCTTGCATGGTCCTCGGACACAAGCCTATGGGGAAACCAAGTACAAAAAAGAAATCTTACAAGTTTTGGACAGAACCAAGGCCTTGCATGGTCCTCGGACTCAAGCCTATGGGGAATCCAAGTACATAAAAGAAATCTTACAAGTTTTGGACAGAACCAAGGCCTTGCATGGTCTTCGGACTCAAGCCTATGGGGAAACCAAGTACAAAAAAGAAATCTTACAAGTTTTGGACAGAACCAAGGCCTTGCATGGTCCTCGGACTCAAGCCTATGGGGAAACCAAGTACAAAAAAGAAATCTTACAAGTTTTGGACAGAACCAAGGCCTTGCATGGTCCTCGGACTCAAGCCTATGGGGAAACCAAGTACAAAAAAGAAATCTTACAAGTTTTGGACAGAACCATGGCCTTGCATGGTCCTCGGACTCAAGCCTATGGGGAAACCAAGTACAAAAAAGAAATCTTACAAGTTTTGGACAGAACCAAGGCCTTGCATGGTCCTCGGACTCAAGCATATGGGGAAACCAAGTACAAAAAAGAAATCTTACAAGTTTTGGACAGAACCAAGGCCTTGCATGGTCCTCGGACTCAAGCCTATGGGGAAACCAAGTACAAAAAAGAAAAATTACAAGTTTTGGACAGAACCAAGGCCTTGCATGGTCCTCGGACTCAAGCCTATGGGGAAACCAAGTACAAAAAAGAAATCTTACAAGTTTTGGACAGAACCAAGGCCTTGCATGGTCCTCGGACTCAAGCCTATGGGGAAACCAAGTACATAAAAGAAAAATTACAAGTTTTGGACAGAACCAAGGCCTTGCATGGTCTTCGGACTCAAGCCTATGGGGAAACCAAGTACAAAAAAGAAATCTTACAAGTTTTGGAGAGAACCAAGGCCTTGCATGGTCCTCGGACTCAAGCCTATGGGGAAACCAAGTATAAAAAAGAAATCTTACAAGTTTTGGACAGAACCAAGGCCTTGCATGGTCCTCGGACTCAAGCTTATGGGGAAACCAAGTACAAAAAAGAAATCTTACAAGTTTTGGACAGAACCAAGGCCTTGCATGGTCCTCGGACTCAAGCCTATGGGGAAACCAAGTACAAAAAAGAAAAATTACAAGTTTTGGACAGAACCAAGGCCTTGCATGGTCCTCGGACACAAGCCTATGGGGAAACCAAGTACAAAAAAGAAATCTTACAAGTTTTGGACAGAACCAAGGCCTTGCATGGTCCTCGGACTCAAGCCTATGGGGAATCCAAGTACATAAAAGAAATCTTACAAGTTTTCGACAGAACCAAGGCCTTGCATGGTCCTCGGACTCAAGCCTATGGGGAAACCAAGTACATAAAAGAAAAATTACAAGTTTTGGACAGAACCAAGGCCTTGCATGGTCTTCGGACTCAAGCCTATGGGGAAACCAAGTACAAAAAAGAAATCTTACAAGTTTTGGAGAGAACCAAGGCCTTGCATGGTCCTCGGACTCAAGCCTATGGGGAAACCAAGTATAAAAAAGAAATCTTACAAGTTTTGGACAGAACCAAGGCCTTGCATGGTACTCGGACTCAAGCCTATGGGGAAACCAAGTACAAAAAAGAAATCTTACAAGTTTTGGACAGAACCAAAGCCTTGCATGGTCCTCGGACTCAAGCCTATGGGGAAACCAAGTACAAAAAAGAAAAATTACAAGTTTTGGACAGAACCAAGGCCTTGCATGGTCCTCGGACTCAAGCCTATGGGGAAACCAAGTACAAAAAAGAAATCTTACAAGTTTTGGACAGAACCAAGGCCTTGCATGGTCTTCGGACTCAAGCCTATGGGGAAACCAAGTACAAAAAAGAAATCTTACAAGTTTTGGACAGAACCAAGGCCTTGCATGGTCCTCGGACTCAAGCCTATGGGGAAACCAAGTACAAAAAAGAAAAATTACAAGTTTTGGACAGAACCAAGGCCTTGCATGGTCCTCGGACACAAGCCTATGGGGAAACCAAGTACAAAAAAGAAATCTTACAAGTTTTGGACAGAACCAAGGCCTTGCATGGTCCTCGGACTCAAGCCTATGGGGAATCCAAGTACATAAAAGAAATCTTACAAGTTTTCGACAGAACCAAGGCCTTGCATGGTCCTCGGACTCAAGCCTATGGGGAAACCAAGTACATAAAAGAAAAATTACAAGTTTTGGACAGAACCAAGGCCTTGCATGGTCTTCGGACTCAAGCCTATGGGGAAACCAAGTACAAAAAAGAAATCTTACAAGTTTTGGAGAGAACCAAGGCCTTGCATGGTCCTCGGACTCAAGCCTATGGGGAAACCAAGTATAAAAAAGAAATCTTACAAGTTTTGGACAGAACCAAGGCCTTGCATGGTACTCGGACTCAAGCCTATGGGGAAACCAAGTACAAAAAAGAAATCTTACAAGTTTTGGACAGAACCAAAGCCTTGCATGGTCCTCGGACTCAAGCCTATGGGGAAACCAAGTACAAAAAAGAAAAATTACAAGTTTTGGACAGAACCAAGGCCTTGCATGGTCCTCGGACTCAAGCCTATGGGGAAACCAAGTACAAAAAAGAAATCTTACAAGTTTTGGACAGAACCAAGGCCTTGCATGGTCTTCGGACTCAAGCCTATGGGGAAACCAAGTACAAAAAAGAAATCTTACAAGTTTTGGACAGAACCAAGGCCTTGCATGGTCCTCGGACTCAAGCCTATGGGGAAACCAAGTACATAAAAGAAAAATTACAAGTTTTGGACAGAACCAAGGCCTTGCATGGTCCTCGGACTCAAGCCTATGGGGAAACCAAGTACAAAAAAGAAATCTTACAAGTTTTGGACAGAACCAAGGCCTTGCATGGTCCTCGGACTCAAGCCTATGGGGAAACCAAGTACATAGAAGAAAAATTACAAGTTTTGGACAGAACCAAGGCCTTGCATGGTCTTCGGACTCAAGCCTATGGGAAAACCAAGTACATAAAAGAAAAATTACAAGTTTTGGACAGAACCAAGGCCTTGCATGGTCTTCGGACTCAAGCCTATGGGGAAACCAAGTACAAAAAAGAAATCTTACAAGTTTTGGACAGAACCAAGGCCTTGCATGGTCCTCGGACTCAAGCCTATGGGTAAACCAAGTACGAAAAAGAAATCTTACAAGTTTTGGACAGAACCAAGGCCTTGCATGGTCCTCGGACTCAAGCCTATGGGGAAACCAAGTACAAGAAAGAAATCTAACAAGTTTTGGACAGAACCATGGCCTTGCATGGTCCTCGGACTCAAGCCTATGGGGAAACCAAGTACAAAAAAGGAATCTTACAAGTTTTGGACAGAACCAAGGCCTTGCATGGTCCTCGGACTCAAGCCTATGGGGAAACCAAGTACAAAAAAGAAATCTTACAAGTTTTGGACAGAACCAAGGCCTTGCATGGTCCTCGGACTCAAGCCTATGGGGAAACCAAGTACAAAAAAGAAAAATTACAAGTTTTGGACAGAACCAAGGCCTTGCAGGGTCCTCGGACTCAAGCCTATGGGGAAACCAAGTACAAAAAAGAAATCTTACAAGTTTTGGACAGAACCAAGGCCTTGCATGGTCTTCGGACTCAAGCCTATGGGGAAACCAAGTACAAAAAAGAAATCTTACAA
This sequence comes from Quercus tomentella, assembly GCA_028535165.1. NCBI lineage: Eukaryota > Viridiplantae > Streptophyta > Magnoliopsida > Fagales > Fagaceae > Quercus > Quercus tomentella. Next base: position 6,227,114 of record JAPQVY010000012.1, read on the forward strand.
GTTTTGGACAGAACCAAGGCCTTGCATGGTCCTCGGACTCAAGCCTATGGGGAAACCAAGTACAAAAAAGAAAAATTACAAGTTTTGGACAGGACCAGGGCCTTGCATGGTCCTCGGACACAAGCCTATGGGGAAACCAAGTACAAAAAAGAAATCTTACAAGTTTTGGACAGAACCAAGGCCTTGCATGGTCCTCGGACTCAAGCCTATGGGGAATCCAAGTACATAAAAGAAATCTTACAAGTTTTCGACAGAACCAAGGCCTTGCATGGTCCTCGGACTCAAGCCTATGGGGAAACCAAGTACATAAAAGAAAAATTACAAGTTTTGGACAGAACCAAGGCCTTGCATGGTCTTCGGACTCAAGCCTATGGGGAAACCAAGTACAAAAAAGAAATCTTACAAGTTTTGGACAGAACCAAGGCCTTGCATGGTACTCGGACTCAAGCCTATGGGGAAACCAAGTACATAGAAGAAAAATTACAAGTTTTGGACAGAACCAAGGCCTTGCATGGTCCTCGGACTCAAGCCTATGGGGAAACCAAGTACATAGAAGAAAAATTACAAGTTTTGGACAGAACCAAGGCCTTGCATGGTCTTCGGACTCAAGCCTATGGGAAAACCAAGTACATAAAAGAAAAATTACAAGTTTTGGACAGAACCAAGGCCTTGCATGGTCTTCGGACTCAAGCCTATGGGGAAACCAAGTACAAAAAAGAAATCTTACAAGTTTTGGACAGAACCAAGGCCTTGCATGGTCCTCGGACTCAAGCCTATGGGTAAACCAAGTACGAAAAAGAAATCTTACAAGTTTTGGACAGAACCAAGGCCTTGCATGGTCCTCGGACTCAAGCCTATGGGGAAACCAAGTACAAGAAAGAAATCTAACAAGTTTTGGACAGAACCATGGCCTTGCATGGTCCTCGGACTCAAGCCTATGGGGAAACCAAGTACAAAAAAGGAATCTTACAAGTTTTGGACAGAACCAAGGCCTTGCATGGTCCTCGGACTCAAGCCTATGGGGAAACCAAGTACAAAAAAGAAATCTTACAAGTTTTGGACAGAACCAAGGCCTTGCATGGTCCTCGGACTCAAGCCTATGGGGAAACCAAGTACAAAAAAGAAAAATTACAAGTTTTGGACAGAACCAAGGCCTTGCAGGGTCCTCGGACTCAAGCCTATGGGGAAACCAAGTACAAAAAAGAAATCTTACAAGTTTTGGACAGAACCAAGGCCTTGCATGGTCCTCGGACTCAAGCCTATGGGGAAACCAAGTACATAAAAGAAAAATTACAAGTTTTGGACAGAACCATGGCCTTGCATGGTCTTCGGACTCAAGCCTATGGGGAAACCAAGTACAAAAAAGAAATCTTACAAGTTTTGGAGAGAACCAAGGCCTTGCATGGTCCTCGGACTCAAGCCTATGGGGAAACCAAGTATAAAAAAGAAATCTTACAAGTTTTGGACAGAACCAAGGCCTTGCATGGTCCTCGGACTCAAGCCTATGGGGAAACCAAGTACAAAAAAGAAATCTTACAAGTTTTGGACAGAACCAAGGCCTTGCATGGTCCTCGGACTCAAGCCTATGGGGAAACCAAGTACAAAAAAGAAAAATTACAAGTTTTGGACAGAACCAAGGCCTTGCAAGGTCCTCGGACTCAAGCCTTTGGGGAAACCAAGTACAAAAAAGAAATCTTACAAGTTTTGGACAGAACCAAGGCCTTGCATGGTCCTCGGACTCAAGCCTATGGGGAAACCAAGTACAAAAAAGAAATCTTACAAGTTTTGGACAGAACCAAGGCCTTGCATGGTCCTCGGACTCAAGCCTATGGGGAAACCAAGTACATAAAAGAAAAATTACAAGTTTTGGACAGAACCAAGGCCTTGCATGGTCCTCGGACTCAAGCCTATGGGGAAACCAAGTACAAAAAAGAAATCTTACAAGTTTTGGACAGAACCAAGGCCTTGCATGGTCCTCGGACTCAAGCCTATGGGGAAACCAAGTACATAAAAGAAAAATTACAAGTTTTGGACAGAACCAAGGCCTTGCATGGTCTTCGGACTCAAGCCTATGGGGAAACCAAGTACATAAAAGAAAAATTACAAGTTTTGGACAGAACCAAGGCCTTGCATGGTCTTCGGACTCAAGCCTATGGGGAAACCAAGTACAAAAAAGAAATCTTACAAGTTTTGGACAGAACCAAGGCCTTGCATGGTCCTCGGACTCAAGCCTATGGGTAAACCAAGTACAAAAAAGAAATCTTACAAGTTTTGGACAGAACCAAGGCCTTGCATGGTCCTCGGACTCAAGCCTATGGGGAAACCAAGTACAAAAAAGAAATCTTACAAGTTTTGGACAGAACCATGGCCTTGCATGGTCCTCGGACTCAAGCCTATGGGGAAACCAAGTACAAAAAAGAAATCTTACAAGTTTTGGACAGAACCAAGGCCTTGCATGGTCCTCGGACTCAAGCCTATGGGGAAACCAAGTACAAAATAGAAATCTTACAAGTTTTGGACAGAACCAAGGCCTTGCATGGTCCTCGGACTCAAGCCTATGGGGAAACCAGGTAAAAAAAGAAAAATTACAAGTTTTGGACAGAACCAAGGCCTTGCATGGTCCTCGGACTCAAGCCTATGGGCAAACCAAGTACAAAAAAGAAATCTTACAAGTTTTGGACAGAACCAAGGCCTTGCATGGTCCTCGGACTCAAGCCTATGGGGAAACCAAGTACATAAAAGAAAAATTACAAGTTTTGGAAAGAACCAAGGCCTTGAATGGTCTTCGGACTCAAGCCTATGGGGAAACCAAGTACAAAAAAGAAATCTTACAAGTTTTGGAGAGAACCAAGGCCTTGCATGGTCCTCGGACTCAAGCCTATGGGGAAACCAAGTATAAAAAAGAAATCTTACAAGTTTTGGACAGAACCAAGGCCTTGCATGGTACTCGGACTCAAGCCTATGGGGAAACCAAGTACAAAAAAGAAATCTTACAAGTTTTGGACAGAACCAAGGCCTTGCATGGTCCTCGGACTCAAGCCTATGGGGAAACCAAGTACAAAAAAGAAAAATTACAAGTTTTGGACAGAACCAAGGCCTTGCATGGTCGTCGGACTCCAGCCTATGGGGAAACCAAGTACAAAAAAGAAAAATTACAAGTTTTGGACAGAACCAAGGCCTTGCATGGTCCTCGGACTCAAGCCTATGGGGAAACCAAGTACAAAAAAGAAAAATTACAAGTTTTGGACAGAACCAAGGCCTTGCATGGTCCTCGGACTCCAGCCTATGGGGAAACCAAGTAGAAAAAAGAAAAATTACAAGTTTTGGACAGAACCAAGGCCTTGCATGGTCCTCGGACTCAAGCCTATGGGGAAACCAAGTACAAAAAAGAAAAATTACAAGTTTTGGACAGAACCAAGGCCTTGCATGGTCCTCGGACTCAAGCCTATGGGGAAACGAAGTACATAAAAGAAAAATTACAAGTTTTGGACAGAACCAAGGCCTTGCATGGTCTTCGGACTCAAGCCTATGGGGAAACCAAGTACAAAAAAGAAATCTTACAAGTTTTGGACAGAACCAAGGCCTTGCATGGTCGTCGGACTCCAGCCTATGGGGAAACCAAGTACAAAAAAGAAAAATTACAAGTTTTGGACAGAACCAAGGCCTTGCATGGTCCTCGGACTCAAGCCTATGGGGAAACCAAGTACAAAAAAGAAAAATTACAAGTTTTGGACAGAACCAAGGCCTTGCATGGTCCTCGGACTCAAGCCTATGGGGAAACCAAGTACAAAAAAGAAAAATTACAAGTTTTGGACAGAACCAAGGCCTTGCATGGTCCTCGGACTCAAGCCTATGGGGAAACCAAGTACATAAAAGAAAAATTACAAGTTTTGGACAGAACCAAGGCCTTGCATGGTCTTCGGACTCAAGCCTATGGGGAAACCAAGTACAAAAAAGAAATCTTACAAGTTTTGGAGAGAACCAAGGCCTTGCATGGTCCTCGGACTCAAGCCTATGGGGAAACCAAGTATAAAAAAGAAATCTTACAAGTTTTGGACAGAACCAAGGCCTTGCATGGTCCTCGGACTCAAGCCTATGGGGAAACCAAGTACAAAAAAGAAATCTTACAAGTTTTGGACAGAACCAAGGCCTTGCATGGTCCTCGGACTCAAGCCTAAGGGGAAACCAAGTACAAAAAAGAAAAATTACAAGTTTTGGACAGAACCAAGGCCTTGCATGGTCCTCGGACACAAGCCTATGGGGAAACCAAGTACAAAAAAGAAATCTTACAAGTTTTGGACAGAACCAAGGCCTTGCATGGTCCTCGGACTCAAGCCTATGGGGAAACCAAGTACATAAAAGAAATCTTACAAGTTTTCGACAGAACCAAGGCCTTGCATTGTCCTCGGACTCAAGCCTATGGGGAAACCAAGTACATAAAAGAAAAATTACAAGTTTTGGACAGAACCAAGGCCTTGCATGGTCTTCGGACTCAAGCCTATGGGGAAACCAAGTACAAAAAAGAAATCTTACAAGTTTTGGAGAGAACCAAGGCCTTGCATGGTCCTCGGACTCAAGCCTATGGGGAAACCAAGTATAAAAAAGAAATCTTACAAGTTTTGGACAGAACCAAGGCCTTGCATGGTCCTCGGACTCAAGCCTATGGGGAAACCAAGTACAAAAAAGAAATCTTTCAAGTTTTGGACAGAACCAAGGCCTTGCATGGTCCTCGGACTCAAGCCTATGGGGAAACCAAGTACAAAAAAGAAAAATTACAAGTTTTGGACAGAACCAAGGCCTTGCATGGTCCTCGGACTCAAGCCTATGGGGAAACCAAGTACAAAAAAGAAAAATTACAAGTTTTAGACGGAACCAAGGCCTTGCATGGTCCTCGGACTCAAGCCTATGGGGAAACCAAGTACAAAAAAGAAATCTTACAAGTTTTGGACAGAACCAAGGCCTTGCATGGTCCTCGGACTCAAGCCTATGGGGAAACCAAGTACAAAAAAGAAATCTTACAAGTTTTGGACAGAACCAAGGCCTTGCATGGTCCTCGGACTCAAGCCTATGGGAAAACCAAGTACATAAAAGAAAAATTACAAGTTTTGGACAGAACCAAGGCCTTGCATGGTCCTCGGACTCAAGCCTATGGGGAAACCAAGTACAAAAAAGAAATCTTACAAGTTTTGGACAGAACCAAGGCCTTGCATGGTCCTCGGACTCAAGCCCATGGGGAAACCAAGTACATAAAAGAAAAATTACAAGTTTTGGACAGAACCAAGGCCTTGCATGGTCTTCGGACTCAAGCCTATGGGGAAACCAAGTACATAAAAGAAAAATTACAAGTTTTGGACAGAACCAAGGCCTTGCATGGTCTTCGGACTCAAGCCTATGGGGAAACCAAGTACAAAAAAGAAATCTTAAAAGTTTTGGACAGAACCAAGGCCTTGCATGGTCCTCGGACTCAAGCCTATGGGTAAACCAAGTACAAAAAAGAAATCTTACAAGTTTTGGACAGAACCAAGGCCTTGCATGGTCCTCGGACTCAAGCCTATGGGGAAACCAAGTACAAAAAAGAAATCTTACAAGTTTTGGACAGAACCAAGGCCTTGCATGGTCCTCGGACTCAAGCCCATGGGGAAACCAAGTACATAAAAGAAAAATTACAAGTTTTGGACAGAACCAAGGCCTTGCATGGTCTTCGGACTCAAGCCTATGGGGAAACCAAGTACATAAAAGAAAAATTACAAGTTTTGGACAGAACCAAGGCCTTGCATGGTCTTCGGACTCAAGCCTATGGGGAAACCAAGTACAAAAAAGAAATCTTACAAGTTTTGGACAGAACCAAGGCCTTGCATGGTCCTCGGACTCAAGCCTATGGGTAAACCAAGTACAAAAAAGAAATCTTACAAGTTTTGGACAGAACCAAGGCCTTGCATGGTCCTCGGACTCAAGCCTATGGGGAAACCAAGTACAAAAAAGAAATCTTGCAAGTTTTGGACAGAACCAAGGCCTTGCATGGTCCTCGGACTCAAGCCTATGGGGAAACCAAGTACATAAAAGAAAAATTACAAGTTTTGGACAGAACCAAGGCCTTGCATGGTCTTCGGACTCAAGCCTATGGGGAAACCAAGTACAAAAAAGAAATCTTACAAGTTTTGGAGAGAACCAAGGCCTTGCATGGTCCTCGGACTCAAGCCTATGGGGAAACCAAGTATAAAAAAGAAATCTTACAAGTTTTGGACAGAACCAAGGCCTTGCATGGTCCTCGGACTCAAGCCTATGGGGAAACCAAGTACAAAAAAGAAATCTTACAAGTTTTGGACAGAACCAAGGCCTTGCATGGTCCTCGGACTCAAGCCTATGGGGAAACCAAGTACAAAAAAGAAAAATTACAAGTTTTGGACAGAACCAAGGCCTTGCATGGTCCTCGGACACAAGCCTATGGGGAAACCAAGTACAAAAAAGAAATCTTACAAGTTTTGGACAGAACCAAGGCCTTGCATGGTCCTCGGACTCAAGCCTATGGGGAAACCAAGTACATAAAAGAAATCTTACAAGTTTTCGACAGAACCAAGGCCTTGCATTGTCCTCGGACTCAAGCCTATGGGGAAACCAAGTACATAAAAGAAAAATTACAAGTTTTGGACAGAACCAAGGCCTTGCATGGTCTTCGGACTCAAGCCTATGGGGAAACCAAGTACAAAAAAGAAATCTTACAAGTTTTGGAGAGAACCAAGGCCTTGCATGGTCCTCGGACTCAAGCCTATGGGGAAACCAAGTATAAAAAAGAAATCTTACAAGTTTTGGACAGAACCAAGGCCTTGCATGGTCCTCGGACTCAAGCCTATGGGGAAACCAAGTACAAAAAAGAAAAATTACAAGTTTTGGACAGAACCAAGGCCTTGCATGGTCCTCGGACTCAAGCCTATGGGGAAACCAAGTACAAAAAAGAAAAATTACAAGTTTTGGACAGAACCAAGGCCTTGCATGGTCCTCGGACTCAAGCCTATGGGGAAACCAAGTACATAAAAGAAAAATTACAAGTTTTGGACAGAACCAAGGCCTTGCATGGTCTTCGGACTCAAGCCTATGGGGAAACCAAGTACAAAAAAGAAATCTTACAAGTTTTGGAGAGAACCAAGGCCTTGCATGGTCCTCGGACTCAAGCCTATGGGGAAACCAAGTATAAAAAAGAAATCTTACAAGTTTTGGACAGAACCAAGGCCTTGCATGGTCCTCGGACTCAAGCCTATGGGGAAACCAAGTACAAAAAAGAAATCTTACAAGTTTTGGACAGAACCAAGGCCTTGCATGGTCCTCGGACTCAAGCCTATGGGGAAACCAAGTACAAAAAAGAAAAATTACAAGTTTTGGACAGAACCAAGGCCTTGCATGGTCCTCGGACACAAGCCTATGGGGAAACCAAGTACAAAAAAGAAATCTTACAAGTTTTGGACAGAACCAAGGCCTTGCATGGTCCTCGGACTCAAGCCTATGGGGAAACCAAGTACATAAAAGAAATCTTACAAGTTTTCGACAGAACCAAGGCCTTGCATTGTCCTCGGACTCAAGCCTATGGGGAAACCAAGTACATAAAAGAAAAATTACAAGTTTTGGACAGAACCAAGGCCTTGCATGGTCTTCGGACTCAAGCCTATGGGGAAACCAAGTACAAAAAAGAAATCTTACAAGTTTTGGAGAGAACCAAGGCCTTGCATGGTCCTCGGACTCAAGCCTATGGGGAAACCAAGTATAAAAAAGAAATCTTACAAGTTTTGGACAGAACCAAGGCCTTGCATGGTCCTCGGACTCAAGCCTATGGGGAAACCAAGTACAAAAAAGAAATCTTACAAGTTTTGGAGAGAACCAAGGCCTTGCATGGTCCTCGGACTCAAGCCTATGGGGAAACCAAGTATAAAAAAGAAATCTTACAAGTTTTGGACAGAACCAAGGCCTTGCATGGTCCTCGGACTCAAGCCTATGGGTAAACCAAGTACAAAAAAGAAATCTTACAAGTTTTGGACAGAACCAAGGCCTTGCATGGTCCTCGGACTCAAGCCTATGGGGAAACCAAGTACAAAAAAGAAATCTTACAAGTTTTGGACAGAACCAAGGCCTTGCATGGTCCTCGGACTCAAGCCCATGGGGAAACCAAGTACATAAAAGAAAAATTACAAGTTTTGGACAGAACCAAGGCCTTGCATGGTCTTCGGACTCAAGCCTATGGGGAAACCAAGTACATAAAAGAAAAATTACAAGTTTTGGACAGAACCAAGGCCTTGCATGGTCTTCGGACTCAAGCCTATGGGGAAACCAAGTACAAAAAAGAAATCTTACAAGTTTTGGACAGAACCAAGGCCTTGCATGGTCCTCGGACTCAAGCCTATGGGTAAACCAAGTACAAAAAAGAAATCTTACAAGTTTTGGACAGAACCAAGGCCTTGCATGGTCCTCGGACTCAAGCCTATGGGGAAACCAAGTACAAAAAAGAAATCTTGCAAGTTTTGGACAGAACCAAGGCCTTGCATGGTCCTCGGACTCAAGCCTATGGGGAAACCAAGTACATAAAAGAAAAATTACAAGTTTTGGACAGAACCAAGGCCTTGCATGGTCTTCGGACTCAAGCCTATGGGGAAACCAAGTACAAAAAAGAAATCTTACAAGTTTTGGAGAGAACCAAGGCCTTGCATGGTCCTCGGACTCAAGCCTATGGGGAAACCAAGTATAAAAAAGAAATCTTACAAGTTTTGGACAGAACCAAGGCCTTGCATGGTCCTCGGACTCAAGCCTATGGGGAAACCAAGTACAAAAAAGAAATCTTACAAGTTTTGGACAGAACCAAGGCCTTGCATGGTCCTCGGACTCAAGCCTATGGGGAAACCAAGTACAAAAAAGAAAAATTACAAGTTTTGGACAGAACCAAGGCCTTGCATGGTCCTCGGACACAAGCCTATGGGGAAACCAAGTACAAAAAAGAAATCTTACAAGTTTTGGACAGAACCAAGGCCTTGCATGGTCCTCGGACTCAAGCCTATGGGGAAACCAAGTACATAAAAGAAATCTTACAAGTTTTCGACAGAACCAAGGCCTTGCATTGTCCTCGGACTCAAGCCTATGGGGAAACCAAGTACATAAAAGAAAAATTACAAGTTTTGGACAGAACCAAGGCCTTGCATGGTCTTCGGACTCAAGCCTATGGGGAAACCAAGTACAAAAAAGAAATCTTACAAGTTTTGGAGAGAACCAAGGCCTTGCATGGTCCTCGGACTCAAGCCTATGGGGAAACCAAGTATAAAAAAGAAATCTTACAAGTTTTGGACAGAACCAAGGCCTTGCATGGTCCTCGGACTCAAGCCTATGGGGAAACCAAGTACAAAAAAGAAAAATTACAAGTTTTGGACAGAACCAAGGCCTTGCATGGTCCTCGGACTCAAGCCTATGGGGAAACCAAGTACAAAAAAGAAAAATTACAAGTTTTGGACAGAACCAAGGCCTTGCATGGTCCTCGGACTCAAGCCTATGGGGAAACCAAGTACATAAAAGAAAAATTACAAGTTTTGGACAGAACCAAGGCCTTGCATGGTCTTCGGACTCAAGCCTATGGGGAAACCAAGTACAAAAAAGAAATCTTACAAGTTTTGGAGAGAACCAAGGCCTTGCATGGTCCTCGGACTCAAGCCTATGGGGAAACCAAGTATAAAAAAGAAATCTTACAAGTTTTGGACAGAACCAAGGCCTTGCATGGTCCTCGGACTCAAGCCTATGGGGAAACCAAGTACAAAAAAGAAATCTTACAAGTTTTGGACAGAACCAAGGCCTTGCATGGTCCTCGGACTCAAGCCTATGGGGAAACCAAGTACAAAAAAGAAAAATTACAAGTTTTGGACAGAACCAAGGCCTTGCATGGTCCTCGGACACAAGCCTATGGGGAAACCAAGTACAAAAAAGAAATCTTACAAGTTTTGGACAGAACCAAGGCCTTGCATGGTCCTCGGACTCAAGCCTATGGGGAAACCAAGTACATAAAAGAAATCTTACAAGTTTTCGACAGAACCAAGGCCTTGCATTGTCCTCGGACTCAAGCCTATGGGGAAACCAAGTACATAAAAGAAAAATTACAAGTTTTGGACAGAACCAAGGCCTTGCATGGTCTTCGGACTCAAGCCTATGGGGAAACCAAGTACAAAAAAGAAATCTTACAAGTTTTGGAGAGAACCAAGGCCTTGCATGGTCCTCGGACTCAAGCCTATGGGGAAACCAAGTATAAAAAAGAAATCTTACAAGTTTTGGACAGAACCAAGGCCTTGCATGGTCCTCGGACTCAAGCCTATGGGGAAACCAAGTACAAAAAAGAAATCTTACAAGTTTTGGACAGAACCAAGGCCTTGCATGGTCCTCGGACTCAAGCCTAAGGGGAAACCAAGTACAAAAAAGAAAAATTACAAGTTTTGGACAGAACCAAGGCCTTGCATGGTCCTCGGACACAAGCCTATGGGGAAACCAAGTACAAAAAAGAAATCTTACAAGTTTTGGACAGAACCAAGGCCTTGCATGGTCCTCGGACTCAAGCCTATGGGGAAACCAAGTACATAAAAGAAATCTTACAAGTTTTCGACAGAACCAAGGCCTTGCATTGTCCTCGGACTCAAGCCTATGGGGAAACCAAGTACATAAAAGAAAAATTACAAGTTTTGGACAGAACCAAGGCCTTGCATGGTCTTCGGACTCAAGCCTATGGGGAAACCAAGTACAAAAAAGAAATCTTACAAGTTTTGGAGAGAACCAAGGCCTTGCATGGTCCTCGGACTCAAGCCTATGGGGAAACCAAGTATAAAAAAGAAATCTTACAAGTTTTGGACAGAACCAAGGCCTTGCATGGTCCTCGGACTCAAGCCTATGGGGAAACCAAGTACAAAAAAGAAATCTTTCAAGTTTTGGACAGAACCAAGGCCTTGCATGGTCCTCGGACTCATGCCTATGGGGAAACCAAGTACAAAAAAGAAAAATTACAAGTTTTGGACAGAACCAAGGCCTTGCATGGTCCTCGGACTCAAGCCTATGGGGAAACCAAGTACAAAAAAGAAAAATTACAAGTTTTAGACGGAACCAAGGCCTTGCATGGTCCTCGGACTCAAGCCTATGGGGAAACCAAGTACAAAAAAGAAATCTTACAAGTTTTGGACAGAACCAAGGCCTTGCATGGTCCTCGGACTCAAGCCTATGGGGAAACCAAGTACAAAAAAGAAATCTTACAAGTTTTGGACAGAACCAAGGCCTTGCATGGTCCTCGGACTCAAGCCTATGGGAAAACCAAGTACATAAAAGAAAAATTACAAGTTTTGGACAGAACCAAGGCCTTGCATGGTCCTCGGACTCAAGCCTATGGGGAAACCAAGTACAAAAAAGAAATCTTACAAGTTTTGGACAGAACCAAGGCCTTGCATGGTCCTCGGACTCAAGCCCATGGGGAAACCAAGTACATAAAAGAAAAATTACAAGTTTTGGACAGAACCAAGGCCTTGCATGGTCTTCGGACTCAAGCCTATGGGGAAACCAAGTACATAAAAGAAAAATTACAAGTTTTGGACAGAACCAAGGCCTTGCATGGTCTTCGGACTCAAGCCTATGGGGAAACCAAGTACAAAAAAGAAATCTTAAAAGTTTTGGACAGAACCAAGGCCTTGCATGGTCCTCGGACTCAAGCCTATGGGTAAACCAAGTACAAAAAAGAAATCTTACAAGTTTTGGACAGAACCAAGGCCTTGCATGGTCCTCGGACTCAAGCCTATGGGGAAACCAAGTACAAAAAAGAAATCTTACAAGTTTTGGACAGAACCAAGGCCTTGCATGGTCCTCGGACTCAAGCCCATGGGGAAACCAAGTACATAAAAGAAAAATTACAAGTTTTGGACAGAACCAAGGCCTTGCATGGTCTTCGGACTCAAGCCTATGGGGAAACCAAGTACATAAAAGAAAAATTACAAGTTTTGGACAGAACCAAGGCCTTGCATGGTCTTCGGACTCAAGCCTATGGGGAAACCAAGTACAAAAAAGAAATCTTACAAGTTTTGGACAGAACCAAGGCCTTGCATGGTCCTCGGACTCAAGCCTATTGGTAAACCAAGTACAAAAAAGAAATCTTACAAGTTTTGGACAGAACCAAGGCCTTGCATGGTCCTCGGACTCAAGCCTATGGGGAAACCAAGTACAAAAAAGAAATCTTGCAAGTTTTGGACAGAACCAAGGCCTTGCATGGTCCTCGGACTCAAGCCTATGGGGAAACCAAGTACATAAAAGAAAAATTACAAGTTTTGGACAGAACCAAGGCCTTGCATGGTCTTCGGACTCAAGCCTATGGGGAAACCAAGTACAAAAAAGAAATCTTACAAGTTTTGGAGAGAACCAAGGCCTTGCATGGTCCTCGGACTCAAGCCTATGGGGAAACCAAGTATAAAAAAGAAATCTTACAAGTTTTGGACAGAACCAAGGCCTTGCATGGTCCTCGGACTCAAGCCTATGGGGAAACCAAGTACAAAAAAGAAATCTTACAAGTTTTGGACAGAACCAAGGCCTTGCATGGTCCTCGGACTCAAGCCTATGGGGAAACCACGTACAAAAAAGAAAAATTACAAGTTTTGGACAGAACCAAGGCCTTGCATGGTCCTCGGACACAAGCCTATGGGGAAACCAAGTACAAAAAAGAAATCTTACAAGTTTTGGACAGAACCAAGGCCTTGCATGGTCCTCGGACTCAAGCCTATGGGGAAACCAAGTACATAAAAGAAATCTTACAAGTTTTCGACAGAACCAAGGCCTTGCATTGTCCTCGGACTCAAGCCTATGGGGAAACCAAGTACATAAAAGAAAAATTACAAGTTTTGGACAGAACCAAGGCCTTGCATGGTCTTCGGACTCAAGCCTATGGGGAAACCAAGTACAAAAAAGAAATCTTACAAGTTTTGGAGAGAACCAAGGCCTTGCATGGTCCTCGGACTCAAGCCTATGGGGAAACCAAGTATAAAAAAGAAATCTTACAAGTTTTGGACAGAACCAAGGCCTTGCATGGTCCTCGGACTCAAGCCTATGGGGAAACCAAGTACAAAAAAGAAAAATTACAAGTTTTGGACAGAACCAAGGCCTTGCATGGTCCTCGGACTCAAGCCTATGGGGAAACCAAGTACAAAAAAGAAAAATTACAAGTTTTGGACAGAACCAAGGCCTTGCATGGTCCTCGGACTCAAGCCTATGGGGAAACCAAGTACATAAAAGAAAAATTACAAGTTTTGGACAGAACCAAGGCCTTGCATGGTCTTCGGACTCAAGCCTATGGGGAAACCAAGTACAAAAAAGAAATCTTACAAGTTTTGGAGAGAACCAAGGCCTTGCATGGTCCTCGGACTCAAGCCTATGGGGAAACCAAGTATAAAAAAGAAATCTTACAAGTTTTGGACAGAACCAAGGCCTTGCATGGTCCTCGGACTCAAGCCTATGGGGAAACCAAGTACAAAAAAGAAATCTTACAAGTTTTGGACAGAACCAAGGCCTTGCATGGTCCTCGGACTCAAGCCTATGGGGAAACCAAGTACAAAAAAGAAAAATTACAAGTTTTGGACAGAACCAAGGCCTTGCATGGTCCTCGGACACAAGCCTATGGGGAAACCAAGTACAAAAAAGAAATCTTACAAGTTTTGGACAGAACCAAGGCCTTGCATGGTCCTCGGACTCAAGCCTATGGGGAAACCAAGTACATAAAAGAAATCTTACAAGTTTTCGACAGAACCAAGGCCTTGCATTGTCCTCGGACTCAAGCCTATGGGGAAACCAAGTACATAAAAGAAAAATTACAAGTTTTGGACAGAACCAAGGCCTTGCATGGTCTTCGGACTCAAGCCTATGGGGAAACCAAGTACAAAAAAGAAATCTTACAAGTTTTGGAGAGAACCAAGGCCTTGCATGGTCCTCGGACTCAAGCCTATGGGGAAACCAAGTATAAAAAAGAAATCTTACAAGTTTTGGACAGAACCAAGGCCTTGCATGGTCCTCGGACTCAAGCCTATGGGGAAACCAAGTACAAAAAAGAAATCTTTCAAGTTTTGGACAGAACCAAGGCCTTGCATGGTCCTCGGACTCAAGCCTATGGGGAAACCAAGTACAAAAAAGAAAAATTACAAGTTTTGGACAGAACCAAGGCCTTGCATGGTCCTCGGACTCAAGCCTATGGGGAAACCAAGTACAAAAAAGAAAAATTACAAGTTTTGGACGGAACCAAGGCCTTGCATGGTCCTCGGACTCAAGCCTATGGGGAAACCAAGTACAAAAAAGAAATCTTACAAGTTTTGGACAGAACCAAGGCCTTGCATGGTCCTCGGACTCAAGCCTATGGGGAAACCAAGTACAAAAAAGAAATCTTACAAGTTTTGGACAGAACCAAGGCCTTGCATGGTCCTCGGACTCAAGCCTATGGGAAAACCAAGTACATAAAAGAAAAATTACAAGTTTTGGACAGAACCAAGGCCTTGCATGGTCCTCGGACTCAAGCCTATGGGGAAACCAAGTACAAAAAAGAAATCTTACAAGTTTTGGACAGAACCAAGGCCTTGCATGGTCCTCGGACTCAAGCCCATGGGGAAACCAAGTACATAAAAGAAAAATTACAAGTTTTGGACAGAACCAAGGCCTTGCATGGTCTTCGGACTCAAGCCTATGGGGAAACCAAGTACATAAAAGAAAAATTACAAGTTTTGGACAGAACCAAGGCCTTGCATGGTCTTCGGACTCAAGCCTATGGGGAAACCAAGTACAAAAAAGAAATCTTACAGGTTTTGGACAGAACCAAGGCCTTGCATGGTCCTCGGACTCAAGCCTATGGGTAAACCAAGTACAAAAAAGAAATCTTACAAGTTTTGGACAGAACCAAGGCCTTGCATGGTCCTCGGACTCAAGCCTATGGGGAAACCAAGTACAAAAAAGAAAAATTACAAGTTTTGGACAGAACCAAGGCCTTGCATGGTCCTCGGACTCCAGCCTATGGGGAAACCAAGTACAAAAAAGAAAAATTACAAGTTTTGGACAGAACCAAGGCCTTGCATGGTCCTCGGACTCAAGCCTATGGGGAAACCAAGTACAAAAAAGAAAAATTACAAGTTTTGGACAGAACCAAGGCCTTGCATGGTCCTCGGACTCCAGCCTATGGGGAAACCAAGTACAAAAAAGAAAAATTACAAGTTTTGGACAGAACCAAGGCCTTGCATGGTCCTCGGACTCAAGCCTATGGGGAAACCAAGTACAAAAAAGAAAAATTACAAGTTTTGGACAGAACCAAGGCCTTGCATGGTCCTCGGACTCAAGCCTATGGGGAAACCAAGTACATAAAAGAAAAATTACAAGTTTTGGACAGAACCAAGGCCTTGCATGGTCCTCGGACTCAAGCCTATGGGGAAACCAAGTACAAAAAAGAAATCTTACAAGTTTTGGACAGAACCAAGGCCTTGCATGGTCCTCGGACTCAAGCCTATGGGGAAACCAAGTACATAAAAGAAAAATTACAAGTTTTGGACAGAACCAAGGCCTTGCATGGTCTTCGGACTCAAGCCTATGGGGAAACCAAGTACAAAAAAGAAATCTTACAAGTTTTGGAGAGAACCAAGGCCTTGCATGGTCCTCGGACTCAAGCCTATGGGGAAACCAAGTATAAAAAAGAAATCTTACAAGTTTTGGACAGAACCAAGGCCTTGCATGGTCCTCGGACTCAAGCCTATGGGGAAACCAAGTACAAAAAAGAAATCTTACAAGTTTTGGACAGAACCAAGGCCTTGCATGGTCCTCGGACTCAAGCCTATGGGGAAACCAAGTACAAAAAAGAAAAATTACAAGTTTTGGACAGAACCAAGGCCTTGCATGGTCCTCGGACACAAGCCTATGGGGAAACCAAGTACAAAAAAGAAATCTTACAAGTTTTGGACAGAACCAAGGCCTTGCATGGTCCTCGGACTCAAGCCTATGGGGAAACCAAGTACATAAAAGAAATCTTACAAGTTTTCGACAGAACCAAGGCCTTGCATTGTCCTCGGACTCAAGCCTATGGGGAAACCAAGTACATAAAAGAAAAATTACAAGTTTTGGACAGAACCAAGGCCTTGCATGGTCTTCGGACTCAAGCCTATGGGGAAACCAAGTACAAAAAAGAAATCTTACAAGTTTTGGAGAGAACCAAGGCCTTGCATGGTCCTCGGACTCAAGCCTATGGGGAAACCAAGTATAAAAAAGAAATCTTACAAGTTTTGGACAGAACCAAGGCCTTGCATGGTCCTCGGACTCAAGCCTATGGGGAAACCAAGTACAAAAAAGAAAAATTACAAGTTTTGGACAGAACCAAGGCCTTGCATGGTCCTCGGACTCAAGCCTATGGGGAAACCAAGTACAAAAAAGAAAAATTACAAGTTTTGGACAGAACCAAGGCCTTGCATGGTCCTCGGACTCAAGCCTATGGGGAAACCAAGTACATAAAAGAAAAATTACAAGTTTTGGACAGAACCAAGGCCTTGCATGGTCTTCGGACTCAAGCCTATGGGGAAACCAAGTACAAAAAAGAAATCTTACAAGTTTTGGAGAGAACCAAGGCCTTGCATGGTCCTCGGACTCAAGCCTATGGGGAAACCAAGTATAAAAAAGAAATCTTACAAGTTTTGGACAGAACCAAGGCCTTGCATGGTCCTCGGACTCAAGCCTATGGGGAAACCAAGTACAAAAAAGAAATCTTACAAGTTTTGGACAGAACCAAGGCCTTGCATGGTCCTCGGACTCAAGCCTATGGGGAAACCAAGTACAAAAAAGAAAAATTACAAGTTTTGGACAGAACCAAGGCCTTGCATGGTCCTCGGACACAAGCCTATGGGGAAACCAAGTACAAAAAAGAAATCTTACAAGTTTTGGACAGAACCAAGGCCTTGCATGGTCCTCGGACTCAAGCCTATGGGGAAACCAAGTACATAAAAGAAATCTTACAAGTTTTCGACAGAACCAAGGCCTTGCATTGTCCTCGGACTCAAGCCTATGGGGAAACCAAGTACATAAAAGAAAAATTACAAGTTTTGGACAGAACCAAGGCCTTGCATGGTCTTCGGACTCAAGCCTATGGGGAAACCAAGTACAAAAAAGAAATCTTACAAGTTTTGGAGAGAACCAAGGCCTTGCATGGTCCTCGGACTCAAGCCTATGGGGAAACCAAGTATAAAAAAGAAATCTTACAAGTTTTGGACAGAACCAAGGCCTTGCATGGTCCTCGGACTCAAGCCTATGGGGAAACCAAGTACAAAAAAGAAATCTTTCAAGTTTTGGACAGAACCAAGGCCTTGCATGGTCCTCGGACTCAAGCCTATGGGGAAACCAAGTACAAAAAAGAAAAATTACAAGTTTTGGACAGAACCAAGGCCTTGCATGGTCCTCGGACTCAAGCCTATGGGGAAACCAAGTACAAAAAAGAAAAATTACAAGTTTTGGACGGAACCAAGGCCTTGCATGGTCCTCGGACTCAAGCCTATGGGGAAACCAAGTACAAAAAAGAAATCTTACAAGTTTTGGACAGAACCAAGGCCTTGCATGGTCCTCGGACTCAAGCCTATGGGGAAACCAAGTACAAAAAAGAAATCTTACAAGTTTTGGACAGAACCAAGGCCTTGCATGGTCCTCGGACTCAAGCCTATGGGAAAACCAAGTACATAAAAGAAAAATTACAAGTTTTGGACAGAACCAAGGCCTTGCATGGTCCTCGGACTCAAGCCTATGGGGAAACCAAGTACAAAAAAGAAATCTTACAAGTTTTGGACAGAACCAAGGCCTTGCATGGTCCTCGGACTCAAGCCCATGGGGAAACCAAGTACATAAAAGAAAAATTACAAGTTTTGGACAGAACCAAGGCCTTGCATGGTCTTCGGACTCAAGCCTATGGGGAAACCAAGTACATAAAAGAAAAATTACAAGTTTTGGACAGAACCAAGGCCTTGCATGGTCTTCGGACTCAAGCCTATGGGGAAACCAAGTACAAAAAAGAAATCTTACAGGTTTTGGACAGAACCAAGGCCTTGCATGGTCCTCGGACTCAAGCCTATGGGTAAACCAAGTACAAAAAAGAAATCTTACAAGTTTTGGACAGAACCAAGGCCTTGCATGGTCCTCGGACTCAAGCCTATGGGGAAACCAAGTACAAAAAAGAAAAATTACAAGTTTTGGACAGAACCAAGGCCTTGCATGGTCCTCGGACTCCAGCCTATGGGGAAACCAAGTACAAAAAAGAAAAATTACAAGTTTTGGACAGAACCAAGGCCTTGCATGGTCCTCGGACTCAAGCCTATGGGGAAACCAAGTACAAAAAAGAAAAATTACAAGTTTTGGACAGAACCAAGGCCTTGCATGGTCCTCGGACTCCAGCCTATGGGGAAACCAAGTACAAAAAAGAAAAATTACAAGTTTTGGACAGAACCAAGGCCTTGCATGGTCCTCGGACTCAAGCCTATGGGGAAACCAAGTACAAAAAAGAAAAATTACAAGTTTTGGACAGAACCAAGGCCTTGCATGGTCCTCGGACTCAAGCCTATGGGGAAACCAAGTACATAAAAGAAAAATTACAAGTTTTGGACAGAACCAAGGCCTTGCATGGTCCTCGGACTCAAGCCTATGGGGAAACCAAGTACAAAAAAGAAATCTTACAAGTTTTGGACAGAACCAAGGCCTTGCATGGTCCTCGGACTCAAGCCTATGGGGAAACCAAGTACATAAAAGAAAAATTACAAGTTTTGGACAGAACCAAGGCCTTGCATGGTCTTCGGACTCAAGCCTATGGGGAAACCAAGTACAAAAAAGAAATCTTACAAGTTTTGGAGAGAACCAAGGCCTTGCATGGTCCTCGGACTCAAGCCTATGGGGAAACCAAGTATAAAAAAGAAATCTTACAAGTTTTGGACAGAACCAAGGCCTTGCATGGTCCTCGGACTCAAGCCTATGGGGAAACCAAGTACAAAAAAGAAATCTTACAAGTTTTGGACAGAACCAAGGCCTTGCATGGTCCTCGGACTCAAGCCTATGGGGAAACCAAGTACAAAAAAGAAAAATTACAAGTTTTGGACAGAACCAAGGCCTTGCATGGTCCTCGGACACAAGCCTATGGGGAAACCAAGTACAAAAAAGAAATCTTACAAGTTTTGGACAGAACCAAGGCCTTGCATGGTCCTCGGACTCAAGCCTATGGGGAAACCAAGTACATAAAAGAAATCTTACAAGTTTTCGACAGAACCAAGGCCTTGCATTGTCCTCGGACTCAAGCCTATGGGGAAACCAAGTACATAAAAGAAAAATTACAAGTTTTGGACAGAACCAAGGCCTTGCATGGTCTTCGGACTCAAGCCTATGGGGAAACCAAGTACAAAAAAGAAATCTTACAAGTTTTGGAGAGAACCAAGGCCTTGCATGGTCCTCGGACTCAAGCCTATGGGGAAACCAAGTATAAAAAAGAAATCTTACAAGTTTTGGACAGAACCAAGGCCTTGCATGGTCCTCGGACTCAAGCCTATGGGGAAACCAAGTACAAAAAAGAAATCTTTCAAGTTTTGGACAGAACCAAGGCCTTGCATGGTCCTCGGACTCAAGCCTATGGGGAAACCAAGTACAAAAAAGAAAAATTACAAGTTTTGGACAGAACCAAGGCCTTGCATGGTCCTCGGACACAAGCCTATGGGGAAACCAAGTACAAAAAAGAAATCTTACAAGTTTTGGACAGAACCAAGGCCTTGCATGGTCCTCGGACTCAAGCCTATGGGGAAACCAAGTACATAAAAGAAATCTTACAAGTTTTCGACAGAACCAAGGCCTTGCATTGTCCTCGGACTCAAGCCTATGGGGAAACCAAGTACATAAAAGAAAAATTACAAGTTTTGGACAGAACCAAGGCCTTGCATGGTCCTCGGACTCAAGCCTATGGGGAAACCAAGTACAAAAAAGAAAAATTACAAGTTTTGGACAGAACCAAGGCCTTGCATGGTCCTCGGACACAAGCCTATGGGGAAACCAAGTACAAAAAAGAAATCTTACAAGTTTTGGAGAGAACCAAGGCCTTGCATGGTCCTCGGACTCAAGCCTATGGGGAAACCAAGTATAAAAAAGAAATCTTACAAGTTTTGGACAGAACCAAGGCCTTGCATGGTCCTCGGACTCAAGCCTATGGGGAAACCAAGTACAAAAAAGAAATCTTTCAAGTTTTGGACAGAACCAAGGCCTTGCATGGTCCTCGGACTCAAGCCTATGGGGAAACCAAGTACAAAAAAGAAAAATTACAAGTTTTGGACAGAACCAAGGCCTTGCATGGTCCTCGGACTCAAGCCTATGGGGAAAC
This sequence comes from Quercus tomentella, assembly GCA_028535165.1. NCBI lineage: Eukaryota > Viridiplantae > Streptophyta > Magnoliopsida > Fagales > Fagaceae > Quercus > Quercus tomentella. The sequence continues at coordinate 6,247,500 of JAPQVY010000012.1, forward strand.
CAAGTACAAAAAAGAAATCTTACAAGTTTTGGACAGAACCAAGGCCTTGCATGGTCCTCGGACTCAAGCCTATGGGGAAACCAAGTACAAAAAAGAAATCTTACAAGTTTTGGACAGAACCAAGGCCTTGCATGGTCCTCGGACACAAGCCTATGGGAAAACCAAGTACATAAAAGAAAAATTACAAGTTTTGGACAGAACCAAGGCCTTGCATGGTCCTCGGACTCAAGCCTATGGGGAAACCAAGTACAAAAAAGAAATCTTACAAGTTTTGGACAGAACCAAGGCCTTGCATGGTCCTCGGACTCAAGCCCATGGGGAAACCAAGTACATAAAAGAAAAATTACAAGTTTTGGACAGAACCAAGGCCTTGCATGGTCTTCGGACTCAAGCCTATGGGGAAACCAAGTACATAAAAGAAAAATTACAAGTTTTGGACAGAACCAAGGCCTTGCATGGTCTTCGGACTCAAGCCTATGGGGAAACCAAGTACAAAAAAGAAATCTTACAAGTTTTGGACAGAACCAAGGCCTTGCATGGTCCTCGGACTCAAGCCTATGGGTAAACCAAGTACAAAAAAGAAATCTTACAAGTTTTGGACAGAACCAAGGCCTTGCATGGTCCTCGGACTCAAGCCTATGGGGAAACCAAGTACAAAAAAGAAAAATTACAAGTTTTGGACAGAACCAAGGCCTTGCATGGTCTTCGGACTCCAGCCTATGGGGAAACCAAGTACAAAAAAGAAAAATTACAAGTTTTGGACAGAACCAAGGCCTTGCATGGTCCTCGGACTCAAGCCTATGGGGAAACCAAGTACAAAAAAGAAAAATTACAAGTTTTGGACAGAACCAAGGCCTTGCATGGTCCTCGGACTCCAGCCTATGGGGAAACCAAGTACAAAAAAGAAAAATTACAAGTTTTGGACAGAACCAAGGCCTTGCATGGTCCTCGGACTCAAGCCTATGGGGAAACCAAGTACAAAAAAGAAATCTTACAAGTTTTGGACAGAACCAAGGCCTTGCATGGTCCTCGGACTCAAGCCTATGGGGAAACCAAGTACATAAAAGAAAAATTACAAGTTTTGGACAGAACCAAGGCCTTGCATGGTCTTCGGACTCAAGCCTATGGGGAAACCAAGTACAAAAAAGAAATCTTACAAGTTTTGGAGAGAACCAAGGCCTTGCATGGTCCTCGGACTCAAGCCTATGGGGAAACCAAGTATAAAAAAGAAATCTTACAAGTTTTGGACAGAACCAAGGCCTTGCATGGTCCTCGGACTCAAGCCTATGGGGAAACCAAGTACAAAAAAGAAATCTTACAAGTTTTGGACAGAACCAAGGCCTTGCATGGTCCTCGGACTCAAGCCTATGGGGAAACCAAGTACAAAAAAGAAAAATTACAAGTTTTGGACAGAACCAAGGCCTTGCATGGTCCTCGGACACAAGCCTATGGGGAAACCAAGTACAAAAAAGAAATCTTACAAGTTTTGGACAGAACCAAGGCCTTGCATGGTCCTCGGACTCAAGCCTATGGGGAAACCAAGTACATAAAAGAAATCTTACAAGTTTTCGACAGAACCAAGGCCTTGCATTGTCCTCGGACTCAAGCCTATGGGGAAACCAAGTACATAAAAGAAAAATTACAAGTTTTGGACAGAACCAAGGCCTTGCATGGTCTTCGGACTCAAGCCTATGGGGAAACCAAGTACAAAAAAGAAATCTTACAAGTTTTGGAGAGAACCAAGGCCTTGCATGGTCCTCGGACTCAAGCCTATGGGGAAACCAAGTATAAAAAAGAAATCTTACAAGTTTTGGACAGAACCAAGGCCTTGCATGGTCCTCGGACTCAAGCCTATGGGGAAACCAAGTACAAAAAAGAAATCTTTCAAGTTTTGGACAGAACCAAGGCCTTGCATGGTCCTCGGACTCAAGCCTATGGGGAAACCAAGTACAAAAAAGAAAAATTACAAGTTTTGGACAGAACCAAGGCCTTGCATGGTCCTCGGACACAAGCCTATGGGGAAACCAAGTACAAAAAAGAAATCTTACAAGTTTTGGACAGAACCAAGGCCTTGCATGGTCCTCGGACTCAAGCCTATGGGGAAACCAAGTACATAAAAGAAATCTTACAAGTTTTCGACAGAACCAAGGCCTTGCATTGTCCTCGGACTCAAGCCTATGGGGAAACCAAGTACATAAAAGAAAAATTACAAGTTTTGGACAGAACCAAGGCCTTGCATGGTCCTCGGACTCAAGCCTATGGGGAAACCAAGTACAAAAAAGAAAAATTACAAGTTTTGGACAGAACCAAGGCCTTGCATGGTCCTCGGACTCAAGCCTATGGGGAAACCAAGTACAAAAAAGAAAAATTACAAGTTTTGGACGGAACCAAGGCCTTGCATGGTCCTCGGACTCAAGCCTATGGGGAAACCAAGTACAAAAAAGAAATCTTACAAGTTTTGGACAGAACCAAGGCCTTGCATGGTCCTCGGACTCAAGCCTATGGGGAAACCAAGTACAAAAAAGAAATCTTACAAGTTTTGGACAGAACCAAGGCCTTGCATGGTCCTCGGACTCAAGCCTATGGGAAAACCAAGTACATAAAAGAAAAATTACAAGTTTTGGACAGAACCAAGGCCTTGCATGGTCCTCGGACTCAAGCCTATGGGGAAACCAAGTACAAAAAAGAAATCTTACAAGTTTTGGACAGAACCAAGGCCTTGCATGGTCCTCGGACTCAAGCCCATGGGGAAACCAAGTACATAAAAGAAAAATTACAAGTTTTGGACAGAACCAAGGCCTTGCATGGTCTTCGGACTCAAGCCTATGGGGAAACCAAGTACATAAAAGAAAAATTACAAGTTTTGGACAGAACCAAGGCCTTGCATGGTCTTCGGACTCAAGCCTATGGGGAAACCAAGTACAGAAAAGAAATCTTACAAGTTTTGGACAGAACCAAGGCCTTGCATGGTCCTCGGACTCAAGCCTATGGGTAAACCAAGTACAAAAAAGAAATCTTACAAGTTTTGGACAGAACCAAGGCCTTGCATGGTCCTCGGACTCAAGCCTATGGGGAAACCAAGTACAAAAAAGAAATCTTACAAGTTTTGGACAGAACCAAGGCCTTGCATGGTCCTCGGACTCAAGCCCATGGGGAAACCAAGTACATAAAAGAAAAATTACAAGTTTTGGACAGAACCAAGGCCTTGCATGGTCTTCGGACTCAAGCCTATGGGGAAACCAAGTACATAAAAGAAAAATTACAAGTTTTGGACAGAACCAAGGCCTTGCATGGTCTTCGGACTCAAGCCTATGGGGAAACCAAGTACAAAAAAGAAATCTTACAAGTTTTGGACAGAACCAAGGCCTTGCATGGTCCTCGGACTCAAGCCTATGGGTAAACCAAGTACAAAAAAGAAATCTTACAAGTTTTGGACAGAACCAAGGCCTTGCATGGTCCTCGGACTCAAGCCTATGGGGAAACCAAGTACAAAAAAGAAATCTTACAAGTTTTGGACAGAACCAAGGCCTTGCATGGTCCTCGGACTCAAGCCTATGGGGAAACCAAGTACATAAAAGAAAAATTACAAGTTTTGGACAGAACCAAGGCCTTGCATGGTCTTCGGACTCAAGCCTATGGGGAAACCAAGTACAAAAAAGAAATCTTACAAGTTTTGGAGAGAACCAAGGCCTTGCATGGTCCTCGGACTCAAGCCTATGGGGAAACCAAGTATAAAAAAGAAATCTTACAAGTTTTGGACAGAACCAAGGCCTTGCATGGTCTTCGGACTCAAGCCTATGGGGAAACCAAGTACAAAAAAGAAATCTTACAAGTTTTGGACAGAACCAAGGCCTTGCATGGTCCTCGGACTCAAGCCTATGGGGAAACCAAGTACAAAAAAGAAAAATTACAAGTTTTGGACAGAACCAAGGCCTTGCATGGTCCTCGGACACAAGCCTATGGGGAAACCAAGTACAAAAAAGAAATCTTACAAGTTTTGGACAGAACCAAGGCCTTGCATGGTCCTCGGACTCAAGCCTATGGGGAAACCAAGTACATAAAAGAAATCTTACAAGTTTTCGACAGAACCAAGGCCTTGCATTGTCCTCGGACTCAAGCCTATGGGGAAACCAAGTACATAAAAGAAAAATTACAAGTTTTGGACAGAACCAAGGCCTTGCATGGTCTTCGGACTCAAGCCTATGGGGAAACCAAGTACAAAAAAGAAATCTTACAAGTTTTGGAGAGAACCAAGGCCTTGCATGGTCCTCGGACTCAAGCCTATGGGGAAACCAAGTATAAAAAAGAAATCTTACAAGTTTTGGACAGAACCAAGGCCTTGCATGGTCCTCGGACTCAAGCCTATGGGGAAACCAAGTACAAAAAAGAAAAATTACAAGTTTTGGACAGAACCAAGGCCTTGCATGGTCCTCGGACTCAAGCCTATGGGGAAACCAAGTACAAAAAAGAAAAATTACAAGTTTTGGACAGAACCAAGGCCTTGCATGGTCCTCGGACTCAAGCCTATGGGGAAACCAAGTACATAAAAGAAAAATTACAAGTTTTGGACAGAACCAAGGCCTTGCATGGTCTTCGGACTCAAGCCTATGGGGAAACCAAGTACAAAAAAGAAATCTTACAAGTTTTGGAGAGAACCAAGGCCTTGCATGGTCCTCGGACTCAAGCCTATGGGGAAACCAAGTATAAAAAAGAAATCTTACAAGTTTTGGACAGAACCAAGGCCTTGCATGGTCCTCGGACTCAAGCCTATGGGGAAACCAAGTACAAAAAAGAAATCTTACAAGTTTTGGACAGAACCAAGGCCTTGCATGGTCCTCAGACTCAAGCCTATGGGGAAACCAAGTACAAAAAAGAAAAATTACAAGTTTTGGACAGAACCAAGGCCTTGCATGGTCCTCGGACACAAGCCTATGGGGAAACCAAGTACAAAAAAGAAATCTTACAAGTTTTGGACAGAACCAAGGCCTTGCATGGTCCTCGGACTCAAGCCTATGGGGAAACCAAGTACATAAAAGAAATCTTACAAGTTTTCGACAGAACCAAGGCCTTGCATTGTCCTCGGACTCAAGCCTATGGGGAAACCAAGTACATAAAAGAAAAATTACAAGTTTTGGACAGAACCAAGGCCTTGCATGGTCTTCGGACTCAAGCCTATGGGGAAACCAAGTACAAAAAAGAAATCTTACAAGTTTTGGAGAGAACCAAGGCCTTGCATGGTCCTCGGACTCAAGCCTATGGGGAAACCAAGTATAAAAAAGAAATCTTACAAGTTTTGGACAGAACCAAGGCCTTGCATGGTCCTCGGACTCAAGCCTATGGGGAAACCAAGTACAAAAAAGAAATCTTTCAAGTTTTGGACAGAACCAAGGCCTTGCATGGTCCTCGGACTCAAGCCTATGGGGAAACCAAGTACAAAAAAGAAATCTTACAAGTTTTGGACAGAACCAAGGCCTTGCATGGTCCTCGGACTCAAGCCTATGGGGAAACCAAGTACATAGAAGAAAAATTACAAGTTTTGGACAGAACCAAGGCCTTGCATGGTCTTCGGACTCAAGCCTATGGGAAAACCAAGTACATAAAAGAAAAATTACAAGTTTTGGACAGAACCAAGGCCTTGCATGGTCTTCGGACTCAAGCCTATGGGGAAACCAAGTACAAAAAAGAAATCTTACAAGTTTTGGACAGAACCAAGGCCTTGCATGGTCCTCGGACTCAAGCCTATGGGTAAACCAAGTACAAAAAAGAAATCTTACAAGTTTTGGACAGAACCAAGGCCTTGCATGGTCCTCGGACTCAAGCCTATGGGGAAACCAAGTACAAGAAAGAAATCTAACAAGTTTTGGACAGAACCATGGCCTTGCATGGTCCTCGGACTCAAGCCTATGGGGAAACCAAGTACATAAAAGAAAAATTACAAGTTTTGGACAGAACCAAGGCCTTGCATGGTCCTCGGACTCAAGCCTATGGGGAAACCAAGTACAAAAAAGAAATCTTACAAGTTTTGGACAGAACCAAGGCCTTGCATGGTCCTCGGACTCAAGCCTATGGGGAAACCAAGTACAAAAAAGAAAAATTACAAGTTTTGGACAGAACCAAGGCCTTGCATGGTCCTCGGACACAAGCCTATGGGGAAACCAAGTACAAAAAAGAAATCTTACAAGTTTTGGACAGAACCAAGGCCTTGCATGGTCCTCGGACTCAAGCCTATGGGGAAACCAAGTACATAAAAGAAATCTTACAAGTTTTCGACAGAACCAAGGCCTTGCATTGTCCTCGGACTCAAGCCTATGGGGAAACCAAGTACATAAAAGAAAAATTACAAGTTTTGGACAGAACCAAGGCCTTGCATGGTCTTCGGACTCAAGCCTATGGGGAAACCAAGTACAAAAAAGAAATCTTACAAGTTTTGGAGAGAACCAAGGCCTTGCATGGTCCTCGGACTCAAGCCTATGGGGAAACCAAGTATAAAAAAGAAATCTTACAAGTTTTGGACAGAACCAAGGCCTTGCATGGTCCTCGGACTCAAGCCTATGGGGAAACCAAGTACAAAAAAGAAAAATTACAAGTTTTGGACAGAACCAAGGCCTTGCATGGTCCTCGGACTCAAGCCTATGGGGAAACCAAGTACAAAAAAGAAAAATTACAAGTTTTGGACAGAACCAAGGCCTTGCATGGTCCTCGGACTCAAGCCTATGGGGAAACCAAGTACATAAAAGAAAAATTACAAGTTTTGGACAGAACCAAGGCCTTGCATGGTCTTCGGACTCAAGCCTATGGGGAAACCAAGTACAAAAAAGAAATCTTACAAGTTTTGGAGAGAACCAAGGCCTTGCATGGTCCTCGGACTCAAGCCTATGGGGAAACCAAGTATAAAAAAGAAATCTTACAAGTTTTGGACAGAACCAAGGCCTTGCATGGTCCTCGGACTCAAGCCTATGGGGAAACCAAGTACAAAAAAGAAATCTTACAAGTTTTGGACAGAACCAAGGCCTTGCATGGTCCTCGGACTCAAGCCTATGGGGAAACCAAGTACAAAAAAGAAAAATTACAAGTTTTGGACAGAACCAAGGCCTTGCATGGTCCTCGGACACAAGCCTATGGGGAAACCAAGTACAAAAAAGAAATCTTACAAGTTTTGGACAGAACCAAGGCCTTGCATGGTCCTCGGACTCAAGCCTATGGGGAAACCAAGTACATAAAAGAAATCTTACAAGTTTTCGACAGAACCAAGGCCTTGCATTGTCCTCGGACTCAAGCCTATGGGGAAACCAAGTACATAAAAGAAAAATTACAAGTTTTGGACAGAACCAAGGCCTTGCATGGTCTTCGGACTCAAGCCTATGGGGAAACCAAGTACAAAAAAGAAATCTTACAAGTTTTGGAGAGAACCAAGGCCTTGCATGGTCCTCGGACTCAAGCCTATGGGGAAACCAAGTATAAAAAAGAAATCTTACAAGTTTTGGACAGAACCAAGGCCTTGCATGGTCCTCGGACTCAAGCCTATGGGGAAACCAAGTACAAAAAAGAAATCTTTCAAGTTTTGGACAGAACCAAGGCCTTGCATGGTCCTCGGACTCAAGCCTATGGGGAAACCAAGTACAAAAAAGAAATCTTACAAGTTTTGGACAGAACCAAGGCCTTGCATGGTCCTCGGACTCAAGCCTATGGGGAAACCAAGTACATAGAAGAAAAATTACAAGTTTTGGACAGAACCAAGGCCTTGCATGGTCTTCGGACTCAAGCCTATGGGAAAACCAAGTACATAAAAGAAAAATTACAAGTTTTGGACAGAACCAAGGCCTTGCATGGTCTTCGGACTCAAGCCTATGGGGAAACCAAGTACAAAAAAGAAATCTTACAAGTTTTGGACAGAACCAAGGCCTTGCATGGTCCTCGGACTCAAGCCTATGGGTAAACCAAGTACAAAAAAGAAATCTTACAAGTTTTGGACAGAACCAAGGCCTTGCATGGTCCTCGGACTCAAGCCTATGGGGAAACCAAGTACAAGAAAGAAATCTAACAAGTTTTGGACAGAACCATGGCCTTGCATGGTCCTCGGACTCAAGCCTATGGGGAAACCAAGTACATAAAAGAAAAATTACAAGTTTTGGACAGAACCAAGGCCTTGCATGGTCCTCGGACTCAAGCCTATGGGGAAACCAAGTACAAAAAAGAAATCTTACAAGTTTTGGACAGAACCAAGGCCTTGCATGGTCCTCGGACTCAAGCCTATGGGGAAACCAAGTACAAAAAAGAAAAATTACAAGTTTTGGACAGAACCAAGGCCTTGCATGGTCCTCGGACACAAGCCTATGGGGAAACCAAGTACAAAAAAGAAATCTTACAAGTTTTGGACAGAACCAAGGCCTTGCATGGTCCTCGGACTCAAGCCTATGGGGAAACCAAGTACATAAAAGAAATCTTACAAGTTTTCGACAGAACCAAGGCCTTGCATTGTCCTCGGACTCAAGCCTATGGGGAAACCAAGTACATAAAAGAAAAATTACAAGTTTTGGACAGAACCAAGGCCTTGCATGGTCTTCGGACTCAAGCCTATGGGGAAACCAAGTACAAAAAAGAAATCTTACAAGTTTTGGAGAGAACCAAGGCCTTGCATGGTCCTCGGACTCAAGCCTATGGGGAAACCAAGTATAAAAAAGAAATCTTACAAGTTTTGGACAGAACCAAGGCCTTGCATGGTCCTCGGACTCAAGCCTATGGGGAAACCAAGTACAAAAAAGAAAAATTACAAGTTTTGGACAGAACCAAGGCCTTGCATGGTCCTCGGACTCAAGCCTATGGGGAAACCAAGTACAAAAAAGAAAAATTACAAGTTTTGGACAGAACCAAGGCCTTGCATGGTCCTCGGACTCAAGCCTATGGGGAAACCAAGTACATAAAAGAAAAATTACAAGTTTTGGACAGAACCAAGGCCTTGCATGGTCTTCGGACTCAAGCCTATGGGGAAACCAAGTACAAAAAAGAAATCTTACAAGTTTTGGAGAGAACCAAGGCCTTGCATGGTCCTCGGACTCAAGCCTATGGGGAAACCAAGTATAAAAAAGAAATCTTACAAGTTTTGGACAGAACCAAGGCCTTGCATGGTCCTCGGACTCAAGCCTATGGGGAAACCAAGTACAAAAAAGAAATCTTACAAGTTTTGGACAGAACCAAGGCCTTGCATGGTCCTCGGACTCAAGCCTATGGGGAAACCAAGTACAAAAAAGAAAAATTACAAGTTTTGGACAGAACCAAGGCCTTGCATGGTCCTCGGACACAAGCCTATGGGGAAACCAAGTACAAAAAAGAAATCTTACAAGTTTTGGACAGAACCAAGGCCTTGCATGGTCCTCGGACTCAAGCCTATGGGGAAACCAAGTACATAAAAGAAATCTTACAAGTTTTCGACAGAACCAAGGCCTTGCATTGTCCTCGGACTCAAGCCTATGGGGAAACCAAGTACATAAAAGAAAAATTACAAGTTTTGGACAGAACCAAGGCCTTGCATGGTCTTCGGACTCAAGCCTATGGGGAAACCAAGTACAAAAAAGAAATCTTACAAGTTTTGGAGAGAACCAAGGCCTTGCATGGTCCTCGGACTCAAGCCTATGGGGAAACCAAGTATAAAAAAGAAATCTTACAAGTTTTGGACAGAACCAAGGCCTTGCATGGTCCTCGGACTCAAGCCTATGGGGAAACCAAGTACAAAAAAGAAATCTTTCAAGTTTTGGACAGAACCAAGGCCTTGCATGGTCCTCGGACTCAAGCCTATGGGGAAACCAAGTACAAAAAAGAAAAATTACAAGTTTTGGACAGAACCAAGGCCTTGCATGGTCCTCGGACTCAAGCCTATGGGGAAACCAAGTACAAAAAAGAAAAATTACAAGTTTTGGACGGAACCAAGGCCTTGCATGGTCCTCGGACTCAAGCCTATGGGGAAACCAAGTACAAAAAAGAAATCTTACAAGTTTTGGACAGAACCAAGGCCTTGCATGGTCCTCGGACTCAAGCCTATGGGGAAACCAAGTACAAAAAAGAAATCTTACAAGTTTTGGACAGAACCAAGGCCTTGCATGGTCCTCGGACTCAAGCCTATGGGAAAACCAAGTACATAAAAGAAAAATTACAAGTTTTGGACAGAACCAAGGCCTTGCATGGTCCTCGGACTCAAGCCTATGGGGAAACCAAGTACAAAAAAGAAATCTTACAAGTTTTGGACAGAACCAAGGCCTTGCATGGTCCTCGGACTCAAGCCCATGGGGAAACCAAGTACATAAAAGAAAAATTACAAGTTTTGGACAGAACCAAGGCCTTGCATGGTCTTCGGACTCAAGCCTATGGGGAAACCAAGTACATAAAAGAAAAATTACAAGTTTTGGACAGAACCAAGGCCTTGCATGGTCTTCGGACTCAAGCCTATGGGGAAACCAAGTACAAAAAAGAAATCTTACAAGTTTTGGACAGAACCAAGGCCTTGCATGGTCCTCGGACTCAAGCCTATGGGTAAACCAAGTACAAAAAAGAAATCTTACAAGTTTTGGACAGAACCAAGGCCTTGCATGGTCCTCGGACTCAAGCCTATGGGGAAACCAAGTACAAAAAAGAAAAATTACAAGTTTTGGACAGAACCAAGGCCTTGCATGGTCCTCGGACTCCAGCCTATGGGGAAACCAAGTACAAAAAAGAAAAATTACAAGTTTTGGACAGAACCTAGGCCTTGCATGGTCCTCGGACTCAAGCCTATGGGGAAACCAAGTATAAAAAAGAAATCTTACAAGTTTTGGACAGAACCAAGGCCTTGCATGGTCCTCGGACTCAAGCCTATGGGGAAACCAAGTATAAAAAAGAAATCTTACAAGTTTTGGACAGAACCAAGGCCTTGCATGGTCCTCGGACTCAAGCCTATGGGGAAACCAAGTACAAAAAAGAAATCTTACAAGTTTTGGACAGAACCAAGGCCTTGCATGGTCCTCAGACTCAAGCCTATGGGGAAACCAAGTACAAAAAAGAAAAATTACAAGTTTTGGACAGAACCAAGGCCTTGCATGGTCCTCGGACACAAGCCTATGGGGAAACCAAGTACAAAAAAGAAATCTTACAAGTTTTGGACAGAACCAAGGCCTTGCATGGTCCTCGGACTCAAGCCTATGGGGAAACCAAGTACATAAAAGAAATCTTACAAGTTTTCGACAGAACCAAGGCCTTGCATTGTCCTCGGACTCAAGCCTATGGGGAAACCAAGTACATAAAAGAAAAATTACAAGTTTTGGACAGAACCAAGGCCTTGCATGGTCTTCGGACTCAAGCCTATGGGGAAACCAAGTACAAAAAAGAAATCTTACAAGTTTTGGAGAGAACCAAGGCCTTGCATGGTCCTCGGACTCAAGCCTATGGGGAAACCAAGTATAAAAAAGAAATCTTACAAGTTTTGGACAGAACCAAGGCCTTGCATGGTCCTCGGACTCAAGCCTATGGGGAAACCAAGTACAAAAAAGAAATCTTTCAAGTTTTGGACAGAACCAAGGCCTTGCATGGTCCTCGGACTCAAGCCTATGGGGAAACCAAGTACAAAAAAGAAATCTTGCAAGTTTTGGACAGAACCAAGGCCTTGCATGGTCCTCGGACTCAAGCCTATGGGGAAACCAAGTACATAGAAGAAAAATTACAAGTTTTGGACAGAACCAAGGCCTTGCATGGTCTTCGGACTCAAGCCTATGGGAAAACCAAGTACATAAAAGAAAAATTACAAGTTTTGGACAGAACCAAGGCCTTGCATGGTCTTCGGACTCAAGCCTATGGGGAAACCAAGTACAAAAAAGAAATCTTACAAGTTTTGGACAGAACCAAGGCCTTGCATGGTCCTCGGACTCAAGCCTATGGGTAAACCAAGTACAAAAAAGAAATCTTACAAGTTTTGGACAGAACCAAGGCCTTGCATGGTCCTCGGACTCAAGCCTATGGGGAAACCAAGTACAAAAAAGAAAAATTACAAGTTTTGGACAGAACCAAGGCCTTGCATGGTCCTCGGACTCCAGCCTATGGGGAAACCAAGTACAAAAAAGAAAAATTACAAGTTTTGGACAGAACCTAGGCCTTGCATGGTCCTCGGACTCAAGCCTATGGGGAAACCAAGTATAAAAAAGAAATCTTACAAGTTTTGGACAGAACCAAGGCCTTGCATGGTCCTCGGACTCAAGCCTATGGGGAAACCAAGTATAAAAAAGAAATCTTACAAGTTTTGGACAGAACCAAGGCCTTGCATGGTCCTCGGACTCAAGCCTATGGGGAAACCAAGTACAAAAAAGAAATCTTACAAGTTTTGGACAGAACCAAGGCCTTGCATGGTCCTCAGACTCAAGCCTATGGGGAAACCAAGTACAAAAAAGAAAAATTACAAGTTTTGGACAGAACCAAGGCCTTGCATGGTCCTCGGACACAAGCCTATGGGGAAACCAAGTACAAAAAAGAAATCTTACAAGTTTTGGACAGAACCAAGGCCTTGCATGGTCCTCGGACTCAAGCCTATGGGGAAACCAAGTACATAAAAGAAATCTTACAAGTTTTCGACAGAACCAAGGCCTTGCATTGTCCTCGGACTCAAGCCTATGGGGAAACCAAGTACATAAAAGAAAAATTACAAGTTTTGGACAGAACCAAGGCCTTGCATGGTCTTCGGACTCAAGCCTATGGGGAAACCAAGTACAAAAAAGAAATCTTACAAGTTTTGGAGAGAACCAAGGCCTTGCATGGTCCTCGGACTCAAGCCTATGGGGAAACCAAGTATAAAAAAGAAATCTTACAAGTTTTGGACAGAACCAAGGCCTTGCATGGTCCTCGGACTCAAGCCTATGGGGAAACCAAGTACAAAAAAGAAATCTTTCAAGTTTTGGACAGAACCAAGGCCTTGCATGGTCCTCGGACTCAAGCCTATGGGGAAACCAAGTACAAAAAAGAAATCTTACAAGTTTTGGACAGAACCAAGGCCTTGCATGGTCCTCGGACTCAAGCCTATGGGGAAACCAAGTACATAGAAGAAAAATTACAAGTTTTGGACAGAACCAAGGCCTTGCATGGTCTTCGGACTCAAGCCTATGGGAAAACCAAGTACATAAAAGAAAAATTACAAGTTTTGGACAGAACCAAGGCCTTGCATGGTCTTCGGACTCAAGCCTATGGGGAAACCAAGTACAAAAAAGAAATCTTACAAGTTTTGGACAGAACCAAGGCCTTGCATGGTCCTCGGACTCAAGCCTATGGGTAAACCAAGTACAAAAAAGAAATCTTACAAGTTTTGGACAGAACCAAGGCCTTGCATGGTCCTCGGACTCAAGCCTATGGGGAAACCAAGTACAAGAAAGAAATCTAACAAGTTTTGGACAGAACCATGGCCTTGCATGGTCCTCGGACTCAAGCCTATGGGGAAACCAAGTACATAAAAGAAAAATTACAAGTTTTGGACAGAACCAAGGCCTTGCATGGTCCTCGGACTCAAGCCTATGGGGAAACCAAGTACAAAAAAGAAATCTTACAAGTTTTGGACAGAACCAAGGCCTTGCATGGTCCTCGGACTCAAGCCTATGGGGAAACCAAGTACAAAAAAGAAAAATTACAAGTTTTGGACAGAACCAAGGCCTTGCATGGTCCTCGGACACAAGCCTATGGGGAAACCAAGTACAAAAAAGAAATCTTACAAGTTTTGGACAGAACCAAGGCCTTGCATGGTCCTCGGACTCAAGCCTATGGGGAAACCAAGTACATAAAAGAAATCTTACAAGTTTTCGACAGAACCAAGGCCTTGCATTGTCCTCGGACTCAAGCCTATGGGGAAACCAAGTACATAAAAGAAAAATTACAAGTTTTGGACAGAACCAAGGCCTTGCATGGTCTTCGGACTCAAGCCTATGGGGAAACCAAGTACAAAAAAGAAATCTTACAAGTTTTGGAGAGAACCAAGGCCTTGCATGGTCCTCGGACTCAAGCCTATGGGGAAACCAAGTATAAAAAAGAAATCTTACAAGTTTTGGACAGAACCAAGGCCTTGCATGGTCCTCGGACTCAAGCCTATGGGGAAACCAAGTACAAAAAGGAAAAATTACAAGTTTTGGACAGAACCAAGGCCTTGCATGGTCCTCGGACTCAAGCCTGTGGGGAAACCAAGTACAAAAAAGAAAAATTACAAGTTTTGGACAGAACCAAGGCCTTGCATGGTCCTCGGACTCAAGCCTATGGGGAAACCAAGTACATAAAAGAAAAATTACAAGTTTTGGACAGAACCAAGGCCTTGCATGGTCTTCGGACTCAAGCCTATGGGGAAACCAAGTACAAAAAAGAAATCTTACAAGTTTTGGAGAGAACCAAGGCCTTGCATGGTCCTCGGACTCAAGCCTATGGGGAAACCAAGTATAAAAAAGAAATCTTACAAGTTTTGGACAGAACCAAGGCCTTGCATGGTCCTCGGACTCAAGCCTATGGGGAAACCAAGTACAAAAAAGAAATCTTACAAGTTTTGGACAGAACCAAGGCCTTGCATGGTCCTCGGACTCAAGCCTATGGGGAAACCAAGTACAAAAAAGAAAAATTACAAGTTTTGGACAGAACCAAGGCCTTGCATGGTCCTCGGACACAAGCCTATGGGGAAACCAAGTACAAAAAAGAAATCTTACAAGTTTTGGACAGAACCAAGGCCTTGCATGGTCCTCGGACTCAAGCCTATGGGGAAACCAAGTACATAAAAGAAATCTTACAAGTTTTCGACAGAACCAAGGCCTTGCATTGTCCTCGGACTCAAGCCTATGGGGAAACCAAGTACATAAAAGAAAAATTACAAGTTTTGGACAGAACCAAGGCCTTGCATGGTCTTCGGACTCAAGCCTATGGGGAAACCAAGTACAAAAAAGAAATCTTACAAGTTTTGGAGAGAACCAAGGCCTTGCATGGTCCTCGGACTCAAGCCTATGGGGAAACCAAGTATAAAAAAGAAATCTTACAAGTTTTGGACAGAACCAAGGCCTTGCATGGTCCTCGGACTCAAGCCTATGGGGAAACCAAGTACAAAAAAGAAATCTTTCAAGTTTTGGACAGAACCAAGGCCTTGCATGGTCCTCGGACTCAAGCCTATGGGGAAACCAAGTACATAAAAGAAATCTTACAAGTTTTCGACAGAACCAAGGCCTTGCATTGTCCTCGGACTCAAGCCTATGGGGAAACCAAGTACATAAAAGAAAAATTACAAGTTTTGGACAGAACCAAGGCCTTGCATGGTCTTCGGACTCAAGCCTATGGGGAAACCAAGTACAAAAAAGAAATCTTACAAGTTTTGGACAGAACCAAGGCCTTGCATGGTCCTCGGACTCAAGCCTATGGGGAAACCAAGTACAAGAAAGAAATCTAACAAGTTTTGGACAGAACCATGGCCTTGCATGGTCCTCGGACTCAAGCCTATGGGGAAACCAAGTACATAAAAGAAAAATTACAAGTTTTGGACAGAACCAAGGCCTTGCATGGTCCTCGGACTCAAGCCTATGGGGAAACCAAGTACAAAAAAGAAATCTTACAAGTTTTGGACAGAACCAAGGCCTTGCATGGTCCTCGGACTCAAGCCTATGGGGAAACCAAGTACAAAAAAGAAAAATTACAAGTTTTGGACAGAACCAAGGCCTTGCATGGTCCTCGGACACAAGCCTATGGGGAAACCAAGTACAAAAAAGAAATCTTACAAGTTTTGGACAGAACCAAGGCCTTGCATGGTCCTCGGACTCAAGCCTATGGGGAAACCAAGTACATAAAAGAAATCTTACAAGTTTTCGACAGAACCAAGGCCTTGCATTGTCCTCGGACTCAAGCCTATGGGGAAACCAAGTACATAAAAGAAAAATTACAAGTTTTGGACAGAACCAAGGCCTTGCATGGTCTTCGGACTCAAGCCTATGGGGAAACCAAGTACAAAAAAGAAATCTTACAAGTTTTGGAGAGAACCAAGGCCTTGCATGGTCCTCGGACTCAAGCCTATGGGGAAACCAAGTATAAAAAAGAAATCTTACAAGTTTTGGACAGAACCAAGGCCTTGCATGGTCCTCGGACTCAAGCCTATGGGGAAACCAAGTACAAAAAAGAAAAATTACAAGTTTTGGACAGAACCAAGGCCTTGCATGGTCCTCGGACTCAAGCCTGTGGGGAAACCAAGTACAAAAAAGAAAAATTACAAGTTTTGGACAGAACCAAGGCCTTGCATGGTCCTCGGACTCAAGCCTATGGGGAAACCAAGTACATAAAAGAAAAATTACAAGTTTTGGACAGAACCAAGGCCTTGCATGGTCTTCGGACTCAAGCCTATGGGGAAACCAAGTACAAAAAAGAAATCTTACAAGTTTTGGAGAGAACCAAGGCCTTGCATGGTCCTCGGACTCAAGCCTATGGGGAAACCAAGTATAAAAAAGAAATCTTACAAGTTTTGGACAGAACCAAGGCCTTGCATGGTCCTCGGACTCAAGCCTATGGGGAAACCAAGTACAAAAAAGAAATCTTACAAGTTTTGGACAGAACCAAGGCCTTGCATGGTCCTCGGACTCAAGCCTATGGGGAAACCAAGTACAAAAAAGAAAAATTACAAGTTTTGGACAGAACCAAGGCCTTGCATGGTCCTCGGACACAAGCCTATGGGGAAACCAAGTACAAAAAAGAAATCTTACAAGTTTTGGACAGAACCAAGGCCTTGCATGGTCCTCGGACTCAAGCCTATGGGGAAACCAAGTACATAAAAGAAATCTTACAAGTTTTCGACAGAACCAAGGCCTTGCATTGTCCTCGGACTCAAGCCTATGGGGAAACCAAGTACATAAAAGAAAAATTACAAGTTTTGGACAGAACCAAGGCCTTGCATGGTCTTCGGACTCAAGCCTATGGGGAAACCAAGTACAAAAAAGAAATCTTACAAGTTTTGGAGAGAACCAAGGCCTTGCATGGTCCTCGGACTCAAGCCTATGGGGAAACCAAGTATAAAAAAGAAATCTTACAAGTTTTGGACAGAACCAAGGCCTTGCATGGTCCTCGGACTCAAGCCTATGGGGAAACCAAGTACAAAAAAGAAATCTTTCAAGTTTTGGACAGAACCAAGGCCTTGCATGGTCCTCGGACTCAAGCCTATGGGGAAACCAAGTACAAAAAAGAAAAATTACAAGTTTTGGACAGAACCAAGGCCTTGCATGGTCCTCGGACTCAAGCCTATGGGGAAACCAAGTACAAAAAAGAAAAATTACAAGTTTTGGACGGAACCAAGGCCTTGCATGGTCCTCGGACTCAAGCCTATGGGGAAACCAAGTACAAAAAAGAAATCTTACAAGTTTTGGACAGAACCAAGGCCTTGCATGGTCCTCGGACTCAAGCCTATGGGGAAACCAAGTACAAAAAAGAAATCTTACAAGTTTTGGACAGAACCAAGGCCTTGCATGGTCCTCGGACTCAAGCCTATGGGAAAACCAAGTACATAAAAGAAAAATTACAAGTTTTGGACAGAACCAAGGCCTTGCATGGTCCTCGGACTCAAGCCTATGGGGAAACCAAGTACAAAAAAGAAATCTTACAAGTTTTGGACAGAACCAAGGCCTTGCATGGTCCTCGGACTCAAGCCCATGGGGAAACCAAGTACATAAAAGAAAAATTACAAGTTTTGGACAGAACCAAGGCCTTGCATGGTCTTCGGACTCAAGCCTATGGGGAAACCAAGTACATAAAAGAAAAATTACAAGTTTTGGACAGAACCAAGGCCTTGCATGGTCTTCGGACTCAAGCCTATGGGGAAACCAAGTACAAAAAAGAAATCTTACAAGTTTTGGACAGAACCAAGGCCTTGCATGGTCCTCGGACTCAAGCCTATGGGTAAACCAAGTACAAAAAAGAAATCTTACAAGTTTTGGACAGAACCAAGGCCTTGCATGGTCCTCGGACTCAAGCCTATGGGGAAACCAAGTACAAAAAAGAAAAATTACAAGTTTTGGACAGAACCAAGGCCTTGCATGGTCCTCGGACTCCAGCCTATGGGGAAACCAAGTACAAAAAAGAAAAATTACAAGTTTTGGACAGAACCTAGGCCTTGCATGGTCCTCGGACTCAAGCCTATGGGGAAACCAAGTACAAAAAAGAAAAATTACAAGTTTTGGACAGAACCAAGGCCTTGCATGGTCCTCGGACTCCAGCCTATGGGGAAACCAAGTACAAAAAAGAAAAATTACAAGTTTTGGACAGAACCAAGGCCTTGCATGGTCCTCGGACTCAAGCCTATGGGGAAACCAAGTACAAAAAAGAAAAATTACAAGTTTTGGACAGAACCAAGGCCTTGCATGGTCCTCGGACTCAAGCCTATGGGGAAACCAAGTACATAAAAGAAAAATTACAAGTTTTGGACAGAACCAAGGCCTTGCATGGTCCTCGGACTCAAGCCTATGGGGAAACCAAGTACAAAAAAGAAATCTTACAAGTTTTGGACAGAACCAAGGCCTTGCATGGTCCTCGGACTCAAGCCTATGGGGAAACCAAGTACATAAAAGAAAAATTACAAGTTTTGGACAGAACCAAGGCCTTGCATGGTCTTCGGACTCAAGCCTATGGGGAAACCAAGTACAAAAAAGAAATCTTACAAGTTTTGGAGAGAACCAAGGCCTTGCATGGTCCTCGGACTCAAGCCTATGGGGAAACCAAGTATAAAAAAGAAATCTTACAAGTTTTGGACAGAACCAAGGCCTTGCATGGTCCTCGGACTCAAGCCTATGGGGAAACCAAGTACAAAAAAGAAATCTTACAAGTTTTGGACAGAACCAAGGCCTTGCATGGTCCTCGGACTCAAGCCTATGGGGAAACCAAGTACAAAAAAGAAAAATTACAAGTTTTGGACAGAACCAAGGCCTTGCATGGTCCTCGGACACAAGCCTATGGGGAAACCAAGTACAAAAAAGAAATCTTACAAGTTTTGGACAGAACCAAGGCCTTGCATGGTCCTCGGACTCAAGCCTATGGGGAAACCAAGTACATAAAAGAAATCTTACAAGTTTTCGACAGAACCAAGGCCTTGCATTGTCCTCGGACTCAAGCCTATGGGGAAACCAAGTACATAAAAGAAAAATTACAAGTTTTGGACAGAACCAAGGCCTTGCATGGTCTTCGGACTCAAGCCTATGGGGAAACCAAGTACAAAAAAGAAATCTTACAAGTTTTGGAGAGAACCAAGGCCTTGCATGGTCCTCGGACTCAAGCCTATGGGGAAACCAAGTATAAAAAAGAAATCTTACAAGTTTTGGACAGAACCAAGGCCTTGCATGGTCCTCGGACTCAAGCCTATGGGGAAACCAAGTACAAAAAAGAAATCTTTCAAGTTTTGGACAGAACCAAGGCCTTGCATGGTCCTCGGACTCAAGCCTATGGGGAAACCAAGTACAAAAAAGAAAAATTACAAGTTTTGGACAGAACCAAGGCCTTGCATGGTCCTCGGACACAAGCCTATGGGGAAACCAAGTACAAAAAAGAAATCTTACAAGTTTTGGACAGAACCAAGGCCTTGCATGGTCCTCGGACTCAAGCCTATGGGGAAACCAAGTACATAAAAGAAATCTTACAAGTTTTCGACAGAACCAAGGCCTTGCATTGTCCTCGGACTCAAGCCTATGGGGAAACCAAGTACATAAAAGAAAAATTACAAGTTTTGGACAGAACCAAGGCCTTGCATGGTCTTCGGACTCAAGCCTATGGGGAAACCAAGTACAAAAAAGAAATCTTACAAGTTTTGGAGAGAACCAAGGCCTTGCATGGTCCTCGGACTCAAGCCTATGGGGAAACCAAGTATAAAAAAGAAATCTTACAAGTTTTGGACAGAACCAAGGCCTTGCATGGTCCTCGGACTCAAGCCTATGGGGAAACCAAGTACAAAAAAGAAATCTTTCAAGTTTTGGACAGAACCAAGGCCTTGCATGGTCCTCGGACTCAAGCCTATGGGGAAACCAAGTACAAAAAAGAAAAATTACAAGTTTTGGACAGAACCAAGGCCTTGCATGGTCCTCGGACTCAAGCCTATGGGGAAACCAAGTACAAAAAAGAAAAATTACAAGTTTTGGACGGAACCAAGGCCTTGCATGGTCCTCGGACTCAAGCCTATGGGGAAACCAAGTACAAAAAAGAAATCTTACAAGTTTTGGACAGAACCAAGGCCTTGCATGGTCCTCGGACTCAAGCCTATGGGGAAACCAAGTACAAAAAAGAAATCTTACAAGTTTTGGACAGAACCAAGGCCTTGCATGGTCCTCGGACTCAAGCCTATGGGAAAACCAAGTACATAAAAGAAAAATTACAAGTTTTGGACAGAACCAAGGCCTTGCATGGTCCTCGGACTCAAGCCTATGGGGAAACCAAGTACAAAAAAGAAATCTTACAAGTTTTGGACAGAACCAAGGCCTTGCATGGTCCTCGGACTCAAGCCCATGGGGAAACCAAGTACATAAAAGAAAAATTACAAGTTTTGGACAGAACCAAGGCCTTGCATGGTCTTCGGACTCAAGCCTATGGGGAAACCAAGTACATAAAAGAAAAATTACAAGTTTTGGACAGAACCAAGGCCTTGCATGGTCTTCGGACTCAAGCCTATGGGGAAACCAAGTACAAAAAAGAAATCTTACAAGTTTTGGACAGAACCAAGGCCTTGCATGGTCCTCGGACTCAAGCCTATGGGTAAACCAAGTACAAAAAAGAAATCTTACAAGTTTTGGACAGAACCAAGGCCTTGCATGGTCCTCGGACTCAAGCCTATGGGGAAACCAAGTACAAAAAAGAAAAATTACAAGTTTTGGACAGAACCAAGGCCTTGCATGGTCCTCGGACTCAAGCCTATGGGGAAACCAAGTACAAAAAAGAAAAATTACAAGTTTTGGACAGAACCAAGGCCTTGCATGGTCCTCGGACACAAGCCTATGGGGAAACCAAGTACAAAAAAGAAATCTTACAAGTTTTGGACAGAACCAAGGCCTTGCATGGTCCTCGGACTCAAGCCTATGGGGAAACCAAGTACATAAAAGAAATCTTACAAGTTTTCGACAGAACCAAGGCCTTGCATTGTCCTCGGACTCAAGCCTATGGGGAAACCAAGTACATAAAAGAAAAATTACAAGTTTTGGACAGAACCAAGGCCTTGCATGGTCTTCGGACTCAAGCCTATGGGGAAACCAAGTACAAAAAAGAAATCTTACAAGTTTTGGACAGAACCAAGGCCTTGCATGGTCCTCGGACTCAAGCCTATGGGGAAACCAAGTATAAAAAAGAAATCTTACAAGTTTTGGACAGAACCAAGGCCTTGCATGGTCCTCGGACTCAAGCCTATGGGGAAACCAAGTACAAAAAAGAAATCTTTCAAGTTTTGGACAGAACCAAGGCCTTGCATGGTCCTCGGACTCAAGCCTATGGGGAAACCAAGTACAAAAAAGAAAAATTACAAGTTTTGGACAGAACCAAGGCCTTGCATGGTCCTCGGACACAAGCCTATGGGGAAACCAAGTACAAAAAAGAAATCTTACAAGTTTTGGACAGAACCAAGGCCTTGCATGGTCCTCGGACTCAAGCCTATGGGGAAACCAAGTACATAAAAGAAATCTTACAAGTTTTCGACAGAACCAAGGCCTTGCATTGTCCTCGGACTCAAGCCTATGGGGAAACCAAGTACATAAAAGAAAAATTACAAGTTTTGGACAGAACCAAGGCCTTGCATGGTCTTCGGACTCAAGCCTATGGGGAAACCAAGTACAAAAAAGAAATCTTACAAGTTTTGGAGAGAACCAAGGCCTTGCATGGTCCTCGGACTCAAGCCTATGGGGAAACCAAGTATAAAAAAGAAATCTTACAAGTTTTGGACAGAACCAAGGCCTTGCATGGTCCTCGGACTCAAGCCTATGGGGAAACCAAGTACAAAAAAGAAATCTTTCAAGTTTTGGACAGAACCAAGGCCTTGCATGGTCCTCGGACTCAAGCCTATGGGGAAACCAAGTACAAAAATGAAAAATTACAAGTTTTGGACAGAACCAAGGCCTTGCATGGTCCTCGGACTCCAGCCTATGGGGAAACCAAGTACAAAAAAGAAAAATTACAAGTTTTGGACAGAACCAAGGCCTTGCATGGTCCTCGGACTCAAGCCTATGGGGAAACCAAGTACAAAAAAGAAAAATTACAAGTTTTGGACAGAACCAAGGCCTTGCATGGTCCTCGGACTCAAGCCTATGGGGAAACCAAGTACATAAAAGAAAAATTACAAGTTTTGGACAGAACCAAGGCCTTGCATGGTCCTCGGACTCAAGCCTATGGGGAAACCAAGTACAAAAAAGAAATCTTACAAGTTTTGGACAGAACCAAGGCCTTGCATGGTCCTCGGACTCAAGCCTATGGGGAAACCAAGTACATAAAAGAAAAATTACAAGTTTTGGACAGAACCAAGGCCTTGCATGGTCTTCGGACTCAAGCCTATGGGGAAACCAAGTACAAAAAAGAAATCTTACAAGTTTTGGAGAGAACCAAGGCCTTGCATGGTCCTCGGACTCAAGCCTATGGGGAAACCAAGTATAAAAAAGAAATCTTACAAGTTTTGGACAGAACCAAGGCCTTGCATGGTCCTCGGACTCAAGCCTATGGGGAAACCAAGTACAAAAAAGAAATCTTACAAGTTTTGGACAGAACCAAGGCCTTGCATGGTCCTCGGACTCAAGCCTATGGGGAAACCAAGTACAAAAAAGAAAAATTACAAGTTTTGGACAGAACCAAGGCCTTGCATGGTCCTCGGACACAAGCCTATGGGGAAACCAAGTACAAAAAAGAAATCTTACAAGTTTTGGACAGAACCAAGGCCTTGCATGGTCCTCGGACTCAAGCCTATGGGGAAACCAAGTACATAAAAGAAATCTTACAAGTTTTCGACAGAACCAAGGCCTTGCATTGTCCTCGGACTCAAGCCTATGGGGAAACCAAGTACATAAAAGAAAAATTACAAGTTTTGGACAGAACCAAGGCCTTGCATGGTCTTCGGACTCAAGCCTATGGGGAAACCAAGTACAAAAAAGAAATCTTACAAGTTTTGGAGAGAACCAAGGCCTTGCATGGTCCTCGGACTCAAGCCTATGGGGAAACCAAGTATAAAAAAGAAATCTTACAAGTTTTGGACAGAACCAAGGCCTTGCATGGTCCTCGGACTCAAGCCTATGGGGAAACCAAGTACAAAAAAGAAATCTTTCAAGTTTTGGACAGAACCAAGGCCTTGCATGGTCCTCGGACTCAAGCCTATGGGGAAACCAAGTACAAAAATGAAAAATTACAAGTTTTGGACAGAACCAAGGCCTTGCATGGTCCTCGGACTCCAGCCTATGGGGAAACCAAGTACAAAAAAGAAAAATTACAAGTTTTGGACAGAACCAAGGCCTTGCATGGTCCTCGGACTCAAGCCTATGGGGAAACCAAGTACAAAAAAGAAAAATTACAAGTTTTGGACAGAACCAAGGCCTTGCATGGTCCTCGGACTCAAGCCTATGGGGAAACCAAGTACATAAAAGAAAAATTACAAGTTTTGGACAGAACCAAGGCCTTGCATGGTCCTCGGACTCAAGCCTATGGGGAAACCAAGTACAAAAAAGAAATCTTACAAGTTTTGGACAGAACCAAGGCCTTGCATGGTCCTCGGACTCAAGCCTATGGGGAAACCAAGTACATAAAAGAAAAATTACAAGTTTTGGACAGAACCAAGGCCTTGCATGGTCTTCGGACTCAAGCCTATGGGGAAACCAAGTACAAAAAAGAAATCTTACAAGTTTTGGAGAGAACCAAGGCCTTGCATGGTCCTCGGACTCAAGCCTATGGGGAAACCAAGTATAAAAAAGAAATCTTACAAGTTTTGGACAGAACCAAGGCCTTGCATGGTCCTCGGACTCAAGCCTATGGGGAAACCAAGTACAAAAAAGAAATCTTACAAGTTTTGGACAGAACCAAGGCCTTGCATGGTCCTCGGACTCAAGCCTATGGGGAAACCAAGTACAAAAAAGAAAAATTACAAGTTTTGGACAGAACCAAGGCCTTGCATGGTCCTCGGACACAAGCCTATGGGGAAACCAAGTACAAAAAAGAAATCTTACAAGTTTTGGAAAGAACCAAGGCCTTGCATGGTCCTCGGACTCAAGCCTATGGGGAAACCAAGTACATAAAAGAAATCTTACAAGTTTTCGACAGAACCAAGGCCTTGCATTGTCCTCGGACTCAAGCCTATGGGGAAACCAAGTACATAAAAGAAAAATTACAAGTTTTGGACAGAACCAAGGCCTTGCATGGTCTTCGGACTCAAGCCTATGGGGAAACCAAGTACAAAAAAGAAATCTTACAAGTTTTGGAGAGAACCAAGGCCTTGCATGGTCCTCGGACTCAAGCCTATGGGGAAACCAAGTATAAAAAAGAAATCTTACAAGTTTTGGACAGAACCAAGGCCTTGCATGGTCCTCGGACTCAAGCCTATGGGGAAACCAAGTACAAAAAAGAAATCTTTCAAGTTTTGGACAGAACCAAGGCCTTGCATGGTCCTCGGACTCAAGCCTATGGGGAAACCAAGTACAAAAAAGAAAAATTACAAGTTTTGGACAGAACCAAGGCCTTGCATGGTCCTCGGACTCAAGCCTATGGGGAAACCAAGTACAAAAAAGAAAAATTACAAGTTTTGGACGGAACCAAGGCCTTGCATGGTCCTCGGACTCAAGCCTATGGGGAAACCAAGTACAAAAAAGAAATCTTACAAGTTTTGGACAGAACCAAGGCCTTGCATGGTCCTCGGACTCAAGCCTATGGGGAAACCAAGTACAAAAAAGAAATCTTACAAGTTTTGGACAGAACCAAGGCCTTGCATGGTCCTCGGACTCAAGCCTATGGGAAAACCAAGTACATAAAAGAAAAATTACAAGTTTTGGACAGAACCAAGGCCTTGCATGGTCCTCGGACTCAAGCCTATGGGGAAACCAAGTACAAAAAAGAAATCTTACAAGTTTTGGACAGAACCAAGGCCTTGCATGGTCCTCGGACTCAAGCCCATGGGGAAACCAAGTACAAAAAAGAAAAATTACAAGTTTTGGACAGAACCAAGGCCTTGCATGGTCTTCGGACTCAAGCCTATGGGGAAACCAAGTACATAAAAGAAAAATTACAAGTTTTGGACAGAACCAAGGCCTTGCATGGTCTTCGGACTCAAGCCTATGGGGAAACCAAGTACAAAAAAGAAATCTTACAAGTTTTGGACAGAACCAAGGCCTTGCATGGTCCTCGGACTCAAGCCTATGGGTAAACCAAGTACAAAAAAGAAATCTTACAAGTTTTGGACAGAACCAAGGCCTTGCATGGTCCTCGGACTCAAGCCTATGGGGAAACCAAGTACAAGAAAGAAATCTTACAAGTTTTGGACAGAACCATGGCCTTGCATGGTCCTCGGACTCAAGCCTATGGGGAAACCAAGTACAAAAAAGAAATCTTACAAGTTTTGGACAGAACCAAGGCCTTGCATGGTCCTCGGACTCAAGCCTATGGGGAAACCAAGTACAAAAAAGAAAAATTACAAGTTTAGGACAGAACCAAGGCCTTGCATGGTCCTCGGACTCAAGCCTATGGGGAAACCAAGTACAAAAAAGAAATCTTACAAGTTTTGGACAGAACCAAGGCCTTGCATGGTCCTCGGACTCAAGCCTATGGGGAAACCAAGTACATAAAAGAAAAATTACAAGTTTTGGACAGAACCAAGGCCTTGCATGGTCTTCGGACTCAAGCCTATGGGGAAACCAAGTACAAAAAATAAATCTTACAAGTTTTGGAGAGAACCAAGGCCTTGCATGGTCCTCGGACTCAAGCCTATGGGGAAACCAAGTATAAAAAAGAAATCTTACAAGTTTTGGACAGAACCAAGGCCTTGCATGGTCCTCGGACTCAAGCCTATGGGGAAACCAAGTAAAAAAAAGAAATCTTTCAAGTTTTGGACAGAACCAAGGCCTTGCATGGTCCTCGGACTCAAGCCTATGGGGAAACCAAGTACAAAAAAGAAAAATTACAAGTTTTGGACAGAACCAAGGCCTTGCATGGTCCTCGGACTCAAGCCTATGGGGAAACCAAGTACAAAAAAGAAAAATTACAAGTTTTGGACGGAACCAAGGCCTTGCATGGTCCTCGGACTCAAGCCTATGGGGAAACCAAGTACAAAAAAGAAATCTTACAAGTTTTGGACAGAACCAAGGCCTTGCATGGTCCTCGGACTCAAGCCTATGGGGAAACCAAGTACAAAAAAGAAATCTTACAAGTTTTGGACAGAACCAAGGCCTTGCATGGTCCTCGGACTCAAGCCTATGGGAAAACCAAGTACATAAAAGAAAAATTACAAGTTTTGGACAGAACCAAGGCCTTGCATGGTCCTCGGACTCAAGCCTATGGGGAAACCAAGTACAAAAAAGAAATCTTACAAGTTTTGGACAGAACCAAGGCCTTGCATGGTCCTCGGACTCAAGCCCATGGGGAAACCAAGTACATAAAAGAAAAATTACAAGTTTTGGACAGAACCAAGGCCTTGCATGGTCTTCGGACTCAAGCCTATGGGGAAACCAAGTACATAAAAGAAAAATTACAAGTTTTGGACAGAACCAAGGCCTTGCATGGTCTTCGGACTCAAGCCTATGGGGAAACCAAGTACAAAAAAGAAATCTTACAAGTTTTGGACAGAACCAAGGCCTTGCATGGTCCTCGGACTCAAGCCTATGGGTAAACCAAGTACAAAAAAGAAATCTTACAAGTTTTGGACAGAACCAAGGCCTTGCATGGTCCTCGGACTCAAGCCTATGGGGAAACCAAGTACAAGAAAGAAATCTTACAAGTTTTGGACAGAACCATGGCCTTGCATGGTCCTCGGACGCAAGCCTATGTGGAAACCAAGTACAAAAAAGAAATCTTACAAGTTTTGGACAGAACCAAGGCCTTGCATGGTCCTCGGACTCAAGCCTATGGGGAAACCAAGTACAAAAAAGAAATCTTACAAGTTTTGGAGAGAACCAAGGCCTTGCATGGTCCTCGGACTCAAGCCTATGGGGAAACCAAGTATAAAAAAGAAATCTTACAAGTTTTGGACAGAACCAAGGCCTTGCATGGTCCTCGGACTCAAGCCTATGGGGAAACCAAGTACAAAAAAGAAATCTCTCAAGTTTTGGACAGAACCAAGGCCTTGCATGGTCCTCGGACTCAAGCCTATGGGGAAACCAAGTACAAAAAAGAAAAATTACAAGTTTTGGACAGAACCAAGGCCTTGCATGGTCCTCGGACTCAAGCCTATGGGGAAACGAAGTACAAAAAAGAAAAATTACGAGTTTTGGACGGAACCAAGGCCTTGCATGGTCCTCGGACTCAAGCCTATGGGGAAACCAAGTACAAAAAAGAAATCTTACAAGTTTTGGACAGAACCAAGGCCTTGCATGGTCCTCGGACTCAAGCCTATGGGGAAACCAAGTACAAAAAAGAAATCTTACAAGTTTTGGACAGAACCAAGGCCTTGCATGGTCCTCGGACTCAAGCCTATGGGAAAACCAAGTACATAAAAGAAAAATTACAAGTTTTGGACAGAACCAAGGCCTTGCATGGTCCTCGGACTCAAGCCTATGGGGAAACCAAGTACAAAAAAGAAATCTTACAAGTTTTGGACAAAACCAAGGCCTTGCATGGTCCTCGGACTCAAGCCCATGGGGAAACCAAGTACATAAAAGAAAAATTACAAGTTTTGGACAGAACCAAGGCCTTGCATGGTCTTCGGACTCAAGCCTATGGGGAAACCAAGTACATAAAAGAAAAATTACAAGTTTTGGACAGAACCAAGGCCTTGCACGGTCTTCGGACTCAAGCCTATGGGGAAACCAAGTACAAAAAAGAAATCTTACAAGTTTTGGACAGAACCAAGGCCTTGCATGGTCCTCGGACTCAAGCCTATGGGAAAACCAAGTACATAAAAGAAAAATTACAAGTTTTGGACAGAACCAAGGCCTTGCATGGTCCTCGGACTCAAGCCTATGGGGAAACCAAGTACAAAAAAGAAATCTTACAAGTTTTGGACAGAACCAAGGCCTTGCATGGTCCTCGGACTCAAGCCCATGGGGAAACCAAGTACATAAAAGAAATCTTACAAGTTTTGGACAGAACCAAGGCCTTGCATGGTCCTCGGACTCAAGCCTATGGGTAAACCAAGTACAAAAAAGAAATCTTACAAGTTTTGGACAGAACCAAGGCCTTGCATGGTCCTCGGACTCAAGCCTATGGGGAAACCAAGTACAAGAAAGAAATCTTACAAGTTTTGGACAGAACCATGGCCTTGCATGGTCCTCGGACTCAAGCCTATGGGGAAACCAAGTACAAAAAAGAAATCTTACAAGTTTTGGACAGAACCAAGGCCTTGCATGGTCCTCGGACTCAAGCCTATGGGGAAACCAAGTACAAAAAAGAAAAATTACAAGTTTAGGACAGAACCAAGGCCTTGCATGGTCCTCGGACTCAAGCCTATGGGGAAACCAAGAACAAAAAAGAAATCTTACAAGTTTTGGACAGAACCAAGGCCTTGCATGGTCCTCGGACTCAAGCCTATGGGGAAACCAAGTACATAAAAGAAAAATTACAAGTTTTGGACAGAACCAAGGCCTTGCATGGTCTTCGGACTCAAGCCTATGGGGAAACCAAGTACAAAAAAGAAATCTTACAAGTTTTGGAGAGAACCAAGGCCTTGCATGGTCCTCGGACTCAAGCCTATGGGGAAACCAAGTATAAAAAAGAAATCTTACAAGTTTTGGACAGAACCAAGGCCTTGCATGGTCCTCGGACTCAAGCCTATGGGGAAACCAAGTACAAAAAAGAAATCTTACAAGTTTTGGACAGAACCAAGGCCTTGCATGGTCCTCGGAGTCAAGCCTATGGGGAAACCAAGTACAAAAAAGAAAAATTACAAGTTTTGGACAGAACCAAGGCCTTGCATGGTCCTCGGACTCAAGCCTATGGGGAAACCAAGTACAAAAAAGAAATCTTACAAGTTTTGGACAGAACCAAGGCCTTGCATGGTCCTCGGACTCAAGCCTATGGGGAAACCAAGTACAAAAAAGAAATCTTACAAGTTTTGGACAGAACCAAGGCCTTGCATGGTCCTCGAACTCAAGCCTATGGGGAAACCAAGTACATAAAAGAAAAATTACAAGTTTTGGATAGAACCAAGGCCTTGCATGGTCCTCGGACTCAAGCCTATGGGGAAACCAAGTACAAAAAAGAAATCTTACAAGTTTTGGACAGAACCAAGGCCTTGCATGGTCCTCGGACTCAAGCCTATGGGGAAACCAAGTACATAAAAGAAAAATTACAAGTTTTGGACAGAACCAAGGCCTTGCATGGTCTTCGGACTCAAGCCTATGGGGAAACCAAGTACATAAAAGAAAAATTACAAGTTTTGGACAGAACCAAGGCCTTGCATGGTCTTCGGACTCAAGCCTATGGGGAAACCAAGTACAAAAAAGAAATCTTACAAGTTTTGGACAGAACCAAGGCGTTGCATGGTCCTCGGCCTCAAGCCTATGGGTAAACCAAGTACAAAAAAGAAATCTTACAAGTTTTGGACAGAACCAAGGCCTTGCATGGTCCTCGGACTCAAGCCTATGGGGAAACCAAGTACAAAAAAGAAATCTTACAAGTTTTGGACAGAACCATGGCCTTGCATGGTCCTCGGACTCAAGCCTATGGGGAAACCAATTACAAAAAAGAAATCTTACAAGTTTTGGACAGAACCAAGGCCTTGCATGGTCCTCGGACTCAAGCCTATGGGGAAACCAAGAACAAAAAAGAAATCTTACAAGTTTTGGACAGAACCAAGGCCTTGCATGGTCCTCGGACTCAAGCCTATGGGGAAACCAAGTACAAAAAAGAAATCTTACAAGTTTTGGACAGAACCAAGGCCTTGCATGGTCTTCGGACTCAAGCCTATGGGGAAACCAAGTACATAAAAGAAAAATTACAAGTTTTGGACAGAACCAAGGCCTTGCACGGTCTTCGGACTCAAGCCTATGGGGAAACCAAGTACAAAAAAGAAATCTTACAAGTTTTGGACAGAACCAAGGCCTTGCATGGTCCTCGGACTCAAGCCTATGGGAAAACCAAGTACATAAAAGAAAAATTACAAGTTTTGGACAGAACCAAGGCCTTGCATGGTCCTCGGACTCAAGCCTATGGGGAAACCAAGTACAAAAAAGAAATCTTACAAGTTTTGGACAGAACCAAGGCCTTGCATGGTCCTCGGACTCAAGCCCATGGGGAAACCAAGTACATAAAAGAAATCTTACAAGTTTTGGACAGAACCAAGGCCTTGCATGGTCCTCGGACTCAAGCCTATGGGTAAACCAAGTACAAAAAAGAAATCTTACAAGTTTTGGACAGAACCAAGGCCTTGCATGGTCCTCGGACTCAAGCCTATGGGGAAACCAAGTACAAGAAAGAAATCTTACAAGTTTTGGACAGAACCATGGCCTTGCATGGTCCTCGGACTCAAGCCTATGGGGAAACCAAGTACAAAAAAGAAATCTTACAAGTTTTGGACAGAACCAAGGCCTTGCATGGTCCTCGGACTCAAGCCTATGGGGAAACCAAGTACAAAAAAGAAAAATTACAAGTTTAGGACAGAACCAAGGCCTTGCATGGTCCTCGGACTCAAGCCTATGGGGAAACCAAGTACAAAAAAGAAATCTTACAAGTTTTGGACAGAACCAAGGCCTTGCATGGTCCTCGGACTCAAGCCTATGGGGAAACCAAGTACATAAAAGAAAAATTACAAGTTTTGGACAGAACCAAGGCCTTGCATGGTCTTCGGACTCAAGCCTATGGGGAAACCAAGTACAAAAAAGAAATCTTACAAGTTTTGGAGAGAACCAAGGCCTTGCATGGTCCTCGGACTCAAGCCTATGGGGAAACCAAGTATAAAAAAGAAATCTTACAAGTTTTGGACAGAACCAAGGCCTTGCATGGTCCTCGGACTCAAGCCTATGGGGAAACCAAGTACAAAAAAGAAATCTTACAAGTTTTGGACAGAACCAAGGCCTTGCATGGTCCTCGGAGTCAAGCCTATGGGGAAACCAAGTACAAAAAAGAAAAATTACAAGTTTTGGACAGAACCAAGGCCTTGCATGGTCCTCGGACTCAAGCCTATGGGGAAACCAAGTACAAAAAAGAAATCTTACAAGTTTTGGACAGAACCAAGGCCTTGCATGGTCCTCGGACTCAAGCCTATGGGGAAACCAAGTACGAAAAAGAAATCTTACAAGTTTTGGACAGAACCAAGGCCTTGCATGGTCCTCGGACTCAAGCCTATGGGGAAACCAAGTACAAAAAAGAAATCTTACAAGTTTTGGACAGAACCAAGGCCTTGCATGGTCCTCGGACTCAAGCCTATGGGGAAACCAAGTACAAAAAAGAAATCTTACAAGTTTTGGACAGAACCAAGGCCTTGCATGGTCCTCGGACTCAAGCCTATGGCGAAACCAAGTACATAAAAGAAAAATTACAAGTTTTTGACTGAATCAAGGCCTTGCATGGTCTTCGGACTCAAGCCTATGGGGAAACCAAGTACAAAAAAGAAATCTTACAAGTTTTGGAGAGAACCAAGGCCTTGCATGGTCCTCGGACTCAAGCCTATGGGGAAACCAAGTATAAAAAAGAAATTTTACAAGTTTTGGACAGAACCAAGGCCTTGCATGGTCCTCGGACTCAAGCCTATGGGGAAACCAAGTACAAAAAAGAAATCTTACAAGTTTTGGACAGAACCAAGGCCTTGCATGGTCCTCGGACTCAAGCCTATGGGGAAACCAAGTACAAAAAAGAAAAATTACAAGTTTTGGACAGAACCAAGGCCTTGCATGGTCCTCGGACTCAAGCCTATGGGGAAACCAAGTACATAAAAGAAAAATTACAAGTTTTGGACAGAACCAAGGCCTTGCATGGTCCTCGGACTCAAGCCTATGGGGAAACCAAGTACAAAAAAGAAATCTTACAAGTTTTGGACAGAACCAAGGCCTTGCATGGTCCTCGGACTCAAGCCTATGGGGAAACCAAGTACATAAAAGAAAAATTACAAGTTTTGGACAGAACCAAGGCCTTGCATGGTCTTCGGACTCAAGCCTATGGGGAAACCAAGTACAAAAAAGAAATCTTACAAGTTTTGGAGAGAACCAAGGCCTTGCATGGTCCTCGGACTCAAGCCTATGGGGAAACCAAGTATAAAAAAGAAATCTTACAAGTTTTGGACAGAACCAAGGCCTTGCATGGTCCTCGGACTCAAGCCTATGGGGAAACCAAGTACAAAAAAGAAATCTTACAAGTTTTGGACAGAACCAAGGCCTTGCATGGTCCTCGGACTCAAGCCTATGGGGAAACCAAGTACAAAAAAGAAATCTTACAAGTTTTGGACAGAACCAAGGCCTTGCATGGTCCTCGGACTCAAGCCTATGGGGAAACCAAGTACATAAAAGAAATCTTACAAGTTTTCGACAGAACCAAGGCCTTGCATTGTCCTCGGACTCAAGCCTATGGGGAAACCAAGTACATAAAAGAAAAATTACAAGTTTTGGACAGAACCAAGGCCTTGCATGGTCTTCGGACTCAAGCCTATGGGGAAACCAAGTACAAAAAAGAAATCTTACAAGTTTTGGAGAGAACCAAGGCCTTGCATGGTCCT
Organism: Quercus tomentella; assembly: GCA_028535165.1. Classification (NCBI taxonomy): domain Eukaryota; kingdom Viridiplantae; phylum Streptophyta; class Magnoliopsida; order Fagales; family Fagaceae; genus Quercus; species Quercus tomentella. Next base: position 6,280,282 of record JAPQVY010000012.1, read on the forward strand.
CGGAGTCAAGCCTATGGGGAAACCAAGTATAAAAAAGAAATCTTACAAGTTTTGGACAGAACCAAGGCCTTGCATGGTCCTCGGACTCAAGCCTATGGGGAAACCAAGTACAAAAAAGAAATCTTTCAAGTTTTGGACAGAACCAAGGCCTTGCATGGTCCTCGGACTCAAGCCTATGGGGAAACCAAGTACAAAAAAGAAAAATTACAAGTTTTGGACAGAACCAAGGCCTTGCATGGTCCTCGGACTCAAGCCTATGGGGAAACCAAGTACAAAAAAGAAAAATTACAAGTTTTGGACGGAACCAAGGCCTTGCATGGTCCTCGGACTCAAGCCTATGGGGAAACCAAGTACAAAAAAGAAATCTTACAAGTTTTGGACAGAACCAAGGCCTTGCATGGTCCTCGGACTCAAGCCTATGGGGAAACCAAGTACAAAAAAGAAATCTTACAAGTTTTGGACAGAACCAAGGCCTTGCATGGTCCTCGGACTCAAGCCTATGGGAAAACCAAGTACATAAAAGAAAAATTACAAGTTTTGGACAGAACCAAGGCCTTGCATGGTCCTCGGACTCAAGCCTATGGGGAAACCAAGTACAAAAAAGAAATCTTACAAGTTTTGGACAGAACCAAGGCCTTGCATGGTCCTCGGACTCAAGCCCATGGGGAAACCAAGTACATAAAAGAAAAATTACAAGTTTTGGACAGAACCAAGGCCTTGCATGGTCTTCGGACTCAAGCCTATGGGGAAACCAAGTACATAAAAGAAAAATTACAAGTTTTGGACAGAACCAAGGCCTTGCATGGTCTTCGGACTCAAGCCTATGGGGAAACCAAGTACAAAAAAGAAATCTTACAAGTTTTGGACAGAACCAAGGCCTTGCATGGTCCTCGGACTCAAGCCTATGGGTAAACCAAGTACAAAAAAGAAATCTTACAAGTTTTGGACAGAACCAAGGCCTTGCATGGTCCTCGGACTCAAGCCTATGGGGAAACCAAGTACAAGAAAGAAATCTTACAAGTTTTGGACAGAACCATGGCCTTGCATGGTCCTCGGACTCAAGCCTATGGGGAAACCAAGTACAAAAAAGAAATCTTACAAGTTTTGGACAGAACCAAGGCCTTGCATGGTCCTCGGACTCAAGCCTATGGGGAAACCAAGTACAAAAAAGAAAAATTACAAGTTTAGGACAGAACCAAGGCCTTGCATGGTCCTCGGACTCAAGCCTATGGGGAAACCAAGTACAAAAAAGAAATCTTACAAGTTTTGGACAGAACCAAGGCCTTGCATGGTCCTCGGACTCAAGCCTATGGGGAAACTAAGTACATAAAAGAAAAATTACAAGTTTTGGACAGAACCAAGGCCTTGCATGGTCTTCGGACTCAAGCCTATGGGGAAACCAAGTACAAAAAAGAAATCTTACAAGTTTTGGAGAGAACCAAGGCCTTGCATGGTCCTCGGACTCAAGCCTATGGGGAAACCAAGTATAAAAAAGAAATCTTACAAGTTTTGGACAGAACCAAGGCCTTGCATGGTCCTCGGACTCAAGCCTATGGGGAAACCAAGTACAAAAAAGAAATCTTACAAGTTTTGGACAGAACCAAGGCCTTGCATGGTCCTCGGACTCAAGCCTATGGGGAAACCAAGTACAAAAAAGAAAAATTACAAGTTTTGGACAGAACCAAGGCCTTGCATGGTCCTCGGACTCAAGCCTATGGGGAAACCAAGTACAAAAAAGAAATCTTACAAGTTTTGGACAGAACCAAGGCCTTGCATGGTCCTCGGACTCAAGCCTATGGGGAAACCAAGTACAAAAAAGAAATCTTACAAGTTTTGGACAGAACCAAGGCCTTGCATGGTCCTCGGACTCAAGCCTATGGGGAAAACAAGTACATAAAAGAAAAATTACAAGTTTTGGACAGAACCAAGGCCTTGCATGGTCTTCGGACTCAAGCCTATGGGGAAACCAAGTACAAAAAAGAAATCTTACAAGTTTTGGACAGAACCAAGGCCTTGCATGGTCCTCGGACTCAAGCCTATGGGTAAACCAAGTACAAAAAAGAAATCTTACAAGTTTTGGACAGAACCAAGGCCTTGCATGGTCCTCGGACTCAAGCCTATGGGGAAACCAAGTACAAGAAAGAAATCTTACAAGTTTTGGACAGAACCATGGCCTTGCATGGTCCTCGGACTCAAGCCTATGGGGAAACCAAGTACAAAAAAGAAATCTTACAAGTTTTGGACAGAACCAAGGCCTTGCATGGTCCTCGGACTCAAGCCTATGGGGAAACCAAGTACAAAAAAGAAAAATTACAAGTTTAGGACAGAACCAAGGCCTTGCATGGTCCTCGGACTCAAGCCTATGGGGAAACCAAGTACAAAAAAGAAATCTTACAAGTTTTGGACAGAACCAAGGCCTTGCATGGTCCTCGGACTCAAGCCTATGGGGAAACTAAGTACATAAAAGAAAAATTACAAGTTTTGGACAGAACCAAGGCCTTGCATGGTCTTCGGACTCAAGCCTATGGGGAAACCAAGTACAAAAAAGAAATCTTACAAGTTTTGGAGAGAACCAAGGCCTTGCATGGTCCTCGGACTCAAGCCTATGGGGAAACCAAGTATAAAAAAGAAATCTTACAAGTTTTGGACAGAACCAAGGCCTTGCATGGTCCTCGGACTCAAGCCTATGGGGAAACCAAGTACAAAAAAGAAATCTTACAAGTTTTGGACAGAACCAAGGCCTTGCATGGTCCTCGGACTCAAGCCTATGGGGAAACCAAGTACAAAAAAGAAAAATTACAAGTTTTGGACAGAACCAAGGCCTTGCATGGTCCTCGGACTCAAGCCTATGGGGAAACCAAGTACAAAAAAGAAATCTTACAAGTTTTGGACAGAACCAAGGCCTTGCATGGTCCTCGGACTCAAGCCTATGGGGAAACCAAGTACAAAAAAGAAATCTTACAAGTTTTGGACAGAACCAAGGCCTTGCATGGTCCTCGGACTCAAGCCTATGGGGAAAACAAGTACATAAAAGAAAAATTACAAGTTTTGGACAGAACCAAGGCCTTGCATGGTCCTCGGACTCAAGCCTATGGGGAAACCAAGTACATAAAAGAAAAATTACAAGTTTTGGACAGAACCAAGGCCTTGCATGGTCTTCGGACTCAAGCCTATGGGGAAACCAAGTACAAAAAAGAAATCTTACAAGTTTTGGAGAGAACCAAGGCCTTGCATGGTCCTCGGACTCAAGCCTATGGGGAAACCAAGTATAAAAAAGAAATCTTACAAGTTTTGGACAGAACCAAGGCCTTGCATGGTCCTCGGACTCAAGCCTATGGGGAAACCAAGTACAAAAAAGAAATCTTACAAGTTTTGGACAGAACCAAGGCCTTGCATGGTCCTCGGACTCAAGCCTATGGGGAAACCAAGTACAAAAAAGAAAAATTACAAGTTTTGGACAGAACCAAGGCCTTGCATGGTCCTCGGACACAAGCCTATGGGGAAACCAAGTACAAAAAAGAAATCTTACAAGTTTTGGACAGAACCAAGGCCTTGCATGGTCCTCGGACTCAAGCCTATAGGGAAACCAAGTACATAAAAGAAATCTTACAAGTTTTCGACAGAACCAAGGCCTTGCATTGTCCTCGGACACAAGCCTATGGGGAAACCAAGTACATAAAAGAAAAATTACAAGTTTTGGACAGAACCAAGGCCTTGCATGGTCTTCGGACTCAAGCCTATGGGGAAACCAAGTACAAAAAAGAAATCTTACAAGTTTTGGAGAGAACCAAGGCCTTGCATGGTCCTCGGACTCAAGCCTATGGGGAAACCAAGTATAAAAAAGAAATCTTACAAGTTTTGGACAGAACCAAGGCCTTGCATGGTCCTCGGACTCAAGCCTATGGGGAAACCAAGTACAAAAAAGAAATCTTTCAAGTTTTGGACAGAACCAAGGCCTTGCATGGTCCTCGGACTCAAGCCTATGGGGAAACCAAGTACAAAAAAGAAAAATTACAAGTTTTGGACAGAACCAAGGCCTTGCATGGTCCTCGGACTCAAGCCTATGGGGAAACCAAGTACAAAAAAGAAAAATTACAAGTTTTGGACGGAACCAAGGCCTTGCATGGTCCTCGGACTCAAGCCTATGGGGAAACCAAGTACAAAAAAGAAATCTTACAAGTTTTGGACAGAACCAAGGCCTTGCATGGTCCTCGGACTCAAGCCTATGGGGAAACCAAGTACAAAAAAGAAATCTTACAAGTTTTGGACAGAACCAAGGCCTTGCATGGTCCTCGGACTCAAGCCTATGGGAAAACCAAGTACATAAAAGAAAAATTACAAGTTTTGGACAGAACCAAGGCCTTGCATGGTCCTCGGACTCAAGCCTATGGGGAAACCAAGTACAAAAAAGAAATCTTACAAGTTTTGGACAGAACCAAGGCCTTGCATGGTCCTCGGACTCAAGCCCATGGGGAAACCAAGTACATAAAAGAAAAATTACAAGTTTTGGACAGAACCAAGGCCTTGCATGGTCTTCGGACTCAAGCCTATGGGGAAACCAAGTACATAAAAGAAAAATTATAAGTTTTGGACAGAACCAAGGCCTTGCATGGTCTTCGGACTCAAGCCTATGGGGAAACCAAGTACAAAAAAGAAATCTTACAAGTTTTGGACAGAACCAAGGCCTTGCATGGTCCTCGGACTCCAGCCTATGGGTAAACCAAGTACAAAAAAGAAATCTTACAAGTTTTGGACAGAACCAAGGCCTTGCATGGTCCTCGGACTCAAGCCTATGGGGAAACCAAGTACAAGAAAGAAATCTTACAAGTTTTGGACAGAACCATGGCCTTGCATGGTCCTCGGACTCAAGCCTATGGGGAAACCAAGTACAAAAAAGAAATCTTACAAGTTTTGGACAGAACCAAGGCCTTGCATGGTCCTCGGACTCAAGCCTATGGGGAAACCAAGTACAAAAAAGAAAAATTACAAGTTTAGGACAGAACCAAGGCCTTGCATGGTCCTCGGACTCAAGCCTATGGGGAAACCAAGTACAAAAAAGAAATCTTACAAGTTTTGGACAGAACCAAGGCCTTGCATGGTCCTCGGACTCAAGCCTATGGGGAAACCAAGTACATAAAAGAAAAATTACAAGTTTTGGACAGAACCAAGGCCTTGCATGGTCTTCGGACTCAAGCTATTGGGGAAACCAAGTACAAAAAAGAAATCTTACAAGTTTTGGAGAGAACCAAGGCCTTGCATGGTCCTCGGACTCAAGCCTATGGGGAAACCAAGTATAAAAAAGAAATCTTACAAGTTTTGGACAGAACCAAGGCCTTGCATGGTCCTCGGACTCAAGCCTATGGGGAAACCAAGTACAAAAAAGAAATCTTACAAGTTTTGGACAGAACCAAGGCCTTGCATGGTCCTCGGACTCAAGCCTATGGGGAAACCAAGTACAAAAAAGAAAAATTACAAGTTTTGGACAGAACCAAGGCCTTGCATGGTCCTCGGACTCAAGCCTATGGGGAAACCAAGTACAAAAAAGAAATCTTACAAGTTTTGGACAGAACCAAGGCCTTGCATGGTCCTCGGACTCAAGCCTATGGGGAAACCAAGTACAAAAAAGAAATCTTACAAGTTTTGGACAGAACCAAGGCCTTGCATGGTCCTCGGACTCAAGCCTATGGGGAAACCAAGTACATAAAAGAAAAATTACAAGTTTTGGACAGAACCAAGGCCTTGCATGGTCCTCGGACTCAAGCCTATGGGGAAACCAAGTACAAAAAAGAAATCTTACAAGTTTTGGACAGAACCAAGGCCTTGCATGGTCCTCGGACTCAAGCCTATGGGGAAACCAAGTACATAAAAGAAAAATTACAAGTTTTGGACAGAACCAAGGCCTTGCATGGTCTTCGGACTCAAGCCTATGGGGAAACCAAGTACAAAAAAGAAAAATTACAAGTTTTGGAGAGAACCAAGGCCTTGCATGGTCCTCGGACTCAAGCCTATGGGGAAACCAAGTATAAAAAAGAAATCTTACAAGTTTTGGACAGAACCAAGGCCTTGCATGGTCCTCGGACTCAAGCCCATGGGGAAACCAAGTACATAAAAGAAAAATTACAAGTTTTGGACAGAACCAAGGCCTTGCATGGTCTTCGGACTCAAGCTATTGGGGAAACCAAGTACAAAAAAGAAATCTTACAAGTTTTGGAGAGAACCAAGGCCTTGCATGGTCCTCGGACTCAAGCCTATGGGGAAACCAAGTATAAAAAAGAAATCTTACAAGTTTTGGACAGAACCAAGGCCTTGCATGGTCCTCGGACTCAAGCCTATGGGGAAACCAAGTACAAAAAAGAAATCTTACAAGTTTTGGACAGAACCAAGGCCTTGCATGGTCCTCGGACTCAAGCCCATGGGGAAACCAAGTACATAAAAGAAAAATTACAAGTTTTGGACAGAACCAAGGCCTTGCATGGTCTTCGGACTCAAGCCTATGGGGAAACCAAGTACATAAAAGAAAAATTATAAGTTTTGGACAGAACCAAGGCCTTGCATGGTCTTCGGACTCAAGCCTATGGGGAAACCAAGTACAAAAAAGAAATCTTACAAGTTTTGGACAGAACCAAGGCCTTGCATGGTCCTCGGACTCAAGCCCATGGGGAAACCAAGTACATAAAAGAAAAATTACAAGTTTTGGACAGAACCAAGGCCTTGCATGGTCTTCGGACTCAAGCCTATGGGGAAACCAAGTACATAAAAGAAAAATTACAAGTTTTGGACAGAACCAAGGCCTTGCATGGTCCTCGGACTCAAGCCTATGGGGAAACCAAGTACATAAAAGAAAAATTACAAGTTTTGGACAGAACCAAGGCCTTGCATGGTCTTCGGACTCAAGCTATTGGGGAAACCAAGTACAAAAAAGAAATCTTACAAGTTTTGGAGAGAACCAAGGCCTTGCATGGTCCTCGGACTCAAGCCTATGGGGAAACCAAGTATAAAAAAGAAATCTTACAAGTTTTGGACAGAACCAAGGCCTTGCATGGTCCTCGGACTCAAGCCTATGGGGAAACCAAGTACAAAAAAGAAATCTTACAAGTTTTGGACAGAACCAAGGCCTTGCATGGTCCTCGGACTCAAGCCCATGGGGAAACCAAGTACATAAAAGAAAAATTACAAGTTTTGGACAGAACCAAGGCCTTGCATGGTCTTCGGACTCAAGCCTATGGGGAAACCAAGTACATAAAAGAAAAATTATAAGTTTTGGACAGAACCAAGGCCTTGCATGGTCTTCGGACTCAAGCCTATGGGGAAACCAAGTACAAAAAAGAAATCTTACAAGTTTTGGACAGAACCAAGGCCTTGCATGGTCCTCGGACTCAAGCCTATGGGGAAACCAAGTACAAAAAAGAAAAATTACAAGTTTAGGACAGAACCAAGGCCTTGCATGGTCCTCGGACTCAAGCCTATGGGGAAACCAAGTACAAAAAAGAAATCTTACAAGTTTTGGACAGAACCAAGGCCTTGCATGGTCCTCGGACTCAAGCCTATGGGGAAACCAAGTACATAAAAGAAAAATTACAAGTTTTGGACAGAACCAAGGCCTTGCATGGTCTTCGGACTCAAGCTATTGGGGAAACCAAGTACAAAAAAGAAATCTTACAAGTTTTGGAGAGAACCAAGGCCTTGCATGGTCCTCGGACTCAAGCCTATGGGGAAACCAAGTATAAAAAAGAAATCTTACAAGTTTTGGACAGAACCAAGGCCTTGCATGGTCCTCGGACTCAAGCCTATGGGGAAACCAAGTACAAAAAAGAAATCTTACAAGTTTTGGACAGAACCAAGGCCTTGCATGGTCCTCGGACTCAAGCCTATGGGGAAACCAAGTACAAAAAAGAAAAATTACAAGTTTTGGACAGAACCAAGGCCTTGCATGGTCCTCGGACTCAAGCCTATGGGGAAACCAAGTACAAAAAAGAAATCTTACAAGTTTTGGACAGAACCAAGGCCTTGCATGGTCCTCGGACTCAAGCCTATGGGGAAACCAAGTACAAAAAAGAAATCTTACAAGTTTTGGACAGAACCAAGGCCTTGCATGGTCCTCGGACTCAAGCCTATGGGGAAACCAAGTACATAAAAGAAAAATTACAAGTTTTGGACAGAACCAAGGCCTTGCATGGTCCTCGGACTCAAGCCTATGGGGAAACCAAGTACAAAAAAGAAATCTTACAAGTTTTGGACAGAACCAAGGCCTTGCATGGTCCTCGGACTCAAGCCTATGGGGAAACCAAGTACATAAAAGAAAAATTACAAGTTTTGGACAGAACCAAGGCCTTGCATGGTCTTCGGACTCAAGCCTATGGGGAAACCAAGTACAAAAAAGAAAAATTACAAGTTTTGGACAGAACCAAGGCCTTGCATGGTCCTCGGACTCAAGCCTATGGGGAAACCAAGTACAAAAAAGAAATCTTACAAGTTTTGGACAGAACCAAGGCCTTGCATGGTCCTCGGACTCAAGCCTATGGGAAAACCAAGTACATAAAAGAAAAATTACAAGTTTTGGACAGAACCAAGGCCTTGCATGGTCCTCGGACTCAAGCCTATGGGGAAACCAAGTACAAAAAAGAAATCTTACAAGTTTTGGACAGAACCAAGGCCTTGCATGGTCCTCGGACTCAAGCCCATGGGGAAACCAAGTACATAAAAGAAAAATTACAAGTTTTGGACAGAACCAAGGCCTTGCATGGTCTTCGGACTCAAGCCTATGGGGAAACCAAGTACATAAAAGAAAAATTACAAGTTTTGGACAGAACCAAGGCCTTGCATGGTCCTCGGACTCAAGCCTATGGGGAAACCAAGTACATAAAAGAAAAATTACAAGTTTTGGACAGAACCAAGGCCTTGCATGGTCTTCGGACTCAAGCTATTGGGGAAACCAAGTACAAAAAAGAAATCTTACAAGTTTTGGAGAGAACCAAGGCCTTGCATGGTCCTCGGACTCAAGCCTATGGGGAAACCAAGTATAAAAAAGAAATCTTACAAGTTTTGGACAGAACCAAGGCCTTGCATGGTCCTCGGACTCAAGCCTATGGGGAAACCAAGTACAAAAAAGAAATCTTACAAGTTTTGGACAGAACCAAGGCCTTGCATGGTCCTCGGACTCAAGCCCATGGGGAAACCAAGTACATAAAAGAAAAATTACAAGTTTTGGACAGAACCAAGGCCTTGCATGGTCTTCGGACTCAAGCCTATGGGGAAACCAAGTACATAAAAGAAAAATTATAAGTTTTGGACAGAACCAAGGCCTTGCATGGTCTTCGGACTCAAGCCTATGGGGAAACCAAGTACAAAAAAGAAATCTTACAAGTTTTGGACAGAACCAAGGCCTTGCATGGTCCTCGGACTCCAGCCTATGGGTAAACCAAGTACAAAAAAGAAATCTTACAAGTTTTGGACAGAACCAAGGCCTTGCATGGTCCTCGGACTCAAGCCTATGGGGAAACCAAGTACAAGAAAGAAATCTTACAAGTTTTGGACAGAACCATGGCCTTGCATGGTCCTCGGACTCAAGCCTATGGGGAAACCAAGTACAAAAAAGAAATCTTACAAGTTTTGGACAGAACCAAGGCCTTGCATGGTCCTCGGACTCAAGCCTATGGGGAAACCAAGTACAAAAAAGAAAAATTACAAGTTTAGGACAGAACCAAGGCCTTGCATGGTCCTCGGACTCAAGCCTATGGGGAAACCAAGTACAAAAAAGAAATCTTACAAGTTTTGGACAGAACCAAGGCCTTGCATGGTCCTCGGACTCAAGCCTATGGGGAAACCAAGTACATAAAAGAAAAATTACAAGTTTTGGACAGAACCAAGGCCTTGCATGGTCTTCGGACTCAAGCTATTGGGGAAACCAAGTACAAAAAAGAAATCTTACAAGTTTTGGAGAGAACCAAGGCCTTGCATGGTCCTCGGACTCAAGCCTATGGGGAAACCAAGTATAAAAAAGAAATCTTACAAGTTTTGGACAGAACCAAGGCCTTGCATGGTCCTCGGACTCAAGCCTATGGGGAAACCAAGTACAAAAAAGAAATCTTACAAGTTTTGGACAGAACCAAGGCCTTGCATGGTCCTCGGACTCAAGCCTATGGGGAAACCAAGTACAAAAAAGAAAAATTACAAGTTTTGGACAGAACCAAGGCCTTGCATGGTCCTCGGACTCAAGCCTATGGGGAAACCAAGTACAAAAAAGAAATCTTACAAGTTTTGGACAGAACCAAGGCCTTGCATGGTCCTCGGACTCAAGCCTATGGGGAAACCAAGTACAAAAAAGAAATCTTACAAGTTTTGGACAGAACCAAGGCCTTGCATGGTCCTCGGACTCAAGCCTATGGGGAAACCAAGTACATAAAAGAAAAATTACAAGTTTTGGACAGAACCAAGGCCTTGCATGGTCCTCGGACTCAAGCCTATGGGGAAACCAAGTACAAAAAAGAAATCTTACAAGTTTTGGACAGAACCAAGGCCTTGCATGGTCCTCGGACTCAAGCCTATGGGGAAACCAAGTACATAAAAGAAAAATTACAAGTTTTGGACAGAACCAAGGCCTTGCATGGTCTTCGGACTCAAGCCTATGGGGAAACCAAGTACAAAAAAGAAAAATTACAAGTTTTGGACAGAACCAAGGCCTTGCATGGTCCTCGGACTCAAGCCTATGGGGAAACCAAGTACAAAAAAGAAATCTTACAAGTTTTGGACAGAACCAAGGCCTTGCATGGTCCTCGGACTCAAGCCTATGGGAAAACCAAGTACATAAAAGAAAAATTACAAGTTTTGGACAGAACCAAGGCCTTGCATGGTCCTCGGACTCAAGCCTATGGGGAAACCAAGTACAAAAAAGAAATCTTACAAGTTTTGGACAGAACCAAGGCCTTGCATGGTCCTCGGACTCAAGCCCATGGGGAAACCAAGTACATAAAAGAAAAATTACAAGTTTTGGACAGAACCAAGGCCTTGCATGGTCTTCGGACTCAAGCCTATGGGGAAACCAAGTACATAAAAGAAAAATTACAAGTTTTGGACAGAACCAAGGCCTTGCATGGTCCTCGGACTCAAGCCTATGGGGAAACCAAGTACATAAAAGAAAAATTACAAGTTTTGGACAGAACCAAGGCCTTGCATGGTCTTCGGACTCAAGCTATTGGGGAAACCAAGTACAAAAAAGAAATCTTACAAGTTTTGGAGAGAACCAAGGCCTTGCATGGTCCTCGGACTCAAGCCTATGGGGAAACCAAGTATAAAAAAGAAATCTTACAAGTTTTGGACAGAACCAAGGCCTTGCATGGTCCTCGGACTCAAGCCTATGGGGAAACCAAGTACAAAAAAGAAATCTTACAAGTTTTGGACAGAACCAAGGCCTTGCATGGTCCTCGGACTCAAGCCTATGGGGAAACCAAGTACAAAAAAGAAAAATTACAAGTTTTGGACAGAACCAAGGCCTTGCATGGTCCTCGGACTCAAGCCTATGGGGAAACCAAGTACAAAAAAGAAATCTTACAAGTTTTGGACAGAACCAAGGCCTTGCATGGTCCTCGGACTCAAGCCTATGGGGAAACCAAGTACAAAAAAGAAATCTTACAAGTTTTGGACAGAACCAAGGCCTTGCATGGTCCTCGGACTCAAGCCTATGGGGAAACCAAGTACATAAAAGAAAAATTACAAGTTTTGGACAGAACCAAGGCCTTGCATGGTCCTCGGACTCAAGCCTATGGGGAAACCAAGTACAAAAAAGAAATCTTACAAGTTTTGGACAGAACCAAGGCCTTGCATGGTCCTCGGACTCAAGCCTATGGGGAAACCAAGTACATAAAAGAAAAATTACAAGTTTTGGACAGAACCAAGGCCTTGCATGGTCTTCGGACTCAAGCCTATGGGGAAACCAAGTACAAAAAAGAAAAATTACAAGTTTTGGACAGAACCAAGGCCTTGCATGGTCCTCGGACTCAAGCCTATGGGGAAACCAAGTACAAAAAAGAAATCTTACAAGTTTTGGACAGAACCAAGGCCTTGCATGGTCCTCGGACTCAAGCCTATGGGAAAACCAAGTACATAAAAGAAAAATTACAAGTTTTGGACAGAACCAAGGCCTTGCATGGTCCTCGGACTCAAGCCTATGGGGAAACCAAGTACAAAAAAGAAATCTTACAAGTTTTGGACAGAACCAAGGCCTTGCATGGTCCTCGGACTCAAGCCCATGGGGAAACCAAGTACATAAAAGAAAAATTACAAGTTTTGGACAGAACCAAGGCCTTGCATGGTCTTCGGACTCAAGCCTATGGGGAAACCAAGTACATAAAAGAAAAATTACAAGTTTTGGACAGAACCAAGGCCTTGCATGGTCTTCGGACTCAAGCCTATGGGGAAACCAAGTACAAAAAAGAAATCTTACAAGTTTTGGACAGAACCAAGGCCTTGCATGGTCCTCGGACTCAAGCCTATGGGTAAACCAAGTACAAAAAAGAAATCTTACAAGTTTTGGACAGAACCAAGGCCTTGCATGGTCCTCGGACTCAAGCCTATGGGGAAACCAAGTACAAGAAAGAAATCTTACAAGTTTTGGACAGAACCATGGCCTTGCATGGTCCTCGGACTCAAGCCTATGGGGAAACCAAGTACAAAAAAGAAATCTTACAAGTTTTGGACAGAACCAAGGCCTTGCATGGTCCTCGGACTCAAGCCTATGGGGAACCCAAGTACAAAAAAGAAAAATTACAAGTTTAGGACAGAACCAAGGCCTTGCATGGTCCTCGGACTCAAGCCTATGGGGAAACCAAGTACAAAAAAGAAATCTTACAAGTTTTGGACAGAACCAAGGCCTTGCATGGTCCTCGGACTCAAGCCTATGGGGAAACCAAGTACATAAAAGAAAAATTACAAGTTTTGGACAGAACCAAGGCCTTGCATGGTCTTCGGACTCAAGCCTATGGGGAAACCAAGTACATAAAAGAAAAATTACAAGTTTTGGACAGAACCAAGGCCTTGCATGGTCCTCGGACACAAGCCTATGGGGAAACCAAGTACAAAAAAGAAATCTTACAAGTTTTGGACAGAACCAAGGCCTTGCATGGTCCTCGGACTCAAGCCTATAGGGAAACCAAGTACATAAAAGAAATCTTACAAGTTTTCGACAGAACCAAGGCCTTGCATTGTCCTCGGACTCAAGCCTATGGGGAAACCAAGTACATAAAAGAAAAATTACAAGTTTTGGACAGAACCAAGGCCTTGCATGGTCTTCGGACTCAAGCCTATGGGGAAACCAAGTACAAAAAAGAAATCTTACAAGTTTTGGAGAGAACCAAGGCCTTGCATGGTCCTCGGACTCAAGCCTATGGGGAAACCAAGTATAAAAAAGAAATCTTACAAGTTTTGGACAGAACCAAGGCCTTGCATGGTCCTCGGACTCAAGCCTATGGGGAAACCAAGTACAAAAAAGAAATCTTTCAAGTTTTGGACAGAACCAAGGCCTTGCATGGTCCTCGGACTCAAGCCTATGGGGAAACCAAGTACAAAAAAGAAAAATTACAAGTTTTGGACAGAACCAAGGCCTTGCATGGTCCTCGGACTCAAGCCTATGGGGAAACCAAGTACAAAAAAGAAAAATTACAAGTTTTGGACGGAACCAAGGCCTTGCATGGTCCTCGGACTCAAGCCTATGGGGAAACCAAGTACAAAAAAGAAATCTTACAAGTTTTGGACAGAACCAAGGCCTTGCATGGTCCTCGGACTCAAGCCTATGGGGAAACCAAGTACAAAAAAGAAATCTTACAAGTTTTGGACAGAACCAAGGCCTTGCATGGTCCTCGGACTCAAGCCTATGGGAAAACCAAGTACATAAAAGAAAAATTACAAGTTTTGGACAGAACCAAGGCCTTGCATGGTCCTCGGACTCAAGCCTATGGGGAAACCAAGTACAAAAAAGAAATCTTACAAGTTTTGGACAGAACCAAGGCCTTGCATGGTCCTCGGACTCAAGCCCATGGGGAAACCAAGTACATAAAAGAAAAATTACAAGTTTCGGACAGAACCAAGGCCTTGCATGGTCTTCGGACTCAAGCCTATGGGGAAACCAAGTACATAAAAGAAAAATTATAAGTTTTGGACAGAACCAAGGCCTTGCATGGTCTTCGGACTCAAGCCTATGGGGAAACCAAGTACAAAAAAGAAATCTTACAAGTTTTGGACAGAACCAAGGCCTTGCATGGTCCTCGGACTCAAGCCTATGGGTAAACCAAGTACAAAAAAGAAATCTTACAAGTTTTGGACAGAACCAAGGCCTTGCATGGTCCTCGGACTCAAGCCAATGGGGAAACCAAGTACAAGAAAGAAATCTTACAAGTTTTGGACAGAACCATGGCCTTGCATGGTCCTCGGACTCAAGCCTATGGGGAAACCAAGTACAAAAAAGAAATCTTACAAGTTTTGGACAGAACCAAGGCCTTGCATGGTCCTCGGACTCAAGCCTATGGGGAAACCAAGTACAAAAAAGAAAAATTACAAGTTTAGGACAGAACCAAGGCCTTGCATGGTCCTCGGACTCAAGCCTATGGGGAAACCAAGTACAAAAAAGAAATCTTACAAGTTTTGGACAGAACCAAGGCCTTGCATGGTCCTCGGACTCAAGCCTATGGGGAAACCAAGTACATAAAAGAAAAATTACAAGTTTTGGACAGAACCAAGGCCTTCCATGGTCTTCGGACTCAAGCTATTGGGGAAACCAAGTACAAAAAAGAAATCTTACAAGTTTTGGAGAGAACCAAGGCCTTGCATGGTCCTCGGACTCAAGCCTATGGGGAAACCAAGTATAAAAAAGAAATCTTACAAGTTTTGGACAGAACCAAGGCCTTGCATGGTCCTCGGACTCAAGCCTATGGGGAAACCAAGTACAAAAAAGAAATCTTACAAGTTTTGGACAGAACCAAGGCCTTGCATGGTCCTCGGACTCAAGCCTATGGGGAAACCAAGTACAAAAAAGAAAAATTACAAGTTTTGGACAGAACCAAGGCCTTGCATGGTCCTCGGACTCAAGCCTATGGGGAAACCAAGTACAAAAAAGAAATCTTACAAGTTTTGGACAGAACCAAGGCCTTGCATGGTCCTCGGACTCAAGCCTATGGGGAAACCAAGTACAAAAAAGAAATCTTACAAGTTTTGGACAGAACCAAGGCCTTGCATGGTCCTCGGACTCAAGCCTATGGGGAAACCAAGTACATAAAAGAAAAATTACAAGTTTTGGACAGAACCAAGGCCTTGCATGGTCCTCGGACTCAAGCCTGTGGGGAAACCAAGTACAAAAAAGAAATCTTACAAGTTTTGGACAGAACCAAGGCCTTGCATGGTCCTCGGACTCAAGCCTATGGGGAAACCAAGTACATAAAAGAAAAATTACAAGTTTTGGACAGAACCAAGGCCTTGCATGGTCTTCGGACTCAAGCCTATGGGGAAACCAAGTACAAAAAAGAAAAATTACAAGTTTTGGACAGAACCAAGGCCTTGCATGGTCCTCGGACTCAAGCCTATGGGGAAACCAAGTACAAAAAAGAAATCTTACAAGTTTTGGACAGAACCAAGGCCTTGCATGGTCCTCGGACTCAAGCCTATGGGAAAACCAAGTACATAAAAGAAAAATTACAAGTTTTGGACAGAACCAAGGCCTTGCATGGTCCTCGGACTCAAGCCTATGGGGAAACCAAGTACAAAAAAGAAATCTTACAAGTTTTGGACAGAACCAAGGCCTTGCATGGTCCTCGGACTCAAGCCCATGGGGAAACCAAGTACATAAAAGAAAAATTACAAGTTTTGGACAGAACCAAGGCCTTGCAAGGTCTTCGGACTCAAGCCTATGGGGAAACCAAGTACATAAAAGAAAAATTACAAGTTTTGGACAGAACCAAGGCCTTGCATGGTCTTCGGACTCAAGCCTATGGGGAAACCAAGTACAAAAAAGAAATCTTACAAGTTTTGGACAGAACCAAGGCCTTGCATGGTCCTCGGACTCAAGCCTATGGGTAAACCAAGTACAAAAAAGAAATCTTACAAGTTTTGGACAGAACCAAGGCCTTGCATGGTCCTCGGACTCAAGCCTATGGGGAAACCAAGTACAAGAAAGAAATCTTACAAGTTTTGGACAGAACCATGGCCTTGCATGGTCCTCGGACTCAAGCCTATGGGGAAACCAAGTACAAAAAAGAAATCTTACAAGTTTTGGACAGAACCAAGGCCTTGCATGGTCCTCGGACTCAAGCCTATGGGGAACCCAAGTACAAAAAAGAAAAATTACAAGTTTAGGACAGAACCAAGGCCTTGCATGGTCCTCGGACTCAAGCCTATGGGGAAACTAAGTACAAAAAAGAAATCTTACAAGTTTTGGGCAGAACCAAGGCCTTGCATGGTCCTCGGACTCAAGCCTATGGGGAAACCAAGTACATAAAAGAAAAATTACAAGTTTTGGACAGAACCAAGGCCTTGCATGGTCTTCGGACTCAAGCCTATGGGGAAACCAAGTACATAAAAGAAAAATTACAAGTTTTGGACAGAACCAAGGCCTTGCATGGTCCTCGGACACAAGCCTATGGGGAAACCAAGTACAAAAAAGAAATCTTACAAGTTTTGGACAGAACCAAGGCCTTGCATGGTCCTCGGACTCAAGCCTATAGGGAAACCAAGTACATAAAAGAAATCTTACAAGTTTTCGACAGAACCAAGGCCTTGCATTGTCCTCGGACTCAAGCCTATGGGGAAACCAAGTACATAAAAGAAAAATTACAAGTTTTGGACAGAACCAAGGCCTTGCATGGTCTTCGGACTCAAGCCTATGGGGAAACCAAGTACAAAAAAGAAATCTTACAAGTTTTGGAGAGAACCAAGGCCTTGCATGGTCCTCGGACTCAAGCCTATGGGGAAACCAAGTATAAAAAAGAAATCTTACAAGTTTTGGACAGAACCAAGGCCTTGCATGGTCCTCGGACTCAAGCCTATGGGGAAACCAAGTACAAAAAAGAAATCTTTCAAGTTTTGGACAGAACCAAGGCCTTGCATGGTCCTCGGACTCAAGCCTATGGGGAAACCAAGTACAAAAAAGAAAAATTACAAGTTTTGGACAGAACCAAGGCCTTGCATGGTCCTCGGACTCAAGCCTATGGGGAAACCAAGTACAAAAAAGAAATCTTACAAGTTTTGGACAGAACCAAGGCCTTGCATGGTCCTCGGACTCAAGCCTATGGGAAAACCAAGTACATAAAAGAAAAATTACAAGTTTTGGACAGAACCAAGGCCTTGCATGGTCCTCGGACTCAAGCCTATGGGGAAACCAAGTACAAAAAAGAAATCTTACAAGTTTTGGACAGAACCAAGGCCTTGCATGGTCCTCGGACTCAAGCCCATGGGGAAACCAAGTACATAAAAGAAAAATTACAAGTTTTGGACAGAACCAAGGCCTTGCATGGTCTTCGGACTCAAGCCTATGGGGAAACCAAGTACATAAAAGAAAAATTACAAGTTTTGGACAGAACCAAGGCCTTGCATGGTCTTCGGACTCAAGCCTATGGGGAAACCAAGTACAAAAAAGAAATCTTACAAGTTTTGGACAGAACCAAGGCCTTGCATGGTCCTCGGACTCAAGCCTATGGGTAAACCAAGTACAAAAAAGAAATCTTACAAGTTTTGGACAGAACCAAGGCCTTGCATGGTCCTCGGACTCAAGCCTATGGGGAAACCAAGTACAAGAAAGAAATCTTACAAGTTTTGGACAGAACCATGGCCTTGCATGGTCCTCGGACTCAAGCCTATGGGGAAACCAAGTACAAGAAAGAAATCTTACAAGTTTTGGACAGAACCATGGCCTTGCATGGTCCTCGGACTCAAGCCTATGGGGAAACCAAGTACAAAAAAGAAAAATTACAAGTTTTGGACAGAACCAAGGCCTTGCATGGTCCTCGGACTCAAGCCTATGGGGAAACCAAGTACAAAAAAGAAATCTTACAAGTTTTGGACAGAACCAAGGCCTTGCATGGTCCTCGGACTCAAGCCTATGGGAAAACCAAGTACATAAAAGAAAAATTACAAGTTTTGGACAGAACCAAGGCCTTGCATGGTCCTCGGACTCAAGCCTATGGGGAAACCAAGTACAAAAAAGAAATCTTACAAGTTTTGGACAGAACCAAGGCCTTGCATGGTCCTCGGACTCAAGCCCATGGGGAAACCAAGTACATAAAAGAAAAATTACAAGTTTTGGACAGAACCAAGGCCTTGCATGGTCTTCGGACTCAAGCCTATGGGGAAACCAAGTACATAAAAGAAAAATTACAAGTTTTGGACAGAACCAAGGCCTTGCATGGTCTTCGGACTCAAGCCTATGGGGAAACCAAGTACAAAAAAGAAATCTTACAAGTTTTGGACAGAACCAAGGCCTTGCATGGTCCTCGGACTCAAGCCTATGGGTAAACCAAGTACAAAAAAGAAATCTTACAAGTTTTGGACAGAACCAAGGCCTTGCATGGTCCTCGGACTCAAGCCTATGGGGAAACCAAGTACAAGAAAGAAATCTTACAAGTTTTGGACAGAACCAAGGCCTTGCATGGTCCTCGGACTCAAGCCTATGGGGAAACCAAGTACAAAAAAGAAATCTTACAAGTTTTGGACAGAACCAAGGCCTTGCATGGTCCTCGGACTCAAGCCCATGGGGAAACCAAGTACATAAAAGAAAAATTACAAGTTTTGGACAGAACCAAGGCCTTGCATGGTCTTCGGACTCAAGCCTATGGGGAAACCAAGTACATAAAAGAAAAATTACAAGTTTTGGACAGAACCAAGGCCTTGCATGGTCTTCGGACTCAAGCCTATGGGGAAACCAAGTACAAAAAAGAAATCTTACAAGTTTTGGACAGAACCAAGGCCTTGCATGGTCCTCGGACTCAAGCCTATGGGTAAACCAAGTACAAAAAAGAAATCTTACAAGTTTTGGACAGAACCAAGGCCTTGCATGGTCCTCGGACTCAAGCCTATGGGGAAACCAAGTACAAGAAAGAAATCTTACAAGTTTTGGACAGAACCATGGCCTTGCATGGTCCTCGGACTCAAGCCTATGGGGAAACCAAGTACAAAAAAGAAATCTTACAAGTTTTGGACAGAACCAAGGCCTTGCATGGTCCTCGGACTCAAGCCTATGGGGAACCCAAGTACAAAAAAGAAAAATTACAAGTTTAGGACAGAACCAAGGCCTTGCATGGTCCTCGGACTCAAGCCTATGGGGAAACTAAGTACAAAAAAGAAATCTTACAAGTTTTGGGCAGAACCAAGGCCTTGCATGGTCCTCGGACTCAAGCCTATGGGGAAACCAAGTACATAAAAGAAAAATTACAAGTTTTGGACAGAACCAAGGCCTTGCATGGTCTTCGGACTCAAGCCTATGGGGAAACCAAGTACATAAAAGAAAAATTACAAGTTTTGGACAGAACCAAGGCCTTGCATGGTCTTCGGACTCAAGCCTATGGGGAAACCAAGTACATAAAAGAAAAATTACAAGTTTTGGACAGAACCAAGGCCTTGCATGGTCCTCGGACACAAGCCTATGGGGAAACCAAGTACAAAAAAGAAATCTTACAAGTTTTGGACAGAACCAAGGCCTTGCATGGTCCTCGGACTCAAGCCTATAGGGAAACCAAGTACATAAAAGAAATCTTACAAGTTTTCGACAGAACCAAGGCCTTGCATTGTCCTCGGACTCAAGCCTATGGGGAAACCAAGTACATAAAAGAAAAATTACAAGTTTTGGACAGAACCAAGGCCTTGCATGGTCTTCGGACTCAAGCCTATGGGGAAACCAAGTACAAAAAAGAAATCTTACAAGTTTTGGAGAGAACCAAGGCCTTGCATGGTCCTCGGACTCAAGCCTATGGGGAAACCAAGTATAAAAAAGAAATCTTACAAGTTTTGGACAGAACCAAGGCCTTGCATGGTCCTCGGACTCAAGCCTATGGGGAAACCAAGTACAAAAAAGAAATCTTTCAAGTTTTGGACAGAACCAAGGCCTTGCATGGTCCTCGGACTCAAGCCTATGGGGAAACCAAGTACAAAAAAGAAAAATTACAAGTTTTGGACAGAACCAAGGCCTTGCATGGTCCTCGGACTCAAGCCTATGGGGAAACCAAGTACAAAAAAGAAATCTTACAAGTTTTGGACAGAACCAAGGCTTTGCATGGTCCTCGGACTCAAGCCTATGGGAAAACCAAGTACATAAAAGAAAAATTACAAGTTTTGGACAGAACCAAGGCCTTGCATGGTCCTCGGACTCAAGCCTATGGGGAAACCAAGTACAAAAAAGAAATCTTACAAGTTTTGGACAGAACCAAGGCCTTGCATGGTCCTCGGACTCAAGCCCATGGGGAAACCAAGTACATAAAAGAAAAATTACAAGTTTTGGACAGAACCAAGGCCTTGCATGGTCTTCGGACTCAAGCCTATGGGGAAACCAAGTACATAAAAGAAAAATTACAAGTTTTGGACAGAACCAAGGCCTTGCATGGTCTTCGGACTCAAGCCTATGGGGAAACCAAGTACAAAAAAGAAATCTTACAAGTTTTGGACAGAACCAAGGCCTTGCATGGTCCTCGGACTCAAGCCTATGGGTAAACCAAGTACAAAAAAGAAATCTTACAAGTTTTGGACAGAACCAAGGCCTTGCATGGTCCTCGGACTCAAGCCTATGGGGAAACCAAGTACAAGAAAGAAATCTTACAAGTTTTGGACAGAACCATGGCCTTGCATGGTCCTCGGACTCAAGCCTATGGGGAAACCAAGTACAAAAAAGAAATCTTACAAGTTTTGGACAGAACCAAGGCCTTGCATGGTCCTCGGACTCAAGCCTATGGGGAACCCAAGTACAAAAAAGAAAAATTACAAGTTTAGGACAGAACCAAGGCCTTGCATGGTCCTCGGACTCAAGCCTATGGGGAAACTAAGTACAAAAAAGAAATCTTACAAGTTTTGGGCAGAACCAAGGCCTTGCATGGTCCTCGGACTCAAGCCTATGGGGAAACCAAGTACATAAAAGAAAAATTACAAGTTTTGGACAGAACCAAGGCCTTGCATGGTCTTCGGACTCAAGCCTATGGGGAAACCAAGTACATAAAAGAAAAATTACAAGTTTTGGACAGAACCAAGGCCTTGCATGGTCCTCGGACACAAGCCTATGGGGAAACCAAGTACAAAAAAGAAATCTTACAAGTTTTGGACAGAACCAAGGCCTTGCATGGTCCTCGGACTCAAGCCTATAGGGAAACCAAGTACATAAAAGAAATCTTACAAGTTTTCGACAGAACCAAGGCCTTGCATTGTCCTCGGACTCAAGCCTATGGGGAAACCAAGTACATAAAAGAAAAATTACAAGTTTTGGACAGAACCAAGGCCTTGCATGGTCTTCGGACTCAAGCCTATGGGGAAACCAAGTACAAAAAAGAAATCTTACAAGTTTTGGAGAGAACCAAGGCCTTGCATGGTCCTCGGACTCAAGCCTATGGGGAAACCAAGTATAAAAAAGAAATCTTACAAGTTTTGGACAGAACCAAGGCCTTGCATGGTCCTCGGACTCAAGCCTATGGGGAAACCAAGTACAAAAAAGAAATCTTTCAAGTTTTGGACAGAACCAAGGCCTTGCATGGTCCTCGGACTCAAGCCTATGGGGAAACCAAGTACAAAAAAGAAAAATTACAAGTTTTGGACAGAACCAAGGCCTTGCATGGTCCTCGGACTCAAGCCTATGGGGAAACCAAGTACAAAAAAGAAAAATTACAAGTTTTGGACGGAACCAAGGCCTTGCATGGTCCTCGGACTCAAGCCTATGGGGAAACCAAGTACAAAAAAGAAATCTTACAAGTTTTGGACAGAACCAAGGCCTTGCATGGTCCTCGGACTCAAGCCTATGGGGAAACCAAGTACAAAAAAGAAATCTTACAAGTTTTGGACAGAACCAAGGCCTTGCATGGTCCTCGGACTCAAGCCTATGGGAAAACCAAGTACATAAAAGAAAAATTACAAGTTTTGGACAGAACCAAGGCCTTGCATGGTCCTCGGACTCAAGCCTATGGGGAAACCAAGTACAAAAAAGAAATCTTACAAGTTTTGGACAGAACCAAGGCCTTGCATGGTCCTCGGACTCAAGCCCATGGGGAAACCAAGTACATAAAAGAAAAATTACAAGTTTTGGACAGAACCAAGGCCTTGCATGGTCTTCGGACTCAAGCCTATGGGGAAACCAAGTACATAAAAGAAAAATTACAAGTTTTGGACAGAACCCAGGCCTTGCATGGTCTTCGGACTCAAGCCTATGGGGAAACCAAGTACAAAAAAGAAATCTTACAAGTTTTGGACAGAACCAAGGCCTTGCATGGTCCTCGGACTCAAGCCTATGGGTAAACCAAGTACAAAAAAGAAATCTTACAAGTTTTGGACAGAACCAAGGCCTTGCATGGTCCTCGGACTCAAGCCTATGGGGAAACCAAGTACAAGAAAGAAATCTTACAAGTTTTGGACAGAACCATGGCCTTGCATGGTCCTCGGACTCAAGCCTATGGGGAAACCAAGTACAAAAAAGAAATCTTACAAGTTTTGGACAGAACCAAGGCCTTGCATGGTCCTCGGACTCAAGCCTATGGGGAAACCAAGTACAAAAAAGAAAAATTACAAGTTTAGGACAGAACCAAGGCCTTTCATGGTCCTCGGACTCAAGCCTATGGGGAAACCAAGTACAAAAAAGAAATCTTACAAGTTTTGGACAGAACCAAGGCCTTGCATGGTCCTCGGACTCAAGCCTATGGGGAAACCAAGTACATAAAAGAAAAATTACAAGTTTTGGACAGAACCAAGGCCTTGCATGGTCTTCGGACTCAAGCTATTGGGGAAACCAAGTACAAAAAAGAAAAATTACAAGTTTTGGACAGAACCAAGGCCTTGCATGGTCCTCGGACTCAAGCCTATGGGGAAACCAAGTACAAAAAAGAAATCTTACAAGTTTTGGACAGAACCAAGGCCTTGCATGGTCCTCGGACTCAAGCCTATGGGGAAACCAAGTACATAAAAGAAAAATTACAAGTTTTGGACAGAACCAAGGCCTTGCATGGTCTTCGGACTCAAGCCTATGGGGAAACCAAGTACAAAAAAGAAAAATTACAAGTTTTGGACAGAACCAAGGCCTTGCATGGTCCTCGGACTCAAGCCTATGGGGAAACCAAGTACAAAAAAGAAATCTTACAAGTTTTGGACAGAACCAAGGCCTTGCATGGTCCTCGGACTCAAGCCTATGGGAAAACCAAGTACATAAAAGAAAAATTACAAGTTTTGGACAGAACCAAGGCCTTGCATGGTCCTCGGACTCAAGCCTATGGGGAAACCAAGTACAAAAAAGAAATCTTACAAGTTTTGGACAGAACCAAGGCCTTGCATGGTCCTCGGACTCAAGCCCATGGGGAAACCAAGTACATAAAAGAAAAATTACAAGTTTTGGACAGAACCAAGGCCTTGCATGGTCTTCGGACTCAAGCCTATGGGGAAACCAAGTACATAAAAGAAAAATTACAAGTTTTGGACAGAACCAAGGCCTTGCATGGTCTTCGGACTCAAGCCTATGGGGAAACCAAGTACAAAAAAGAAATCTTACAAGTTTTGGACAGAACCAAGGCCTTGCATGGTCCTCGGACTCAAGCCTATGGGTAAACCAAGTACAAAAAAGAAATCTTACAAGTTTTGGACAGAACCAAGGCCTTGCATGGTCCTCGGACTCAAGCCTATGGGGAAACCAAGTACAAGAAAGAAATCTTACAAGTTTTGGACAGAACCAAGGCCTTGCATGGTCCTCGGACTCAAGCCTATGGGGAAACCAAGTACAAAAAAGAAATCTTTCAAGTTTTGGACAGAACCAAGGCCTTGCATGGTCCTCGGACTCAAGCCTATGGGGAAACCAAGTACAAAAAAGAAAAATTACAAGTTTTGGACAGAACCAAGGCCTTGCATGGTCCTCGGACTCAAGCCTATGGGGAAACCAAGTACAAAAAAGAAAAATTACAAGTTTTGGACGGAACCAAGGCCTTGCATGGTCCTCGGACTCAAGCCTATGGGGAAACCAAGTACAAAAAAGAAATCTTACAAGTTTTGGACAGAACCAAGGCCTTGCATGGTCCTCGGACTCAAGCCTATGGGAAAACCAAGTACATAAAAGAAAAATTACAAGTTTTGGACAGAACCAAGGCCTTGCATGGTCCTCGGACTCAAGCCTATGGGGAAACCAAGTACAAAAAAGAAATCTTACAAGTTTTGGACAGAACCAAGGCCTTGCATGGTCCTCGGACTCAAGCCCATGGGGAAACCAAGTACATAAAAGAAAAATTACAAGTTTTGGACAGAACCAAGGCCTTGCATGGTCTTCGGACTCAAGCCTATGGGAAAACCAAGTACATAAAAGAAAAATTACAAGTTTTGGACAGAACCAAGGCCTTGCATGGTCTTCGGACTCAAGCCTATGGGGAAACCAAGTACATAAAAGAAAAATTACAAGTTTTGGACAGAACCAAGGCCTTGCATGGTGTTCGGACTCAAGCCTATGGGGAAACCAAGTACAAAAAAGAAATCTTACAAGTTTTGGACAGAACCAAGGCCTTGCATGGTCCTCGGACTCAAGCCTATGGGTAAACCAAGTACAAAAAAGAAATCTTACAAGTTTTGGACAGAACCAAGGCCTTGCATGGTCCTCGGACTCAAGCCTATGGGGAAACCAAGTACAAGAAAGAAATCTTACAAGTTTTGGACAGAACCATGGCCTTGCATGGTCCTCGGACTCAAGCCTATGGGGAAACCAAGTACAAAAAAGAAATCTTACAAGTTTTGGACAGAACCAAGGCCTTGCATGGTCCTCGGACTCAAGCCTATGGGGAACCCAAGTACAAAAAAGAAAAATTACAAGTTTAGGACAGAACCAAGGCCTTGCATGGTCCTCGGACTCAAGCCTATGGGGAAACCAAGTACAAAAAAGAAATCTTACAAGTTTTGGACAGAACCAAGGCCTTGCATGGTCCTCGGACTCAAGCCTATGGGGAAACCAAGTACATAAAAGAAAAATTACAAGTTTTGGACAGAACCAAGGCCTTGCATGGTCTTCGGACTCAAGCCTATGGGGAAACCAAGTACATAAAAGAAAAATTACAAGTTTTGGACAGAACCAAGGCCTTGCATGGTCTTCGGACTCAAGCCTATGGGGAAACCAAGTACAAAAAAGAAATCTTACAAGTTTTGGACAGAACCAAGGCCTTGCATGGTCCTCGGACTCAAGCCTATGGGTAAACCAAGTACAAAAAAGAAATCTTACAAGTTTTGGACAGAACCAAGGCCTTGCATGGTCCTCGGACTCAAGCCTATGGGGAAACCAAGTACAAGAAAGAAATCTTACAAGTTTTGGACAGAACCAAGGCCTTGCATGGTCCTCGGACTCAAGCCTATGGGGAAACCAAGTACAAAAAAGAAATCTTTCAAGTTTTGGACAGAACCAAGGCCTTGCATGGTCCTCGGACTCAAGCCTATGGGGAAACCAAGTACAAAAAAGAAAAATTACAAGTTTTGGACAGAACCAAGGCCTTGCATGGTCCTCGGACTCAAGCCTATAGGGAAACCAAGTACATAAAAGAAATCTTACAAGTTTTCGACAGAACCAAGGCCTTGCATTGTCCTCGGACTCAAGCCTATGGGGAAACCAAGTACATAAAAGAAAAATTACAAGTTTTGGACAGAACCAAGGCCTTGCATGGTCTTCGGACTCAAGCCTATGGGGAAACCAAGTACAAAAAAGAAATCTTACAAGTTTTGGAGAGAACCAAGGCCTTGCATGGTCCTCGGACTCAAGCCTATGGGGAAACCAAGTATAAAAAAGAAATCTTACAAGTTTTGGACAGAACCAAGGCCTTGCATGGTCCTCGGACTCAAGCCTATGGGGAAACCAAGTACAAAAAAGAAATCTTTCAAGTTTTGGACAGAACCAAGGCCTTGCATGGTCCTCGGACTCAAGCCTATGGGGAAACCAAGTACAAAAAAGAAAAATTACAAGTTTTGGACAGAACCAAGGCCTTGCATGGTCCTCGGACTCAAGCCTATGGGGAAACCAAGTACAAAAAAGAAATCTTACAAGTTTTGGACAGAACCAAGGCCTTGCATGGTCCTCGGACTCAAGCCTATGGGAAAACCAAGTACATAAAAGAAAAATTACAAGTTTTGGACAGAACCAAGGCCTTGCATGGTCCTCGGACTCAAGCCTATGGGGAAACCAAGTACAAAAAAGAAATCTTACAAGTTTTGGACAGAACCAAGGCCTTGCATGGTCCTCGGACTCAAGCCCATGGGGAAACCAAGTACATAAAAGAAAAATTACAAGTTTTGGACAGAACCAAGGCCTTGCATGGTCTTCGGACTCAAGCCTATGGGGAAACCAAGTACATAAAAGAAAAATTACAAGTTTTGGACAGAACCAAGGCCTTGCATGGTCTTCGGACTCAAGCCTATGGGGAAACCAAGTACAAAAAAGAAATCTTACAAGTTTTGGACAGAACCAAGGCCTTGCATGGTCCTCGGACTCAAGCCTATGGGTAAACCAAGTACAAAAAAGAAATCTTACAAGTTTTGGACAGAACCAAGGCCTTGCATGGTCCTCGGACTCAAGCCTATGGGGAAACCAAGTACAAAAAAGAAATCTTTCAAGTTTTGGACAGAACCAAGGCCTTGCATGGTCCTCGGACTCAAGCCTATGGGGAAACCAAGTACAAAAAAGAAAAATTACAAGTTTTGGACAGAACCAAGGCCTTGCATGGTCCTCGGACTCAACCCTATAGGGAAACCAAGTACATAAAAGAAATCTTACAAGTTTTCGACAGAACCAAGGCCTTGCATTGTCCTCGGACTCAAGCCTATGGGGAAACCAAGTACATAAAAGAAAAATTACAAGTTTTGGACAGAACCAAGGCCTTGCATGGTCCTCGGACTCAAGCCTATGGGGAAACCAAGTACAAAAAAGAAATCTTTCAAGTTTTGGACAGAACCAAGGCCTTGCATGGTCCTCGGACTCAAGCCTATGGGGAAACCAAGTACAAAAAAGAAAAATTACAAGTTTTGGACAGAACCAAGGCCTTGCATGGTCCTCGGACTCAAGCCTATGGGGAAACCAAGTACAAAAAAGAAATCTTACAAGTTTTGGACAGAACCAAGGCCTTGCATGGTCCTCGGACTCAAGCCTATGGGAAAACCAAGTACATAAAAGAAAAATTACAAGTTTTGGACAGAACCAAGGCCTTGCATGGTCCTCGGACTCAAGCCTATGGGGAAACCAAGTACAAAAAAGAAATCTTACAAGTTTTGGACAGAACCAAGGCCTTGCATGGTCCTCGGACTCAAGCCCATGGGGAAACCAAGTACATAAAAGAAAAATTACAAGTTTTGGACAGAACCAAGGCCTTGCATGGTCTTCGGACTCAAGCCTATGGGGAAACCAAGTACATAAAAGAAAAATTACAAGTTTTGGACAGAACCAAGGCCTTGCATGGTCTTCGGACTCAAGCCTATGGGGAAACCAAGTACAAAAAAGAAATCTTACAAGTTTTGGACAGAACCAAGGCCTTGCATGGTCCTCGGACTCAAGCCTATGGGTAAACCAAGTACAAAAAAGAAATCTTACAAGTTTTGGACAGAACCAAGGCCTTGCATGGTCCTCGGACTCAAGCCTATGGGGAAACCAAGTACAAGAAAGAAATCTTACAAGTTTTGGACAGAACCATGGCCTTGCATGGTCCTCGGACTCAAGCCTATGGGGAAACCAAGTACAAAAAAGAAATCTTACAAGTTTTGGACAGAACCAAGGCCTTGCATGGTCCTCGGACTCAAGCCTATGGGGAACCCAAGTACAAAAAAGAAAAATTACAAGTTTAGGACAGAACCAAGGCCTTGCATGGTCCTCGGACTCAAGCCTATGGGGAAACCAAGTACAAAAAAGAAATCTTACAAGTTTTGGACAGAACCAAGGCCTTGCATGGTCCTCGGACTCAAGCCTATGGGGAAACCAAGTACATAAAAGAAAAATTACAAGTTTTGGACAGAACCAAGGCCTTGCATGGTCTTCGGACTCAAGCCTATGGGGAAACCAAGTACATAAAAGAAAAATTACAAGTTTTGGACAGAACCAAGGCCTTGCATGGTCTTCGGACTCAAGCCTATGGGGAAACCAAGTACAAAAAAGAAATCTTACAAGTTTTGGACAGAACCAAGGCCTTGCATGGTCCTCGGACTCAAGCCTATGGGTAAACCAAGTACAAAAAAGAAATCTTACAAGTTTTGGACAGAACCAAGGCCTTGCATGGTCCTCGGACTCAAGCCTATGGGGAAACCAAGTACAAGAAAGAAATCTTACAAGTTTTGGACAGAACCAAGGCCTTGCATGGTCCTCGGACTCAAGCCTATGGGGAAACCAAGTACAAAAAAGAAATCTTTCAAGTTTTGGACAGAACCAAGGCCTTGCATGGTCCTCGGACTCAAGCCTATGGGGAAACCAAGTACAAAAAAGAAAAATTACAAGTTTTGGACAGAACCAAGGCCTTGCATGGTCCTCGGACTCAAGCCTATAGGGAAACCAAGTACATAAAAGAAATCTTACAAGTTTTCGACAGAACCAAGGCCTTGCATTGTCCTCGGACTCAAGCCTATGGGGAAACCAAGTACATAAAAGAAAAATTACAAGTTTTGGACAGAACCAAGGCCTTGCATGGTCTTCGGACTCAAGCCTATGGGGAAACCAAGTACAAAAAAGAAATCTTACAAGTTTTGGAGAGAACCAAGGCCTTGCATGGTCCTCGGACTCAAGCCTATGGGGAAACCAAGTATAAAAAAGAAATCTTACAAGTTTTGGACAGAACCAAGGCCTTGCATGGTCCTCGGACTCAAGCCCATGGGGAAACCAAGTACATAAAAGAAAAATTACAAGTTTTGGACAGAACCAAGGCCTTGCATGGTCTTCGGACTCAAGCCTATGGGGAAACCAAGTACATAAAAGAAAAATTACAAGTTTTGGACAGAACCAAGGCCTTGCATGGTCTTCGGACTCAAGCCTATGGGGAAACCAAGTACAAAAAAGAAATCTTACAAGTTTTGGACAGAACCAAGGCCTTGCATGGTCCTCGGACTCAAGCCTATGGGTAAACCAAGTACAAAAAAGAAATCTTACAAGTTTTGGACAGAACCAAGGCCTTGCATGGTCCTCGGACTCAAGCCTATGGGGAAACCAAGTACAAAAAAGAAATCTTTCAAGTTTTGGACAGAACCAAGGCCTTGCATGGTCCTCGGACTCAAGCCTATGGGGAAACCAAGTACAAAAAAGAAAAATTACAAGTTTTGGACAGAACCAAGGCCTTGCATGGTCCTCGGACTCAACCCTATAGGGAAACCAAGTACATAAAAGAAATCTTACAAGTTTTCGACAGAACCAAGGCCTTGCATTGTCCTCGGACTCAAGCCTATGGGGAAACCAAGTACATAAAAGAAAAATTACAAGTTTTGGACAGAACCAAGGCCTTGCATGGTCCTCGGACTCAAGCCTATGGGGAAACCAAGTACAAAAAAGAAATCTTTCAAGTTTTGGACAGAACCAAGGCCTTGCATGGTCCTCGGACTCAAGCCTATGGGGAAACCAAGTACAAAAAAGAAAAATTACAAGTTTTGGACAGAACCAAGGCCTTGCATGGTCCTCGGACTCAAGCCTATGGGGAAACCAAGTACAAAAAAGAAATCTTACAAGTTTTGGACAGAACCAAGGCCTTGCATGGTCCTCGGACTCAAGCCTATGGGAAAACCAAGTACATAAAAGAAAAATTACAAGTTTTGGACAGAACCAAGGCCTTGCATGGTCCTCGGACTCAAGCCTATGGGGAAACCAAGTACAAAAAAGAAATCTTACAAGTTTTGGACAGAACCAAGGCCTTGCATGGTCCTCGGACTCAAGCCCATGGGGAAACCAAGTACATAAAAGAAAAATTACAAGTTTTGGACAGAACCAAGGCCTTGCATGGTCTTCGGACTCAAGCCTATGGGGAAACCAAGTACATAAAAGAAAAATTACAAGTTTTGGACAGAACCAAGGCCTTGCATGGTCTTCGGACTCAAGCCTATGGGGAAACCAAGTACAAAAAAGAAATCTTACAAGTTTTGGACAGAACCAAGGCCTTGCATGGTCCTCGGACTCAAGCCTATGGGTAAACCAAGTACAAAAAAGAAATCTTACAAGTTTTGGACAGAACCAAGGCCTTGCATGGTCCTCGGACTCAAGCCTATGGGGAAACCAAGTACAAGAAAGAAATCTTACAAGTTTTGGACAGAACCATGGCCTTGCATGGTCCTCGGACTCAAGCCTATGGGGAAACCAAGTACAAAAAAGAAATCTTACAAGTTTTGGACAGAACCAAGGCCTTGCATGGTCCTCGGACTCAAGCCTATGGGGAACCCAAGTACAAAAAAGAAAAATTACAAGTTTAGGACAGAACCAAGGCCTTGCATGGTCCTCGGACTCAAGCCTATGGGGAAACCAAGTACAAAAAAGAAATCTTACAAGTTTTGGACAGAACCAAGGCCTTGCATGGTCCTCGGACTCAAGCCTATGGGGAAACCAAGTACATAAAAGAAAAATTACAAGTTTTGGACAGAACCAAGGCCTTGCATGGTCTTCGGACTCAAGCCTATGGGGAAACCAAGTACATAAAAGAAAAATTACAAGTTTTGGACAGAACCAAGGCCTTGCATGGTCTTCGGACTCAAGCCTATGGGGAAACCAAGTACAAAAAAGAAATCTTACAAGTTTTGGACAGAACCAAGGCCTTGCATGGTCCTCGGACTCAAGCCTATGGGTAAACCAAGTACAAAAAAGAAATCTTACAAGTTTTGGACAGAACCAAGGCCTTGCATGGTCCTCGGACTCAAGCCTATGGGGAAACCAAGTACAAGAAAGAAATCTTACAAGTTTTGGACAGAACCAAGGCCTTGCATGGTCCTCGGACTCAAGCCTATGGGGAAACCAAGTACAAAAAAGAAATCTTTCAAGTTTTGGACAGAACCAAGGCCTTGCATGGTCCTCGGACTCAAGCCTATGGGGAAACCAAGTACAAAAAAGAAAAATTACAAGTTTTGGACAGAACCAAGGCCTTGCATGGTCCTCGGACTCAAGCCTATAGGGAAACCAAGTACATAAAAGAAATCTTACAAGTTTTCGACAGAACCAAGGCCTTGCATTGTCCTCGGACTCAAGCCTATGGGGAAACCAAGTACATAAAAGAAAAATTACAAGTTTTGGACAGAACCAAGGCCTTGCATGGTCTTCGGACTCAAGCCTATGGGGAAACCAAGTACAAAAAAGAAATCTTACAAGTTTTGGAGAGAACCAAGGCCTTGCATGGTCCTCGGACTCAAGCCTATGGGGAAACCAAGTATAAAAAAGAAATCTTACAAGTTTTGGACAGAACCAAGGCCTTGCATGGTCCTCGGACTCAAGCCTATGGGGAAACCAAGTACAAAAAAGAAATCTTTCAAGTTTTGGACAGAACCAAGGCCTTGCATGGTCCTCGGACTCAAGCCTATGGGGAAACCAAGTACAAAAAAGAAAAATTACAAGTTTTGGACAGAACCAAGGCCTTGCATGGTCCTCGGACTCAAGCCTATGGGGAAACCAAGTACAAAAAAGAAATCTTACAAGTTTTGGACAGAACCAAGGCCTTGCATGGTCCTCGGACTCAAGCCTATGGGAAAACCAAGTACATAAAAGAAAAATTACAAGTTTTGGACAGAACCAAGGCCTTGCATGGTCCTCAGACTCAAGCCTATGGGGAAACCAAGTACAAAAAAGAAATCTTACAAGTTTTGGACAGAACCAAGGCCTTGCATGGTCCTCGGACTCAAGCCCATGGGGAAACCAAGTACATAAAAGAAAAATTACAAGTTTTGGACAGAACCAAGGCCTTGCATGGTCTTCGGACTCAAGCCTATGGGGAAACCAAGTACATAAAAGAAAAATTACAAGTTTTGGACAGAACCAAGGCCTTGCATGGTCTTCGGACTCAAGCCTATGGGGAAACCAAGTACAAAAAAGAAATCTTACAAGTTTTGGACAGAACCAAGGCCTTGCATGGTCCTCGGACTCAAGCCTATGGGTAAACCAAGTACAAAAAAGAAATCTTACAAGTTTTGGACAGAACCAAGGCCTTGCATGGTCCTCGGACTCAAGCCTATGGGGAAACCAAGTACAAGAAAGAAATCTTACAAGTTTTGGACAGAACCATGGCCTTGCATGGTCCTCGGACTCAAGCCTATGGGGAAACCAAGTACAAAAAAGAAATCTTACAAGTTTTGGACAGAACCAAGGCCTTGCATGGTCCTCGGACTCAAGCCTATGGGGAACCCAAGTACAAAAAAGAAAAATTACAAGTTTAGGACAGAACCAAGGCCTTGCATGGTCCTCGGACTCAAGCCTATGGGGAAACTAAGTACAAAAAAGAAATCTTACAAGTTTTGGGCAGAACCAAGGCCTTGCATGGTCCTCGGACTCAAGCCTATGGGGAAACCAAGTACATAAAAGAAAAATTACAAGTTTTGGACAGAACCAAGGCCTTGCATGGTCTTCGGACTCAAGCCTATGGGGAAACCAAGTACATAAAAGAAAAATTACAAGTTTTGGACAGAACCAAGGCCTTGCATGGTCCTCGGACACAAGCCTATGGGGAAACCAAGTACAAAAAAGAAATCTTACAAGTTTTGGACAGAACCAAGGCCTTGCATGGTCCTCGGACTCAAGCCTATAGGGAAACCAAGTACATAAAAGAAATCTTACAAGTTTTCGACAGAACCAAGGCCTTGCATTGTCCTCGGACTCAAGCCTATGGGGAAACCAAGTACATAAAAGAAAAATTACAAGTTTTGGACAGAACCAAGGCCTTGCATGGTCTTCGGACTCAAGCCTATGGGGAAACCAAGTACAAAAAAGAAATCTTACAAGTTTTGGAGAGAACCAAGGCCTTGCATGGTCCTCGGACTCAAGCCTATGGGGAAACCAAGTATAAAAAATAAATCTTACAAGTTTTGGACAGAACCAAGGCCTTGCATGGTCCTCGGACTCAAGCCTATGGGGAAACCAAGTACAAAAAAGAAATCTTTCAAGTTTTGGACAGAACCAAGGCCTTGCATGGTCCTCGGACTCAAGCCTATGGGGAAACCAAGTACAAAAAAGAAAAATTACAAGTTTTGGACAGAACCAAGGCCTTGCATGGTCCTCGGACTCAAGCCTATGGGGAAACCAAGTACAAAGAAGAAAAATTACAAGTTTTGGACGGAACCAAGGCCTTGCATGGTCCTCGGACTCAAGCCTATGGGGAAACCAAGTACAAAAAAGAAATCTTACAAGTTTTGGACAGAACCAAGGCCTTGCATGGTCCTCGGACTCAAGCCTATGGGGAAACCAAGTACAAAAAAGAAATCTTACAAGTTTTGGACAGAACCAAGGCCTTGCATGGTCCTCGGACTCAAGCCTATGGGAAAACCAAGTACATAAAAGAAAAATTACAAGTTTTGGACAGAACCAAGGCCTTGCATGGTCCTCGGACTCAAGCCTATGGGGAAACCAAGTACAAAAAAGAAATCTTACAAGTTTTGGACAGAACCAAGGCCTTGCATGGTCCTCGGACTCAAGCCCATGGGGAAACCAAGTACATAAAAGAAAAATTACAAGTTTTGGACAGAACCAAGGCCTTGCATGGTCTTCGGACTCAAGCCTATGGGGAAACCAAGTACATAAAAGAAAAATTACAAGTTTTGGACAGAACCCAGGCCTTGCATGGTCTTCGGACTCAAGCCTATGGGGAAACCAAGTACAAAAAAGAAATCTTACAAGTTTTGGACAGAACCAAGGCCTTGCATGGTCCTCGGACTCAAGCCTATGGGTAAACCAAGTACAAAAAAGAAATCTTACAAGTTTTGGACAGAACCAAGGCCTTGCATGGTCCTCGGACTCAAGCCTATGGGGAAACCAAGTACAAGAAAGAAATCTTACAAGTTTTGGACAGAACCATGGCCTTGCATGGTCCTCGGACTCAAGCCTATGGGGAAACGAAGTACAAAAAAGAAATCTTACAAGTTTTGGACAGAACCAAGGCCTTGCATGGTCCTCGGACTCAAGCCTATGGGGAAACCAAGTACAAAAAAGAAAAATTACAAGTTTAGGACAGAACCAAGGCCTTTCATGGTCCTCGGACTCAAGCCTATGGGGAAACCAAGTACAAAAAAGAAATCTTACAAGTTTTGGACAGAACCAAGGCCTTGCATGGTCCTCGGACTCAA
This sequence comes from Quercus tomentella, assembly GCA_028535165.1. NCBI lineage: Eukaryota > Viridiplantae > Streptophyta > Magnoliopsida > Fagales > Fagaceae > Quercus > Quercus tomentella. The sequence goes on from JAPQVY010000012.1 coordinate 6,314,716, forward strand.
GCCTATGGGGAAACCAAGTACATAAAAGAAAAATTACAAGTTTTGGACAGAACCAAGGCCTTGCATGGTCTTCGGACTCAAGCTATTGGGGAAACCAAGTACAAAAAAGAAATCTTACAAGTTTTGGAGAGAACCAAGGCCTTGCATGGTCCTCGGACTCAAGCCTATGGGGAAACCAAGTATAAAAAAGAAATCTTACAAGTTTTGGACAGAACCAAGGCCTTGCATGGTCCTCGGACTCAAGCCTATGGGGAAACCAAGTACAAAAAAGAAATCTTACAAGTTTTGGACAGAACCAAGGCCTTGCATGGTCCTCGGACTCAAGCCTATGGGGAAACCAAGTACAAAAAAGAAAAATTACAAGTTTTGGACAGAACCAAGGCCTTGCATGGTCCTCGGACTCAAGCCTATGGGGAAACCAAGTACAAAAAAGAAATCTTACAAGTTTTGGACAGAACCAAGGCCTTGCATGGTCCTCGGACTCAAGCCTATGGGGAAACCAAGTACAAAAAAGAAATCTTACAAGTTTTGGACAGAACCAAGGCCTTGCATGGTCCTCGGACTCAAGCCTATGGGGAAACCAAGTACATAAAAGAAAAATTACAAGTTTTGGACAGAACCAAGGCCTTGCATGGTCCTCGGACTCAAGCCTATGGGGAAACCAAGTACAAAAAAGAAATCTTACAAGTTTTGGACAGAACCAAGGCCTTGCATGGTCCTCGGACTCAAGCCTATGGGGAAACCAAGTACATAAAAGAAAAATTACAAGTTTTGGACAGAACCAAGGCCTTGCATGGTCTTCGGACTCAAGCCTATGGGGAAACCAAGTACAAAAAAGAAAAATTACAAGTTTTGGACAGAACCAAGGCCTTGCATGGTCCTCGGACTCAAGCCTATGGGGAAACCAAGTACAAAAAAGAAATCTTACAAGTTTTGGACAGAACCAAGGCCTTGCATGGTCCTCGGACTCAAGCCTATGGGAAAACCAAGTACATAAAAGAAAAATTACAAGTTTTGGACAGAACCAAGGCCTTGCATGGTCCTCGGACTCAAGCCTATGGGGAAACCAAGTACAAAAAAGAAATCTTACAAGTTTTGGACAGAACCAAGGCCTTGCATGGTCCTCGGACTCAAGCCCATGGGGAAACCAAGTACATAAAAGAAAAATTACAAGTTTTGGACAGAACCAAGGCCTTGCATGGTCTTCGGACTCAAGCCTATGGGGAAACCAAGTACATAAAAGAAAAATTACAAGTTTTGGACAGAACCAAGGCCTTGCATGGTCTTCGGACTCAAGCCTATGGGGAAACCAAGTACAAAAAAGAAATCTTACAAGTTTTGGACAGAACCAAGGCCTTGCATGGTCCTCGGACTCAAGCCTATGGGTAAACCAAGTACAAAAAAGAAATCTTACAAGTTTTGGACAGAACCAAGGCCTTGCATGGTCTTCGGACTCAAGCCTATGGGGAAACCAAGTACAAAAAAGAAATCTTACAAGTTTTGGACAGAACCAAGGCCTTGCATGGTCCTCGGACTCAAGCCTATGGGTAAACCAAGTACAAAAAAGAAATCTTACAAGTTTTGGACAGAACCAAGGCCTTGCATGGTCCTCGGACTCAAGCCTATGGGGAAACCAAGTACAAGAAAGAAATCTTACAAGTTTTGGACAGAACCATGGCCTTGCATGGTCCTCGGACTCAAGCCTATGGGGAAACCAAGTACAAAAAAGAAATCTTACAAGTTTTGGACAGAACCAAGGCCTTGCATGGTCCTCGGACTCAAGCCTATGGGGAACCCAAGTACAAAAAAGAAAAATTACAAGTTTAGGACAGAACCAAGGCCTTGCATGGTCCTCGGACTCAAGCCTATGGGGAAACTAAGTACAAAAAAGAAATCTTACAAGTTTTGGGCAGAACCAAGGCCTTGCATGGTCCTCGGACTCAAGCCTATGGGGAAACCAAGTACATAAAAGAAAAATTACAAGTTTTGGACAGAACCAAGGCCTTGCATGGTCTTCGGACTCAAGCCTATGGGGAAACCAAGTACATAAAAGAAAAATTACAAGTTTTGGACAGAACCAAGGCCTTGCATGGTCCTCGGACACAAGCCTATGGGGAAACCAAGTACAAAAAAGAAATCTTACAAGTTTTGGACAGAACCAAGGCCTTGCATGGTCCTCGGACTCAAGCCTATAGGGAAACCAAGTACATAAAAGAAATCTTACAAGTTTTCGACAGAACCAAGGCCTTGCATTGTCCTCGGACTCAAGCCTATGGGGAAACCAAGTACATAAAAGAAAAATTACAAGTTTTGGACAGAACCAAGGCCTTGCATGGTCTTCGGACTCAAGCCTATGGGGAAACCAAGTACAAAAAAGAAATCTTACAAGTTTTGGAGAGAACCAAGGCCTTGCATGGTCCTCGGACTCAAGCCTATGGGGAAACCAAGTATAAAAAAGAAATCTTACAAGTTTTGGACAGAACCAAGGCCTTGCATGGTCCTCGGACTCAAGCCTATGGGGAAACCAAGTACAAAAAAGAAATCTTTCAAGTTTTGGACAGAACCAAGGCCTTGCATGGTCCTCGGACTCAAGCCTATGGGGAAACCAAGTACAAAAAAGAAAAATTACAAGTTTTGGACAGAACCAAGGCCTTGCATGGTCCTCGGACTCAAGCCTATGGGGAAACCAAGTACAAAGAAGAAAAATTACAAGTTTTGGACGGAACCAAGGCCTTGCATGGTCCTCGGACTCAAGCCTATGGGGAAACCAAGTACAAAAAAGAAATCTTACAAGTTTTGGACAGAACCAAGGCCTTGCATGGTCCTCGGACTCAAGCCTATGGGGAAACCAAGTACAAAAAAGAAATCTTACAAGTTTTGGACAGAACCAAGGCCTTGCATGGTCCTCGGACTCAAGCCTATGGGAAAACCAAGTACATAAAAGAAAAATTACAAGTTTTGGACAGAACCAAGGCCTTGCATGGTCCTCGGACTCAAGCCTATGGGGAAACCAAGTACAAAAAAGAAATCTTACAAGTTTTGGACAGAACCAAGGCCTTGCATGGTCCTCGGACTCAAGCCCATGGGGAAACCAAGTACATAAAAGAAAAATTACAAGTTTTGGACAGAACCAAGGCCTTGCATGGTCTTCGGACTCAAGCCTATGGGGAAACCAAGTACATAAAAGAAAAATTACAAGTTTTGGACAGAACCCAGGCCTTGCATGGTCTTCGGACTCAAGCCTATGGGGAAACCAAGTACAAAAAAGAAATCTTACAAGTTTTGGACAGAACCAAGGCCTTGCATGGTCCTCGGACTCAAGCCTATGGGTAAACCAAGTACAAAAAAGAAATCTTACAAGTTTTGGACAGAACCAAGGCCTTGCATGGTCCTCGGACTCAAGCCTATGGGGAAACCAAGTACAAGAAAGAAATCTTACAAGTTTTGGACAGAACCATGGCCTTGCATGGTCCTCGGACTCAAGCCTATGGGGAAACGAAGTACAAAAAAGAAATCTTACAAGTTTTGGACAGAACCAAGGCCTTGCATGGTCCTCGGACTCAAGCCTATGGGGAAACCAAGTACAAAAAAGAAAAATTACAAGTTTAGGACAGAACCAAGGCCTTTCATGGTCCTCGGACTCAAGCCTATGGGGAAACCAAGTACAAAAAAGAAATCTTACAAGTTTTGGACAGAACCAAGGCCTTGCATGGTCCTCGGACTCAAGCCTATGGGGAAACCAAGTACATAAAAGAAAAATTACAAGTTTTGGACAGAACCAAGGCCTTGCATGGTCTTCGGACTCAAGCTATTGGGGAAACCAAGTACAAAAAAGAAATCTTACAAGTTTTGGAGAGAACCAAGGCCTTGCATGGTCCTCGGACTCAAGCCTATGGGGAAACCAAGTATAAAAAAGAAATCTTACAAGTTTTGGACAGAACCAAGGCCTTGCATGGTCCTCGGACTCAAGCCTATGGGGAAACCAAGTACAAAAAAGAAATCTTACAAGTTTTGGACAGAACCAAGGCCTTGCATGGTCCTCGGACTCAAGCCTATGGGGAAACCAAGTACAAAAAAGAAAAATTACAAGTTTTGGACAGAACCAAGGCCTTGCATGGTCCTCGGACTCAAGCCTATGGGGAAACCAAGTACAAAAAAGAAATCTTACAAGTTTTGGACAGAACCAAGGCCTTGCATGGTCCTCGGACTCAAGCCTATGGGGAAACCAAGTACAAAAAAGAAATCTTACAAGTTTTGGACAGAACCAAGGCCTTGCATGGTCCTCGGACTCAAGCCTATGGGGAAACCAAGTACATAAAAGAAAAATTACAAGTTTTGGACAGAACCAAGGCCTTGCATGGTCCTCGGACTCAAGCCTATGGGGAAACCAAGTACAAAAAAGAAATCTTACAAGTTTTGGACAGAACCAAGGCCTTGCATGGTCCTCGGACTCAAGCCTATGGGGAAACCAAGTACATAAAAGAAAAATTACAAGTTTTGGACAGAACCAAGGCCTTGCATGGTCTTCGGACTCAAGCCTATGGGGAAACCAAGTACAAAAAAGAAAAATTACAAGTTTTGGACAGAACCAAGGCCTTGCATGGTCCTCGGACTCAAGCCTATGGGGAAACCAAGTACAAAAAAGAAATCTTACAAGTTTTGGACAGAACCAAGGCCTTGCATGGTCCTCGGACTCAAGCCTATGGGAAAACCAAGTACATAAAAGAAAAATTACAAGTTTTGGACAGAACCAAGGCCTTGCATGGTCCTCGGACTCAAGCCTATGGGGAAACCAAGTACAAAAAAGAAATCTTACAAGTTTTGGACAGAACCAAGGCCTTGCATGGTCCTCGGACTCAAGCCCATGGGGAAACCAAGTACATAAAAGAAAAATTACAAGTTTTGGACAGAACCAAGGCCTTGCATGGTCTTCGGACTCAAGCCTATGGGGAAACCAAGTACATAAAAGAAAAATTACAAGTTTTGGACAGAACCAAGGCCTTGCATGGTCTTCGGACTCAAGCCTATGGGGAAACCAAGTACAAAAAAGAAATCTTACAAGTTTTGGACAGAACCAAGGCCTTGCATGGTCCTCGGACTCAAGCCTATGGGTAAACCAAGTACAAAAAAGAAATCTTACAAGTTTTGGACAGAACCAAGGCCTTGCATGGTCCTCGGACTCAAGCCTATGGGGAAACCAAGTACAAGAAAGAAATCTTACAAGTTTTGGACAGAACCATGGCCTTGCATGGTCCTCGGACTCAAGCCTATGGGGAAACCAAGTACAAAAAAGAAATCTTACAAGTTTTGGACAGAACCAAGGCCTTGCATGGTCCTCGGACTCAAGCCTATGGGGAACCCAAGTACAAAAAAGAAAAATTACAAGTTTAGGACAGAACCAAGGCCTTGCATGGTCCTCGGACTCAAGCCTATGGGGAAACCAAGTACAAAAAAGAAATCTTACAAGTTTTGGACAGAACCAAGGCCTTGCATGGTCCTCGGACTCAAGCCTATGGGGAAACCAAGTACATAAAAGAAAAATTACAAGTTTTGGACAGAACCAAGGCCTTGCATGGTCTTCGGACTCAAGCCTATGGGGAAACCAAGTACATAAAAGAAAAATTACAAGTTTTGGACAGAACCAAGGCCTTGCATGGTCTTCGGACTCAAGCCTATGGGGAAACCAAGTACAAAAAAGAAATCTTACAAGTTTTGGACAGAACCAAGGCCTTGCATGGTCCTCGGACTCAAGCCTATGGGTAAACCAAGTACAAAAAAGAAATCTTACAAGTTTTGGACAGAACCAAGGCCTTGCATGGTCCTCGGACTCAAGCCTATGGGGAAACCAAGTACAAGAAAGAAATCTTACAAGTTTTGGACAGAACCAAGGCCTTGCATGGTCCTCGGACTCAAGCCTATGGGGAAACCAAGTACAAAAAAGAAATCTTTCAAGTTTTGGACAGAACCAAGGCCTTGCATGGTCCTCGGACTCAAGCCTATGGGGAAACCAAGTACAAAAAAGAAAAATTACAAGTTTTGGACAGAACCAAGGCCTTGCATGGTCCTCGGACTCAAGCCTATGGGGAAACCAAGTACAAAAAAGAAAAATTACAAGTTTTGGACGGAACCAAGGCCTTGCATGGTCCTCGGACTCAAGCCTATGGGGAAACCAAGTACAAAAAAGAAATCTTACAAGTTTTGGACAGAACCAAGGCCTTGCATGGTCCTCGGACTCAAGCCTATGGGAAAACCAAGTACATAAAAGAAAAATTACAAGTTTTGGACAGAACCAAGGCCTTGCATGGTCCTCGGACTCAAGCCTATGGGGAAACCAAGTACAAAAAAGAAATCTTACAAGTTTTGGACAGAACCAAGGCCTTGCATGGTCCTCGGACTCAAGCCCATGGGGAAACCAAGTACATAAAAGAAAAATTACAAGTTTTGGACAGAACCAAGGCCTTGCATGGTCTTCGGACTCAAGCCTATGGGAAAACCAAGTACATAAAAGAAAAATTACAAGTTTTGGACAGAACCAAGGCCTTGCATGGTCTTCGGACTCAAGCCTATGGGGAAACCAAGTACATAAAAGAAAAATTACAAGTTTTGGACAGAACCAAGGCCTTGCATGGTGTTCGGACTCAAGCCTATGGGGAAACCAAGTACAAAAAAGAAATCTTACAAGTTTTGGACAGAACCAAGGCCTTGCATGGTCCTCGGACTCAAGCCTATGGGTAAACCAAGTACAAAAAAGAAATCTTACAAGTTTTGGACAGAACCAAGGCCTTGCATGGTCCTCGGACTCAAGCCTATGGGGAAACCAAGTACAAGAAAGAAATCTTACAAGTTTTGGACAGAACCATGGCCTTGCATGGTCCTCGGACTCAAGCCTATGGGGAAACCAAGTACAAAAAAGAAATCTTACAAGTTTTGGACAGAACCAAGGCCTTGCATGGTCCTCGGACTCAAGCCTATGGGGAACCCAAGTACAAAAAAGAAAAATTACAAGTTTAGGACAGAACCAAGGCCTTGCATGGTCCTCGGACTCAAGCCTATGGGGAAACCAAGTACAAAAAAGAAATCTTACAAGTTTTGGACAGAACCAAGGCCTTGCATGGTCCTCGGACTCAAGCCTATGGGGAAACCAAGTACATAAAAGAAAAATTACAAGTTTTGGACAGAACCAAGGCCTTGCATGGTCTTCGGACTCAAGCCTATGGGGAAACCAAGTACATAAAAGAAAAATTACAAGTTTTGGACAGAACCAAGGCCTTGCATGGTCTTCGGACTCAAGCCTATGGGGAAACCAAGTACAAAAAAGAAATCTTACAAGTTTTGGACAGAACCAAGGCCTTGCATGGTCCTCGGACTCAAGCCTATGGGTAAACCAAGTACAAAAAAGAAATCTTACAAGTTTTGGACAGAACCAAGGCCTTGCATGGTCCTCGGACTCAAGCCTATGGGGAAACCAAGTACAAGAAAGAAATCTTACAAGTTTTGGACAGAACCAAGGCCTTGCATGGTCCTCGGACTCAAGCCTATGGGGAAACCAAGTACAAAAAAGAAATCTTTCAAGTTTTGGACAGAACCAAGGCCTTGCATGGTCCTCGGACTCAAGCCTATGGGGAAACCAAGTACAAAAAAGAAAAATTACAAGTTTTGGACAGAACCAAGGCCTTGCATGGTCCTCGGACTCAAGCCTATGGGGAAACCAAGTACAAAAAAGAAAAATTACAAGTTTTGGACGGAACCAAGGCCTTGCATGGTCCTCGGACTCAAGCCTATGGGGAAACCAAGTACAAAAAAGAAATCTTACAAGTTTTGGACAGAACCAAGGCCTTGCATGGTCCTCGGACTCAAGCCTATGGGAAAACCAAGTACATAAAAGAAAAATTACAAGTTTTGGACAGAACCAAGGCCTTGCATGGTCCTCGGACTCAAGCCTATGGGGAAACCAAGTACAAAAAAGAAATCTTACAAGTTTTGGACAGAACCAAGGCCTTGCATGGTCCTCGGACTCAAGCCCATGGGGAAACCAAGTACATAAAAGAAAAATTACAAGTTTTGGACAGAACCAAGGCCTTGCATGGTCTTCGGACTCAAGCCTATGGGAAAACCAAGTACATAAAAGAAAAATTACAAGTTTTGGACAGAACCAAGGCCTTGCATGGACTTCGGACTCAAGCCTATGGGGAAACCAAGTACAAAAAAGAAATCTTACAAGTTTTGGACAGAACCAAGGCCTTGCATGGTCCTCGGACTCAAGCCTATGGGTAAACCAAGTACAAAAAAGAAATCTTACAAGTTTTGGACAGAACCAAGGCCTTGCATGGTCCTCGGACTCAAGCCTATGGGGAAACCAAGTACAAGAAAGAAATCTTACAAGTTTTGGACAGAACCATGGCCTTGCATGGTCCTCGGACTCAAGCCTATGGGGAAACCAAGTACAAAAAAGAAATCTTACAAGTTTTGGACAGAACCAAGGCCTTGCATGGTCCTCGGACTCAAGCCTATGGGGAAACCAAGTATAAAAAAGAAAAATTACAAGTTTAGGACAGAACCAAGGCCTTGCATGGTCCTCGGACTCAAGCCTATGGGGAAACCAAGTACAAAAAAGAAATCTTACAAGTTTTGGACAGAACCAAGGCCTTGCATGGTCCTCGGACTCAAGCCTATGGGGAAACCAAGTACATAAAAGAAAAATTACAAGTTTTGGACAGAACCAAGGCCTTGCATGGTCTTCGGACTCAAGCTATTGGGGAAACCAAGTACAAAAAAGAAATCTTACAAGTTTTGGAGAGAACCAAGGCCTTGCATGGTCCTCGGACTCAAGCCTATGGGGAAACCAAGTATAAAAAAGAAATCTTACAAGTTTTGGACAGAACCAAGGCCTTGCATGGTCCTCGGACTCAAACCTATGGGGAAACCAAGTACAAAAAAGAAATCTTACAAGTTTTGGACAGAACCAAGGCCTTGCATGGTCCTCGGACTCAAGCCTATGGGGAAACCAAGTACAAAAAAGAAAAATTACAAGTTTTGGACAGAACCAAGGCCTTGCATGGTCCTCGGACTCAAGCCTATGGGGAAACCAAGTACAAAAAAGAAATCTTACAAGTTTTGGACAGAACCAAGGCCTTGCATGGTCCTCGGACTCAAGCCTATGGGGAAACCAAGTACAAAAAAGAAATCTTACAAGTTTTGGACAGAACCAAGGCCTTGCATGGTCCTCGGACTCAAGCCTATGGGGAAACCAAGTACAAAAAAGAAATCTTACAAGTTTTGGACAGAACCAAGGCCTTGCATGGTCCTCGGACTCAAGCCCATGGGGAAACCAAGTACATAAAAGAAAAATTACAAGTTTTGGACAGAACCAAGGCCTTGCATGGTCTTCGGACTCAAGCCTATGGGGAAACCAAGTACATAAAAGAAAAATTACAAGTTTTGGACAGAACCAAGGCCTTGCATGGTCTTCGGACTCAAGCCTATGGGGAAACCAAGTACAAAAAAGAAATCTTACAAGTTTTGGACAGAACCAAGGCCTTGCATGGTCCTCGGACTCAAGCCTATGGGTAAACCAAGTACAAAAAAGAAATCTTACAAGTTTTGGACAGAACCAAGGCCTTGCATGGTCCTCGGACTCAAGCCTATGGGGAAACCAAGTACAAGAAAGAAATCTTACAAGTTTTGGACAGAACCATAGCCTTGCATGGTCCTCGGACTCAAGCCTATGGGGAAACCAAGTACAAAAAAGAAATCTTACAAGTTTTGGACAGAACCAAGGCCTTGCATGGTCCTCGGACTCAAGCCTATGGGGAACCCAAGTACAAAAAAGAAAAATTACAAGTTTAGGACAGAACCAAGGCCTTGCATGGTCCTCGGACTCAAGCCTATGGGGAAACCAAGTACAAAAAAGAAATCTTACAAGTTTTGGACAGAACCAAGGCCTTGCATGGTCCTCGGACTCAAGCCTATGGGGAAACCAAGTACATAAAAGAAAAATTACAAGTTTTGGACAGAACCAAGGCCTTGCATGGTCTTCGGACTCAAGCCTATGGGGAAACCAAGTACATAAAAGAAAAATTACAAGTTTTGGACAGAACCAAGGCCTTGCATGGTCTTCGGACTCAAGCCTATGGGGAAACCAAGTACAAAAAAGAAATCTTACAAGTTTTGGACAGAACCAAGGCCTTGCATGGTCCTCGGACTCAAGCCTATGGGTAAACCAAGTACAAAAAAGAAATCTTACAAGTTTTGGACAGAACCAAGGCCTTGCATGGTCCTCGGACTCAAGCCTATGGGGAAACCAAGTACAAGAAAGAAATCTTACAAGTTTTGGACAGAACCATGGCCTTGCATGGTCCTCGGACTCAAGCCTATGGGGAAACCAAGTACAAAAAAGAAATCTTACAAGTTTTGGACAGAACCAAGGCCTTGCATGGTCCTCGGACTCAAGCCTATGGGGAAACCAAGTACAAAAAAGAAAAATTACAAGTTTAGGACAGAATCAAGGACTTGCATGGTCCTCGGACTCAAGCCTATGGGGAAACCAAGTACAAAAAAGAAATCTTACAAGTTTTGGACAGAACCAAGGCCTTGCATGGTCCTCGGACTCAAGCCTATGGGGAAACCAAGTACATAAAAGAAAAATTACAAGTTTTGGACAGAACCAAGGCCTTGCATGGTCTTCGGACTCAAGCCTATGGGGAAACCAAGTACAAAAAAGAAATCTTACAAGTTTTGGAGAGAACCAAGGCCTTGCATGGTCCTCGGACTCAAGCCTATGGGGAAACCAAGTATAAAAAAGAAATCTTACAAGTTTTGGACAGAACCAAGGCCTTGCATGGTCCTCGGACTCAAGCCTATGGGGAAACCAAGTACAAAAAAGAAATCTTACAAGTTTTGGACAGAACCAAGGCCTTGCATGGTCCTCGGACTCAAGCCTATGGGGAAACCAAGTACAAAAAAGAAAAATTACAAGTTTTGGACAGAACCAAGGCCTTGCATGGTCCTCGGACTCAAGCCTATGGGGAAACCAAGTACAAAAAAGAAATCTTACAAGTTTTGGACGGAACCAAGGCCTTGCATGGTCCTCGGACTCAAGCCTATGGGGAAACCAAGTACAAAAAAGAAATCTTACAAGTTTTGGACAGAACCAAGGCCTTGCATGGTCCTCGGACTCAAGCCTCTGGGGAAACCAAGTACATAAAAGAAAAATTACAAGTTTTGGACAGAACCAAGGCCTTGCATGGTCCTCGGACTCAAGCCTATGGGGAAACCAAGTACATAAAAGAAAAATTACAAGTTTTGGACAGAACCAAGGCCTTGCATGGTCTTCGGACTCAAGCCTATGGGGAAACCAAGTACAAAAAAGAAATCTTACAAGTTTTGGAGAGAACCAAGGCCTTGCATGGTCCTCGGACTCAAGCCTATGGGGAAACCAAGTATAAAAAAGAAATCTTACAAGTTTTGGACAGAACCAAGGCCTTGCATGGTCCTCGGACTCAAGCCTATGGGGAAACCAAGTACAAAAAAGAAATCTTACAAGTTTTGGACAGAACCAAGGCCTTGCATGGTCCTCGGACTCAAGCCTTTGGGGAAACCAAGTACAAAAAAGAAAAATTACAAGTTTTGGACAGAACCAAGGCCTTGCATGGTCCTCGGACACAAGCCTATGGGGAAACCAAGTACAAAAAAGAAATCTTACAAGTTTTGGACAGAACCAAGGCCTTGCATGGTCCTCGGACTCAAGCCTATGGGGAAACCAAGTACATAAAAGAAATCTTACAAGTTTTCGACAGAACCAAGGCCTTGCATTGTCCTCGGACTCAAGCCTATGGGGAAACCAAGTACAAAAAAGAAATCTTACAAGTTTTGGACAGAACCAAGGCCTTGCATGGTCCTCGGACTCAAGCCTATGGGGAAACCAAGTACATAAAAGAAAAATTACAAGTTTTGGACAGAACCAAGGCCTTGCATGGTCTTCGGACTCAAGCCTATGGGGAAACCAAGTACATAAAAGAAAAATTACAAGTTTTGGACAGAACCAAGGCCTTGCATGGTCTTCGGACTCAAGCCTATGGGGAAACCAAGTACAAAAAAGAAATCTTACAAGTTTTGGACAGAACCAAGGCCTTGCATGGTCCTCGGACTCAAGCCTATGGGTAAACCAAGTACAAAAAAGAAATCTTACAAGTTTTGGACAGAACCAAGGCCTTGCATGGTCCTCGGACTCAAGCCTATGGGGAAACCAAGTACAAGAATGAAATCTTACAAGTTTTGGACAGAACCATGGCCTTGCATGGTCCTCGGACTCAAGCCTATGGGGAAACCAAGTACAAAAAAGAAATCTTACAAGTTTTGGACAGAACCAAGGCCTTGCATGGTCCTCGGACTCAAGCCTATGGGGAAACCAAGTACAAAAAAGAAAAATTACAAGTTTAGGACAGAACCAAGGCCTTGCATGGTCCTCGGACTCAAGCCTATGGGGAAACCAAGTACAAAAAAGAAATCTTACAAGTTTTGGACAGAACCAAGGCCTTGCATGGTCCTCGGACTCAAGCCTATGGGGAAACCAAGTACATAAAAGAAAAATTACAAGTTTTGGACAGAACCAAGGCCTTGCATGGTCTTCGGACTCAAGCCTATGGGGAAACCAAGTACAAAAAAGAAATCTTACAAGTTTTGGAGAGAACCAAGGCCTTGCATGGTCCTCGGACTCAAGCCTATGGGGAAACCAAGTATAAAAAAGAAATCTTAAAAGTTTTGGACAGAACCAAGGCCTTGCATGGTCCTCGGACTCAAGCCTATGGGGAAACCAAGTACAAAAAAGAAATCTTACAAGTTTTGGACAGAACCAAGGCCTTGCATGGTCCTCGGACTCAAGCCTATGGGGAAACCAAGTACAAAAAAGAAATCTTACAAGTTTTGGACAGAACCAAGGCCTTGCATGGTCCTCGGACTCAAGCCTATGGGGAAACCAAGTACAAAAAAGAAATCTTACAAGTTTTGGACAGAACCAAGGCCTTGCATGGTCCTCGGACTCAAGCCTATGGGGAAACCAAGTACATAAAAGAAAAATTACAAGTTTTGGACAGAACCAAGGCCTTGCATGGTCCTCGGACTCAAGCCTATGGGGAAACCAAGTACATAAAAGAAAAATTACAAGTTTTGGACAGAACCAAGGCCTTGCATGGTCTTCGGACTCAAGCCTATGGGGAAACCAAGTACATAAAAGAAAAATTACAAGTTTTGGACAGAACCAAGGCCTTGCATGGTCCTCGGACTCAAGCCTATGGGGAAACCAAGTACAAAAAAGAAATCTTACAAGTTTTGGACAGAACCAAGGCCTTGCATGGTCCTCGGACTCAAGCCTATGGGGAAACCAAGTACATAAAAGAAAAATTACAAGTTTTGGACAGAACCAAGGCCTTGCATGGTCTTCGGACTCAAGCCTATGGGGAAACCAAGTACATAAAAGAAAAATTACAAGTTTTGGACAGAACCAAGGCCTTGCATGGTCTTCGGACTCAAGCCTATGGGGAAACCAAGTACAAAAAAGAAATCTTACAAGTTTTGGACAGAACCAAGGCCTTGCATGGTCCTCGGACTCAAGCCTATGGGTAAACCAAGTACAAAAAAGAAATCTTACAAGTTTTGGACAGAACCAAGGCCTTGCATGGTCCTCGGACTCAAGCCTATGGGGAAACCAAGTACAAGAAAGAAATCTTACAAGTTTTGGACAGAACCATGGCCTTGCATGGTCCTCGGACTCAAGCCTATGGGGAAACCAAGTACAAAAAAGAAATCTTACAAGTTTTGGACAGAACCAAGGCCTTGCATGGTCCTCGGACTCAAGCCTATGGGGAAACCAAGTACAAAAAAGAAAAATTACAAGTTTAGGACAGAACCAAGGCCTTGCATGGTCCTCGGACTCAAGCCTATGGGGAAACCAAGTACAAAAAAGAAATCTTACAAGTTTTGGACAGAACCAAGGCCTTGCATGGTCCTCGGACTCAAGCCTATGGGGAAACCAAGTACATAAAAGAAAAATTACAAGTTTTGGACAGAACCAAGGCCTTGCATGGTCTTCGGACTCAAGCCTATGGGGAAACCAAGTACAAAAAAGAAATCTTACAAGTTTTGGAGAGAACCAAGGCCTTGCATGGTCCTCGGACTCAAGCCTATGGGGAAACCAAGTATAAAAAAGAAATCTTACAAGTTTTGGACAGAACCAAGGCCTTGCATGGTCCTCGGACTCAAGCCTATGGGGAAACCAAGTACAAAAAAGAAATCTTACAAGTTTTGGACAGAACCAAGGCCTTGCATGGTCCTCGGACTCAAGCCTATGGGGAAACCAAGTACAAAAAAGAAATCTTACAAGTTTTGGACAGAACCAAGGCCTTGCATGGTCCTCGGACTCAAGCCTATGGGGAAACCAAGTACAAAAAAGAAATCTTACAAGTTTTGGACAGAACCAAGGCCTTGCATGGTCCTCGGACTCAAGCCTATGGGGAAACCAAGTACATAAAAGAAAAATTACAAGTTTTGGACAGAACCAAGGCCTTGCATGGTCCTCGGACTCAAGCCTATGGGGAAACCAAGTACATAAAAGAAAAATTACAAGTTTTGGACAGAACCAAGGCCTTGCATGGTCTTCGGACTCAAGCCTATGGGGAAACCAAGTACATAAAAGAAAAATTACAAGTTTTGGACAGAACCAAGGCCTTGCATGGTCCTCGGACTCAAGCCTATGGGGAAACCAAGTACAAAAAAGAAATCTTACAAGTTTTGGACAGAACCAAGGCCTTGCATGGTCCTCGGACTCAAGCCTATGGGGAAACCAAGTACAAAAAAGAAAAATTACAAGTTTAGGACAGAACCAAGGCCTTGCATGGTCCTCGGACTCAAGCCTATGGGGAAACCAAGTACAAATAAGAAATCTTACAAGTTTTGGACAGAACCATGGCCTTGCATGGTCCTCGGACTCAAGCCTATGGGGAAACCAAGTACATAAAAGAAAAATTACAAGTTTTGGACAGAACCAAGGCCTTGCATGGTCTTCGGACTCAAGCCTATGGGGAAACCAAGTACAAAAAAGAAATCTTACAAGTTTTGGAGAGAACCAAGGCCTTGCATGGTCCTCGGACTCAAGCCTATGGGGAAACCAAGTATAAAAAAGAAATCTTACAAGTTTTGGACAGAACCAAGGCCTTGCATGGTCCTCGGACTCAAGCCTATGGGGAAACCAAGTACAAAAAAGAAATCTTACAAGTTTTGGACAGAACCAAGGCCTTGCATGGTCCTCGGACTCAAGCCTATGGGGAAACCAAGTACAAAAAAGAAATCTTACAAGTTTTGGACAGAACCAAGGCCTTGCATGGTCCTCGGACTCAAGCCTATGGGGAAACCAAGTACAAAAAAGAAATCTTACAAGTTTTGGACAGAACCAAGGCCTTGCATGGTCCTCGGACTCAAGCCTATGGGGAAACCAAGTACATAAAAGAAAAATTACAAGTTTTGGACAGAACCAAGGCCTTGCATGGTCCTCGGACTCAAGCCTATGGGGAAACCAAGTACATAAAAGAAAAATTACAAGTTTTGGACAGAACCAAGGCCTTGCATGGTCTTCGGACTCAAGCCTATGGGGAAACCAAGTACATAAAAGAAAAATTACAAGTTTTGGACAGAACCAAGGCCTTGCATGGTCCTCGGACTCAAGCCTATGGGGAAACCAAGTACAAAAAAGAAATCTTACAAGTTTTGGACAGAACCAAGGCCTTGCATGGTCCTCGGACTCAAGCCTATGGGGAAACCAAGTACAAAAAAGAAAAATTACAAGTTTAGGACAGAACCAAGGCCTTGCATGGTCCTCGGACTCAAGCCTATGGGGAAACCAAGTACAAAAAAGAAATCTTACAAGTTTTGGACAGAACCAAGGCCTTGCATGGTCCTCGGACTCAAGCCTATGGGGAAACCAAGTACATAAAAGAAAAATTACAAGTTTTGGACAGAACCAAGGCCTTGCATGGTCTTCGGACTCAAGCCTATGGGGAAACCAAGTACAAAAAAGAAATCTTACAAGTTTTGGAGAGAACCAAGGCCTTGCATGGTCCTCGGACTCAAGCCTATGGGGAAACCAAGTATAAAAAAGAAATCTTACAAGTTTTGGACAGAACCAAGGCCTTGCATGGTCCTCGGACTCAAGCCTATGGGGAAACCAAGTACAAAAAAGAAATCTTACAAGTTTTGGACAGAACCAAGGCCTTGCATGGTCCTCGGACTCAAGCCTATGGGGAAACCAAGTACAAAAAAGAAAAATTACAAGTTTTGGACAGAACCAAGGCCTTGCATGGTCCTCGGACTCAAGCCTATGGGGAAACCAAGTACAAAAAAGAAATCTTACAAGTTTTGGACAGAACCAAGGCCTTGCATGGTCCTCGGACTCAAGCCTATGGGGAAACCAAGTACAAAAAAGAAATCTTACAAGTTTTGGACAGAACCAAGGCCTTGCATGGTCCTCGGACTCAAGCCTATGGGGAAACCAAGTACATAAAAGAAAAATTACAAGTTTTGGACAGAACCAAGGCCTTGCATGGTCTTCGGACTCAAGCCTATGGGGAAACCAAGTACATAAAAGAAAAATTACAAGTTTTGGACAGAACCAAGGCCTTGCATGGTCCTCGGACTCAAGCCTATGGGGAAACCAAGTACAAAAAAGAAATCTTACAAGTTTTGGACAGAACCAAGGCCTTGCATGGTCCTCGGACTCAAGCCTATGGGGAAACCAAGTACAAAAAAGAAAAATTACAAGTTTAGGACAGAACCAAGGCCTTGCATGGTCCTCGGACTCAAGCCTATGGGGAAACCAAGTACAAATAAGAAATCTTACAAGTTTTGGACAGAACCATGGCCTTGCATGGTCCTCGGACTCAAGCCTATGGGGAAACCAAGTACATAAAAGAAAAATTACAAGTTTTGGACAGAACCAAGGCCTTGCATGGTCTTCGGACTCAAGCCTATGGGGAAACCAAGTACAAAAAAGAAATCTTACAAGTTTTGGAGAGAACCAAGGCCTTGCATGGTCCTCGGACTCAAGCCTATGGGGAAACCAAGTATAAAAAAGAAATCTTACAAGTTTTGGACAGAACCAAGGCCTTGCATGGTCCTCGGACTCAAGCCTATGGGGAAACCAAGTACAAAAAAGAAATCTTACAAGTTTTGGACAGAACCAAGGCCTTGCATGGTCCTCGGACTCAAGCCTATGGGGAAACCAAGTACAAAAAAGAAATCTTACAAGTTTTGGACAGAACCAAGGCCTTGCATGGTCCTCGGACTCAAGCCTATGGGGAAACCAAGTACAAAAAAGAAATCTTACAAGTTTTGGACAGAACCAAGGCCTTGCATGGTCCTCGGACTCAAGCCTATGGGGAAACCAAGTACATAAAAGAAAAATTACAAGTTTTGGACAGAACCAAGGCCTTGCATGGTCCTCGGACTCAAGCCTATGGGGAAACCAAGTACATAAAAGAAAAATTACAAGTTTTGGACAGAACCAAGGCCTTGCATGGTCTTCGGACTCAAGCCTATGGGGAAACCAAGTACATAAAAGAAAAATTACAAGTTTTGGACAGAACCAAGGCCTTGCATGGTCCTCGGACTCAAGCCTATGGGGAAACCAAGTACAAAAAAGAAATCTTACAAGTTTTGGACAGAACCAAGGCCTTGCATGGTCCTCGGACTCAAGCCTATGGGGAAACCAAGTACAAAAAAGAAAAATTACAAGTTTAGGACAGAACCAAGGCCTTGCATGGTCCTCGGACTCAAGCCTATGGGGAAACCAAGTACAAAAAAGAAATCTTACAAGTTTTGGACAGAACCAAGGCCTTGCATGGTCCTCGGACTCAAGCCTATGGGGAAACCAAGTACATAAAAGAAAAATTACAAGTTTTGGACAGAACCAAGGCCTTGCATGGTCTTCGGACTCAAGCCTATGGGGAAACCAAGTACAAAAAAGAAATCTTACAAGTTTTGGAGAGAACCAAGGCCTTGCATGGTCCTCGGACTCAAGCCTATGGGGAAACCAAGTATAAAAAAGAAATCTTACAAGTTTTGGACAGAACCAAGGCCTTGCATGGTCCTCGGACTCAAGCCTATGGGGAAACCAAGTACAAAAAAGAAATCTTACAAGTTTTGGACAGAACCAAGGCCTTGCATGGTCCTCGGACTCAAGCCTATGGGGAAACCAAGTACAAAAAAGAAAAATTACAACTTTTTGGACAGAACCAAGGCCTTGCATGGTCCTCGGACTCAAGCCTATGGGGAAACCAAGTACAAAAAAGAAATCTTACAAGTTTTGGACAGAACCAAGGCCTTGCATGGTCCTCGGACTCAAGCCTATGGGGAAACCAAGTACAAAAAAGAAATCTTACAAGTTTTGGACAGAACCAAGGCCTTGCATGGTCCTCGGACTCAAGCCTATGGGGAAACCAAGTACATAAAAGAAAAATTACAAGTTTTGGACAGAACCAAGGCCTTGCATGGTCCTCGGACTCAAGCCTATGGGGAAACCAAGTACAAAAAAGAAATCTTACAAGTTTTGGACAGAACCAAGGCCTTGCATGGTCCTCGGACTCAAGCCTATGGGGAAACCAAGTACATAAAAGAAAAATTACAAGTTTTGGACAGAACCAAGGCCTTGCATGGTCTTCGGACTCAAGCCTATGGGGAAACCAAGTACAAAAAAGAAAAATTACAAGTTTTGGACAGAACCAAGGCCTTGCATGGTCCTCGGACTCAAGCCTATGGGGAAACCAAGTACAAAAAAGAAATCTTACAAGTTTTGGACAGAACCAAGGCCTTGCATGGTCCTCGGACTCAAGCCTATGGGAAAACCAAGTACATAAAAGAAAAATTACAAGTTTTGGACAGAACCAAGGCCTTGCATGGTCCTCGGACTCAAGCCGATGGGGAAACCAAGTACAATAAAGAAATCTTACAAGTTTTGGACAGAACCAAGGCCTTGCATGGTCCTCGGACTCAAGCCCATGGGGAAACCAAGTACATAAAAGAAAAATTACAAGTTTTGGACAGAACCAAGGCCTTGCATGGTCTTCGGACTCAAGCCTATGGGGAAACCAAGTACATAAAAGAAAAATTACAAGTTTTGGACAGAACCAAGGCCTTGCATGGTCTTCGGACTCAAGCCTATGGGGAAACCAAGTACAAAAAAGAAATCTTAAAAGTTTTGGACAGAACCAAGGCCTTGCATGGTCCTCGGACTCAAGCCTATGGGTAAACCAAGTACAAAAAAGAAATCTTACAAGTTTTGGACAGAACCAAGGCCTTGCATGGTCCTCGGACTCAAGCCTATGGGGAAACCAAGTACAAGAAAGAAATCTTACAAGTTTTGGACAGAACCATGGCCTTGCATGGTCCTCGGACTCAAGCCTATGGGGAAACCAAGTACAAAAAAGAAATCTTACAAGTTTTGGACAGAACCAAGGCCTTGCATGGTCCTCGGACTCAAGCCTATGGGGAAACCAAGTACAAGAAAGAAATCTTACAAGTTTTGGACAGAACCATGGCCTTGCATGGTCCTCGGACTCAAGCCTATGGGTAAACCAAGTACAAAAAAGAAATCTTACAAGTTTTGGACAGAACCAAGGCCTTGCATGGTCCTCGGACTCAAGCCTATGGGGAAACCAAGTACAAGAAAGAAATCTTACAAGTTTTGGACAGAACCATGGCCTTGCATGGTCCTCGGACTCAAGCCTATGGGGAAACCAAGTACAAAAAAGAAATCTTACAAGTTTTGGACAGAACCAAGGCCTTGCATGGTCCTCGGACTCAAGCCTATGGGGAAACCAAGTACAAAAAAGAAAAATTACAAGTTTAGGACAGAACCAAGGCCTTGCATGGTCCTCGGACTCAAGCCTATGGGGAAACCAAGTACAAAAAAAGAAATCTTACAAGTTTTGGACAGAACCAAGGCCTTGCATGGTCCTCGGACTCAAGCCTATGGGGAAACCAAGTACATAAAAGAAAAATTACAAGTTTTGGACAGAACCAAGGCCTTGCATGGTCTTCGGACTCAAGCCTATGGGGAAACCAAGTACAAAAAAGAAATCTTACAAGTTTTGGACAGAACCAAGGCCTTGCATGGTCCTCGGACTCAAGCCTATGGGTAAACCAAGTACAAAAAAGAAATCTTACAAGTTTTGGACAGAACCAAGGCCTTGCATGGTCCTCGGACTCAAGCCTATGGGGAAACCAAGTACAAGAAAGAAATCTTACAAGTTTTGGACAGAACCATGGCCTTGCATGGTCCTCGGACTCAAGCCTATGGGGAAACCAAGTACAAAAAAGAAATCTTACAAGTTTTGGACAGAACCAAGGCCTTGCATGGTCCTCGGACTCAAGCCTATGGGGAAACCAAGTACAAAAAAGAAAAATTACAAGTTTAGGACAGAACCAAGGCCTTGCATGGTCCTCGGACTCAAGCCTATGGGGAAACCAAGTACAAAAAAGAAATCTTACAAGTTTTGGACAGAACCAAGGCCTTGCATGGTCCTCGGACTCAAGCCTATGGGGAAACCAAGTACATAAAAGAAAAATTACAAGTTTTGGACAGAACCAAGGCCTTGCATGGTCTTCGGACTCAAGCCTATGGGGAAACCAAGTACAAAAAAGAAATCTTACAAGTTTTGGAGAGAACCAAGGCCTTGCATGGTCCTCGGACTCAAGCCTATGGGGAAACCAAGTATAAAAAAGAAATCTTACAAGTTTTGGACAGAACCAAGGCCTTGCATGGTCCTCGGACTCAAGCCTATGGGGAAACCAAGTACAAAAAAGAAATCTTACAAGTTTTGGACAGAACCAAGGCCTTGCATGGTCCTCGGACTCAAGCCTATGGGGAAACCAAGTACAAAAAAGAAAAATTACAAGTTTTGGACAGAACCAAGGCCTTGCATGGTCCTCGGACTCAAGCCTATGGGGAAACCAAGTACAAAAAAGAAATCTTACAAGTTTTGGACAGAACCAAGGCCTTGCATGGTCCTCGGACTCAAGCCTATGGGGAAACCAAGTACAAGAAAGAAATCTTACAAGTTTTGGACAGAACCATGGCCTTGCATGGTCCTCGGACTCAAGCCTATGGGGAAACCAAGTACAAAAAAGAAATCTTACAAGTTTTGGACAGAACCAAGGCCTTGCATGGTCCTCGGACTCAAGCCTATGGGGAAACCAAGTACAAAAAAGAAAAATTACAAGTTTAGGACAGAACCAAGGCCTTGCATGGTCCTCGGACTCAAGCCTATGGGGAAACCAAGTACAAAAAAGAAATCTTACAAGTTTTGGACAGAACCAAGGCCTTGCATGGTCCTCGGACTCAAGCCTATGGGGAAACCAAGTACATAAAAGAAAAATTACAAGTTTTGGACAGAACCAAGGCCTTGCATGGTCTTCGGACTCAAGCCTATGGGGAAACCAAGTACAAAAAAGAAATCTTACAAGTTTTGGAGAGAACCAAGGCCTTGCATGGTCCTCGGACTCAAGCCTATGGGGAAACCAAGTATAAAAAAGAAATCTTACAAGTTTTGGACAGAACCAAGGCCTTGCATGGTCCTCGGACTCAAGCCTATGGGGAAACCAAGTACAAAAAAGAAATCTTACAAGTTTTGGACAGAACCAAGGCCTTGCATGGTCCTCGGACTCAAGCCTATGGGGAAACCAAGTACAAAAAAGAAATCTTACAAGTTTTGGACAGAACCAAGGCCTTGCATGGTCCTCGGACTCAAGCCTATGGGGAAACCAAGTACAAAAAAGAAATCTTACAAGTTTTGGACAGAACCAAGGCCTTGCATGGTCCTCGGACTCAAGCCTATGGGGAAACCAAGTACATAAAAGAAAAATTACAAGTTTTGGACAGAACCAAGGCCTTGCATGGTCCTCGGACTCAAGCCTATGGGGAAACCAAGTACATAAAAGAAAAATTACAAGTTTTGGACAGAACCAAGGCCTTGCATGGTCTTCGGACTCAAGCCTATGGGGAAACCAAGTACATAAAAGAAAAATTACAAGTTTTGGACAGAACCAAGGCCTTGCATGGTCCTCGGACTCAAGCCTATGGGGAAACCAAGTACAAAAAAGAAATCTTACAAGTTTTGGACAGAACCAAGGCCTTGCATGGTCCTCGGACTCAAGCCTATGGGGAAACCAAGTACAAAAAAGAAAAATTACAAGTTTAGGACAGAACCAAGGCCTTGCATGGTCCTCGGACTCAAGCCTATGGGGAAACCAAGTACAAATAAGAAATCTTACAAGTTTTGGACAGAACCATGGCCTTGCATGGTCCTCGGACTCAAGCCTATGGGGAAACCAAGTACATAAAAGAAAAATTACAAGTTTTGGACAGAACCAAGGCCTTGCATGGTCTTCGGACTCAAGCCTATGGGGAAACCAAGTACAAAAAAGAAATCTTACAAGTTTTGGAGAGAACCAAGGCCTTGCATGGTCCTCGGACTCAAGCCTATGGGGAAACCAAGTATAAAAAAGAAATCTTACAAGTTTTGGACAGAACCAAGGCCTTGCATGGTCCTCGGACTCAAGCCTATGGGGAAACCAAGTACAAAAAAGAAATCTTACAAGTTTTGGACAGAACCAAGGCCTTGCATGGTCCTCGGACTCAAGCCTATGGGGAAACCAAGTACAAAAAAGAAATCTTACAAGTTTTGGACAGAACCAAGGCCTTGCATGGTCCTCGGACTCAAGCCTATGGGGAAACCAAGTACAAAAAAGAAATCTTACAAGTTTTGGACAGAACCAAGGCCTTGCATGGTCCTCGGACTCAAGCCTATGGGGAAACCAAGTACATAAAAGAAAAATTACAAGTTTTGGACAGAACCAAGGCCTTGCATGGTCCTCGGACTCAAGCCTATGGGGAAACCAAGTACATAAAAGAAAAATTACAAGTTTTGGACAGAACCAAGGCCTTGCATGGTCTTCGGACTCAAGCCTATGGGGAAACCAAGTACATAAAAGAAAAATTACAAGTTTTGGACAGAACCAAGGCCTTGCATGGTCCTCGGACTCAAGCCTATGGGGAAACCAAGTACAAAAAAGAAATCTTACAAGTTTTGGACAGAACCAAGGCCTTGCATGGTCCTCGGACTCAAGCCTATGGGGAAACCAAGTACAAAAAAGAAAAATTACAAGTTTAGGACAGAACCAAGGCCTTGCATGGTCCTCGGACTCAAGCCTATGGGGAAACCAAGTACAAAAAAGAAATCTTACAAGTTTTGGACAGAACCAAGGCCTTGCATGGTCCTCGGACTCAAGCCTATGGGGAAACCAAGTACATAAAAGAAAAATTACAAGTTTTGGACAGAACCAAGGCCTTGCATGGTCTTCGGACTCAAGCCTATGGGGAAACCAAGTACAAAAAAGAAATCTTACAAGTTTTGGAGAGAACCAAGGCCTTGCATGGTCCTCGGACTCAAGCCTATGGGGAAACCAAGTATAAAAAAGAAATCTTACAAGTTTTGGACAGAACCAAGGCCTTGCATGGTCCTCGGACTCAAGCCTATGGGGAAACCAAGTACAAAAAAGAAATCTTACAAGTTTTGGACAGAACCAAGGCCTTGCATGGTCCTCGGACTCAAGCCTATGGGGAAACCAAGTACAAAAAAGAAAAATTACAAGTTTTGGACAGAACCAAGGCCTTGCATGGTCCTCGGACTCAAGCCTATGGGGAAACCAAGTACAAAAAAGAAATCTTACAAGTTTTGGACAGAACCAAGGCCTTGCATGGTCCTCGGACTCAAGCCTATGGGGAAACCAAGTACAAAAAAGAAATCTTACAAGTTTTGGACAGAACCAAGGCCTTGCATGGTCCTCGGACTCAAGCCTATGGGGAAACCAAGTACATAAAAGAAAAATTACAAGTTTTGGACAGAACCAAGGCCTTGCATGGTCCTCGGACTCAAGCCTATGGGGAAACCAAGTACAAAAAAGAAATCTTACAAGTTTTGGACAGAACCAAGGCCTTGCATGGTCCTCGGACTCAAGCCTATGGGGAAACCAAGTACATAAAAGAAAAATTACAAGTTTTGGACAGAACCAAGGCCTTGCATGGTCTTCGGACTCAAGCCTATGGGGAAACCAAGTACAAAAAAGAAAAATTACAAGTTTTGGACAGAACCAAGGCCTTGCATGGTCCTCGGACTCAAGCCTATGGGGAAACCAAGTACAAAAAAGAAATCTTACAAGTTTTGGACAGAACCAAGGCCTTGCATGGTCCTCGGACTCAAGCCTATGGGAAAACCAAGTACATAAAAGAAAAATTACAAGTTTTGGACAGAACCAAGGCCTTGCATGGTCCTCGGACTCAAGCCGATGGGGAAACCAAGTACAATAAAGAAATCTTACAAGTTTTGGACAGAACCAAGGCCTTGCATGGTCCTCGGACTCAAGCCCATGGGGAAACCAAGTACATAAAAGAAAAATTACAAGTTTTGGACAGAACCAAGGCCTTGCATGGTCTTCGGACTCAAGCCTATGGGGAAACCAAGTACATAAAAGAAAAATTACAAGTTTTGGACAGAACCAAGGCCTTGCATGGTCTTCGGACTCAAGCCTATGGGGAAACCAAGTACAAAAAAGAAATCTTAAAAGTTTTGGACAGAACCAAGGCCTTGCATGGTCCTCGGACTCAAGCCTATGGGTAAACCAAGTACAAAAAAGAAATCTTACAAGTTTTGGACAGAACCAAGGCCTTGCATGGTCCTCGGACTCAAGCCTATGGGGAAACCAAGTACAAGAAAGAAATCTTACAAGTTTTGGACAGAACCATGGCCTTGCATGGTCCTCGGACTCAAGCCTATGGGGAAACCAAGTACAAAAAAGAAATCTTACAAGTTTTGGACAGAACCAAGGCCTTGCATGGTCCTCGGACTCAAGCCTATGGGGAACCCAAGTACAAAAAAGAAAAATTACAAGTTTAGGACAGAACCAAGGCCTTGCATGGTCCTCGGACTCAAGCCTATGGGGAAACCAAGTACAAAAAAGAAATCTTACAAGTTTTGGACAGAACCAAGGCCTTGCATGGTCCTCGGACTCAAGCCTATGGGGAAACCAAGTACATAAAAGAAAAATTACAAGTTTTGGACAGAACCAAGGCCTTGCATGGTCTTCGGACTCAAGCCTATGGGGAAACCAAGTACAAAAAAGAAATCTTACAAGTTTTGGAGAGAACCAAGGCCTTGCATGGTCCTCGGACTCAAGCCTATGGGGAAACCAAGTATAAAAAAGAAATCTTACAAGTTTTGGACAGAACCAAGGCCTTGCATGGTCCTCGGACTCAAGCCTATGGGGAAACCAAGTACAAAAAAGAAATCTTACAAGTTTTGGACAGAACCAAGGCCTTGCATGGTCCTCGGACTCAAGCCTATGGGGAAACCAAGTACAAAAAAGAAAAATTACAAGTTTTGGACAGAACCAAAGCCTTGCATGGTCCTCGGACTCAAGCCTATGGGGAAACCAAGTACAAAAAAGAAATCTTACAAGTTTTGGACAGAACCAAGGCCTTGCATGGTCCTCGGACTCAAGCCTATGGGGAAACCAAGTACAAAAAAGAAATCTTACAAGTTTTGGACAGAACCAAGGCCTTGCATGGTCCTCGGACTCAAGCCTATGGGGAAACCAAGTACATAAAGGAAAAATTACAAGTTTTGGACAGAACCAAGGCCTTGCATGGTCCTCGGACTCAAGCCTATGGGGAAACCAAGTACAAAAAAGAAATCTTACAAGTTTTGGACAGAACCAAGGCCTTGCATGGTCCTCGGACTCAAGCCTATGGGGAAACCAAGTACATAAAAGAAAAATTACAAGTTTTGGACAGAACCAAGGCCTTGCATGGTCTTCGGACTCAAGCCTATGGGGAAACCAAGTACATAAAAGAAAAATTACAAGTTTTGGACAGAACCAAGGCCTTGCATGGTCTTCGGAATCAAGCCTATGGGGAAACCAAGTACAAAAAAGAAATCTTACAAGTTTTGGACAGAACCAAGGCGTTGCATGGTCCTCGGCCTCAAGCCTATGGGTAAACCAAGTACAAAAAAGAAATCTTACAAGTTTTGGACAGAACCAAGGCCTTGCATGGTCCTCGGACTCAAGCCTATGGGGAAACCAAGTACAAAAAAGAAATCTTACAAGTTTTGGACAGAACCATGGCCTTGCATGGTCCTCGGACTCAAGCCTATGGGGAAACCAAGTACAAAAAAGAAATCTTACAAGTTTTGGACAGAACCAAGGCCTTGCATGGTCCTCGGACTCAAGCCTAGGGGGAAACCAAGTACAAAAAAGAAATCTTACAAGTTTTGGACAGAACCATGGCCTTGCATGGTCCTCGGACTCAAGCCTATGGGGAAACCAAGTACATAAAAGAAAAATTACAAGTCTTGGACAGAACCAAGGCCTTGCATGGTCTTCGGACTCAAGCCTATGGGGAAACCAAGTACAAAAAAGAAATCTTACAAGTTTTGGACAGAACCAAGGCCTTGCATGGTCCTCGGACTCAAGCCTAGGGGGAAACCAAGTACAAAAAAGAAATCTTACAAGTTTTGGAGAGAACCAAGGCCTTGCATGGTCCTCGGACTCAAGCCTATGGGGAAACCAAGTATAAAAAAGAAATCTTACAAGTTTTGGACAGAACCAAGGCCTTGCATGGTCCTCGGACTCAAGCCTATGGGGAAACCAAGTACAAAAAAGAAATCTTACAAGTTTTGGACAGAACCAAGGCCTTGCATGGTCCTCGGACTCAAGCCTATGGGGAAACCAAGTACAAAAAAGAAAAATTACAAGTTTTGGACAGAACCAAGGCCTTGCATGGTCCTCGGACTCAAGCCTATGGGGAAACCAAGTACAAAAAAGAAATCTTACAAGTTTTGGACAGAACCAAGGCCTTGCATGGTCCTCGGACTCAAGCCTATGGGGAAACCAAGTACATAAAAGAAAAATTACAAGTTTTGGACAGAACCAAGGCCTTGCATGGTCTTCGGACTCAAGCCTATGGGGAAACCAAGTACAAAAAAGAAATCTTACAAGTTTTGGAGAGAACCAAGGCCTTGCATGGTCCTCGGACTCAAGCCTATGGGGAAACCAAGTATAAAAAAGAAATCTTACAAGTTTTGGACAGAACCAAGGCCTTGCACGGTCCTCGGACTCAAGCCTATGGGGAAACCAAGTACAAAAAAGAAATCTTACAAGTTTTGGACAGAACCAAGGCCTTGCATGGTCCTCGGACTCAAGCCTATGGGGAAACCAAGTACAAAAAAGAAAAATTACAAGTTTTGGACAGAACCAAGGCCTTGCATGGTCCTCGGACTCAAGCCTATGGGGAAACCAAGTACAAAAAAGAAATCTTACAAGTTTTGGACAGAACCAAGGCCTTGCATGGTCCTCGGACTCAAGCCTATGGGGAAACCAAGTACAAAAAAGAAATCTTACAAGTTTTGGACAGAACCAAGGCCTTGCATGGTCCTCGGACTCAAGCCTATGGGGAAACCAAGTACATAAAAGAAAAATTACAAGTTTTGGACAGAACCAAGGCCTTGCATGGTCCTCGACTCAAGCCTATGGGGAAACCAAGTACAAAAAAGAAATCTTACAAGTTTTGGACAGAACCAAGGCCTTGCATGGTCCTCGGACTCAAGCCCATGGGGAAACCAAGTACATAAAAGAAAAATTACAAGTTTTGGACAGAACCAAGGCCTTGCATGGTCTTCGGACTCAAGCCTATGGGGAAACCAAGTACATAAAAGAAAAATTACAAGTTTTGGACAGAACCAAGGCCTTGCATGGTCTTCGGACTCAAGCCTATGGGGAAACCAAGTACAAAAAAGAAATCTTACAAGTTTTGGACAGAACCAAGGCCTTGCATGGTCCTCGGACTCAAGCCTATGGGTAAACCAAGTACAAAAAAGAAATCTTACAAGTTTTGGACAGAACCAAGGCCTTGCATGGTCCTCGGACTCAAGCCTATGGGGAAACCAAGTACAAGAAAGAAATCTTACAAGTTTTGGACAGAACCATGGCCTTGCATGGTCCTCGGACTCAAGCCAATGGGGAAACCAAGTACAAAAAAGAAATCTTACAAGTTTTGGACAGAACCAAGGCCTTGCATTGTCCTCGGACTCAAGCCTATGGGGAACCCAAGTACAAAAAAGAAAAATTACAAGTTTAGGACAGAACCAAGGCCTTGCATGGTCCTCGGACTCAAGCCTATGGGGAAACCAAGTACAAAAAAGAAATCTTACAAGTTTTGGACAGAACCAAGGCCTTGCATGGTCCTCGGACTCAAGCCTATGGGGAAACCAAGTACATAAAAGAAAAATTACAAGTTTTGGACAGAACCAAGGCCTTGCATGGTCTTCGGACTCAAGCCTATGGGGAAACCAAGTACAAAAAAGAAATCTTACAAGTTTTGGACAGAACCAAGGCCTTGCATGGTCCTCGGACTCAAGCCTATGGGGAAACCAAGTATAAAAAAGAAATCTTACAAGTTTTGGACAGAACCAAGGCCTTGCATGGTCCTCGGACTCAAGCCTATGGGGAAACCAAGTACAAAAAAGAAATCTTACAAGTTTTGGACAGAACCAAGGCCTTGCATGGTCCTCGGACTCAAGCCTATGGGGAAACCAAGTACAAAAAAGAAAAATTACAAGTTTTGGACAGAACCAAGGCCTTGCATGGTCCTCGGACTCAAGCCTATGGGGAAACCAAGTACAAAAAAGAAATCTTACAAGTTTTGGACAGAACCAAGGCCTTGCATGGTCCTCGGACTCAAGCCTATGGGGAAACCAAGTACATAAAAGAAAAATTACAAGTTTTGGACAGAACCAAGGCCTTGCATGGTCTTCGGACTCAAGCCTATGGGGAAACCAAGTACAAAAAAGAAATCTTACAAGTTTTGGAGAGAACCAAGGCCTTGCATGGTCCTCGGACTCAAGCCTATGGGGAAACCAAGTATAAAAAAGAAATCTTACAAGTTTTGGACAGAACCAAGGCCTTGCATGGTCCTCGGACTCAAGCCTATGGGGAAACCAAGTACAAAAAAGAAATCTTACAAGTTTTGGACAGAACCAAGGCCTTGCATGGTCCTCGGACTCAAGCCTATGGGGAAACCAAGTACAAAAAAGAAAAATTACAAGTTTTGGACAGAACCAAGGCCTTGCATGGTCCTCGGACTCAAGCCTATGGGGAAACAAAGTACAAAAAAGAAATCTTACAAGTTTTGGACAGAACCAAGGCCTTGCATGGTCCTCGGACTCAAGCCTATGGGGAAACCAAGTACAAAAAAGAAATCTTACAAGTTTTGGACAGAACCAAGGCCTTGCATGGTCCTCGGACTCAAGCCTATGGGGAAACCAAGTACATAAAAGAAAAATTACAAGTTTTGGACAGAACCAAGGCCTTGCATGGTCCTCGGACTCAAGCCTATGGGTAAACCAAGTACAAAAAAGAAATCTTACAAGTTTTGGACAGAACCAAGGCCTTGCATGGTCCTCGGACTCAAGCCTATGGGGAAACCAAGTACATAAAAGAAAAATTACAAGTTTTGGACAGAACCAAGGCCTTGCATGGTCTTCGGACTCAAGCCTATGGGGAAACCAAGTACAAAAAAGAAATCTTACAAGTTTTGGAGAGAACCAAGGCCTTGCATGGTCCTCGGACTCAAGCCTATGGGGAAACCAAGTATAAAAAAGAAATCTTACAAGTTTTGGACAGAACCAAGGCCTTGCATGGTCCTCGGACTCAAGCCTATGGGGAAACCAAGTACAAAAAAGAAATCTTACAAGTTTTGGACAGAACCAAGGCCTTGCATGGTCCTCGGACTCAAGCCTATGGGGAAACCAAGTACAAAAAAGAAAAATTACAAGTTTTGGACAGAACCAAGGCCTTGCATGGTCCTCGGACTCAAGCCTATGGGGAAACCAAGTACAAAAAAGAAATCTTACAAGTTTTGGACAGAACCAAGGCCTTGCATGGTCCTCGGACTCAAGCCTATGGGGAAACCAAGTACAAAAAAGAAATCTTACAAGTTTTGGACAGAACCAAGGCCTTGCATGGTCCTCGGACTCAAGCCTATGGGGAAACCAAGTACATAAAAGAAAAATTACAAGTTTTGGACAGAACCAAGGCCTTGCATGGTCCTCGGACTCAAGCCTATGGGGAAACCAAGTACAAAAAAGAAATCTTACAAGTTTTGGACAGAACCAAGGCCTTGCATGGTCCTCGGACTCAAGCCTATGGGGAAACCAAGTACATAAAAGAAAAATTACAAGTTTTGGACAGAACCAAGGCCTTGCATGGTCTTCGGACTCAAGCCTATGGGGAAACCAAGTACAAAAAAGAAAAATTACAAGTTTTGGACAGAACCAAGGCCTTGCATGGTCCTCGGACTCAAGCCTATGGGGAAACCAAGTACAAAAAAGAAATCTTACAAGTTTTGGACAGAACCAAGGCCTTGCATGGTCCTCGGACTCAAGCCTATGGGAAAACCAAGTACATAAAAGAAAAATTACAAGTTTTGGACAGAACCAAGGCCTTGCATGGTCCTCGGACTCAAGCCGATGGGGAAACCAAGTACAATAAAGAAATCTTACAAGTTTTGGACAGAACCAAGGCCTTGCATGGTCCTCGGACTCAAGCCCATGGGGAAACCAAGTACATAAAAGAAAAATTACAAGTTTTGGACAGAACCAAGGCCTTGCATGGTCTTCGGACTCAAGCCTATGGGGAAACCAAGTACATAAAAGAAAAATTACAAGTTTTGGACAGAACCAAGGCCTTGCATGGTCTTCGGACTCAAGCCTATGGGGAAACCAAGTACAAAAAAGAAATCTTAAAAGTTTTGGACAGAACCAAGGCCTTGCATGGTCCTCGGACTCAAGCCTATGGGTAAACCAAGTACAAAAAAGAAATCTTACAAGTTTTGGACAGAACCAAGGCCTTGCATGGTCCTCGGACTCAAGCCTATGGGGAAACCAAGTACAAGAAAGAAATCTTACAAGTTTTGGACAGAACCATGGCCTTGCATGGTCCTCGGACTCAAGCCTATGGGGAAACCAAGTACAAAAAAGAAATCTTACAAGTTTTGGACAGAACCAAGGCCTTGCATGGTCCTCGGACTCAAGCCTATGGGGAACCCAAGTACAAAAAAGAAAAATTACAAGTTTAGGACAGAACCAAGGCCTTGCATGGTCCTCGGACTCAAGCCTATGGGGAAACCAAGTACAAAAAAGAAATCTTACAAGTTTTGGACAGAACCAAGGCCTTGCATGGTCCTCGGACTCAAGCCTATGGGGAAACCAAGTACATAAAAGAAAAATTACAAGTTTTGGACAGAACCAAGGCCTTGCATGGTCTTCGGACTCAAGCCTATGGGGAAACCAAGTACAAAAAAGAAATCTTACAAGTTTTGGAGAGAACCAAGGCCTTGCATGGTCCTCGGACTCAAGCCTATGGGGAAACCAAGTATAAAAAAGAAATCTTACAAGTTTTGGACAGAACCAAGGCCTTGCATGGTCCTCGGACTCAAGCCTATGGGGAAACCAAGTACAAAAAAGAAATCTTACAAGTTTTGGACAGAACCAAGGCCTTGCATGGTCCTCGGACTCAAGCCTATGGGGAAACCAAGTACAAAAAAGAAAAATTACAAGTTTTGGACAGAACCAAAGCCTTGCATGGTCCTCGGACTCAAGCCTATGGGGAAACCAAGTACAAAAAAGAAATCTTACAAGTTTTGGACAGAACCAAGGCCTTGCATGGTCCTCGGACTCAAGCCTATGGGGAAACCAAGTACAAAAAAGAAATCTTACAAGTTTTGGACAGAACCAAGGCCTTGCATGGTCCTCGGACTCAAGCCTATGGGGAAACCAAGTACATAAAGGAAAAATTACAAGTTTTGGACAGAACCAAGGCCTTGCATGGTCCTCGGACTCAAGCCTATGGGGAAACCAAGTACAAAAAAGAAATCTTACAAGTTTTGGACAGAACCAAGGCCTTGCATGGTCCTCGGACTCAAGCCTATGGGGAAACCAAGTACATAAAAGAAAAATTACAAGTTTTGGACAGAACCAAGGCCTTGCATGGTCTTCGGACTCAAGCCTATGGGGAAACCAAGTACATAAAAGAAAAATTACAAGTTTTGGACAGAACCAAGGCCTTGCATGGTCTTCGGAATCAAGCCTATGGGGAAACCAAGTACAAAAAAGAAATCTTACAAGTTTTGGACAGAACCAAGGCGTTGCATGGTCCTCGGCCTCAAGCCTATGGGTAAACCAAGTACAAAAAAGAAATCTTACAAGTTTTGGACAGAACCAAGGCCTTGCATGGTCCTCGGACTCAAGCCTATGGGGAAACCAAGTACAAAAAAGAAATCTTACAAGTTTTGGACAGAACCATGGCCTTGCATGGTCCTCGGACTCAAGCCTATGGGGAAACCAAGTACAAAAAAGAAATCTTACAAGTTTTGGACAGAACCAAGGCCTTGCATGGTCCTCGGACTCAAGCCTAGGGGGAAACCAAGTACAAAAAAGAAATCTTACAAGTTTTGGACAGAACCATGGCCTTGCATGGTCCTCGGACTCAAGCCTATGGGGAAACCAAGTACATAAAAGAAAAATTACAAGTCTTGGACAGAACCAAGGCCTTGCATGGTCTTCGGACTCAAGCCTATGGGGAAACCAAGTACAAAAAAGAAATCTTACAAGTTTTGGACAGAACCAAGGCCTTGCATGGTCCTCGGACTCAAGCCTAGGGGGAAACCAAGTACAAAAAAGAAATCTTACAAGTTTTGGAGAGAACCAAGGCCTTGCATGGTCCTCGGACTCAAGCCTATGGGGAAACCAAGTATAAAAAAGAAATCTTACAAGTTTTGGACAGAACCAAGGCCTTGCATGGTCCTCGGACTCAAGCCTATGGGGAAACCAAGTACAAAAAAGAAATCTTACAAGTTTTGGACAGAACCAAGGCCTTGCATGGTCCTCGGACTCAAGCCTATGGGGAAACCAAGTACAAAAAAGAAAAATTACAAGTTTTGGACAGAACCAAGGCCTTGCATGGTCCTCGGACTCAAGCCTATGGGGAAACCAAGTACAAAAAAGAAATCTTACAAGTTTTGGACAGAACCAAGGCCTTGCATGGTCCTCGGACTCAAGCCTATGGGGAAACCAAGTACATAAAAGAAAAATTACAAGTTTTGGACAGAACCAAGGCCTTGCATGGTCTTCGGACTCAAGCCTATGGGGAAACCAAGTACAAAAAAGAAATCTTACAAGTTTTGGAGAGAACCAAGGCCTTGCATGGTCCTCGGACTCAAGCCTATGGGGAAACCAAGTATAAAAAAGAAATCTTACAAGTTTTGGACAGAACCAAGGCCTTGCACGGTCCTCGGACTCAAGCCTATGGGGAAACCAAGTACAAAAAAGAAATCTTACAAGTTTTGGACAGAACCAAGGCCTTGCATGGTCCTCGGACTCAAGCCTATGGGGAAACCAAGTACAAAAAAGAAAAATTACAAGTTTTGGACAGAACCAAGGCCTTGCATGGTCCTCGGACTCAAGCCTATGGGGAAACCAAGTACAAAAAAGAAATCTTACAAGTTTTGGACAGAACCAAGGCCTTGCATGGTCCTCGGACTCAAGCCTATGGGGAAACCAAGTACAAAAAAGAAATCTTACAAGTTTTGGACAGAACCAAGGCCTTGCATGGTCCTCGGACTCAAGCCTATGGGGAAACCAAGTACATAAAAGAAAAATTACAAGTTTTGGACAGAACCAAGGCCTTGCATGGTCCTCGACTCAAGCCTATGGGGAAACCAAGTACAAAAAAGAAATCTTACAAGTTTTGGACAGAACCAAGGCCTTGCATGGTCCTCGGACTCAAGCCCATGGGGAAACCAAGTACATAAAAGAAAAATTACAAGTTTTGGACAGAACCAAGGCCTTGCATGGTCTTCGGACTCAAGCCTATGGGGAAACCAAGTACATAAAAGAAAAATTACAAGTTTTGGACAGAACCAAGGCCTTGCATGGTCTTCGGACTCAAGCCTATGGGGAAACCAAGTACAAAAAAGAAATCTTACAAGTTTTGGACAGAACCAAGGCCTTGCATGGTCCTCGGACTCAAGCCTATGGGTAAACCAAGTACAAAAAAGAAATCTTACAAGTTTTGGACAGAACCAAGGCCTTGCATGGTCCTCGGACTCAAGCCTATGGGGAAACCAAGTACAAGAAAGAAATCTTACAAGTTTTGGACAGAACCATGGCCTTGCATGGTCCTCGGACTCAAGCCAATGGGGAAACCAAGTACAAAAAAGAAATCTTACAAGTTTTGGACAGAACCAAGGCCTTGCATTGTCCTCGGACTCAAGCCTATGGGGAACCCAAGTACAAAAAAGAAAAATTACAAGTTTAGGACAGAACCAAGGCCTTGCATGGTCCTCGGACTCAAGCCTATGGGGAAACCAAGTACAAAAAAGAAATCTTACAAGTTTTGGACAGAACCAAGGCCTTGCATGGTCCTCGGACTCAAGCCTATGGGGAAACCAAGTACATAAAAGAAAAATTACAAGTTTTGGACAGAACCAAGGCCTTGCATGGTCTTCGGACTCAAGCCTATGGGGAAACCAAGTACAAAAAAGAAATCTTACAAGTTTTGGACAGAACCAAGGCCTTGCATGGTCCTCGGACTCAAGCCTATGGGGAAACCAAGTATAAAAAAGAAATCTTACAAGTTTTGGACAGAACCAAGGCCTTGCATGGTCCTCGGACTCAAGCCTATGGGGAAACCAAGTACAAAAAAGAAATCTTACAAGTTTTGGACAGAACCAAGGCCTTGCATGGTCCTCGGACTCAAGCCTATGGGGAAACCAAGTACAAAAAAGAAAAATTACAAGTTTTGGACAGAACCAAGGCCTTGCATGGTCCTCGGACTCAAGCCTATGGGGAAACCAAGTACAAAAAAGAAATCTTACAAGTTTTGGACAGAACCAAGGCCTTGCATGGTCCTCGGACTCAAGCCTATGGGGAAACCAAGTACATAAAAGAAAAATTACAAGTTTTGGACAGAACCAAGGCCTTGCATGGTCTTCGGACTCAAGCCTATGGGGAAACCAAGTACAAAAAAGAAATCTTACAAGTTTTGGAGAGAACCAAGGCCTTGCATGGTCCTCGGACTCAAGCCTATGGGGAAACCAAGTATAAAAAAGAAATCTTACAAGTTTTGGACAGAACCAAGGCCTTGCATGGTCCTCGGACTCAAGCCTATGGGGAAACCAAGTACAAAAAAGAAATCTTACAAGTTTTGGACAGAACCAAGGCCTTGCATGGTCCTCGGACTCAAGCCTATGGGGAAACCAAGTACAAAAAAGAAAAATTACAAGTTTTGGACAGAACCAAGGCCTTGCATGGTCCTCGGACTCAAGCCTATGGGGAAACAAAGTACAAAAAAGAAATCTTACAAGTTTTGGACAGAACCAAGGCCTTGCATGGTCCTCGGACTCAAGCCTATGGGGAAACCAAGTACAAAAAAGAAATCTTACAAGTTTTGGACAGAACCAAGGCCTTGCATGGTCCTCGGACTCAAGCCTATGGGGAAACCAAGTACATAAAAGAAAAATTACAAGTTTTGGACAGAACCAAGGCCTTGCATGGTCCTCGGACTCAAGCCTATGGGTAAACCAAGTACAAAAAAGAAATCTTACAAGTTTTGGACAGAACCAAGGCCTTGCATGGTCCTCGGACTCAAGCCTATGGGGAAACCAAGTACATAAAAGAAAAATTACAAGTTTTGGACAGAACCAAGGCCTTGCATGGTCTTCGGACTCAAGCCTATGGGGAAACCAAGTACAAAAAAGAAAAATTACAAGTTTTGGACAGAACCAAGGCCTTGCATGGTCCTCGGACTCAAGCCTATGGGGAAACCAAGTACAAAAAAGAAATCTTACAAGTTTTGGACAGAACCAAGGCCTTGCATGGTCCTCGGACTCAAGCCTATGGGAAAACCAAGTACATAAAAGAAAAATTACAAGTTTTGGACAGAACCAAGGCCTTGCATGGTCCTCGGACTCAAGCCTATGGGGAAACCAAGTACAAAAAAGAAATCTTACAAGTTTTGGACAGAACCAAGGCCTTGCAT
The DNA here is from genome assembly GCA_028535165.1 of Quercus tomentella. Classification (NCBI taxonomy): domain Eukaryota; kingdom Viridiplantae; phylum Streptophyta; class Magnoliopsida; order Fagales; family Fagaceae; genus Quercus; species Quercus tomentella. The sequence continues at coordinate 6,350,908 of JAPQVY010000012.1, forward strand.
GGTCCTCGGACTCAAGCCCATGGGGAAACCAAGTACATAAAAGAAAAATTACAAGTTTTGGACAGAACCAAGGCCTTGCATGGTCTTCGGACTCAAGCCTATGGGGAAACCAAGTACATAAAAGAAAAATTACAAGTTTTGGACAGAACCAAGGCCTTGCATGGTCTTCGGACTCAAGCCTATGGGGAAACCAAGTACAAAAAAGAAATCTTACAAGTTTTGGACAGAACCAAGGCCTTGCATGGTCCTCGGACTCAAGCCTATGGGTAAACCAAGTACAAAAAAGAAATCTTACAAGTTTTGGAAAGAACCAAGGCCTTGCATGGTCCTCGGACTCAAGCCTATGGGGAAACCAAGTACAAGAAAGAAATCTTACAAGTTTTGGACAGAACCATGGCCTTGCATGGTCCTCGGACTCAAGCCTATGGGGAAACCAAGTACAAAAAAGAAATCTTACAAGTTTTGGACAGAACCAAGGCCTTGCATGGTCCTCGGACTCAAGCCTATGGGGAAACCAAGTACAAAAAAGAAAAATTACAAGTTTTGGACAGAACCAAGGCCTTGCATGGTCCTCGGACTCAAGCCTATGGGGAAACCAAGTACAAAAAAGAAATCTTACAAGTTTTGGACAGAACCAAGGCCTTGCATGGTCCTCGGACTCAAGCCTATGGGGAAACCAAGTACATAAAAGAAAAATTACAAGTTTTGGACAGAACCAAGGCCTTGCATGGTCTTCGGACTCAAGCCTATGGGGAAACCAAGTACAAAAAAGAAATCTTACAAGTTTTGGAGAGAACCAAGGCCTTGCATGGTCCTCGGACTCAAGCCTATGGGGAAACCAAGTATAAAAAAGAAATCTTACAAGTTTTGGACAGAACCAAGGCCTTGCATGGTCCTCGGACTCAAGCCTATGGGGAAACCAAGTACAAAAAAGAAATCTTACAAGTTTTGGACAGAACCAAGGCCTTGCATGGTCCTCGGACTCAAGCCTATGGGGAAACCAAGTACAAAAAAGAAAAATTACAAGTTTTGGACAGAACCAAGGCCTTGCATGGTCCTCGGACTCAAGCCTATGGGGAAACCAAGTATAAAAAAGAAATCTTACAAGTTTTGGACAGAACCAAGGCCTTGCATGGTCCTCGGACTCAAGCCTATGGGGAAACCAAGTACAAAAAAGAAATCTTACAAGTTTTGGACAGAACCAAGGCCTTGCATGGTCCTCGGACTCAAGCCTATGGGGAAACCAAGTACAAAAAAGAAAAATTACAAGTTTTGGACAGAACCAAAGCCTTGCATGGTCCTCGGACTCAAGCCTATGGGGAAACCAAGTACAAAAAAGAAATCTTACAAGTTTTGGACAGAACCAAGGCCTTGCATGGTCCTCGGACTCAAGCCTATGGGGAAACCAAGTACAAAAAAGAAATCTTACAAGTTTTGGACAGAACCAAGGCCTTGCATGGTCCTCGGACTCAAGCCTTTGGGGAAACCAAGTACATAAAGGAAAAATTACAAGTTTTGGACAGAACCAAGGCCTTGCATGGTCCTCGGACTCAAGCCTATGGGGAAACCAAGTACAAAAAAGAAATCTTACAAGTTTTGGACAGAACCAAGGCCTTGCATGGTCCTCGGACTCAAGCCTATGGGGAAACCAAGTACAAAAAAGAAAAATTACAAGTTTTGGACAGAACCAAGGCCTTGCATGGTCCTCGGACTCAAGCCTATGGGGAAACCAAGTACAAAAAAGAAATCTTACAAGTTTTGGACAGAACCAAGGCCTTGCATGGTCCTCGGACTCAAGCCTATGGGGAAACCAAGTACATAAAAGAAAAATTACAAGTTTTGGACAGAACCAAGGCCTTGCATGGTCTTCGGACTCAAGCCTATGGGGAAACCAAGTACAAAAAAGAAATCTTACAAGTTTTGGAGAGAACCAAGGCCTTGCATGGTCCTCGGACTCAAGCCTATGGGGAAACCAAGTATAAAAAAGAAATCTTACAAGTTTTGGACAGAACCAAGGCCTTGCATGGTCCTCGGACTCAAGCCTATGGGGAAACCAAGTACAAAAAAGAAATCTTACAAGTTTTGGACAGAACCAAGGCCTTGCATGGTCCTCGGACTCAAGCCTATGGGGAAACCAAGTACAAAAAAGAAAAATTACAAGTTTTGGACAGAACCAAGGCCTTGCATGGTCCTCGGACTCAAGCCTATGGGGAAACAAAGTACAAAAAAGAAATCTTACAAGTTTTGGACAGAACCAAGGCCTTGCATGGTCCTCGGACTCAAGCCTATGGGGAAACCAAGTACAAAAAAGAAATCTTACAAGTTTTGGACAGAACCAAGGCCTTGCATGGTCCTCGGACTCAAGCCTATGGGGAAACCAAGTACAAAAAAGAAAAATTACAAGTTTTGGACAGAACCAAGGCCTTGCATGGTCCTCGGACTCAAGCCTATGGGGAAACCAAGTACAAAAAAGAAATCTTACAAGTTTTGGACAGAACCAAGGCCTTGCATGGTCCTCGGACTCAAGCCTATGGGGAAACCAAGTACATAAAAGAAAAATTACAAGTTTTGGACAGAACCAAGGCCTTGCATGGTCTTCGGACTCAAGCCTATGGGGAAACCAAGTACAAAAAAGAAATCTTACAAGTTTTGGAGAGAACCAAGGCCTTGCATGGTCCTCGGACTCAAGCCTATGGGGAAACCAAGTATAAAAAAGAAATCTTACAAGTTTTGGACAGAACCAAGGCCTTGCATGGTCCTCGGACTCAAGCCTATGGGGAAACCAAGTACAAAAAAGAAATCTTACAAGTTTTGGACAGAACCAAGGCCTTGCATGGTCCTCGGACTCAAGCCTATGGGGAAACCAAGTACAAAAAAGAAAAATTACAAGTTTTGGACAGAACCAAGGCCTTGCATGGTCCTCGGACTCAAGCCTATGGGGAAACAAAGTACAAAAAAGAAATCTTACAAGTTTTGGACAGAACCAAGGCCTTGCATGGTCCTCGGACTCAAGCCTATGGGGAAACCAAGTACAAAAAAGAAATCTTACAAGTTTTGGACAGAACCAAGGCCTTGCATGGTCCTCGGACTCAAGCCTATGGGGAAACCAAGTACATAAAAGAAAAATTACAAGTTTTGGACAGAACCAAGGCCTTGCATGGTCCTCGGACTCAAGCCTATGGGGAAACCAAGTACAAAAAAGAAATCTTACAAGTTTTGGACAGAACCAAGGCCTTGCATGGTCCTCGGACTCAAGCCTATGGGGAAACCAAGTACATAAAAGAAAAATTACAAGTTTTGGACAGAACCAAGGCCTTGCATGGTCTTCGGACTCAAGCCTATGGGGAAACCAAGTACAAAAAAGAAAAATTACAAGTTTTGGACAGAACCAAGGCCTTGCATGGTCCTCGGACTCAAGCCTATGGGGAAACCAAGTACAAAAAAGAAATCTTACAAGTTTTGGACAGAACCAAGGCCTTGCATGGTCCTCGGACTCAAGCCTATGGGAAAACCAAGTACATAAAAGAAAAATTACAAGTTTTGGACAGAACCAAGGCCTTGCATGGTCCTCGGACTCAAGCCTATGGGGAAACCAAGTACAAAAAAGAAATCTTACAAGTTTTGGACAGAACCAAGGCCTTGCATGGTCCTCGGACTCAAGCCCATGGGGAAACCAAGTACATAAAAGAAAAATTACAAGTTTTGGACAGAACCAAGGCCTTGCATGGTCTTCGGACTCAAGCCTATGGGGAAACCAAGTACATAAAAGAAAAATTACAAGTTTTGGACAGAACCAAGGCCTTGCATGGTCTTCGGACTCAAGCCTATGGGGAAACCAAGTACAAAAAAGAAATCTTACAAGTTTTGGACAGAACCAAGGCCTTGCATGGTCCTCGGACTCAAGCCTATGGGTAAACCAAGTACAAAAAAGAAATCTTACAAGTTTTGGAAAGAACCAAGGCCTTGCATGGTCCTCGGACTCAAGCCTATGGGGAAACCAAGTACAAGAAAGAAATCTTACAAGTTTTGGACAGAACCATGGCCTTGCATGGTCCTCGGACTCAAGCCTATGGGGAAACCAAGTACAAAAAAGAAATCTTACAAGTTTTGGACAGAACCAAGGCCTTGCATGGTCCTCGGACTCAAGCCTATGGGGAACCCAAGTACAAAAAAGAAAAATTACAAGTTTAGGACAGAACCAAGGCCTTGCATGGTCCTCGGACTCAAGCCTATGGGGAAACCAAGTACAAAAAAGAAATCTTACAAGTTTTGGACAGAACCAAGGCCTTGCATGGTCCTCGGACTCAAGCCTATGGGGAAACCAAGTACATAAAAGAAAAATTACAAGTTTTGGACAGAACCAAGGCCTTGCATGGTCTTCGGACTCAAGCCTATGGGGAAACCAAGTACAAAAAAGAAATCTTACAAGTTTTGGAGAGAACCAAGGCCTTGCATGGTCCTCGGACTCAAGCCTATGGGGAAACCAAGTATAAAAAAGAAATCTTACAAGTTTTGGACAGAACCAAGGCCTTGCATGGTCCTCGGACTCAAGCCTATGGGGAAACCAAGTACAAAAAAGAAATCTTACAAGTTTTGGACAGAACCAAGGCCTTGCATGGTCCTCGGACTCAAGCCTATGGGGAAACCAAGTACAAAAAAGAAAAATTACAAGTTTTGGACAGAACCAAAGCCTTGCATGGTCCTCGGACTCAAGCCTATGGGGAAACCAAGTACAAAAAAGAAATCTTACAAGTTTTGGACAGAACCAAGGCCTTGCATGGTCCTCGGACTCAAGCCTATGGGGAAACCAAGTACAAAAAAGAAATCTTACAAGTTTTGGACAGAACCAAGGCCTTGCATGGTCCTCGGACTCAAGCCTTTGGGGAAACCAAGTACATAAAGGAAAAATTACAAGTTTTGGACAGAACCAAGGCCTTGCATGGTCCTCGGACTCAAGCCTATGGGGAAACCAAGTACAAAAAAGAAATCTTACAAGTTTTGGACAGAACCAAGGTCTTGCATGGTCCTCGGACTCAAGCCTATGGGGAAACCAAGTACATAAAAGAAAAATTACAAGTTTTGGACAGAACCAAGGCCTTGCATGGTCTTCGGACTCAAGCCTATGGGGAAACCAAGTACAAAAAAGAAATCTTACAAGTTTTGGACAGAACCAAGGCCTTGCATGGTCCTCGGACTCAAGCCCATGGGGAAACCAAGTACATAAAAGAAAAATTACAAGTTTTGGACAGAACCAAGGCCTTGCATGGTCTTCGGACTCAAGCCTATGGGGAAACCAAGTACATAAAAGAAAAATTACAAGTTTTGGACAGAACCAAGGCCTTGCATGGTCTTCGGACTCAAGCCTATGGGGAAACCAAGTACAAAAAAGAAATCTTACAAGTTTTGGACAGAACCAAGGCCTTGCATGGTCCTCGGACTCAAGCCTATGGGGAAACCAAGTACAAAAAAGAAATCTTACAAGTTTTGGACAGAACCAAGGCCTTGCATGGTCCTCGGACTCAAGCCCATGGGGAAACCAAGTACATAAAAGAAAAATTACAAGTTTTGGACAGAACCAAGGCCTTGCATGGTCTTCGGACTCAAGCCTATGGGGAAACCAAGTACATAAAAGAAAAATTACAAGTTTTGGACAGAACCAAGGCCTTGCATGGTCTTCGGACTCAAGCCTATGGGGAAACCAAGTACAAAAAAGAAATCTTACAAGTTTTGGACAGAACCAAGGCCTTGCATGGTCCTCGGACTCAAGCCTATGGGTAAACCAAGTACAAAAAAGAAATCTTACAAGTTTTGGAAAGAACCAAGGCCTTGCATGGTCCTCGGACTCAAGCCTATGGGGAAACCAAGTACAAGAAAGAAATCTTACAAGTTTTGGACAGAACCATGGCCTTGCATGGTCCTCGGACTCAAGCCTATGGGGAAACCAAGTACAAAAAAGAAATCTTACAAGTTTTGGACAGAACCAAGGCCTTGCATGGTCCTCGGACTCAAGCCTATGGGGAACCCAAGTACAAAAAAGAAAAATTACAAGTTTAGGACAGAACCAAGGCCTTGCATGGTCCTCGGACTCAAGCCTATGGGGAAACCAAGTACAAAAAAGAAATCTTACAAGTTTTGGACAGAACCAAGGCCTTGCATGGTCCTCGGACTCAAGCCTATGGGGAAACCAAGTACAAAAAAGAAATCTTACAAGTTTTGGACAGAACCAAGGCCTTGCATGGTCCTCGGACTCAAGCCTATGGGGAAACCAAGTACAAAAAAGAAAAATTACAAGTTTTGGACAGAACCAAGGCCTTGCATGGTCCTCGGACTCAAGCCTATGGGGAAACAAAGTACAAAAAAGAAATCTTACAAGTTTTGGACAGAACCAAGGCCTTGCATGGTCCTCGGACTCAAGCCTATGGGGAAACCAAGTACAAAAAAGAAATCTTACAAGTTTTGGACAGAACCAAGGCCTTGCATGGTCCTCGGACTCAAGCCTATGGGGAAACCAAGTACATAAAAGAAAAATTACAAGTTTTGGACAGAACCAAGGCCTTGCATGGTCCTCGGACTCAAGCCTATGGGGAAACCAAGTACAAAAAAGAAATCTTACAAGTTTTGGACAGAACCAAGGCCTTGCATGGTCCTCGGACTCAAGCCTATGGGGAAACCAAGTACATAAAAGAAAAATTACAAGTTTTGGACAGAACCAAGGCCTTGCATGGTCTTCGGACTCAAGCCTATGGGGAAACCAAGTACAAAAAAGAAAAATTACAAGTTTTGGACAGAACCAAGGCCTTGCATGGTCCTCGGACTCAAGCCTATGGGGAAACCAAGTACAAAAAAGAAATCTTACAAGTTTTGGACAGAACCAAGGCCTTGCATGGTCCTCGGACTCAAGCCTATGGGAAAACCAAGTACATAAAAGAAAAATTACAAGTTTTGGACAGAACCAAGGCCTTGCATGGTCCTCGGACTCAAGCCTATGGGGAAACCAAGTACAAAAAAGAAATCTTACAAGTTTTGGACAGAACCAAGGCCTTGCATGGTCCTCGGACTCAAGCCCATGGGGAAACCAAGTACATAAAAGAAAAATTACAAGTTTTGGACAGAACCAAGGCCTTGCATGGTCTTCGGACTCAAGCCTATGGGGAAACCAAGTACATAAAAGAAAAATTACAAGTTTTGGACAGAACCAAGGCCTTGCATGGTCTTCGGACTCAAGCCTATGGGGAAACCAAGTACAAAAAAGAAATCTTACAAGTTTTGGACAGAACCAAGGCCTTGCATGGTCCTCGGACTCAAGCCTATGGGTAAACCAAGTACAAAAAAGAAATCTTACAAGTTTTGGAAAGAACCAAGGCCTTGCATGGTCCTCGGACTCAAGCCTATGGGGAAACCAAGTACAAGAAAGAAATCTTACAAGTTTTGGACAGAACCATGGCCTTGCATGGTCCTCGGACTCAAGCCTATGGGGAAACCAAGTACAAAAAAGAAATCTTACAAGTTTTGGACAGAACCAAGGCCTTGCATGGTCCTCGGACTCAAGCCTATGGGGAACCCAAGTACAAAAAAGAAAAATTACAAGTTTAGGACAGAACCAAGGCCTTGCATGGTCCTCGGACTCAAGCCTATGGGGAAACCAAGTACAAAAAAGAAATCTTACAAGTTTTGGACAGAACCAAGGCCTTGCATGGTCCTCGGACTCAAGCCTATGGGGAAACCAAGTACATAAAAGAAAAATTACAAGTTTTGGACAGAACCAAGGCCTTGCATGGTCTTCGGACTCAAGCCTATGGGGAAACCAAGTACAAAAAAGAAATCTTACAAGTTTTGGAGAGAACCAAGGCCTTGCATGGTCCTCGGACTCAAGCCTATGGGGAAACCAAGTATAAAAAAGAAATCTTACAAGTTTTGGACAGAACCAAGGCCTTGCATGGTCCTCGGACTCAAGCCTATGGGGAAACCAAGTACAAAAAAGAAATCTTACAAGTTTTGGACAGAACCAAGGCCTTGCATGGTCCTCGGACTCAAGCCTATGGGGAAACCAAGTACAAAAAAGAAAAATTACAAGTTTTGGACAGAACCAAAGCCTTGCATGGTCCTCGGACTCAAGCCTATGGGGAAACCAAGTACAAAAAAGAAATCTTACAAGTTTTGGACAGAACCAAGGCCTTGCATGGTCCTCGGACTCAAGCCTATGGGGAAACCAAGTACAAAAAAGAAATCTTACAAGTTTTGGACAGAACCAAGGCCTTGCATGGTCCTCGGACTCAAGCCTTTGGGGAAACCAAGTACATAAAGGAAAAATTACAAGTTTTGGACAGAACCAAGGCCTTGCATGGTCCTCGGACTCAAGCCTATGGGGAAACCAAGTACAAAAAAGAAATCTTACAAGTTTTGGACAGAACCAAGGTCTTGCATGGTCCTCGGACTCAAGCCTATGGGGAAACCAAGTACATAAAAGAAAAATTACAAGTTTTGGACAGAACCAAGGCCTTGCATGGTCTTCGGACTCAAGCCTATGGGGAAACCAAGTACATAAAAGAAAAATTACAAGTTTTGGACAGAACCAAGGCCTTGCATGGTCTTCGGAATCAAGCCTATGGGGAAACCAAGTACAAAAAAGAAATCTAACAAGTTTTGGACAGAACCAAGGCGTTGCATGGTCCTCGGCCTCAAGCCTATGGGTAAACCAAGTACAAAAAAGAAATCTTACAAGTTTTGGACAGAACCAAGGCCTTGCATGGTCCTCGGACTCAAGCCTATGGGGAAACCAAGTACAAAAAAGAAATCTTACAAGTTTTGGACAGAACCATGGCCTTGCATGGTCCTCGGACTCAAGCCTATGGGGAAACCAAGTACAAAAAAGAAATCTTACAAGTTTTGGACAGAACCAAGGCCTTGCATGGTCCTCGGACTCAAGCCTAGGGGGAAACCAAGTACAAAAAAGAAATCTTACAAGTTTTGGACAGAACCAAGGCTTTGCATGGTCCTCGGACTCAAGCCTATGGGGAAACCAAGTACAAAAAAGAAAAATTACAAGTTTTGGACAGAACCAAGGCCTTGCATGGTCCTCGGACTCAAGCCCATGGGGAAACCAAGTACATAAAAGAAAAATTACAAGTTTTGGACAGAACCAAGGCCTTGCATGGTCTTCGGACTCAAGCCTATGGGGAAACCAAGTACATAAAAGAAAAATTACAAGTTTTGGACAGAACCAAGGCCTTGCATGGTCCTCGGACTCAAGCCTATGGGGAAACCAAGTACAAAAAAGAAAAATTACAAGTTTTGGACAGAACCAAGGCCTTGCATGGTCCTCGGACTCAAACCTATGGGGAAACCAAGTACAAAAAAGAAATCTTACAAGTTTTGGACAGAACCAAGGCCTTGCATGGTCCTCGGACTCAAGCCTATGGGGAAACCAAGTACAAAAAAGAAATCTTACAAGTTTTGGACAGAACCAAGGCCTTGCATGGTCCTCGGACTCAAGCCTATGGGGAAACCAAGTACATAAAAGAAAAATTACAAGTTTTGGACAGAACCAAGGCCTTGCATGGTCCTCGGACTCAAGCCTATGGGGAAACCAAGTACAAAAAAGAAATCTTACAAGTTTTGGACAGAACCAAGGCCTTGCATGGTCCTCGGACTCAAGCCCATGGGGAAACCAAGTACATAAAAGAAAAATTACAAGTTTTGGACAGAACCAAGGCCTTGCATGGTCTTCGGACTCAAGCCTATGGGGAAACCAAGTACATAAAAGAAAAATTACAAGTTTTGGACAGAACCAAGGCCTTGCATGGTCTTCGGACTCAAGCCTATGGGGAAACCAAGTACAAAAAAGAAATCTTACAAGTTTTGGACAGAACCAAGGCCTTGCATGGTCCTCGGACTCAAGCCTATGGGTAAACCAAGTACAAAAAAGAAATCTTACAAGTTTTGGACAGAACCAAGGCCTTGCATGGTCCTCGGACTCAAGCCTATGGGGAAACCAAGTACAAGAAAGAAATCTTACAAGTTTTGGACAGAACCATGGCCTTGCATGGTCCTCGGACTCAAGCCTATGGGGAAACCAAGTACAAAAAAGAAATCTTACAAGTTTTGGACAGAACCAAGGCCTTGCATTGTCCTCGGACTCAAGCCTATGGGGAACCCAAGTACAAAAAAGAAAAATTACAAGTTTAGGACAGAACCAAGGCCTTGCATGGTCCTCGGACTCAAGCCTATGGGGAAACCAAGTACAAAAAAGAAATCTTACAAGTTTTGGACAGAACCAAGGCCTTGCATGGTCCTCGGACTCAAGCCTATGGGGAAACCAAGTACATAAAAGAAAAATTACAAGTTTTGGACAGAACCAAGGCCTTGCATGGTCTTCGGACTCAAGCCTATGGGGAAACCAAGTACAAAAAAGAAATCTTACAAGTTTTGGACAGAACCAAGGCCTTGCATGGTCCTCGGACTCAAGCCTATGGGGAAACCAAGTATAAAAAAGAAATCTTACAAGTTTTGGACAGAACCAAGGCCTTGCATGGTCCTCGGACTCAAGCCTATGGGGAAACCAAGTACAAAAAAGAAATCTTACAAGTTTTGGACAGAACCAAGGCCTTGCATGGTCCTCGGACTCAAGCCTATGGGGAAACCAAGTACAAAAAAGAAAAATTACAAGTTTTGGACAGAACCAAGGCCTTGCATGGTCCTCGGACTCAAGCCTATGGGGAAACCAAGTACAAAAAAGAAATCTTACAAGTTTTGGACAGAACCAAGGCCTTGCATGGTCCTCGGACTCAAGCCTATGGGGAAACCAAGTACATAAAAGAAAAATTACAAGTTTTGGACAGAACCAAGGCCTTGCATGGTCTTCGGACTCAAGCCTATGGGGAAACCAAGTACAAAAAAGAAATCTTACAAGTTTTGGAGAGAACCAAGGCCTTGCATGGTCCTCGGACTCAAGCCTATGGGGAAACCAAGTATAAAAAAGAAATCTTACAAGTTTTGGACAGAACCAAGGCCTTGCATGGTCCTCGGACTCAAGCCTATGGGGAAACCAAGTACAAAAAAGAAATCTTACAAGTTTTGGACAGAACCAAGGCCTTGCATGGTCCTCGGACTCAAGCCTATGGGGAAACCAAGTACAAAAAAGAAAAATTACAAGTTTTGGACAGAACCAAGGCCTTGCATGGTCCTCGGACTCAAGCCTATGGGGAAACCAAGTACAAAAAAGAAATCTTACAAGTTTTGGACAGAACCAAGGCCTTGCATGGTCCTCGGACTCAAGCCTATGGGGAAACCAAGTACAAAAAAGAAATCTTACAAGTTTTGGACAGAACCAAGGCCTTGCATGGTCCTCGGACTCAAGCCTATGGGGAAACCAAGTACATAAAAGAAAAATTACAAGTTTTGGACAGAACCAAGGCCTTGCATGGTCCTCGGACTCAAGCCTATGGGGAAACCAAGTACAAAAAAGAAATCTTACAAGTTTTGGACAGAACCAAGGCCTTGCATGGTCCTCGGACTCAAGCCTATGGGGAAACCAAGTACATAAAAGAAAAATTACAAGTTTTGGACAGAACCAAGGCCTTGCATGGTCTTCGGACTCAAGCCTATGGGGAAACCAAGTACAAAAAAGAAAAATTACAAGTTTTGGACAGAACCAAGGCCTTGCATGGTCCTCGGACTCAAGCCTATGGGGAAACCAAGTACAAAAAAGAAATCTTACAAGTTTTGGACAGAACCAAGGCCTTGCATGGTCCTCGGACTCAAGCCTATGGGAAAACCAAGTACATAAAAGAAAAATTACAAGTTTTGGACAGAACCAAGGCCTTGCATGGTCCTCGGACTCAAGCCTATGGGGAAACCAAGTACAAAAAAGAAATCTTACAAGTTTTGGACAGAACCAAGGCCTTGCATGGTCCTCGGACTCAAGCCCATGGGGAAACCAAGTACATAAAAGAAAAATTACAAGTTTTGGACAGAACCAAGGCCTTGCATGGTCTTCGGACTCAAGCCTATGGGGAAACCAAGTACATAAAAGAAAAATTACAAGTTTTGGACAGAACCAAGGCCTTGCATGGTCTTCGGACTCAAGCCTATGGGGAAACCAAGTACAAAAAAGAAATCTTACAAGTTTTGGACAGAACCAAGGCCTTGCATGGTCCTCGGACTCAAGCCTATGGGTAAACCAAGTACAAAAAAGAAATCTTACAAGTTTTGGACAGAACCAAGGCCTTGCATGGTCCTCGGACTCAAGCCTATGGGGAAACCAAGTACAAGAAAGAAATCTTACAAGTTTTGGACAGAACCATGGCCTTGCATGGTCCTCGGACTCAAGCCTATGGGGAAACCAAGTACAAAAAAGAAATCTTACAAGTTTTGGACAGAACCAAGGCCTTGCATGGTCCTCGGACTCAAGCCTATGGGGAACCCAAGTACAAAAAAGAAAAATTACAAGTTTAGGACAGAACCAAGGCCTTGCATGGTCCTCGGACTCAAGCCTATGGGGAAACCAAGTACAAAAAAGAAATCTTACAAGTTTTGGACAGAACCAAGGCCTTGCATGGTCCTCGGACTCAAGCCTATGGGGAAACCAAGTACATAAAAGAAAAATTACAAGTTTTGGACAGAACCAAGGCCTTGCATGGTCTTCGGACTCAAGCCTATGGGGAAACCAAGTACAAAAAAGAAATCTTACAAGTTTTGGAGAGAACCAAGGCCTTGCATGGTCCTCGGACTCAAGCCTATGGGGAAACCAAGTATAAAAAAGAAATCTTACAAGTTTTGGACAGAACCAAGGCCTTGCATGGTCCTCGGACTCAAGCCTATGGGGAAACCAAGTACAAAAAAGAAATCTTACAAGTTTTGGACAGAACCAAGGCCTTGCATGGTCCTCGGACTCAAGCCTATGGGGAAACCAAGTACAAAAAAGAAAAATTACAAGTTTTGGACAGAACCAAAGCCTTGCATGGTCCTCGGACTCAAGCCTATGGGGAAACCAAGTACAAAAAAGAAATCTTACAAGTTTTGGACAGAACCAAGGCCTTGCATGGTCCTCGGACTCAAGCCTATGGGGAAACCAAGTACAAAAAAGAAATCTTACAAGTTTTGGACAGAACCAAGGCCTTGCATGGTCCTCGGACTCAAGCCTATGGGGAAACCAAGTACATAAAGGAAAAATTACAAGTTTTGGACAGAACCAAGGCCTTGCATGGTCCTCGGACTCAAGCCTATGGGGAAACCAAGTACAAAAAAGAAATCTTACAAGTTTTGGACAGAACCAAGGTCTTGCATGGTCCTCGGACTCAAGCCTATGGGGAAACCAAGTACATAAAAGAAAAATTACAAGTTTTGGACAGAACCAAGGCCTTGCATGGTCTTCGGACTCAAGCCTATGGGGAAACCAAGTACATAAAAGAAAAATTACAAGTTTTGGACAGAACCAAGGCCTTGCATGGTCTTCGGAATCAAGCCTATGGGGAAACCAAGTACAAAAAAGAAATCTTACAAGTTTTGGACAGAACCAAGGCGTTGCATGGTCCTCGGCCTCAAGCCTATGGGTAAACCAAGTACAAAAAAGAAATCTTACAAGTTTTGGACAGAACCAAGGCCTTGCATGGTCCTCGGACTCAAGCCTATGGGGAAACCAAGTACAAAAAAGAAATCTTACAAGTTTTGGACAGAACCATGGCCTTGCATGGTCCTCGGACTCAAGCCTATGGGGAAACCAAGTACAAAAAAGAAATCTTACAAGTTTTGGACAGAACCAAGGCCTTGCATGGTCCTCGGACTCAAGCCTAGGGGGAAACCAAGTACAAAAAAGAAATCTTACAAGTTTTGGACAGAACCAAGGCTTTGCATGGTCCTCGGACTCAAGCCTATGGGGAAACCAAGTACAAAAAAGAAAAATTACAAGTTTTGGACAGAACCAAGGCCTTGCATGGTCCTCGGACTCAAGCCCATGGGGAAACCAAGTACATAAAAGAAAAATTACAAGTTTTGGACAGAACCAAGGCCTTGCATGGTCTTCGGACTCAAGCCTATGGGGAAACCAAGTACATAAAAGAAAAATTACAAGTTTTGGACAGAACCAAGGCCTTGCAAGGTCTTCGGACTCAAGCCTATGGGGAAACCAAGTACAAAAAAGAAATCTTACAAGTTTTGGACAGAACCAAGGCCTTGCATGGTCCTCGGACTCAAGCCTATGGGTAAACCAAGTACAAAAAAGAAATCTTACAAGTTTTGGACAGAACCAAGGCCTTGCATGGTCCTCGGACTCAAGCCTATGGGGAAACCAAGTACAAGAAAGAAATCTTACAAGTTTTGGACAGAACCATGGCCTTGCATGGTCCTCGGACTCAAGCCTATGGGGAAACCAAGTACAAAAAAGAAATCTTACAAGTTTTGGACAGAACCAAGGCCTTGCATGGTCCTCGGACTCAAGCCTATGGGGAACCCAAGTACAAAAAAGAAAAATTACAAGTTTAGGACAGAACCAAGGCCTTGCATGGTCCTCGGACTCAAGCCTATGGGGAAACCAAGTACAAAAAAGAAAAATTACAAGTTTTGGACAGAACCAAAGCCTTGCATGGTCCTCGGACTCAAGCCTATGGGGAAACCAAGTACAAAAAAGAAATCTTACAAGTTTTGGACAGAACCAAGGCCTTGCATGGTCCTCGGACTCAAGCCTATGGGGAAACCAAGTACAAAAAAGAAATCTTACAAGTTTTGGACAGAACCAAGGCCTTGCATGGTCCTCGGACTCAAGCCTATGGGGAAACCAAGTACATAAAGGAAAAATTACAAGTTTTGGACAGAACCAAGGCCTTGCATGGTCCTCGGACTCAAGCCTATGGGGAAACCAAGTACAAAAAAGAAATCTTACAAGTTTTGGACAGAACCAAGGCCTTGCATGGTCCTCGGACTCAAGCCTATGGGGAAACCAAGTACATAAAAGAAAAATTACAAGTTTTGGACAGAACCAAGGCCTTGCATGGTCTTCGGACTCAAGCCTATGGGGAAACCAAGTACATAAAAGAAAAATTACAAGTTTTGGACAGAACCAAGGCCTTGCATGGTCTTCGGAATCAAGCCTATGGGGAAACCAAGTACAAAAAAGAAATCTTACAAGTTTTGGACAGAACCAAGGCGTTGCATGGTCCTCGGCCTCAAGCCTATGGGTAAACCAAGTACAAAAAAGAAATCTTACAAGTTTTGGACAGAACCAAGGCCTTGCATGGTCCTCGGACTCAAGCCTATGGGGAAACCAAGTACAAAAAAGAAATCTTACAAGTTTTGGACAGAACCATGGCCTTGCATGGTCCTCGGACTCAAGCCTATGGGGAAACCAAGTACAAAAAAGAAATCTTACAAGTTTTGGACAGAACCAAGGCCTTGCATGGTCCTCGGACTCAAGCCTAGGGGGAAACCAAGTACAAAAAAGAAATCTTACAAGTTTTGGACAGAACCAAGGCTTTGCATGGTCCTCGGACTCAAGCCTATGGGGAAACCAAGTACAAAAAAGAAAAATTACAAGTTTTGGACAGAACCAAGGCCTTGCATGGTCCTCGGACTCAAGCCTATGGGGAAACCAAGTACAAAAAAGAAATCTTACAAGTTTTGGACAGAACCAAGGCCTTGCATGGTCCTCGGACTCAAGCCTATGGCGAAACCAAGTACATAAAAGAAAAATTACAAGTTTTGGACTGAATCAAGGCCTTGCATGGTCCTCGGACTCAAGCCTATGGGGAAACCAAGTACAAAAAAGAAATCTTACAAGTTTTGGAGAGAACCAAGGCCTTGCATGGTCCTCGGACTCAAGCCTATGGGGAAACCAAGTACATAAAAGAAAAATTACAAGTTTTGGACAGAACCAAGGCCTTGCATGGTCCTCGGACTCAAGCCTATGGGGAAACCAAGTACATAAAAGAAAAATTACAAGTTTTGGACAGAACCAAGGCCTTGCATGGTCTTCGGACTCAAGCCTATGGGGAAACCAAGTACATAAAAGAAAAATTACAAGTTTTGGACAGAACCAAGGCCTTGCATGGTCCTCGGACTCAAGCCTATGGGGAAACCAAGTACAAAAAAGAAATCTTACAAGTTTTGGACAGAACCAAGGCCTTGCATGGTCCTCGGACTCAAGCCTATGGGGAAACCAAGTACAAAAAAGAAAAATTACAAGTTTAGGACAGAACCAAGGCCTTGCATGGTCCTCGGACTCAAGCCTATGGGGAAACCAAGTACAAAAAAGAAATCTTACAAGTTTTGGACAGAACCAAGGCCTTGCATGGTCCTCGGACTCAAGCCTATGGGGAAACCAAGTACATAAAAGAAAAATTACAAGTTTTGGACAGAACCAAGGCCTTGCATGGTCTTCGGACTCAAGCCTATGGGGAAACCAAGTACAAAAAAGAAATCTTACAAGTTTTGGAGAGAACCAAGGCCTTGCATGGTCCTCGGACTCAAGCCTATGGGGAAACCAAGTATAAAAAAGAAATCTTACAAGTTTTGGACAGAACCAAGGCCTTGCATGGTCCTCGGACTCAAGCCTATGGGGAAACCAAGTACAAAAAAGAAATCTTACAAGTTTTGGACAGAACCAAGGCCTTGCATGGTCCTCGGACTCAAGCCTATGGGGAAACCAAGTACAAAAAAGAAAAATTACAAGTTTTGGACAGAACCAAGGCCTTGCATGGTCCTCGGACTCAAGCCTATGGGGAAACCAAGTACAAAAAAGAAATCTTACAAGTTTTGGACAGAACCAAGGCCTTGCATGGTCCTCGGACTCAAGCCTAGGGGGAAACCAAGTACAAAAAAGAAATCTTACAAGTTTTGGACAGAACCAAGGCTTTGCATGGTCCTCGAACTCAAGCCTATGGGGAAACCAAGTACAAAAAAGAAAAATTACAAGTTTTGGACAGAACCAAGGCCTTGCATGGTCCTCGGACTCAAGCCCATGGGGAAACCAAGTACATAAAAGAAAAATTACAAGTTTTGGACATAACCAAGGCCTTGCATGGTCTTCGGACTCAAGCCTATGGGGAAACCAAGTACATAAAAGAAAAATTACAAGTTTTGGACAGAACCAAGGCCTTGCATGGTCTTCGGACTCAAGCCTATGGGGAAACCAAGTACAAAAAAGAAATCTTACAAGTTTTGGACAGAACCAAGGCCTTGCATGGTCCTCGGACTCAAGCCTATGGGTAAACCAAGTACAAAAAAGAAATCTTACAAGTTTTGGACAGAACCAAGGCCTTGCATGGTCCTCGGACTCAAGCCTATGGGGAAACCAAGTACAAGAAAGAAATCTTACAAGTTTTGGACAGAACCATGGCCTTGCATGGTCCTCGGACTCAAGCCTATGGGGAAACCAAGTACAAAAAAGAAATCTTACAAGTTTTGGACAGAACCAAGGCCTTGCATGGTCCTCGGACTCAAGCCTATGGGGAACCCAAGTACAAAAAAGAAAAATTACAAGTTTAGGACAGAACCAAGGCCTTGCATGGTCCTCGGACTCAAGCCTATGGGGAAACCAAGTACAAAAAAGAAATCTTACAAGTTTTGGACAGAACCAAGGCCTTGCATGGTCCTCGGACTCAAGCCTATGGGGAAACCAAGTACATAAAAGAAAAATTACAAGTTTTGGACAGAACCAAGGCCTTGCATGGTCTTCGGACTCAAGCCTATGGGGAAACCAAGTACATAAAAGAAAAATTACAAGTTTTGGACAGAACCAAGGCCTTGCATGGTCCTCGGACTCAAGCCTATGGGGAAACCAAGTACAAAAAAGAAATCTTACAAGTTTTGGACAGAACAAAGGCCTTGCATGGTCCTCGGACTCAAGCCTATGGGGAAACCAAGTACAAAAAAGAAAAATTACAAGTTTAGGACAGAACCAAGGCCTTGCATGGTCCTCGGACTCAAGCCTATGGGGAAACCAAGTACAAAAAAGAAATCTTACAAGTTTTGGACAGAACCAAGGCCTTGCATGGTCCTCGGACTCAAGCCTATGGGGAAACCAAGTACATAAAAGAAAAATTACAAGTTTTGGACAGAACCAAGGCCTTGCATGGTCTTCGGACTCAAGCCTATGGGGAAACCAAGTACAAAAAAGAAATCTTACAAGTTTTGGAGAGAACCAAGGCCTTGCATGGTCCTCGGACTCAAGCCTATGGGGAAACCAAGTATAAAAAAGAAATCTTACAAGTTTTGGACAGAACCAAGGCCTTGCATGGTCCTCGGACTCAAGCCTATGGGGAAACCAAGTACAAAAAAGAAATCTTACAAGTTTTGGACAGAACCAAGGCCTTGCATGGTCCTCGGACTCAAGCCTATGGGGAAACCAAGTACAAAAAAGAAAAATTACAAGTTTTGGACAGAACCAAGGCCTTGCATGGTCCTCGGACTCAAGCCTATGGGGAAACCAAGTACAAAAAAGAAATCTTACAAGTTTTGGACAGAACCAAGGCCTTGCATGGTCCTCGGACTCAAGCCTAGGGGGAAACCAAGTACAAAAAAGAAATCTTACAAGTTTTGGACAGAACCAAGGCTTTGCATGGTCCTCGAACTCAAGCCTATGGGGAAACCAAGTACAAAAAAGAAAAATTACAAGTTTTGGACAGAACCAAGGCCTTGCATGGTCCTCGGACTCAAGCCCATGGGGAAACCAAGTACATAAAAGAAAAATTACAAGTTTTGGACATAACCAAGGCCTTGCATGGTCTTCGGACTCAAGCCTATGGGGAAACCAAGTACATAAAAGAAAAATTACAAGTTTTGGACAGAACCAAGGCCTTGCATGGTCTTCGGACTCAAGCCTATGGGGAAACCAAGTACAAAAAAGAAATCTTACAAGTTTTGGACAGAACCAAGGCCTTGCATGGTCCTCGGACTCAAGCCTATGGGTAAACCAAGTACAAAAAAGAAATCTTACAAGTTTTGGACAGAACCAAGGCCTTGCATGGTCCTCGGACTCAAGCCTATGGGGAAACCAAGTACAAGAAAGAAATCTTACAAGTTTTGGACAGAACCATGGCCTTGCATGGTCCTCGGACTCAAGCCTATGGGGAAACCAAGTACAAAAAAGAAATCTTACAAGTTTTGGACAGAACCAAGGCCTTGCATGGTCCTCGGACTCAAGCCTATGGGGAACCCAAGTACAAAAAAGAAAAATTACAAGTTTAGGACAGAACCAAGGCCTTGCATGGTCCTCGGACTCAAGCCTATGGGGAAACCAAGTACAAAAAAGAAATCTTACAAGTTTTGGACAGAACCAAGGCCTTGCATGGTCCTCGGACTCAAGCCTATGGGGAAACCAAGTACATAAAAGAAAAATTACAAGTTTTGGACAGAACCAAGGCCTTGCATGGTCTTCGGACTCAAGCCTATGGGGAAACCAAGTACATAAAAGAAAAATTACAAGTTTTGGACAGAACCAAGGCCTTGCATGGTCCTCGGACTCAAGCCTATGGGGAAACCAAGTACAAAAAAGAAATCTTACAAGTTTTGGACAGAACCAAGGCCTTGCATGGTCCTCGGACTCAAGCCTATGGGGAAACCAAGTACAAAAAAGAAAAATTACAAGTTTAGGACAGAACCAAGGCCTTGCATGGTCCTCGGACTCAAGCCTATGGGGAAACCAAGTACAAAAAAGAAATCTTACAAGTTTTGGACAGAACCAAGGCCTTGCATGGTCCTCGGACTCAAGCCTATGGGGAAACCAAGTACATAAAAGAAAAATTACAAGTTTTGGACAGAACCAAGGCCTTGCATGGTCTTCGGACTCAAGCCTATGGGGAAACCAAGTACAAAAAAGAAATCTTACAAGTTTTGGAGAGAACCAAGGCCTTGCATGGTCCTCGGACTCAAGCCTATGGGGAAACCAAGTATAAAAAAGAAATCTTACAAGTTTTGGACAGAACCAAGGCCTTGCATGGTCCTCGGACTCAAGCCTATGGGGAAACCAAGTACAAAAAAGAAATCTTACAAGTTTTGGACAGAACCAAGGCCTTGCATGGTCCTCGGACTCAAGCCTATGGGGAAACCAAGTACAAAAAAGAAAAATTACAAGTTTTGGACAGAACCAAGGCCTTGCATGGTCCTCGGACTCAAGCCTATGGGGAAACCAAGTACAAAAAAGAAATCTTACAAGTTTTGGACAGAACCAAGGCCTTGCATGGTCCTCGGACTCAAGCCTAGGGGGAAACCAAGTACAAAAAAGAAATCTTACAAGTTTTGGACAGAACCAAGGCTTTGCATGGTCCTCGAACTCAAGCCTATGGGGAAACCAAGTACAAAAAAGAAAAATTACAAGTTTTGGACAGAACCAAGGCCTTGCATGGTCCTCGGACTCAAGCCCATGGGGAAACCAAGTACATAAAAGAAAAATTACAAGTTTTGGACATAACCAAGGCCTTGCATGGTCTTCGGACTCAAGCCTATGGGGAAACCAAGTACATAAAAGAAAAATTACAAGTTTTGGACAGAACCAAGGCCTTGCATGGTCTTCGGACTCAAGCCTATGGGGAAACCAAGTACAAAAAAGAAATCTTACAAGTTTTGGACAGAACCAAGGCCTTGCATGGTCCTCGGACTCAAGCCTATGGGTAAACCAAGTACAAAAAAGAAATCTTACAAGTTTTGGACAGAACCAAGGCCTTGCATGGTCCTCGGACTCAAGCCTATGGGGAAACCAAGTACAAGAAAGAAATCTTACAAGTTTTGGACAGAACCATGGCCTTGCATGGTCCTCGGACTCAAGCCTATGGGGAAACCAAGTACAAAAAAGAAATCTTACAAGTTTTGGACAGAACCAAGGCCTTGCATGGTCCTCGGACTCAAGCCTATGGGGAACCCAAGTACAAAAAAGAAAAATTACAAGTTTAGGACAGAACCAAGGCCTTGCATGGTCCTCGGACTCAAGCCTATGGGGAAACCAAGTACAAAAAAGAAATCTTACAAGTTTTGGACAGAACCAAGGCCTTGCATGGTCCTCGGACTCAAGCCTATGGGGAAACCAAGTACATAAAAGAAAAATTACAAGTTTTGGACAGAACCAAGGCCTTGCATGGTCTTCGGACTCAAGCCTATGGGGAAACCAAGTACAAAAAAGAAATCTTACAAGTTTTGGAGAGAACCAAGGCCTTGCATGGTCCTCGGACTCAAGCCTATGGGGAAACCAAGTATAAAAAAGAAATCTTACAAGTTTTGGACAGAACCAAGGCCTTGCATGGTCCTCGGACTCAAGCCTATGGGGAAACCAAGTACAAAAAAGAAATCTTACAAGTTTTGGACAGAACCAAGGCCTTGCATGGTCCTCGGACTCAAGCCTATGGGGAAACCAAGTACAAAAAAGAAAAATTACAAGTTTTGGACAGAACCAAAGCCTTGCATGGTCCTCGGACTCAAGCCTATGGGGAAACCAAGTACAAAAAAGAAATCTTACAAGTTTTGGACAGAACCAAGGCCTTGCATGGTCCTCGGACTCAAGCCTATGGGGAAACCAAGTACAAAAAAGAAATCTTACAAGTTTTGGACAGAACCAAGGCCTTGCATGGTCCTCGGACTCAAGCCTATGGGGAAACCAAGTACATAAAGGAAAAATTACAAGTTTTGGACAGAACCAAGGCCTTGCATGGTCCTCGGACTCAAGCCTATGGGGAAACCAAGTACAAAAAAGAAATCTTACAAGTTTTGGACAGAACCAAGGCCTTGCATGGTCCTCGGACTCAAGCCTATGGGGAAACCAAGTACATAAAAGAAAAATTACAAGTTTTGGACAGAACCAAGGCCTTGCATGGTCTTCGGACTCATGCCTATGGGGAAACCAAGTACATAAAAGAAAAATTACAAGTTTTGGACAGAACCAAGGCCTTGCATGGTCTTCGGAATCAAGCCTATGGGGAAACCAAGTACAAAAAAGAAATCTTACAAGTTTTGGACAGAACCAAGGCGTTGCATGGTCCTCGGCCTCAAGCCTATGGGTAAACCAAGTACAAAAAAGAAATCTTACAAGTTTTGGACAGAACCAAGGCCTTGCATGGTCCTCGGACTCAAGCCTATGGGGAAACCAAGTACAAAAAAGAAATCTTACATGTTTTGGACAGAACCATGGCCTTGCATGGTCCTCGGACTCAAGCCTATGGGGAAACTAAGTACAAAAAAGAAATCTTACAAGTTTTGGACAGAACCAAGGCCTTGCATGGTCCTCGGACTCAAGCCTAGGGGGAAACCAAGTACAAAAAAGAAATCTTACAAGTTTTGGACAGAACCAAGGCTTTGCATGGTCCTCGGACTCAAGCCTATGGGGAAACCAAGTACAAAAAAGAAAAATTACAAGTTTTGGACAGAACCAAGGCCTTGCATGGTCCTCGGACTCAAGCCTATGGGGAAACCAAGTACAAAAAAGAAATCTTACAAGTTTTGGACAGAACCAAGGCCTTGCATGGTCCTCGGACTCAAGCCTATGGCGAAACCAAGTACATAAAAGAAAAATTACAAGTTTTGGACTGAATCAAGGCCTTGCATGGTCCTCGGACTCAAGCCTATGGGGAAACCAAGTACAAAAAAGAAATCTTACAAGTTTTGGAGAGAACCAAGGCCTTGCATGGTCCTCGGACTCAAGCCTATGGGGAAACCAAGTACATAAAAGAAAAATTACAAGTTTTGGACAGAACCAAGGCCTTGCATGGTCCTCGGACTCAAGCCTATGGGGAAACCAAGTACATAAAAGAAAAATTACAAGTTTTGGACAGAACCAAGGCCTTGCATGGTCTTCGGACTCAAGCCTATGGGGAAACCAAGTACATAAAAGAAAAATTACAAGTTTTGGACAGAACCAAGGCCTTGCATGGTCCTCGGACTCAAGCCTATGGGGAAACCAAGTACAAAAAAGAAATCTTACAAGTTTTGGACAGAACCAAGGCCTTGCATGGTCCTCGGACTCAAGCCTATGGGGAAACCAAGTACAAAAAAGAAAAATTACAAGTTTAGGACAGAACCAAGGCCTTGCATGGTCCTCGGACTCAAGCCTATGGGGAAACCAAGTACAAAAAAGAAATCTTACAAGTTTTGGACAGAACCAAGGCCTTGCATGGTCCTCGGACTCAAGCCTATGGGGAAACCAAGTACATAAAAGAAAAATTACAAGTTTTGGACAGAACCAAGGCCTTGCATGGTCTTCGGACTCAAGCCTATGGGGAAACCAAGTACAAAAAAGAAATCTTACAAGTTTTGGAGAGAACCAAGGCCTTGCATGGTCCTCGGACTCAAGCCTATGGGGAAACCAAGTATAAAAAAGAAATCTTACAAGTTTTGGACAGAACCAAGGCCTTGCATGGTCCTCGGACTCAAGCCTATGGGGAAACCAAGTACAAAAAAGAAATCTTACAAGTTTTGGACAGAACCAAGGCCTTGCATGGTCCTCGGACTCAAGCCTATGGGGAAACCAAGTACAAAAAAGAAAAATTAAAAGTTTTGGACAGAACCAAGGCCTTGCATGGTCCTCGGACTCAAGCCTATGGGGAAACCAAGTACAAAAAAGAAATCTTACAAGTTTTGGACAGAACCAAGGCCTTGCATGGTCCTCGGACTCAAGCCTATGGGGAAACCAAGTACATAAAAGAAAAATTACAAGTTTTGGACAGAACCAAGGCCTTGCATGGTCTTCGGACTCAAGCCTATGGGGAAACCAAGTACATAAAAGAAAAATTACAAGTTTTGGACAGAACCAAGGCCTTGCATGGTCTTCGGACTCAAGCCTATGGGGAAACCAAGTACAAAAAAGAAATCTTACAAGTTTTGGACAGAACCAAGGCGTTGCATGGTCCTCGGCCTCAAGCCTATGGGTAAACCAAGTACAAAAAAGAAATCTTACAAGTTTTGGACAGAACCAAGGCCTTGCATGGTCCTCGGACTCAAGCCTATGGGGAAACCAAGTACAAAAAAGAAATCTTACAAGTTTTGGACAGAACCATGGCCTTGCATGGTCCTCGGACTCAAGCCTAAGGGGAAACCAAGTACAAAAAAGAAATCTTACAAGTTTTGGACCGAACCAAGGCCTTGCATGGTCCTCGGACTCAAGCCTAGGGGGAAACCAAGTACAAAAAAGAAATCTTACAAGTTTTGGACAGAACCAAGGCCTTGCATGGTCCTCGGACTCAAGCCTATGGGGAAACCAAGTACAAAAAAGAAAAATTACAAGTTTTGGACAGAACCAAGGCCTTGCATGGTCCTCGGACTCAAGCCTATGGGGAAACCAAGTACAAAAAAGAAATCTTACAAGTTTTGGACAGAACCAAGGCCTTGCATGGTCCTCGGACTCAAGCCTATGGCGAAACCAAGTACATAAAAGAAAAATTACAAGTTTTGGACTGAATCAAGGCCTTGCATGGTCTTCGGACTCAAGCCTATGGGGAAACCAAGTACAAAAAAGAAATCTTACAAGTTTTGGAGAGAACCAAGGCCTTGCATGGTCCTCGGACTCAAGCCTATGGGGAAACCAAGTACATAAAAGAAAAATTACAAGTTTTGGACAGAACCAAGGCCTTGCATGGTCCTCGGACTCAAGCCTATGGGGAAACCAAGTACATAAAAGAAAAATTACAAGTTTTGGACAGAACCAAGGCCTTGCATGGTCCTCGGACTCAAGCCTATGGGGAAACCAAGTACAAAAAAGAAAAATTACAAGTTTAGGACAGAACCAAGGCCTTGCATGGTCCTCGGACTCAAGCCTATGGGGAAACCAAGTACAAAAAAGAAATCTTACAAGTTTTGGACAGAACCAAGGCCTTGCATGGTCCTCGGACTCAAGCCTATGGGGAAACCAAGTACATAAAAGAAAAATTACAAGTTTTGGACAGAACCAAGGCCTTGCATGGTCTTCGGACTCAAGCCTATGGGGAAACCAAGTACAAAAAAGAAATCTTACAAGTTTTGGAGAGAACCAAGGCCTTGCATGGTCCTCGGACTCAAGCCTATGGGGAAACCAAGTATAAAAAAGAAATCTTACAAGTTTTGGACAGAACCAAGGCCTTGCATGGTCCTCGGACTCAAGCCTATGGGGAAACCAAGTACAAAAAAGAAATCTTACAAGTTTTGGACAGAACCAAGGCCTTGCATGGTCCTCGGACTCAAGCCTATGGGGAAACCAAGTACAAAAAAGAAAAATTACAAGTTTTGGACAGAACCAAGGCCTTGCATGGTCCTCGGACTCAAGCCTATGGGGAAACCAAGTACAAAAAAGAAATCTTACAAGTTTTGGACAGAACCAAGGCCTTGCATGGTCCTCGGACTCAAGCCTATGGGGAAACCAAGTACAAAAAAGAAATCTTACAAGTTTTGGACAGAACCAAGGCCTTGCATGGTCCTCGGACTCAAGCCTATGGGGAAACCAAGTACATAAAAGAAAAATTACAAGTTTTGGACAGAACCAAGGCCTTGCATGGTCCTCGGACTCAAGCCTATGGGGAAACCAAGTACAAAAAAGAAATCTTACAAGTTTTGGACAGAACCAAGGCCTTGCATGGTCCTCGGACTCAAGCCTATGGGGAAACCAAGTACATAAAAGAAAAATTACAAGTTTTGGACAGAACCAAGGCCTTGCATGGTCTTCGGACTCAAGCCTATGGGGAAACCAAGTACAAAAAAGAAAAATTACAAGTTTTGGACAGAACCAAGGCCTTGCATGGTCCTCGGACTCAAGCCTATGGGGAAACCAAGTACAAAAAAGAAATCTTACAAGTTTTGGACAGAACCAAGGCCTTGCATGGTCCTCGGACTCAAGCCTATGGGAAAACCAAGTACATAAAAGAAAAATTACAAGTTTTGGACAGAACCAAGGCCTTGCATGGTCCTCGGACTCAAGCCTATGGGGAAACCAAGTACAAAAAAGAAATCTTACAAGTTTTGGACAGAACCAAGGCCTTGCATGGTCCTCGGACTCAAGCCTATGGGGAAACCAAGTACAAAAAAGAAAAATTACAAGTTTAGGACAGAACCAAGGCCTTGCATGGTCCTCGGACTCAAGCCTATGGGGAAACCAAGTACAAAAAAGAAATCTTACAAGTTTTGGACAGAACCAAGGCCTTGCATGGTCCTCGGACTCAAGCCTATGGGGAAACCAAGTACATAAAAGAAAAATTACAAGTTTTGGACAGAACCAAGGCCTTGCATGGTCTTCGGACTCAAGCCTATGGGGAAACCAAGTACAAAAAAGAAATCTTACAAGTTTTGGAGAGAACCAAGGCCTTGCATGGTCCTCGGACTCAAGCCTATGGGGAAACCAAGTATAAAAAAGAAATCTTACAAGTTTTGGACAGAACCAAGGCCTTGCATGGTCCTCGGACTCAAGCCTATGGGGAAACCAAGTACAAAAAAGAAATCTTACAAGTTTTGGACAGAACCAAGGCATTGCATGGTCCTCGGACTCAAGCCTATGGGGAAACCAAGTACAAAAAAGAAAAATTACAAGTTTTGGACAGAACCAAGGCCTTGCATGGTCCTCGGACTCAAGCCTATGGGGAAACCAAGTACAAAAAAGAAATCTTACAAGTTTTGGACAGAACCAAGGCCTTGCATGGTCCTCGGACTCAAGCCTATGGGGAAACCAAGTTCAAAAAAGAAATCTTACAAGTTTTGGACAGAACCAAGGCCTTGCATGGTCCTCGGACTCAAGCCTATGGGGAAACCAAGTACATAAAAGAAAAATTACAAGTTTTGGACAGAACCAAGGCCTTGCATGGTCCTCGGACTCAAGCCTATGGGGAAACCAAGTACAAAAAAGAAATCTTACAAGTTTTGGACAGAACCAAGGCCTTGCATGGTCCTCGGACTCAAGCCTATGGGGAAACCAAGTACATAAAAGAAAAATTACAAGTTTTGGACAGAACCAAGGCCTTGCATGGTCTTCGGACTCAAGCCTATGGGGAAACCAAGTACAAAAAAGAAAAATTACAAGTTTTGGACAGAACCAAGGCCTTGCATGGTCCTCGGACTCAAGCCTATGGGGAAACCAAGTACAAAAAAGAAATCTTACAAGTTTTGGACAGAACCAAGGCCTTGCATGGTCCTCGGACTCAAGCCTATGGGAAAACCAAGTACATAAAAGAAAAATTACAAGTTTTGGACAGAACCAAGGCCTTGCATGGTCCTCGGACTCAAGCCTATGGGGAAACCAAGTACAAAAAAGAAATCTTACAAGTTTTGGACAGAACCAAGGCCTTGCATGGTCCTCGGACTCAAGCCCATGGGGAAACCAAGTACATAAAAGAAAAATTACAAGTTTTGGACAGAACCAAGGCCTTGCATGGTCTTCGGACTCAAGCCTATGGGGAAACCAAGTACAAAAAAGAAAAATTAAAAGTTTTGGACAGAACCAAGGCCTTGCATGGTCCTCGGACTCAAGCCTATGGGGAAACCAAGTACAAAAAAGAAATCTTACAAGTTTTGGACAGAACCAAGGCCTTGCATGGTCCTCGGACTCAAGCCTATGGGGAAACCAAGTACAAAAAAGAAATCTTACAAGTTTTGGACAGAACCAAGGCCTTGCATGGTCCTCGGACTCAAGCCTATGGGGAAACCAAGTACAAAAAAGAAATCTTACAAGTTTTGGACAGAACCAAGGCCTTGCATGGTCCTCGGACTCAAGCCTATGGGGAAACCAAGTACAAAAAAGAAATCTTACAAGTTTTGGACAGAACCAAGGCCTTGCATGGTCCTCGGACTCAAGCCTATGGGAAAACCAAGTACATAAAAGAAAAATTACAAGTTTTGGACAGAACCAAGGCCTTGCATGGTCCTCGGACTCAAGCCTATGGGGAAACCAAGTACAAAAAAGAAATCTTACAAGTTTTGGACAGAACCAAGGCCTTGCATGGTCCTCGGACTCAAGCCTATGGGGAAACCAAGTACAAAAAAGAAATCTTACAAGTTTTGGACAGAACCAAGGCCTTGCATGGTCCTCGGACTCAAGCCTATGGGGAAACCAAGTACAAAAAAGAAATCTTACAAGTTTTGGACAGAACCAAGGCCTTGCATGGTCCTCGGACTCAAGCCTATGGGGAAACCAAGTACAAAAAAGAAATCTTACAAGTTTTGGACAGAACCAAGGCCTTGCATGGTCCTCGGACTCAAGCCTATGGGAAAACCAAGTACATAAAAGAAAAATTACAAGTTTTGGACAGAACCAAGGCCTTGCATGGTCCTCGGACTCAAGCCTATGGGGAAACCAAGTACAAAAAAGAAATCTTACAAGTTTTGGACAGAACCAAGGCCTTGCATGGTCCTCGGACTCAAGCCTATGGGGAAACCAAGTACAAAAAAGAAAAATTACAAGTTTAGGACAGAACCAAGGCCTTGCATGGTCCTCGGACTCAAGCCTATGGGGAAACCAAGTACAAAAAAGAAATCTTACAAGTTTTGGACAGAACCAAGGCCTTGCATGGTCCTCGGACTCAAGCCTATGGGGAAACCAAGTACATAAAAGAAAAATTACAAGTTTTGGACAGAACCAAGGCCTTGCATGGTCTTCGGACTCAAGCCTATGGGGAAACCAAGTACAAAAAAGAAATCTTACAAGTTTTGGAGAGAACCAAGGCCTTGCATGGTCCTCGGACTCAAGCCTATGGGGAAACCAAGTATAAAAAAGAAATCTTACAAGTTTTGGACAGAACCAAGGCCTTGCATGGTCCTCGGACTCAAGCCTATGGGGAAACCAAGTACAAAAAAGAAATCTTACAAGTTTTGGACAGAACCAAGGCATTGCATGGTCCTCGGACTCAAGCCTATGGGGAAACCAAGTACAAAAAAGAAAAATTACAAGTTTTGGACAGAACCAAGGCCTTGCATGGTCCTCGGACTCAAGCCTATGGGGAAACCAAGTACAAAAAAGAAATCTTACAAGTTTTGGACAGAACCAAGGCCTTGCATGGTCCTCGGACTCAAGCCTATGGGGAAACCAAGTTCAAAAAAGAAATCTTACAAGTTTTGGACAGAACCAAGGCCTTGCATGGTCCTCGGACTCAAGCCTATGGGGAAACCAAGTACATAAAAGAAAAATTACAAGTTTTGGACAGAACCAAGGCCTTGCATGGTCCTCGGACTCAAGCCTATGGGGAAACCAAGTACAAAAAAGAAATCTTACAAGTTTTGGACAGAACCAAGGCCTTGCATGGTCCTCGGACTCAAGCCTATGGGGAAACCAAGTACATAAAAGAAAAATTACAAGTTTTGGACAGAACCAAGGCCTTGCATGGTCTTCGGACTCAAGCCTATGGGGAAACCAAGTACAAAAAAGAAAAATTACAAGTTTTGGACAGAACCAAGGCCTTGCATGGTCCTCGGACTCAAGCCTATGGGGAAACCAAGTACAAAAAAGAAATCTTACAAGTTTTGGACAGAACCAAGGCCTTGCATGGTCCTCGGACTCAAGCCTATGGGAAAACCAAGTACATAAAAGAAAAATTACAAGTTTTGGACAGAACCAAGGCCTTGCATGGTCCTCGGACTCAAGCCTATGGGGAAACCAAGTACAAAAAAGAAATCTTACAAGTTTTGGACAGAACCAAGGCCTTGCATGGTCCTCGGACTCAAGCCCATGGGGAAACCAAGTACATAAAAGAAAAATTACAAGTTTTGGACAGAACCAAGGCCTTGCATGGTCTTCGGACTCAAGCCTATGGGGAAACCAAGTACAAAAAAGAAAAATTAAAAGTTTTGGACAGAACCAAGGCCTTGCATGGTCCTCGGACTCAAGCCTATGGGGAAACCAAGTACAAAAAAGAAATCTTACAAGTTTTGGACAGAACCAAGGCCTTGCATGGTCCTCGGACTCAAGCCTATGGGGAAACCAAGTACATAAAAGAAAAATTACAAGTTTTGGACAGAACCAAGGCCTTGCATGGTCTTCGGACTCAAGCCTATGGGGAAACCAAGTACATAAAAGAAAAATTACAAGTTTTGGACAGAACCAAGGCCTTGCATGGTCTTCGGACTCAAGCCTATGGGGAAACCAAGTACAAAAAAGAAATCTTACAAGTTTTGGACAGAACCAAGGCGTTGCATGGTCCTCGGCCTCAAGCCTATGGGTAAACCAAGTACAAAAAAGAAATCTTACAAGTTTTGGACAGAACCATGGCCTTGCATGGTCCTCGGACTCAAGCCTATGGGGAAACCAAGTACAAAAAAGAAATCTTACAAGTTTTGGACAGAACCATGGCCTTGCATGGTCCTCGGACTCAAGCCTAAGGGGAAACCAAGTACAAAAAAGAAATCTTACAAGTTTTGGACCGAACCAAGGCCTTGCATGGTCCTCGGAGTCAAGCCTAGGGGGAAACCAAGTACAAAAAAGAAATCTTACAAGTTTTGGACAGAACCAAGGCCTTGCATGGTCCTCGGACTCAAGCCTATGGGGAAACCAAGTACAAAAAAGAAAAATTACAAGTTTTGGACAGAACCAAGGCCTTGCATGGTCCTCGGACTCAAGCCTATGGGGAAACCAAGTACAAAAAAGAAATCTTACAAGTTTTGGACAGAACCAAGGCCTTGCATGGTCCTCGGACTCAAGCCTATGGCGAAACCAAGTACATAAAAGAAAAATTACAAGTTTTGGACTGAATCAAGGCCTTGCATGGTCTTCGGACTCAAGCCTATGGGGAAACCAAGTACAAAAAAGAAATCTTACAAGTTTTGGAGAGAACCAAGGCCTTGCATGGTCCTCGGACTCAAGCCTATGGGGAAACCAAGTACATAAAAGAAAAATTACAAGTTTTGGACAGAACCAAGGCCTTGCATGGTCCTCGGACTCAAGCCTATGGGGAAACCAAGTACATAAAAGAAAAATTACAAGTTTTGGACAGAACCAAGGCCTTGCATGGTCCTCGGACTCAAGCCTATGGGGAAACCAAGTACAAAAAAGAAAAATTACAAGTTTAGAACAGAACCAAGGCCTTGCATGGTCCTCGGACTCAAGCCTATGGGGAAACCAAGTACAAAAAAGAAATCTTACAAGTTTTGGACAGAACCAAGGCCTTGCATGGTCCTCGGACTCAAGCCTATGGGGAAACCAAGTACATAAAAGAAAAATTACAAGTTTTGGACAGAACCAAGGCCTTGCATGGTCTTCGGACTCAAGCCTATGGGGAAACCAAGTACAAAAAAGAAATCTTACAAGTTTTGGAGAGAACCAAGGCCTTGCATGGTCCTCGGACTCAAGCCTATGGGGAAACCAAGTATAAAAAAGAAATCTTACAAGTTTTGGACAGAACCAAGGCCTTGCATGGTCCTCGGACTCAAGCCTATGGGGAAACCAAGTACAAAAAAGAAATCTTACAAGTTTTGGACAGAACCAAGGCCTTGCATGGTCCTCGGACTCAAGCCTATGGGGAAACCAAGTACAAAAAAGAAAAATTACAAGTTTTGGACAGAACCAAGGCCTTGCATGGTCCTCGGACTCAAGCCTATGGGGAAACCAAGTACAAAAAAGAAATCTTACAAGTTTTGGACAGAACCAAGGCCTTGCATGGTCCTCGGACTCAAGCCTATGGGGAAACCAAGTACAAAAAAGAAATCTTACAAGTTTTGGACAGAACCAAGGCCTTGCATGGTCCTCGGACTCAAGCCTATGGGGAAACCAAGTACATAAAAGAAAAATTACAAGTTTTGGACAGAACCAAGGCCTTGCATGGTCCTCGGACTCAAGCCTATGGGGAAACCAAGTACAAAAAAGAAATCTTACAAGTTTTGGACAGAACCAAGGCCTTGCATGGTCCTCGGACTCAAGCCTATGGGGAAACCAAGTACATAAAAGAAAAATTACAAGTTTTGGACAGAACCAAGGCCTTGCATGGTCTTCGGACTCAAGCCTATGGGGAAACCAAGTACAAAAAAGAAAAATTACAAGTTTTGGACAGAACCAAGGCCTTGCATGGTCCTCGGACTCAAGCCTATGGGGAAACCAAGTACAAAAAAGAAATCTTACAAGTTTTGGACAGAACCAAGGCCTTGCATGGTCCTCGGACTCAAGCCTATGGGAAAACCAAGTACATAAAAGAAAAATTACAAGTTTTGGACAGAACCAAGGCCTTGCATGGTCCTCGGACTCAAGCCTATGGGGAAACCAAGTACAAAAAAGAAATCTTACAAGTTTTGGACAGAACCAAGGCCTTGCATGGTCCTCGGACTCAAGCCCATGGGGAAACCAAGTACATAAAAGAAAAATTACAAGTTTTGGACAGAACCAAGGCCTTGCATGGTCTTCGGACTCAAGCCTATGGGGAAACCAAGTACAAAAAAGAAAAATTAAAAGTTTTGGACAGAACCAAGGCCTTGCATGGTCCTCGGACTCAAGCCTATGGGGAAACCAAGTACAAAAAAGAAATCTTACAAGTTTTGGACAGAACCAAGGCCTTGCATGGTCCTCGGACTCAAGCCTATGGGGAAACCAAGTACATAAAAGAAAAATTACAAGTTTTGGACAGAACCAAGGCCTTGCATGGTCTTCGGACTCAAGCCTATGGGGAAACCAAGTACATAAAAGAAAAATTACAAGTTTTGGACAGAACCAAGGCCTTGCATGGTCTTCGGACTCAAGCCTATGGGGAAACCAAGTACAAAAAAGAAATCTTACAAGTTTTGGACAGAACCAAGGCGTTGCATGGTCCTCGGCCTCAAGCCTATGGGTAAACCAAGTACAAAAAAGAAATCTTACAAGTTTTGGACAGAACCAAGGCCTTGCATGGTCCTCGGACTCAAGCCTATGGGGAAACCAAGTACAAAAAAGAAATCTTACAAGTTTTGGACAGAACCATGGCCTTGCATGGTCCTCGGACTCAAGCCTAAGGGGAAACCAAGTACAAAAAAGAAATCTTACAAGTTTTGGACCGAACCAAGGCCTTGCATGGTCCTCGGACTCAAGCCTAGGGGGAAACCAAGTACAAAAAAGAAATCTTACAAGTTTTGGACAGAACCAAGGCCTTGCATGGTCCTCGGACTCAAGCCTATGGGGAAACCAAGTACAAAAAAGAAAAATTACAAGTTTTGGACAGAACCAAGGCCTTGCATGGTCCTCGGACTCAAGCCTATGGGGAAACCAAGTACAAAAAAGAAATCTTACAAGTTTTGGACAGAACCAAGGCCTTGCATGGTCCTCGGACTCAAGCCTATGGCGAAACCAAGTACATAAAAGAAAAATTACAAGTTTTGGACTGAATCAAGGCCTTGCATGGTCTTCGGACTCAAGCCTATGGGGAAACCAAGTACAAAAAAGAAATCTTACAAGTTTTGGAGAGAACCAAGGCCTTGCATGGTCCTCGGACTCAAGCCTATGGGGAAACCAAGTACATAAAAGAAAAATTACAAGTTTTGGACAGAACCAAGGCCTTGCATGGTCCTCGGACTCAAGCCTATGGGGAAACCAAGTACATAAAAGAAAAATTACAAGTTTTGGACAGAACCAAGGCCTTGCATGGTCCTCGGACTCAAGCCTATGGGGAAACCAAGTACAAAAAAGAAAAATTACAAGTTTAGGACAGAACCAAGGCCTTGCATGGTCCTCGGACTCAAGCCTATGGGGAAACCAAGTACAAAAAAGAAATCTTACAAGTTTTGGACAGAACCAAGGCCTTGCATGGTCCTCGGACTCAAGCCTATGGGGAAACCAAGTACATAAAAGAAAAATTACAAGTTTTGGACAGAACCAAGGCCTTGCATGGTCTTCGGACTCAAGCCTATGGGGAAACCAAGTACAAAAAAGAAATCTTACAAGTTTTGGAGAGAACCAAGGCCTTGCATGGTCCTCGGACTCAAGCCTATGGGGAAACCAAGTATAAAAAAGAAATCTTACAAGTTTTGGACAGAACCAAGGCCTTGCATGGTCCTCGGACTCAAGCCTATGGGGAAACCAAGTACAAAAAAGAAATCTTACAAGTTTTGGACAGAACCAAGGCCTTGCATGGTCCTCGGACTCAAGCCTATGGGGAAACCAAGTACAAAAAAGAAAAATTACAAGTTTTGGACAGAACCAAGGCCTTGCATGGTCCTCGGACTCAAGCCTATGGGGAAACCAAGTACAAAAAAGAAATCTTACAAGTTTTGGACAGAACCAAGGCCTTGCATGGTCCTCGGACTCAAGCCTATGGGGAAACCAAGTACAAAAAAGAAATCTTACAAGTTTTGGACAGAACCAAGGCCTTGCATGGTCCTCGGACTCAAGCCTATGGGGAAACCAAGTACATAAAAGAAAAATTACAAGTTTTGGACAGAACCAAGGCCTTGCATGGTCCTCGGACTCAAGCCTATGGGGAAACCAAGTACAAAAAAGAAATCTTACAAGTTTTGGACAGAACCAAGGCCTTGCATGGTCCTCGGACTCAAGCCTATGGGGAAACCAAGTACATAAAAGAAAAATTACAAGTTTTGGACAGAACCAAGGCCTTGCATGGTCTTCGGACTCAAGCCTATGGGGAAACCAAGTACAAAAAAGAAAAATTACAAGTTTTGGACAGAACCAAGGCCTTGCATGGTCCTCGGACTCAAGCCTATGGGGAAACCAAGTACAAAAAAGAAATCTTACAAGTTTTGGACAGAACCAAGGCCTTGCATGGTCCTCGGACTCAAGCCTATGGGAAAACCAAGTACATAAAAGAAAAATTACAAGTTTTGGACAGAACCAAGGCCTTGCATGGTCCTCGGACTCAAGCCTATGGGGAAACCAAGTACAAAAAAGAAATCTTACAAGTTTTGGACAGAACCAAGGCCTTGCATGGTCCTCGGACTCAAGCCCATGGGGAAACCAAGTACATAAAAGAAAAATTACAAGTTTTGGACAGAACCAAGGCCTTGCATGGTCTTCGGACTCAAGCCTATGGGGAAACCAAGTACAAAAAAGAAAAATTAAAAGTTTTGGACAGAACCAAGGCCTTGCATGGTCCTCGGACTCAAGCCTATGGGGAAACCAAGTACAAAAAAGAAATCTTACAAGTTTTGGACAGAACCAAGGCCTTGCATGGTCCTCGGACTCAAGCCTATGGGGAAACCAAGTACATAAAAGAAAAATTACAAGTTTTGGACAGAACCAAGGCCTTGCATGGTCTTCGGACTCAAGCCTATGGGGAAACCAAGTACATAAAAGAAAAATTACAAGTTTTGGACAGAACCAAGGCCTTGCATGGTCTTCGGACTCAAGCCTATGGGGAAACCAAGTACAAAAAAGAAATCTTACAAGTTTTGGACAGAACCAAGGCGTTGCATGGTCCTCGGCCTCAAGCCTATGGGTAAACCAAGTACAAAAAAGAAATCTTACAAGTTTTGGACAGAACCAAGGCCTTGCATGGTCCTCGGACTCAAGCCTATGGGGAAACCAAGTACAAAAAAGAAATCTTACAAGTTTTGGACAGAACCATGGCCTTGCATGGTCCTCGGACTCAAGCCTAAGGGGAAACCAAGTACAAAAAAGAAATCTTACAAGTTTTGGACCGAACCAAGGCCTTGCATGGTCCTCGGACTCAAGCCTAGGGGGAAACCAAGTACAAAAAAGAAATCTTACAAGTTTTGGACAGAACCAAGGCCTTGCATGGTCCTCGGACTCAAGCCTATGGGGAAACCAAGTACAAAAAAGAAAAATTACAAGTTTTGGACAGAACCAAGGCCTTGCATGGTCCTCGGACTCAAGCCTATGGGGAAACCAAGTACAAAAAAGAAATCTTACAAGTTTTGGACAGAACCAAGGCCTTGCATGGTCCTCGGACTCAAGCCTATGGCGAAACCAAGTACATAAAAGAAAAATTACAAGTTTTGGACTGAATCAAGGCCTTGCATGGTCTTCGGACTCAAGCCTATGGGGAAACCAAGTACAAAAAAGAAATCTTACAAGTTTTGGAGAGAACCAAGGCCTTGCATGGTCCTCGGACTCAAGCCTATGGGGAAACCAAGTACATAAAAGAAAAATTACAAGTTTTGGACAGAACCAAGGCCTTGCATGGTCCTCGGACTCAAGCCTATGGGGAAACCAAGTACATAAAAGAAAAATTACAAGTTTTGGACAGAACCAAGGCCTTGCATGGTCCTCGGACTCAAGCCTATGGGGAAACCAAGTACAAAAAAGAAAAATTACAAGTTTAGGACAGAACCAAGGCCTTGCATGGTCCTCGGACTCAAGCCTATGGGGAAACCAAGTACAAAAAAGAAATCTTACAAGTTTTGGACAGAACCAAGGCCTTGCATGGTCCTCGGACTCAAGCCTATGGGGAAACCAAGTACATAAAAGAAAAATTACAAGTTTTGGACAGAACCAAGGCCTTGCATGGTCTTCGGACTCAAGCCTATGGGGAAACCAAGTACAAAAAAGAAATCTTACAAGTTTTGGAGAGAACCAAGGCCTTGCATGGTCCTCGGACTCAAGCCTATGGGGAAACCAAGTATAAAAAAGAAATCTTACAAGTTTTGGACAGAACCAAGGCCTTGCATGGTCCTCGGACTCAAGCCTATGGGGAAACCAAGTACAAAAAAGAAATCTTACAAGTTTTGGACAGAACCAAGGCCTTGCATGGTCCTCGGACTCAAGCCTATGGGGAAACCAAGTACAAAAAAGAAAAATTACAAGTTTTGGACAGAACCAAGGCCTTGCATGGTCCTCGGACTCAAGCCTATGGGGAAACCAAGTACAAAAAAGAAATCTTACAAGTTTTGGACAGAACCAAGGCCTTGCATGGTCCTCGGACTCAAGCCTATGGGGAAACCAAGTACAAAAAAGAAATCTTACAAGTTTTGGACAGAACCAAGGCCTTGCATGGTCCTCGGACTCAAGCCTATGGGGAAACCAAGTACATAAAAGAAAAATTACAAGTTTTGGACAGAACCAAGGCCTTGCATGGTCCTCGGACTCAAGCCTATGGGGAAACCAAGTACAAAAAAGAAATCTTACAAGTTTTGGACAGAACCAAGGCCTTGCATGGTCCTCGGACTCAAGCCTATGGGGAAACCAAGTACATAAAAGAAAAATTACAAGTTTTGGACAGAACCAAGGCCTTGCATGGTCTTCGGACTCAAGCCTATGGGGAAACCAAGTACAAAAAAGAAAAATTACAAGTTTTGGACAGAACCAAGGCCTTGCATGGTCCTCGGACTCAAGCCTATGGGGAAACCAAGTACAAAAAAGAAATCTTACAAGTTTTGGACAGAACCAAGGCCTTGCATGGTCCTCGGACTCAAGCCTATGGGAAAACCAAGTACATAAAAGAAAAATTACAAGTTTTGGACAGAACCAAGGCCTTGCATGGTCCTCGGACTCAAGCCTATGGGGAAACCAAGTACAAAAAAGAAATCTTACAAGTTTTGGACAGAACCAAGGCCTTGCATGGTCCTCGGACTCAAGCCTATGGGGAAACCAAGTACAAAAAAGAAAAATTACAAGTTTAGGACAGAACCAAGGCCTTGCATGGTCCTCGGACTCAAGCCTATGGGGAAACCAAGTACAAAAAAGAAATCTTACAAGTTTTGGACAGAACCAAGGCCTTGCATGGTCCTCGGACTCAAGCCTATGGGGAAACCAAGTACATAAAAGAAAAATTACAAGTTTTGGACAGAACCAAGGCCTTGCATGGTCTTCGGACTCAAGCCTATGGGGAAACCAAGTACAAAAAAGAAATCTTACAAGTTTTGGAGAGAACCAAGGCCTTGCATGGTCCTCGGACTCAAGCCTATGGGGAAACCAAGTATAAAAAAGAAATCTTACAAGTTTTGGACAGAACCAAGGCCTTGCATGGTCCTCGGACTCAAGCCTATGGGGAAACCAAGTACAAAAAAGAAATCTTACAAGTTTTGGACAGAACCAAGGCATTGCATGGTCCTCGGACTCAAGCCTATGGGGAAACCAAGTACAAAAAAGAAAAATTACAAGTTTTGGACAGAACCAAGGCCTTGCATGGTCCTCGGACTCAAGCCTATGGGGAAACCAAGTACAAAAAAGAAATCTTACAAGTTTTGGACAGAACCAAGGCCTTGCATGGTCCTCGGACTCAAGCCTATGGGGAAACCAAGTTCAAAAAAGAAATCTTACAAGTTTTGGACAGAACCAAGGCCTTGCATGGTCCTCGGACTCAAGCCTATGGGGAAACCAAGTACATAAAAGAAAAATTACAAGTTTTGGACAGAACCAAGGCCTTGCATGGTCCTCGGACTCAAGCCTATGGGGAAACCAAGTACAAAAAAGAAATCTTACAAGTTTTGGACAGAACCAAGGCCTTGCATGGTCCTCGGACTCAAGCCTATGGGGAAACCAAGTACATAAAAGAAAAATTACAAGTTTTGGACAGAACCAAGGCCTTGCATGGTCTTCGGACTCAAGCCTATGGGGAAACCAAGTACAAAAAAGAAAAATTACAAGTTTTGGACAGAACCAAGGCCTTGCATGGTCCTCGGACTCAAGCCTATGGGGAAACCAAGTACAAAAAAGAAATCTTACAAGTTTTGGACAGAACCAAGGCCTTGCATGGTCCTCGGACTCAAGCCTATGGGAAAACCAAGTACATAAAAGAAAAATTACAAGTTTTGGACAGAACCAAGGCCTTGCATGGTCCTCGGACTCAAGCCTATGGGGAAACCAAGTACAAAAAAGAAATCTTACAAGTTTTGGACAGAACCAAGGCCTTGCATGGTCCTCGGACTCAAGCCCATGGGGAAACCAAGTACATAAAAGAAAAATTACAAGTTTTGGACAGAACCAAGGCCTTGCATGGTCTTCGGACTCAAGCCTATGGGGAAACCAAGTACATAAAAGAAAAATTACAAGTTTTGGACAGAACCAAGGCCTTGCATGGTCTTCGGACTCAAGCCTATGGGGAAACCAAGTACAAAAAAGAAATCTTACAAGTTTTGGACAGAACCAAGGCCTTGCATGGTCCTCGGACTCAAGCCTATGGGTAAACCAAGTACAAAAAAGAAATCTTACAAGTTTTGGACAGAACCAAGGCCTTGCATGGTCCTCGGACTCAAGCCTATGGGGAAACCAAGTACAAGAAAGAAATCTTACAAGTTTTGGACAGAACCATGGCCTTGCATGGTCCTCGGAGTCAAGCCTATGGGGAAACCAAGTACAAAAAAGAAATCTTACAAGTTTTGGACAGAACCAAGGCCTTGCATGGTCCTCGGACTCAAGCCTATGGGGAACCCAAGTACAAAAAAGAAAAATTACAAGTTTAGGACAGAACCAAGGCCTTGCATGGTCCTCGGACTCAAGCCTATGGGGAAACCAAGTACAAAAAAGAAATCTTACAAGTTTTGGACAGAACCAAGGCCTTGCATGGTCCTCGGACTCAAGCCTATGGGGAAACCAAGTACATAAAAGAAAAATTACAAGTTTTGGACAGAACCAAGGCCTTGCATGGTCTTCGGACTCAAGCCTATGGGGAAACCAAGTACAAAAAAGAAATCTTACAAGTTTTGGAGAGAACCAAGGCCTTGCATGGTCCTCGGACTCAAGCCTATGGGGAAACCAAGTATAAAAAAGAAATCTTACAAGTTTTGGACAGAACCAAGGCCTTGCATGGTCCTCGGACTCAAGCCTATGGGGAAACCAAGTATAAAAAAGAAATCTTACAAGTTTTGGACAGAACCAAGGCCTTGCATGGTCCTCGGACTCAAGCCTATGGGGAAACCAAGTACAAAAAAGAAATCTTACAAGTTTTGGACAGAACCAAGGCCTTGCATGGTCCTCGGACTCAAGCCTATGGGGAAACCAAGTACAAAAAAGAAAAATTACAAGTTTTGGACAGAACCAAGGCCTTGCATGGTCCTCGGACTCAAGCCTATGGGGAAACCAAGTACAAAAAAGAAATCTTACAAGTTTTGGACAGAACCAAGGCCTTGCATGGTCCTCGGACTCAAGCCTATGGGGAAACCAAGTACAAAAAAGAAATCTTACAAGTTTTGGACAGAACCAAGGCCTTGCATGGTCCTCGGACTCAAGCCTATGGCGAAACCAAGTACATAAAAGAAAAATTACAAGTTTTGGACAGAACCAAGGCCTTGCATGGTCCTCGGACTCAAGCCTATGGGGAAACCAAGTACAAAAAAGAAATCTTACAAGTTTTGGACAGAACCAAGGCCTTGCATGGTCCTCGGACTCAAGCCTATGGGGAAACCAAGTACATAAAAGAAAAATTACAAGTTTTGGACAGAACCAAGGCCTTGCATGGTCTTCGGACTCAAGCCTATGGGGAAACCAAGTACAAAAAAGAAAAATTACAAGTTTTGGACAGAACCAAGGCCTTGCATGGTCCTCGGACTCAAGCCTATGGGGAAACCAAGTACAAAAAAGAAATCTTACAAGTTTTGGACAGAACCAAGGCCTTGCATGGTCCTCGGACTCAAGCCTATGGGAAAACCAAGTACATAAAAGAAAAATTACAAGTTTTGGACAGAACCAAGGCCTTGCATGGTCCTCGGACTCAAGCCTATGGGGAAACCAAGTACAAAAAAGAAATCTTACAAGTTTTGGACAGAACCAAGGCCTTGCATGGTCCTCGGACTCAAGCCTATGGGGAAACCAAGTACAAAAAAGAAAAATTACAAGTTTAGGACAGAACCAAGGCCTTGCATGGTCCTCGGACTCAAGCCTATGGGGAAACCAAGTACAAAAAAGAAATCTTACAAGTTTTGGACAGAACCAAGGCCTTGCATGGTCCTCGGACTCAAGCCTATGGGGAAACCAAGTACATAAAAGAAAAATTACAAGTTTTGGACAGAACCAAGGCCTTGCATGGTCTTCGGACTCAAGCCTATGGGGAAACCAAGTACAAAAAAGAAATCTTACAAGTTTTGGAGAGAACCAAGGCCTTGCATGGTCCTCGGACTCAAGCCTATGGGGAAACCAAGTATAAAAAAGAAATCTTACAAGTTTTGGACAGAACCAAGGCCTTGCATGGTCCTCGGACTCAAGCCTATGGGGAAACCAAGTACAAAAAAGAAATCTTACAAGTTTTGGACAGAACCAAGGCATTGCATGGTCCTCGGACTCAAGCCTATGGGGAAACCAAGTACAAAAAAGAAAAATTACAAGTTTTGGACAGAACCAAGGCCTTGCATGGTCTTCGGACTCAAGCCTATGGGGAAACCAAGTACAAAAAAGAAATCTTACAAGTTTTGGACAGAACCAAGGCCTTGCATGGTCCTCGGACTCAAGCCTATGGGTAAACCAAGTACAAAAAAGAAATCTTACAAGTTTTGGACAGAACCAAGGCCTTGCATGGTCCTCGGACTCAAGCCTATGGGGAAACCAAGTACAAGAAAGAAATCTTACAAGTTTTGGACAGAACCATGGCCTTGCATGGTCCTCGGAGTCAAGCCTATGGGGAAACCAAGTACAAAAAAGAAATCTTACAAGTTTTGGACAGAACCAAGGCCTTGCATGGTCCTCGGACTCAAGCCTATGGGGAACCCAAGTACAAAAAAGAAAAATTACAAGTTTAGGACAGAACCAAGGCCTTGCATGGTCCTCGGACTCAAGCCTATGGGGAAACCAAGTACAAAAAAGAAATCTTACAAGTTTCTTGCATGGTCCTCGGACTCAAGCCTATGGGGAAACCAAGTACATAAAAGAAAAATTACAAGTTTTGGACAGAACCAAGGCCTTGCATGGTCTTCGGACTCAAGCCTATGGGGAAACCAAGTACAAAAAAGAAATCTTACAAGTTTTGGAGAGAACCAAGGCCTTGCATGGTCCTCGGACTCAAGCCTATGGGGAAACCAAGTATAAAAAAGAAATCTTACAAGTTTTGGACAGAACCAAGGCCTTGCATGGTCCTCGGACTCAAGCCTATGGGGAAACCAAGTATAAAAAAGAAATCTTACAAGTTTTGGACAGAACCAAGGCCTTGCATGGTCCTCGGACTCAAGCCTATGGGGAAACCAAGTACAAAAAAGAAATCTTACAAGTTTTGGACAGAACCAAGGCCTTGCATGGTCCTCGGACTCAAGCCTATGGGGAAACCAAGTACAAAAAAGAAAAATTACAAGTTTTGGACAGAACCAAGGCCTTGCATGGTCCTCGGACTCAAGCCTATGGGGAAACCAAGTACAAAAAAGAAATCTTACAAGTTTTGGACAGAACCAAGGCCTTGCATGGTCCTCGGACTCAAGCCTATGGGGAAACCAAGTACAAAAAAGAAATCTTACAAGTTTTGGACAGAACCAAGGCCTTGCATGGTCCTCGGACTCAAGCCTATGGCGAAACCAAGTACATAAAAGAAAAATTACAAGTTTTGGACAGAACCAAGGCCTTGCATGGTCCTCGGACTCAAGCCTATGGGGAAACCAAGTACAAAAAAGAAATCTTACAAGTTTTGGACAGAACCAAGGCCTTGCATGGTCCTCGGACTCAAGCCTATGGGGAAACCAAGTACATAAAAGAAAAATTACAAGTTTTGGACAGAACCAAGGCCTTGCATGGTCTTCGGACTCAAGCCTATGGGGAAACCAAGTACAAAAAAGAAAAATTACAAGTTTTGGACAGAACCAAGGCCTTGCATGGTCCTCGGACTCAAGCCTATGGGGAAACCAAGTACAAAAAAGAAATCTTACAAGTTTTGGACAGAACCAAGGCCTTGCATGGTCCTCGGACTCAAGCCTATGGGAAAACCAAGTACATAAAAGAAAAATTACAAGTTTTGGACAGAACCAAGGCCTTGCATGGTCCTCGGACTCAAGCCTATGGGGAAACCAAGTACAAAAAAGAAATCTTACAAGTTTTGGACAGAACCAAGGCCTTGCATGGTCCTCGGACTCAAGCCTATGGGGAAACCAAGTACAAAAAAGAAAAATTACAAGTTTAGGACAGAACCAAGGCCTTGCATGGTCCTCGGACTCAAGCCTATGGGGAAACCAAGTACAAAAAAGAAATCTTACAAGTTTTGGACAGAACCAAGGCCTTGCATGGTCCTCGGACTCAAGCCTATGGGGAAACCAAG
Source organism: Quercus tomentella (assembly GCA_028535165.1). Classification (NCBI taxonomy): domain Eukaryota; kingdom Viridiplantae; phylum Streptophyta; class Magnoliopsida; order Fagales; family Fagaceae; genus Quercus; species Quercus tomentella. The sequence continues at coordinate 6,393,855 of JAPQVY010000012.1, forward strand.
TACATAAAAGAAAAATTACAAGTTTTGGACAGAACCAAGGCCTTGCATGGTCTTCGGACTCAAGCCTATGGGGAAACCAAGTACAAAAAAGAAATCTTACAAGTTTTGGAGAGAACCAAGGCCTTGCATGGTCCTCGGACTCAAGCCTATGGGGAAACCAAGTATAAAAAAGAAATCTTACAAGTTTTGGACAGAACCAAGGCCTTGCATGGTCCTCGGACTCAAGCCTATGGGGAAACCAAGTACAAAAAAGAAATCTTACAAGTTTTGGACAGAACCAAGGCATTGCATGGTCCTCGGACTCAAGCCTATGGGGAAACCAAGTACAAAAAAGAAAAATTACAAGTTTTGGACAGAACCAAGGCCTTGCATGGTCCTCGGACTCAAGCCTATGGGGAAACCAAGTACAAAAAAGAAATCTTACAAGTTTTGGACAGAACCAAGGCCTTGCATGGTCCTCGGACTCAAGCCTATGGGGAAACCAAGTACAAAAAAGAAATCTTACAAGTTTTGGACAGAACCAAGGCCTTGCATGGTCCTCGGACTCAAGCCTATGGGGAAACCAAGTACATAAAAGAAAAATTACAAGTTTTGGACAGAACCAAGGCCTTGCATGGTCCTCGGACTCAAGCCTATGGGGAAACCAAGTACAAAAAAGAAATCTTACAAGTTTTGGACAGAACCAAGGCCTTGCATGGTCCTCGGACTCAAGCCTATGGGGAAACCAAGTACATAAAAGAAAAATTACAAGTTTTGGACAGAACCAAGGCCTTGCATGGTCTTCGGACTCAAGCCTATGGGGAAACCAAGTACAAAAAAGAAAAATTACAAGTTTTGGACAGAACCAAGGCCTTGCATGGTCCTCGGACTCAAGCCTATGGGGAAACCAAGTACAAAAAAGAAATCTTACAAGTTTTGGACAGAACCAAGGCCTTGCATGGTCCTCGGACTCAAGCCTATGGGAAAACCAAGTACATAAAAGAAAAATTACAAGTTTTGGACAGAACCAAGGCCTTGCATGGTCCTCGGACTCAAGCCTATGGGGAAACCAAGTACAAAAAAGAAATCTTACAAGTTTTGGACAGAACCAAGGCCTTGCATGGTCCTCGGACTCAAGCCCATGGGGAAACCAAGTACATAAAAGAAAAATTACAAGTTTTGGACAGAACCAAGGCCTTGCATGGTCTTCGGACTCAAGCCTATGGGGAAACCAAGTACATAAAAGAAAAATTACAAGTTTTGGACAGAACCAAGGCCTTGCATGGTCTTCGGACTCAAGCCTATGGGGAAACCAAGTACAAAAAAGAAATCTTACAAGTTTTGGACAGAACCAAGGCCTTGCATGGTCCTCGGACTCAAGCCTATGGGTAAACCAAGTACAAAAAAGAAATCTTACAAGTTTTGGACAGAACCAAGGCCTTGCATGGTCCTCGGACTCAAGCCTATGGGGAAACCAAGTACAAGAAAGAAATCTTACAAGTTTTGGACAGAACCATGGCCTTGCATGGTCCTCGGACTCAAGCCTATGGGGAAACCAAGTACAAAAAAGAAATCTTACAAGTTTTGGACAGAACCAAGGCCTTGCATGGTCCTCGGACTCAAGCCTATGGGGAACCCAAGTACAAAAAAGAAAAATTACAAGTTTAGGACAGAACCAAGGCCTTGCATGGTCCTCGGACTCAAGCCTATGGGGAAACCAAGTACAAAAAAGAAATCTTACAAGTTTTGGACAGAACCAAGGCCTTGCATGGTCCTCGGACTCAAGCCTATGGGGAAACCAAGTACATAAAAGAAAAATTACAAGTTTTGGACAGAACCAAGGCCTTGCATGGTCTTCGGACTCAAGCCTATGGGGAAACCAAGTACAAAAAAGAAATCTTACAAGTTTTGGAGAGAACCAAGGCCTTGCATGGTCCTCGGACTCAAGCCTATGGGGAAACCAAGTATAAAAAAGAAATCTTACAAGTTTTGGACAGAACCAAGGCCTTGCATGGTCCTCGGACTCAAGCCTATGGGGAAACCAAGTACAAAAAAGAAATCTTACAAGTTTTGGACAGAACCAAGGCCTTGCATGGTCCTCGGACTCAAGCCTATGGGGAAACCAAGTACAAAAAAGAAAAATTACAAGTTTTGGACAGAACCAAGGCCTTGCATGGTCTTCGGACTCAAGCCTATGGGGAAACCAAGTACAAAAAAGAAATCTTAAAAGTTTTGGAGAGAACCAAGGCCTTGCATGGTCTTCGGACTCAAGCCTATGGGGAAACCAAGTACAAAAAAGAAATCTTACAAGTTTTGGAGAGAACCAAGGCCTTGCATGGTCCTCGGACTCAAGCCTATGGGGAAACCAAGTATAAAAAAGAAATCTTACAAGTTTTGGACAGAACCAAGGCCTTGCATGGTCCTCGGACTCAAGCCTATGGGGAAACCAAGTACAAAAAAGAAAAATTACAAGTTTTGGACAGAACCAAGGCCTTGCATGGTCTTCGGACTCAAGCCTATGGGGAAACCAAGTACATAAAAGAAAAATTACAAGTTTTGGACAGAACCAAGGCCTTGCATGGTCTTCGGACTCAAGCCTATGGGGAAACCAAGTACAAAAAAGAAATCTTACAAGTTTTGGACAGAACCAAGGCGTTGCATGGTCCTCGGCCTCAAGCCTATGGGTAAACCAAGTACAAAAAAGAAATCTTACAAGTTTTGGACAGAACCAAGGCCTTGCATGGTCCTCGGACTCAAGCCTATGGGGAAACCAAGTACAAAAAAGAAATCTTACAAGTTTTGGACAGAACCATGGCCTTGCATGGTCCTCGGACTCAAGCCTAAGGGGAAACCAAGTACAAAAAAGAAATCTTACAAGTTTTGGACCGAACCAAGGCCTTGCATGGTCCTCGGACTCAAGCCTAGGGGGAAACCAAGTACAAAAAAGAAATCTTACAAGTTTTGGACAGAACCAAGGCCTTGCATGGTCCTCGGACTCAAGCCTATGGGGAAACCAAGTACAAAAAAGAAAAATTACAAGTTTTGGACAGAACCAAGGCCTTGCATGGTCCTCGGACTCAAGCCTATGGGGAAACCAAGTACAAAAAAGAAATCTTACAAGTTTTGGACAGAACCAAGGCCTTGCATGGTCCTCGGACTCAAGCCTATGGCGAAACCAAGTACATAAAAGAAAAATTACAAGTTTTGGACTGAATCAAGGCCTTGCATGGTCTTCGGACTCAAGCCTATGGGGAAACCAAGTACAAAAAAGAAATCTTACAAGTTTTGGAGAGAACCAAGGCCTTGCATGGTCCTCGGACTCAAGCCTATGGGGAAACCAAGTACATAAAAGAAAAATTACAAGTTTTGGACAGAACCAAGGCCTTGCATGGTCCTCGGACTCAAGCCTATGGGGAAACCAAGTACATAAAAGAAAAATTACAAGTTTTGGACAGAACCAAGGCCTTGCATGGTCCTCGGACTCAAGCCTATGGGGAAACCAAGTACAAAAAAGAAAAATTACAAGTTTAGGACAGAACCAAGGCCTTGCATGGTCCTCGGACTCAAGCCTATGGGGAAACCAAGTACAAAAAAGAAATCTTACAAGTTTTGGACAGAACCAAGGCCTTGCATGGTCCTCGGACTCAAGCCTATGGGGAAACCAAGTACATAAAAGAAAAATTACAAGTTTTGGACAGAACCAAGGCCTTGCATGGTCTTCGGACTCAAGCCTATGGGGAAACCAAGTACAAAAAAGAAATCTTACAAGTTTTGGAGAGAACCAAGGCCTTGCATGGTCCTCGGACTCAAGCCTATGGGGAAACCAAGTATAAAAAAGAAATCTTACAAGTTTTGGACAGAACCAAGGCCTTGCATGGTCCTCGGACTCAAGCCTATGGGGAAACCAAGTACAAAAAAGAAATCTTACAAGTTTTGGACAGAACCAAGGCCTTGCATGGTCCTCGGACTCAAGCCTATGGGGAAACCAAGTACAAAAAAGAAAAATTACAAGTTTTGGACAGAACCAAGGCCTTGCATGGTCCTCGGACTCAAGCCTATGTGGAAACCAAGTACAAAAAAGAAATCTTACAAGTTTTGGACAGAACCAAGGCCTTGCATGGTCCTCGGACTCAAGCCTATGGGGAAACCAAGTACAAAAAAGAAATCTTACAAGTTTTGGACAGAACCAAGGCCTTGCATGGTCCTCGGACTCAAGCCTATGGGGAAACCAAGTACATAAAAGAAAAATTACAAGTTTTGGACAGAACCAAGGCCTTGCATGGTCCTCGGACTCAAGCCTATGGGGAAACCAAGTACAAAAAAGAAATCTTACAAGTTTTGGACAGAACCAAGGCCTTGCATGGTCCTCGGACTCAAGCCTATGGGGAAACCAAGTACATAAAAGAAAAATTACAAGTTTTGGACAGAACCAAGGCCTTGCATGGTCTTCGGACTCAAGCCTATGGGGAAACCAAGTACAAAAAAGAAAAATTACAAGTTTTGGACAGAACCAAGGCCTTGCATGGTCCTCGGACTCAAGCCTATGGGGAAACCAAGTACAAAAAAGAAATCTTACAAGTTTTGGACAGAACCAAGGCCTTGCATGGTCCTCGGACTCAAGCCTATGGGAAAACCAAGTACATAAAAGAAAAATTACAAGTTTTGGACAGAACCAAGGCCTTGCATGGTCCTCGGACTCAAGCCTATGGGGAAACCAAGTACAAAAAAGAAATCTTACAAGTTTTGGACAGAACCAAGGCCTTGCATGGTCCTCGGACTCAAGCCTATGGGGAAACCAAGTACAAAAAAGAAAAATTACAAGTTTAGGACAGAACCAAGGCCTTGCATGGTCCTCGGACTCAAGCCTATGGGGAAACCAAGTACAAAAAAGAAATCTTACAAGTTTTGGACAGAACCAAGGCCTTGCATGGTCCTCGGACTCAAGCCTATGGGGAAACCAAGTACATAAAAGAAAAATTACAAGTTTTGGACAGAACCAAGGCCTTGCATGGTCTTCGGACTCAAGCCTATGGGGAAACCAAGTACAAAAAAGAAATCTTACAAGTTTTGGAGAGAACCAAGGCCTTGCATGGTCCTCGGACTCAAGCCTATGGGGAAACCAAGTATAAAAAAGAAATCTTACAAGTTTTGGACAGAACCAAGGCCTTGCATGGTCCTCGGACTCAAGCCTATGGGGAAACCAAGTACAAAAAAGAAATCTTACAAGTTTTGGACAGAACCAAGGCATTGCATGGTCCTCGGACTCAAGCCTATGGGGAAACCAAGTACAAAAAAGAAAAATTACAAGTTTTGGACAGAACCAAGGCCTTGCATGGTCCTCGGACTCAAGCCTATGGGGAAACCAAGTACAAAAAAGAAATCTTACAAGTTTTGGACAGAACCAAGGCCTTGCATGGTCCTCGGACTCAAGCCTATGGGGAAACCAAGTTCAAAAAAGAAATCTTACAAGTTTTGGACAGAACCAAGGCCTTGCATGGTCCTCGGACTCAAGCCTATGGGGAAACCAAGTACATAAAAGAAAAATTACAAGTTTTGGACAGAACCAAGGCCTTGCATGGTCCTCGGACTCAAGCCTATGGGGAAACCAAGTACAAAAAAGAAATCTTACAAGTTTTGGACAGAACCAAGGCCTTGCATGGTCCTCGGACTCAAGCCTATGGGGAAACCAAGTACATAAAAGAAAAATTACAAGTTTTGGACAGAACCAAGGCCTTGCATGGTCTTCGGACTCAAGCCTATGGGGAAACCAAGTACAAAAAAGAAAAATTACAAGTTTTGGACAGAACCAAGGCCTTGCATGGTCCTCGGACTCAAGCCTATGGGGAAACCAAGTACAAAAAAGAAATCTTACAAGTTTTGGACAGAACCAAGGCCTTGCATGGTCCTCGGACTCAAGCCTATGGGAAAACCAAGTACATAAAAGAAAAATTACAAGTTTTGGACAGAACCAAGGCCTTGCATGGTCCTCGGACTCAAGCCTATGGGGAAACCAAGTACAAAAAAGAAATCTTACAAGTTTTGGACAGAACCAAGGCCTTGCATGGTCCTCGGACTCAAGCCCATGGGGAAACCAAGTACATAAAAGAAAAATTACAAGTTTTGGACAGAACCAAGGCCTTGCATGGTCTTCGGACTCAAGCCTATGGGGAAACCAAGTACATAAAAGAAAAATTACAAGTTTTGGACAGAACCAAGGCCTTGCATGGTCTTCGGACTCAAGCCTATGGGGAAACCAAGTACAAAAAAGAAATCTTACAAGTTTTGGACAGAACCAAGGCCTTGCATGGTCCTCGGACTCAAGCCTATGGGTAAACCAAGTACAAAAAAGAAATCTTACAAGTTTTGGACAGAACCAAGGCCTTGCATGGTCCTCGGACTCAAGCCTATGGGGAAACCAAGTACAAGAAAGAAATCTTACAAGTTTTGGACAGAACCATGGCCTTGCATGGTCCTCGGAGTCAAGCCTATGGGGAAACCAAGTACAAAAAAGAAATCTTACAAGTTTTGGACAGAACCAAGGCCTTGCATGGTCCTCGGACTCAAGCCTATGGGGAACCCAAGTACAAAAAAGAAAAATTACAAGTTTAGGACAGAACCAAGGCCTTGCATGGTCCTCGGACTCAAGCCTATGGGGAAACCAAGTACAAAAAAGAAATCTTACAAGTTTTGGACAGAACCAAGGCCTTGCATGGTCCTCGGACTCAAGCCTATGGGGAAACCAAGTACATAAAAGAAAAATTACAAGTTTTGGACAGAACCAAGGCCTTGCATGGTCTTCGGACTCAAGCCTATGGGGAAACCAAGTACAAAAAAGAAATCTTACAAGTTTTGGAGAGAACCAAGGCCTTGCATGGTCCTCGGACTCAAGCCTATGGGGAAACCAAGTATAAAAAAGAAATCTTACAAGTTTTGGACAGAACCAAGGCCTTGCATGGTCCTCGGACTCAAGCCTATGGGGAAACCAAGTATAAAAAAGAAATCTTACAAGTTTTGGACAGAACCAAGGCCTTGCATGGTCCTCGGACTCAAGCCTATGGGGAAACCAAGTACAAAAAAGAAATCTTACAAGTTTTGGACAGAACCAAGGCCTTGCATGGTCCTCGGACTCAAGCCTATGGGGAAACCAAGTACAAAAAAGAAAAATTACAAGTTTTGGACAGAACCAAGGCCTTGCATGGTCCTCGGACTCAAGCCTATGGGGAAACCAAGTACAAAAAAGAAATCTTACAAGTTTTGGACAGAACCAAGGCCTTGCATGGTCCTCGGACTCAAGCCTATGGGGAAACCAAGTACAAAAAAGAAATCTTACAAGTTTTGGACAGAACCAAGGCCTTGCATGGTCCTCGGACTCAAGCCTATGGCGAAACCAAGTACATAAAAGAAAAATTACAAGTTTTGGACAGAACCAAGGCCTTGCATGGTCCTCGGACTCAAGCCTATGGGGAAACCAAGTACAAAAAAGAAATCTTACAAGTTTTGGACAGAACCAAGGCCTTGCATGGTCCTCGGACTCAAGCCTATGGGGAAACCAAGTACATAAAAGAAAAATTACAAGTTTTGGACAGAACCAAGGCCTTGCATGGTCTTCGGACTCAAGCCTATGGGGAAACCAAGTACAAAAAAGAAAAATTACAAGTTTTGGACAGAACCAAGGCCTTGCATGGTCCTCGGACTCAAGCCTATGGGGAAACCAAGTACAAAAAAGAAATCTTACAAGTTTTGGACAGAACCAAGGCCTTGCATGGTCCTCGGACTCAAGCCTATGGGAAAACCAAGTACATAAAAGAAAAATTACAAGTTTTGGACAGAACCAAGGCCTTGCATGGTCCTCGGACTCAAGCCTATGGGGAAACCAAGTACAAAAAAGAAATCTTACAAGTTTTGGACAGAACCAAGGCCTTGCATGGTCCTCGGACTCAAGCCTATGGGGAAACCAAGTACAAAAAAGAAAAATTACAAGTTTAGGACAGAACCAAGGCCTTGCATGGTCCTCGGACTCAAGCCTATGGGGAAACCAAGTACAAAAAAGAAATCTTACAAGTTTTGGACAGAACCAAGGCCTTGCATGGTCCTCGGACTCAAGCCTATGGGGAAACCAAGTACATAAAAGAAAAATTACAAGTTTTGGACAGAACCAAGGCCTTGCATGGTCTTCGGACTCAAGCCTATGGGGAAACCAAGTACAAAAAAGAAATCTTACAAGTTTTGGAGAGAACCAAGGCCTTGCATGGTCCTCGGACTCAAGCCTATGGGGAAACCAAGTATAAAAAAGAAATCTTACAAGTTTTGGACAGAACCAAGGCCTTGCATGGTCCTCGGACTCAAGCCTATGGGGAAACCAAGTACAAAAAAGAAATCTTACAAGTTTTGGACAGAACCAAGGCATTGCATGGTCCTCGGACTCAAGCCTATGGGGAAACCAAGTACAAAAAAGAAAAATTACAAGTTTTGGACAGAACCAAGGCCTTGCATGGTCCTCGGACTCAAGCCTATGGGGAAACCAAGTACAAAAAAGAAATCTTACAAGTTTTGGACAGAACCAAGGCCTTGCATGGTCCTCGGACTCAAGCCTATGGGGAAACCAAGTACAAAAAAGAAATCTTACAAGTTTTGGACAGAACCAAGGCCTTGCATGGTCCTCGGACTCAAGCCTATGGGGAAACCAAGTACATAAAAGAAAAATTACAAGTTTTGGACAGAACCAAGGCCTTGCATGGTCCTCGGACTCAAGCCTATGGGGAAACCAAGTACAAAAAAGAAATCTTACAAGTTTTGGACAGAACCAAGGCCTTGCATGGTCCTCGGACTCAAGCCTATGGGGAAACCAAGTACATAAAAGAAAAATTACAAGTTTTGGACAGAACCAAGGCCTTGCATGGTCTTCGGACTCAAGCCTATGGGGAAACCAAGTACAAAAAAGAAAAATTACAAGTTTTGGACAGAACCAAGGCCTTGCATGGTCCTCGGACTCAAGCCTATGGGGAAACCAAGTACAAAAAAGAAATCTTACAAGTTTTGGACAGAACCAAGGCCTTGCATGGTCCTCGGACTCAAGCCTATGGGAAAACCAAGTACATAAAAGAAAAATTACAAGTTTTGGACAGAACCAAGGCCTTGCATGGTCCTCGGACTCAAGCCTATGGGGAAACCAAGTACAAAAAAGAAATCTTACAAGTTTTGGACAGAACCAAGGCCTTGCATGGTCCTCGGACTCAAGCCCATGGGGAAACCAAGTACATAAAAGAAAAATTACAAGTTTTGGACAGAACCAAGGCCTTGCATGGTCTTCGGACTCAAGCCTATGGGGAAACCAAGTACATAAAAGAAAAATTACAAGTTTTGGACAGAACCAAGGCCTTGCATGGTCTTCGGACTCAAGCCTATGGGGAAACCAAGTACAAAAAAGAAATCTTACAAGTTTTGGACAGAACCAAGGCCTTGCATGGTCCTCGGACTCAAGCCTATGGGTAAACCAAGTACAAAAAAGAAATCTTACAAGTTTTGGACAGAACCAAGGCCTTGCATGGTCCTCGGACTCAAGCCTATGGGGAAACCAAGTACATAAAAGAAAAATTACAAGTTTTGGACAGAACCAAGGCCTTGCATGGTCTTCGGACTCAAGCCTATGGGGAAACCAAGTACAAAAAAGAAATCTTACAAGTTTTGGACAGAACCAAGGCCTTGCATGGTCCTCGGACTCAAGCCTATGGGGAAACCAAGTATAAAAAAGAAATCTTACAAGTTTTGGACAGAACCAAGGCCTTGCATGGTCCTCGGACTCAAGCCTATGGGGAAACCAAGTACAAAAAAGAAATCTTACAAGTTTTGGACAGAACCAAGGCCTTGCATGGTCCTCGGACTCAAGCCTATGGGGAAACCAAGTACAAAAAAGAAAAATTACAAGTTTTGGACAGAACCAAGGCCTTGCATGGTCCTCGGACTCAAGCCTATGGGGAACCCAAGTACAAAAAAGAAAAATTACAAGTTTAGGACAGAACCAAGGCCTTGCATGGTCCTCGGACTCAAGCCTATGGGGAAACCAAGTACAAAAAAGAAATCTTACAAGTTTTGGACAGAACCAAGGCCTTGCATGGTCCTCGGACTCAAGCCTATGGGGAAACCAAGTACATAAAAGAAAAATTACAAGTTTTGGACAGAACCAAGGCCTTGCATGGTCTTCGGACTCAAGCCTATGGGGAAACCAAGTACAAAAAAGAAAAATTACAAGTTTTGGACAGAACCAAGGCCTTGCATGGTCCTCGGACTCAAGCCTATGGGGAAACCAAGTACAAAAAAGAAATCTTACAAGTTTTGGACAGAACCAAGGCCTTGCATGGTCCTCGGACTCAAGCCTATGGGAAAACCAAGTACATAAAAGAAAAATTACAAGTTTTGGACAGAACCAAGGCCTTGCATGGTCCTCGGACTCAAGCCTATGGGGAAACCAAGTACAAAAAAGAAATCTTACAAGTTTTGGACAGAACCAAGGCCTTGCATGGTCCTCGGACTCAAGCCCATGGGGAAACCAAGTACATAAAAGAAAAATTACAAGTTTTGGACAGAACCAAGGCCTTGCATGGTCTTCGGACTCAAGCCTATGGGGAAACCAAGTACATAAAAGAAAAATTACAAGTTTTGGACAGAACCAAGGCCTTGCATGGTCTTCGGACTCAAGCCTATGGGGAAACCAAGTACAAAAAAGAAATCTTACAAGTTTTGGACAGAACCAAGGCCTTGCATGGTCCTCGGACTCAAGCCTATGGGTAAACCAAGTACAAAAAAGAAATCTTACAAGTTTTGGACAGAACCAAGGCCTTGCATGGTCCTCGGACTCAAGCCTATGGGGAAACCAAGTACATAAAAGAAAAATTACAAGTTTTGGACAGAACCAAGGCCTTGCATGGTCTTCGGACTCAAGCCTATGGGGAAACCAAGTACAAAAAAGAAATCTTACAAGTTTTGGACAGAACCAAGGCCTTGCATGGTCCTCGGACTCAAGCCTATGGGGAAACCAAGTATAAAAAAGAAATCTTACAAGTTTTGGACAGAACCAAGGCCTTGCATGGTCCTCGGACTCAAGCCTATGGGGAAACCAAGTACAAAAAAGAAATCTTACAAGTTTTGGACAGAACCAAGGCCTTGCATGGTCCTCGGACTCAAGCCTATGGGGAAACCAAGTACAAAAAAGAAAAATTACAAGTTTTGGACAGAACCAAGGCCTTGCATGGTCCTCGGACTCAAGCCTATGGGGAACCCAAGTACAAAAAAGAAAAATTACAAGTTTAGGACAGAACCAAGGCCTTGCATGGTCCTCGGACTCAAGCCTATGGGGAAACCAAGTACAAAAAAGAAATCTTACAAGTTTTGGACAGAACCAAGGCCTTGCATGGTCCTCGGACTCAAGCCTATGGGGAAACCAAGTACATAAAAGAAAAATTACAAGTTTTGGACAGAACCAAGGCCTTGCATGGTCTTCGGACTCAAGCCTATGGGGAAACCAAGTACAAAAAAGAAATCTTACAAGTTTTGGAGAGAACCAAGGCCTTGCATGGTCCTCGGACTCAAGCCTATGGGGAAACCAAGTATAAAAAAGAAATCTTACAAGTTTTGGACAGAACCAAGGCCTTGCATGGTCCTCGGACTCAAGCCTATGGGGAAACCAAGTACAAAAAAGAAATCTTACAAGTTTTGGACAGAACCAAGGCCTTGCATGGTCCTCGGACTCAAGCCTATGGGGAAACCAAGTACAAAAAAGAAAAATTACAAGTTTTGGACAGAACCAAGGCCTTGCATGGTCCTCGGACTCAAGCCTATGGGGAAACCAAGTACAAAAAAGAAATCTTACAAGTTTTGGACAGAACCAAGGCCTTGCATGGTCCTCGGACTCAAGCCTATGGGGAAACCAAGTACAAAAAAGAAATCTTACAAGTTTTGGACAGAACCAAGGCCTTGCATGGTCCTCGGACTCAAGCCTATGGGGAAACCAAGTACATAAAAGAAAAATTACAAGTTTTGGACAGAACCAAGGCCTTGCATGGTCCTCGGACTCAAGCCTATGGGGAAACCAAGTACAAAAAAGAAATCTTACAAGTTTTGGACAGAACCAAGGCCTTGCATGGTCCTCGGACTCAAGCCGATGGGGAAACCAAGTACATAAAAGAAAAATTACAAGTTTTGGACAGAACCAAGGCCTTGCATGGTCTTCGGACTCAAGCCTATGGGGAAACCATGTACAAAAAAGAAAAATTACAAGTTTTGGAAAGAACCAAGGCCTTGCATGGTCCTCGGACTCAAGCCTATGGGGAAACCAAGTACAAAAAAGAAATCTTACAAGTTTTGGACAGAACCAAGGCCTTGCATGGTCCTCGGACTCAAGCCTATGGGAAAACCAAGTACATAAAAGAAAAATTACAAGTTTTGGACAGAACCAAGGCCTTGCATGGTCCTCGGACTCAAGCCTATGGGGAAACCAAGTACAAAAAAGAAATCTTACAAGTTTTGGACAGAACCAAGGCCTTGCATGGTCCTCGGACTCAAGCCCATGGGGAAACCAAGTACATAAAAGAAAAATTACAAGTTTTGGACAGAACCAAGGCCTTGCATGGTCTTCGGACTCAAGCCTATGGGGAAACCAAGTACATAAAAGAAAAATTACAAGTTTTGGACAGAACCAAGGCCTTGCATGGTCTTCGGACTCAAGCCTATGGGGAAACCAAGTACAAAAAAGAAATCTTACAAGTTTTGGACAGAACCAAGGCCTTGCATGGTCCTCGGACTCAAGCCTATGGGTAAACCAAGTACAAAAAAGAAATCTTACAAGTTTTGGACAGAACCAAGGCCTTGCATGGTCCTCGGACTCAAGCCTATGGGGAAACCAAGTACATAAAAGAAAAATTACAAGTTTTGGACAGAACCAAGGCCTTGCATGGTCTTCGGACTCAAGCCTATGGGGAAACCAAGTACAAAAAAGAAATCTTACAAGTTTTGGACAGAACCAAGGCCTTGCATGGTCCTCGGACTCAAGCCTATGGGGAAACCAAGTATAAAAAAGAAATCTTACAAGTTTTGGACAGAACCAAGGCCTTGCATGGTCCTCGGACTCAAGCCTATGGGGAAACCAAGTACAAAAAAGAAATCTTACAAGTTTTGGACAGAACCAAGGCCTTGCATGGTCCTCGGACTCAAGCCTATGGGGAAACCAAGTACAAAAAAGAAAAATTACAAGTTTTGGACAGAACCAAGGCCTTGCATGGTCCTCGGACTCAAGCCTATGGGGAACCCAAGTACAAAAAAGAAAAATTACAAGTTTAGGACAGAACCAAGGCCTTGCATGGTCCTCGGACTCAAGCCTATGGGGAAACCAAGTACAAAAAAGAAATCTTACAAGTTTTGGACAGAACCAAGGCCTTGCATGGTCCTCGGACTCAAGCCTATGGGGAAACCAAGTACATAAAAGAAAAATTACAAGTTTTGGACAGAACCAAGGCCTTGCATGGTCTTCGGACTCAAGCCTATGGGGAAACCAAGTACAAAAAAGAAATCTTACAAGTTTTGGAGAGAACCAAGGCCTTGCATGGTCCTCGGACTCAAGCCTATGGGGAAACCAAGTATAAAAAAGAAATCTTACAAGTTTTGGACAGAACCAAGGCCTTGCATGGTCCTCGGACTCAAGCCTATGGGGAAACCAAGTACAAAAAAGAAATCTTACAAGTTTTGGACAGAACCAAGGCCTTGCATGGTCCTCGGACTCAAGCCTATGGGGAAACCAAGTACAAAAAAGAAAAATTACAAGTTTTGGACAGAACCAAGGCCTTGCATGGTCCTCGGACTCAAGCCTATGGGGAAACCAAGTACAAAAAAGAAATCTTACAAGTTTTGGACAGAACCAAGGCCTTGCATGGTCCTCGGACTCAAGCCTATGGGGAAACCAAGTACAAAAAAGAAATCTTACAAGTTTTGGACAGAACCAAGGCCTTGCATGGTCCTCGGACTCAAGCCTATGGGGAAACCAAGTACATAAAAGAAAAATTACAAGTTTTGGACAGAACCAAGGCCTTGCATGGTCCTCGGACTCAAGCCTATGGGGAAACCAAGTACAAAAAAGAAATCTTACAAGTTTTGGACAGAACCAAGGCCTTGCATGGTCCTCGGACTCAAGCCGATGGGGAAACCAAGTACATAAAAGAAAAATTACAAGTTTTGGACAGAACCAAGGCCTTGCATGGTCTTCGGACTCAAGCCTATGGGGAAACCATGTACAAAAAAGAAAAATTACAAGTTTTGGAAAGAACCAAGGCCTTGCATGGTCCTCGGACTCAAGCCTATGGGGAAACCAAGTACAAAAAAGAAATCTTACAAGTTTTGGACAGAACCAAGGCCTTGCATGGTCCTCGGACTCAAGCCTATGGGAAAACCAAGTACATAAAAGAAAAATTACAAGTTTTGGACAGAACCAAGGCCTTGCATGGTCCTCGGACTCAAGCCTATGGGGAAACCAAGTACAAAAAAGAAATCTTACAAGTTTTGGACAGAACCAAGGCCTTGCATGGTCCTCGGACTCAAGCCCATGGGGAAACCAAGTACATAAAAGAAAAATTACAAGTTTTGGACAGAACCAAGGCCTTGCATGGTCTTCGGACTCAAGCCTATGGGGAAACCAAGTACATAAAAGAAAAATTACAAGTTTTGGACAGAACCAAGGCCTTGCATGGTCTTCGGACTCAAGCCTATGGGGAAACCAAGTACAAAAAAGAAATCTTACAAGTTTTGGACAGAACCAAGGCCTTGCATGGTCCTCGGACTCAAGCCTATGGGTAAACCAAGTACAAAAAAGAAATCTTACAAGTTTTGGACAGAACCAAGGCCTTGCATGGTCCTCGGACTCAAGCCTATGGGGAAACCAAGTACAAGAAAGAAATCTTACAAGTTTTGGACAGAACCATGGCCTTGCATGGTCCTCGGACTCAAGCCTATGGGGAAACCAAGTACAAAAAAGAAATCTTACAAGTTTTAGACAGAACCAAGGCCTTGCATGGTCCTCGGACTCAAGCCTATGGGGAACCCAAGTACAAAAAAGAAAAATTACAAGTTTAGGACAGAACCAAGGCCTTGCATGGTCCTCGGACTCAAGCCTATGGGGAAACCAAGTACAAAAAAGAAATCTTACAAGTTTTGGACAGAACCAAGGCCTTGCATGGTCCTCGGACTCAAGCCTATGGGGAAACCAAGTACATAAAAGAAAAATTACAAGTTTTGGACAGAACCAAGGCCTTGCATGGTCTTCGGACTCAAGCCTATGGGGAAACCAAGTACAAAAAAGAAATCTTACAAGTTTTGGAGAGAACCAAGGCCTTGCATGGTCCTCGGACTCAAGCCTATGGGGAAACCAAGTATAAAAAAGAAATCTTACAAGTTTTGGACAGAACCAAGGCCTTGCATGGTCCTCGGACTCAAGCCTATGGGGAAACCAAGTACAAAAAAGAAATCTTACAAGTTTTGGACAGAACCAAGGCCTTGCATGGTCCTCGGACTCAAGCCTATGGGGAAACCAAGTACAAAAAAGAAAAATTACAAGTTTTGGACAGAACCAAGGCCTTGCATGGTCCTCGGACTCAAGCCTATGGGGAAACCAAGTACAAAAAAGAAATCTTACAAGTTTTGGACAGAACCAAGGCCTTGCATGGTCCTCGGACTCAAGCCTATGGGGAAACCAAGTACAAAAAAGAAATCTTACAAGTTTTGGACAGAACCAAGGCCTTGCATGGTCCTCGGACTCAAGCCTATGGGGAAACCAAGTACAAAAAAGAAATCTTACAAGTTTTGGACAGAACCAAGGCCTTGCATGGTCCTCGGACTCAAGCCTATGGGGAAACCAAGTACAAAAAAGAAATCTTACAAGTTTTGGACAGAACCAAGGCCTTGCATGGTCCTCGGACTCAAGCCTATGGGGAAACCAAGTACATAAAAGAAAAATTACAAGTTTTGGACAGAACCAAGGCCTTGCATGGTCCTCGGACTCAAGCCTATGGGGAAACCAAGTACAAAAAAGAAATCTTACAAGTTTTGGACAGAACCAAGGCCTTGCATGGTCCTCGGACTCAAGCCTATGGGGAAACCAAGTACATAAAAGAAAAATTACAAGTTTTGGACAGAACCAAGGCCTTGCATGGTCTTCGGACTCAAGCCTATGGGGAAACCAAGTACAAAAAAGAAAAATTACAAGTTTTGGAAAGAACCAAGGCCTTGCATGGTCCTCGGACTCAAGCCTATGGGGAAACCAAGTACAAAAAAGAAATCTTACAAGTTTTGGACAGAACCAAGGCCTTGCATGGTCCTCGGACTCAAGCCTATGGGAAAACCAAGTACATAAAAGAAAAATTACAAGTTTTGGACAGAACCAAGGCCTTGCATGGTCCTCGGACTCAAGCCTATGGGGAAACCAAGTACAAAAAAGAAATCTTACAAGTTTTGGACAGAACCAAGGCCTTGCATGGTCCTCGGACTCAAGCCCATGGGGAAACCAAGTACATAAAAGAAAAATTACAAGTTTTGGACAGAACCAAGGCCTTGCATGGTCTTCGGACTCAAGCCTATGGGGAAACCAAGTACATAAAAGAAAAATTACAAGTTTTGGACAGAACCAAGGCCTTGCATGGTCTTCGGACTCAAGCCTATGGGGAAACCAAGTACAAAAAAGAAATCTTACAAGTTTTGGACAGAACCAAGGCCTTGCATGGTCCTCGGACTCAAGCCTATGGGTAAACCAAGTACAAAAAAGAAATCTTACAAGTTTTGGACAGAACCAAGGCCTTGCATGGTCCTCGGACTCAAGCCTATGGGGAAACCAAGTACAAGAAAGAAATCTTACAAGTTTTGGACAGAACCATGGCCTTGCATGGTCCTCGGACTCAAGCCTATGGGGAAACCAAGTACAAAAAAGAAATCTTACAAGTTTTGGACAGAACCAAGGCCTTGCATGGTCCTCGGACTCAAGCCTATGGGGAACCCAAGTACAAAAAAGAAAAATTACAAGTTTAGGACAGAACCAAGGCCTTGCATGGTCCTCGGACTCAAGCCTATGGGGAAACCAAGTACAAAAAAGAAATCTTACAAGTTTTGGACAGAACCAAGGCCTTGCATGGTCCTCGGACTCAAGCCTATGGGGAAACCAAGTACATAAAAGAAAAATTACAAGTTTTGGACAGAACCAAGGCCTTGCATGGTCTTCGGACTCAAGCCTATGGGGAAACCAAGTACAAAAAAGAAATCTTACAAGTTTTGGAGAGAACCAAGGCCTTGCATGGTCCTCGGACTCAAGCCTATGGGGAAACCAAGTATAAAAAAGAAATCTTACAAGTTTTGGACAGAACCAAGGCCTTGCATGGTCCTCGGACTCAAGCCTATGGGGAAACCAAGTACAAAAAAGAAATCTTACAAGTTTTGGACAGAACCAAGGCCTTGCATGGTCCTCGGACTCAAGCCTATGGGGAAACCAAGTACAAAAAAGAAAAATTACAAGTTTTGGACAGAACCAAGGCCTTGCATGGTCCTCGGACTCAAGCCTATGGGGAAACCAAGTACAAAAAAGAAATCTTACAAGTTTTGGACAGAACCAAGGCCTTGCATGGTCCTCGGACTCAAGCCTATGGGGAAACCAAGTACAAAAAAGAAATCTTACAAGTTTTGGACAGAACCAAGGCTTTGCATGGTCCTCGGACTCAAGCCTATGGGGAAACCAAGTACATAAAGGAAAAATTACAAGTTTTGGACAGAACCAAGGCCTTGCATGGTCCTCGGACTCAAGCCTATGGGGAAACCAAGTACAAAAAAGAAATCTTACAAGTTTTGGACAGAACCAAGGCCTTGCATGGTCCTCGGACTCAAGCCTATGGGGAAACCAAGTACATAAAAGAAAAATTACAAGTTTTGGACAGAACCAAGGCCTTGCATGGTCTTCGGACTCAAGCCTATGGGGAAACCAAGTACATAAAAGAAAAATTACAAGTTTTGGACAGAACCAAGGCCTTGCATGGTCTTCGGACTCAAGCCTATGGGGAAACCAAGTACAAAAAAGAAATCTTACAAGTTTTGGACAGAACCAAGGCGTTGCATGGTCCTCGGCCTCAAGCCTATGGGTAAACCAAGTACAAAAAAGAAATCTTACAAGTTTTGGACAGAACCAAGGCCTTGCATGGTCCTCGGACTCAAGCCTATGGGGAAACCAAGTACAAAAAAGAAATCTTACAAGTTTTGGACAGAACCATGGCCTTGCATGGTCCTCGGACTCAAGCCTATGGGGAAACCAAGTACAAAAAAGAAATCTTACAAGTTTTGGACAGAACCAAGGCCTTGCATGGTCCTCGGACTCAAGCCTAGGGGGAAACCAAGTACAAAAAAGAAATCTTACAAGTTTTGGACAGAACCAAGGCCTTGCATGGTCCTCGGACTCAAGCCTATGGGGAAACCAAGTACAAAAAAGAAAAATTACAAGTTTTGGACAGAACCAAGGCCTTGCATGGTCCTCGGACTCAAGCCTATGGGGAAACCAAGTACAAAAAAGAAATCTTACAAGTTTTGGACAGAACCAAGGCCTTGCATGGTCCTCGGACTCAAGCCTATGGGGAAACCAAGTACAAAAAAGAAATCTTACAAGTTTTGGACAGAACCAAGGCCTTGCATGGTCTTCGGACTCAAGCCTATGGGGAAACCAAGTACATAAAAGAAAAATTACAAGTTTTGGACAGAACCAAGGCCTTGCATGGTCTTCGGACTCAAGCCTATGGGGAAACCAAGTACAAAAAAGAAATCTTACAAGTTTTGGACAGAACCAAGGCCTTGCATGGTCCTCGGACTCAAGCCTATGGGTAAACCAAGTACAAAAAAGAAATCTTACAAGTTTTGGACAGAACCAAGGCCTTGCATGGTCCTCGGACTCAAGCCTATGGGGAAACCAAGTACAAGAAAGAAATCTTACAAGTTTTGGACAGAACCATGGCCTTGCATGGTCCTCGGACTCAAGCCTATGGGGAAACCAAGTACAAAAAAGAAATCTTACAAGTTTTGGACAGAACCAAGGCCTTGCATGGTCCTCGGACTCAAGCCTATGGGGAACCCAAGTACAAAAAAGAAAAATTACAAGTTTAGGACAGAACCAAGGCCTTGCATGGTCCTCGGACTCAAGCCTATGGGGAAACCAAGTACAAAAAAGAAATCTTACAAGTTTTGGACAGAACCAAGGCCTTGCATGGTCCTCGGACTCAAGCCTATGGGGAAACCAAGTACATAAAAGAAAAATTACAAGTTTTGGACAGAACCAAGGCCTTGCATGGTCTTCGGACTCAAGCCTATGGGGAAACCAAGTACAAAAAAGAAATCTTACAAGTTTTGGAGAGAACCAAGGCCTTGCATGGTCCTCGGACTCAAGCCTATGGGGAAACCAAGTATAAAAAAGAAATCTTACAAGTTTTGGACAGAACCAAGGCCTTGCATGGTCCTCGGACTCAAGCCTATGGGGAAACCAAGTACAAAAAAGAAATCTTACAAGTTTTGGACAGAACCAAGGCCTTGCATGGTCCTCGGACTCAAGCCTATGGGGAAACCAAGTACAAAAAAGAAAAATTACAAGTTTTGGACAGAACCAAGGCCTTGCATGGTCCTCGGACTCAAGCCTATGGGGAAACCAAGTACAAAAAAGAAATCTTACAAGTTTTGGACAGAACCAAGGCCTTGCATGGTCCTCGGACTCAAGCCTATGGGGAAACCAAGTACAAAAAAGAAATCTTACAAGTTTTGGACAGAACCAAGGCTTTGCATGGTCCTCGGACTCAAGCCTATGGGGAAACCAAGTACATAAAGGAAAAATTACAAGTTTTGGACAGAACCAAGGCCTTGCATGGTCCTCGGACTCAAGCCTATGGGGAAACCAAGTACAAAAAAGAAATCTTACAAGTTTTGGACAGAACCAAGGCCTTGCATGGTCCTCGGACTCAAGCCTATGGGGAAACCAAGTACATAAAAGAAAAATTACAAGTTTTGGACAGAACCAAGGCCTTGCATGGTCTTCGGACTCAAGCCTATGGGGAAACCAAGTACATAAAAGAAAAATTACAAGTTTTGGACAGAACCAAGGCCTTGCATGGTCTTCGGACTCAAGCCTATGGGGAAACCAAGTACAAAAAAGAAATCTTACAAGTTTTGGACAGAACCAAGGCGTTGCATGGTCCTCGGCCTCAAGCCTATGGGTAAACCAAGTACAAAAAAGAAATCTTACAAGTTTTGGACAGAACCAAGGCCTTGCATGGTCCTCGGACTCAAGCCTATGGGGAAACCAAGTACAAAAAAGAAATCTTACAAGTTTTGGACAGAACCATGGCCTTGCATGGTCCTCGGACTCAAGCCTATGGGGAAACCAAGTACAAAAAAGAAATCTTACAAGTTTTGGACAGAACCAAGGCCTTGCATGGTCCTCGGACTCAAGCCTAGGGGGAAACCAAGTACAAAAAAGAAATCTTACAAGTTTTGGACAGAACCAAGGCCTTGCATGGTCCTCGGACTCAAGCCTATGGGGAAACCAAGTACAAAAAAGAAAAATTACAAGTTTTGGACAGAACCAAGGCCTTGCATGGTCCTCGGACTCAAGCCTATGGGGAAACCAAGTACAAAAAAGAAATCTTACAAGTTTTGGTCAGAACCATGGCCTTGCATGGTCCTCGGACTCAAGCCTATGGGGAAACCAAGTACAAAAAAGAAATCTTACAAGTTTTGGACAGAACCAAGGCCTTGCATGGTCCTCGGACTCAAGCCTATGGGGAACCCAAGTACAAAAAAGAAAAATTACAAGTTTAGGACAGAACCAAGGCCTTGCATGGTCCTCGGACTCAAGCCTATGGGGAAACCAAGTACAAAAAAGAAATCTTACAAGTTTTGGACAGAACCAAGGCCTTGCATGGTCCTCGGACTCAAGCCTATGGGGAAACCAAGTACATAAAAGAAAAATTACAAGTTTTGGACAGAACCAAGGCCTTGCATGGTCTTCGGACTCAAGCCTATGGGGAAACCAAGTACAAAAAAGAAATCTTACAAGTTTTGGAGAGAACCAAGGCCTTGCATGGTCCTCGGACTCAAGCCTATGGGGAAACCAAGTATAAAAAAGAAATCTTACAAGTTTTGGACAGAACCAAGGCCTTGCATGGTCCTCGGACTCAAGCCTATGGGGAAACCAAGTACAAAAAAGAAATCTTACAAGTTTTGGACAGAACCAAGGCCTTGCATGGTCCTCGGACTCAAGCCTATGGGGAAACCAAGTACAAAAAAGAAAAATTACAAGTTTTGGACAGAACCAAGGCCTTGCATGGTCCTCGGACTCAAGCCTATGGGGAAACCAAGTACAAAAAAGAAATCTTACAAGTTTTGGACAGAACCAAGGCCTTGCATGGTCCTCGGACTCAAGCCTATGGGGAAACCAAGTACAAAAAAGAAATCTTACAAGTTTTGGACAGAACCAAGGCCTTGCATGGTCCTCGGACTCAAGCCTATGGGGAAACCAAGTACATAAAAGAAAAATTACAAGTTTTGGACAGAACCAAGGCCTTGCATGGTCCTCGGACTCAAGCCTATGGGGAAACCAAGTACAAAAAAGAAATCTTACAAGTTTTGGACAGAACCAAGGCCTTGCATGGTCCTCGGACTCAAGCCTATGGGGAAACCAAGTACATAAAAGAAAAATTACAAGTTTTGGACAGAACCAAGGCCTTGCATGGTCTTCGGACTCAAGCCTATGGGGAAACCAAGTACATAAAAGAAAAATTACAAGTTTTGGACAGAACCAAGGCCTTGCATGGTCTTCGGACTCAAGCCTATGGGGAAACCAAGTACAAAAAAGAAATCTTACAAGTTTTGGACAGAACCAAGGCCTTGCATGGTCCTCGGACTCAAGCCTATGGGTAAACCAAGTACAAAAAAGAAATCTTACAAGTTTTGGACAGAACCAAGGCCTTGCATGGTCCTCGGACTCAAGCCTATGGGGAAACCAAGTACAAGAAAGAAATCTTACAAGTTTTGGACAGAACCATGGCCTTGCATGGTCCTCGGACTCAAGCCTATGGGGAAACCAAGTACAAAAAAGAAATCTTACAAGTTTTGGACAGAACCAAGGCCTTGCATGGTCCTCGGACTCAAGCCTATGGGGAACCCAAGTACAAAAAAGAAAAATTACAAGTTTAGGACAGAACCAAGGCCTTGCATGGTCCTCGGACTCAAGCCTATGGGGAAACCAAGTACAAAAAAGAAATCTTACAAGTTTTGGACAGAACCAAGGCCTTGCATGGTCCTCGGACTCAAGCCTATGGGGAAACCAAGTACATAAAAGAAAAATTACAAGTTTTGGACAGAACCAAGGCCTTGCATGGTCTTCGGACTCAAGCCTATGGGGAAACCAAGTACAAAAAAGAAATCTTACAAGTTTTGGAGAGAACCAAGGCCTTGCATGGTCCTCGGACTCAAGCCTATGGGGAAACCAAGTATAAAAAAGAAATCTTACAAGTTTTGGACAGAACCAAGGCCTTGCATGGTCCTCGGACTCAAGCCTATGGGGAAACCAAGTACAAAAAAGAAATCTTACAAGTTTTGGACAGAACCAAGGCCTTGCATGGTCCTCGGACTCAAGCCTATGGGGAAACCAAGTACAAAAAAGAAAAATTACAAGTTTTGGACAGAACCAAGGCCTTGCATGGTCCTCGGACTCAAGCCTATGGGGAAACCAAGTACAAAAAAGAAATCTTACAAGTTTTGGACAGAACCAAGGCCTTGCATGGTCCTCGGACTCAAGCCTATGGGGAAACCAAGTACAAAAAAGAAATCTTACAAGTTTTGGACAGAACCAAGGCTTTGCATGGTCCTCGGACTCAAGCCTATGGGGAAACCAAGTACATAAAGGAAAAATTACAAGTTTTGGACAGAACCAAGGCCTTGCATGGTCCTCGGACTCAAGCCTATGGGGAAACCAAGTACAAAAAAGAAATCTTACAAGTTTTGGACAGAACCAAGGCCTTGCATGGTCCTCGGACTCAAGCCTATGGGGAAACCAAGTACATAAAAGAAAAATTACAAGTTTTGGACAGAACCAAGGCCTTGCATGGTCTTCGGACTCAAGCCTATGGGGAAACCAAGTACATAAAAGAAAAATTACAAGTTTTGGACAGAACCAAGGCCTTGCATGGTCTTCGGACTCAAGCCTATGGGGAAACCAAGTACAAAAAAGAAATCTTACAAGTTTTGGACAGAACCAAGGCGTTGCATGGTCCTCGGCCTCAAGCCTATGGGTAAACCAAGTACAAAAAAGAAATCTTACAAGTTTTGGACAGAACCAAGGCCTTGCATGGTCCTCGGACTCAAGCCTATGGGGAAACCAAGTACAAAAAAGAAATCTTACAAGTTTTGGACAGAACCATGGCCTTGCATGGTCCTCGGACTCAAGCCTATGGGGAAACCAAGTACAAAAAAGAAATCTTACAAGTTTTGGACAGAACCAAGGCCTTGCATGGTCCTCGGACTCAAGCCTAGGGGGAAACCAAGTACAAAAAAGAAATCTTACAAGTTTTGGACAGAACCAAGGCCTTGCATGGTCCTCGGACTCAAGCCTATGGGGAAACCAAGTACAAAAAAGAAAAATTACAAGTTTTGGACAGAACCAAGGCCTTGCATGGTCCTCGGACTCAAGCCTATGGGGAAACCAAGTACAAAAAAGAAATCCTACAAGTTTTGGTCAGAACCATGGCCTTGCATGGTCCTCGGACTCAAGCCTATGGGGAAACCAAGTACAAAAAAGAAATCTTACAAGTTTTGGACAGAACCAAGGCCTTGCATGGTCCTCGGACTCAAGCCTATGGGGAACCCAAGTACAAAAAAGAAAAATTACAAGTTTAGGACAGAACCAAGGCCTTGCATGGTCCTCGGACTCAAGCCTATGGGGAAACCAAGTACAAAAAAGAAATCTTACAAGTTTTGGACAGAACCAAGGCCTTGCATGGTCCTCGGACTCAAGCCTATGGGGAAACCAAGTACATAAAAGAAAAATTACAAGTTTTGGACAGAACCAAGGCCTTGCATGGTCTTCGGACTCAAGCCTATGGGGAAACCAAGTACAAAAAAGAAATCTTACAAGTTTTGGAGAGAACCAAGGCCTTGCATGGTCCTCGGACTCAAGCCTATGGGGAAACCAAGTATAAAAAAGAAATCTTACAAGTTTTGGACAGAACCAAGGCCTTGCATGGTCCTCGGACTCAAGCCTATGGGGAAACCAAGTACAAAAAAGAAATCTTACAAGTTTTGGACAGAACCAAGGCCTTGCATGGTCCTCGGACTCAAGCCTATGGGGAAACCAAGTACAAAAAAGAAAAATTACAAGTTTTGGACAGAACCAAGGCCTTGCATGGTCCTCGGACTCAAGCCTATGGGGAAACCAAGTACAAAAAAGAAATCTTACAAGTTTTGGACAGAACCAAGGCCTTGCATGGTCCTCGGACTCAAGCCTATGGGGAAACCAAGTACAAAAAAGAAATCTTACAAGTTTTGGACAGAACCAAGGCCTTGCATGGTCCTCGGACTCAAGCCTATGGGGAAACCAAGTACATAAAAGAAAAATTACAAGTTTTGGACAGAACCAAGGCCTTGCATGGTCCTCGGACTCAAGCCTATGGGGAAACCAAGTACAAAAAAGAAATCTTACAAGTTTTGGACAGAACCAAGGCCTTGCATGGTCCTCGGACTCAAGCCTATGGCGAAACCAAGTACAAAAAAGAAAAATTACAAGTTTTGGACAGAACCAAGGCCTTGCATGGTCCTCGGACTCAAGCCTATGGGGAAACCAAGTATAAAAAAGAAATCTTACAAGTTTTGGACAGAACCAAGGCCTTGCATGGTCCTCGGACTCAAGCCTATGGGGAAACCAAGTACAAAAAAGAAAAATTACAAGTTTTGGACAGAACCAAGGCCTTGCATGGTCCTCGGACACAAGCCTATGGGGAAACCAAGTACAAAAAAGAAATCTTACAAGTTTTGGACAGAACCAAGGCCTTGCATGGTCCTCGGACTCAAGCCTATGGGGAAACCAAGTACATAAAAGAAAAATTACAAGTTTTGGACAGAACCAAGGCCTTGCATGGTCTTCGGACTCAAGCCTATGGGGAAACCAAGTACAAAAAAGAAATCTTACAAGTTTTGGACAGAACCAAGGCCTTGCATGGTCCTCGGACTCAAGCCTATGGGGAAACCAAGTATAAAAAAGAAATCTTACAAGTTTTGGACAGAACCAAGGCCTTGCATGGTCCTCGGACTCAAGCCTATGGGGAAACCAAGTACAAAAAAGAAATCTTACAAGTTTTGGACAGAACCAAGGCCTTGCATGGTCCTCGGACTCAAGCCTATGGGGAAACCAAGTACAAAAAAGAAAAATTACAAGTTTTGGACAGAACCAAGGCCTTGCATGGTCCTCGGACACAAGCCTATGGGGAAACCAAGTACAAAAAAGAAATCTTACAAGTTTTGGACAGAACCAAGGCCTTGCATGGTCCTCGGACTCAATCCTATGGGGAAACCAAGTACAAAAAAGAAATCTTACAAGTTTTGGACAGAACCATGGCCTTGCATGGTCCTCGGACTCAAGCCTATGGGGAAACCAAGTACAAAAAAGAAATCTTACAAGTTTTGGACAGAACCAAGGCCTTGCATGGTCCTCGGACTCAAGCCTATGGGGAAACCAAGTACAAAAAAGAAATCTTACAAGTTTTGGACAGAACCAAGGCCTTGCATGGTCCTCGGACTCAAGCCTATGGGGAAACCAAGTACAAAAAAGAAAAATTACAAGTTTTGGACAGAACCAAGGCCTTGCATGGTCCTCGGACACAAGCCTATGGGGAAACCAAGTACAAAAAAGAAATCTTACAAGTTTTGGACAGAACCAAGGCCTTGCATGGTCCTCGGACTCAAGCCTATGGGGAAACCAAGTACATAAAAGAAAAATTACAAGTTTTGGACAGAACCAAGGCCTTGCATGGTCTTCGGACTCAAGCCTATGGGGAAACCAAGTACAAAAAAGAAATCTTACAAGTTTTGGACAGAACCAAGGCCTTGCATGGTCCTCGGACTCAAGCCTATGGGGAAACCAAGTATAAAAAAGAAATCTTACAAGTTTTGGACAGAACCAAGGCCTTGCATGGTCCTCGGACTCAAGCCTATGGGGAAACCAAGTACAAAAAAGAAATCTTACAAGTTTTGGACAGAACCAAGGCCTTGCATGGTCCTCGGACTCAAGCCTATGGGGAAACCAAGTACAAAAAAGAAAAATTACAAGTTTTGGACAGAACCAAGGCCTTGCATGGTCCTCGGACACAAGCCTATGGGGAAACCAAGTACAAAAAAGAAATCTTACAAGTTTTGGACAGAACCAAGGCCTTGCATGGTCCTCGGACTCAATCCTATGGGGAAACCAAGTACAAAAAAGAAATCTTACAAGTTTTGGACAGAACCATGGCCTTGCATGGTCCTCGGACTCAAGCCTATGGGGAAACCAAGTACAAAAAAGAAATCTTACAAGTTTTGGACAGAACCAAGGCCTTGCATGGTCCTCGGACTCAAGCCTATGGGGAAACCAAGTACAAAAAAGAAATCTTACAAGTTTTGGACAGAACCAAGGCCTTGCATGGTCCTCGGACTCAAGCCTATGGGGAAACCAAGTACAAAAAAGAAAAATTACAAGTTTTGGACAGAACCAAGGCCTTGCATGGTCCTCGGACTCCAGCCTGTGGGGAAACCAAGTACAAAAAAGAAAAATTACAAGTTTTGGACAGAGCCAAGGCCTTGCATGGTCCTCGGACTCAAGCCTATGGGGAAACCAAGTACAAAAAAGAAAAATTACAAGTTTTGGACCGAACCAAGGCCTTGCATGGTCCTCGGACTCCAGCCTATGGGGAAACCAAGTACAAAAAAGAAAAATTACAAGTTTTGGACAGAACCAAGGCCTTGCATGGTCCTCGGACTCAAGCCTATGGGGAAACCAAGTACAAAAAAGAAAAATTACAAGTTTTGGACAGAACCGTGGCCTTGCATGGTCCTCGGACTCAAGCCTATGGGGAAACCAAGTACATAAAAGAAAAATTACAAGTTTTGGACAGAACCAAGGCCTTGCATGGTCCTCGGACTCAAGCCTATGGGGAAACCAAGTACAAAAAAGAAATCTTACAAGTTTTGGACAGAACCAAGGCCTTGCATGGTCCTCGGACACAAGCCTATGGGGAAACCAAGTACAAAAAAGAAATCTTACAAGTTTTGGACAGAACCAAGGCCTTGCATGGTCCTCGGACTCAAGCCTATGGGGAAACCAAGTACATAAAAGAAAAATTACAAGTTTTGGACAGAACCAAGGCCTTGCATGGTCCTCGGACTCAAGCCTATGGGTAAACCAAGTACAAAAAAGAAATCTTACAAGTTTTGGACAGAACCAAGGCCTTGCATGGTCCTCGGACTCAAGCCTATGGGGAAACCAAGTACAAGAAAGAAATCTTACAAGTTTTGGACAGAACCATGGCCTTGCATGGTCCTCGGACTCAAGCCTATGGAGAAACAAAGTACAAAAAAGAAATCTTACAAGTTTTGGACAGAACCAAGGCCTTGCATGGTCCTCGGACTCAAGCCTATGGGGAACCCAAGTACAAAAAAGAAAAATTACAAGTTTAGGACAGAACCAAGGCCTTGCATGGTCCTCGGACTCAAGCCTATGGGGAAACCAAGTACAAAAAAGAAATCTTACAAGTTTTGGACAGAACCAAGGCCTTGCATGGTCCTCGGACTCAAGCCTATGGGGAAACCAAGTACATAAAAGAAAAATTACAAGTTTTGGACAGAACCAAGGCCTTGCATGGTCTTCGGACTCAAGCCTATGGGGAAACCAAGTACAAAAAAGAAATCTTACAAGTTTTGGAGAGAACTAAGGCCTTGCATGGTCCTCGGACTCAAGCCTATGGGGAAACCAAGTATAAAAAAGAAATCTTACAAGTTTTGGACAGAACCAAGGCCTTGCATGGTCCTCGGACTCAAGCCTATGGGGAAACCAAGTACAAAAAAGAAATCTTACAAGTTTTGGACAGAACCAAGGCCTTGCATGGTCCTCGGACTCAAGCCTATGGGGAAACCAAGTACAAAAAAGAAAAATTACAAGTTTTGGACAGAACCAAGGCCTTGCATGGTCCTCGGACTCAAGCCTATGGGGAAACCAAGTACAAAAAAGAAATCTTACAAGTTTTGGACAGATCCAAGGCCTTGCATGGTCCTCGGACTCAAGCCTATGGGGAAACCAAGTACAAAAAAGAAATCTTACAAGTTTTGGACAGAACCAAGGCTTTGCATGGTCCTCGGACTCAAGCCTATGGGGAAACCAAGTACATAAAGGAAAAATTACAAGTTTTGGACAGAACCAAGGCCTTGCATGGTCCTCGGACTCAAGCCTATGGGGAAACCAAGTACAAAAAAGAAATCTTACAAGTTTTGGACAGAACCAAGGCCTTGCATGGTCCTCGGACTCAAGCCTATGGGGAAACCAAGTACATACAAGAAAAATTACAAGTTTTGGACAGAACCAAGGCCTTGCATGGTCTTCGGACTCAAGCCTATGGGGAAACCAAGTACATAAAAGAAAAATTACAAGTTTTGGACAGAACCAAGGCCTTGCATGGTCTTCGGACTCAAGCCTATGGGGAAACCAAGTACAAAAAAGAAATCTTACAAGTTTTGGACAGAACCAAGGCGTTGCATGGTCCTCGGCCTCAAGCCTATGGGTAAACCAAGTACAAAAAAGAAATCTTACAAGTTTTGGACAGAACCAAGGCCTTGCATGGTCCTCGGACTCAAGCCTATGGGGAAACCAAGTACAAAAAAGAAATCTTACAAGTTTTGGACAGAACCATGGCCTTGCATGGTCCTCGGACTCAAGCCTATGGGGAAACCAAGTACAAAAAAGAAATCTTACAAGTTTTGGACAGAACCAAGGCCTTGCATGGTCCTCGGACTCAAGCATAGGGGGAAACCAAGTACAAAAAAGAAATCTTACAAGTTTTGGACAGCACCAAGGCCTTGCATGGTCCTCGGACTCAAGCCTATGGGGAAACCAAGTACAAAAAAGAAAAATTACAAGTTTTGGACAGAACCAAGGCCTTGCATGGTCCTCGGACTCAAGCCTATGGGGAAACCAAGTACAAAAAAGAAATCTTACAAGTTTTGGTCAGAACCAAGGCCTTGCATGGTCCTCGGACTCAAGCCTATGGCGAAACCAAGTACATAAAAGAAAAATTACAAGTTTTGGACTGAATCAAGGCCTTGCATGGTCTTCGGACTCAAGCCTATGGGGAAACCAAGTACAAAAAAGAAATCTTACAAGTTTTGGAGAGAACCAAGGCCTTGCATGGTCCTCGGACTCAAGCCTATGGGGAAACCAAGTACATAAAAGAAAAATTACAAGTTTTGGACAGAACCAAGGCCTTGCATGGTCCTCGGACTCAAGCCTATGGGGAAACCAAGTACATAAAAGAAAAATTACAAGTTTTGGACAGAACCAAGGCCTTGCATGGTCTTCGGACTCAAGCCTATGGGGAAACCAAGTACATAAAAGAAAAATTACAAGTTTTGGACAGAACCAAGGCCTTGCATGGTCTTCGGACTCAAGCCTATGGGGAAACCAAGTACAAAAAAGAAATCTTACAAGTTTTGGACAGAACCAAGGCGTTGCATGGTCCTCGGCCTCAAGCCTATGGGTAAACCAAGTACAAAAAAGAAATCTTACAAGTTTTGGACAGAACCAAGGCCTTGCATGGTCCTCGGACTCAAGCCAATGGGGAAACCAAGTACAAAAAAGAAATCTTACAAGTTTTGGACAGAACCATGGCCTTGCATGGTCCTCGGACTCAAGCCTATGGGGAAACCAAGTACAAAAAAGAAATCTTACAAGTTTTGGACAGAACCAAGGCCTTGCATGGTCCTCGGACTCAAGCCAATGGGGAAACCAAGTACAAAAAAGAAATCTTACAAGTTTTGGACAGAACCAAGGCCTTGCATGGTCCTCGGACTCAAGCCTATGGGGAAACCAAGTACAAAAAAGAAAAATTACAAGTTTTGGACAGAACCAAGGCCTTGCATGGTCCTCGGACTCCAGCCTATGGGGAAACCAAGTACAAAAAAGAAAAATTACAAGTTTTGGACAGAACCAAGGCCTTGCATGGTCCTCGGACTCAAGCCTATGGGGAAACCAAGTACAAAAAAGAAATCTTACAAGTTTTGGACAGAACCAAGGCCTTGCATGGTCCTCGGACTCAAGCCTATGGGGAAACCAAGTACAAAAAAGAAAAATTACAAGTTTTGGACAGAACCAAGGCCTTGCATGGTCCTCGGACACAAGCCTATGGGGAAACCAAGTACAAAAAAGAAATCTTACAAGTTTTGGTCAGAACCAAGGCCTTGCATGGTCCTCGGACTCAAGCCTATGGGGAAACCATGTACATAAAAGAAAAATTACAAGTTTTGGACAGAACCAAGGCCTTGCATGGTCTTCGGACTCAAGCCTATGGGGAAACCAAGTACAAAAAAGAAATCTTACAAGTTTTGGAGAGAACTAAGGCCTTGCATGGTCCTCGGACTCAAGCCTATGGGGAAACCAAGTATAAAAAAGAAATCTTACAAGTTTTGGACAGAACCAAGGCTTTGCATGGTCCTCGGACTCAAGCCTATGGGGAAACCAAGTACAAAAAAGAAATCTTACAAGTTTTGGACAGAACCAAGGCTTTGCATGGTCCTCGGACTCAAGCCTATGGGGAAACCAAGTACATAAAGGAAAAATTACAAGTTTTGGACAGAACCAAGGCCTTGCATGGTCCTCGGACTCAAGCCTATGGGGAAACCAAGTACAAAAAAGAAATCTTACAAGTTTTGGACAGAACCAAGGCCTTGCATGGTCCTCGGACTCAAGCCTATGGGGAAACCAAGTACATACAAGAAAAATTACAAGTTTTGGACAGAACCAAGGCCTTGCATGGTCTTCGGACTCAAGCCTATGGGGAAACCAAGTACATAAAAGAAAAATTACAAGTTTTGGACAGAACCAAGGCCTTGCATGGTCTTCGGACTCAAGCCTATGGGGAAACCAAGTACAAAAAAGAAATCTTACAAGTTTTGGACAGAACCAAGGCGTTGCATGGTCCTCGGCCTCAAGCCTATGGGTAAACCAAGTACAAAAAAGAAATCTTACAAGTTTTGGACAGAACCAAGGCCTTGCATGGTCCTCGGACTCAAGCCTATGGGGAAACCAAGTACAAAAAAGAAATCTTACAAGTTTTGGACAGAACCATGGCCTTGCATGGTCCTCGGACTCAAGCCTATGGGGAAACCAAGTACAAAAAAGAAATCTTACAAGTTTTGGACAGAACCAAGGCCTTGCATGGTCCTCGGACTCAAGCATAGGGGGAAACCAAGTACAAAAAAGAAATCTTACAAGTTTTGGACAGCACCAAGGCCTTGCATGGTCCTCGGACTCAAGCCTATGGGGAAACCAAGTACAAAAAAGAAAAATTACAAGTTTTGGACAGAACCAAGGCCTTGCATGGTCCTCGGACTCAAGCCTATGGGGAAACCAAGTACAAAAAAGAAATCTTACAAGTTTTGGTCAGAACCAAGGCCTTGCATGGTCCTCGGACTCAAGCCTATGGCGAAACCAAGTACATAAAAGAAAAATTACAAGTTTTGGACTGAATCAAGGCCTTGCATGGTCTTCGGACTCAAGCCTATGGGGAAACCAAGTACAAAAAAGAAATCTTACAAGTTTTGGAGAGAACCAAGGCCTTGCATGGTCCTCGGACTCAAGCCTATGGGGAAACCAAGTACATAAAAGAAAAATTACAAGTTTTGGACAGAACCAAGGCCTTGCATGGTCCTCGGACTCAAGCCTATGGGGAAACCAAGTACATAAAAGAAAAATTACAAGTTTTGGACAGAACCAAGGCCTTGCATGGTCTTCGGACTCAAGCCTATGGGGAAACCAAGTACATAAAAGAAAAATTACAAGTTTTGGACAGAACCAAGGCCTTGCATGGTCTTCGGACTCAAGCCTATGGGGAAACCAAGTACAAAAAAGAAATCTTACAAGTTTTGGACAGAACCAAGGCGTTGCATGGTCCTCGGCCTCAAGCCTATGGGTAAACCAAGTACAAAAAAGAAATCTTACAAGTTTTGGACAGAACCAAGGCCTTGCATGGTCCTCGGACTCAAGCCAATGGGGAAACCAAGTACAAAAAAGAAATCTTACAAGTTTTGGACAGAACCATGGCCTTGCATGGTCCTCGGACTCAAGCCTATGGGGAAACCAAGTACAAAAAAGAAATCTTACAAGTTTTGGACAGAACCAAGGCCTTGCATGGTCCTCGGACTCAAGCCAATGGGGAAACCAAGTACAAAAAAGAAATCTTACAAGTTTTGGACAGAACCAAGGCCTTGCATGGTCCTCGGACTCAAGCCTATGGGGAAACCAAGTACAAAAAAGAAAAATTACAAGTTTTGGACAGAACCAAGGCCTTGCATGGTCCTCGGACTCCAGCCTATGGGGAAACCAAGTACAAAAAAGAAAAATTACAAGTTTTGGACAGAACCAAGGCCTTGCATGGTCCTCGGACTCAAGCCTATGGGGAAACCAAGTACAAAAAAGAAATCTTACAAGTTTTGGACAGAACCAAGGCCTTGCATGGTCCTCGGACTCAAGCCTATGGGGAAACCAAGTACAAAAAAGAAAAATTACAAGTTTTGGACAGAACCAAGGCCTTGCATGGTCCTCGGACACAAGCCTATGGGGAAACCAAGTACAAAAAAGAAATCTTACAAGTTTTGGTCAGAACCAAGGCCTTGCATGGTCCTCGGACTCAAGCCTATGGGGAAACCATGTACATAAAAGAAATCTTACAAGTTTTCGACAGAACCAAGGCCTTGCATGGTCCTCGGACTCAAGCCTATGGGGAAACCAAGTACAAAAAAGAAATCTTACAAGTTTTGGACAGAACCAAGGCCTTGCATGGTCTTCGGACTCAAGCCTATGGGGAAACCAAGTACAAAAAAGAAATCTTACAAGTTTTGGAGAGAACCAAGGCCTTGCATGGTCCTCGGACTCAAGCCTATGGGGAAACCAAGTATAAAAAAGAAATCTTACAAGTTTTGGACAGAACCAAGGCCTTGCATGGTCCTCGGACTCAAGCCTATGGGGAAACCAAGTACAAAAATGAAATCTTACAAGTTTTGGACAGAACCAAGGCCTTGCATGGTCCTCGGACTCATGACCTATGGGGAAACCAAGTACAAAAAAGAAAAATTACAAGTTTTGGACAGAACCAAGGCCTTGCATGGTCCTCGGACTCAAGCCTATGGGGAAACCAAGTACAAAAAAGAAAAATTACAAGTTTTGGACGGAACCAAGGCCTTGCATGGTCCTCGGACTCAAGCCTATGGGGAAACCAAGTACAAAAAAGAAATCTTACAAGTTTTGGACAGAACCAAGGCCTTGCATGGTCCTCGGACTCAAGCCTATGGGGAAACCAAGTACAAAAAAGAAATCTTACAAGTTTTGGACAGAACCAAGGCCTTGCATGGTCCTCGGACTCAAGCCTATGGGGAAACCAAGTACATAAAAGAAAAATTACAAGTTTTGGACAGAACCAAGGCCTTGCATGGTCCTCGGACTCAAGCCTATGGGGAAACCAAGTACAAAAAAGAAATCTTACAAGTTTTGGACAGAACCAAGGCCTTGCATGGTCCTCGGACTCAAGCCTATGGGGAAACCAAGTACATAAAAGAAAAATTACAAGTTTTGGACAGAACCAAGGCCTTGCATGGTCTTCGGACTCAAGCCTATGGGGAAACCAAGTACAAAAAAGAAATCTTATAAGTTTTGGAGAGAACCAAGGCCTTGCATGGTCCTCGGACTCAACCCTATGGGGAAACCAAGTATAAAAAAGAAATCTTACAAGTTTTGGACAGAACCAAGGCCTTGCATGGTACTCGGACTCAAGCCTATGGGGAAACCAAGTACAAAAAAGAAATCTTACAAGTTTTGGACAGAACCAAGGCCTTGCATGGTCCTCGGACTCAAGCCTATGGGCAAACCAAGTACAAAAAAGAAATCTTACAAGTTTTGGACAGAACCAAGGCCTTGCATGGTCCTCGGACTCAAGCCAATGGGGAAACCAAGTACATAAAAGAAATCTTACAAGTTTTCGACAGAACCAAGGCCTTGCATGGTCCTCGGACTCAAGCCTATGGGGAAACCAAGTACAAAAAAGAAATCTTACAAGTTTTGGAGAGAACCAAGGCCTTGCATGGTCCTCGGACTCAAGCCTATGGGGAAACCAAGTATAAAAAAGAAATCTTACAAGTTTTGGACAGAACCAAGGCCTTGCATGGTCCTCGGACTCAAGCCTATGGGGAAACCATGTACATAAAAGAAATCTTACAAGTTTTCGACAGAACCAAGGCCTTGCATGGTCCTCGGACTCAAGCCTATGGGGAAACCAAGTACAAAAAAGAAATCTTACAAGTTTTGGACAGAACCAAGGCCTTGCATGGTCTTCGGACTCAAGCCTATGGGGAAACCAAGTACAAAAAAGAAATCTTACAAGTTTTGGAGAGAACCAAGGCCTTGCATGGTCCTCGGACTCAAGCCTATGGGGAAACCAAGTATAAAAAAGAAATCTTACAAGTTTTGGACAGAACCAAGGCCTTGCATGGTCCTCGGACTCAAGCCTATGGGGAAACCAAGTACAAAAATGAAATCTTACAAGTTTTGGACAGAACCAAGGCCTTGCATGGTCCTCGGACTCATGACCTATGGGGAAACCAAGTACAAAAAAGAAAAATTACAAGTTTTGGACAGAACCAAGGCCTTGCATGGTCCTCGGACTCAAGCCTATGGGGAAACCAAGTACAAAAAAGAAAAATTACAAGTTTTGGACGGAACCAAGGCCTTGCATGGTCCTCGGACTCAAGCCTATGGGGAAACCAAGTACAAAAAAGAAATCTTACAAGTTTTGGACAGAACCAAGGCCTTGCATGGTCCTCGGACTCAAGCCTATGGGGAAACCAAGTACAAAAAAGAAATCTTACAAGTTTTGGACAGAACCAAGGCCTTGCATGGTCCTCGGACTCAAGCCTATGGGGAAACCAAGTACATAAAAGAAAAATTACAAGTTTTGGACAGAACCAAGGCCTTGCATGGTCCTCGGACTCAAGCCTATGGGGAAACCAAGTACAAAAAAGAAATCTTACAAGTTTTGGACAGAACCAAGGCCTTGCATGGTCCTCGGACTCAAGCCTATGGGGAAACCAAGTACATAAAAGAAAAATTACAAGTTTTGGACAGAACCAAGGCCTTGCATGGTCTTCGGACTCAAGCCTATGGGGAAACCAAGTACAAAAAAGAAATCTTATAAGTTTTGGAGAGAACCAAGGCCTTGCATGGTCCTCGGACTCAACCCTATGGGGAAACCAAGTATAAAAAAGAAATCTTACAAGTTTTGGACAGAACCAAGGCCTTGCATGGTACTCGGACTCAAGCCTATGGGGAAACCAAGTACAAAAAAGAAATCTTACAAGTTTTGGACAGAACCAAGGCCTTGCATGGTCCTCGGACTCAAGCCTATGGGCAAACCAAGTACAAAAAAGAAATCTTACAAGTTTTGGACAGAACCAAGGCCTTGCATGGTCCTCGGACTCAAGCCAATGGGGAAACCAAGTACATAAAAGAAAAATTACAAGTTTTGGACAGAACCAAGGCCTTGCATGGTCTTCGGACTCAAGCCTATGGGGAAACCAAGTACAAAAAAGAAATCTTACAAGTTTTGGAGAGAACCAAGGCCTTGCATGGTCCTCGGACTCAAGCCTATGGGGAAACCAAGTATAAAAAAGAAATCTTACAAGTTTTGGACAGAACCAAGGCCTTGCATGGTACTCGGACTCAAGCCTATGCGGAAACCATGTACATAAAAGAAATCTTACAAGTTTTCGACAGAACCAAGGCCTTGCATGGTCCTCGGACTCAAGCCTATGGGGAAACCAAGTACATAAAAGAAAAATTACAAGTTTTGGACAGAACCAAGGCCTTGCATGGTCTTCGGACTCAAGCCTATGGGGAAACCAAGTACATAAAAGAAAAATTACAAGTTTTGGACAGAACCAAGGCCTTGCATGGTCTTCGGACTCAAGCGTATGGGGAAACCAAGTACAAAAAAGAAATCTTACAAGTTTTGGACAGAACCAAGGCGTTGCATGGTCCTCGGCCTCAAGCCTATGGGTAAACCAAGTACAAAAAAGAAATCTTACAAGTTTTGGACAGAACCAAGGCCTTGCATGGTCCTCGGACTCAAGCCTATGGGGAAACCAAGTACAAAAAAGAAATCTTACAAGTTTTGGACAGAACCATGGCCTTGCATGGTCCTCGGACTCAAGCCTATGGGGAAACCAAGTACAAAAAAGAAATCTTACAAGTTTTGGACAGAACCAAGGCCTTGCATGGTCCTCGGACTCAAGCCTATGGGGAAACCAAGTACAAAAAAGAAATCTTACAAGTTTTGGACAGAACCAAGGCCTTGCATGGTCCTCGGACTCAAGCCTATGGGGAAACCAAGTACAAAAAAGAAAAATTACAAGTTTTGGACAGAACCAAGGCCTTGCATGGTCCTCGGACTCAAGCCTATGGGGAAACCAAGTACAAAAAAGAAATCTTACAAGTTTTGGACAGAACCAAGGCCTTGCATGGTCCTCGGACTCAAGCCTATGGGGAAACCAAGTATAAAAAAGAAATCTTACAAGTTTTGGACAGAACCAAGGCCTTGCATGGTCCTCGGACTCAAGCCTATGGGGAAACCAAGTACATAAAAGAAAAATTACAAGTTTTGGACAGAACCAAGGCCTTGCATGGTCTTCGGACTCAAGCCTATGGGGAAACCAAGTACAAAAAAGAAATCTTACAAGTTTTGGAGAGAACCAAAGCCTTGCATGGTCCTCGGACTCAAGCCTATGGGGAAACCAAGTATAAAAAAGAAATCTTACAAGTTTTGGACAGAACCAAGGCCTTGCATGGTCCTCGGACTCAAGCCTATAGGGAAACCAAGTACAAAAAAGAAATCTTACAAGTTTTGGACAGAACCAAGGCCTTGCATGGTCCTCGGACTCAAGCCTATGGGGAAACCAAGTACAAAAAAGAAAAATTACAAGTTTTGGACAGAACCAAGGCCTTGCATGGTCCTCGGACTCAAGCCTATGGGGAAACCAAGTACAAAAAAGAAATCTTACAAGTTTTGGACAGAACCAAGGCCTTGCATGGTCCTCGGACTCAAGCCTATGGGGAAACCAAGTACAAAAAAGAAATCTTACAAGTTTTGGACAGAACCAAGGCCTTGCATGGTCCTCGGACTCAAGCCTATGGGGAAACCAAGTACATAAAGGAAAAATTACAAGTTTTGGACAGAACCAAGGCCTTGCATGGTCCTCGGACTCAAGCCTATGGGGAAACGAAGTACAAAAAAGAAATCTTACAAGTTTTGGACAGAACCAAGGCCTTGCATGGTCCTCGGACTCAAGCCTATGGGGAAACCAAGTACATAAAAGAAAAATTACAAGTTTTGGACAGAACCAAGGCCTTGCATGGTCTTCGGACTCAAGCCTATGGGGAAACCAAGTACATAAAAGAAAAATTACAAGTTTTGGACAGAACCAAGGCCTTGCATGGTCTTCGGACTCAAGCCTATGGGGAAACCAAGTACAAAAAAGAAATCTTACAAGTTTTGGACAGAACCAAGGCGTTGCATGGTCCTCGGCCTCAAGCCTATGGGTAAACCAAGTACAAAAAAGAAATCTTACAAGTTTTGGACAGAACCAAGGCCTTGCATGGTCCTCGGACTCAAGCCTATGGGGAAACCAAGTACAAAAAAGAAATCTTACAAGTTTTGGACAGAACCATGGCCTTGCATGGTCCTCGGACTCAAGCCTATGGGGAAACCAAGTACAAAAAAGAAATCTTACAAGTTTTGGAGAGAACCAAGGCCTTGCATGGTCCTCGGACTCAAGCCTAGGGGGAAACCAAGTACAAAAAAGAAATCTTACAAGTTTTGGACAGAACCAAGGCCTTGCATGGTCCTCGGACTCAAGCCTATGGGGAAACCAAGTACAAAAAAGAAAAATTACAAGTTTTGGACAGAACCAAGGCCTTGCATGGTCCTCGGACTCAAGCCTATGGGGAAACCAAGTACAAAAAAGAAATCTTACAAGTTTTGGACAGAACCAAGGCCTTGCATGGTCCTCGGACTCAAGCCTATGGGGAAACCAAGTACAAAAAAGAAAAATTACAAGTTTTGGACAGAACCAAGGCCTTGCATGGTCCTCGGACTCAAGCCTATGGGGAAACCAAGTACAAAAAAGAAATCTTACAAGTTTTGGACAGAACCAAGGCCTTGCATGGTCCTCGGACTCAAGCCTATGGGGAAACCAAGTACAAAAAAGAAATCTTACAAGTTTTGGACAGAACCAAGGCCTTGCATGGTCCTCGGACTCAAGCCTATGGGGAAACCAAGTACATAAAGGAAAAATTACAAGTTTTGGACAGAACCAAGGCCTTGCATGGTCCTCGGACTCAAGCCTATGGGGAAACGAAGTACAAAAAAGAAATCTTACAAGTTTTGGACAGAACCAAGGCCTTGCATGGTCCTCGGACTCAAGCCTATGGGGAAACCAAGTACATAAAAGAAAAATTACAAGTTTTGGACAGAACCAAGGCCTTGCATGGTCTTCGGACTCAAGCCTATGGGGAAACCAAGTACATAAAAGAAAAATTACAAGTTTTGGACAGAACCAAGGCCTTGCATGGTCTTCGGACTCAAGCCTATGGGGAAACCAAGTACAAAAAAGAAATCTTACAAGTTTTGGACAGAACCAAGGCGTTGCATGGTCCTCGGCCTCAAGCCTATGGGTAAACCAAGTACAAAAAAGAAATCTTACAAGTTTTGGACAGAACCAAGGCCTTGCATGGTCCTCGGACTCAAGCCTATGGGGAAACCAAGTACAAAAAAGAAATCTTACAAGTTTTGGACAGAACCATGGCCTTGCATGGTCCTCGGACTCAAGCCTATGGGGAAACCAAGTACAAAAAAGAAATCTTACAAGTTTTGGAGAGAACCAAGGCCTTGCATGGTCCTCGGACTCAAGCCTAGGGGGAAACCAAGTACAAAAAAGAAATCTTACAAGTTTTGGACAGAACCAAGGCCTTGCATGGTCCTCGGACTCAAGCCTATGGGGAAACCAAGTACAAAAAAGAAAAATTACAAGTTTTGGACAGAACCAAGGCCTTGCATGGTCCTCGGACTCAAGCCTATGGGGAAACCAAGTACAAAAAAGAAATCTTACAAGTTTTGGACAGAACCAAGGCCTTGCATGGTCCTCGGACTCAAGCCTATGGCGAAACCAAGTACAAAAAAGAAAAATTACAAGTTTTGGACAGAACCAAGGCCTTGCATGGTCCTCGGACTCAAGCCTATGGGGAAACCAAGTACAAAAAAGAAATCTTACAAGTTTTGGACAGAACCAAGGCCTTGCATGGTCCTCGGACTCAAGCCTATGGGAAAACCAAGTACATAAAAGAAAAATTACAAGTTTTGGACAGAACCAAGGCCTTGCATGGTCCTCGGACTCAAGCCTATGGGGATACCAAGTACATAAAAAAAAAATTACAAGTTTTGGACAGAACCAAGGCCTTGCATGGTCTTCGGACTCAAGCCTATGGGGAAACCAAGTACATAAAAGAAAAATTACAAGTTTTGGACAGAACCAAGGCCTTGCATGGTCTTCGGACTCAAACCTATGGGGAAACCAAGTACAAAAAAGAAATCTTACAAGTTTTGGACAGAACCAAGGCGTTGCATGGTCCTCGGCCTCAAGCCTATGGGTAAACCAAGTACAAAAAAGAAATCTTACAAGTTTTGGACAGAACCAAGGCCTTGCATGGTCCTCGGACTCAAGCCTATGGGGAAACCAAGTACAAAAAAGAAATCTTACAAGTTTTGGACAGAACCATGGCCTTGCATGGTCCTCGGACTCAAGCCTATGGGGAAACCAAGTACAAAAAAGAAATCTTACAAGTTTTGGAGAGAACCAAGGCCTTGCATGGTCCTCGGACTCAAGCCTAGGGGGAAACCAAGTACAAAAAAGAAATCTTACAAGTTTTGGACAGAACCAAGGCCTTGCATGGTCCTCGGACTCAAGCCTATGGGGAAACCAAGTACAAAAAAGAAAAATTACAAGTTTTGGACAGAACCAAGGCCTTGCATGGTCCTCGGACTCAAGCCTATGGGGAAACCAAGTACAAAAAAGAAATCTTACAAGTTTTGGACAGAACCAAGGCCTTGCATGGTCCTCGGACTCAAGCCTATGGCGAAACCAAGTACATAAAAGAAAAATTACAAGTTTTGGACTGAATCAAGGCCTTGCATGGTCTTCGGACTCAAGCCTATGGGGAAACCAAGTACAAAAAAGAAATCTTACAAGTTTTGGAGAGAACCAAGGCCTTGCATGGTCCTCGGACTCAAGCCTATGGGGAAACCAAGTACATAAAAGAAAAATTACAAGTTTTGGACAGAACCAA
The DNA here is from genome assembly GCA_028535165.1 of Quercus tomentella. Lineage (NCBI taxonomy): Eukaryota > Viridiplantae > Streptophyta > Magnoliopsida > Fagales > Fagaceae > Quercus > Quercus tomentella. The sequence goes on from JAPQVY010000012.1 coordinate 6,434,557, forward strand.
GGCCTTGCATGGTCCTCGGACTCAAGCCTATGGGGAAACCAAGTACATAAAAGAAAAATTACAAGTTTTGGACAGAACCAAGGCCTTGCATGGTCTTCGGACTCAAGCCTATGGGGAAACCAAGTACATAAAAGAAAAATTACAAGTTTTGGACAGAACCAAGGCCTTGCATGGTCTTCGGACTCAAGCCTATGGGGAAACCAAGTACAAAAAAGAAATCTTACAAGTTTTGGACAGAACCAAGGCGTTGCATGGTCCTCGGCCTCAAGCCTATGGGTAAACCAAGTACAAAAAAGAAATCTTACAAGTTTTGGACAGAACCAAGGCCTTGCATGGTCCTCGGACTCAAGCCTATGGGGAAACCAAGTACAAAAAAGAAATCTTACAAGTTTTGGACAGAACCATGGCCTTGCATGGTCCTCGGACTCAAGCCTATGGGGAAACCAAGTACAAAAAAGAAATCTTACAAGTTTTGGACAGAACCAAGGCCTTGCATGGTCCTCGGACTCAAGCCTATGGGGAAACCAAGTACAAAAAAGAAATCTTACAAGTTTTGGACAGAACCAAGGCCTTGCATGGTCCTCGGACTCAAGCCTATGGGGAAACCAAGTACAAAAAAGAAAAATTACAAGTTTTGGACAGAACCAAGGCCTTGCATGGTCCTCGGACTCAAGCCTATGGGGAAACCAAGTACAAAAAAGAAATCTTACAAGTTTTGGACAGAACCAAGGCCTTGCATGGTCCTCGGACTCAAGCCTATGGCGAAACCAAGTACATAAAAGAAAAATTACAAGTTTTGGACTGAATCAAGGCCTTGCATGGTCTTCGGACTCAAGCCTATGGGGAAACCAAGTACAAAAAAGAAATCTTACAAGTTTTGGAGAGAACCAAGGCCTTGCATGGTCCTCGGACTCAAGCCTATGGGGAAACCAAGTATAAAAAAGAAATCTTACAAGTTTTGGACAGAACCAAGGCCTTGCATGGTCCTCGGACTCAAGCCTATGGGGAAACCAAGTACAAAAAAGAAATCATACAAGTTTTGGACAGAACCAAGGCCTTGCATGGTCCTCGGACTCAAGCCTATGGGGAAACCAAGTACAAAAAAGAAAAATTACAAGTTTTGGACAGAACCAAGGCCTTGCATGGTCCTCGGACTCCAGCCTATGGGGAAACCAAGTACAAAAAAGAAAAATTACAAGTTTTGGACAGAACCAAGGCCTTGCATGGTCCTCGGACTCAAGCCTATGGGGAAACCAAGTACAAAAAAGAAATCTTACAAGTTTTGGACAGAACCAAGGCCTTGCATGGTCCTCGGACTCAAGCCTATGGGGAAACCAAGTACAAAAAAGAAAAATTACAAGTTTTGGACAGAACCAAGGCCTTGCATGGTCCTCGGACACAAGCCTATGGGGAAACCAAGTACAAAAAAGAAATCTTACAAGTTTTGGACAGAACCAAGGCCTTGCATGGTCCTCGGACTCAAGCCTATGGGGAAACCATGTACATAAAAGAAATCTTACAAGTTTTCGACAGAACCAAGGCCTTGCATGGTCCTCGGACTCAAGCCTATGGGGAAACCAAGTACATAAAAGAAAAATTACAAGTTTTGGACAGAACCAAGGCCTTGCATGGTCTTCGGACTCAAGCCTATGGGGAAACCAAGTACAAAAAAGAAATCTTACAAGTTTTGGAGAGAACCAAGGCCTTGCATGGTCCTCGGACTCAAGCCTATGGGGAAACCAAGTATAAAAAAGAAATCTTACAAGTTTTGGACAGAACCAAGGCCTTGCATGGTCCTCGGACTCAAGCCTATGGGGAAACCAAGTACAAAAAAGAAATCTTACAAGTTTTGGACAGAACCAAGGCCTTGCATGGTCCTCGGACTCATGACCTATGGGGAAACCAAGTACAAAAAAGAAAAATTACAAGTTTTGGACAGAACCAAGGCCTTGCATGGTCCTCGGACTCAAGCCTATGGGGAAACCAAGTACAAAAAAGAAAAATTACAAGTTTTGGACGGAACCAAGGCCTTGCATGGTCCTCGGACTCAAGCCTATGGGGAAACCAAGTACAAAAAAGAAATCTTACAAGTTTTGGACAGAACCAAGGCCTTGCATGGTCCTCGGACTCAAGCCTATGGGGAAACCAAGTACAAAAAAGAAATCTTACAAGTTTTGGACAGAACCAAGGCCTTGCATGGTCCTCGGACTCAAGCCTATGGGGAAACCAAGTACATAAAAGAAAAATTACAAGTTTTGGACAAAACCAAGGCCTTGCATGGTCCTCGGACTCAAGCCTATGGGGAAACCAAGTACAAAAAAGAAATCTTACAAGTTTTGGACAGAACCAAGGCCTTGCATGGTCCTCGGACTCAAGCCTATGGGGAAACCAAGTACATAAAAGAAAAATTACAAGTTTTGGACAGAACCAAGGCCTTGCATGGTCTTCGGACTCAAGCCTATGGGGAAACCAAGTACAAAAAAGAAATCTTAGAAGTTTTGGAGAGAACCAAGGCCTTGCATGGTCCTCGGACTCAAGCCTATGGGGAAACCAAGTATAAAAAAGAAATCTTACAAGTTTTGGACAGAACCAAGGCCTTGCATGGTACTCGGACTCAAGCCTATGGGGAAACCAAGTACAAAAAAGAAATCTTACAAGTTTTGGACAGAACCAAGGCCTTGCATGGTCCTCGGACTCAAGCCTATGGGCAAACCAAGTACAAAAAAGAAATCTTACAAGTTTTGGACAGAACCAAGGCCTTGCATGGTCCTCGGACTCAAGCCTATGGGGAAACCAAGTACATAAAAGAAAAATTACAAGTTTTGGACAGAACCAAGGCCTTGCATGGTCTTCGGACTCAAGCCTATGGGGAAACCAAGTACAAAAAAGAAATCTTACAAGTTTTGGAGAGAACCAAGGCCTTGCATGGTCCTCGGACTCAAGCCTATGGGGAAACCAAGTATAAAAAAGAAATCTTACAAGTTTTGGACAGAACCAAGGCCTTGCATGGTACTCGGACTCAAGCCTATGGGGAAACCAAGTACAAAAAAGAAATCTTACAAGTTTTGGACAGAACCAAGGCCTTGCATGGTCCTCGGACTCAAGCCTATGGGGAAACCAAGTACAAAAAAGAAAAATTACAAGTTTTGGACAGAACCAAGGCCTTGCATGGTCCTCGGACTCCAGCCTGTGGGGAAACCAAGTACAAAAAAGAAAAATTACAAGTTTTGGACAGAGCCAAGGCCTTGCATGGTCCTCGGACTCAAGCCTATGGGGAAACCAAGTACAAAAAAGAAAAATTACAAGTTTTGGACAGAACCAAGGCCTTGCATGGTCCTCGGACTCAAGCCTATGGGGAAACCAAGTACAAAAAAGAAATCTTACAAGTTTTGGACAGAACCAAGGCCTTGCATGGTCCTCGGACTCAAGCCTATGGCGAAACCAAGTACATAAAAGAAAAATTACAAGTTTTGGACTGAATCAAGGCCTTGCATGGTCTTCGGACTCAAGCCTATGGGGAAACCAAGTACAAAAAAGAAATCTTACAAGTTTTGGAGAGAACCAAGGCCTTGCATGGTCCTCGGACTCAAGCCAATGGGGAAACCAAGTATAAAAAAGAAATCTTACAAGTTTTGGACAGAACCAAGGCCTTGCATGGTCCTCGGACTCAAGCCTATGGGGAAACCAAGTACAAAAAAGAAATCATACAAGTTTTGGACAGAACCAAGGCCTTGCATGGTCCTCGGACTCAAGCCTATGGGGAAACCAAGTACAAAAAAGAAAAATTACAAGTTTTGGACAGAACCAAGGCCTTGCATGGTCCTCGGACTCCAGCCTATGGGGAAACCAAGTACAAAAAAGAAAAATTACAAGTTTTGGACAGAACCAAGGCCTTGCATGGTCCTCGGACTCAAGCCTATGGGGAAACCAAGTACAAAAAAGAAATCTTACAAGTTTTGGACAGAACCAAGGCCTTGCATGGTCCTCGGACTCAAGCCTATGGGGAAACCAAGTACAAAAAAGAAAAATTACAAGTTTTGGACAGAACCAAGGCCTTGCATGGTCCTCGGACACAAGCCTATGGGGAAACCAAGTACAAAAAAGAAATCTTACAAGTTTTGGACAGAACCAAGGCCTTGCATGGTCCTCGGACTCAAGCCTATGGGGAAACCATGTACATAAAAGAAATCTTACAAGTTTTCGACAGAACCAAGGCCTTGCATGGTCCTCGGACTCAAGCCTATGGGGAAACCAAGTACATAAAAGAAAAATTACAAGTTTTGGACAGAACCAAGGCCTTGCATGGTCTTCGGACTCAAGCCTATGGGGAAACCAAGTACAAAAAAGAAATCTTACAAGTTTTGGAGAGAACCAAGGCCTTGCATGGTCCTCGGACTCAAGCCTATGGGGAAACCAAGTACAAAAAAGAAAAATTACAAGTTTTGGACAGAACCAAGGCCTTGCATGGTCCTCGGACTCCAGCCTATGGGGAAACCAAGTACAAAAAAGAAAAATTACAAGTTTTGGACAGAACCAAGGCCTTGCATGGTCCTCGGACTCAAGCCTATGGGGAAACCAAGTACAAAAAAGAAATCTTACAAGTTTTGGACAGAACCAAGGCCTTGCATGGTCCTCGGACTCAAGCCTATGGGGAAACCAAGTACAAAAAAGAAAAATTACAAGTTTTGGACAGAACCAAGGCCTTGCATGGTCCTCGGACACAAGCCTATGGGGAAACCAAGTACAAAAAAGAAATCTTACAAGTTTTGGACAGAACCAAGGCCTTGCATGGTCCTCGGACTCAAGCCTATGGGGAAACCATGTACATAAAAGAAATCTTACAAGTTTTCGACAGAACCAAGGCCTTGCATGGTCCTCGGACTCAAGCCTATGGGGAAACCAAGTACATAAAAGAAAAATTACAAGTTTTGGACAGAACCAAGGCCTTGCATGGTCTTCGGACTCAAGCCTGTGGGGAAACCAAGTACAAAAAAGAAATCTTACAAGTTTTGGAGAGAACCAAGGCCTTGCATGGTCCTCGGACTCAAGCCTATGGGGAAACCAAGTATAAAAAAGAAATCTTACAAGTTTTGGACAGAACCAAGGCCTTGCATGGTCCTCGGACTCAAGCCTATGGGGAAACCAAGTACAAAAAAGAAATCTTACAAGTTTTGGACAGAACCAAGGCCTTGCATGGTCCTCGGACTCATGACCTATGGGGAAACCAAGTACAAAAAAGAAAAATTACAAGTTTTGGACAGAACCAAGGCCTTGCATGGTCCTCGGACTCAAGCCTATGGGGAAACCAAGTACAAAAAAGAAAAATTACAAGTTTTGGACGGAACCAAGGCCTTGCATGGTCCTCGGACTCAAGCCTATGGGGAAACCAAGTACAAAAAAGAAATCTTACAAGTTTTGGACAGAACCAAGGCCTTGCATGGTCCTCGGACTCAAGCCTATGGGGAAACCAAGTACAAAAAAGAAATCTTACAAGTTTTGGACAGAACCAAGGCCTTGCATGGTCCTCGGACTCAAGCCTATGGGGAAACCAAGTACATAAAAGAAAAATTACAAGTTTTGGACAAAACCAAGGCCTTGCATGGTCCTCGGACTCAAGCCTATGGGGAAACCAAGTACAAAAAAGAAATCTTACAAGTTTTGGACAGAACCAAGGCCTTGCATGGTCCTCGGACTCAAGCCTATGGGGAAACCAAGTACATAAAAGAAAAATTACAAGTTTTGGACAGAACCAAGGCCTTGCATGGTCTTCGGACTCAAGCCTATGGGGAAACCAAGTACAAAAAAGAAATCTTAGAAGTTTTGGAGAGAACCAAGGCCTTGCATGGTCCTCGGACTCAAGCCTATGGGGAAACCAAGTATAAAAAAGAAATCTTACAAGTTTTGGACAGAACCAAGGCCTTGCATGGTACTCGGACTCAAGCCTATGGGGAAACCAAGTACAAAAAAGAAATCTTACAAGTTTTGGACAGAACCAAGGCCTTGCATGGTCCTCGGACTCAAGCCTATGGGCAAACCAAGTACAAAAAAGAAATCTTACAAGTTTTGGACAGAACCAAGGCCTTGCATGGTCCTCGGACTCAAGCCTATGGGGAAACCAAGTACATAAAAGAAAAATTACAAGTTTTGGACAGAACCAAGGCCTTGCATGGTCTTCGGACTCAAGCCTATGGGGAAACCAAGTACAAAAAAGAAATCTTACAAGTTTTGGAGAGAACCAAGGCCTTGCATGGTCCTCGGACTCAAGCCTATGGGGAAACCAAGTATAAAAAAGAAATCTTACAAGTTTTGGACAGAACCAAGGCCTTGCATGGTACTCGGACTCAAGCCTATGGGGAAACCAAGTACAAAAAAGAAATCTTACAAGTTTTGGACAGAACCAAGGCCTTGCATGGTCCTCGGACTCAAGCCTATGGGGAAACCAAGTACAAAAAAGAAAAATTACAAGTTTTGGACAGAACCAAGGCCTTGCATGGTCCTCGGACTCCAGCCTGTGGGGAAACCAAGTACAAAAAAGAAAAATTACAAGTTTTGGACAGAGCCAAGGCCTTGCATGGTCCTCGGACTCAAGCCTATGGGGAAACCAAGTACAAAAAAGAAAAATTACAAGTTTTGGACCGAACCAAGGCCTTGCATGGTCCTCGGACTCCAGCCTATGGGGAAACCAAGTACAAAAAAGAAAAATTACAAGTTTTGGACAGAACCAAGGCCTTGCATGGTCCTCGGACTCAAGCCTATGGGGAAACCAAGTACAAAAAAGAAAAATTACAAGTTTTGGACAGAACCGTGGCCTTGCATGGTCCTCGGACTCAAGCCTATGGGGAAACCAAGTACATAAAAGAAAAATTACAAGTTTTGGACAGAACCAAGGCCTTGCATGGTCCTCGGACTCAAGCCTATGGGGAAACCAAGTACAAAAAAGAAATCTTACAAGTTTTGGACAGAACCAAGGCCTTGCATGGTCCTCGGACTCAAGCCTATGGGGAAACCAAGTACATAAAAGAAAAATTACAAGTTTTGGACAGAACCAAGGCCTTGCATGGTCTTCGGACTCAAGCCTATGGGGAAACCAAGTACAAAAAAGAAATCTTACAAGTTTTGGAGAGAACCAAGGCCTTGCATGGTCCTCGGACTCAAGCCTATGGGGAAATCAAGTATAAAAAAGAAATCTTACAAGTTTTGGACAGAACCAAGGCCTTGCATGGTCCTCGGACTCAAGCCTATGGGGAAACCAAGTATAAAAAAGAAATCTTACAAGTTTTGGACAGAACCAAGGCCTTGCATGGTCCTCGGACTCAAGCCTATGGGGAAACCAAGTACAAAAAAGAAAAATTACAAGTTTTGGACAGAACCAAGGCCTTGCATGGTCCTCGGACACAAGCCTATGGGGAAACCAAGTACAAAAAAGAAATCTTACAAGTTTTGGACAGAACCAAGGCCTTGCATGGTCCTCGGACTCAAGCCTATGGGGAAACCAAGTACATAAAAGAAAAATTACAAGTTTTGGACAGAACCAAGGCCTTGCATGGTCTTCGGACTCAAGCCTATGGGGAAACCAAGTACAAAAAAGAAATCTTACAAGTTTTGGACAGAACCAAGGCCTTGCATGGTCCTCGGACTCAAGCCTATGGGGAAACCAAGTATAAAAAAGAAATCTTACAAGTTTTGGACAGAACCAAGGCCTTGCATGGTCCTCGGACTCAAGCCTATGGGGAAACCAAGTACAAAAAAGAAATCTTACAAGTTTTGGACAGAACCAAGGCCTTGCATGGTCCTCGGACTCAAGCCTATGGGGAAACCAAGTACAAAAAAGAAAAATTACAAGTTTTGGACAGAACCAAGGCCTTGCATGGTCCTCGGACACAAGCCTATGGGGAAACCAAGTACAAAAAAGAAATCTTACAAGTTTTGGACAGAACCAAGGCCTTGCATGGTCCTCGGACTCAATCCTATGGGGAAACCAAGTACAAAAAAGAAATCTTACAAGTTTTGGACAGAACCATGGCCTTGCATGGTCCTCGGACTCAAGCCTATGGGGAAACCAAGTACAAAAAAGAAATCTTACAAGTTTTGGACAGAACCAAGGCCTTGCATGGTCCTCGGACTCAAGCCTATGGGGAAACCAAGTACAAAAAAGAAATCTTACAAGTTTTGGACAGAACCAAGGCCTTGCATGGTCCTCGGACTCAAGCCTATGGGGAAACCAAGTACAAAAAAGAAAAATTACAAGTTTTGGACAGAACCAAGGCCTTGCATGGTCCTCGGACTCCAGCCTGTGGGGAAACCAAGTACAAAAAAGAAAAATTACAAGTTTTGGACAGAGCCAAGGCCTTGCATGGTCCTCGGACTCAAGCCTATGGGGAAACCAAGTACAAAAAAGAAAAATTACAAGTTTTGGACCGAACCAAGGCCTTGCATGGTCCTCGGACTCCAGCCTATGGGGAAACCAAGTACAAAAAAGAAAAATTACAAGTTTTGGACAGAACCAAGGCCTTGCATGGTCCTCGGACTCAAGCCTATGGGGAAACCAAGTACAAAAAAGAAAAATTACAAGTTTTGGACAGAACCGTGGCCTTGCATGGTCCTCGGACTCAAGCCTATGGGGAAACCAAGTACATAAAAGAAAAATTACAAGTTTTGGACAGAACCAAGGCCTTGCATGGTCCTCGGACTCAAGCCTATGGGGAAACCAAGTACAAAAAAGAAATCTTACAAGTTTTGGACAGAACCAAGGCCTTGCATGGTCCTCGGACTCAAGCCTATGGGGAAACCAAGTACATAAAAGAAAAATTACAAGTTTTGGACAGAACCAAGGCCTTGCATGGTCTTCGGACTCAAGCCTATGGGGAAACCAAGTACAAAAAAGAAATCTTACAAGTTTTGGAGAGAACCAAGGCCTTGCATGGTCCTCGGACTCAAGCCTATGGGGAAACCAAGTATAAAAAAGAAATCTTACAAGTTTTGGACAGAACCAAGGCCTTGCATGGTCCTCGGACTCAAGCCTATGGGGAAACCAAGTACAAAAAAGAAATCTTACAAGTTTTGGACAGAACCAAGGCCTTGCATGGTCCTCGGACTCAAGCCTATGGGGAAACCAAGTATAAAAAAGAAATCTTACAAGTTTTGGACAGAACCAAGGCCTTGCATGGTCCTCGGACTCAAGCCTATGGGGAAACCAAGTACAAAAAAGAAAAATTACAAGTTTTGGACAGAACCAAGGCCTTGCATGGTCCTCGGACACAAGCCTATGGGGAAACCAAGTACAAAAAAGAAATCTTACAAGTTTTGGACAGAACCAAGGCCTTGCATGGTCCTCGGACTCAAGCCTATGGGGAAACCAAGTACATAAAAGAAAAATTACAAGTTTTGGACAGAACCAAGGCCTTGCATGGTCTTCGGACTCAAGCCTATGGGGAAACCAAGTACAAAAAAGAAATCTTACAAGTTTTGGACAGAACCAAGGCCTTGCATGGTCCTCGGACTCCAGCCTGTGGGGAAACCAAGTACAAAAAAGAAAAATTACAAGTTTTGGACAGAGCCAAGGCCTTGCATGGTCCTCGGACTCAAGCCTATGGGGAAACCAAGTACAAAAAAGAAAAATTACAAGTTTTGGACCGAACCAAGGCCTTGCATGGTCCTCGGACTCCAGCCTATGGGGAAACCAAGTACAAAAAAGAAAAATTACAAGTTTTGGACAGAACCAAGGCCTTGCATGGTCCTCGGACTCAAGCCTATGGGGAAACCAAGTACAAAAAAGAAAAATTACAAGTTTTGGACAGAACCGTGGCCTTGCATGGTCCTCGGACTCAAGCCTATGGGGAAACCAAGTACATAAAAGAAAAATTACAAGTTTTGGACAGAACCAAGGCCTTGCATGGTCCTCGGACTCAAGCCTATGGGGAAACCAAGTACAAAAAAGAAATCTTACAAGTTTTGGACAGAACCAAGGCCTTGCATGGTCCTCGGACTCAAGCCTATGGGGAAACCAAGTACATAAAAGAAAAATTACAAGTTTTGGACAGAACCAAGGCCTTGCATGGTCTTCGGACTCAAGCCTATGGGGAAACCAAGTACAAAAAAGAAATCTTACAAGTTTTGGAGAGAACCAAGGCCTTGCATGGTCCTCGGACTCAAGCCTATGGGGAAACCAAGTATAAAAAAGAAATCTTACAAGTTTTGGACAGAACCAAGGCCTTGCATGGTCCTCGGACTCAAGCCTATGGGGAAACCAAGTATAAAAAAGAAATCTTACAAGTTTTGGACAGAACCAAGGCCTTGCATGGTCCTCGGACTCAAGCCTATGGGGAAACCAAGTACAAAAAAGAAAAATTACAAGTTTTGGACAGAACCAAGGCCTTGCATGGTCCTCGGACACAAGCCTATGGGGAAACCAAGTACAAAAAAGAAATCTTACAAGTTTTGGACAGAACCAAGGCCTTGCATGGTCCTCGGACTCAAGCCTATGGGGAAACCAAGTACATAAAAGAAAAATTACAAGTTTTGGACAGAACCAAGGCCTTGCATGGTCTTCGGACTCAAGCCTATGGGGAAACCAAGTACAAAAAAGAAATCTTACAAGTTTTGGACAGAACCAAGGCCTTGCATGGTCCTCGGACTCAAGCCTATGGGGAAACCAAGTATAAAAAAGAAATCTTACAAGTTTTGGACAGAACCAAGGCCTTGCATGGTCCTCGGACTCAAGCCTATGGGGAAACCAAGTACAAAAAAGAAATCTTACAAGTTTTGGACAGAACCAAGGCCTTGCATGGTCCTCGGACTCAAGCCTATGGGGAAACCAAGTACAAAAAAGAAAAATTACAAGTTTTGGACAGAACCAAGGCCTTGCATGGTCCTCGGACACAAGCCTATGGGGAAACCAAGTACAAAAAAGAAATCTTACAAGTTTTGGACAGAACCAAGGCCTTGCATGGTCCTCGGACTCAAGCCTATGGGGAAACCAAGTACAAAAAAGAAATCTTACAAGTTTTGGACAGAACCATGGCCTTGCATGGTCCTCGGACTCAAGCCTATGGGGAAACCAAGTACAAAAAAGAAATCTTACAAGTTTTGGAGAGAACCAAGGCCTTGCATGGTCCTCGGACTCAAGCCTAGGGGGAAACCAAGTACAAAAAAGAAATCTTACAAGTTTTGGACAGAACCAAGGCCTTGCATGGTCCTCGGACTCAAGCCTATGGGGAAACCAAGTACAAAAAAGAAAAATTACAAGTTTTGGACAGAACCAAGGCCTTGCATGGTCCTCGGACTCAAGCCTATGGGGAAACCAAGTACAAAAAAGAAATCTTACAAGTTTTGGACAGAACCAAGGCCTTGCATGGTCCTCGGACTCAAGCCTATGGCGAAACCAAGTACAAAAAAGAAAAATTACAAGTTTTGGACAGAACCAAGGCCTTGCATGGTCCTCGGACTCAAGCCTATGGGGAAACCAAGTACAAAAAAGAAATCTTACAAGTTTTGGACAGAACCAAGGCCTTGCATGGTCCTCGGACTCAAGCCTATGGGAAAACCAAGTACATAAAAGAAAAATTACAAGTTTTGGACAGAACCAAGGCCTCGCATGGTCCTCGGACTCAAGCCTATGGGGAAACCAAGTACATAAAAGAAAAATTACAAGTTTTGGACAGAACCAAGGCCTTGCATGGTCTTCGGACTCAAGCCTATGGGGAAACCAAGTACATAAAAGAAAAATTACAAGTTTTGGACAGAACCAAGGCCTTGCATGGTCTTCGGACTCAAACCTATGGGGAAACCAAGTACAAAAAAGAAATCTTACATGTTTTGGACAGAACCAAGGCGTTGCATGGTCCTCGGCCTCAAGCCTATGGGTAAACCAAGTACAAAAAAGAAATCTTACAAGTTTTGGACAGAACCAAGGCCTTGCATGGTCCTCGGACTCAAGCCTATGGGGAAACCAAGTACAAAAAAGAAATCTTACAAGTTTTGGACAGAACCATGGCCTTGCATGGTCCTCGGACTCAAGCCTATGGGGAAACCAAGTACAAAAAAGAAATCTTACAAGTTTTGGAGAGAACCAAGGCCTTGCATGGTCCTCGGACTCAAGCCTATGGGGAAACCAAGTACAAAAAAGAAATCTTACAAGTTTTGGACAGAACCATGGCCTTGCATGGTCCTCGGACTCAAGCCTATGGGGAAACCAAGTACAAAAAAGAAAAATTACAAGTTTTGGACAGAACCAAGGCCTTGCATGGTCCTCGGACTCAAGCCTATGGGGAAACCAAGTACAAAAAAGAAATCTTACAAGTTTTGGAGAGAACCAAGGCCTTGCATGGTCCTCGGACTCAAGCCTAGGGGGAAACCAAGTACAAAAAAGAAATCTTACAAGTTTTGGACAGAACCAAGGCCTTGCATGGTCCTCGGACTCAAGCCTATGGGGAAACCAAGTACAAAAAAGAAAAATTACAAGTTTTGGACAGAACCAAGGCCTTGCATGGTCCTCGGACTCAAGCCTATGGGGAAACCAAGTACAAAAAAGAAATCTTACAAGTTTTGGACAGAACCAAGGCCTTGCATGGTCCTCGGACTCAAGCCTATGGCGAAACCAAGTACAAAAAAGAAAAATTACAAGTTTTGGACAGAACCAAGGCCTTGCATGGTCCTCGGACTCAAGCCTATGGGGAAACCAAGTATAAAAAAGAAATCTTACAAGTTTTGGACAGAACCAAGGCCTTGCATGGTCCTCGGACTCAAGCCTATGGGGAAACCAAGTACAAAAAAGAAAAATTACAAGTTTTGGACAGAACCAAGGCCTTGCATGGTCCTCGGACACAAGCCTATGGGGAAACCAAGTACAAAAAAGAAATCTTACAAGTTTTGGACAGAACCAAGGCCTTGCATGGTCCTCGGACTCAAGCCTATGGGGAAACCAAGTACATAAAAGAAAAATTACAAGTTTTGGACAGAACCAAGGCCTTGCATGGTCTTCGGACTCAAGCCTATGGGGAAACCAAGTACAAAAAAGAAATCTTACAAGTTTTGGACAGAACCAAGGCCTTGCATGGTCCTCGGACTCAAGCCTATGGGGAAACCAAGTATAAAAAAGAAATCTTACAAGTTTTGGACAGAACCAAGGCCTTGCATGGTCCTCGGACTCAAGCCTATGGGGAAACCAAGTACAAAAAAGAAATCTTACAAGTTTTGGACAGAACCAAGGCCTTGCATGGTCCTCGGACTCAAGCCTATGGGGAAACCAAGTACAAAAAAGAAAAATTACAAGTTTTGGACAGAACCAAGGCCTTGCATGGTCCTCGGACACAAGCCTATGGGGAAACCAAGTACAAAAAAGAAATCTTACAAGTTTTGGACAGAACCAAGGCCTTGCATGGTCCTCGGACTCAATCCTATGGGGAAACCAAGTACAAAAAAGAAATCTTACAAGTTTTGGACAGAACCATGGCCTTGCATGGTCCTCGGACTCAAGCCTATGGGGAAACCAAGTACAAAAAAGAAATCTTACAAGTTTTGGACAGAACCAAGGCCTTGCATGGTCCTCGGACTCAAGCCTATGGGGAAACCAAGTACAAAAAAGAAATCTTACAAGTTTTGGACAGAACCAAGGCCTTGCATGGTCCTCGGACTCAAGCCTATGGGGAAACCAAGTACAAAAAAGAAAAATTACAAGTTTTGGACAGAACCAAGGCCTTGCATGGTCCTCGGACACAAGCCTATGGGGAAACCAAGTACAAAAAAGAAATCTTACAAGTTTTGGACAGAACCAAGGCCTTGCATGGTCCTCGGACTCAAGCCTATGGGGAAACCAAGTACATAAAAGAAAAATTACAAGTTTTGGACAGAACCAAGGCCTTGCATGGTCTTCGGACTCAAGCCTATGGGGAAACCAAGTACAAAAAAGAAATCTTACAAGTTTTGGACAGAACCAAGGCCTTGCATGGTCCTCGGACTCAAGCCTATGGGGAAACCAAGTATAAAAAAGAAATCTTACAAGTTTTGGACAGAACCAAGGCCTTGCATGGTCCTCGGACTCAAGCCTATGGGGAAACCAAGTACAAAAAAGAAATCTTACAAGTTTTGGACAGAACCAAGGCCTTGCATGGTCCTCGGACTCAAGCCTATGGGGAAACCAAGTACAAAAAAGAAAAATTACAAGTTTTGGACAGAACCAAGGCCTTGCATGGTCCTCGGACACAAGCCTATGGGGAAACCAAGTACAAAAAAGAAATCTTACAAGTTTTGGACAGAACCAAGGCCTTGCATGGTCCTCGGACTCAATCCTATGGGGAAACCAAGTACAAAAAAGAAATCTTACAAGTTTTGGACAGAACCATGGCCTTGCATGGTCCTCGGACTCAAGCCTATGGGGAAACCAAGTACAAAAAAGAAATCTTACAAGTTTTGGACAGAACCAAGGCCTTGCATGGTCCTCGGACTCAAGCCTATGGGGAAACCAAGTACAAAAAAGAAATCTTACAAGTTTTGGACAGAACCAAGGCCTTGCATGGTCCTCGGACTCAAGCCTATGGGGAAACCAAGTACAAAAAAGAAAAATTACAAGTTTTGGACAGAACCAAGGCCTTGCATGGTCCTCGGACTCCAGCCTGTGGGGAAACCAAGTACAAAAAAGAAAAATTACAAGTTTTGGACAGAGCCAAGGCCTTGCATGGTCCTCGGACTCAAGCCTATGGGGAAACCAAGTACAAAAAAGAAAAATTACAAGTTTTGGACCGAACCAAGGCCTTGCATGGTCCTCGGACTCCAGCCTATGGGGAAACCAAGTACAAAAAAGAAAAATTACAAGTTTTGGACAGAACCAAGGCCTTGCATGGTCCTCGGACTCAAGCCTATGGGGAAACCAAGTACAAAAAAGAAAAATTACAAGTTTTGGACAGAACCGTGGCCTTGCATGGTCCTCGGACTCAAGCCTATGGGGAAACCAAGTACATAAAAGAAAAATTACAAGTTTTGGACAGAACCAAGGCCTTGCATGGTCCTCGGACTCAAGCCTATGGGGAAACCAAGTACAAAAAAGAAATCTTACAAGTTTTGGACAGAACCAAGGCCTTGCATGGTCCTCGGACTCAAGCCTATGGGGAAACCAAGTACATAAAAGAAAAATTACAAGTTTTGGACAGAACCAAGGCCTTGCATGGTCTTCGGACTCAAGCCTATGGGGAAACCAAGTACAAAAAAGAAATCTTACAAGTTTTGGAGAGAACCAAGGCCTTGCATGGTCCTCGGACTCAAGCCTATGGGGAAACCAAGTATAAAAAAGAAATCTTACAAGTTTTGGACAGAACCAAGGCCTTGCATGGTCCTCGGACTCAAGCCTATGGGGAAACCAAGTATAAAAAAGAAATCTTACAAGTTTTGGACAGAACCAAGGCCTTGCATGGTCCTCGGACTCAAGCCTATGGGGAAACCAAGTACAAAAAAGAAAAATTACAAGTTTTGGACAGAACCAAGGCCTTGCATGGTCCTCGGACACAAGCCTATGGGGAAACCAAGTACAAAAAAGAAATCTTACAAGTTTTGGACAGAACCAAGGCCTTGCATGGTCCTCGGACTCAAGCCTATGGGGAAACCAAGTACATAAAAGAAAAATTACAAGTTTTGGACAGAACCAAGGCCTTGCATGGTCTTCGGACTCAAGCCTATGGGGAAACCAAGTACAAAAAAGAAATCTTACAAGTTTTGGACAGAACCAAGGCCTTGCATGGTCCTCGGACTCAAGCCTATGGGGAAACCAAGTATAAAAAAGAAATCTTACAAGTTTTGGACAGAACCAAGGCCTTGCATGGTCCTCGGACTCAAGCCTATGGGGAAACCAAGTACAAAAAAGAAATCTTACAAGTTTTGGACAGAACCAAGGCCTTGCATGGTCCTCGGACTCAAGCCTATGGGGAAACCAAGTATAAAAAAGAAATCTTACAAGTTTTGGACAGAACCAAGGCCTTGCATGGTCCTCGGACTCAAGCCTATGGGGAAACCAAGTATAAAAAAGAAATCTTACAAGTTTTGGACAGAACCAAGGCCTTGCATGGTCCTCGGACACAAGCCTATGGGGAAACCAAGTACAAAAAAGAAATCTTACAAGTTTTGGACAGAACCAAGGCCTTGCATGGTCCTCGGACTCAAGCCTATGGGGAAACCAAGTATAAAAAAGAAATCTTACAAGTTTTGGACAGAACCAAGGCCTTGCATGGTCCTCGGACTCAAGCCTATGGGGAAACCAAGTATAAAAAAGAAATCTTACAAGTTTTGGACAGAACCAAGGCCTTGCATGGTCCTCGGACTCAAGCCTATGGGGAAACCAAGTATAAAAAAGAAATCTTACAAGTTTTGGACAGAACCAAGGCCTTGCATGGTCCTCGGACTCAAGCCTATGGGGAAACCAAGTACAAAAAAGAAAAATTACAAGTTTTGGACAGAACCAAGGCCTTGCATGGTCCTCGGACACAAGCCTATGGGGAAACCAAGTACAAAAAAGAAATCTTACAAGTTTTGGACAGAACCAAGGCCTTGCATGGTCCTCGGACTCAAGCCTATGGGGAAACCAAGTACATAAAAGAAAAATTACAAGTTTTGGACAGAACCAAGGCCTTGCATGGTCTTCGGACTCAAGCCTATGGGGAAACCAAGTACAAAAAAGAAATCTTACAAGTTTTGGACAGAACCAAGGCCTTGCATGGTCCTCGGACACAAGCCTATGGGGAAACCAAGTACAAAAAAGAAATCTTACAAGTTTTGGACAGAACCAAGGCCTTGCATGGTCCTCGGACTCAAGCCTATGGGGAAACCAAGTACAAAAAAGAAATCTTACAAGTTTTGGACAGAACCATGGCCTTGCATGGTCCTCGGACTCAAGCCTATGGGGAAACCAAGTACAAAAAAGAAATCTTACAAGTTTTGGAGAGAACCAAGGCCTTGCATGGTCCTCGGACTCAAGCCTAGGGGGAAACCAAGTACAAAAAAGAAATCTTACAAGTTTTGGACAGAACCAAGGCCTTGCATGGTCCTCGGACTCAAGCCTATGGGGAAACCAAGTACAAAAAAGAAAAATTACAAGTTTTGGACAGAACCAAGGCCTTGCATGGTCCTCGGACTCAAGCCTATGGGGAAACCAAGTACAAAAAAGAAATCTTACAAGTTTTGGACAGAACCAAGGCCTTGCATGGTCCTCGGACTCAAGCCTATGGCGAAACCAAGTACAAAAAAGAAAAATTACAAGTTTTGGACAGAACCAAGGCCTTGCATGGTCCTCGGACTCAAGCCTATGGGGAAACCAAGTACAAAAAAGAAATCTTACAAGTTTTGGACAGAACCAAGGCCTTGCATGGTCCTCGGACTCAAGCCTATGGGAAAACCAAGTACATAAAAGAAAAATTACAAGTTTTGGACAGAACCAAGGCCTCGCATGGTCCTCGGACTCAAGCCTATGGGGAAACCAAGTACATAAAAGAAAAATTACAAGTTTTGGACAGAACCAAGGCCTTGCATGGTCTTCGGACTCAAGCCTATGGGGAAACCAAGTACATAAAAGAAAAATTACAAGTTTTGGACAGAACCAAGGCCTTGCATGGTCTTCGGACTCAAACCTATGGGGAAACCAAGTACAAAAAAGAAATCTTACATGTTTTGGACAGAACCAAGGCGTTGCATGGTCCTCGGCCTCAAGCCTATGGGTAAACCAAGTACAAAAAAGAAATCTTACAAGTTTTGGACAGAACCAAGGCCTTGCATGGTCCTCGGACTCAAGCCTATGGGGAAACCAAGTACAAAAAAGAAATCTTACAAGTTTTGGACAGAACCAAGGCCTTGCATGGTCCTCGGACTCAAGCCTATGGGGAAACCAAGTACAAAAAAGAAATCTTACAAGTTTTGGACAGAACCAAGGCCTTGCATGGTCCTCGGACTCAAGCCTATGGGGAAACCAAGTACAAAAAAGAAATCTTACAAGTTTTGGACAGAACCAAGGCCTTGCATGGTCCTCGGACTCAAGCCTATGGGGAAACCAAGTACAAAAAAGAAATCTTACAAGTTTTGGACAGAACCAAGGCCTTGCATGGTCCTCGGACTCAAGCCTATGGGGAAACCAAGTACATAAAAGAAAAATTACAAGTTTTGGACAGAACCAAGGCCTTGCATGGTCTTCGGACTCAAGCCTATGGGGAAACCAAGTACAAGAAAGAAATCTTACAAGTTTTGGACAGAACCATGGCCTTGCATGGTCCTCGGACTCAAGCCTATGGGGAAACCAAGTACAAAAAAGAAATCTTACAAGTTTTGGACAGAACCAAGGCCTTGCATGGTCCTCGGACTCAAGCCTATGGGGAAACCAAGTACAAAAAAGAAATCTGACAAGTTTTGTACAGAACCAAGGCCTTGCATGGTCCTCGGACTCAAGCCTATGGGGAAACCAAGTACAAAAAAGAAAAATTACAAGTTTTGGACAGAACCAAGGCCTTGCATGGTCCTCGGACTCAAGCCTATGGGGAAACCAAGTACAAAAAAGAAATCTTACAAGTTTTGGACAGAACCAAGGCCTTGCATGGTCCTCGGACTCAAGCCTATGGCGAAACCAAGTACATAAAAGAAAAATTACAAGTTTTGGACTGAACCAAGGCCTTGCATGGTCTTCGGACTCAAGCCTATGGGGAAACCAAGTACAAAAAAGAAATCTTACAAGTTTTGGAGAGAACCAAGGCCTTGCATGGTCCTCGGACTCAGGCCTATGGGGAAACCAAGTATAAAAAAGAAATCTTACAAGTTTTGGACAGAACCAAGGCCTTGCATGGTCCTCGGACTCAAGCCTATGGGGAAACCAAGTACAAAAAAGAAATCTTACAAGTTTTGGACAGAACCAAGGCCTTGCATGGTCCTCGGACTCAAGCCTATGGGGAAACCAAGTACAAAAAAGAAAAATTACAAGTTTTGGACAGAACCAAGGCCTTGCATGGTCCTCGGACTCCAGCCTATGGTGAAACCAAGTACAAAAAAGAAAAATTACAAGTTTTGGACAGAACCAAGGCCTTGCATGGTCCTCGGACTCAAGCCTGTGGGGAAACCAAGTACAAAAAAGTAATCTTACAAGTTTTGGACAGAACCAAGGCCTTGCATGGTCCTCGGACTCAAGCCTATGGGGAAACCAAGTACAAAAAAGAAAAATTACAAGTTTTGGACAGAACCAAGGCCTTGCATGGTCCTCGGACACAAGCCTATGGGGAAACCAAGTACAAAAAAGAAATCTTACAAGTTTTGGACAGAACCAAGGCCTTGCATGGTCCTCGGACTCAAGCCTATGGGGAAACCAAGTACATAAAAGAAATCTTACAAGTTTTCGACAGAACCAAGGCCTTGCATGGTCCTCGGACTCAAGCCTATGGGGAAACCAAGTACATAAAAGAAAAATTACAAGTTTTGGACAGAACCAAGGCCTTGCATGGTCTTCGGACTCAAGCCTATGGGGAAACCAAGTACAAAAAAGAAATCTTACAAGTTTTGGAGAGAACCAAGGCCTTGCATGGTCCTCGGACTCAAGCCAATGGGGAAACCAAGTATAAAAAAGAAATCTTACAAGTTTTGGACAGAACCAAGGCCTTGCATGGTCCTCGGACTCAAGCCTATGGGGAAACCAAGTACAAAAAAGAAAAATTACAAGTTTTGGACAGAACCAAGGCCTTGCATGGTCCTCGGACTCAAGCCTATGGGGAAACCAAGTACAAAAAAGAAAAATTACAAGTTTTGGACGGAACCAAGGCCTTGCATGGTCCTCGGACTCAAGCCTATGGGGAAACCAAGTACAAAAAAGAAATCTTACAAGTTTTGGACAGAACCAAGGCCTTGCATGGTCCTCGGACTCAAGCCTATGGGGAAACCAAGTACAAAAAAGAAATCTTACAAGTTTTGGACAGAACCAAGGCCTTGCATGGTCCTCGGACTCAAGCCTATGGGGAAACCAAGTACAAAAAAGAAATCTTACAAGTTTTGGACAGAACCAAGGCCTTGCATGGTCCTCGGACTCAAGCCTATGGGGAAACCAAGTACAAAAAAGAAATCTTACAAGTTTTGGACAGAACCAAGGCCTTGCATGGTCCTCGGACTCAAGCCTATGGAGAAACCAAGTACATAAAAGAAAAATTACAAGTTTTGGACAGAACCAAGGCCTTGCATGGTCCTCGGACTCATGCCTATGGGGAAACCAAGTACAAAAAAGAAATCTTACAAGTTTTGGACAGAACCAA
The DNA here is from genome assembly GCA_028535165.1 of Quercus tomentella. NCBI lineage: Eukaryota > Viridiplantae > Streptophyta > Magnoliopsida > Fagales > Fagaceae > Quercus > Quercus tomentella. The sequence goes on from JAPQVY010000012.1 coordinate 6,454,809, forward strand.
GGCCTTGCATGGTCCTCGGACTCAAGCCTATGGGGAAACCAAGTACATAAAAGAAAAATTACAAGTTTTGGACAGAACCAAGGCCTTGCATGGTCTTCGGACTCAAGCCTATGGGGAAACCAAGTACATAAAAGAAAAATTACAAGTTTTGGACAGAACCAAGGCCTTGCATGGTCTTCGGACTCAAGCCTATGGGGAAACCAAGTACAAAAAAGAAATCTTACAAGTTTTGGAGAGAACCAAGGCCTTGCATGGTCCTCGGACTCAAGCCTATGGGGAAACCAAGTACAAAAAAGAAATCTTACAAGTTTTGGACAGAACCAAGGCCTTGCATGGTCCTCGGACTCAAGCCTATGGGGAAACCAAGTACAAAAAAGAAAAATTACAAGTTTTGGACAGAACCAAGGCCTTGCATGGTCCTCGGACACAAGCCTATGGGGAAACCAAGTACAAAAAAGAAATCTTACAAGTTTTGGACAGAACCAAGGCCTTGCATGGTCCTCGGACTCAAGCCTATGGGGAAACCAAGTACATAAAAGAAATCTTACAAGTTTTCGACAGAACCAAGGCCTTGCATGGTCCTCGGACTCAAGCCTATGGGGAAACGAAGTACATAAAAGAAAAATTACAAGTTTTGGACAGAACCAAGGCCTTGCATGGTCTTCGGACTCAAGCCTATGGGGAAACCAAGTACAAAAAAGAAATCTTACAAGTTTTGGAGAGAACCAAGGCCTTGCATGGTCCTCGGACTCAAGCCAATGGGGAAACCAAGTATAAAAAAGAAATCTTACAAGTTTTGGACAGAACCAAGGCCTTGCATGGTCCTCGGACTCAAGCCTATGGGGAAACCAAGTACAAAAAAGAAAAATTACAAGTTTTGGACAGAACCAAGGCCTTGCATGGTCCTCGGACTCAAGCCTATGGGGAAACCAAGTACAAAAAAGAAAAATTACAAGTTTTGGACGGAACCAAGGCCTTGCATGGTCCTCGGACTCAAGCCTATGGGGAAACCAAGTACAAAAAAGAAATCTTACAAGTTTTGGACAGAACCAAGGCCTTGCATGGTCCTCGGACTCAAGCCTATGGGGAAACCAAGTACAAAAAAGAAATCTTACAAGTTTTGGACAGAACCAAGGCCTTGCATGGTCCTCGGACTCAAGCCTATGGGGAAACCAAGTACATAAAAGAAAAATTACAAGTTTTGGACAGAACCAAGGCCTTGCATGGTCCTCGGACTCATGCCTATGGGGAAACCAAGTACAAAAAAGAAATCTTACAAGTTTTGGACAGAACCAAGGCCTTGCATGGTCCTCGGACTCAAGGTTATGGGGAAACCAAGTACATAAAAGAAAAATTACAAGTTTTGGACAGAACCAAGGCCTTGCATGGTCTTCGGACTCAAGCCTATGGGGAAACCAAGTACATAAAAGAAAAATTACAAGTTTTGGACAGAACCAAGGCCTTGCATGGTCTTCGGACTCAAGCCTATGGGGAAACCAAGTACAAAAAAGAAATCTTACAAGTTTTGGAGAGAACCAAGGCCTTGCATGGTCCTCGGACTCAAGCCTATGGGGAAACCAAGTACAAAAAAGAAATCTTACAAGTTTTGGACAGAACCAAGGCCTTGCATGGTCCTCGGACTCAAGCCTATGGGGAAACCAAGTACAAAAAAGAAATCTTACAAGTTTTGGACAGATCCAAGGCCTTGCATGGTCCCCGGACTCAAGCCTATGGGGAAACCAAGTACATAAAAGAAAAATTACAAGTTTTGGACAGAACCAAGGCCTTGCATGGTCTTCGGACTCAAGCCTATGGGGAAACCAAGTACAAGAAAGAAATCTTACAAGTTTCGGACAGAACCATGGCCTTGCATGGTCCTCGGACTCAAGCCTATGGGGAAACCAAGTACAAAAAAGAAAAATTACAAGTTTTGCACAGAACCAAGGCCTTGCATGGTCCTCGGACACAAGCCTATGGGGAAACCAAGTACAAAAAAGAAATCTTACAAGTTTTGGACAGAACCAAGGCCTTGCATGGTCCTCGGACTCAAGCCTATGGGGAAACCAAGTACATAAAAGAAAAATTACAAGTTTTCGACAGAACCAAGGCCTTGCATGGTCTTCGGACTCAAGCCTATGGGGAAACCAAGTACAAAAAAGAAATCTTACAAGTTTTGGAGAGAACCAAGGCCTTGCATGGTCCTCGGACTCAAGCCAATGGGGAAACCAAGTATAAAAAAGAAATCTTACAAGTTTTGGACAGAACCAAGGCCTTGCATGGTCCTCGGACTCAAGCCTATGGGGAAACCAAGTACAAAAAAGAAAAATTACAAGTTTTGGACAGAACCAAGGCCTTGCATGGTCCTCGGACTCAAGCCTATGGGGAAACCAAGTACAAAAACGAAAAATTACAAGTTTTGGACGGAACCAAGGCCTTGCATGGTCCTCGGACTCAAGCCTATGGGGAAACCAAGTACAAAAAAGAAATCTTACAAGTTTTGGACAGAACCAAGGCCTTGCATGGTCCTCGGACTCAAGCCTATGGGGAAACCAAGTACAAAAAAGAAATCTTACAAGTTTTGGACAGAACCAAGGCCTTGCATGGTCCTCGGACTCAAGCCTATGGAGAAACCAAGTACATAAAAGAAAAATTACAAGTTTTGGACAGAACCAAGGCCTTGCATGGTCCTCGGACTCATGCCTATGGGGAAACCAAGTACAAAAAAGAAATCTTACAAGTTTTGGACAGAACCAAGGCCTTGCATGGTCCTCGGACTCAAGCCTATGGGGAAACCAAGTACATAAAAGAAAAATTACAAGTTTTGGACAGAACCAAGGCCTTGCATGGTCTTCGGACTCAAGCCTATGGGGAAACCAAGTACATAAAAGAAAAATTACAAGTTTTGGACAGAACCAAGGCCTTGCATGGTCTTCGGACTCAAGCCTATGGGGAAACCAAGTACAAAAAAGAAATCTTACAAGTTTTGGAGAGAACCAAGGCCTTGCATGGTCCTCGGACTCAAGCCTATGGGGAAACCAAGTACAAAAAAGAAATCTTACAAGTTTTGGACAGAACCAAGGCCTTGCATGGTCCTCGGACTCAAGCCTATGGGGAAACCAAGTACAAAAAAGAAATCTTACAAGTTTTGGACAGATCCAAGGCCTTGCATGGTCCCCGGACTCAAGCCTATGGGGAAACCAAGTACATAAAAGAAAAATTACAAGTTTTGGACAGAACCAAGGCCTTGCATGGTCTTCGGACTCAAGCCTATGGGGAAACCAAGTACAAGAAAGAAATCTTACAAGTTTTGGACAGAACCAAGGCCTTGCATGGTCCTCGGACTCAAGCCTATGGGGAAACCAAGTACAAAAAAGAAATCTTACAAGTTTTGGACAGAACCAAGGCCTTGCATGGTCCTCGGACTCAAGCCTATGGGGAAACCAAGTACAAAAAAGAAAAATTACAAGTTTTGCACAGAACCAAGGCCTTGCATGGTCCTCGGACACAAGCCTATGGGGAAACCAAGTACAAAAAAGAAATCTTACAAGTTTTGGACAGAACCAAGGCCTTGCATGGTCCTCGGACTCAAGCCTATGGGGAAACCAAGTACATAAAAGAAAAATTACAAGTTTTCGACAGAACCAAGGCCTTGCATGGTCTTCGGACTCAAGCCTATGGGGAAACCAAGTACAAAAAAGAAATCTTACAAGTTTTGGAGAGAACCAAGGCCTTGCATGGTCCTCGGACTCAAGCCAATGGGGAAACCAAGTATAAAAAAGAAATCTTACAAGTTTTGGACAGAACCAAGGCCTTGCATGGTCCTCGGACTCAAGCCTATGGGGAAACCAAGTACAAAAAAGAAAAATTACAAGTTTTGGACAGAACCAAGGCCTTGCATGGTCCTCGGACTCAAGCCTATGGGGAAACCAAGTACAAAAAAGAAAAATTACAAGTTTTGGACGGAACCAAGGCCTTGCATGGTCCTCGGACTCAAGCCTATGGGGAAACCAAGTACAAAAAAGAAATCTTACAAGTTTTGGACAGAACCAAGGCCTTGCATGGTCCTCGGACTCAAGCCTATGGGGAAACCAAGTACAAAAAAGAAATCTTACAAGTTTTGGACAGAACCAAGGCCTTGCATGGTCCTCGGACTCAAGCCTATGGAGAAACCAAGTACATAAAAGAAAAATTACAAGTTTTGGACAGAACCAAGGCCTTGCATGGTCCTCGGACTCATGCCTATGGGGAAACCAAGTACAAAAAAGAAATCTTACAAGTTTTGGACAGAACCAAGGCCTTGCATGGTCCTCGGACTCAAGCCTATGGGGAAACCAAGTACATAAAAGAAAAATTACAAGTTTTGGACAGAACCAAGGCCTTGCATGGTCTTCGGACTCAAGCCTATGGGGAAACCAAGTACATAAAAGAAAAATTACAAGTTTTGGACAGAACCAAGGCCTTGCATGGTCTTCGGACTCAAGCCTATGGGGAAACCAAGTACGAAAAAGAAATCTTACAAGTTTTGGAGAGAACCAAGGCCTTGCATGGTCCTCGGACTCAAGCCTATGGGGAAACCAAGTACAAAAAAGAAATCTTACAAGTTTTGGACAGAACCAAGGCCTTGCATGGTCCTCGGACTCAAGCCTATGGGGAAACCAAGTACAAAAAAGAAATCTTACAAGTTTTGGACAGATCCAAGGCCTTGCATGGTCCCCGGACTCAAGCCTATGGGGAAACCAAGTACATAAAAGAAAAATTACAAGTTTTGGACAGAACCAAGGCCTTGCATGGTCTTCGGACTCAAGCCTATGGGGAAACCAAGTACAAGAAAGAAATCTTACAAGTTTTGGACAGAACCATGGCCTTGCATGGTCCTCGGACTCAAGCCTATGGGGAAACCAAGTACAAAAAAGAAATCTTACAAGTTTTGGACAGAACCAAGGCCTTGCATGGTCCTCGGACTCAAGCCTATGGGGAAACCAAGTACAAAAAAGAAATCTTACAAGTTTTGGACAGAACCAAGGCCTTGCATGGTCCTCGGACTCAAGCCTATGGGGAAACCAAGTACAAAAAAGAAAAATTACAAGTTTTGGACAGAACCAAGGCCTTGCACGGTCCTCGGACTCAAGCCTATGGGGAAACCAAGTACAAAAAAGAAATCTTACAAGTTTTGGACAGAACCAAGGCCTTGCATGGTCCTCGGACTCAAGCCTATGGGGAAACCAAGTACATAAAAGAAAAATTACAAGTTTTGGACAGAACCAAGGCCTTGCATGGTCTTCGGACTCAAGCCTATGGGGAAACCAAGTACAAAAAAGAAATCTTACAAGTTTTGGAGAGAACCAAGGCCTTGCATGGTCCTCGGACTCAAGCCTATGGGGAAACCAAGTATAAAAAAGAAATCTTACAAGTTTTGGACAGAACCAAGGCCTTGCATGGTCCTCGGACTCAAGCCTATGGGGAAACCAAGTACAAAAAAGAAATCTTACAAGTTTTGGACAGAACCAAGGCCTTGCATGGTCCTCGGACTCAAGCCTATGGGGAAACCAAGTACAAAAAAGAAAAATTACAAGTTTTGGACAGAACCAAGGCCTTGCATGGTCCTCGGACTCAAGCCTATGGGGAAACCAAGTACAAAAAAGAAATCTTACAAGTTTTGGACAGAACCAAGGCCTTGCATGGTCCTCGGACTCAAGCCTATGGGGAAACCAAGTACAAAAAAGAAATCTTACAAGTTTTGGACAGAACCAAGGCCTTGCATGGTCCTCGGACTCAAGCCTATGGCGAAACCAAGTACATAAAAGAAAAATTACAAGTTTTGGACTGAACCAAGGCCTTGCATGGTCTTCGGACTCAAGCCTAGGGGGAAACCAAGTACAAAAAAGAAATCTTACAAGTTTTGGAGAGAACCAAGGCCTTGCATGGTCCTCGGACTCAAGCCTATGGGGAAACCAAGTACAAAAAAGAAATCTTACAAGTTTTGGACAGAACCAAGGCCTTGCATGGTCCTCGGACTCAAGCCTATGGGGAAACCAAGTACAAAAAAGAAAAATTACAAGTTTTGGACAGAACCAAGGCCTTGCATGGTCCTCGGACTCCAGCCTATGGTGAAACCAAGTACAAAAAAGAAAAATTACAAGTTTTGGACAGAACCAAGGCCTTGCATGGTCCTCGGACTCAAGCCTATGGGGAAACCAAGTACAAAAAAGAAATCTTACAAGTTTTGGACAGAACCAAGGCCTTGCATGGTCCTCGGACTCAAGCCTATGGGGAAACCAAGTACAAAAAAGAAAAATTACAAGTTTTGGACAGAACCAAGGCCTTGCATGGTCCTCGGACTCAAGCCTATGGGGAAACCAAGTACAAAAAAGAAATCTTACAAGTTTTGGACAGAACCAAGGCCTTGCATGGTCCTCGGACTCAAGCCTATGGGGAAACCAAGTACATAAAAGAAAAATTACAAGTTTTGGACAGAACCAAGGCCTTGCATGGTCCTCGGACTCAAGCCTATGGGGAAACCAAGTACAAAAAAGAAATCTTACAAGTTTTGGACAGAACCAAGGCCTTGCATGGTCCTCGGACTCAAGCCTATGGGGAAACCAAGTACAAAAAAGAAATCTTACAAGTTTTGGACAGAACCAAGGCCTTGCATGGTCCTCGGACTCAAGCCTATGGGGAAACCAAGTACAAAAAAGAAAAATTACAAGTTTTGGACAGAACCAAGGCCTTGTATGGTCCTCGGACTCAAGCCTATGGGGAAACCAAGTACAAAAAAGAAAAATTACAAGTTTTGGACGGAACCAAAGCCTTGCATGGTCCTCGGACTCAAGCCTATGGGGAAACCAAGTACAAAAAAGAAATCTTACAAGTTTTGGACAGAACCAAGGCCTTGCATGGTCCTCGGACTCAAGCCTATGGGGAAACCAAGTACAAAAAAGAAATCTTACAAGTTTTGGACAGAACCAAGGCCTTGCATGGTCCTCGGACTCAAGCCTATGGGAAAACCAAGTACATAAAAGAAAAATTACAAGTTTTGGACAGAACCAAGGCCTTGCATGGTCTTCGGACTCAAGCCTATGGGGAAACCAAGTACAAAAAAGAAATCTTACAAGTTTTGGACAGAACCAAGGCCTTGCATGGTCCTCGGACTCAAGCCTATGGGGAAACCAAGTACAAGAAAGAAATCTTACAAGTTTTGGACAGAACCATGGCCTTGCATGGTCCTCGGACTCAAGCCTATGGGGAAACCAAGTACAAAAAAGAAATCTTACAAGTTTTGGACAGAACCAAGGCCTTGCATGGTTCTCGGACTCAAGCCTATGGGGAAACCAAGTACAAAAAAGAAAAATTACAAGTTTTGGACAGAACCAAGGCCTTGCATGGTCCTCGGACTCAAGCCTATGGGGAAACCAAGTACAAAAAAGAAATCTTACAAGTTTTGGACAGAACCAAGGCCTTGCATGGTCCTCGGACTCAAGCCTATGGGGAAACCAAGTACATAAAAGAAAAATTACAAGTTTTGGACAGAACCAAGGCCTTGCATGGTCTTCGGACTCAAGCCTATGGGGAAACCAAGTACAAAAAAGAAATCTTACAAGTTTTGGAGAGAACCAAGGCCTTGCATGGTCCTCGGACTCAAGCCTATGGGGAAACCAAGTATAAAAAAGAAATCTTACAAGTTTTGGACAGAACCAAGGCCTTGCATGGTCCTCGGACTCAAGCCTATGGGGAAACCAAGTACAAAAAAGAAATCTTACAAGTTTTGGACAGAACCAAGGCCTTGCATGGTCCTCGGACTCAAGCCTATGGGGAAACCAAGTACAAAAAAGAAATCTTACAAGTTTTGGACAGAACCAAGGCCTTGCATGGTCCTCGAACTCAAGCCTATGGGGAAACCAAGTACAAAAAAGAAATCTTACAAGTTTTGGCCAGAACCAAGGCCTTGCATGGTCCTCGGACTCAAGCCTATGGGGAAACCAAGTACATAAAAGAAAAATTACAAGTTTTGGACAGAACCAAGGCCTTGCATGGTCCTCGGACTCAAGCCTATGGGGAAACCAAGTACAAAAAAGAAATCTTACAAGTTTTGGACAGAACCAAGGCCTTGCATGGTCCTCGGACTCAAGCCTATGGGGAAACCAAGTACATAAAAGAAAAATTACAAGTTTTGGACAGAACCAAGGCCTTGCATGGTCTTCGGACTCAAGCCTATGGGGAAACCAAGTACATAAAAGAAAAATTACAAGTTTTGGACAGAACCAAGGCCTTGCATGGTCTTCAGACTCAAGCCTATGGGGAAACCAAGTACAAAAAAGAAATCTTACAAGTTTTGGACAGAACCAAGGCGTTGCATGGTCCTCGGACTCAAGCCTATGGGTAAACCAAGTACAAAAAAGAAATCTTACAAGTTTTGGACAGAACCAAGGCCTTGCATGGTCCTCGGACTCAAGCCTATGGGGAAACCAAGTACAAAAAAGAAATCTTACAAGTTTTGGACAGAACCTTGGCCTTGCATGGTCCTCGGACTCAAGCCTATGGGGAAACCAAGTACAAAAAAGAAATCTTACAAGTTTTGGACAGAACCAAGGCCTTGCATGGTCCTCGGACTCAAGCCTATGGGGAAACCAAGTACAAAAAAAAATCTTACAAGTTTTGGACAGAACCAAGGCCTTGCATGGTCCTCGGACTCAAGCCTATGGGGAAACCAAGTACAAAAAAGAAAAATTACAAGTTTTGGACAGAACCAAGGCCTTGCATGGTCCTCGGACTCAAGCCTATGGGGAAACCAAGTACAAAAAAGAAATCTTACAAGTTTTGGACAGAACCAAGGCCTTGCATGGTCCTCGGACTCAAGCCTATGGCGAAACCAAGTACATAAAAGAAAAATTACAAGTTTTGGACTGAACCAAGAACCTTGCATGGTCTTCGGACTCAAGCCTAGGGGGAAACCAAGTACAAAAAAGAAATCTTACAAGTTTTGGAGAGAACCAAGGCCTTGCATGGTCCTCGGACTCAAGCCTATGGGGAAACCAAGTACAAAAAAGAAATCTTACAAGTTTTGGACAGAACCAAGGCCTTGCATGGTCCTCGGACTCAAGCCTATGGGGAAACCAAGTACAAAAAAGAAAAATTACAAGTTTTGGACAGAACCAAGGCCTTGCATGGTCCTCGGACTCCAGCCTATGGTGAAACCAAGTACAAAAAAGAAAAATTACAAGTTTTGGACAGAACCAAGGCCTTGCATGGTCCTCGGACTCAAGCCTATGGGGAAACCAAGTACAAAAAAGAAATCTTACAAGTTTTGGACAGAACCAAGGCCTTGCATGGTCCTCGGACTCAAGCCTATGGGGAAACCAAGTACAAAAAAGAAAAATTACAAGTTTTGGACAGAACCAAGGCCTTGCATGGTTCTCGGACACATGCCTATGGGGAAACCAAGTACAAAAAAGAAATCTTACAAGTTTTGGACAGAACCAAGGCCTTGCATGGTCCTCGGACTCAAGCCTATGGGGAAACCAAGTACATAAAAGAAATCTTACAAGTTTTCGACAGAACCAAGGCCTTGCATGGTCCTCGGACTCAAGCCTATGGGGAAACCAAGTACATAAAAGAAAAATTACAAGTTTTGGACAGAACCAAGGCCTTGCATGGTCTTCGGACTCAAGCCTATGGGGAAACCAAGTACAAAAAAGAAATCTTACAAGTTTTGGAGAGAACCAAGGCCTTGCATGGTCCTCGGACTCAAGCCTATGGGGAAACCAAGTATAAAAAAGAAATCTTACAAGTTTTGGACAGAACCAAGGCCTTGCATGGTCCTCGGACTCAAGCCTATGGGGAAACCAAGTACAAAAAAGAAATCTTACAAGTTTTGGACAGAACCAAGGCCTTGCATGGTCCTCGGACTCAAGCCTATGGGGAAACCAAGTACAAAAAAGAAAAATTACAAGTTTTGGACAAAACCAAGGCCTTGCATGGTCCTCGGACTCAAGCCTATGGGGAAACCAAGTACAAAAAAGAAAAATTACAAGTTTTGGACGGAACCAAGGCCTTGCATGGTCCTCGGACTCAAGCCTATGGGGAAACCAAGTACAAAAAAGAAATCTTACAAGTTTTGGACAGAACCAAGGCCTTGCATGGTCCTCGGACTCAAGCCTATGGGGAAACCAAGTACAAAAAAGAAATCTTACAAGTTTTGGACAGAACCAAGGCCTTGCATGGTCCTCGGACTCAAGCCTATGGGGAAACCAAGTACATAAAAGAAAAATTACAAGTTTTGGACAGAACCAAGGCCTTGCATGGTCCTCGGACTCAAGCCTATGGGGAAACCAAGTACAAAAAAGAAATCTTACAAGTTTTGGACAGAACCAAGGCCTTGCATGGTCCTCGGACTCAAGCCTATGGGGAAACCAAGTACAAAAAAGAAATCTTACAAGTTTTTGACAGAACCAAGGCCTTGCATGGTCCTCGGACTCAAGCCTATGGGGAAACCAAGTACAAAAAAGAAAAATTACAAGTTTTGGACAGAACCAAGGCCTTGCATGGTCCTCGGACTCAAGCCTATGGGGAAACCAAGTACAAAAAAGAAAAATTACAAGTTTTGGACGGAACCAAGGCCTTGCATGGTCCTCGGACTCAAGCCTATGGGGAAACCAAGTACAAAAAAGAAATCTTACAAGTTTTGGACAAAACCAAGGCCTTGCATGGTCCTCGGACTCAAGCCTATGGGGAAACCAAGTACAAAAAAGAAATCTTACAAGTTTTGGACAGAACCAAGGCCTTGCATGGTCCTCGGACTCAAGCCTATGGGGAAACCAAGTACAAAAAAGAAAAATTACAAGTTTTGGACAGAACCAAGGCCTTGCATGGTCCTCGGACTCAAGCCTATGGGGAAACCAAGTACAAAAAAGAAATCTTACAAGTTTTGGACAGAACCAAGGCCTTGCATGGTCCTCGGACTCAAGCCTATGGCGAAACCAAGTACATAAAAGAAAAATTACAAGTTTTGGACTGAACCAAGGCCTTGCATGGTCTTCGGACTCAAGCCTAGGGGGAAACCAAGTACAAAAAAGAAATCTTACAAGTTTTGGAGAGAACCAAGGCCTTGCATGGTCCTCGGACTCAAGCCTATGGGGAAACCAAGTATAAAAAAGAAATCTTACAAGTTTTGGACAGAACCAAGGCCTTGCATGGTCCTCGGACTCAAGCCTATGGGGAAACCAAGTACAAAAAAGAAATCTTACAAGTTTTGGACAGAACCAAGGCCTTGCATGGTCCTCGGACTCAAGCCTATGGGGAAACCAAGTACAAAAAAGAAAAATTACAAGTTTTGGACAGAACCAAGGCCTTGCATGGTCCTCGGACTCCAGCCTATGGTGAAACCAAGTACAAAAAAGAAAAATTACAAGTTTTGGACAGAACCAAGGCCTTGCATGGTCCTCGGACTCAAGCCTATGGGGAAACCAAGTACAAAAAAGAAATCTTACAAGTTTTGGACAGAACCAAGGCCTTGCATGGTCCTCGGACTCAAGCCTATGGGGAAACCAAGTACAAAAAAGAAAAATTACAAGTTTTGGACAGAACCAAGGCCTTGCATGGTTCTCGGACACAAGCCTATGGGGAAACCAAGTACAAAAAAGAAATCTTACAAGTTTTGGACAGAACCAAGGCCTTGCATGGTCCTCGGACTCAAGCCTATGGGGAAACCAAGTACATAAAAGAAATCTTACAAGTTTTCGACAGAACCAAGGCCTTGCATGGTCCTCGGACTCAAGCCTATGGGGAAACCAAGTACATAAAAGAAAAATTACAAGTTTTGGACAGAACCAAGGCCTTGCATGGTCTTCGGACTCAAGCCTATGGGGAAACCAAGTACAAAAAAGAAATCTTACAAGTTTTGGAGAGAACCAAGGCCTTGCATGGTCCTCGGACTCAAGCCTATGGGGAAACCAAGTATAAAAAAGAAATCTTACAAGTTTTGGACAGAACCAAGGCCTTGCATGGTCCTCGGACTCAAGCCTATGGGGAAACCAAGTACAAAAAAGAAATCTTACAAGTTTTGGACAGAACCAAGGCCTTGCATGGTCCTCGGACTCAAGCCTATGGGGAAACCAAGTACAAAAAAGAAAAATTACAACTTTTGGACAGAACCAAGGCCTTGCATGGTCCTCGGACTCAAGCCTATGGGGAAACCAAGTACAAAAAAGAAAAATTACAAGTTTTGGACGGAACCAAGGCCTTGCATGGTCCTCGGACTCAAGCCTATGGGGAAACCAAGTACAAAAAAGAAATCTTACAAGTTTTGGACAGAACCAAGGCCTTGCATGGTCCTCGGACTCAAGCCTATGGGGAAACCAAGTACAAAAAAGAAATCTTACAAGTTTTGGACAGAACCAAGGCCTTGCATGGTCCTCGGACTCAAGCCTATGGGGAAACCAAGTACATAAAAGAAAAATTACAAGTTTTGGACAGAACCAAGGCCTTGCATGGTCCTCGGACTCAAGCCTATGGGGAAACCAAGTACAAAAAAGAAATCTTACAAGTTTTGGACAGAACCAAGGCCTTGCATGGTCCTCGGACTCAAGCCTATGGGGAAACCAAGTACAAAAAAGAAATCTTACAAGTTTTTGACAGAACCAAGGCCTTGCATGGTCCTCGGACTCAAGCCTATGGGGAAACCAAGTACAAAAAAGAAAAATTACAAGTTTTGGACAGAACCAAGGCCTTGCATGGTCCTCGGACTCAAGCCTATGGGGAAACCAAGTACAAAAAAGAAAAATTACAAGTTTTGGACGGAACCAAGGCCTTGCATGGTCCTCGGACTCAAGCCTATGGGGAAACCAAGTACAAAAAAGAAATCTTACAAGTTTTGGACAAAACCAAGGCCTTGCATGGTCCTCGGACTCAAGCCTATGGGGAAACCAAGTACAAAAAAGAAATCTTACAAGTTTTGGACAGAACCAAGGCCTTGCATGGTCCTCGGACTCAAGCCTATGGGAAAACCAAGTACATAAAAGAAAAATTACAAGTTTTGGACAGAACCAAGGCCTTGCATGGTCCTCGGACTCAAGCCTATGGGGAAACCAAGTACAAAAAAGAAATCTTACAAGTTTTGGACAGAACCAAGGCCTTGCATGGTCCTCGGACTCAAGCCTATGGGGAAACCAAGTACATAAAAGAAAAATTACAAGTTTTGGACAGAACCAAGGCCTTGCATGGTCTTCGGACTCAAGCCTATGGGGAAACCAAGTACATAAAAGAAAAATTACAAGTTTTGGACAGAACCAAGGCCTTGCATGGTCTTCGGACTCAAGCCTATGGGGAAACCAAGTACAAAAAAGAAATCTTACAAGTTTTGGACAGAACCAAGGCCTTGCATGGTCCTCGGACTCAAGCCTATGGGTAAACCAAGTACAAAAAAGAAATCTTACAAGTTTTGGACAGAACCAAGGCCTTGCATGGTCCTCGGACTCAAGCCTATGGGGAAACCAAGTACAAGAAAGAAATCTTACAAGTTTTGGACAGAACCATGGCCTTGCATGGTCCTCGGACTCAAGCCTATGGGGAAACCAAGTACAAAAAAGAAATCTTACAAGTTTTGGACAGAACCAAGGCCTTGCATGGTCCTCGGACTCAAGCCTATGGGGAAACCAAGTACAAAAAAGAAAAATTACAAGTTTTGGACAGAACCAAGGCCTTGCATGGTCCTCGGACTCAAGCCTATGGGGAAACCAAGTACAAAAAAGAAATCTTACAAGTTTTGGACAGAACCAAGGCCTTGCATGGTCCTCGGACTCAAGCCTATGGGGAAACCAAGTACATAAAAGAAAAATTACAAGTTTTGGACAGAACCAAGGCCTTGCATGGTCTTCGGACTCAAGCCTATGGGGAAACCAAGTACAAAAAAGAAATCTTACAAGTTTTGGAGAGAACCAAGGCCTTGCATGGTCCTCGGACTCAAGCCTATGGGGAAACCAAGTATAAAAAAGAAATCTTACAAGTTTTGGACAGAACCAAGGCCTTGCATGGTCCTCGGACTCAAGCCTATGGGGAAACCAAGTACAAAAAAGAAATCTTACAAGTTTTGGACAGAACCAAGGCCTTGCATGGTCCTCGGACTCAAGCCTATGGGGAAACCAAGTACAAAAAAGAAAAATTACAAGTTTTGGACAGAACCAAGGCCTTGCATGGTCCTCGGACTCAAGCCTATGGGGAAACCAAGTACAAAAAAGAAATCTTACAAGTTTTGGACAGAACCAAGGCCTTGCATGGTCCTCGAACTCAAGCCTATGGGGAAACCAAGTACAAAAAAGAAATCTTACAAGTTTTGGCCAGAACCAAGGCCTTGCATGGTCCTCGGACTCAAGCCTATGGGGAAACCAAGTACATAAAAGAAAAATTACAAGTTTTGGACAGAACCAAGGCCTTGCATGGTCCTCGGACTCAAGCCTATGGGGAAACCAAGTACAAAAAAGAAATCTTACAAGTTTTGGACAGAACCAAGGCCTTGCATGGTCCTCGGACTCAAGCCTATGGGGAAACCAAGTACATAAAAGAAAAATTACAAGTTTTGGACAGAACCAAGGCCTTGCATGGTCTTCGGACTCAAGCCTATGGGGAAACCAAGTACATAAAAGAAAAATTACAAGTTTTGGACAGAACCAAGGCCTTGCATGGTCTTCAGACTCAAGCCTATGGGGAAACCAAGTACAAAAAAGAAATCTTACAAGTTTTGGACAGAACCAAGGCGTTGCATGGTCCTCGGACTCAAGCCTATGGGTAAACCAAGTACAAAAAAGAAATCTTACAAGTTTTGGACAGAACCAAGGCCTTGCATGGTCCTCGGACTCAAGCCTATGGGGAAACCAAGTACAAAAAAGAAATCTTACAAGTTTTGGACAGAACCTTGGCCTTGCATGGTCCTCGGACTCAAGCCTATGGGGAAACCAAGTACAAAAAAGAAATCTTACAAGTTTTGGACAGAACCAAGGCCTTGCATGGTCCTCGGACTCAAGCCTATGGGGAAACCAAGTACAAAAAAGAAATCTTACAAGTTTTGTACAGAACCAAGGCCTTGCATGGTCCTCGGACTCAAGCCTATGGGGAAACCAAGTACAAAAAAGAAAAATTACAAGTTTTGGACAGAACCAAGGCCTTGCATGGTCCTCGGACTCAAGCCTATGGGGAAACCAAGTACAAAAAAGAAATCTTACAAGTTTTGGACAGAACCAAGGCCTTGCATGGTCCTCGGACTCAAGCCTATGGCGAAACCAAGTACATAAAAGAAAAATTACAAGTTTTGGACTGAACCAAGGCCTTGCATGGTCTTCGGACTCAAGCCTAGGGGGAAACCAAGTACAAAAAAGAAATCTTACAAGTTTTGGAGAGAACCAAGGCCTTGCATGGTCCTCGGACTCAAGCCTATGGGGAAACCAAGTATAAAAAAGAAATCTTACAAGTTTTGGACAGAACCAAGGCTTTGCATGGTCCTCGGACTCAAGCCTATGGGGAAACCAAGTACAAAAAAGAAATCTTACAAGTTTTGGACAGAACCAAGGCCTTGCATGGTCCTCGGACTCAAGCCTATGGGGAAACCAAGTACATAAAAGAAAAATTACAAGTTTTGGACAGAACCAAGGCCTTGCATGGTCTTCGGACTCAAGCCTATGGGGAAACCAAGTACAAGAAAGAAATCTTACAAGTTTTGGACAGAACCATGGCCTTGCATGGTCCTCGGACTCAAGCCTATGGGGAAACCAAGTACAAAAAAGAAATCTTACAAGTTTTGGACAGAACCAAGGCCTTGCATGGTCCTCGGACTCAAGCCTATGGGGAAACCAAGTACAAAAAAGAAATCTTACAAGTTTTGGACAGAACCAAGGCCTTGCATGGTCCTCGGACTCAAGCCTATGGGGAAACCAAGTACAAAAAAGAAAAATTACAAGTTTTGGACAGAACCAAGGCCTTGCATGGTCCTCGGACTCAAGCCTATGGGGAAACCAAGTACAAAAAAGAAATCTTACAAGTTTTGGACAGAACCAAGGCCTTGCATGGTCCTCGGACTCAAGCCTATGGGGAAACCAAGTACATAAAAGAAAAATTACAAGTTTTGGACAGAACCAAGGCCTTGCATGGTCTTCGGACTCAAGCCTATGGGGAAACCAAGTACAAAAAAGAAATCTTACAAGTTTTGGAGAGAACCAAGGCCTTGCATGGTCCTCGGACTCAAGCCTATGGGGAAACCAAGTATAAAAAAGAAATCTTACAAGTTTTGGACAGAACCAAGGCCTTGCATGGTCCTCGGACTCAAGCCTATGGGGAAACCAAGTACAAAAAAGAAATCTTACAAGTTTTGGACAGAACCAAGGCCTTGCATGGTCCTCGGACTCAAGCCTATGGGGAAACCAAGTACAAAAAAGAAAAATTACAAGTTTTGGACAGAACCAAGGCCTTGCATGGTCCTCGGACTCAAGCCTATGGGGAAACCAAGTACAAAAAAGAAATCTTACAAGTTTTGGACAGAACAAAGGCCTTGCATGGTCCTCGGACTCAAGCCTATGGGGAAACCAAGTACAAAAAAGAAATCTTACAAGTTTTGGACAGAACCAAGGCCTTGCATGGTCCTCGGACTCAAGCCTATGGGGAAACCAAGTACAAAAAAGAAAAATTACAAGTTTTGGACTGAACCAAGGCCTTGCATGGTCCTCGGACTCAAGCCTATGGCGAAACCAAGTACATAAAAGAAAAATTACAAGTTTTGGACTGAACCAAGGCCTTGCATGGTCTTCGGACTCAAGCCTAGGGGGAAACCAAGTACAAAAAAGAAATCTTACAAGTTTTGGAGAGAACCAAGGCCTTGCATGGTCCTCGGACTCAAGCCTATGGGGAAACCAAGTATAAAAAAGAAATCTTACAAGTTTTGGACAGAACCAAGGCCTTGCATGGTCCTCGGACTCAAGCCTATGGGGAAACCAAGTACAAAAAAGAAATCTTACAAGTTTTGGACAGAACCAAGGCCTTGCATGGTCCTCGGACTCAAGCCTATGGGGAAACCAAGTACAAAAAAGAAAAATTACAAGTTTTGGACAGAACCAAGGCCTTGCATGGTCCTCGGACTCCAGCCTATGGTGAAACCAAGTACAAAAAAGAAAAATTACAAGTTTTGGACAGAACCAAGGCCTTGCATGGTCCTCGGACTCAAGCCTATGGGGAAACCAAGTACAAAAAAGAAATCTTACAAGTTTTGGACAGAACCAAGGCCTTGCATGGTCCTCGGACTCAAGCCTATGGGGAAACCAAGTACAAAAAAGAAAAATTACAAGTTTTGGACAGAACCAAGGCCTTGCATGGTCCTCGGACACAAGCCTATGGGGAAACCAAGTACAAAAAAGAAATCTTACAAGTTTTGGACAGAACCAAGGCCTTGCATGGTCCTCGGACTCAAGCCTATGGCGAAACCAAGTACATAAAAGAAATCTTACAAGTTTTCGACAGAACCAAGGCCTTGCATGGTCCTCGGACTCAAGCCTATGGGGAAACCAAGTACATAAAAGAAAAATTACAAGTTTTGGACAGAACCAAGGCCTTGCATGGTCTTCGGACTCAAGCCTATGGGGAAACCAAGTACAAAAGAGAAATCTTACAAGTTTTGGAGAGAACCAAGGCCTTGCATGGTCCTCGGACTCAAGCCTATGGGGAAACCAAGTATAAAAAAGAAATCTTACAAGTTTTGGACAGAACCAAGGCCTTGCATGGTCCTCGGACTCAAGCCTATGGGGAAACCAAGTACAAAAAAGAAATCTTACAAGTTTTGGACAGAACCAAGGCCTTGCATGGTCCTCGGACTCAAGCCTATGGGGAAACCAAGTACAAAAAAGAAATCTTACAAGTTTTGGACAGAACCAAGGCCTTGCATGGTCCTCGGACTCAAGCCTATGGGGAAACCAAGTACAAAAAAGAAAAATTACAAGTTTTGGACAGAACCAAGGCCTTGCATGGTCCTCGGACTCAAGCCTATGGGGAAACCAAGTACAAAAAAGAAAAATTACAAGTTTTGGACGGAACCAAGGCCTTGCATGGTCCTCGGACTCAAGCCTATGGGCAAACCAAGTACAAAAAAGAAATCTTACAAGTTTTGGACAGAACCAAGGCCTTGCATGGTCCTCGGACTCAAGCCTATGGGGAAACCAAGTACAAAAAAGAAATCTTACAAGTTTTGGACAGAACCAAGGCCTTGCATGGTCCTCGGACTCAAGCCTATGGGGAAACCAAGTACATAAAAGAAAAATTTCAAGTTTTGGACAGAACCAAGGCCTTGCATGGTCCTCGGACTCAAGCCTATGGGGAAACCAAGTACAAAAAAGAAATCTTACAAGTTTTGGACAGAACCAAGGCCTTGCATGGTCCTCGGACTCAAGCCTATGGGGAAACCAAGTACATAAAAGAAAAATTACAAGTTTTGGACAGAACCAAGGCCTTGCATGGTCTTCGGACTCAAGCCTATGGGGAAACCAAGTACAAAAAAGAAATCTTACTAGTTTTGGACAGAACCAAGGCCTTGCATGGTCCTCGGACTCAAGCCTATGGGGAAACCAAGTACAAAAAAGAAATCTTACAAGTTTTGGACAGAACCAAGGCCTTGCATGGTCCTCGGACTCAAGCCTATGGGGAAACCAAGTACAAAAAAGAAAAATTACAAGTTTTGGACAGAACCAAGGCCTTGCATGGTCTTCGGACTCAAGCCTATGGGGAAACCAAGTACAAGAAAGAAATCTTACAAGTTTTGGACAGAACCATGGCCTTGCATGGTCCTCGGACTCAAGCCTATGGGGAAACCAAGTACAAAAAAGAAATCTTACAAGTTTTGGACAGAACCAAGGCCTTGCATGGTCCTCGGACTCAAGCCTATGGGGAAACCAAGTACAAAAAAGAAATCTTACAAGTTTTGGACAGAACCAAGGCCTTGCATGGTCCTCGGACTCAAGCCTATGGGGAAACCAAGTACAAAAAAGAAAAATTACAAGTTTTGGACAGAACCAAGGCCTTGCATGGTCCTCGGACTCAAGCCTATGGGGAAACCAAGTACAAAAAAGAAATCTTACAAGTTTTGGACAGAACCAAGGCCTTGCATGGTCCTCGGACTCAAGCCTATGGGGAAACCAAGTACATAAAAGAAAAATTACAAGTTTTGGACAGAACCAAGGCCTTGCATGGTCTTCGGACTCAAGCCTATGGGGAAACCAAGTACAAAAAAGAAATCTTACAAGTTTTGGAGAGAACCAAGGCCTTGCATGGTCCTCGGACTCAAGCCTATGGGGAAACCAAGTATAAAAAAGAAATCTTACAAGTTTTGGACAGAACCAAGGCCTTGCATGGTCCTCGGACTCAAGCCTATGGGGAAACCAAGTACAAAAAAGAAATCTTACAAGTTTTGGACAGAACCAAGGCCTTGCATGGTCCTCGGACTCAAGCCTATGGGGAAACCAAGTACAAAAAAGAAAAATTACAAGTTTTGGACAGAACCAAGGCCTTGCATGGTCCTCGGACTCAAGCCTATGGGGAAACCAAGTACAAAAAAGAAATCTTACAAGTTTTGGACAGAACCAAGGCCTTGCATGGTCCTCGGACTCAAGCCTATGGGGAAACCAAGTACAAAAAAGAAATCTTACAAGTTTTGGACAGAACCAAGGCCTTGCATGGTCCTCGGACTCAAGCCTATGGGGAAACCAAGTACAAAAAAGAAATCTTACAAGTTTTGGACAGAACCAAGGCCTTGCATGGTCCTCGGACTCAAGCCTATGGGGAAACCAAGTACAAAAAAGAAAAATTACAAGTTTTGGACAGAACCAAGGCCTTGCATGGTCTTCGGACTCAAGCCTATGGGGAAACCAAGTACAAGAAAGAAATCTTACAAGTTTTGGACAGAACCATGGCCTTGCATGGTCCTCGGACTCAAGCCTATGGGGAAACCAAGTACAAAAAAGAAATCTTACAAGTTTTGGACAGAACCAAGGCCTTGCATGGTCCTCGGACTCAAGCCTATGGGGAAACCAAGTACAAAAAAGAAATCTTACAAGTTTTGGACAGAACCAAGGCCTTGCATGGTCCTCGGACTCAAGCCTATGGGGAAACCAAGTACAAAAAAGAAAAATTACAAGTTTTGGACAGAACCAAGGCCTTGCATGGTCCTCGGACTCAAGCCTATGGGGAAACCAAGTACAAAAAAGAAATCTTACAAGTTTTGGACAGAACCAAGGCCTTGCATGGTCCTCGGACTCAAGCCTATGGGGAAACCAAGTACATAAAAGAAAAATTACAAGTTTTGGACAGAACCAAGGCCTTGCATGGTCTTCGGACTCAAGCCTATGGGGAAACCAAGTACAAAAAAGAAATCTTACAAGTTTTGGAGAGAACCAAGGCCTTGCATGGTCCTCGGACTCAAGCCTATGGGGAAACCAAGTACAAAAAAGAAATCTTACAAGTTTTGGAGAGAACCAAGGCCTTGCATGGTCCTCGGACTCAAGCCTATGGGGAAACCAAGTATAAAAAAGAAATCTTACAAGTTTTGGACAGAACCAAGGCCTTGCATGGTCCTCGGACTCAAGCCTATGGGGAAACCAAGTACAAAAAAGAAATCTTACAAGTTTTGGACAGAACCAAGGCCTTGCATGGTCCTCGGACTCAAGCCTATGGGGAAACCAAGTACAAAAAAGAAAAATTACAAGTTTTGGACAGAACCAAGGCCTTGCATGGTCTTCGGACTCAAGCCTATGGGGAAACCAAGTACAAGAAAGAAATCTTACAAGTTTTGGACAGAACCATGGCCTTGCATGGTCCTCGGACTCAAGCCTATGGGGAAACCAAGTACAAAAAAGAAATCTTACAAGTTTTGGACAGAACCAAGGCCTTGCATGGTCCTCGGACTCAAGCCTATGGGGAAACCAAGTACAAAAAAGAAATCTTACAAGTTTTGGACAGAACCAAGGCCTTGCATGGTCCTCGGACTCAAGCCTATGGGGAAACCAAGTACAAAAAAGAAAAATTACAAGTTTTGGACAGAACCAAGGCCTTGCATGGTCCTCGGACTCAAGCCTATGGGGAAACCAAGTACAAAAAAGAAATCTTACAAGTTTTGGACAGAACCAAGGCCTTGCATGGTCCTCGGACTCAAGCCTATGGGGAAACCAAGTACATAAAAGAAAAATTACAAGTTTTGGACAGAACCAAGGCCTTGCATGGTCTTCGGACTCAAGCCTATGGGGAAACCAAGTACAAAAAAGAAATCTTACAAGTTTTGGAGAGAACCAAGGCCTTGCATGGTCCTCGGACTCAAGCCTATGGGGAAACCAAGTATAAAAAAGAAATCTTACAAGTTTTGGACAGAACCAAGGCCTTGCATGGTCCTCGGACTCAAGCCTATGGGGAAACCAAGTACAAAAAAGAAATCTTACAAGTTTTGGACAGAACCAAGGCCTTGCATGGTCCTCGGACTCAAGCCTATGGGGAAACCAAGTACAAAAAAGAAAAATTACAAGTTTTGGACAGAACCAAGGCCTTGCATGGTCCTCGGACTCAAGCCTATGGGGAAACCAAGTACAAAAAAGAAATCTTACAAGTTTTGGACAGAACCAAGGCCTTGCATGGTCCTCGGACTCAAGCCTATGGGGAAACCAAGTACAAAAAAGAAATCTTACAAGTTTTGGACAGAACCAAGGCCTTGCATGGTCCTCGGACTCAAGCCTATGGGGAAACCAAGTACAAAAAAGAAATCTTACAAGTTTTGGACAGAACCAAGGCCTTGCATGGTCCTCGGACTCAAGCCTATGGGGAAACCAAGTACAAAAAAGAAAAATTACAAGTTTTGGACAGAACCAAGGCCTTGCATGGTCTTCGGACTCAAGCCTATGGGGAAACCAAGTACAAGAAAGAAATCTTACAAGTTTTGGACAGAACCATGGCCTTGCATGGTCCTCGGACTCAAGCCTATGGGGAAACCAAGTACAAAAAAGAAATCTTACAAGTTTTGGACAGAACCAAGGCCTTGCATGGTCCTCGGACTCAAGCCTATGGGGAAACCAAGTACAAAAAAGAAAAATTACAAGTTTTGGACAGAACCAAGGCCTTGCATGGTCCTCGGACTCAAGCCTATGGGGAAACCAAGTACAAAAAAGAAATCTTACAAGTTTTGGACAGAACCAAGGCCTTGCATGGTCCTCGGACTCAAGCCTATGGGGAAACCAAGTACATAAAAGAAAAATTACAAGTTTTGGACAGAACCAAGGCCTTGCATGGTCTTCGGACTCAAGCCTATGGGGAAACCAAGTACAAAAAAGAAATCTTACAAGTTTTGGAGAGAACCAAGGCCTTGCATGGTCCTCGGACTCAAGCCTATGGGGAAACCAAGTATAAAAAAGAAATCTTACAAGTTTTGGACAGAACCAAGGCCTTGCATGGTCCTCGGACTCAAGCCTATGGGGAAACCAAGTACAAAAAAGAAATCTTACAAGTTTTGGACAGAACCAAGGCCTTGCATGGTCCTCGGACTCAAGCCTATGGGGAAACCAAGTACAAAAAAGAAAAATTACAAGTTTTGGACAGAACCAAGGCCTTGCATGGTCCTCGGACTCAAGCCTATGGGGAAACCAAGTACAAAAAAGAAATCTTACAAGTTTTGGACAGAACCAAGGCCTTGCATGGTCCTCGGACTCAAGCCTATGGGGAAACCAAGTACAAAAAAGAAATCTTACAAGTTTTGGACAGAACCAAGGCCTTGCATGGTCCTCGGACTCAAGCCTATGGGGAAACCAAGTATAAAAAAGAAATCTTACAAGTTTTGGACAGAACCAAGGCCTTGCATGGTCCTCGGACTCAAGCCTATGGGGAAACCAAGTACAAAAAAGAAATCTTACAAGTTTTGGACAGAACCAAGGCCTTGCATGGTCCTCGGACTCAAGCCTATGGGGAAACCAAGTACAAAAAAGAAAAATTACAAGTTTTGGACAGAACCAAGGCCTTGCATGGTCCTCGGACTCAAGCCTATGGGGAAACCAAGTACAAAAAAGAAATCTTACAAGTTTTGGACAGAACCAAGGCCTTGCATGGTCCTCGGACTCAAGCCTATGGGGAAACCAAGTACAAAAAAGAAATCTTACAAGTTTTGGACAGAACCAAGGCCTTGCATGGTCCTCGGACTCAAGCCTATGGGGAAACCAAGTACAAAAAAGAAATCTTACAAGTTTTGGACAGAACCAAGGCCTTGCATGGTCCTCGGACTCAAGCCTATGGGGAAACCAAGTACAAAAAAGAAAAATTACAAGTTTTGGACAGAACCAAGGCCTTGCATGGTCTTCGGACTCAAGCCTATGGGGAAACCAAGTACAAGAAAGAAATCTTACAAGTTTTGGACAGAACCATGGCCTTGCATGGTCCTCGGACTCAAGCCTATGGGGAAACCAAGTACAAAAAAGAAATCTTACAAGTTTTGGACAGAACCAAGGCCTTGCATGGTCCTCGGACTCAAGCCTATGGGGAAACCAAGTACAAAAAAGAAATCTTACAAGTTTTGGACAGAACCAAGGCCTTGCATGGTCCTCGGACTCAAGCCTATGGGGAAACCAAGCACAAAAAAGAAAAATTACAAGTTTTGGACAGAACCAAGGCCTTGCATGGTCCTCGGACTCAAGCCTATGGGGAAACCAAGTACAAAAAAGAAATCTTACAAGTTTTGGACAGAACCAAGGCCTTGCATGGTCCTCGGACTCAAGCCTATGGGGAAACCAAGTACATAAAAGAAAAATTACAAGTTTTGGACAGAACCAAGGCCTTGCATGGTCTTCGGACTCAAGCCTATGGGGAAACCAAGTACAAAAAAGAAATCTTACAAGTTTTGGAGAGAACCAAGGCCTTGCATGGTCCTCGGACTCAAGCCTATGGGGAAACCAAGTATAAAAAAGAAATCTTACAAGTTTTGGACAGAACCAAGGCCTTGCATGGTCCTCGGACTCAAGCCTATGGGGAAACCAAGTACAAAAAAGAAATCTTACAAGTTTTGGACAGAACCAAGGCCTTGCATGGTCCTCGGACTCAAGCCTATGGGGAAACCAAGTACAAAAAAGAAAAATTACAAGTTTTGGACAGAACCAAGGCCTTGCATGGTCCTCGGACTCAAGCCTATGGGGAAACCAAGTACAAAAAAGAAATCTTACAAGTTTTGGACAGAACCAAGGCCTTGCATGGTCCTCGGACTCAAGCCTATGGGGAAACCAAGTACAAAAAAGAAATCTTACAAGTTTTGGACAGAACCAAGGCCTTGCATGGTCCTCGGACTCAAGCCTATGGGGAAACCAAGTACAAAAAAGAAATCTTACAAGTTTTGGACAGAACCAAGGCCTTGCATGGTCCTCGGACTCAAGCCTATGGGGAAACCAAGTACAAAAAAGAAAAATTACAAGTTTTGGACAGAACCAAGGCCTTGCATGGTCTTCGGACTCAAGCCTATGGGGAAACCAAGTACAAGAAAGAAATCTTACAAGTTTTGGACAGAACCATGGCCTTGCATGGTCCTCGGACTCAAGCCTATGGGGAAACCAAGTACAAAAAAGAAATCTTACAAGTTTTGGACAGAACCAAGGCCTTGCATGGTCCTCGGACTCAAGCCTATGGGGAAACCAAGTACAAAAAAGAAAAATTACAAGTTTTGGACAGAACCAAGGCCTTGCATGGTCCTCGGACTCAAGCCTATGGGGAAACCAAGTACAAAAAAGAAATCTTACAAGTTTTGGACAGAACCAAGGCCTTGCATGGTCCTCGGACTCAAGCCTATGGGGAAACCAAGTACATAAAAGAAAAATTACAAGTTTTGGACAGAACCAAGGCCTTGCATGGTCCTTCGGACTCAAGCCTATGGGGAAACCAAGTACAAAAAAGAAATCTTACAAGTTTTGGAGAGAACCAAGGCCTTGCATGGTCCTCGGACTCAAGCCTATGGGGAAACCAAGTACAAAAAAGAAATCTTACAAGTTTTGGACAGAACCAAGGCCTTGCATGGTCCTCGGACTCAAGCCTATGGGGAAACCAAGTATAAAAAAGAAATCTTACAAGTTTTGGACAGAACCAAGGCCTTGCATGGTCCTCGGACTCAAGCCTATGGGGAAACCAAGTACATAAAAGAAAAATTACAAGTTTTGGACAGAACCAAGGCCTTGCATGGTCTTCGGACTCAAGCCTATGGGGAAACCAAGTACAAAAAAGAAATCTTACAAGTTTTGGAGAGAACCAAGGCCTTGCATGGTCCTCGGACTCAAGCCTATGGGGAAACCAAGTACAAAAAAGAAATCTTACAAGTTTTGGACAGAACCAAGGCCTTGCATGGTCCTCGGACTCAAGCCTATGGGGAAACCAAGTACAAAAAAGAAATCTTACAAGTTTTGGACAGAACCAAGGCCTTGCATGGTCCTCGGACTCAAGCCTATGGGGAAACCAAGTACAAAAAAGAAATCTTACAAGTTTTGGACAGAACCAAGGCCTTGCATGGTCCTCGGACTCAAGCCTATGGGGAAACCAAGTACAAAAAAGAAAAATTACAAGTTTTGGACAGAACCAAGGCCTTGCATGGTCCTCGGACTCAAGCCTATGGGGAAACCAAGTACAAAAAAGAAATCTTACAAGTTTTGGACAGAACCAAGGCCTTGCATGGTCCTCGGACTCAAGCCTATGGGGAAACCAAGTACAAAAAGAAATCTTACAAGTTTTGGACAGAACCAAGGCCTTGCATGGTCCTCGGACTCAAGCCTATGGGGAAACCAAGTACAAAAAAGAAATCTTACAAGTTTTGGACAGAACCAAGGCCTTGCATGGTCCTCGGACTCAAGCCTATGGGGAAACCAAGTACAAAAAAGAAAAATTACAAGTTTTGGACAGAACCAAGGCCTTGCATGGTCCTCGGACTCAAGCCTATGGGGAAACCAAGTACAAAAAAGAAATCTTACAAGTTTTGGACAGAACCAAGGCCTTGCATGGTCCTCGGACTCAAGCCTATGGGGAAACCAAGTACATAAAAGAAAAATTACAAGTTTTGGACAGAACCAAGGCCTTGCATGGTCCTCGGACTCAAGCCTATGGGGAAACCAAGTACAAAAAAGAAAAATTACAAGTTTTGGACAGAACCAAGGCCTTGCATGGTCTTCGGACTCAAGCCTATGGGGAAACCAAGTACAAAAAGAAATCTTACAAGTTTTGGACAGAACCAAGGCCTTGCATGGTCCTCGGACTCAAGCCTATGGGGAAACCAAGTACAAAAAAGAAATCTTACAAGTTTTGGACAGAACCAAGGCCTTGCATGGTCCTCGGACTCAAGCCTATGGGGAAACCAAGTACAAAAAAGAAATCTTACAAGTTTTGGACAGAACCAAGGCCTTGCATGGTCCTCGGACTCAAGCCTATGGGGAAACCAAGTACAAAAAAGAAAAATTACAAGTTTTGGACAGAACCAAGGCCTTGCATGGTCCTCGGACTCAAGCCTATGGGGAAACCAAGTACAAAAAGAAATCTTACAAGTTTTGGACAGAACCAAGGCCTTGCATGGTCCTCGGACTCAAGCCTATGGGGAAACCAAGTACATAAAAGAAAAATTACAAGTTTTGGACAGAACCAAGGCCTTGCATGGTCTTCGGACTCAAGCCTATGGGGAAACCAAGTACAAAAAGAAATCTTACAAGTTTTGGAGAGAACCAAGGCCTTGCATGGTCCTCGGACTCAAGCCTATGGGGAAACCAAGTACAAAAAAGAAATCTTACAAGTTTTGGACAGAACCAAGGCCTTGCATGGTCCTCGGACTCAAGCCTATGGGGAAACCAAGTACAAAAAAGAAATCTTACAAGTTTTGGACAGAACCAAGGCCTTGCATGGTCCTCGGACTCAAGCCTATGGGGAAACCAAGTACAAAAAAGAAAAATTACAAGTTTTGGACAGAACCAAGGCCTTGCATGGTCCTCGGACTCAAGCCTATGGGGAAACCAAGTACAAAAAAGAAATCTTACAAGTTTTGGACAGAACCAAGGCCTTGCATGGTCCTCGGACTCAAGCCTATGGGGAAACCAAGTACAAAAAGAAATCTTACAAGTTTTGGACAGAACCAAGGCCTTGCATGGTCCTCGGACTCAAGCCTATGGGGAAACCAAGTACAAAAAAGAAATCTTACAAGTTTTGGACAGAACCAAGGCCTTGCATGGTCCTCGGACTCAAGCCTATGGGGAAACCAAGTACAAAAAAGAAAAATTACAAGTTTTGGACAGAACCAAGGCCTTGCATGGTCTTCGGACTCAAGCCTATGGGGAAACCAAGTACAAGAAAGAAATCTTACAAGTTTTGGACAGAACCATGGCCTTGCATGGTCCTCGGACTCAAGCCTATGGGGAAACCAAGTACAAAAAAGAAATCTTACAAGTTTTGGACAGAACCAAGGCCTTGCATGGTCCTCGGACTCAAGCCTATGGGGAAACCAAGTACAAAAAAGAAATCTTACAAGTTTTGGACAGAACCAAGGCCTTGCATGGTCCTCGGACTCAAGCCTATGGGGAAACCAAGTACAAAAAAGAAAAATTACAAGTTTTGGACAGAACCAAGGCCTTGCATGGTCCTCGGACTCAAGCCTATGGGGAAACCAAGTACAAAAAAGAAATCTTACAAGTTTTGGACAGAACCAAGGCCTTGCATGGTCCTCGGACTCAAGCCTATGGGGAAACCAAGTACATAAAAGAAAAATTACAAGTTTTGGACAGAACCAAGGCCTTGCATGGTCTTCGGACTCAAGCCTATGGGGAAACCAAGTACAAAAAAGAAATCTTACAAGTTTTGGAGAGAACCAAGGCCTTGCATGGTCCTCGGACTCAAGCCTATGGGGAAACCAAGTATAAAAAAGAAATCTTACAAGTTTTGACAGAACCAAGGCCTTGCATGGTCCTCGGACTCAAGCCTATGGGGAAACCAAGTACAAAAAGAAATCTTACAAGTTTTGGACAGAACCAAGGCCTTGCATGGTCCTCGGACTCAAGCCTATGGGGAAACCAAGTACAAAAAGAAAAATTACAAGTTTTGGACAGAACCAAGGCCTTGCATGGTCCTCGGACTCAAGCCTATGGGGAAACCAAGTACAAAAAAGAAATCTTACAAGTTTTGGACAGAACCAAGGCCTTGCATGGTCCTCGGACTCAAGCCTATGGGGAAACCAAGTACAAAAAAGAAATCTTACAAGTTTTGGACAGAACCAAGGCCTTGCATGGTCCTCGGACTCAAGCCTATGGGGAAACCAAGTACAAAAAAGAAATCTTACAAGTTTTGGACAGAACCAAGGCCTTGCATGGTCCTCGGACTCAAGCCTATGGGGAAACCAAGTACAAAAAAGAAAAATTACAAGTTTTGGACAGAACCAAGGCCTTGCATGGTCTTCGGACTCAAGCCTATGGGGAAACCAAGTACAAGAAAGAAATCTTACAAGTTTTGGACAGAACCATGGCCTTGCATGGTCCTCGGACTCAAGCCTATGGGGAAACCAAGTACAAAAAAGAAATCTTACAAGTTTTGGACAGAACCAAGGCCTTGCATGGTCCTCGGACTCAAGCCTATGGGGAAACCAAGTACAAAAAAGAAAAATTACAAGTTTTGGACAGAACCAAGGCCTTGCATGGTCCTCGGACTCAAGCCTATGGGGAAACCAAGTACAAAAAAGAAATCTTACAAGTTTTGGACAGAACCAAGGCCTTGCATGGTCCTCGGACTCAAGCCTATGGGGAAACCAAGTACATAAAAGAAAAATTACAAGTTTTGGACAGAACCAAGGCCTTGCATGGTCCTCGGACTCAAGCCTATGGGGAAACCAAGTACAAAAAAGAAATCTTACAAGTTTTGGACAGAACCAAGGCCTTGCATGGTCCTCGGACTCAAGCCTATGGGGAAACCAAGTACAAAAAAGAAATCTTACAAGTTT
Organism: Quercus tomentella; assembly: GCA_028535165.1. NCBI lineage: Eukaryota > Viridiplantae > Streptophyta > Magnoliopsida > Fagales > Fagaceae > Quercus > Quercus tomentella. Next base: position 6,483,787 of record JAPQVY010000012.1, read on the forward strand.
TGGACAGAACCAAGGCCTTGCATGGTCCTCGGACTCAAGCCTATGGGGAAACCAAGTACAAAAAAGAAATCTTACAAGTTTTGGACAGAACCAAGGCCTTGCATGGTCCTCGGACTCAAGCCTATGGGGAAACCAAGTACAAAAAAGAAAATTACAAGTTTTGGACAGAACCAAGGCCTTGCATGGTCCTCGGACTCAAGCCTATGGGGAAACCAAGTACAAAAAAGAAATCTTACAAGTTTTGGACAGAACCAAGGCCTTGCATGGTCCTCGGACTCAAGCCTATGGGGAAACCAAGTACAAAAAAGAAATCTTACAAGTTTTGGACAGAACCAAGGCCTTGCATGGTCCTCGGACTCAAGCCTATGGGGAAACCAAGTACAAAAAAGAAATCTTACAAGTTTTGGACAGAACCAAGGCCTTGCATGGTCCTCGGACTCAAGCCTATGGGGAAACCAAGTACAAAAAAGAAATCTTACAAGTTTTGGACAGAACCAAGGCCTTGCATGGTCCTCGGACTCAAGCCTATGGGGAAACCAAGTACAAAAAAGAAATCTTACAAGTTTTGGACAGAACCAAGGCCTTGCATGGTCCTCGGACTCAAGCCTATGGGGAAACCAAGTACAAAAAAGAAATCTTACAAGTTTTGGACAGAACCAAGGCCTTGCATGGTCCTCGGACTCAAGCCTATGGGAAACCAAGTACAAAAAAGAAATCTTACAAGTTTTGGACAGAACCAAGGCCTTGCATGGTCCTCGGACTCAAGCCTATGGGGAAACCAAGTACAAAAAAGAAATCTTACAAGTTTTGGACAGAACCAAGGCCTTGCATGGTCCTCGGACTCAAGCCTATGGGGAAACCAAGTACAAAAAAGAAAAATTACAAGTTTTGGACAGAACCAAGGCCTTGCATGGTCTTCGGACTCAAGCCTATGGGGAAACCAAGTACAAAAAAGAAATCTTACAAGTTTGGACAGAACCAAGGCCTTGCATGGTCCTCGGACTCAAGCCTATGGGGAAACCAAGTACAAAAAAGAAATCTTACAAGTTTTGGACAGAACCAAGGCCTTGCATGGTCCTCGGACTCAAGCCTATGGGGAAACCAAGTACAAAAAAGAAATCTTACAAGTTTTGGACAGAACCAAGGCCTTGCATGGTCCTCGGACTCAAGCCTATGGGGAAACCAAGTACAAAAAAGAAAAATTACAAGTTTTGGACAGAACCAAGGCCTTGCATGGTCCTCGGACTCAAGCCTATGGGGAAACCAAGTACAAAAAAGAAATCTTACAAGTTTTGGACAGAACCAAGGCCTTGCATGGTCCTCGGACTCAAGCCTATGGGGAAACCAAGTACATAAAAGAAAAATTACAAGTTTTGGACAGAACCAAGGCCTTGCATGGTCCTCGGACTCAAGCCTATGGGGAAACCAAGTACAAAAAAGAAATCTTACAAGTTTTGGAGAGAACCAAGGCCTTGCATGGTCCTCGGACTCAAGCCTATGGGGAAACCAAGTACAAAAAAGAAATCTTACAAGTTTTGGACAGAACCAAGGCCTTGCATGGTCCTCGGACTCAAGCCTATGGGGAAACCAAGTACAAAAAAGAAATCTTACAAGTTTTGGACAGAACCAAGGCCTTGCATGGTCCTCGGACTCAAGCCTATGGGGAAACCAAGTACAAAAAAGAAAAATTACAAGTTTTGGACAGAACCAAGGCCTTGCATGGTCCTCGGACTCAAGCCTATGGGGAAACCAAGTACAAAAAAGAAATCTTACAAGTTTTGGACAGAACCAAGGCCTTGCATGGTCCTCGGACTCAAGCCTATGGGGAAACCAAGTACAAAAAAGAAATCTTACAAGTTTTGGACAGAACCAAGGCCTTGCATGGTCCTCGGACTCAAGCCTATGGGAAACCAAGTACAAAAAAGAAATCTTACAAGTTTTGGACAGAACCAAGGCCTTGCATGGTCCTCGGACTCAAGCCTATGGGGAAACCAAGTACAAAAAAGAAAAATTACAAGTTTTGGACAGAACCAAGGCCTTGCATGGTCCTCGGACTCAAGCCTATGGGGAAACCAAGTACAAAAAGAAATCTTACAAGTTTTGGACAGAACCAAGGCCTTGCATGGTCCTCGGACTCAAGCCTATGGGGAAACCAAGTACAAAAAAGAAATCTTACAAGTTTTGGACAGAACCAAGGCCTTGCATGGTCCTCGGACTCAAGCCTATGGGAAACCAAGTACAAAAAAGAAATCTTACAAGTTTTGGACAGAACCAAGGCCTTGCATGGTCCTCGGACTCAAGCCTATGGGGAAACCAAGTACAAAAAAGAAATCTTACAAGTTTTGGACAGAACCAAGGCCTTGCATGGTCCTCGGACTCAAGCCTATGGGGAAACCAAGTACATAAAAGAAAAATTACAAGTTTTGGACAGAACCAAGGCCTTGCATGGTCCTTCGGACTCAAGCCTATGGGGAAACCAAGTACAAAAAAGAAATCTTACAAGTTTTGGAGAGAACCAAGGCCTTGCATGGTCCTCGGACTCAAGCCTATGGGGAAACCAAGTATAAAAAAGAAATCTTACAAGTTTTGGACAGAACCAAGGCCTTGCATGGTCCTCGGACTCAAGCCTATGGGGAAACCAAGTACAAAAAAGAAATCTTACAAGTTTTGGACAGAACCAAGGCCTTGCATGGTCCTCGGACTCAAGCCTATGGGGAAACCAAGTACAAAAAAGAAAAATTACAAGTTTTGGACAGAACCAAGGCCTTGCATGGTCCTCGGACTCAAGCCTATGGGGAAACCAAGTACAAAAAAGAAATCTTACAAGTTTTGGACAGAACCAAGGCCTTGCATGGTCCTCGGACTCAAGCCTATGGGGAAACCAAGTACAAAAAAGAAATCTTACAAGTTTTGGACAGAACCAAGGCCTTGCATGGTCCTCGGACTCAAGCCTATGGGGAAACCAAGTACAAAAAAGAAATCTTACAAGTTTTGGACAGAACCAAGGCCTTGCATGGTCCTCGGACTCAAGCCTATGGGGAAACCAAGTACAAAAAAGAAATATTACAAGTTTTGGACAGAACCAAGGCCTTGCATGGTCCTCGGACTCAAGCCTATGGGGAAACCAAGTACAAAAAAGAAATCTTACAAGTTTTGGACAGAACCAAGGCCTTGCATGGTCTTCGGACTCAAGCCTATGGGGAAACCAAGTACAAAAAAGAAATCTTACAAGTTTTGGAGAGAACCAAGGCCTTGCATGGTCCTCGGACTCAAGCCTATGGGGAAACCAAGTATAAAAAAGAAATCTTACAAGTTTTGGACAGAACCAAGGCCTTGCATGGTCCTCGGACTCAAGCCTATGGGGAAACCAAGTACAAAAAAGAAATCTTACAAGTTTTGGACAGAACCAAGGCCTTGCATGGTCCTCGGACTCAAGCCTATGGGGAAACCAAGTACAAAAAAGAAAAATTACAAGTTTTGGACAGAACCAAGGCCTTGCATGGTCCTCGGACTCAAGCCTATGGGGAAACCAAGTACAAAAAAGAAATCTTACAAGTTTTGGACAGAACCAAGGCCTTGCATGGTCCTCGGACTCAAGCCTATGGGGAAACCAAGTACAAAAAAGAAATCTTACAAGTTTTGGACAGAACCAAGGCCTTGCATGGTCCTCGGACTCAAGCCTATGGGGAAACCAAGTACAAAAAAGAAATCTTACAAGTTTTGGACAGAACCAAGGCCTTGCATGGTCCTCGGACTCAAGCCTATGGGGAAACCAAGTACAAAAAAGAAAAATTACAAGTTTTGGACAGAACCAAGGCCTTGCATGGTCCTCGGACTCAAGCCTATGGGGAAACCAAGTACAAAAAAGAAATCTTACAAGTTTTGGACAGAACCAAGGCCTTGCATGGTCCTCGGACTCAAGCCTATGGGGAAACCAAGTACAAAAAAGAAATCTTACAAGTTTTGGACAGAACCAAGGCCTTGCATGGTCCTCGGACTCAAGCCTATGGGGAAACCAAGTACAAAAAAGAAATCTTACAAGTTTTGGACAGAACCAAGGCCTTGCATGGTCCTCGGACTCAAGCCTATGGGGAAACCAAGTACAAAAAAGAAAATTACAAGTTTTGGACAGAACCAAGGCCTTGCATGGTCCTCGGACTCAAGCCTATGGGGAAACCAAGTACAAAAAAGAAATCTTACAAGTTTTGGACAGAACCAAGGCCTTGCATGGTCCTCGGACTCAAGCCTATGGGGAAACCAAGTACATAAAAGAAAAATTACAAGTTTTGGACAGAACCAAGGCCTTGCATGGTCTTCGGACTCAAGCCTATGGGGAAACCAAGTACAAAAAAGAAATCTTACAAGTTTTGGAGAGAACCAAGGCCTTGCATGGTCCTCGGACTCAAGCCTATGGGGAAACCAAGTATAAAAAAGAAATCTTACAAGTTTTGGACAGAACCAAGGCCTTGCATGGTCCTCGGACTCAAGCCTATGGGGAAACCAAGTACAAAAAAGAAATCTTACAAGTTTTGGACAGAACCAAGGCCTTGCATGGTCCTCGGACTCAAGCCTATGGGGAAACCAAGTACAAAAAAGAAAAATTACAAGTTTTGGACAGAACCAAGGCCTTGCATGGTCCTCGGACTCAAGCCTATGGGGAAACCAAGTACAAAAAAGAAATCTTACAAGTTTTGGACAGAACCAAGGCCTTGCATGGTCCTCGGACTCAAGCCTATGGGGAAACCAAGTACAAAAAAGAAATCTTACAAGTTTTGGACAGAACCAAGGCCTTGCATGGTCCTCGGACTCAAGCCTATGGGGAAACCAAGTACAAAAAAGAAATCTTACAAGTTTTGGACAGAACCAAGGCCTTGCATGGTCCTCGGACTCAAGCCTATGGGGAAACCAAGTACAAAAAAGAAAAATTACAAGTTTTGGACAGAACCAAGGCCTTGCATGGTCTCGGACTCAAGCCTATGGGGAAACCAAGTACAAGAAAGAAATCTTACAAGTTTTGGACAGAACCATGGCCTTGCATGGTCCTCGGACTCAAGCCTATGGGGAAACCAAGTACAAAAAAGAAATCTTACAAGTTTTGGACAGAACCAAGGCCTTGCATGGTCCTCGGACTCAAGCCTATGGGGAAACCAAGTACAAAAAAGAAAAATTACAAGTTTTGGACAGAACCAAGGCCTTGCATGGTCCTCGGACTCAAGCCTATGGGGAAACCAAGTACAAAAAAGAAATCTTACAAGTTTTGGACAGAACCAAGGCCTTGCATGGTCCTCGGACTCAAGCCTATGGGGAAACCAAGTACAAAAAGAAAACTTACAAGTTTTGGACAGAACCAAGGCCTTGCATGGTCCTTCGGACTCAAGCCTATGGGGAAACCAAGTACAAAAAAGAAATCTTACAAGTTTGGAGAGAACCAAGGCCTTGCATGGTCCTCGGACTCAAGCCTATGGGGAAACCAAGTACAAAAAAGAAATCTTACAAGTTTTGGACAGAACCAAGGCCTTGCATGGTCCTCGGACTCAAGCCTATGGGGAAACCAAGTACAAAAAAGAAATCTTACAAGTTTTGGACAGAACCAAGGCCTTGCATGGTCCTCGGACTCAAGCCTATGGGGAAACCAAGTACAAAAAAGAAAAATTACAAGTTTTGGACAGAACCAAGGCCTTGCATGGTCCTCGGACTCAAGCCTATGGGAAACCAAGTACAAAAAAGAAATCTTACAAGTTTTGGACAGAACCAAGGCCTTGCATGGTCCTCGGACTCAAGCCTATGGGGAAACCAAGTACAAAAAAGAAATCTTACAAGTTTTGGACAGAACCAAGGCCTTGCATGGTCCTCGGACTCAAGCCTATGGGGAAACCAAGTACAAAAAAGAAATCTTACAAGTTTTGGACAGAACCAAGGCCTTGCATGGTCCTCGGACTCAAGCCTATGGGGAAACCAAGTACAAAAAGAAAAATTACAAGTTTTGGACAGAACCAAGGCCTTGCATGGTCCTCGGACTCAAGCCTATGGGGAAACCAAGTACAAAAAAGAAATCTTACAAGTTTTGGACAGAACCAAGGCCTTGCATGGTCCTCGGACTCAAGCCTATGGGAAACCAAGTACAAAAAGAAATCTTACAAGTTTTGGACAGAACCAAGGCCTTGCATGGTCCTCGGACTCAAGCCTATGGGGAAACCAAGTACAAAAAAGAAAAATTACAAGTTTTGGACAGAACCAAGGCCTTGCATGGTCTTCGGACTCAAGCCTATGGGGAAACCAAGTACAAGAAAGAAATCTTACAAGTTTTGGACAGAACCATGGCCTTGCATGGTCCTCGGACTCAAGCCTATGGGGAAACCAAGTACAAAAAAGAAATCTTACAAGTTTTGGACAGAACCAAGGCCTTGCATGGTCCTCGGACTCAAGCCTATGGGGAAACCAAGTACAAAAAAGAAAAATTACAAGTTTTGGACAGAACCAAGGCCTTGCATGGTCCTCGGACTCAAGCCTATGGGGAAACCAAGTACAAAAAAGAAATCTTACAAGTTTTGGACAGAACCAAGGCCTTGCATGGTCCTCGGACTCAAGCCTATGGGGAAACCAAGTACATAAAAGAAAAATTACAAGTTTTGGACAGAACCAAGGCCTTGCATGGTCTCGGACTCAAGCCTATGGGAAACCAAGTACAAAAAAGAAATCTTACAAGTTTTGGAGAGAACCAAGGCCTTGCATGGTCCTCGGACTCAAGCCTATGGGGAAACCAAGTATAAAAAAGAAATCTTACAAGTTTTGGACAGAACCAAGGCCTTGCATGGTCCTCGGACTCAAGCCTATGGGGAAACCAAGTACAAAAAAGAAATCTTACAAGTTTTGGACAGAACCAAGGCCTTGCATGTCCTCGGACTCAAGCCTATGGGGAAACCAAGTACAAAAAAGAAAACTTACAAGTTTTGGACAGAACCAAGGCCTTGCATGGTCCTCGGACTCAAGCCTATGGGGAAACCAAGTACAAAAAAGAAATCTTACAAGTTTTGGACAGAACCAAGGCCTTGCATGGTCCTCGGACTCAAGCCTATGGGGAAACCAAGTACAAAAAAGAAAAATTACAAGTTTTGGACAGAACCAAGGCCTTGCATGGTCCTCGGACTCAAGCCTATGGGGAAACCAAGTACAAAAAAGAAATCTTACAAGTTTTGGACAGAACCAAGGCCTTGCATGGTCCTCGGACTCAAGCCTATGGGGAAACCAAGTACAAAAAAGAAAATTACAAGTTTTGGACAGAACCAAGGCCTTGCATGGTCCTCGGACTCAAGCCTATGGGGAAACCAAGTACAAAAAAGAAATCTTACAAGTTTTGGACAGAACCAAGGCCTTGCATGGTCTCGGACTCAAGCCTATGGGGAAACCAAGTACAAAAAAGAAATCTTACAAGTTTTGGACAGAACCAAGGCCTTGCATGGTCCTCGGACTCAAGCCTATGGGGAAACCAAGTACAAAAAAGAAATCTTACAAGTTTTGGACAGAACCAAGGCCTTGCATGGTCCTCGGACTCAAGCCTATGGGGAAACCAAGTACAAAAAAGAAATCTTACAAGTTTGGACAGAACCAAGGCCTTGCATGGTCCTCGGACTCAAGCCTATGGGGAAACCAAGTACAAAAA